>OZ057415.1:66119193-67523360 GCA_964056705.1 Troilus luridus
TTTTTTCATATTTCGTTTTAACTAAATAGTTGTATGTTTATTCATTTGACGTAACTGCTATGGCTAATCGAGCGATGCTACTGTAGGAATTCTAAATCTTGCCTATCGAGGTGCAATTAGGATCGGGATCTTAAATGAATACCTGAGACCGGACTCGGGAACCACAATTTTATGGCCCTTCCGAAGGATGACAACCAAGGATTTTTCCTTCTATAAAAAAATCTAAGGGCACCTGCTGGGCTGTGAACCCGTGATTTGGGCATAGGAGTTGTTATGCTAACCATTACATCTCAGCTACATATTTATAATTATTTTTATTTAAATACTTGAAACTAAATTAAGGAATCAGTTTTGTAGTAGACAAGCGATTAAAAATATCGCATAGATAATGAATACAAGGAGCTAAGGCCCTCAAGATCTCAAGTAAATTTTCACCATTTATTTTATTATTTTTCATCCTTTTCCCTTTTACCTTGCTTTAACCCTCCAGCGGGCGCGCTCGAATCTGATACACCACCAGGTGCGGAGCGTACGAAGTACGCCACAGCTGAATTTTTACTTTTTCTTTAAAATAAAATATTTGTTTCCACACTTCCATAAAACCATAGATTGGTGGTATAGGCATTGAGCATTCGGGTTTGTCAAGTCTTTTATTTATTTATTTACAGTTCCATAAAATTTCTTTACATCTTTGGACTTGTATGCTTAAAGGAGCGTCCAGACAGAAAAATATGAATTTTAAGGGACTTAGATATTTTGAATTAAAGTATTCGCCTAAAAGAAAGCTTTTTACATTGCACAACGTATCCATTTATTTCAATTACAAACAAAAGCTATGAAAAATTATTTCGCCAATTTACATTAAGAGTAAAGTCTTAAAATTTATGAAAAAAATACAAGAAATAAAAGGTTATGTTTTAACACATATGTTTTCCAACAATTGTCAAAATAATAATTAAAAGTTAAAACATATAATAATACAAAATAATTAAGAATTAAAACAAAGACAAAAAATAAATTAAGAAACACCTCAATAAGATAATTATAATTTATAAAATATTGGTATTTAATGCTTTAATACATTTAAGATAAATCTTCAGTACATTCTAAGCATACAATTGTTTTGTTTGAATCATTTTTCAAAATTGTTTACATTTGTGGCATCTAATCATGGTTGTTACATTTTTTTTCCTTCCTCAAGGAGCGCATCTTCCTATCGTTTTTGTTTTTTTTTGCTGGAGGTTCATATGATTTCCCTTGGTCATTACTTTTTTTCTCGGTACTTCTCCTGTAATTTGTCTGTCAGTGAGATATTGTTTTCGATTCTTAATAACAATAAAAAACATATAAGCCTAAATAACAACGAATTTTATTAGAACAAAAATTAAAAAGATAGTATATATTAGTTACATGAAGCGTTCAAGAAGCGAGGGCTGGACAGAGAAAGAATTGGTTCAGGAAAGGGACAGCTGGCTCATCATGCTATATAGAGGGCATCCCCACACTGCGCAGCGGTAGATAGGGAAAGATTATGATGATGAATAGTCTTTATATTAAAATAATCTTTAACCTTTAATTTTTTTTCAATTACACAATCCATCATTCATCACACAAAATCACAGATTCTCAATTTTATCTATTACATTATCAAATTAATCCTGGGAATTTTTTTCTATATTATAAAAATCTTGTCAGTTGCTATATCATTTGATATGATTAATAATAATTTTGCCGGTATTCTAATATTGTTTATCTGGGATTTTTATTTCTAGAGCATCATTTCTTCATATTGAAAATTTCGAGTGTAATAGTATTTGATGAATTAACTTTGTTTTTTTAATTTGTTTAAAATAAAGATGTAAGTTAAAATTGTTTTTCATTTTTTAAAAATGTTTTCGTTTGTTAACTTTGTTTGTAAAATTATCTATTTTTATTTAAAATTCACATTTTGTATTAAATACGTATAAATTGTCTATTATGGTCAGCTTTCCACAAAAAAAAAAAAAAATGTCTTCCTTATTTTTAACTACTCCTCCGATGTTAATATTTTTTCATATCATTCTAAAAACCTTTTCATTTTTCAACAGTAAAATTTTAATATCTATTACCATAACTCCTAAGATTCTCTGAGTTTATTTATTCCAAAAATAATTCAATTAAAGGTTTTTAAAATAAAACTATTCATGGTTTATTTTAAGAAAACACATTTATTTTATAATTATTTGAATAAAACATCAGTCATAATAAATAAATAAATAAATAAAATAAATACATTTTTTTCTGAGATTCAGTACAATTAAATCAAATTCATTATTATTATAAATAAATATAAACTATAAAATCCAGTGCACATAAAATAATTAAAGTTTTAATATCTCTGGTAAACTATGATGACCCTACACACTCCAGTCCTTCTGTTACAAACTCTGATTACAGTTGCTCTAACTCCTCTTTTATTGCGATTATTATCGACTTCCTGTAATAAAATATCGAAATTAATACTTATAACTGTTTATTGGAATTATACAACTTCTATAATATATACAATTTCCTTGGGAATTGCATATAAGAGCCAATTCAACTTATATTATAAAACATTTTGGAACATTATAAAACTCTACTCCAAGAATTGTATTTAAAATTAATAATTGCATTGTAAAACAGTTTTTAGTACAGTTTTATAAATATTTTTATAAGACTACTTAAGAATTTTGAATTACCGTAAAATGAAAGTTATTTGTGGCGTTTCTTTTTTTTTTTTCTATAGTTTTTAAATTTCCTCCAAGAACATTCAATATAAATAATGAGAGTAATTTTAACAGAAAATAATTAATAATTTATTCTACCTTATTCTCGTTCTGGATAATTTCACCCTCTTCGTCCTTAGACATGTATTTGCTCTTAACCTCCTAAAACGATTAATTTATTGATATACTTCTATAGTAAAATATTATCACAAGTTATGTTTAGTAATCATATTGAAATGTTTAAATTTTACCTGGAGTATTTTATCTGAAGGTAGGTCGCTGTACATGACTGTCGTATCTGGTTGTTCTTCAGTGAGTGCCCTGGGCCACCTCTGTTGTACATAATAATTGTTTTAATTAAAATTATTTTATTTTATGTATTAATTTATATTCTCAATAAATTCCCTACATACTTTATGCGGTAGAGTAGAAGTGGTACGACACCCCACCCATGTGCAGTGTCTCTTCTTCATAAGGTCCTTGGAATCTCCAACCAAATGCCCAGAACAGCACACCACTACTGAAGCGATGAAAAGGAGTGTTGGTAGATTTGACATCTTGTGAAAATTATCTGAAATAATATTAATTTTATAACATTATAATTCATTACACCGTCAGTAGTTAAATAAACAATTTATAGGGAAGTAAGATAAATAAGAGAGAAAAATCATTACTTTGTTTCACTAATTATATAAAAAGAGTTAGAAATGTAAAAAGATACTAAAAAATACTCAAGAAAATACGCATATTTTACGTGAGAAATGTAGTTATTTTGTTATTTGTAGATTTTTTAAAATTATTATTTTGGATGGAACTTGCACTGTATGTAATTGTACTGATTTAAAAAATAAATAGAATTTTTATTTACATAGCTTCTGAATTTTTAGGATTTGAAAAAAATAAAAGTACAGTATTTTTAATGCTTTTTTAAAACTATTTCTTTTAATTATAGCATGTTGGTTTCAAGACAGGTTGATTCGGTCAAGTATTTAAAAATATTTTCCCATGTAAGATCATTGATTATAAAATAATTTTATTAGTATATACAATATTACTATATAAAATTAAATAATATTTTTTAATTTTGATGTCTTTCTCGAATATTTTGTTATTATTACAAATTATTTACTATCTTACCTCTTTGCTACTGCAGATGCTGAAGAATTCTGTTGATGATCTTTGCGGGAAGATGAGCTTATATATCGGTCAGATGTGATGGAAAACCAGCAGGTTTTCACAGTCTTTGTTGGGGTTAGTTTGGTTGGTTATCAACAATTGATTTGTCCCTAAATCTTATCATTAACAAGTATTGTTGCTGACATTGTGATATTTATTATGACACGTACATTTTCGTTTATGCATTAATTTCTGTCTAGTTTTCGATTTTGAAGATTCGTAAATATTAGAGTAAAGGACTTTAAATTTTAAATTGGTTCTTCTAGGGATTCAAATGTAGGATCAAATAATTTGGTATAAAATCAAATGAGGTATTAAATCCAAGTATTCAATTCCTGGTTATTTTGTATTAACTATAAATTATTACACTCTTATTCCTTAAATTTGAAGCCGACATTTTTTCAGAGCTCCAAGTAAATTGCAAATTATTTAAAAAATTAAAAATCTATTTTTAAACATCCCAGTTTATAAAATTTCTGATATTCTTTCTTCTTGCTAAGTCTTGATCTGGTGTCTCTTAGGACTAAAAACAGAGGTGCACTCTGAGGAAAGTTACGTTGTCTTGAAAATTTTGGGGGAAATGTGTTAGGCTATTACGTGGTTTTCAAAAATGTTTGTAAATTCTAATTTATTTAGGTCTATGAGTTGTAATGTAAGGTTTCTAACTTATATTTTGCCCGGAACTATATCTCCGTATGTTGATTTGAATACTTTTCCATGTATAACTAAAATTTCCACAATTTTATAATGGTACACCTCTATTTTACAATATTGTCTAATTATTTTTAGGAAATTTCCTTTTCTTCAATATTTTCAATCGACCTTTCTTTTGGGATTTTCGAAGAAAAAAATCTACTAATGTTGTATTCACTATTTCAATTCACATGGTTAATCAATAACATCTCTACGCCTGCTCCATCTTCAAGTTTCTGCTTAGCATTAGGAAATTTAAATCATAATTTGGTTTGAAGTTTTGAAATATAATCCATTAAATCAATTTATAAATTTTCTAGTAACTAATATTTGTACTTTAATTTTGATTGTCTTAAAGATATATGAACCCCATAACGTTATAAATTGATAATTTTAACAAAACAAAGAAAAACATTTAAATTAAATAATTAACTTTATTGAATAACATATAATTATATAACATTAGAATACATTTTTACATAATTACAATATATTTAACACTTTATTTATATATATTTTTTTTTTATCAAGCTCCACTTTTTTGTATTACATCCTTTGGCATTTGCCGGTCCTCCTGTTGCAGAATATGATTGGAACTGGTTTTGATCCTCTCTTCTCCCGATGGCCGGAAGGGTGCTGTAACAAATTAATAGGATAATTTTAAAAAAAGTAATTAATTTAATAATTTTAAATTTTTTAAGCACTGAACCGACTAGTAAACAATGGATAGACATGCATAATTTGAATTTGGTAGAACTTTTATTTAAAAAAAAAAGTGAATAAAATATTTGGCTGATTAATTCTCTGTCATTTTGTTTTATGTAGCCCTACGCCTATATGTAACACAGACAAATCAAATCTGCTATTTTCTCATGACAATTAGCCTTAGAGGGTTTACGCACGCAACAACAATTTAGTATGTAAATAAACAATTTACGGCACTTTGTTTATAAAATTATCAGTATTTTAATTACCTTTACAATTGGCTCATAATTTCCTACGTCAGGATGTAACTCCGGGGTCTGTAAAACAAATTATTTGGTTTAGATTATTCTTGTTACTTAATATGGATATTCTATTTAATTTATACCTGAAGGTATATATACGCAATAGAATATAGTTTTTAAATAATTAAAACATATACTTACGATGACTGGTGGTTCGGTAGCAGGTAGACACAATGCTCGGGGTGGACAGTTAATATATCTCTTGTAAAGACCTCTAGGCTCGTCCGAATTTCCTGACAGTTCTCCAGAAGAGGATATCACCGCCGCTGCAACCAAGAGGAACATCGCGAGTATCTTCATCTTGCCTGCAAATTGATTTCCAGTTAATTATTGTCATATGTGATTTCGGGAAACGAATGGTAAATGGATATAATGAAAATGTAACGTATATAGCAAACCCTATTGTTTGTTTTCTTTTTTTTTCGTTTAGGTTTAACTGATAAAATAAGCGAACAAAAAACTGATTATTATAGAGGAACTATTATCAATCACAGATTAAACTGGTATTTTATAACATTATTCTTCTCTTTTATTTATCTATTGGCTTATTTAACAGAGGTTTTATTTTTTAGAAAGAAAATGTTTTAATATTTGTAAATAAGTAATTAAATGTTAAAATTTAATTCATTATTGTCTGTAGAACATAACGAATTTCAGATAAAATATTTAACTATTTAATTTATACCTTGCATGTAAATAGGTAATTTCAAAATACTATATTTAAGGTATACATTTTTAAAATATTTTTAATATTATTAAGTATTTTGAGTATAGAAAAATACCATTATAATTCTAATTTTAATTAGATATCAGTAATCCGTCTATGTAAAAGATACCTATTTTTTTAGTATTAAGATATCTATTTTAGCTAATTTGTACTTTATGCATAATTAGAACTTAGTGAAAACACCTTCGGTAAATTGGTGTTAATGTTATGTTTTCGTAAACCATAGAACACTTATGAGAATAAAATAATATATTTCAAATATCATTTAATTTTATACGTTTAATGTTATTGATATTTTAATTTTCGTAAGATAATATTATAATAATATTTCTAATAAGATACTAATTATTATCATTTCTTACCTTGTTTCTTCTAAGACTGGTTGTAGAGAAGTGATGCTTATAGCTACAAGTCTTGGAGTTTATATATTCGACTTATGTGATTTTTGTAAACAGCCGGTTTTCCCTATGCCCTGGTTTGTTTTATCCTGAAGTCTTATCGTATTAAATAATGCGCGGTTGCGGAGAGTTTAATCAGTCCATCTAAGGGCTATCCATTTTGGTTACTTTGTAATTAATTGGTAATGGGAACACTTTCTGTAAACCTTTACTATGTTTTCAAATAACATATTACACCGACCAGAGCATTGGATAAGTAGGTTAACAGTTCCTTGTTCGTTCCTGATAACAACCTCAAATTCGTATTATATGAGAGGTTTGCGTTCAGAGCCTCACCCAGGGTAGCTTCACAATACCATCCTCAACATATGTAACCCAATTATAAGTGTATCTACAGGTGTATAGACTTAGAACTGGCGCAGAAAGATTCGGAATAGTCGTTTTACCAGTAAGCCCCTCTATTGTGTTAAACACCATCGATTCCCCAGCGTTACTGTAGCTAATTACAAATGCACTAAAACTGGGTCAAGGTACCGAATGCAAAAAGACATGCCTTTCCCGAGTTCTTGTACAAATATGTTGGTCAAGATCCTAATCTTCAACATAAATCTTCTTGTTAATAATATTAGTCAGTTTAGTCTCAAGTGTGATCCTACTAAAACAGCACTGAATAAGATATCTCCTATATAATTTGTAAGCCTAATTCTGAGCTATCTAATTGAAATTATAATTTCAATATTAAAAGGTTTTGAAAGACGTATGAGCCTTAAGATATTCTTCCCTAGGAAATTTACCTGTACCATCGTTATTTTTTTCAAATCTACCAACACATTAGGATCATAATGTGCAGCATCCAAGCATAATGTGCTGCATCCAATCATGATAATGGAACCAGAAATTTCAAACTATATTTTTTTGATATTTTAAATTTTGACGATCACATACCTGTTGATATAAGTGAGAGTGAGATTTGCCAGTTTACTTCCATTTTTTCATATTTCGATTTAACTAAATAGTTGTATGTTTATTCATTTGACGAAACTGCTATAGCTAATCAAGCGATGCTACTGTAGGAATTCTAAATCTTGCCTATCGAGGTGCAATTAGGATCGGGATCTTAAATGAATACCTGAGACCGGACTCGGGAACCACAATTTTATGGCCCTTCCGAAGGATGACAACCAAGGATTTTTCCTTCTATAAAAAAATCTAAGGGCACCTGCTGGGCTGTGAACCCGTGATTTGGGCGTAGGAGTTGTTATGCTAACCATTACATCTCAGCTACATATTTAAAATTATTTTTATTTAAATACATGAAACTAAATTAAGGAATCAGTTTTGTAGTAGACAAGCGATTAAAAATATCGCATAGAAAATGAATACAAGGAGCTAAGGCCCTCAAGATCTCAAGTAAATTTTCACCATTTATTTTATTATTTTTCATCCTTTTCCCTTTTACCTTGCTTTAACCCTCCAGCGGGCGCGCTCGAATCTGATACACCACCAGGCGCGCAGCGTACAAAGTACGCCACAGCTGAATTTTTAATTTTCCTTTAAAATAAAATATTTTTTTCCACACTTCCATAAAACCATAGATTGGTGGTATAGGCATTGAACCTTCGGGTTCACCAAGCCTTTTATTTATTTATTTACAGTTCCATAAAATTTCTTTACATCTTTGGACTTGTATGCTTAGAGGAGCGTCCAGACAGAAAAATATGAATTTTAAGGGACTTAGATATTTTGAATTAAATTATTCGCCTAAAAGAAAGCTATTTAAATTGCACAACGTATCCATTTATTTCAATTACAAACAAAAGCTATGAAAAATTATTTCGCCAATTTACATTAAGAGTAAAGTCTTAAAATTTATGAAAAAAATACAAGAAATAAAAGGTTATGTTTTAACACATATGTTTTCCAACAATTGTCAAAATAATAATTAAAAATTAAAACATATAATAATAAAAAATAATTAAGAATTAAAACAAAGACAAAAAATAAAATAAGAAAAACCTCAGTAATTATAATTTATGAAATATTGGTATTTAATGCTTTATTAAATTTAAGATAAATCTTCAGTACATTCTAAGCATACAATTGTTTTGATTGAATCATTTTTCAAAATTGTTTACATTTGTGGCATCTCATCGTAGTTGTTACATTTTTTTTCCTTACTCAAGGAGCGCATCTTCTTATCTTTTTTTTTTTTGTCTGGAGGTTCACATGAATTCCCTTGGTCATTGCTTTTTTTCTCGGTACTTCTCCTGTAATTTGTCTGTCAGTGAAATATTGTTTTCGATTCCTAACAACAATAAAAAACATATAAGCCTAAATAACAACGAATTTTATTAGAACAAAAATTAAACAGATAGTATATATTATTTACATACTTGTAAATATATACAATGCACGCCAGTTGAGATATTTGGGAAGAACTTCTAGAACAGGGACGCGCGAAATAATTACAAAGACTTCTGCATCCGCCGGGTACAGGGGGTCTACTGAGAGGTTACATGAAGTTTTCATATTCAATTAAAAACAAAGCGCTGCACTGATTCAAACATGTCTGGGGTACTTTGTACGCCAGCGCGCTCGC
Organism: Troilus luridus; assembly: GCA_964056705.1. Taxonomy (NCBI): domain Eukaryota; kingdom Metazoa; phylum Arthropoda; class Insecta; order Hemiptera; family Pentatomidae; genus Troilus; species Troilus luridus. Next base: position 66,128,541 of record OZ057415.1, read on the forward strand.
TCGAGGGTTAAGCACTTTCTTCGAATTACAACTACATTCCACAGATAAAAAATATACTTTATCTGCGGTTAATAAAGAAATGCGCTCCGTAACGCTTTCGAAAAGAATGATTTATAAAAATTAAAAAGTATATCTCATATTCTTATGGTTTTATAACAATAACTAGGTCTCGGTCTGATTTTTTATAAAAATATATTGTGTGTTTAACACATTAAGTTTTTTCTTTGTATCTATATTACCAAAGTCATCTTTGAGACCTACTAATTATAGAAATGCATATGACCAATTTGAGAGGGTTTTCTTCCCTTTAATATTTTCAAATTATTTAAAATATTAAAATAATTTAAAAAGATTGGAGATTTTCTGTGGTAATAAATTCTACATTGTATTTATTTATTTAATTCATAAATAAAGAAACCTATTAAGTGATCAATAAATTGGAAAAAAATAAATTTTGGGACAAATGTCTCATCTTCAGTATCTACACAACGTGTTAGGTACTATGATTTCAAGTAATAGGTTTAAATTTAAAGATATATTCAATTAGAGATAGGTTCAATTTTTAAAGTTTCCAGTCAGTAATAGGGTTTCTTAATTTATATTGTCACAATGACCTTTAATTTCCAAAACAATAACAATTCTTCATATTAATTAAATAAGCGGTGACAATTTTTTTAAAGAAATCCTCAAAGAAATATTCTATGTCTTCTTGTGTTGGCAGCATCTTGAGGATTTAAATCGTTTTAATTGTAAGTCTGGGAAGTAAAAGAAAAATGGAATGTGCTAATTAGAGGCAACATTCATTGATATTTTAAAAATTAACTTTATTAAATCACAACAGATTAAAATCTTTCATTTTCCACACAATCACATTACGATACATATAATACTTTATTATTTTTTTTTTATCAAGCTCCACTTTTTTGTATTACATCCTTTGGCATTTGCCGGTCCTCCTGTTGCAGAATATGATTGGAACTGGTTTTGATCCTCTCTTCTCCCGGTGGCCGGAAGGGTGCTGTAACAAATTAATAGGATAATTTAAAAAAAAGTAATTAATTTAATAATTTTAAATTTTTCAAGCACTGAACCGACTAGTAAACAATGGATATAACGAGGTGTTATATTATATTACGCTAATATATTTATATATATAGATAGAGATAGAGAGTAATTGTACCATAAATAAATTCAGGATTAATTAGTGAATAGATACTTATTTGTAATATTTATAGTTGGTTTGAATGTATTTTCTTTTTCTAAAAAGCCTAATAATAAATAAAAATACCTCATGGATCGTTTGCACTATAGGAATATTTATTGTTGATCAAAAAAACCTCTTTAAATATAGACATGGATAATTTGAATTTGGTAGAACTTTTATTTAAAAAAAAAAGTGAATAAAATATTTGGCTGATTAATTCTGTCATTTTGTTTTTATGTAGCCCTACGCCTATATGTAACAAAGAGAAATCAAATCTGCTATTTTCTCATGACAATTAGCCTTAGAGGGTTTACGCACGCAACAACAATTTAGTATGTAAATAAACAATTTACGGCACTTTGTTTATAAAATTATCAGTATTTTAATTACCTTTACAATTGGCTCATAATTTCCTACGTCAGGATGCAACTCCGGGGTCTGTGAAACAATTCATTTTTTCAGATTATTCTTGTTATTTAATGTGGATTTTTGTATTTGATTTATTACTGATTGTACATAATAGAATACGGTTTTTAAATAATTAAATTATATACTTACAATGACTGGTGGTTTGGTGGCCGGTTGGCACAATGCCCCAGGTGGGCAGTTTATGTACCTCTTGAAGAGACCGTGTGGTTCTTTCGGATTTCCAGTTTCTTCTCCAGAAGAGGACATTACCGCTGCTGCGACCAAGAGGAACATCGCGAGTGTCTTCATCTTATCTGAAAACAGTTTTTCACTTGACTTTTGCTATATGTCGTTTCCGAAAATTGTGTAAAATTATTTTTTTTTTTCTTTTTCGAACCATGAGTTTTCCAAGGATGATTATTCGCTTATTTAGAATTACATAATTCTAATGGAATTTTTATTTTAATTTATAATTTAATGGAACATTCCGTTCCGCAAGTTGTCGCTTTGAATTAAATCACAGCAAGGTTTAACTTTTCATTCGGTTCCTTTTTAATATTCTCGAAAATAAAAAAATCTTGAGTTTTATAATGAAAAAAGAGTGTATTTATGGGTAATGTGTATTTCGGTAATCATTTCATCAAGAAATAAATGTTTTCGAAGTATTGATGAATATATAACCTTAACAATATGTGCATGTCGGTCCTTTAATATATATATATATATATATATATATATATATATATATATATATATATATATATATATATATATACATACATATATATATACATATATATAGTCAGTAATAATTTCTATAGTAAGTCAGTAATAAAATTATTTTTATTTTTGAGAATATTATTTTAAAGGAAACAAAAAAAATGTTATAACTTGTTGTGACTAGACTCGAAGCGAACTGATACTAAAATAAGTAATAGCTTAAAATGATATATATTATCTATTTATTTGTTCACATATTTTATGTTCATAATTAAAGTATGTAGGTAATCGATTATAATATTATAGATTTTATTATAGGTGTAATATTTATCTAGTGTTTTCTTTTTTCTTTTATATTATTTTTATACTATAAAAATATTGATTTAGTGCCCAAATTTCCGCCTTATTTGCCATCCAACCTGTTTTTAACTCGTTTTTTAGCAAACACACGTTAAACTTATATTAAATTATTTCATGTATTTTAGTGATCAAATCATTTATTTAACAGATTTTTTCAAAATTAAATGGAAAGTTGTAGTATTTGTATTTGATAAAATTAATTTTGAAATGTAAAGCGTTGATGTTTTGTTAAAAGTAATAAAACCCTTGTAATAAATATATGAAGATAAATATTTTATCAAATGTTTGTAATGATCGGGGGTTGCAGTCAATATATTTTTACACCAAATAAGTTTAACTTACTGCAAGATATATCCAGTCAACCATTTTTCTATCAAAATAGTTTTTGATTTTATTTTAAATCTTAAAAAAATTAATCTAATATTTTTTTAATGAAATTTTTTTTTTAAATTAACAACTATTTATCAATAATACTTCAAGTAAAGTTATATCTTTTATAATGGAGTGAGTTAAGGGGAAGTAGAGAAACTGCCCTCAGGTAGTTCGCGAAAAATTAATAATTAAGTCATAATTTTTATTTTTTATATATTTAATAATGTTAAATGTATTAAGGGCGAAATATAATATAAGTAGCATATGTCTTTTTTAGATAATATTATCTAATATTCAGATCTTACCTTGTTTCTTCTACTGTTGCTTGTAGAGAACTGATGTCTCTGGTAGCAGGTGATGGGCTTATATATTCGACTTGTGTGATTTTTGTGAACATGTGGTTTTTCCTTGTCAGAGGTTTGTTTTTCTTCGTTTGTTTGTTTTATCCAGAAGTCTTATCTCCTTGAATAATGTGCATCGCTGCAGAGGTTATCGCGTTTTAAAGATGGACCTGATTTCCGAAATATCAAAATTGGTCATCTGTTTTATTTTAATTTAAATTTTTGTTTAATTTAATTAAGATAATAGTAATATTCAAATTATATTTTATCAAATTATAACAGTTACAAGCAATAATATTTGGAATTCTGAAAATCCTAAGTGTTTACTGAATATTAACAGTTAAATAAATATTTAAAAAATAAATTAATTTTCATCATGCCGTATTATTAGAGTATTAACAGATGAAAGAGGGGTTAAGGAATTTAAAGTTTGCTCCTTTCTATATATATTTATACTTAATTTCAACATTTAAAAACATGCACCACTACAATGTTTGAAGAGTCTGTACTGCAGTGTAGAATACAACGTATGTGCAAGGAATTGATTTGTCCGAGATCAAACCTAACCACCAGGTGTTCTCCCAAATTAACAGTACCCACTATAATGAGGCTGGGTGAGCCCCAGAAGGTCGCAGATCCCAACCTATTGCTGAAGATTCAGTTATTTTATGTTATTAGTTCCATCATTATCAGAAAGAATTATCAGAATTTATTTCTATGGTATTGATAAATCTCTGCCAGTAATGTGTGATCTTTTTATTTATTATGTATTTTATTTTGAAGAGAAAAGATTTGCCCTGACCGGGATTCGAACCCGCGGGAGCGCTCTTAAGATTTTATTTATTAGAGTTTATTTATGTTTCTTTTGCCAAACTTAAATGTGTTCATTAAAGTATTTTATAACAATATTATTTTATCTGCATTGCTTAAGACTTTATTTGTCGATGAACTAAATAATGTTATTCGCTGAGACTTATATCCTTGTAATTTCATAGCTTAAAAATGTATTTGAAATTCTTGTGCGGTGTAGATAACTATTATCTATTCCATGGTTTGACCTAAGTCTGTAATAAACTTTTATTTCGTATTTTTGTCAGATAGCTCTGAACTTTGTCTATCTATGATATTCCTGACTATTGTTTATAATACTGAATTTTCGATAATGATCCGGACAGATGTTTCTACAATCTTCTGTAATAGCTGTATATAAAAACCAGGTCACACATTTCACATGTTCAACAGTAAATATATTATTTTTTAATTTATTTAGTTCCTGTTAATTTCCTCTATGAGTTATATTATTTTTCTGCACAGGGTTTAATGTATTTTTTTAAATATATGGTATCAGAAAAAAACATTTTCTCTCAAAAACTCAGGCTCGGAAATCGTCCAGTCTCTACAATGCACTGAACCAAAGACTCCTCACTGGCTGTAGTGGTACAAGTTTTTTTTTTAATTTACCTATTATTTTTCACGTTTTTTTAAGAACTGATAGTTTGTGTCATATTTCCTTCGAGGATTATTTTTATTTTTATTATATATTGATATATATATATATATTATATATATTATATTGAATATAAGTGTTTTCATTTAGTTATATATTTAATAAATTATATGCTTGCTGATAATTTTGGGGCTTTGTACAGATGGGTAGAGTTTATATTTTTTTAAAGCCATTTTTCCTGCTTTCAATGTAATGTGTGCATTATTAATCTCACCTATAATTGCTGCTATATTTGTTTTTAGTAGACGTTGCAGATTTTTTTTGTTGCATGGTTCGTTGAGGAAAATAATAAACTCCTCATTAGATGAATTATCTGATAATGCAGAGCAATTAAATATAGCTTCGGATTCTTCCCAGTTTAATTCCATTGTAATTCATTTTCCTTTAGTTTATAGGAAAAAGAGGTTCGAATTTTATAAGTGTAATTTTTTATGGCTATAATTATGGCAACATGGCTAAATATTTAATGACTAATCATAGACCATCTGCTCTATAATAATAGCATGTTGGTTAATATTAGTTAGCCTTGTATATATGAGGAAGAAAATGGTCCGGGTAGAAGTCAAGAAAATTCTCTACATAGGGAGAACTTTTTACTGGTAAGCCAACGTTTCGACCAACATTGTAAGTCTTCTTCGGGTCTAAATATGCAAGATACAAATAAATTAAATTAATACTTTTTGAGCGCCATTGTTTGAAGGAATCAGATTCCTTTGAAGTTGTTGGTAACATAGATTAGTTTTTTACTTTTGATGTAACCCTTGGATAATTGTGGGCATTCGTATCTCCATCAAATATAAAAGGATACTTAAAACTGTTTGCCTGTTTGTTTCGACCACATTTTATTTATTAAATTTTCAGAGGATGTAGATAGGCTGTGTTTTATTATTACCTATTGTTATTTTGATTGCTGCTTAAGTTAGTAGTAGTTAAGATAACTCCGAAATTAAAAAAAAAAGATTTTTAACATCTTTTTTGCTAGTTTAGTCAAGCAAATGTGTCTAATACGATACTTTGCCGCCTTATTTTCCATGTTTTTAGCTCGGTTCTAAACCTGATGCTTCGATAGCTTATATCATTACTTGACTAAATTAGAAAAAAATGTGAATAAGTTATTTTTCTTAATTTAGAATTATCCATTTCCCTGACCCTGGATGCCTCAGTTTTATTTTCATTACTGTATTGTTGTTGTTTTATTTTAAGGGCAAACAACTACAAATGGTTATTATTGCCCTCACTACTGGAGAATATAAATATTTACAGTATCTACATAATTACCACTAGAGAATATACATATTTACATTACCTACATAATTACGTATATATATTCTTGTTACATTATTGCACTTAGTAAAAATATTGTTACATATTTAAATAATAACTACCATGCTATATTAGGCACATAGTAGAACCATATTAACATATTAAACATATGATAGAAAGGTAACTTATATGAAGTTGTTCATATTAAGATAAAACGTTATACATAGTGTTACGGTCAGAGCGGGAACAGTCTCTCAAGAGGCTGAGAGGATTAGGCGAACAATGGGATTAAGCCGGGAGGGATCAAAGGTAGACTAGACTCATCGGGATTTGCGTGGAATATTCTAGGTGCCCCCACCCCAATCTCCCTTGCCTATATAAAAAGGACAGCTGTTCTGGCCGCCAGTGAGTAATAAGACGAGCCAGTAATAAGCCAGTGAGTAGCAGTCGTTAACTAGTGGCAGTGTGTGTTAGTTAGTATTAGTATCAGTCTGTAATAAGTGCTTAGTGAGCAACAGTGACAATTAGTGGCCGTGTAATAAGTGTAATAAACTGTGTGGCAGTCTGTCATATTTGGAGAGTCTTACGGTCGGTGGACTTTAGTTAGCGAACTGTAAGTGTTAATTTGTAATTGTAAACTATAGTGTAATATTATTGTATTTGTACAAATTGATATATAAATAGTTTAGTTATTTATTATTAACAATATCTTATATTGTTTGTATATTATCTTAGAAATTAGATAACATTTAATAGAATATTGTTATTGTAAATTGATATTAGTTTAATAATTTAATTGTATTAAATAATCTCAGTGTATTCTTTTTAATTTGTTAATAAATATTAGATTCTTGAAGTAAGTAATAGTTTAGTCCATTTTACACCCGGTAGCCCGTAACAATAATTAAAAATTTATATTATCTGTATAAACATTATACACACATATTATACACATGAACTAAATAAAAATCGGTTATTTTTTTATTCGTCTTAATTGTTGACATTTATGACATTTTTAAGGAGTGTACCATAGTTATCAATGGTGTTCTATTGCTTAAAATAATGGCAAATTTTGTCAAGAAGCAAACTTTTGAAAGTTTAAAAGTTGAAAAATATGAAAAAATCTGAAATAGGTACTTTAATTGGGTAATTATAAAAAAAGGTATGTTGAAGAATCCACTACCACATAACTCAGTTTAAAATTTAAAAAAATATAAAAAGTAAACACCGTAAAAATATGTATATAGTACGATACAACTATCTTTCATGTTTTGAGTACATGCGATTTTTAATTTTTCATAAGTTTGTTCCATTCACTCAGTGATTTATGGAACTACCTCAATAATTATCGTATTGTTACGGGCTACTGGGTGTAAAATGGACTAAACTATTACTTAATTCAAGAATCTAATATTTATTAACAAATTAGAAAGAATACAATGAGATTATTTAAAACAGTTAAATTATTAAACTAATATCAATTTACAATAATAATATTCTACTAAATGTTATCTAATTTCTAAGATAATATACAAATAATATAAGTTATTGTTTATACTAAGTAACTAAACTATTTATATAAATTTGTACAAATACAATAATATTACACTATAGTTTACAATTACAAATTAACACTTACAGTTCGCTAACTAAAGTCCACCGACCGTAAAACTCTCCAAATATGACAAACTGCCACACAGTTTATTACACTTATTACACGGTCACTAATTGTCACTGTTGCTCACTAAGCACTTATTACAGACTGATACTAATACTAACTAACTCACACACACTGCCACTAGTTAACGACTGCTACTCACTGGCTTATTACAGACTCGTCTTATTACTACTGCCGCGGCCGAAAACGCTGTCCTTTTTATATAGGCAAGGTAGGTCGTGGTGGGGCATTACTCGGAACACGGACGAGGACCACCTAGACCGATCTAGAAGGTTCTACGCCATTCTATAATCCCTTCCGCTTAATCCCATTGTTTGCCTAATCCGCTCTAGGCAGATCAGAAGCCGGTCCTGCTTTCCGCTCTGACCGTAACACTGCCCCCTCCTTAAAAGTGCTCTGCCCCAGAGCATAGTCCGGAGAAATCGGGCGGTCATGAGCTTCCCTCGATGGAGACGCATTTCCTTTCCAGGGGTTGAACGTGCACACCAATATGGCGACTCCAGAGTTGGCGAATATCTGTTCAAGCATGTTCCTGACAACCTTCCACTCCAGGCCGTCATATCCACAGCCCAACTTAGGGATCGCGAGCTTGGTGACACGCAGTCTCAGAAGCTTACTCCGCAGGTCGTCGAGGCTTCGCCGCAGTGCGTCATATGTGGGCTTCTGATCAGTAGCACACTTGGTAACTAAGTAGAACAGGTGTCGTCCTTCTTGCGTATGGTGGAGTGCTTTCCCGACGCGTGGTCCTTGGCGTTCCAGTTCCTCAGTTCCAGCAAACTTCTTCCTGAAGACGGTTGCAATCCCTCGGGAAGTCCTCAGATCTTCGGCTACACAATGGGCCAGAGAATAGTCCGCGGGTAACGAGAAGATATCTCTGTATACTGCCTGAGTTACTCCACGGGAACCTTGTACCTTAGGTTGTGCAACTGATACCTAACTGGCCTCCACGTTGTTGAGGTACCTGACTTGCTGGTCTTTTGTCGGGCCATGGTCTCCTTTGTATGGGGCCAGTCTATTAAAATGGACTACCCTGGGTTTTCCTTTTGGCTGCTTTCTGATCCTATAGATGACGTCGTTTATCCTATTGATGATCTCAAACGGGCCATCCCAGGAGTTCTGAAGTTTAGGTGAGTAGCCTCGCCTTCTTCGAGGATCATGTAGCCAGACCAAATCTCCAGGTTGGAATCCACCTTTCTCTGCCCTGATGTCGTAACGCTCCTTCATTCTGTCACTGGCTCCCTGGATGTTTGCACGAACCTTCTCGTGGATGTTATCCATCCGCTCCCGTAGATTCGTGACGTACTCCTCTCCGGCAACTTCCTCATTAGGCTTGAACCCGAATTTCAGATCACAAGGCAAACGAAGTTCTCGGCCGAACACCACATTTGCGGGGGTCTGCACCGTTGCTTCATGGACTGAACTGCGGTAGGCTAACAGGAACAAGTGAAGATACTGGTCCCAGTCTCGCTGATGGTCGGAGACCACTTTAGACAAATATCGACCCATTGTCCTGTTCATGCGCTCCACCATGCCATCCGATTGAGGGTGAAGAGGTGTCGTCCTGGTTTTCCGTATTCCCAGTGCTTCGCACATCCCGGAGAAGACTGCAGACTCAAAGTTTCTTCCCTGGTCAGCGTGAAGTTCCATGGGTACTCCAAACCGGCTGACGAGCTGCTTCACAAGTACGTCTGCAACGGTGACTGCCTCTTGATTCGGAAGGGCATACGCTTCCACCCACTTAGAAAAGTAGTCCATGGCCACGAGAATATATCGGTTGCCTTCGTCCGTCACAGGGAAAGGGCCAGCGATGTCGATTGCTATCCTCTCGAACGGTGCTCCCACGTTGTACTTCCTCATAGGGGCCCTCTTTCTTCTTGTTGGCCCGTTAGAAGCCGCACAAGACGCACAACGCCTGCACCAGTCCAACACATCGTCCTTAAGGTTTGCCCAGTAAAAGCGTTCACGAACTTTTTCCAATGTCCGGTGAACTCCAAGATGGCCGCCAGTTACACCGTCATGTAGTTCTCTAAGCACTTCGGGCACTTTATTCCTTGGAACGATGAGCTGTAGCCTACGCTGATCTCCTTCCGCGTTCTCCAATGCCCGTTTCAGCAGCCCGTTGTCCACTACAATGGAGTTCCATTGGGCCCAGTACGTTTTTACATTCTTCGACATTGGAGCCACATCCTGCCAGGTCGGTCTTCCTCGCCCCGATATTTTCCATTCCTTTATTTGTTTTAGGTCCGGGTCCTCGTCCTGTTCCTTTGACACCTCTGTGTCCCGCCAACTGTCGATAACAACCGTTGTCCTCAATACTGTTCCCTGCTTCTCTTCTTGTCGGGAACAATGCCTGCATTCTTCATCTTCACATGGTCTTCTTGACAGCGCATCCGCATTCCTGTGGCTCGTTCCAGAACGATGAGCAGATTCAAAGTCGTACTCTTGAAGGCGCTCGATCCACCTCGCCACTTGTCCCTCCGGTGACTTGAATCGCAGCAGCCACATTAGAGCCGCGTGGTCCGTTCTCAGCAGGAACCTTCTTCCGTATAGATATTTATGGAAGTGCTCTATGGATTTTACTACTGCCAGGAGCTCTTTCCTTGTGACACAGTAGTTGCGTTCCGGAGCTGAGAGTGCTTTGCTGAAATATCCAATCACCCTTTCTTCTCCGTCTTGGAGCTGAGAGAGGACACTTCCAATGGCGATGTTGCTGGCATCTGTGTCAAGTATGAACTTGCCCTCGGGACGTGGATAGCTCAGAATAGGAGCACTACTCAATTTGCTCTTCAGCTCCTCGAAGGATGCCTGGCACTCGTGATCCCAATGGAAAGACCTTTTCTCTTCGGTTAGCCTGGTAAGAGGTTTTGCGATGTTAGCGAATCCTTTCACGTACCTCCGGTAATAGGTGCAGAGCCCGAGGAAACTCCTCACCTGGTGCTTATCTCGAGGTACTGGCCAGTCGGTGATCGCTGCTATCTTCTCTGGGTCAACAGCAACTCCGTTGTCTGACACAATATGCCCCAGGTAGTTGACTTGCCTTCGGAAGAGATTACACTTCTTCGGGTTCAACTTTAGGTTTGCTGCACGCAGTCGTTCGAAGACCTTCTCCAGATTCTTCAGATGGTGAGCGAAGGACTTTCCCAGTACAATAATGTCGTCTAGGTATACCAGGCATACCTCCCAAGAGAGACCTCTTAAAACGTTTTCCATCAGCCTCTCGAATGTGGCAGGAGCATTGTAAAGCCCGAATGGCATTACTGTAAACTGCCAGAGCCCAGTGCCAATTGAAAACGCCGTCTTCTCTTTATCCTCAGGTGCCAATCCAACCTGCCAATATCCACTGCGGAGATCCAAAGTAGAGAAGAGTTTACACCCCTCTAGGGTGTCCAGCGTATCGTCAATCCTGGGAAGCGGATAGCTGTCCTTCTTGGTGACATTGTTCAGAAGACGGTAGTCTACACAGAACCTCGTTGTGCCGTCTTTCTTCTTCACCAATACGACGGGAGACATCCAGGGGCTACTCGAAGGCTCAATGACACCATCAGCCGCCATCTCCTTTATGATCTTCTCGGCGTCCTCCCGTTTGGCTAACGGCAGCCTCCGCGGGACCTGTCGGATGGGCTTCGCATCCCCGGTGTCAATCCTGTGCTGGACGATATCCGTTCTGCCCCGTGGTCCAGGTCCGATCTCGAAGACGTCATGCCATCGGATAATCATATTCTTCACTTCCTCGCTCTGTTCGGGCGAAAGGTCGCGACATGATTCGTCCAAAAATCCTTTAAGTTCCTCTGGGAGTCCTCGAAGCTCGGTGGGATGACGTTGCAGCTGACGAACCACTGAGGTAGCGGTGGTACACTCCCCGACTGGTGTTCCTTTCTTCAGCGTTACCGGGAAGCTGTTCAGGTTCATTAGCCGAATTGGAGTGGTAGGTCCGATCTTGATGAGAGACCTAGCAACCAGTACGCCCGATCTCTTGTTCTTCGTGCCTTCCGGGTTCAACTAGTACACATTGACCCTCCGGTAGATGTCCTTCGACTGTCCCATGTGTTACGATTTGGCTCCGTGCAGGTAAAGTGGTGTCTTCTAGTAAGAGCACTCGTGCGTAGAGATCCTTTCCCTGCCGAAGGATGACTTCTTCGTCTCCCATCGTCAGCACACCTCTCGACATGTCCAGCTTGATCCCGTATGCCATCATGAAGTCCATGCCCAATATGACATCTTCATCGATCTCTGCCACGAGAGCGCGGTGCTTCAGATGCTGACCCCCGATGATGAAGGTGGCAACTGTCTCCCCGTAGACCTTGGCTGGCTGTCCCGTGGCAGTCCGTAATGCCCAAGTTGTTGGTAAGATCTTCTCAGCTGGAAGTGTCTTCGAGTTCAAGATTGTCATGGTTGCGCCGGTATCTATTAGCAGACTTTGCAGCTGTCCGTTCACCATCCCATCAACGTAGAAACTGTTCGTTCTGCTTCCTATTGACGCAACCCTGGTGGTCTTCCTGGGGCCTTTGACGTTACGGGTTGACAGTTGCCCCTTCCCATCAACCCTATTTAGTTTTCCTGTGGCTTTTCTTGCTTCTTAGATGGACACTTGCTTCTAGGGTGTCCAAGTTGGCCGCAGCTCCAACAGCGTATCTCCTTCTTACGGGTCCTGAGAGCCTCCAAAACTTTCGTCACTATGTCCTCGACGCTGAGGTACGCATTTGGCTCCGCTTCTGCTGCTCGTACTCGCGCATGGCCCCGTACAGACTGCCTAACAGCCTCAAACTCCATGGCCTGGGATAATGCGTCTCCCAAAGTTTTCGGCCTGGCGAGCTTCACTGCTTGCTGTGTCTCTGGATCCCGAAGTCCATCCAGGAATTTGTCGACAGCCAAGCTTTCGTAAACATCGTCGGTGACCGATGGATAGGCGTTCCTCACCAGCCGGGCAATATCCGCTTCAAATTCCTGCAAAGTCTCGTTGGTCTTCTGGACCCTGCTTCTCAGCTGTGAGCGATACAGCTGGTCCATGTGGCGGTGGCCGAAACGCATCTCCAGTCTTCTGATCAGCTCCCCGTAGTTGGACCGCTCCGACATGGGTATCCCCTGCAGAACTCCCAAGGCGTCTCCACGCAAGGCCAGGCACAACGCTGAAGCTTGGGTCTCCTGTGACCACCCGTGGATCGAAGCCGCTGTCTCGAAGAGAGTCATGTAGTCCTCCCACGGCGTCTTTCCGTCGAATACTGGAATGGTGTTGTGAGCTGGTGGCGTTCCATTATTGGCGGGCAGAATGGTTTTATGAAGACTGACCTCGGGGGAACGGTCGGTGTCGTTCATCGGTGGGTTGCTCATACGTCCCTCTAGAGCTTCTACTCTTTGCCTAAGTTTGCTTTCAACTGAATTCAATTTTTCTCCTAACCTAGATTCTACATCAGCTACTTTTATATTTACATCGGCTAACTTATTATCTACATTAGCTAACTTATTATCTACATTAGCTAGCTTATTATCTACATTTTCCATTAACTTAGTCTCTAATGTGCCTAACTTAGACTCTAATGTATCCATTAAATCATTTTTTACAGTACCTAGCTCATTTTTAACAGTGCTTAACTCATTACCTAGCTTATTTTCTACATTGCTTAACTCATTACCTAGCTCATTTTTAACATTGCTTAATTCATTACCTAGCTTATTTTCTACATTGCTTAACTCATTCTTAACAGTACCTAATTCATTTTTAAAAGTTGCAGACAACTTGCTTAAATCAGTTTCAAACAGAACGTCGTCTGGATTTTCCCCTAACTCTACAAAAAATTGACGCAAGCGATGTTGCAGTACACTTTTATTTCCGGAAGAATCCAGATCACGTTCTTCTAATTCCCGTTTTAAATCCGCAACTTTTAAATCCATCAATTTAAGACTTTGAGACGCCATTTTTCAAACAGTAGCCCAATTATTACAAAATGCAAGACAAAATAACAATTACACAAGATCCCACTTCTGACACCAATTTGTTACGGGCTACTGGGTGTAAAATGGACTAAACTATTACTTAATTCAAGAATCTAATATTTATTAACAAATTAGAAAGAATACAATGAGATTATTTAAAACAGTTAAATTATTAAACTAATATCAATTTACAATAATAATATTCTACTAAATGTTATCTAATTTCTAAGATAATATACAAATAATATAAGTTATTGTTTATACTAAGTAACTAAACTATTTATATAAATTTGTACAAATACAATAATATTACACTATAGTTTACAATTACAAATTAACACTTACAGTTCGCTAACTAAAGTCCACCGACCGTAAAACTCTCCAAATATGACAAACTGCCACACAGTTTATTACACTTATTACACGGTCACTAATTGTCACTGTTGCTCACTAAGCACTTATTACAGACTAATACTAATACTAACTAACTCACACACACTGCCACTAGTTAACGACTGCTACTCACTGGCTTATTACAGACTCGTCTTATTACTACTGCCGCGGCCGAAAACGCTGTCCTTTTTATATAGGCAAGGTAGGTCGTGGTGGGGCATTACTCGGAACACGGACGAGGACCACCTAGACCGATCTAGAAGGTTCTACGCCATTCTATAATCCCTTCCGCTTAATCCCATTGTTTGCCTAATCCGCTCTAGGCAGATCAGAAGCCGGTCCTGCTTTCCGCTCTGACCGTAACAGTATGAAGAAAGATTTCATTATCAATGAAATGAACTAATTTAATTAAATAGACGATTAAGAGGATGTTTTTAAACATTCTAAGCGAGTTATTTGGGTTTGTCCAAACTTACGCTATAAAGCATTAATTTTATAATATTGCTTCAGGTTTTGGAGGGAATTATTAAATAATATATAATTTTTCTTTGGAATTAGTGTATTTAAATGTATAATACTATGGCACAATACATATTACATTACATTTATATAGTACATGTACTATAACATGTTATATAATCAGTTTCTTCTGACGATTAGGATATTTTTACATACTCCGGTTCTTTTGTTGCATACTCGTATCAGAACTGCTCTTGCGGCCCTTTTCTGCCTACTTCCTTCTTCATGAGTCTGAGAAATTTAAATTACAAACATTAATTTAATTATTTATTTTATATGTGAAGAGAATATAGAAATCTTAATCTGTCTAATGATAAAGGTATAAATAATATGTTTTACTAGAATTTGTAGATCTTTTTAATTTTTCCCACATGCATCTACCCCCTACCTGGATGACCGGTTAATTTTTGTCTGAATTTTATATTGTGTATAATTTTCATATATTATTTATTTGATGTAATGTAATGAACATTTCTCAATAAATGTATTTGAATTTACAAAATATTTAAATATAACAATTTAAAAATATACCGAAACTATTTTTTTAAACTTTTAAATAAATAAATTATATTTGACAGTCTCACCTGATAGTCGTCATCAACTACTTCAGCAACTTCTTCTCCTGCGGAAAATTGCTTAAAAAAAGGTCAGGTGAAAAATCAGTTTTAATCGTCTCATAAGAATTTTATATCATTTATTATATTTATAAGTATTTACCTTTAATATTCTGTCCGTTGGTTCATTAGTTTCAACAATCATTGGTTCTTGTGGGTCTGCATGGCGTTTTTCCTGTAGTATGATTAATTAACTGAATTAATATTTCAAAAATAATTATCAAAAAAGTTCATTTCTATTCGTCTAAACAATATTGAAGGCCTTAGAAGAAAAAATATGATTTTTTTTTCTGTTGCTAAAATTTTGAATTCGTCGAGAAATTATATTAAT
This sequence comes from Troilus luridus, assembly GCA_964056705.1. Taxonomy (NCBI): domain Eukaryota; kingdom Metazoa; phylum Arthropoda; class Insecta; order Hemiptera; family Pentatomidae; genus Troilus; species Troilus luridus. The sequence goes on from OZ057415.1 coordinate 66,144,182, forward strand.
TGATGATTTAAAAACAAAATGAAGTAAGTTAAAAATGAAACATCCGTCTGTACTGTCAAAATGACAAAACAGTACCAACAAACTATTTCGCAAATTTATTATTTAGGTTACATTGTTTTCTTTTATGTTACTCACCAGTGGGTGTTGTTGAAAAGTTGGCATGTCGACCATTTCAGTCCTTCTTATTTCTGAAGAAATTCCTTCTGGGTTTGGAAATCCATGGGAGGTGTATGCCAGAATGGCGACCACAGACAAAACGATAATCGCTGACATTGATTTCATCTTGAAAAAACAAATGATTTTTTAAAATAATTTTTAACATTAGATAGTTATAAGAAGTGATAATTAATCAACTATTAACTTTAATTGGTTGTTTTTAAATATCAATCCTTTTAATTAAAGAAAGTAAATTACCACTATCTAAGATTTGAGGTTTTACGTTTAAAATTAAGTAAAGCCAACAATTAAAAAAAAAAATCCTCTAATACTTCATTTTATTTAGTACCAGACACCAAAATCTCAGTACTTGAAGGATCTGAATGTTTGCTTCGAAGTAGTATTTTATTAAATTAAATTAAATTATTTATGATAGTCAGAAATATGTTTAATTATCATTAGGCCAATTTTATGAACGCTAAAAATAAAATAAATCTCAAAATCGTTTTATTAACTTATAGAAATAATAAACTTATGTCTAATCATTTTTCTGAGTTTTACCTTAGTTATTATATTTATTATTTATTTAAAAAAATTTAAAATGGAATAAATATTCGCGATCAACAGTAATCGTATTCATTGCTAATCATTGATAATTAGATTACCGAAAGTGTGCTCAAGAGTTTTTAACAAGCAAATATGAATTATTTTAGTTGTAATATTATTGAATAATGTTTGAATCATTATATTTATATATAATTATAATCAGTTTTTTAATTATTAAAAACTTGTAAATATAATATTTTACCTTTGTTTCCTCTGGTAGAGCTGAAGACTGACTGACTCCTAAGATCAGGGATTGGGTTTATATACAATTGCTTATGTTTTTCACATCATCAATGCATTCTGAATATAGTTAGTAGAATAGAAAAAGTGTAAGATCATCGATTTTTCATGAATGTAGTTAATATTTCACATCGATACCAAAGTATTTTTTGAAATTCCAACAACCTTTTTATATAGTAATTTAGGTTTTTTAACTATTATAGTTAATACTTATAGTTATTATTAAATCATAGTTATATGAGCTGTTATTTTTGAAAGTGGTATTATTCCATTTGGACAAAAAAAAGTCGTTTATTCTTTTAAATGATTTTTATGATATTTAGAAGGTGTATTGTGTGTTTAAAACTTGACAAGTGCTAGTGATAAAAACATTTGCCCGTTTGCCCATATTTTTTTTGTAGTATGTAAAAATTGTAATTCTTCAAATGAAAAATATAGATATCGTGAATATGAAAAAATGGACTTATACCGCTTTCAAAAATAATCCAATGTTAGTTTCGAAATCAAATAATAAGAAAATGATCTTCTTCACCTGGATCATTAATTAATTTATATATATATATATAGACACACACACACACACACACACACATTATGTATAAATAGGATAGATAGGCAGCATAGGAAGAAAATAAAAAATAAAGGCTTATAGATTGGAAACAATTAAAAGCGTTTGTTTTTAAAATAGTTTTATTACTGAGTTTAAAAGGAATTTATATTCCCTACACCATAAAAACATTCAAATATTATTTTATTGTACACACTGTTTACCCCTCGTATTTATTATTTATATTATCATTAATATATTTACTTAGTCATTGCTGTTTATGTTAATTTTCAGTAGAAGTATTTTCGCATACTTTTATAACTTTTTTAAACTATAAGGTCACATATCTTGTTTACAAATATAAATAAAAGTATTTATTTATGTATGTATTTATTTGTTGATTTATTAATCTTTATCCCCTGACGACTATTACATAGCGACAACGCCGCCTTCTTCTCCTGTTACATACTCTTACGACAATTCTGCCTGCTCTTCTTTTCTGCCTCTGACCTTCTTCGGTCTATAAATAATAAATAAATAAATTACATAAACAAAGTAAATAATAAATTAAGAAATAAATAAATTATATCGTACTTTAATTGTAAGGTTATATCAGTAATATAAATACATATGATTATACCAGTAACCAAAATAATGGGACTGACTATTGAATACATAATACATTCTTCACCGTACTAAGTTTATTGACAATATATTAAAACAGTTATATATATAGTATTTTATTAAAAATACTGCCAAGTTTGTATGAATCAAATACATACAACATACAACCAAATTCTTATGTAAAACAACTATATCTTTTGTATATATATATTTTTTTTATATAAAAATTTTATTGAAATATTACAATCTTCCACTTTTAGGCAATAACTAATAGCGCGAAATAGCTATATAATCAATAAAAAAAAATCCTAATAAAATAAAATAATAATAATAAATAAATAAAACAAAATGTATAAATGCTGGTAATAAAAAACAACATAAATACTTGCGAAGATGATAATAAAAATAAAATAATTATCTTCTATATTAATATAATTATATATTCGTATATATAACATTGTTAGTTATTTTAAAATTATTAGATAAACCAAGAGCTCTCACCATATCTCCTTCACCATCTACGAGTTCAGCCAGATCGGTCTCTGACGTTAGGTTCTTTAAAAGAAAAAATATAAAAATATTTGTATTTAAAGATTTTATTTAATCTTAAATCTGTGGTATTTGATTTATTTTAATAAATGTATACCTGCAATATTATGCTAGTTGGTTGATCACTCTGAATAATCGTTGGCGGTATTACTTCCTCGTATATCAGCATTGAGTGACATTTTTTCTGTTTGGAATGAAGATAAAGTATAATATTGTGTTATAATGATTAGCAAATGTTTATAAACATACAGCTTGAGTATGTTATTTTTCGTATATGTTAATTGCATAGTTTAAAAAAAATATTTTAAATTATTTCATTTGAAAATGTTTCAAAATTATATGTTATCATAAACTGAGATAAAAAATCCGATCGTTGAAAAAATTATAACTAACTAATGCTTTTTTGAAGTATTAATAATGAAAGACTGGAACTTAAATATTATTTAAATAAATAAATAGAGTACAGATATGAATACCTATACGCGTAAATGTTGAATAACATTAATTGACCTTATATAATTTATAATGTAATATAATATATAATTATATGGGGAAGAAAATGGTCCAGCTGGAGGTCATATAGTGTAAAGTTTAGCCTGTATTTTTAGGATTAAAACTTCGTATTAATCTTTAATTATTTTGGATAATAACTTAATTACTAGTTTAAATACTTAATGTAACTAATTTCCATTGTCTGAGTAATTTCTGAAAAAAGGTTAGGATGCCATTATTATAGCAGCACGTACAGAATATCTCACTGCCAATTAAAAGATATGACATAACTCAATGCAGAGTTTATGTTTTTCTATTTTTGACTGTTGATGTAAGATGTGCTGGGTCCGATTTAGGATGAAATGCTGTGTACTAGTCTGCTGAATTGCATTCGCCTGAATTGACAAAACGTTACCCGATGTTTGTTTTTATTTTTGGGGACTATTTAATTGAATTTATTTTGAAAACTTATAATATTGTAAAACTAAATTAAACTTCTTGTTTGACATTTTTCTAAATAATAATTAATTAATTACAAATTATTATAATTTAACATTTCTCCAAGTATAAGAAACAATTAAAGTTTTGTAGATTGGTAATTGTTTCTCACTACTTATTTATATTTTTAATCTGTTAGATTGCTAAATATTTGAATAGTTGCCTGGAAGAAGGGCGTTTGTTACATTTGTCAGTTGTTTTTTTTTGTGGAACAAGCTCCATGTTATGGTCCTTACCACTAACGTTAGTTTTTAGTTGCCTTAACAGTCAATAGAGGTCAGGGATAGGAGAATCGTTGTCCATATCAGAGAATGATCGGTCTCTCAAGAGACTAAGTTCCGGTGGAAGAAAGGCCCATGTGAAGATATCCTAACCTTACTAGTGCAAGGTTAGGATTTGTGGCTTTGCTTGGGGTGCATCGTGGTGTTTTTTTATTTTGTTGTGTTTTTTAATAAATAAAAATAGAATAAAACTGGACATTAAATAACAATATTAATTTAACCATTGGCGATCAAAAAAGTTTAAATAGCTGCAAGAAACGGCCAAAAAACGCTCCTGAATGGAAAGATAAGAAGTTGCAAATATTACGTAATGCAGGTAAGGAATATGTTAACAAACGAGGAAAAAAAGGTGTTATTATTGCTTCGAAAGAATTCCCTTCCAGTGCTAGGGGGTGCCAAGCAAATTGTACACAAAAAGGTTGCAATTCCATAACATTGGACATCGTGCAACGGTCGACAAAATAAACGATTATTTTATCTTATTTTATTTTGAAAGTACATATGTCTTAAAACTTTTAAGAACACTTTTTCTATCCCTGTCAAACGTCTTCGTGTTTGGCAAAGCAAATTAAATGATGGCGAAATGGCACCCAAAGACAAAAGAGGACGTCATTTTAATCGACCTCACGCAGTACGTTCAAAAAAACAAGACCTAGTTAAAATGGCTGAGTATATACACTCTGATGAAGACAAACATTTTTACAGATCATTGCCATAAATTACTAGTATAATATAATATAATAATTTTCTTCATAATATTAACACTTTTTCAAGTTTTGTTTTTCTTTTGTTCCTACTTAGCACAGTAAACAGGCAAACATTTTTTTTTTAAATTGTTACATCCACGGGACGCATCTTTGGCCAATTTCCTATTTTGACATGAGATTGAAAAAACAAAGTTTATAAAAAGTTCGGGCGTGGAAGGGCATTTTTTGAGGTGAAAATTATAAATTTTCAAACACAGGTTTGTGACATGTCTATGACAAGGAAATCTCGTCAAGAAATTTTCCGTCCGTAAAGACTCTCAGGTTTTTCAATGCTATGTCAAAATAAACATTTTGACCAAAGCATCGTATATGTAACAATTTTTTATGTATTTATTTATTTTTTTGCTTGTTTTACAATCGAACAAGGGCGTTAAGCGCAAAATCTATAAAACGGAAGAAGGCCGTCACACTGAGAGTCGCCTAATTAAATGACCCGTTCTCTTATTTAGGCTCTCCCGTAAACTTTGAGAAATGTAACATGCGCCCTTCTTCCAGGCAACTATTGATTTATTAATTATTACATTGACATTATTCCTTTTAATTAAACAGGAAAATATTTTTTTATTTAAAATAGTGAAAAGTAACTTACTACTGTATTTGGTTGGAGGGATTTTTGGAGCGTTTGCTCTTTTTCGTTCCTAGCGCTGCCCAACAGTTCACACTGCCCTTTACAGAATGAAAACAAGAGGATTGACGTCATAAGGAGAACAGATAGTGTGGAATTCATACTGTCTTTGCTTGAATGATGTGTTACCTAATAAAATACAGAACATATTTTAGAAACAGGTTACATTAATATACCATCTTAATTGGTATTTTATTGGAATGAAAATTGTATAGGATGTGCCACCAATAGAAATATATTAAAAAATAAACTTATTTTATTATTTAAAAATAAAGAACCTTATTTTCTTAAGGATCTTATCTTTCAGCTATCTGGTCTTATACAAACTTCATCCAGTTGATATAATTGAAGTTATAGCGCCACGAATGTCAAGATGAACGCTTGTTAAGTTGCTAAACTTAGTACTGAACGAACCCCTTAAAAGTTAATAAGGATAAGGACACGACTGGTAAACGTCAAAAAGATATATCAAGGCATACGTAGGAGGATTGCGTTAAGAGTGATCTGTGAGACTTAGGTTTGGATATTTGTTCGAGGAAGTAAGTTTGTAAGTAGATACGGTGGGTATTGGAATCGAACCTTCGGGTTTGATAACCATTATTATTATTAATTGTACTTTATAAGACTCTATAACTTTTTATATGGGTTGATATTTTGTCTTCAAATACCATCGATATGTTGCTAATTCCCTTGTTGGACATTTTCTCTAGTGCAGCATCTATTCTGAACTGATTGAATCCTCTGATTTTTGTTTCACAAATTTTGTGAATAAAATTAAAACTTGATGTACAATATACTTTTTATAATAATAAAACTGCAAACTCAGTTTTGCACCCTCCCCCCCCCCCATGAAAAATCAGCGGTATGAACACTATAATCACGATTTTCAGATCTTTTTATCTCTAGAATAACCCATTATGCAATTCATACATCATCACTTTCATCGAACGAATTCAACTCAAACATGTTATAAGGATTATTTTTAATTTTTAATAAATTGAAATTTATAATATGACATTCGCCTCGATGATAATTGCTATACTGAATACTCCTTTGCTTGCAGTTTTTTTGATCAATTGGAATGCCGATGCGATTTTGTTATCGTTACTTTTGAGAACGACAATAGGGAAAGCATCTTGAAGTTTTTGAACAAAACAAAATCGATACACATGAAAGATTTAATAAAGTCTTATACAACGTCCATCGGAGACATCCTGACGTCTCAAATACTTAAAAGACTACAATGGCAAATTAAAGGAATTACGTATCCCAGACGCCGTTATATGTCAAACGATATAAAATCTATTAATCAAATAAAAGTCTGTTAATCAGCGGGATTTGACTCAGGACCTTCAGGACGAAAACTCAGCACTATACCACTGAGCCACCCCCCTCCCTTTTCGGAATTGAAGTTTTTTTTTTTAATCCAAATCCAACAAACGTCTGTACTAAAATTATCATTAATTATTTTCTAACCATACTCTAACCATTTCCTTTCTGTTGATAAATAGAGCATCGCTAGGAACGGAGATTCCCTAATTGGCCTATTTGTGGTGTATTCAATTGCTTACATTTCCCTCTCCTCTCCAATTTCTATCTAACCACAATTTCTGCGTAGTATCGTGGAAGTCACGGAAGAAAAATTGAACAATACCTATGTTGTATGTCAATTATGTTTTTTCTTGAGAAAGATTATTTGTTATCATTAAGATATTTCCCTTTTCAGTGTCAATAAATTAATTGAAAATCATTTTATTAATGAATGCGTTTATTAATTGATTTTTATTTCTCCGGTCGTTATTTTTTTAAAATCTTTCCTATGCTCTATTAAATTTATTTTATTTGATATTAGGACGAAATAGTAGTTATTATAATTATTGTAATATTTATATAAATATTTTTTATTAAATAAAATAGTTTTTAGTGATCACCGCGTTATATTTTATATTACATTTAACCTGGACATAGGTTAATAAGTAAAACATAACTTTTTTTTTCCAAAAACTTAATATGGTACCTTGTTAAGAAATTTTTACAAAATACTCACTTATTTACAAAACTTTTAAAACAATAAAGATTTGAACTGACTAGACGATAGAAACAATCTTACAGATTATAAGCAAAAGAAACAAATGATTATTCTGTTAGGGGCAGAACTTAAGAGGTTAAGCAAAGAGGTTCACACACACACATGCGTTGCAAAACATGGCCGAAATTATTTTTTTAAATGATGGTTTTTTATTTCGAACTGAACTGACGACATGAATACCCCAACTATAAAATTTTATATTTACGACAAATTCACGCTAGCCACAAAACCGTATTAAATGTCCATGATAATGAAATAGGTCGAAGACGCAATATAATATGGTATATAATAATTAAATAAATTTTATATTAAAATTTGGACTGTTTATAAAAATTATTTCTTATTATTAGTGTTAATATTTATGTATTTATATTTGCTCTATCAATTCAGAACAAACTAGATTTTTATACTTATTACGTATCATTATTATTGCCCGACGGAGTGTTAATATCATAAGCTATGTTAAAAATAATTTGTTTAATTTTAATTTGTTTGTCAATATCATTATTAACACCAAGAGTAAAGCTTAAATACAAACAGAAGTAAAATTTTAGAGAAAAAAGATGTATTATTTAAAATTTCTGCATATTTTCTCTCACTTTTCATACCACTAATAATATATTTTCTAATATTAATAAACCTATGATAACTAATCATGCAACTAAGTACGACACTCTCAAGTTATTACCTGAATAAAGAGATCCTTATACTGGATTTTGGGTGCAGCCGCATTGTTTATATAGACTCTCATGCTCCCATTGTATGATCCACAGGGTCATCCTACTTTGTTCTCATAAATCTAGTTAATTCGATATAATTGTTTCGGGATTAAATGGGGCCTGATTGGCATATTTTCCATTTAATAGCGATTTACTGATGTGAAATCATTTAGAAGCGTTTTTATTATACTTCGAAGAAAAGTTTGAACTTTTCCACTGAATTATATTTTATTCTTATTTTTTCCGAAAAAAAAAATATAAAATAAAATAATAAAAATTTTCTTTTCTCATGCTTCTACTTTCTGTCACAACGATAAATGAACGTTTTACCTCCTTATTCCATCTTATAATTTATCGAAAGTTTTAACCTTTATTTTGTTTTAATAAAAATAATAAATTTATCGATGGAGTTTAAGAGAGGACAGTTGAAATGATATGGTCCTTAGTAGGCCAATAGGAAAAAAAATACATTTAACATTTATATCTATTATTTATCAATGTCTTATATAAAATAATTATAAGACCAATGAATTTAAATAATTAATAATATGAAAATAAATTATTAATATTATCTGCTAATTACAAACGTGTGATCTGGCGGATTTGGGTTTGGGTAGGGTTGTAGTGCATGGACAGACGTTTGTAAGCAGACATTGGTTGTATCGGCATCGAGCCTTCGGGTTCGCTAAGCGGTATTATTATTATTGTTAATAACAAACAAAAATAAAAAGGAAGTTTATTAAAATTAATTTTAAAAAAGGAAAAAGATCAATATTTACATACATACAATATTTTTACGAATTTTATGAATTATCACCCATCTACTTTTTAAAAAATAATATTGAACATTTAAGGTAGATACACAGATATATTTTCTTTATTGAAAACAAATTAGAGAACAACAAAAAATGTTTCTGGTGATTAGGTTTTGTTCAGAACTGATAGCAAAACAAATCTTTATCATGCCATTTCATTATCTTACTGCAGTATGTTTTTTTAAATTGGTTTATTTGAATCTGGTCTTTCTTAATCGTTATACCCTGACTAAAGATTTTCACTCAGTCCTAAACGGGTATGTTTTTCACATAGATTTTTTCCATAGTGACATACATTTTCCTCTTGTCTATTTTTACGAATTCTTGGAAACGTATTAAAAATGATTTTGTCATCTCCGTAAGGGTTTAAAGTTTTGTGATTTCCATATGACCCATCCGATATAAACAGCTGAGTTTAAGAAAATTTGTATAGACAGAATATTTAATTAAATTATATTATTTTATTATTGTTTATACGCATTATAAGATATGTTATGTTTGTGTTTCAATTTCATAATTATTTTTATTTGACAACTTTATTTTATTATTGCTGTTGAAGAAAGAGCTGTAGGCTTTTGATCAATCAACATTATTGTATGTGTATTTATGATATATAAGTTCCATCAATTAACTTTTTATTTTTCTAGTTTCTCTTTTTTTCAATTATCATTTTGTCAAAAAATAATAATTTCATAATAAATTTAAATATTTGTATTATATGTTTTTAATTACATAAACTATATATTACATAAATTATGTATTGTAATTTATCTAGTGGTATTACTAGAAACACGACAAGTTCTTAGTCATAGATCTGTTGATAGATTCCTCTGTGATCTAAAATTAATAGATTCCTGTAATGTAAAATAAAGATGATTTTCAATCATAAATCTGTTGATAGATTCTTCTGTATTTTGAAGCCTGCTTAGGCAAATTTATTACTAGCCAAAATTTAAATTTTATTTTTAAAATAAGAAGTTAGAGACTTAAATTTGTTTCAAACTTTTCATCATTAAATAATGTCTGCTAGCGCATATTTGGTGGTTTCCAGAGTTATCAAATAGTTCTGTTTTTGTTTTGATACATAAGTTACATAGATCGATTTACTTTTTCTTTTCTTTTTTAAGTTAGTTATAGTTATACTTTTTTAGAGGAGCGGAGTGGCTCAGTGGTAGAGCGCTGAGTTGCCATGCCGAAGTTCTTGGTTTCAAATCTCGCTGCTGGCAACTTTTATTCAATATGTTAACAGCCGGTGATGGATCCCGTGGGATCTAGGAACCTTCTGAGGATTACACAACCTCTATAAAGTGGGTACCTAAAATAAGGGGGGAATCTGTTAAGCGCGATCTAGTACAAATCACCTTCCCTGCACAACCGTTGTCCTGTCTCTACCATGTACTGAACCCCAGATCCTTCATGGGTTGTAGAGGTACAGGTTTTTTTTTATTACTTATTTATCATTTCGGTCCTTGACCGTAATTTAAAACTAACAACATATCCGTTCTATAGACAATTTACAAAATGTTAGTTCATATTACACAACGTGGTTTAATGCGATCAATCTATTTTGACCTTTAACGTTTTCGATGCGATAAGTAATGACTTAATCCAATGAAATTGGTCACTTGAGAAAATGGCTTTACTAAAATTTTCATGAGCAGTAGAAAGATCGAATTGAAGGATTTATAGCATAGATAGATAGAGTAGTTACATTGTGGTTTATTGGTTGAGTATAGTGAAAAAGATAAAATTTATTATGTTTTTAGGCATAATATATAACTATCAGTCTTCAATAAGTTCAATTGTAGTAAGTGATATATGCTTATCATTAAAATAAGAAAAGGATGAAATAATTATTAAAGAGAAATATTGTAATAAAAAAGATTTAAGTATAATGTAATATAATAACAGTGATGATTATATGTATTGTTACGGGCTACTGGGTGTAAAATGGACTAAACTATTACTTAATTCAATAATCTAATATTTATTAACAAATTAGAAAGAATACAATGCGATTATTTAAAACAGTTAAATTATTAAACTAACATCAATTTACAGTAACAATATTCTACTAAATGTTATCATAAACAATTTAAAATCTAGAGAAATGATAATGGTAAGATGAAACAAAATCATAATTTTTTATTTGTTAAACTATACATTGATACTTAGAACATATTAAGAATTTTTATTATTGAGAAATTTTCAGTTTCGTAGGGGTTTTCATGGATTCCTTACAGGCACCGTTGGTAATGTGTGTGGTTTGGCCTTTCTCTGTCTCCATACCTTAAACACCAAATATACTCGTTAAAATATAGCATATTATTATTGCATAAATTCTAAAGACATATTCTCAAGTGAATGGTAAGGACCAAACAAAAATGTATCACTTCTTTAGTTACTTCAAATAAAACGCTTAGTTTTATAATGCGGAAAAAAACATGTATATAGTTTTATTGTGCAGATAAAACTGTAATGACTAATATTCCTTGACTTTAATGTTTTTTCCTCATTGATACGCCTTGTTTTTTATTCTATTATATGAACAGAAAATAACTTGCTGTTTTTTTCTATTTCTACTTCAATTATTAAAATAATTAACATTCTATGACTAACAGTAATATCCTGGTACATATTTCTTAATGTGTTTCTTTACTCATTATGAAATTATACATTTATTAACAAATTTTAATGGCAACCATTTCCATGAACACTGGTTTTTTTTTATCAATCATATTGTTTCTGTATATTAAAAATATTGATTTTTTTTTAATCTAAGAAATTAAATTTGATTTATATTTTTAAATACAAGTTAATGCTTAATATTATACAAGTTATTAATTATTTTTGAAAGAATTAAAAAAATACCTTTTTACTGTTTCGGATTTTTTCCTTCTTCTGTCTTCTGTCCTGGTAATGAAATGGATGAGATTTTACAAGCATGTCGAACATTTCTTCATCAAATTTATCCGCCTCGGGTTCCTAGATTAAAGGATAAAAATTTATGAAAATTATTTAGGAAATATGTTAATATTTAAAATTATAAAATAATAAATAAAACCAATTTTTCTTGACTTATGGGCTCTCCTAGCATATATAATTGGATACCCTTAACACGGGGGAAAACCTAGGGGTTAAGCTAGATCTAGAACAAATCACCTCCCTTCACAACCGTTATCCAAGAAACAGTACAGTGATAAAAATTTTATACATAACCTCAGCTTTGTGAGGTTGCTACATCGACAAGTTGAAAATAAATTATAGCATATAAATAAATTTCCTATTTCTCACATAATTCAATACATTAGTACGGTTTTTGTTAAACAGAAAGTTTTAAAGGACTTGTTAAATTCTATCTGAATCTAATTTTAAAAACTATACTAAAAATATTATTCTTTCCATCTGTATTTATTATTTTTTTAATCTATATTCCAATGGAATACTAGGAATTTTTTTATTACGTTTAGGGTTACTGATAAATCATAATTTTATAATTACTTACATAATTGAAGTGTACAGGCTCATATTTGGAGTCGATTGTGAGATGCGACATTGCCCAAGGAATTTCATCAGTTTCTTCAAATGCCGTGATAGCTAAAAAGAATGGTAATAATATGATAGCCCATCTAATCATTTTAGCTATTTGACTGGTAGTATTTACGTATAATAACGGCAAGAAGAGACGTCAATGGGAAGATAGCGTAATAATTTAATAAGGCCGGTCGGGGTGGGGATTTCTCGGAAAAAGGCCCAGAACCGCCTAGACCGACCCACAAGGATCTACGCCATTCTATAATCCCTTCCGCTTAATCCCATTGTTTGTCTTATCCTCCCAGCCGGTCCGACTTCCTGCTCTGACCGTAGCACTGCCCCCTCCTTAAAAGTGCTCTGCCCCAGAGCATAGTCCGGAGAAATCGGGCGGTTATGAGCTTCCCTCGATGGAGACGCATTTCCTTTCCAGGGGTTGAACGTGCACACCAATATGGCGACTCCAGAGTTGGCGAATATCTGTTCAAGCATGTTCCTGACAACCTTCCACTCCAGGCCGTCATATCCACAGCCCAACTTAGGGATCGCGAGCTTGGTGACACGCAGTCTCAGAAGCTTACTCCGCAAGTCGTCGAGGCTTCGCCGCAGTGCGTCATATGTGGGCTTCTGATCAGTAGCACACTTGGTAACTAAGTAGAACAGGTGTCGTCCTTCGTGCGTATGGTGGAGTGTTTTCCCGACGCTTGGTCCTTGGCGTTCCAGTTCCTCAGTTCCAGCAAACTTCTTCCTGAAGACCGTTGCAATGCCTCGGGAAGTCCTCAGATCTTCGGCGACACAATGGGCCAGAGAATAGTCCGCGGGTAACGAGAAGATATCTCTGTATACTGTCTGAGTTATTCCACGGGAACCTTGTACCTTAGGTTGTGCAACTGATACCTTACTGGTCTCCACGTTGTTGAGATACCTGACTTGCTGGTCTTTTGTCGGGCCATGGTCTCCTTTGTATGGGGCCAGTCTATTAAAATGGACTACCCTGGGTTTTCCTTTTGGCTGCTTCCTGATCCTATAGATGACGTCGTTTATCCTATTGATGATCTCAAACGGGCCATCCCAGGAGTTCTGAAGTTTAGGTGAGTAGCCTCGCCTTCTTCGAGGATCATGTAGCCAGACCAAATCTCCAGGTTGGAATCCACCTTTCTCTGCCCTGATGTCGTAACGCTCCTTCATTCTGTCACTGGCTCCCTGGATGTTTGCACGAACCTGCCGAAGGATGACTTCTTCGTCTCCCATCGTCAGCACACCTCTCGACATGTCCAGCTTGATCCCGTATGCCATCATGAAGTCCATGCCCAATATGACATCTTCATCGATCTCTGCCACGAGAGCGCGGTGCTTCAGATGTTGACCTCCGATGATGAAGGTGGCAACTGTCTCCCCGTAGACCTTGGCTGGCTGTCCCGTGGCAGTCCGTAATGCCCAAGTTGTTGGTAAGATCTTCTCAGCTGGAAGTGTCTTGGAGTTCAAGATTGTCATGCTCGCGCCGGTATCCACTAGAAGGCTTCGCAGCCGCCCGTTCACCATCCCATCAACGTAGAAGCTGTTCGTTCTGCTTCCTATCGACGCAACTCTGATGGCCTTCCTGGGGGCTTTGACGTTACGGGTTGGACATTTGCTTCTAGGATGTCCAAGCTGGCCGCAGCCCCAACAGCGTATCTCCTTCTTATGGGTCCTGAGAGCCTCCAAAACTTTCGTCACTATGTCTTCGATGCTAGGGATCACATTAGGCACCGCTTCTGCTGCTCTAACTCGCGCATGACCCCGTACAGACTGCCTAACAGCCTCGAACTCCATGGCCTGGGATAATGCGTCTCCCAAAGTTTTCGGCCGAGCGAGCTTCACTGCTTGTTGTGTCTCTGGATCCCGAAGTCCATCCAGGAATTTGTCGACAGCCAAGCTTTCGTAAACATCGTCGGTGACCGATGGATAGGCGTTCCTCACCAGCCGGGCAATATCCGCTTCAAATTCCTGCAAAGTCTCGTTGGTCTTCTGGACCCTGCTTCTCAGCTGTGAGCGATACAGCTGGTCCATGTGGCGGTGGCCGAAACGCATCTCCAGTCTTCTGATCAGCTCCCCGTAGTTGGACCGCTCCGACATGGGTATCCCCTGCAGAACTCCCAAGGCGTCTCCACGCAAGGCCAGGCACGACGCTGAAGCTTGGGTCTCCTGTGACCACCCGTGGATCGAAGCCGCTGTCTCGAAGAGAGTCATGTAGTCCTCCCACGGCGTCTTTCCGTCGAATACTGGAATGGTGTTGTGAGCTGGTGGCGTCCCATTATTGGCGGGCAGAATGGTTTTATGAAGACTGACCTCGGGGGAACGGTCGGTGTCGTTCATCGGTGGGTTGTTCATACGTCCCTCTAGAGCTTCTACTCTTTGCCTAAGTTTGCTTTCAACTGAATTCAATTTTTCTCCTAACCTAGATTCTACATCAGCTACTTTTATATTTACATCGGCTAACTTATTATCTACATTAGCTAACTTATTATCTACATTAGCTAGCTTATTATCTACATTTTCCATTAACTTAGTCTCTAATGTGCCTAACTTAGACTCTAATGTATCCATTAAATCATTTTTTACAGTACCTAGCTCATTTTTAACAGTGCTTAACTCATTACCTAGCTTATTTTCTACATTGCTTAACTCATTACCTAGCTCATTTTTAACATTGCTTAATTCATTTTTAAAAGTTGCAGACAACTTGCTCAAATCAGTTTCAAACAGAACGTCATCTGGATTTTCCCCTAACTCTACAAAAAATTGACGCAAGCGATGTTGCAGTACACTTTTATTTCCGGAAGAATCCAGATCACGTTCTTCTAATTCCCGTTTTAAATCCGCAACTTTTAAATCCATCAATTTAAGACTTTGAGAAGCCATTTTTCAAACAGTAGCCCAATTATTACAAAATGCAAGACAAAATAACAATTACACAAGATCCCACTTCTGACACCAATTTGTTACGGGCTACTGGGTGTAAAATGGACTAAACTATTACTTAATTCAATAATCTAATATTTATTAACAAATTAGAAAGAATACAATGCGATTATTTAAAACAGTTAAATTATTAAACTAACATCAATTTACAGTAACAATATTCTACTAAATGTTATCTAATTTCTAAGATAATATACAAATAATATAAGATATTGCTAATACTAAGTAACTAAACTATTTATATAAATTTGTACAAATACAATAATATTACACTATAGTTTACAATTACAAATTAACACTTACAGTTCGCTAACTAAAGTCCACCGACCGTAAGACTCTCCAAATACGGCAAATACACCCACAGTTTATTACACTTATTACACGGCCACTAATTATCACTATTGCTCACTAAGCACTTATTACAGACTGATACTAATACTAACTAACTCACACACACTGCCACTAGTTAACGACTGCTACTCACTGGCTTATTACAGACTCGTCTTATTACTACCTTTCTTATTACTGACTCCCGGCCAGAACAGCTGTCCTTTTTATATAGGCAAGGCCGGTCGGGGTGGGGATTTCTCGGAAGAAGGCCCAGAACCGCCTAGACCGACCCACAAGGATCTACGCCATTCTATAATCCCTTCCGCTTAATCCCATTGTTTGTCTTATCCTCCCAGCCGGTCCGACTTCCTGCTCTGACCGTAACAGTATGTTTTCTCTAATACTTAAGTATAAGTATTAGATTACATATAAATATTTTTCTTTGATTGATAAATAAATAATTAATGAGGATTTTATTGAGTTGATTTTCTTTTATAGATTTATTTAATTTAAAATGTATTCAAGATCTGCCTCATATAAAGAAATATAGTTATCAGCGTGAATCAGGAGTATTAAAACAATTATTAAACATAAAATTACTGTTAAATATGAACATTTCAATAAATTAAAAAGAATTTTATAGTTTATGTCAATTTTTTAAGTTTGAAAAAAAAACGGTATTCCAAAAAATGATTGTGGTGTACGGTATGAGTAGCTTAGTTCAAATAGTAAAAAATAAATCCTTTATAAAAAAAAATATTTCAATTACACATTGTAGTTATTTTTAACTAATTCTCTTAAAGTGCTGTTTACTTTGATTAGGTGGAAAATGATATTTTTAGACAATTATCACAACAAATTTTTAATGACGGTTTAAGGATTTCCAATAATGCTAGGGATTTATGTAGTGTTAGTATAACGTTTTACATTAAAGATGTTTATGATCATATATTATTTTATAACATGTGCTTGTTCTTTTTATATATAAGGTGTTTATATATTATATGCTTTACATACCTGAATGCTGCCCGTTCCTATAGCAGTTCGAGAAATGTTAATATAAATGAAAAAATGGTTTCCGTCATCTATATATAAGCACATACTAAAAAGTTCAATAATTTACAATTTTATCATAAACAATTTAAAATCTAGAGAAATGATAATGGTAAGATGAAACAAAATCATAATTTTTTATTTGTTAAACTATACATTGATACTTAGAACATATTAAGAATTTTTATTATTGAGAAATTTTCAGTTTCGTAGGGGTTTTCATGGATTCCTTACAGGCACCGTTGGTAATGTGTGTGGTTTGGCCTTTCTCTGTCTCCATACCTTAAACACCAAATATACTCGTTAAAATATAGCATATTATTATTGCATAAATTCTAAAGACATATTCTCAAGTGAATGGTAAGGACCAAACAAAAATGTATCACTTCTTTAGTTACTTCAAATAAAACGCTTAGTTTTATAATGCGGAAAAAAACATGTATATAGTTTTATTGTGCAGATAAAACTGTAATGACTAATATTCCTTGACTTTAATGTTTTTTCCTCATTGATACGCCTTGTTTTTTATTCTATTATATGAACAGAAAATAACTTGCTGTTTTTTTCTATTTCTACTTCAATTATTAAAATAATTAACATTCTATGACTAACAGTAATATCCTGGTACATATTTCTTAATGTGTTTCTTTACTCATTATGAAATTATACATTTATTAACAAATTTTAATGGCAACCATTTCCATGAACACTGGTTTTTTTTTATCAATCATATTGTTTCTGTATATTAAAAATATTGATTTTTTTTTAATCTAAGAAATTAAATTTGATTTATATTTTTAAATACAAGTTAATGCTTAATATTATACAAGTTATTAATTATTTTTGAAAGAATTAAAAAAATACCTTTTTACTGTTTCGGATTTTTTCCTTCTTCTGTCTTCTGTCCTGGTAATGAAATGGATGAGATTTTACAAGCATGTCGAACATTTCTTCATCAAATTTATCCGCCTCGGGTTCCTAGATTAAAGGATAAAAATTTATGAAAATTATTTAGGAAATATGTTAATATTTAAAATTATAAAATAATAAATAAAACCAATTTTTCTTGACTTATGGGCTCTCCTAGCATATATAATTGGATACCCTTAACACGGGGGAAAACCTAGGGGTTAAGCTAGATCTAGAACAAATCACCTCCCTTCACAACCGTTATCCAAGAAACAGTACAGTGATAAAAATTTTATACATAACCTCAGCTTTGTGAGGTTGCTAAATCGACAAGTTGAAAATAAATTATAGCATATAAATAAATTTCCTATTTCTCACATAATTCAATACATTAGTACGGTTTTTGTTAAACAGAAAGTTTTAAAGGACTTGTTAAATTCTATCTGAATCTAATTTTAAAAACTATACTAAAAATATTATTCTTTCCATCTGTATTTATTATTTTTTTAATCTATATTCCAATGGAATACTAGGAATTTTTTTATTACGTTTAGGGTTACTGATAAATCATAATTTTATAATTACTTACATAATTGAAGTGTACAGGCTCATATTTGGAGTCGATTGTGAGATGCGACATTGCCCAAGGAATTTCATCAGTTTCTTCAAATGCCGTGATAGCTAAAAAGAATGGTAATAATATGATAGCCCATCTAATCATTTTAGCTATTTGACTGGTAGTATTTACGTATAATAACGGCAAGAAGAGACGTCAATGGGAAGATAGCGTAATAATTTTCGATCCTGTATTATTTAATATCTTATAAAGCAATAGTTTAAATTAAGTTATATGTCCTAACCCAGCCGGTGAACTTGATGTACTGGTGCCCGTCTATATAGGCGTTCTCTTAATCATTTCGATAACGATACTTTACATCTGGTCTATGTTATTGTCCAAGATATGTTATGAACAAAGATACTTTTTTATTTTATTTATAGGTTCTATAATATATATGTTTTGTATTACACAGTAAGAATAAAATGTCCTAATAATATTTCATAACATTTTATGAAGTATGGGCAAGTCTTTTAAAATGGTTTAAGGTGACGATGTGTTGAAATTGATTTTTTTTCCTCAATAATTTGTGTTTTCAAAATCTGTTCTCTACGCGTATATGTTGTATAATACTTGCATTAAACAGATAAAGAAGCAAGGGTTTTTCTCTAACAGTTCTATAACTAAAATACAATTTATACCTGGTGTGTAACTATTTCCTTCATGGTAATATACGATTATATTGCTTTTAATTTACGTATATAAAAATAACATAATCCGTTTAACATACAGTCTCTAGAATATATGACTTTTCTTAATGGATGTTCAAGTACTCTTCTTGTGCAAGAAATTAAAATAAATAAGTATATTATACGATTGGTTTTGGAATAGTTTCATTTTTTACATGAGTCATTAACATATCATTTATTTTATATACTTACATTTATTTGGTCAATGATTTCAATAATAAGATAAATAATAATTTATTTTTCTTATAAATGTTCAAAGCCAGCTGAATGTAGTTTGTTTAATATAAAAGAACAATTATTATTATTACTAAGAGATATGTACTTCCACCAGTGCCGATACCTAGCGGAAACCTTAAGAACTAATATTACCAAGTAGTTACAGTGAAATCCGCTAGGTCCCGCTGCAATACATTTCTGTCAAATTAATTTATGCTGAATTATTTTTTTTCGTTTTGGTTAAAAAAAAAAGTAAATAACATTAACATATACTGTATTGTAATTAGCAGTTTTCTAATAATGATTAAATTATTTAATCAATACTGAACTTTTACATAGAAAATTTCTTTCCCGTTTCACAATTATTAAATAAATAGGCATGACTCCAGAACTTTTGTTAATATATTTTAACTTGTATATATCCGATTCTCTTATAGTTACATCAAATTCTTCAATTCCAGATGTTCTGGGATGGAAAAATCTTTGGGTTGGAATAGTGGAATATTTAACTTTTAATTATTATTTTCTAAATACACGATTTATCAACATCAACCAAAACGTATGCCTGCGCTTCATATTTTTGCGAAATACTAATCCGGAATAATGGAAAGAAATTATTCAATAATACTTATAATTTTTTCAATGATAAAATCAATAATTATATCAGTTTGCTGCATCCGGCATTACTCCCCCTTTGGCTGACGTGATGTCAGCAATCATTTCCATATGGAGTAGACACTCATTACATGATAACCACATCGTCTTTGTTTATAATTTTGTTTTTTATTCATTGCTTGGAGTTAAACAATAAGAGGCATATTAAAAATTTCATGTTGTGACTCATTGTATTATTAACTTATTTTATTATTATTATTATAGATATTTCCAATCCGATCTCTTAACCTACTAATTTGTGGTCAAGAATATCTTTTTATTTGTGGTCAAGAATATCTTTTTATTTGTTGATTCTAATCTAGTTATAAAAAACAATATATTACAGTATACTTTATACAAATAGAATTACAATAATTATACAAAACTATATTTAATAAACCTAATATCAGGCTTAGAAAAATTGAGTACGAAAACAAAATGTTCAAAAAGCGACCAATATGCCTTAAAGGGGATGTGGAAAAATACATCCTTTAGTTTTTGTAATTGTTGTATACATCTTTGGCAGTAGATGACTTAATTTTGCTTAATCCCGGAGTCAGATTTTGGACACAAATATTTTTCCCCCTGAGAGCCACACAATCTAGTAATGACATATATGTTCAACTAAAGATTTCACAATTATATTCTTAGAATGCGATTCATAGTAACCAGTCAACGATTCTCCAATTCAGGCATATACAAAAAAAATCACATCATCATCAAATCGTCAAATCTATAAGCAACCTTCCTCTAACAACTAAAGTAAGGAAGGATATAGAACTACAGCTGGGGAGGCTAAATAATCAGAAAATATACATATATTGAACAGAGCTATATTCTATAACCAACCGACTTTAGCGTCGTGGAATTCTACTGTTTAAAAGGAATTCTTTATTGCTTGAATATCAAAGCAGCTTTGACCAGGTATTAGGAATAGTGTATTTATTTAAAGTCAATCTGCCGTTTTTGGGGGATTTTACTTCTAAAAAAATAAAATTTCGAAAAAATACATGATTTTTTAAATGATCTATTGACTGAAATACACAGTGTGTGTAATTATTTGTTTACCTTTTTGTTATCGTTATCAGTAAACAGTTATACGACTTTACGTGTCATTAAGCTATTGTTTTCTTAGTATGTTCCGACTGCTTCGTCGATAACAGTACCTGAGTCTTGAGTGCCTACGTTTGCGTGCTTGGGTCCCGGATATCCGCTTCGCCATGAGGACTACTTTTTGTAGATCCCTTCAGAGGATCACGGTTCATATAGATTTATTTATAAATATACTAACTAAGATTTCCTTGGTATTTTATGAGAATAAAAATGTCTTTTGTTTATCGTATATTAAAAATACCTTTAAAGCATGATCATTAGTGTTTTTAAAATTACTAAAAATTTAAGTTCAGTTTATAAATATGTCGTGTAATTACTCCGCAAATTGATAACTTTTTATTCGTTTCCCTTCTATCCAAAAATACAAGTTATCATGAGCTTTAGTATTGAAAATAGAATGTAATTATGGGAAACGTATATACTTCGGTAATAATTTCGTCAAGAAATGAACGTTTCGACAAACATATCGATGCCTTAGTTCACAAATGTGTTAAGTGCAAATTTTTCAAAAATGGGTTTTGTTATATAAGTAATATTGTAAAGTTGTGATAGTCATATATCAAATTTTGATATAAAATTAATAGAGAAGCTTTAAAGGTTACTAAAATATATTTTGTGCTTAAACTTGAACTGAATTTCTTGCGCTAAATTATTATCAAAATTGACTCATGTAAAATCTTGTTTTCGGCACTTAACAAATTTGTGAACTAAGGCATCGATATGTCATCTATACTTCGAAATGTTAGTTGCCCTCGTTACTAATCATCAGTTGCCTCATTACCCATAATTGCAATATCTTTTCCATACTAAAGCTCACGATAACTTCTGTTTTTGGAAAATATTAAAAATTTAACGAATGAGTAATAAAAACTTGTAAATCGACTAGAAGCGACAACCTTCTGAACAGATACCACCATATATCGTGTCGAAAAATTATTTAAGGATATAATACTATTGTAGTTGTAGAAGATAGGTTCAGTCAAATACTATTTATCACATATATAACTTGATGTATTGATCATTAATTGCTTCATCGTTAACATCTTTTATAGGTAGTTGTTATTCAAATATATTTCTATCACATAAAGGCAGCTCTTCATTTCGAAACAAAATAGTTTCGATATGGCGATTGGCCTTGATGACGTCACACCACGCTTCATTAATATTTTGAATAAGCTGAGATCGTGATGGTTGCGACATTGGGCATTCGTCCATTGTTTTCATTCCTGATGTCTAAAGTCTTTTAAGTGTAAAAAAAAAAATTTGATTATAATTTCCTTGAGAACTAGGCTAATTTATTAAACTTAAAATTAAAAAAAGATGTTAATTATAGAATAAATGATATTAAAAAAATTAATAAGCAAATAAGAAAAACAATTAAATAATGTTTAACACATAATTACTATTACTGCAAAATTACTATATAATGTATCCAGATTTTTATTTTTGTCATACTGTTTTCCCCTTTTGAAACCTCGTTCATATGGATTAAAAATAAAATTATTTAAATATGTTTATTATCAATAAACTTTGTGTAAATGTTAGCAATTATTAAATAAATACTCATTAAATTAGATGTTCTAGTATTCTACATATTGTTGAAGTCTAACCTGGACCAAGTCGCTAATTTCCTGATTGTCAATGTATCCTACATAAAATTTTGGAGCATCCTCTGTCTAAGTACTAGATTTTTATTAAATAACTTTCTATTCATTAAACAAGGTTTGTGGAATGCTGTAATATATTATCATTTAATATATTATTTAATGATTATCTTTACTTTAGCGAGTAGGATGAAGAAATATTTAGCTATTAGGGTGAGAGATCGGCTGTTACAGATAAATTTTCATTCTGTTGACAGACGCAATTCAACTATGGTATGTTTAGATCGTAGGCAGACGTAGCCCACCCAGCCTCTATGGATTGGGTACACTTTATTGAGAAAAAAACAGAAGAATAAGTGTGTTCTCGGTATATCATATCCTAATACATGCGTTGTCTACATGGGTTGTAGTATTACAGATTTTAGTACTGCTTATTTAATTCATGATGCCTAAAGAAAGCTTATGTCGCTGACAACTTATTAATTTACGATTTCTGGTTTCTGCTCTTAGATTTTTGTTTTTGCATTTTATATTTCTTTTCTAGCACGTAGTGTTCTGTGGAGATTTAGTTTATAACATTGCTCCTCCTTCAGCAAGTTTTGAGATGTGAATTTTCACTGATGATTCCTTTGCAGATCGGTGACTCGTTGTTCGTGGACCTGCCACGGGTGCGACTTGACGGAGGCAGTAGAGCCTTCAGACAGCGATGGGGATACGACCAGGGACCGCCCCCGCTGCTGGAGGAAGTGGAAGAAGAGTCCGAGACGACTTCCCTCAACGAGCAGCGTGTGGCGAGGCCGCCTGCTTCTCCATTAGGTAAGTCTTCTATGCGTTGTTGGCATATGTAACTAGCATAATTTATCCCTATGGCTATAGCTAGGAAACTTTTGTGGAAAATGATTGCTGTGATACTTTGACGAACATTTAACTCATTCTTTCAGATTCGCTTCTTCTACTAAGTTTTCCTGTGCTTTCCCCTGCATTTGATATCTGCTCCCTCTCATAATGTGCAGCATAATCTTTCCTTCAAAAGAACAAAGAAATGTTCTTCACAAAGTTGAGCCTTCAGTAGTGATTGAAGCTTTTTAATTCAGAAACTACATATTCAATTTCCAAAATTTTTTGTAATAAAGTCATATTTTGAGTATCAACTTAGAAGTTTTATGGAAATAATGAAAAGCTAAAATCAAATATGTCTTCGACCTTCATTTATATGAGATACTCATCTCCCATTTCCAGAATCCCTAAGGAAGTTTTATTCTCAAGTTCATCATTAACTAGTTATCCCAATACGACCCTATCCCTTTGCATGATTAAACAGGACATGGACAGCGTAAGAAGAGAAGGCGTCGTTACGCAAGGGCCACTGACCCGTGAAATTCGTTACTCCCACGGCGCTGTTGAGAAGGCGAGTGTAAATCGTAAATCCTGAAGCTCATCTTCAGGCTCAAGATACTCTTCTCATTATATCCCAAGTGTTTCTATAAAAGAATGAGTGATATACAATTGTTTGTTGATTATTGATTTAACGGCACTTCACGATGGCTAATCCGAAAATGCTATAACGACGGAGTTTTAAATTTTGCTTATCCAGGTATAGTTATGATAATGATGTTTAATAAGTATCTGACCTCTATTTTAAGTTTCTTGTGATAGGCATGATGACTAGGGACTGTTTACTCCCTTTAAAAAATCCTGGCCACCTGCCACCTGCCGGGCTGCGTACCCGCGATCTTAGCCATAGTAGGTTGTTATCCCAAAGGTGAATCTTCTGATATGCACTTGATTCGAATTATAGCTGACTTAACTCGAATTATAGATGACTTAACTGCATGAACAAGCAAACAAATTGCCCGGTTATAAAATACCACATTATGGTTGCTTGGGATGGAATCAGATGTAGGTTTCTCGTAAAGTTTATAATAGATCAAGATCAAAATAATTGTAAACCATAATTAACAGCTCGAACAATTAACAATTGAGGCGATGAAATGGAAAAGGTAATATTACAGAAGAAGCAAAAAACAGTTTTACCAACTAAAAATGAAAATATTTCAACTGTAAAATATTAACCACCACCGATTATTAAAACTAAACCACTCCCAGTTTTGACTAACTCCTCTTTGTGTCTTATTTCCATGATTACTACTTTGCCTAAGAATAAAAAAAAAATGTTTTTACTTACTACCGTTTCCATGTCAAACGCCTCAATTCTTTTTAAAATCCCTCCATTTAAGGCTTGTCTTTATCTTCGGCTTATTAGAGATATACACCTGATACTTCTGGTTGAGTAATTATTGTAGATGAAGCAATCTTAAGCTTGATGATCACAGCTCAGCAGTTCCCAATTTCCTCCTTAACTAACGAAATCTAGCATCGGATCTCGAGACACTAATGAAGGGCATTTAGAAAAGAAAGCAGTTCCGACTCGATAAAGGGCTAAGTTCCGGTGAGACAATAGTGCTGTGTAGGTGGTAGTGTTAGTGGTGTCGGTGTGCTAGTGGTTGTAGGTGCTGGCTTCCGGAGGAAGTGCTCGGCCACCATCTTGCCTCTTAGTGACGCTCCGCTGAGCTCAAGGTCTACGACGAACCCTTGCTCTCAGTGGCCTCCAGTCTAGGTTTAGTCAGGGGACTATGTTCAGAAATAACTAAGAATTTAGCGCATGAGAGTTTTAATTATTAAATGTAATTCATGGAGCAGAACTTTGGGGATCAGCAAAAAAAGTCCACATACACAAGATACAAACAACACAGTCCAAAATTCTCAGAAAAATTGTTAATGCACCATGGTATATTTCGAATAACACCATACTCGACATGAACATCCCCACTAAAAAATCATATATTCATAACAAATACATAACATTCCACTCTTCAACACAATATCACCCAAACCCACTCATTCTTCCGCTTTCCTTCTCCCTGTTACCTAGACTTGATAGGAAAAGATTAAATGACATTGGCCAAGAGACCTACTCTACGATCAAGAGACCTACCTTTTGATATTTTTACTCCATCATCATATAGAAGATCATGTAGAAAAGCAAAGAGAAAAACAATCGGATCAAATTTGCTGAATGCGCAATTGCGCAGGTGCAAATGAAAATTAAATAATAAATTCACAAATAGATAAATAGATAAATTTAATTCATCTTACTTGCTATTTCTAAGAACGAATAAAAAAAAATTACAAACCATGAAGGCTGTGGGGTTCAGTAGGTGCTAGGGACTGTGTTGTTTTTGGACAACGGTTGGGTACGGAGGTGGTTTTACCTAGATTACGCTCAACTGCCAGATTTTTTCTCTTATTTTGCCCACTTTACAGAGGCTGGTGCATTTATAGCGCATCTAATCCATACGGTGCCCGCCCCCCCCCATATTTTTATTTTTAACAATTTTGAAATTTTCAATTGACTGCATTTTGCATATTTAGCCCCGAAGAAGACTTGCAATGTAGGTCGAAACGTTGGCTATTTTATCCGTATCTAAGAGAAATTTATTGACCTCCACCCGGACCATTCTCTTCCACATCTTTCATATGATTTATATGGATGTGAAACGAGGTCGATAACGTCTTAAAGTATTCGAAAAGGTATTGGCATAGAATATTCGGTTATAAAAAGGTGTGCCCACTGTAGAATTCAGTAGATTACACAACGTGGAATTGCTGAATATGCACTTGTAGCACTGCGGAGATTGAGATGTGCTTTTAAAGTTTTTGGACTTAGTAAGAAAAGAATATTTTTTAAGTTAATACGCGTTGCCGAAAGTAAATATCCGTGGCGTAGTTGGGAGGATTGTGATAAGGGCGATCATACAGATATGGGTTTGGTAGAATCCGTGGACGAAAGTTTATGTACTGCAATTGGTGTTATTAGAACCTCGAATTCGCTGAACCTTTTATAATAATATCATTATTTAAATTTAACGGACCTAACGATAGATCTTAAATTCGCTTCTATTAATTTTAAAAAATGGCTACTGCCCCGTTCCTTTTATTTTTTTCTAAATTAAAGAGACTTACAATGTTTATAAACGAGAATAATAAGTATTTTTCACAATAAATATTTAATTAAATGGTCTTGTAATATGCTCTATATACACGGTCCTACTTGTAGGCCTACTTCATTACAAACTTCTCTGGCATCAAGAAATATTGAGAGCTTCCTGAACTTCACCTGTTGCAACAACAATCTGTCAGATCGATTCCTGTAATGACAGCTAGCTGTTGCGAAATGCTGATGTTCTAATCAAAGTCATAAAAATAAATTTGTTAATGTTTTAAAATATTTTGTATAAGTATTATAATTATTGTTGATATAATGTTATAATTTATGGTAATTGTTTAGAGGAACATTTTATTTGTGTTTTCCTTATAAATTACAGCTTACTTTTCAATAATACATTTCAACATATTTAAGAAAAAAAATTAATAAAATTTAAAAAAAAATCGTGCATTGATAGATACATAAAACAAGACCCCAATATGATACGTATAACTTTTATATTTTAATTTTACTTAATTTTTTTTTATCAATTAAATTATTAAAATAAACAGAACAGAACTTTGTTTTATTTTATTCAACATTGCGTTCACTTTCTTAAGCGTGATAACCTCTTTACCAATATTGTTATTTAGTATCTTATTTGTAGCCATTGACGGAATGTTATAAGATTCTGTTTTTAATCCCAAAACGTATAAAAGTGTTTATAACATTTTGCTACTGACCGTGTAGAAGTAGGCATAAAAAATTGATAAATTTTAATCATAATAATGTATTTTGCCTTACATAATATTACATTGGGATGTAACTCTAGCTTTAAAAAATATAGTTATCTGTAACCAAGGGGAGTGGTACTGAATCTGATTAGCTATCTACAAGTATAGGATTTCAATTTCACTAATTTATGGATGTATTAAAAATTACTTTTTTATTATTTATTAAAATTTTTTTTTATATATATTTCTCAAATTTTATTGAAAAATTGATTATTAAAATATTTCTATTATTTATGAAAATAATTTAGTACTCTGTAAAGTTTTAAATTTTGTAAAAGTTATATAAATGTAATTATATATACACATACACATTTAATAATACATGTTTATAAATTTTTTAACATATATGTGTTTTTTTAGGTGAGTGCTCTTTTGATATTGGGAAATGTTAAAAGGTAATTGAATGTTGTTTATTTTTACCGTTTCTGTTAGATTATCGAACATTCATACACTACAGTCACGTTTTTCATAAATCTCGTGAAGGGAAAACAAATTGACTTAGTTTTGATAACTTTAAGTGCATGCCAATCTGCTTTTTGGCTAAAATGTGGTTTCATATGTTAAATAATGTTTCAGACTGCTTTTTCATCCAGATAACTATGGCAGTCTAGGTATCAAAAAATTAATTCTATAATATGCAATCATTTATATATTAAAAATTCCTTTTAGTTTCATTTTAGCCCTTTCAGGATTTTCTAGTTTAGTCAGAATTTTTCATAAGGAATTTGTTTCTTTGTTGATTACGTTTATAACATTTATTTTTTTAAAAACTAGCTATTTTCTTAATGTTTTTAAATTTAAAAGTTAATAAGTTTTAGTTAATAATTATTTATTAGAAATCACATCTTGTGATCTACCAAAATGATGTTATTAATAAATTGTTGACGGAATTTTAAATTTAGAACTTCTAGTTAGGTAATTTTTTTTAGCTATTTAAAACTTATTCATTGTCATTTAAAATTTGTTTTAAGATTCACTGCTTCATATACTTTTACAAATTTATAATACCAACATCATATTTTTCTAATAAGAATTGATAAATTATCATATCATCAGCATATGGGAAGTTTTACTCTGTATTTTTCTTTTCGTTGAGTCAATGAGTTCTTGCCTAATAAAGATTTTTTTGTTTTTTTTAAATATTTTCATTCTTACTGCTTGTTGCTTCTTCCTTTCTTGTGTCCGATTTCTCTAATATTTAAAAACTTATTAAACATAAGAATAAAAGTATTTGCCTTAAATAAAAAATTATTATTGTAAAATCAGGAAAAAGAAAATAACGCCTTTCTCAGTTGGACGAAATTTTTCTTCAGATTCAAATCCAATGCATTTAGTTTTCATCACGGAAAAGAATTTTCTAAAGGTCATTTAAGAATAAAACTAGACTCTGCAGTCTAGCGAAGTTCTCAAGTTAGAAATTCCGCTTCTGGAATGTAGTATGAAGATTAGCGAATTCCCATCCTAGTTCACAACACAATTAAAATTTTATTTCATTATCTCTAATTAATTTAATTACTTTAATAAGTCATGCTTAATAATATACTGGATCAAACAACAGTATGAGAATCAATCATACAATCTTATATTTTCCAATATGTTTATTGCCATATTATCATGTTATTAGTTTTATAGTTTGATGATGTCTACTTAAGTTTTTTAATTAAATAATCAATAGTTTTTAAAAATACATATGTACTTTAGTATGGATGTTGAGACGTTTTGTGTTAGTGATAACCAGGTTATCGATGTCACAACCCTATAAGCCCACAGAACTGGTTTATGACGCAACGGGAGTAAAATTTTATATTTATGTTGTATATAATTATGCAAATTATTTAATCATTTAAATCCTTAAATAAATTTATAAATCGTTCAAGAAGAACATATTACAGAATACGGCGAATTTATTGGATTACAAATTCAAGAAGTCTATGACTTTTAAAGGAAAAATTGGAGATAGGAATTCTTGTGTAATTATTACTATTTGTGTATCAAAGTTTGCTTTCTGTTTTTTCATTACGGAACATATTCTTTCATTGTAGTTTGTTCATAAATACTCTTGAAAATCGATCGATTTAGTTTTTGCAACGTAGCATTTTTCTAGAGTATAAATGTGGTACTAAATGCTCCATTTCCGTGCTTGCGAACCTGATTTTGGGAGTTTATTCAAGAATATTACAGATAACTAATGTAGAGTGTTTAGATATTAAATAATTAATTATATAATAAATAACCGAGTGGGTATTATAATTGTTTTAACTGAAGGCTGTTCCGGGGTTTCCTACTATAGTCAAAAAGAAAAAATAATTCATGTTAAATCTGTTATTTTGGCTTATTTTTTAAAACCGTTTTTAATTACACAAAAAATAAATCAGTTTTTTCAAATCAATTATATATTAGAAAGCACATATTTTGATAATCAAAAGACAAATGTATTGTGTAAATTGTCGCTAAAAATTATATTTTAAGAACTAATAATACAACAGTAACAAATATTATGTAGGTAATATTTGTTAAAGTTGTTTCAAACTTATAAAGAATCAGAAGCATAATGTAGTTCGTATAGTGGAAGATGGTACTGGGATTGTACCAACATATTTTCTTCTTATATACGCTCTGCTTTCCTCAATATTGTTTAGTTCCGAAGACTACTTAACACGAGTTAATAAAATTTCTTCTTTCTGTAATCCGTGAATAAAACAATATAACATTAATTTCATTAAGTGTTATTATTAATTCAAAATGTAAGATCAATATATACTCTCTAGGCAGGTTAGTCATTTGCTTAGAATGTAATGTATAGAATAACTCATTGCGTTATTTAGTTCTTTTAATTTTGCTTCTTGAAAAGCTTTATATCTTGTAAAGAATTTATTGCATGCTAGCTCATGCATCTAACAAAAGCTATGGATTTATCTATTCTCTTTAATTGCTTAATATCTTGTCAAGATCTGAACTGTTTATTTACTTACTATTATTTTTGTTTATATATTTCTTTTTAAATTGTTTTCTGCCATTTTTACAGGCTTTATGATTTGTAACATTAAGACTTCTGGCCAGATAAATATTTTGTTTTTTTCCTGTTTATATCTGTTATTCTAAAGGGACTTAGTCCCAGAATAAAGTTACTTTTCTGATTCTATTCTATATTGTTTATTTATCTTTGAATTCCGAGAAATGTTATTACTTATACTTCAGTTAATGTTCTATGATGAAACAATTAATCACGCTTAAAATGATTAATTTTAATCCTCCTGATATATGTAAGTCGGCACTAGGACGATCCTAGAGTGGGAGTCTTAAATTTCGCCTATCCAGGTGTGATGAGGATAGGGATCTTTAACTAGTACCACAGACTACGTACCGCCATTTTACGTCCCCTCAGAACTAACCAACGAATTTTATCTCGCTAAAAAAAATCCCAAGGAAATTATATTTATTAATAGTACTCAAGAATTATGCATTTAGTAGATTAATATTTATCTATTGAATGGAAACATTTTAGTTTTCCCTCTTTCTCTGATACATCCTTGTACTGTTTCCACTTTTCTACTAGTAGAAAAACTGCCCTAGGACAAAGCATTTTAGGATTAGCACTGCACAGGAGTCCCACGTCTCTTTTATCCTTCAGAATAATTGTCCTTCTTTTTTACTGCTCTTCGAGGTCTGTAACCTCTGCAAGAATTGTGTTCCTCTTCATACTACTAATCTTAGCTCTTGAAGCAAATTAGTGTTGCTAGGCCAACTAGTATATACGTATATATAGGTAATACGAGCATTATGGTATTATAAAATACTGATAACAATATATAATTTTTCCCAGTGATTACACCACAAGCTCATTTGTATATATGATATTGCAGGATTTTATGCTTTCTGTAATTACCTTTCCAAATAGTAAACTGTATCTTTGTTGGACGTTTGAGTTTTATAAAGTAGACACTTACTAATTATCTTTCAAACTAAAGTATTGGCTTACCTCTATATAATTTGGCTATATTGAAATAATTCAGTCTTTACCATGATATCAAAGCTTGATTTTCGCATAATTTTGTTTCACGAGTTCAAACTCGGCCGGAACGGGGTCCAAACGTTCAGAAATATATACGGTGAAGGCAGTATAAGTGAGTGCACTGTTCAACGATGGTTCGAGAGATTTTGCGAGGAAAACTTGAACCTTGAAGGCAAAAAAGACCGTGGAAAAAGATCTCCAAACTTTCCAGTTTTTCACCTTAAATTATTTTCAATCGCCTCCGGTCTTCGACTGTTGATTCACTAACTTCGAGATTCCCTGTCAGTTCTCGATCAATTTTTCTGGGACTTTCCACCAAAGTTTGGAGAACATCGTCATCAGGGACAGAACTTCTTCCACAGCCTCCTTCGTCTTCAAGTCTGACTCGCGAGATGTCTGGAACCACCTTTAAACAGTGCACTCACCTATACAGGCTTCACTCCAGACTTCGTTGATATTTCTTGCCGTTAGAACTCCGTCCCGGCCGAGTTTGAACTCGTAAAACAAAATTTTGCGAAAGAATCATAAGTAAAGACTGAATTATTTCCAAATACATAGTAAAATCTTACATAGTTGAACAACCCTTTTCTTTGAGAGAGGATCAATAATTGTTTACATTTATTTATACATTTAGTCTAAAGTCCTACAAACGTAAAAAGTTTACTATTTAGAGGGGTATTATAACGAAAAAATAAAATAAATCTTAATATTTCCTTACTGTTTTTTTAAATTTAATTATTATTATTCAAATCTGATTCCGTTGTAGCTTAGTGCGTGTTAAAACATTCCCCCCGCCCTTATCTAGGTTCGATCAGGACCAGTGAGAGTTGGATTTTGTTTACTGACAGTTGCGATTTAGACGAGTTTGCTGAACTCTAAGCCACCCCATTGGCCCTGGTCGAAAATAAAAGCGTAAACTTCGGTAAACAGCTATGTGTCAAATTCAAAATATCCTCAGTCCCTAGGGTGTAATGGATCAAGTTAAAGTATACTTTATTGGAGAACTTGCGAGGGCCCTCGGAAGGGACTTCCCTTTTATGAAACTAGTTGATATTTAAAGGGCATTCCTATCCGTCATAGCACCTGTTAGTAGATCCTAGATGTTAGAAAACATATAATTATACAAGGAGATACCTTCTGTCAGCCTAAAAACGGACCAATCCACTGTTTTACATATAAAATTCAATTTTAACAAAAATACATTAATTAATGCTGAATCTTATTGCAAATTAACATAATTTTATATTAAGAATCAATATTATTTCAATATCAATGGCTCATATTCCACCTATTTAATTGTACTACAGTATTTCGTATTAAATAAAATAATGTTTTTATTTTATTTTAGGTTTGTTATATATGTCAATCTTATTTCACTGAATTCTGTGCATTGAAACAGCAGTCCTAAACCCGAAATATTGAAATGAGATGTAGATTTTTATGTTTTAAATCGATCCATTCCATTTTTCCATTTAAGTTATATTTTGTGTAACGGAATTAAGAAGTCAGGAACAGTGACTTTGTGATTTTTGGCAAAAGACTAAAAAAAAAGAATGTCCTGGATTTGTTGCTAGGAACGCCGATACAATACTATTTCACCAAAACATTATTTATTACAGGAACATTACATATTGTTTCGTTTAGCTCCACTTTTCGCTTCGTAGGTTAATCAGCCGATGCTACTGCGGGAGTCCTAAGTTTTGCCTATCCACGTTTATTTGTGATAGGGATCTTTAACGAATGCCTGCCCTCGAATAGGCTCGGGGCCCCCATTTTCCCATCTGATGGACGGGTTAACCATGGATTTTCACCCTCTTAAAAAAATATTAGGGCCACCTGCCGTACTGCGAACCCGAATAGATACAATATTACCAAGAAAAACAAATAATAAAAATGCGCCGAACAACATACCTCAATGGACATAATTATTGGTATTCGTTCTTATTGCTTTTAGCTAAATCATTTCTCATTACTCTAATTTTTTATCTCTATTTTTCGGCCTACACTTTGTACAAAAACTCTTTCAACTGTCGTTTAAATACATAGGGACGGACATCTGTTCGAAGCTTTTACCTTATTCCAATTTCTTTTTATAAAATATTTTTCGCTAGAAAAGATTATTCAGACCGATATTATTATACAGTTGTCATTACCCTGCAAAACATCAACTTGCATGCGAAGTCCCACCTTCCGATCTGTTACTCACTGCGTGGGATGACTCAGCCGTGTGCACGTAATGCTAGTGCCTACGCAGGCTTAGCCTAACAACGTAATGAACTTATTATATCTCCACGTCATAAGTAAAATGTTTTGATTATTGCTTTATTCGGATCATTATGGATGTACTTAATCTTGATAAGTACCACAGCAGTTAAAAGAAAGTGGTTCATAAAATATGCAACGGAAGTAAAAGTGAACCACTTTCCACAACTAGCTATACAATGCGATTTGAGTCTATTTTTTCTCTAGCGTAAACATTGAAAGTATTATAACGTAAAAACATAATAAACTCTTAGTTTCATACTATGGCTAATAGGACAACACTACAGCGGGGGTTTTAAATAGGATAGGGTTTAACGAATACCTGACACTTTACTGGGTAGTCACCCCCATTTTGCGTCTTCTCTGTAGGGCAGCACACATTAGGATTTTCTTAAGTACTACATTTTACATAAAAAGGTTTTAAAGTCCTAAGGGTATCACGACAGACTCCCAACCCCAGATTTTTGGCATAAAAGAGTGTTATGGTTTATTATAAAAAAAATACAAACAAAAATGAAGTATTTGCAGTTTTTTTAATTTATTCAAATGGAATTCGTTTTCTGTGTAATTTTAAATTAAATTGGATGCCCTCTGGAAAAATATCTAGGGTAAAGAATAGGCTTTTTTTAGGAAAGAATAGGATTTTCCCCAATATGTTACAGATTCTGAAGTGACTTTTTTTTGTTAGGCTATTCGTCTTAAAAGTAGGTCATGTTGATAAGTTATATAAATATTTCCTAAGCTATCTGCCTATTTCACAAGAAAACCAACAACTTTCAAAATACTAAAGGAAGTAACGTAAATGTCTGTGATCTTCTTTTTGTTATTTTAATAAAAGTATTACATCTGTATAAGGATAGGCGAATATTTTGTCTGATAGTAATTTACTTATACTGGAGAGACCTAAAGTTTTATTAACATAACTTATTACTTTATTGAGTTTTTTTTATTAAAATAATTATTTCTTTATTGAGCTGTGTTTAATTTTTTTTTCCATATTTTTGGAAGCTATAATGGTTTTATCGAAAAATGTATTTTTAATTTATTTTTTATCATACCTAAGTTTCACGCTGTTCAAAAGTGATTAGTTGAACATTGAAATTACTTTTTCATCTTTAAAAATATTCAAGAATTTTTTTATTATTTATAAGTACAGTTTTAATAACGCCATAGTTATGGTTTATGTGTGTGGACTATTCAATGTGTTTTTATTAATATTTTTAAAATGAAAAATGTGTCAATTAACGATAATAGGAACGAGTTATTTATTATTAATGATTCAAAGTATTATTTGTTGTTTTAATTACATTTTGCGGACTATTTGATGTATGTAAATTCGATGTTATTAATATTTTTATAATTATAAGCGCGTCAATTAATTAAGATGGAAACGAGTTATTCATTAGTAATAATTCAGAGTATTATTTGTCGTTTAATTCGATATTTTAGGGCTATTTAATGTATCTTGATTCGGTTTTAATGATATTTTTATAATTATAAGCGCGTCAATTAATTAAGATGGAAACGAGTTATTCACTATTACTAATTTAGAGTATTACTTTTTTTAATAGAATTTTGCGGACTATTAAACGAATTTTAATTCGATTTTAGAATAAGTAAGGAATTTTCTGTTTGTAATGATGGAAACGAGTAATTTATTATTGAAAATTAATTAATAGTTCAATGTATATTTTTTGATTAATTCGATTTTTCGACCTAGACCTAATATTTTATAATGAAAATTCTATCAATTGATAACAATGGAAACGAGTGATATATTATCACTAATTATTTGTATGAGAGTATTATTTGTTGTTTAATTCGATTTTTTTACCTTGTTAATGAATTTTTATTAAATTTTATTAATATTTCTGTAATGAAAAGTGTATTATTTAATTACAAGGGAAGCCTGTTATTTACTTTAATAATTAAGAATATTATTCGTCGACAAATTCGATTTTCTGAATAATTAATAAATAATAATTTATTAAATAATTAAATTGTACTTGTGACCTACATTACAAGCCCTCAAGAAGACCTGGAACCTAGGCTGAAACGTCAGTGTCTAATAAATCGATTCGGTTCCTTCTAATCTAATTGTAATTCGTTTTTATTGATATTTCTACATTGGGTATAAAATTTCGCTATTTATAATGATATAAATGAATTATAATTATTAATAATTTAGATTAATTAGTGATAAAACTCGGAGAGATGAGACTTTTACACAACACAGACGTGGCGGCGCTGGTGTTTACCATCGCGATGCTATGGAGACCGAAGTGGAAGGGGATTCAGTGAGTGTTGTGTCCTCGTGGAGTACGGAGCTCTGTGCCATGGCCCACAAGAGGGTATGGCAATCTCTCGTCAGGAGGAAGAAAAAGAACAGCCTGAGTACCGGTACGCTGGACTGTGGTCAGCACTGTATGTATATGAGTTTATATATCTACGTAACATAGGTATTACTGTGTACAGAAGTAAGGGGAGACTTGTTTGTTATCTGCCAGTATAGCCTGCCTGTCTGTTTTCTACCACTTTAAAATATATATATATAATTACAAGCATATAATTTTATATATGTATATACATGTTTTAATTGTTTTTTGTGTGCGTCGAATTATAATTGACCTGTACTCTATATCGTTTAGCAACCTAAAGTATTTCTCTCTCCCATTATACCGCTTAAATTATTAATATTTTCGTTGCATAATAATCACATGTTCAAACTGAATATAAAATTAAAGTTCAGTGACAATCAGACTGCACTGTATCGTTCAGCAACCTAAAGAATTTCTCTCTCCCATTAACTCTTATTATTTAATTCAATTACATTTCATAATGAAAATCTTCTATGGATTCTTATTAATTTAGTCGGTAATTAGTGAAACAAATAGCAGCCGACATAAACTCAATTCCATCTTTGTATTATTATTTTAATTGTTTGTAGTTATCCTAAACAGTCTGCTTTTCAC
Source organism: Troilus luridus (assembly GCA_964056705.1). Taxonomy (NCBI): domain Eukaryota; kingdom Metazoa; phylum Arthropoda; class Insecta; order Hemiptera; family Pentatomidae; genus Troilus; species Troilus luridus. The sequence goes on from OZ057415.1 coordinate 66,180,891, forward strand.
TTATTATCTACTTTACTGTTTCGTATCCTATCTTTTCTTTTGTTTTATGCTGGATTATAAGTTGTTGACTGCTCTGTATGGTTTACCTACCAAAAGTATTTCTCTCTCATTATAAACCTCATAAACTAACCAACGTAAAATTCTGTTTCACAATGAAACTCATATTATGAACGAACTTTATATGAAATTAACATTAATTTTCTTAAATGAATTCCTTCCATTTCCTTTGTGTATACTTCTTTGTATTTCTGTTTATTTTTTCGGTGATTAGTGAAAAAATAGTTATTAACATAAATTTATTCCCGCCTTCGTATTATTATTTTGTCTTGTTTCTTGTTTACCCATATAGATTACTTGTCAGTATTCTGCTACTTGACATTTTTTTTTTATGCCGACCTATGATTAATGTGTACCCTGCGGCGTTTAGCAACCAATCATATTTTAATCTCTCTTTAAACCTTATAAAATAAATTAAATTTTGTTAGATCGTTAAACTCATCATGATTAAGAATGGTAGATAAAATTGCCATTAATTATCTATTATGACATCCCTATGTTTCGTTGTCTGTAGGGATGGGTAGATACTGGATTTTCCTGTATCTGATACAAGTGATACTGATACTTTTCTGTATCTGATACTTTTACTTCATACTTATGTATCAATTGATACTTTTAGTAAAAGAATGTCCAAAATATATCTAAGAGTAGAAACATTACAATATACATATATAAATCCCACAATTTGATTCACAAAGTAGATACAAAACAATAATATACCAGTTTTAATTCGTATGTTATAGTAATAAATAGCGTAAGGTAGCATGAGGTAGTGAATATATTCGTGAATACTGAATAGCTGATGCTTCTAACTAGGGATGGGTAAGGTTGTATCAATCTGACCGTATCTGATACTTGTATCAATTGATACAAAAGTATCAGGTACATTTCGACTGTATCTGATATTTTTGTATCAACTACTTTTTAGTATCAGATTGGTACACCCTTACCCATCCCTAGTTGTATGTTATGCTTCACTGATTTTTTGTTTATTTATACAGTCATACGTGGGAAAATAATTACGTGAATTCAATTCAACTTCCCTATTATTCTTATTTTATAGATTCCCGTATACTTGTATATTTGCTTCTACATTTTTTTTTATGTTGAATTTAATATATGAATGCGCTGTGTCATTTAAAACCCGTTGTATCCGGGCAGTTGTCAATAAAGTATTTTGCTCTCTCTTATTAAATCTGATAAGACGAGTAATGAAATTTAATTGCAAACGAGTAATGAAACTTGAATACAAACACGAATTTTACATCAAATTAATATTTGATAATATAGCTTCCTTACGTTTCTTTGATTATACTTATCTATTTTTGTTTATTTATTCAGTGATAAGAGAACAAAAATATTAACTGATGTTAATTCAATTCCGCCTCCGTGTTATTTACTTTACTCACATAAATTTGTTACTTCAGTGACCTTTATTAGGATAACATAAACCTTTTATGTTAATAAAAATTATTTAAATTTATATTGAATTTATAAATGAATTAAAACAAAAGTATGATATTTCTTAGATTCATCTTGTATATTTCATTCTTTTTGTTCTTATTTTTACATATAAGAAGTAGCAATTGAGATTAATTAATTAATATTTGGTATAATAATTACTATTCTTGCAATTTAAGCAATTTTTAATTTTTTGGTCATATTTATATATTTCAGAACATGTAATCAAAGAACGTGTGGCGCGTATTGAAATCAATACGAGTATTATTCTAAAACTACTGTCTGTTGTGGATTACAATTTATCTCTTTTTCCCCTTTATATAATTTTTTTACATTGCTGCTCCTTAATAAAATGTCAATAAAAATTGTAGCACAACGCCTTTTATATTATCCTTAATTTTAACAATACATTCATATGGCTCACGGAAGTATTATTACTTGGTATATAATCTTTGCTGTTGCAAAACAAGATTTACATATAATAACAATCTAATGAATTTTAATTTAATTCCGTTTATAAATATTCAAGAAAAAGAATTTTTAATGTAGCACGTCATTCCCATAATTACCGTATTAATTAAAATTTAGTCACTGTTTTCCTCTGGTTTTTATAAACAGCGCTTAGGGATAATTAAGAATATTTAAAAAATCCAACGCCTCGTTTTTTAAAACAAATTTTTATATTATGGCACTTCCAGTATTGACCGTAAATTTATATATTTTTAAATATTAACGGACTTAATTATTTTGAATGTTTATGTAATATAAATCTATAATTTATCTTGTTGTATCTGTTATTAGAAAGTTTCAAAATTCGGGAAATTTGAGATCCCAGAACAAATTTCGTAATACTAAAATATTATTTTTTGCTAAGCTCTTTGCAGCTCAAGAAGTTTCGAATATTTAAAAGTAATACTGAAAAGAAAATTATAATTTTCAAATAACAACTTTGGTACCTTTTTCCAAAAATTCGAATGGAAAAGATTTGGGAAAATCAATGAATTAGGCGGTTGACACAATGTAAATATTTTATATCTTGCCTAACGTCGACCAATAAATTTTGGTATGAGTGTTCCTTGATCACTGGATCTCCAAGTGAAAAATCTTGGTTCAAATCCCTCTGGCGGCAAGACTTTTATTTAGTCTGCTAGCAGCCGGGGTTAGACGCTATGGGATCTAGAACTCTCCTGGGGCTCACCCAACCTCTAATAATGGGGTACCCAAAATAAGGTGAACAACTAGTGGTTGAACGTGATTGAGACAAATCATCTCCTTGCGCAACCGTTTTCCCAGAAACAGTACAGTATCTCATGTACTGTCAGTATCTAATGTACCATGTACTGAGGCCCAGACCCGTCACGGGCTGTAGTGGTGCAGATTCAGGTTCCTTGGTATTTTTTCTTTGTTTAAATTCCTTATTTATAAAATCTACTAAAATGTCATTAAGGCTAATTGAATTGGAAGGACTTCTTTTAAGTGAATTGAATTTAATTACAACGATGATTGGATGGCAGTGCTTAAGAAATAATTAGTTGATTGCTTCGAGATTTCTCTGATATTTTTAGTTCTCGGTATTGTGTAATTAATATAAGTTTTAAATTATAATTTGTTTAAATTTAGTGCCTTTAATACCGGATAAATGTGACATATTTCAAGTGGACAATAGACATTAGGGATCCGACTGTCTTGAGCCATGAAAATCATTCTCAATTTATTCCACGAAGGACTATTACGGTCAATCAATCCATTAAACTGTATTAAAGCCTTCCATTGAGATTAAGTGATTTCGAAACTTAATTTAGTATTTTTCCCCTAAAAGGAATCTAATTTATAATCATGGTATTAATTGTTTTATACATTTAAATTCGGCTGTCGCAGATATATTATTTAAACTGGCTCCATGGATGGACCCTGTGGGGATCTACAGAGCTTCCTGAATGCATACAAGAAAATTGTGTATATTCCTTCAAATCGTTATTTCGCTGTAAATATCCCATGTTACTTCAGTGAATTTGTTACTTATTTAATGCCTTATGTTGTATACGGTAGTGTCGTTCTTTATTTATAACTGTAAATTCAATTTGAGTATTAAATTATTGTGTTTTTAAATAATATTAATACTTTAAACTACCCTCATAAATTAGTGAACATACAGTTCCGAAAATATAATTTATTAAAAATTAAAATAACAAACTTCAACTTACAACTGTTTTTAATCTAATATGGCGATAACAATAGATCTAAACCTATTTTATTGTAATATTGTTGAAAATGTGTAATATTTAATTAAAAATATTTGGTAATGAAAAAAGTATACATATTATACTAAATTATCTCTTTAATAACCATATTTATAAGATGAACCCAATCCATGGAATTGATTAATAATTGTTTGTTTTTTAAATTTATTTATTGAAATTTTCTATACTGTAGTGATACATCGAGTAAATATAATGAAAGATACATAATGACATGAACTAAATGCAATTAGAGAAAATACCTGATCCAATTACTCGAATAATAATTATTAAAATTTAAAAAGTAGCAAATTGCTATTAGTCCGAGATAATTCATCATTCTGGACATTTTTTATACTGTGAACCACTGAACACTTCAATAATTCTACCTGTGGTTTTACCGGGAGCTGATAAGATATCAGCGAGTTCGTGAGCATATATACTCTTTGTAAACAATTCCTTCATTTGCATAAGCAACCGTTAGAAATTTCCATTCACTTTTTAAGTATTGAAGATCTGAAAGCTATTTTAAAATTATCTAGGTTGCATATCTTGTTTTGTCTGTTCCATTATTTGTTATGAGAATTTCTCAAAGCTGTTTTCTGTAATGGAATAGTCGAGTTTTAAAATTTCTTAATATAATCTGTCTAATATTTTGTTCGGATATTAAAATAACGTAGATGATTATATTAATAATTACGGTGGTAGTTATTTCGCATATTATCGTTTCGAGTTGAATCACTAGAAGTTTTAACTGTCTGTTCGTTTCATTTTTAATATTTTCCAAAAATACAGGTTAATATGAGACTAGTTATGGAAAAGGGAATGTAATTACAGGGAATATTTATACTTCGGTAATTATTTCTTCTAGAAAATAATGTTTCAACTAATATAAATAAATATATATATATATACTCCGAAATGTTAGTTGAAACGTTCATTTCTAGATGAAATGATTACCGAAATCTTCTCATTACCAATAATTACATTCCCTTTTCCATACTAAAGGCCACGATAACTTGTATTCTTGGAAAATATTAAAAATGAAACTAATAGACAGTTAAAACCTGTAACTCAACTCGAAGCGACAACATGCGGAACAGATACGGATGTTTTAAAAAATTGACCTCAGGTTCTCGATTTCCTGACGTTACTACAATTAAATATTTCAATGTTTGCTAGATAAATATTAAGTATTCATGTAGCATGGTATGTATAATAGCGGATATAATCATTATTCTCGATCGGCAACTATTCGGTCGGAAATTCTATTGTTCCGTAACTTGATAGAATTATTAAAATTTTTATTTTTTTAAACAATTTCATTTCTAATTGCGTCATTATTTTATAAATTTTATTACTTTTGAAATTAAAACACAATTAGTTAATTATAATTTTATTGACTTGTCTAGATAATTTGGTATGACATTAAATTCAATTAAAAGGGCAATTGATATATACCATTGTTTAAAATCAACCGTAACCTTATTTTATTTAATTAATAAACATAAAGAGGTCTTTGATGGTTAAAAAAAAATATTTATTGCTATGTGTACTCTATTCTGAAGATTCATTCACATTTCATTTTGCGACGTTTGCGTTCTTCACATATTTCTTTTTCTTTATGTATATATATATATATATATTCTTTGGAAATATATATGTTTTAATTTACATTTAAAGTTGGTATCTCGCATGTCGCTACCAGGAAAAGATTCGTCATCGTTCATTGTAATGTCGAGAATGACTTCTAGGATTTCCCACTCAATCCAAGAACGTAGTTCTTTCGTTTGTGGTGGAGTAACCTTGAACTTTAAAAATTAATTATGAGCAAAGCTGGAAAATATTTCGTATATGACACTTTTTGGTTTTATTTACAAAGAATATCATTAAAATAATGTTTAAAAAACGTACGAACTAAATAATAACATATCAAACTAACTGTTTGTAAATATTAATTAAGTACTCTCGATTTTTTTTCATATTAAACATGATATTCGGATATTATATAAAAAAAAAGTATATATTTTCTTTATTTAAAAATCTCACAATTATAAACAAAATATTTAATCATCGTGATCGCCGTGTAATATTTGTTTTTCTTCCTTAGCAATTCAAATTGTACGACGCATATTAACCACTCCACCTTATACGTAAAATGGAATTATTTGGGAAGAGTGATTTGAAATTTTTTTATTTTTTTTTTTGTAAGTTCAATAGACAGAAAAATATAACAAGGGGTGTTCGTATGATTAAAAAAATTATACAATTGGAACAAAGTGGGTGGGAACCCCCCTCTTTACTGTAAATCAATTTATAATGTTGTTTTAAATAATTTTCATTATAAGTTTTCATGAATAACTGTTTTCATCCAAGTTTTTTATTTTATATATATTCTATATTTTTTTAAATAGTTACTGAGAACATCGCCACTCCAATGGTTTTATTGAAATATTGCAAAAAAATGATGTGTACTTACTGACAGAGGGAGATATATTTTAGCTGATATTTTTGAAAGTGGTTAAAGTGGATGAAAAATTACATGTATCAATATTTATGGGTTTGCGCTTGAATTAACTTAAATACATGGGCAAACGCTATGTTTTTAACACTTATCACTTAGCGAAGAGTGTTTTTTAAGCACCATATACCTTTTAAATTATATTACGAAATAATAATCATTTCAATTATTTTAAAAAATAAACGACTAAGGGCTTTTTAAAAAATAACTGCTCATTAAGTTGCTAAATACATATGTTAGTTTTTTATTGTATTGATAGACAATTTATATACGACTTAAAATTCATTATTACGACTCTTTACCGCTGTTTATCTACATTATTATTTTTTAAATTTAGACTCAATAGTGTTAAAATATATTATTAATTCTAGCTCCTGTTAGGTGACACATCGCACACTTTTAATTGTTAATAGAGCGCAAAGGGGCTATTACACGCTTTCTTAATTGGTCGAATTGAGATTGAAATTCGCGAAAGGAGCAAAAAAGAAACCGACCGTAGACCGGTTATAATTCAAGGACAAATAATATTGTTTAGTTTTACGCTGTTATTATTCGTCGCCTGTGTATGAATGCAGAATAAGATAATATTCTGTTGTTTTAGTATTTTTCCTGTACATTCCTTTCTTCTTACCAATTCAGAAAAAAAAGAAAATGATAATTGTGTAGGTCTAGGAGTTGGAGAAAAAATAAATATTTATTTTGCGATTAATATTGTTATGTAAATAATTATTATACATATATAATATTGTATGTATATTTGCAGTTTACATTGTTTGTATTATTTTTTTGTTAATTTTAGGAGTAAATATATAAAAATAAATGTAATATATAAAAACAACTGCTCATACTGTTAAAATTTGCAATGTGATAAATTATTTGTCAGTCTTATTCTAAAACATTCTTAAATTTATGATAGAAATTATAATAATAATGAATAAAAGTATATATTTTACATTTTTAAAAAGAAAATTTATGATATATTTTTTTGGTATTTAATGATTTCGTCCATGGAGATTGGCGGTATCGGCATCGAGCCTTCGGCTTCGCTGAGCCTTATTATTTAATTTAATGATTTCTGTCTTCGTTCTAAATAAAAATAAAAGTAAATAAATGAATTGTGACTAAAATGCTGCTGATTGTGGCAAATTTGTTAAATCGGTCCATGATACCACTGTGTAGCTTTTACATTTTACAAGTTATGCTTTAAGCTCCCCAACAAGTACGGTATCGATTCCACAGCTTGCTAAATTACTGCTCTGCTCTGAACAGGATCTCCTTACACGCCTCATACATACGACTTGTTATTCGTAATTTATCTACTTACCATTCGCACCTCCCCTGTTAATTACCTCCGTCAATCTCGTTTCCAGACTAATTATCTCTTGGAACACAAGCCCTTCTCCACCTGATACCCACACTACAGAACTCACATCCTCTGACGTCGGTCACGCTTCGCTTCCCCTGCAGGTGTCGGCCGCGTACTCCGACCATCGTTTTAGGAATCCGACCTTGATGCCTAGGAACGCAGTCAGTGCCTCGAAATAGCCGTGAAGTGTGTCTTTATCTTGTTCATCCCCCTTGCGGTTGCGGCCATGGGATCTCTACTTCAGTTTTTATTTGGATCTCCAGCATTAGCAATCTATGTTCCTCCTGAGGTTATTGTGTCCCGTCTAGGACGATGAATAATTACATATGAAGTATTGTGGAATCATTTTTTTAGTGATTCATGGGAAGAAAAAGGCTAAAATTATATATATATTTTTTTTTTTTTTTCCTGTACAACTACAGCCCATGAAGGTTCTTTGGTTCAGTACATGTTTAGAGGCTGTAGTGTTTCTTAGACAACTCAGCCGCCAGATTTTACCCCCTTTTTTGGGTACCCACTTTATAGAGGTTGTCCCCCTGAAAGATTCCAGATCCCAAAGAATCCATCCCCGGCCGGTAACAGGTTAAAGAAAATCTGCCACAGTCGTATTTGAACCCATGACCTTCGGCCCAGCAATTAAGCGCTTTACCACTCTGCTCTCTATACAATATATAATTATATTGATATTGTAATAATCATGGTTAAATAAAATATAATATAATATACTATTATATTAACGGTAATCATTTTTTAAAAACTGAACACCTACAATCCTTTTAAACTGAACATCCTACAAGGGTTTTTAGTCAACGATAGTGTTGAGAGTTTATTCGGTAGTCTTCACACTCAAATGGCAGTGTTGAATTAATGATACCTAGTTTAAAGAGGCCGTAAAATATAAAATATAAATGTCAAATAAATACAAAAACAAAAACTGTAACACCATAACTGATTCATTATAGGGAAGTAAAAAAATAAATAGTAAATTTGGAAACACTTAATCTCAATGAATGGCTTTAAAACCGTTTCATGTGGTGTTTGAGAAAAATGGTCCTTCTTGGAATAAATTGAAGCTGATTTTCATGGTGCAAGACATTCAGATCATTATTGATTAAGTAATCTAAGACAGTCGTATTTGAACCCGGGACCTTCAGCGGGTATATATATATATATATTTTTTTTTTTTACCTGTACAACTACAACCCATGAAGGTTCTTTGGTTCAGTACATGTACACTTGATTAACTTGATCCTCTCATTATTTTATTAATATCACATAATCAAATCATTGGTCAGCTTTTCGAAAAGAATAATTTTAATATCAAAAAAGTACGGTAGATGTTTCTACTTGGATAATTGGACTGTATAAATTAACAAAATATTTTATATGAATAATTTAAATAAAAAAAGTTTTAGTAAACAGGCAAGCAGGCTATATTTAATGGATACAATGCAATACATTATTGTTTACGAAGGCAGTACCTACAGTTCTCTGTAGAGGGGATTTATTGATTCCCTTCTATATTCTATAATTTATTCATTATGTTATTTATTATGTATTGCTGTTTCTCAGAAGCACGTGTTTAACAATTTTAAGTGTCTTTCAACTAAACAAATTGCCATTATTAAAATTCAAGGTTTTTTAAATAAAGAGGTGAGAACTTTAGGAGTGTATGTGACAGTTTTATAATTTGGTAAAACTGGAATTTTAAGTTAAATTTCGATGAAACATAAATGTTATGTATCTACTCTAAATGTCTGGTATGGTGAGCTAAATTAATTTTGTTATATAATTAATATATACCTATTAAATGTTTTTTACTGCATCTATTGACATTTTTTTTAAATAAAAAAACAAAAAACCTTTCACTCCTTGGGTGCTCATCTTGTCATATGAACGGCTGTACATTTGTTCTTACTATATGCTTATTTCACATTAAATGTGGGCTTGTATAAATTAAAATAGTTAAATTAATGCCTTGAACTATATTATTAAAAATCTTAAAGAGTCTAAACATTGGATTTGTTTTTTTGTTTCTGAAATCCCCCCCCAAAACATGATACCCAATTTAAAAAAATTATGCTAAATTGATAAAAGAGCATAAGAGATTAAATCAAATAAATTCAGATCAGAGAAAGTGCATATTATGTTAAAAAATATAGTAAATACTGATTGTAGTACATAACTTATCAAATAATTAGGCACCGTTAAAAAAAAATTGATAACAGCATTTTTTGCTGCTAATGTGAGGTGTGCTATCTCTCGTCTGCGTGAGTTTATTGCTGGTACAACTTGTTTTTCACTTGTTGCTACATGATAAAGAATACGTTTCAGACTTGTTTTCTCTTGATAAATGATTTAATAAAACAAAATATTTCTTTATGAATATGGATTTATTTAAAACTATGTCTAAGTAGACTGTTTTTTTGTTATTTTGGTATGGAAAGTAGTAATAATAGAATCTGAATCATAAACTGATGTCCTATATAATATTAAATTAATGTATATAATATAGTACATAATATAACAACTTGTACAGCCGTTGAGATATGCATGTTATTTAATCTTCTGAAAGCCGGGAAGCAGAACACAAACTAGTTCATGTTTCAATTCATTCAAGTTTCAGCTTATTCTAGTCTTTATTTAATTTAAATAATTTAAGGTATGATAAATTTATTTGGCATAATGTTCCTCTTTAGATTGCTATTATAAAATGCTATATTTTATTATATTTGTATTTTTATTTTATTATATTAGATGTATGTATATATTTTATATTACTTAAGGATACATAAGCGCACGCATTCAGGCTGTAAATAATGCAAATATTTATATCTCATTTTTTTATACTAATAAAATTCAATATTGTTCAAAATTTGACAACCGTACGTGAAATTCGTTAATTTTTTTTATTTTTATATCAGTCCCTCATATTGTCGCTTCGAGTTAAGTCACAGCAAGTTCTAAATTTTTAATTCGTTTCCTTTTTAATATTCTCTAAACAATAATAATTGTGAGTTTACAGCACGGCAAAAAGTTGTAAATCGGTAATCATTTCATGGTGAAGTGATTACGGAAATATTAACGTATTTCATGATTAAACTCTTTTTTTTTATACTAAAACTCACGATTATTTTTATTTTCGAAAATATTAGAAAGGAAACGAAAGAAAAGCTAAAACTTGTTTTGATTTAATTCGAAACGACAACCTGGGGAGCTGATACCAAAAATAAAAATAATAATAAAGAAAACAATAATTAAATGGCTAAGCTAATAAAAAATAAATGATTAATCAGTAATCTGTTATTTCTGAGACGTATTTGCATTGACCAAATTTCCCTGTCAGGCTTCCCATTCGGCCATTAATCAAATATTGTTTTTATAGCTTATCAGTATTTTAGAATAAATCGTCTTGAATCCAGATAAATCCAAGGTTGCAAAAACTAATAACAATATCGATCGAAGGTTTCTTAAGCCACAATCTATGTAGGTGGTGTCGTCTTTACGCTCCGACTGCTTGAGTTATCTGCAAGTTAGGGTCATCCCCCAATTTATGTTGGCAGTGCCAACCCAAGGAGGGTATTCTCGGGCAAGGATCGATCCGATGGGAAAAATATATTTGTCTCTCTTCGATCCTCGTCTATTCTCTAGTCCTTCATTAAGTACTTCATAACAGTCTTGAAGAAGAGGAGAAAAATGAAAGGCAGGAATTTATTCTAAATCAGAACGCATACAGAACGTGTTTTTGTTTTTTTTCGTGACGCATACGAAGTGCCATGTGTTACCACGTGAATTCCAACCATCTGCCACTTCTTATGAACCTCCGCATATCTTATATCTGATCTCTTATCACTTAATGTCCTAGGGTATTTGCTCCTCCAGAAGTACCTGGTATATCAGTTTTACCTACATATACAGTTTTTCTTTCACTTTTTTTGATTCATCTTAACCTACTACATAAATAATTATATTTTTTGTAAAGATATATTTTAAATTTCTATTTAATACGAATACATATAGATAATTCATATTTTAAATTAAAATATTATCCTATAGAACTAGATCAGTGGATTTAAATTTTACGTTATTTATAGGCCATCTTTGTTTTTTTACTTAATAACATTTTATAAGAATTACAACTTTGCCTCGGAACTGTTTGTAAATGAAACTTATAGTTTATTTATATAATAATTTTTTTGTTTTAAACTTTAATTTTTTTAAACTAAAACTGTCAACTTAGTTTTTATCATACATCATTGTATCGGTTTTGGGCTGCCTTATGGTCTGCAGTACCATTTTTTTTATGTAATGATGTTATAAGTCTAGACAAGTATCTTATCTGATACATTTTTTCTATTATTTATTAGTGTGAATGTTTTAGAACTTAATGAAATTGTATATAAACTACAAACATACAAGGTTTGCACGATTTGCGAAATATTATTATAATATTGTTTTAATGAATTGAAACATTCCGGGTCTGTTAGTAAATCTAATTTTATTTTATTTCTATAATATTTTTTAAAGATAATATTAAGCTTGAGTATATTTTTAACAAAAACTATCGTCTAATTTAATTTAAATACTATCCCTACCTTACCTACAATATCGGTGTTTATTAGCAATTGGCCTACAGTATCATTATTTTAATGGAGTCTTTTCTGTTTTTAATTTTTATTAGTTTATTTATTTACTTATAGTTTTATTTATAACTCATTTTTATATATTTTTTTCCCTTCATTTTTATTTATTATCTACCGTATGAATGAAAACATATATTTCTAATACTTGTTACCCTTTAATGTGGCACATTTTATTCAATGATAACATAAGTCTAGACATACATCTCAATCGAAACATCTTTTCTTTTCTTTTACTTATTTGCGATTTTTTTCAAAGGAATTAATTTTCATAAGAACTACAACTACCTCTCATTCTCAGGGTTTTATTTAGGAATTATTTTTATTTATAATTATTTCTGTTAATTAAAACGTCTCCTATGTTTTTGATATTTTCTTTATTATACAGTTCACCAAAACAGAGAGCGCTCTTTATAGTTCATTTTCTGGATCTAGTTCAATGAACTAGTTCGTTCACGTATTTCTCATCTCTAATTTTTCACTTAATTGCATAAATTATATTTTATGATTTTTTTTAATTTCTTTTTATTCTAAATAATAATTCCTCCGAAATACAATAAATTATTCCATCGTTTAGCCACAGATGAATAAATTTATTACAGATAAACAAATAAAGGAATAGCTTGAATGGGCGAGCTGTGGACAGACGATACTGTTCATAAGGTGAGCTATTGTCCGGAGATGACTTGGCCACTTTATTGAGGCAATATGGGCGCCACGTATCAATAGATTTACCTGTACATTGTCAACCAATTCCGGGTCGTTGTGACGCAATCGTCAAGTCCACAGGTGTCACTTATATATTTTTATTCGTGACGTGTAAATAAAATAGAAGGACAGCCTAACGAAGGAATTTCTCTCCTTTTAAAAAATTCTTGGACCACCGGGGCAGTGATACGCAATCTTGGACATAGAAGGTTGTTAGTCAAACCACTACTCCACAGGTGTAGACTCAATGGCGCCTATAATTATATATATTTGAAATGTATCCTCTGTGATTACTGATTTCTTGAGGAGTACAGGTTAAATAAGTTTTTTCAAACGAACAACGCCCATATACTGCGTGAGCTCTTCAGATTTATTTGCTTGTGAACAGACTCATTTGCCCGCATATGGTAAATATAATAACATACTTTTTATTAATTGACATATATTAGAAATATAAATGCAGGTTTTTTTTTTTTAATATGTATCACTACAACTCGTAAAGGTATTTTAAGGTTCATACATGGTAGGGACTGTTTTAGTAAGGCGATTTTGTCGTGATCCAGGTTTCAGGAGGGTCTGCAAATCCCAAAGTTTCCATTTAAGGCTGTTAAGATATCAAATAATTTATCTGCTGCAGCCTGATTTGAACAGTTGGGGGGGGGATTTAAGCACGAGAACTCAGCTCTCTACACAATGAGTGACGTACATATTTATTCAAATTATTCAGTATAACTACACTTCGTTTGGTATTAAATCACGACGGATATAATCTGAATGGAGCCTCTATCTCTCTGTTTGATTGCTGCTGTTGAAAGGTATTTTGTATAATATATTTCCTACCCTTTAACATACGATACTTGACAACATCTGTTTCTGATAGGAGCTTTAAATTATTCAGAATTTATCATGTGGGTTTCCTCTTGTTACAATATTATGTCGTTTATATCTTATATCTAAAATAAATATGTTGGAAGCGATTATTTGGTATATTGAAATATTTTAGCAATATTCGTCTTTATCATATTTTAAATTATTTTATTGGTTTTTTTAAATAAAAAAAATAATACAAAATATTATTTGCATCTTAATCTGCTTTTATTTTTATTTAAAATTTGGTTAATTAATTCCCAGATATTTTCATGGTATTACTTCGAGGTTAAGTAATAACAAAATAATTTAACATTCCATTTTAATATTCTCGAAAATAAAAATAATTCTGGGATTAAGTACGGGATAAAAGTGTAATTATGGGAAATGTGTATATTTCAGTAATCATAAATATTCATTAATTTATATTCAGTAATAATAACTAACATTAGTATGATGGTATATGTTTGTTGAAACGTTCATTTCCTAATGAACGATTACCGAAATAAACATATTTCCCGTAGTTACACTCTTTATATTAAGTATTAAAAAGGAAACGATATGATGATCATAAAGTGATCCTGGTAGAGGGTAAATTAATTGCCCAAACCGTTAGTTTAAATGCTTCTATGATAACAGTAATAGAAAATGTTCGAATTCTACTCGCATCTGTGCGGTAATAATTTAATTACATATGTCCATCATAGTTTCTAAAAAGTAAAACCTCATTACCAGAGACATCGCTCGCACATCTTTGATGCGGGATTCTCTCTGATGTATGTGCGATCCTCCGTTCTCCAGTCCGCGCCAATGCATCTCAATTCCCTTTCTATTTTCTTCTACTAAATTATTCCAGACAAAAGAGGCTTTTACTTTCCTATAATTTCATTTATATAAAGTAATTTATGCGAAATCATCTCTCCGATAATTTCTTTTATACAGAGATGAGTTCGCATCAACACTGGAAAAGAGTTCTCATAATTTTTTTTTTTCAGAAGGTTGCAGTCGAAAGGATTGTATTAATCAGTTAAGAATTCTACGCGGAGAAAGGCGTTTATAATCCTATCTCACTTTTACCATCAATGGGTAAAATCCTGGAAAAGCTCATCCTGAAACGATTGTACCCCATCCTAAATGTAAATCACATTATCCCAGATCACCAGTTTGGATTCAGAACATACCACTTCACTATTCAGCAATGCCATCGAGTGGTGGATGTTGTTTCCCCAGCTTTGGAACGTGTATTGTATTGTCCAGCGGTCTTCCTTGATGTCGAACAGGCTTTCGACCGAGTCTGGCACCCCGGGTTGCTTTACAAACTCCGTAAATTCCTACCTCCTACATACTTTCTCATTATCCAATCCTATCTCTCCTACAGGTCATTCACAGTAAATCATAATAATATCTACTCACCCCTCTTTCCTCAATCTGCCGGCGTTCCTCAAGGCAGTATTCTCGGCCCAATTCTCTACACAGTTTATAGAGCTGACATCCCAACTCATCCTAATACTATCCTTACCACGTATGCGGATGAAACATGTCTATTATCTGTCAACACTGATCCAGTTATAGCATCCCGTACTCTTCAATCCCACATCACTGACCTTGAAAAATGGTGTCAAAACTGGAGGATTAAAATAAATTCCCACAAATCTCATCAAATCACCTTTAACTTCCGTCCTTCCACCCAAACCCACTAGTTTCAAACCTCGCAACCTCTTTAATTCCTGATAATCCTCCGAGGCGTCTGAAAAGAAGATGGCCTCGTGACGTCCTTCTGAAGTTAAACTTTTCATTTGAGTACTACCACTGGGTAGTTTTTCTACTTGTCTTTTTATGTCAATGTATTCACTCATTATATTTACTTGATGTATTTTGTATACAGTTGTAAATTTCAATAAATATATTTTTTTTTAATTAAAAAAAGAATATACATGTCATTCAGTTGGGAAATGTTTTATATGTATTTAAATATGATATATGATCAAGTATTTTTCGATAAATTATAAAGAATCAACGTTTTGAGCCAATGCATATATTTATACAGTTATTTTAAAGAATTATTCATCAAAATAAAGATATTTTATTAGTTTATAAAAGCAATATTAATAGTAATAATAATAATTATGTTTCCTCGAATAAGGTTTTGATCTATTTTAATTATAATTATTTTAAAATTTATTATTTCTTAATAACAGTGTTACCTCGTCGTGCAAAATAATATAAATTATTTATTATTTTTATTAAATTTACTATTTTTATTTTCTGTTATTACTCAAATTTGATAAACCATATTATTCAGTAACATTTCGTTAATAAACAGTACTTGGACATAACGACACATTTCCAAAATTACCTCCAACATATGATCAGTAGGTAATCGCGGTTATTTAATTTGATTGTTAAATCTTGTTAGCATCGCTACAACAGTATTAAACTTTTCGAAGATGCTAATAAAAGTTTTGGTAAGGTAAACTTATTCCCTGCTTATATATTTTAATTTATGCATATTTCGGCAAATATTGAACACAAAATATTATATCGATTTTTTAAAAAAAGGGACGGGCCAAGTCTTTATTTACATAAAAAATATTTTCTTAAAATCAATTTTACAACATTAACATTTTTTTTAAAGAATTTTAAAATATTTTGTAACATTTTATTACAAGTCATTCCAATCAGATGTATGTGTCTGTCTGTCTATGTATAAAATATATCTTGGTTTTTGGCCTCCACTCTTCACTGAATCATTACTACTATACTGTAAGATGTCTTCATCCACTCGGTAGTCCAGGCAGTCTGTCCATCTCTGTCGACCGACAAGGATCTATTTCTATTAAACTCTAATCGACCATGTCTCTCTTTAAGACTACCCGTAGTTAGTTTTACTCTATTAGAGCACATAATAAAAACAGTTAGGGGCCTGGATAAGATCTCGTATCTCTGGAAGGAGAGATACAGTGGCCTTTACTGTGCTGGCATTGACATCTTTTTTTCGTGCTGCCCTAAATTCATTCTTACGAGGAGAATCCTCTTTCAAAATAATAAGCTTCTTCTCTGTTATAGATATATTTAAATTTTATACAGCCAATAATATACCAAGAATAAAAATAGTTTCAAACTCAATATAAAATAAATGATAATTACAGAAAAGTATGACTATCGCCCACCAAACAAAAAATGGGATGCACTAGGTCTAAATTCGTGCTATTCAAATTTAATTAACTCTTGAAAATAAAAATAATATTAAAAACTAATACAATAAATCAATAATTATGATTAAACAATGAAATAAAAGTTATAGGTCCTAATTCACACTAATCACTGGTCATGAACAATATATACCTAATGCCTTGTAATATTGAACAGATATTTTAGTTGATTGATTTAACAACATTTTGTCATCTTGTATGTATTAGCATTGCGCTAGTGTCAATTTTATACTTAGAATAGTGTGTTGTTCAATAGAAATCACTAAAAAAATATATTTTCACTGTCAGGGCATGATGAAGAGAACAATATAATCTTGAAACATCGCCAAATGGATGTTTTAGAAATAGATTGAACCTAAAGAACGAAAAGTAAAACTTTCAGTCCCTCAGTCAATAAATGTATGCATACATGTTTGCTTTTTGCATATTATAATTTGTAACTGAACTTACAATACCATGCCCAGCTTATGTTTTGCTTTTATGTAAGGCTGCCAAAACTGTTCTAAGATTTTTGTTCCTCCAGCACTCTAAATATGAATAACACTCCAAACCAGAAATTACGGTCCCAATTACTTGTACTTGGCCGAATTGAGCTCTGGTGTTTTAAAATAATTAAAATAGGAAATATTTTATAGGGCACATTCAATATGCCCTCTTTCTTATGATAATAATCTCAGTACCTTATATTTTTAAGTATTAATTAAAATTATGTTAATAAAGTTATTTGATATAATATCAAAACATCTTGATTTAATTAGATTCTGATTCTATTAAAATTTATTACCATTTCTATTATAAACAGTCCATGATCTTTGATGATGGATTAGAGTTATGTCATGTTTCGTCATTATTCATAATCACTATCTTGTCATAAATCTATAATAATTAATTAATATTAATTATCCGTCAAACTTGTTTGCCAGTGGATATGCTATCTGTGATGTACTACATTGTTTATGACTACTGCTTGTGTTTTTCTGACTCAATTATGTAATGCTATGTACGTTATGAATTTCGATTAAGGTTTACGAATAAAATAAAAAAGTAATTTTTCCTCCAACCATTGAGTAATGCTATCCATTACTCAACTAAAACTGGTGTGGAAAGTTCCACTTTCCACCACTAGTGAGGGAAAGTGGTTTTCCCTGGGGATAAGTAACAGCCACCAAGATCGAATTTGACAATCAGCACTCTGTTATTTTAAATGTTAAAAGGCGGTATTATAATATTATTCATTTTCTATTCCTAAAATGTTAAAATAAATGAATAAATAACTCAATTCCACATAGATTTTATTTATTTTGAAGCGATTCTATCTAATATAACCTTAAATGTATTAGAACCTTCACACATCAGAAATTTGGAGATCTAGCATTAAAACAATGATCAGACCACAAACAAAATAAAAATTGGAAACGGATAGTGATGAATTCATAGAATTTACTCCTTCATTCATAAAAGAACTGGGTGAACAGGCAATAAATCAACTTTTACCAAAAACATCTAAAGTCAGATATGAAGAGAAATATAAATCACGATATAATAATATACGTTTATTTTATTTGTGTATATCCCGATATGTAGCACTTCTGAATATTATAGTTTATCTTTATATTAAATCCAATGCTTACGAAGCGGGTACAAAGAATACTATTAAAATAATCTATAATATAAAAATGTAATAATAATAAATTTATGATCAGACATTGAACCTTAATTATGTTCATAATCTATCATGAGGATATCAAATATTTTTCAGTTCCTACTGTTTATAACTGTTATGAAGAATATATATTTCATTCGGTTGCGAAACGATCCTAAATATTTATATAAATGACTAAGCCAATGCACGTATTTATTAAATTGCTTAAAATAGGTACCTGTTATATGCTTTAAACAATTATTCATTTGCATTTAGGGATTGGTTTTAATGAACATTTACAGTCATCATGAGGAATATTATAATTATATTTTCATAAACGCACCAATTTATTTAAAATCCTGAGAAATTAATTAAATAAATTCCTTAACTCATACTAACTATATAATATTGTTTTACATTATTCTCAATACAAAACTTCTATTCATTTATTTAATAATAGTTCCTCAAGATAGTGGTGATTCATTTTGATTTTGTTTCATTCATTGTTTTCTTCGTTTTAATGTATTTATGGTATTTGATTCCATTACTTGATTTTGTTGGATTTATTATTGATTTAATTTTTTTTTATTTCACATAAACTGTTAATTATACCACGTTCCCTTCACTCTTTTAAAGATCTTAATGAACCATATAAAAGCAGGCTTCCTTCCCAAACAAAGGATCCCGTAGTCTTAAGATGGAATGTCGTGAGAACCTCTTTCTGACCTTCAGAGGGTTTCAATGATCTCTTCATTGTGTCTATAAAACCTTAGGAAAATCTTACATCTAACCTAAGAAACTAAAATTTTCTTACTTTTATGTGCTATTAAGAGAGTAATTTCTCAGTAAATTTATTCTTAAAGACAATAAAAAAAACGACGTTAATACCGTGACAGAATATACTCACTTTATAATTTTTATTCAAGATCTTATCATGCTAATCTTGTCCCATGCCGCAAGCCTTCAGGTGGAACAGTTCTGTGGGAAACTGTCTTGAAATATTGTAATAAGTCCCTCCCACTTGCACTTAGTCGCCCACGAATACTTTTACAGATTTTCTTAAACTGGATTAGAAAATTCCGAAAACTTGGAGTTTTTCTATTGTGTTTTTTTATTAATTTAACGCCACTTTATGGCATAATGGCTAATTGGAACATGCTGCGGTGGGAGTCAAAAATTTTGCCTATCTGGGTATAATTAGCCTCGGGATCTTTAACGAGTACCGAACACCGTAGATGATTGAGATGTCTATTTTACGTCCCTTCTGAAAGGTGGCACAACTAAATCTTTTTTATTCCCTTTAAATCTTAAGGTCCCCTGATCTTGTGCATACCAGTTGTTACCTAACAACTAGATTTTTTATATGTTTGCTGACTAACAGTCATCTCATTAGAGTGTAAGATATATATTATGTTTTTTTCTTTTAAATAATAATAAATTATACGATTATCAAACCACGAAACTTCGAGTATGAAGACAACAGATAGAAATAGAATGAGAGTTCAAAGTCGAATCACGTGTGCCACCTCAGGGGATACTGAGGGATTCAGGAAGTGAAGGAGGCTTCAGGTGTACCAACTAAAAGGATGTCAGGAAGGAATGATAAAATTTTCGTGGCCCTCACCTTTTTCTATTTATTTTACTTTTTTATTATCACTATTTTGACGGATTTTTTTTTTTTCAGTGTCATTGGAATCAATCATTCATAGGTTTGACGTTTGAAGAACAATACACGATTCCTTTTCTCGTACTCAAGTTGCTTAGAAAATGTGAATTACGAAGGAAGTGCAGAATTTTTTTTTTCAAAGGTAGCTTGAAATTTCACTGCGACCATTTTGATATATTATGCGCCCCGTTATAAGTGATTATTATAATCACTATGCTTGCGGGGTTGATTAATTCGATCTGCATGGGGTTCGTGGCTCTATCCCGACCAATGGCTCTATCCCCTATCATGTTACCTGCCTATCACATAGGCAGGTAACATGATAGGGTGTTTCGTCCTCTGAATGACAAAAGCGGCACGTGGGGACACTCACCAGCCTGAACATGTGGACGTTGAGTCTGCAATGACCCGTGTATGCCACTATAATGTTTTTTAGTCCTTCCCTGTCCAGATCCAGTAGAGCATTACATGTCTTCTCATTGAAGCTGCCAAGGAATAATTTGGAATGTTTTAATCCTCTTAGTCTGCACCAGTATTGGTTTTATTTAGTGAGGTATATGACCTTTATTCTTCGCTTTGCGTAGCTGAGACTAATGCCGCATACTAGTTCGGGAGTGCATGGTGTTATCCGATCCTAGCCTGGCTAGCCTATCAGCTAGCATCAGGGTTAAACATTTATGTATTTTAGTCTCATTTTTTTCTTTAAACAACTAGAATTATGATAAATCATTTATCGTTATTTATTTAATTTATGAGTTTAAACGAGTCAATTAAAATGGAAATTGAGTCAATAAAGTCTTTAGAAAAGTATACTTCTTTTTATAGATTAGTCAAGCAATTTTGTCTAACAAGAATATTTACTGCCTTAATTCTCGTGGTTTTAGTCCGGTTCTGAACCTAAAATTTTGGTAGCTTAAACTAGCAAACAATGTGGATAAGGTATTTTTAAATTTGCTGGTTATTCGCTTTTAATCCTGAATGACTCAATTATGACATAATTTATTTTAAAACTATTCGCATGCCTTGTATTTTAGGTCTCTGTCTATTGAAAATGTATATTATGGAAAAATATTAGAGCAAAGTATGAATGAACGTGATTATTTTGTGCTTAATTATCTTGGATTTCATGTTATTTAAAAAAAATTTAAATGTTCATCATTATTCTTTGATGTATGTTTTATTTTTGTCCTCGTTTGTATGATCTTATATTTTTATATTTAATGATTATTTAATCATTATTTATTGGTGTTTCTAATTCTTATCCCTCTAGTGGGAACATCTGCCCAGACAGTCAGATATAGCCACTTAAGTATGGCATCCTCCACATCATTGATAGGTTCTTTATGAATCCGGTATATCAGTATCTCTAAATCGACATGTCTTCATTAGATCTGATTAAACACAGGCTTTATGAATAACTAGCTTCTCATGTAGATGTTCCTCTAAATAGTGAAAAGAAGAATTTTTCCACTATATGGTTAAGGTTGTGTTTTTTTTTTGTTCAAAACATTTATAGAGTTGTTACGATAACTTATAATTCCATTTATTAGTGAAAACTCCGCTCAATTTCGTGCCGGTTGGATGTAATATTCCAATAAACACTGATATATCGCTGTGCCCTAAGGTCAGTCCAGGTATGGCCGTGGTGGGAGTACTGGGTGACTCACGAGTGTAGGAGCAGATCCGTTTATTAACTTACTCCAGGATATTCAAATTTGCACTCGCTCCCACGGGAAACATTCAGCCGAAAAATTGAACCAAAAGCAAAAAAAAAAATTATGGAAAAATACCATATTCAACAGTTTATTTTTGGAAACTATTTCTGAAAATGACATTTTATGTTTCCCCACAGTAGTCGAATTCGTTGTCACTTTTATAGGCATATTTTATTTTCCATTTATTCTTTTATTTAGTTTCCTCAA
The DNA here is from genome assembly GCA_964056705.1 of Troilus luridus. Taxonomy (NCBI): domain Eukaryota; kingdom Metazoa; phylum Arthropoda; class Insecta; order Hemiptera; family Pentatomidae; genus Troilus; species Troilus luridus. The sequence goes on from OZ057415.1 coordinate 66,203,190, forward strand.
ATCGCAGGCAGATAAATTTCACCCACTTATTCCTTGACAGACTCGTATTTCGTAGGTGTAGGGTATTATGTCTTCTTCTTACTGGTCCTTCTTCCGACATTCATAATGGTCTTAAGGCATGATTTGTTTATTACAGCGTATTATAAAATAATAATAATGTTCGGTATAATAATTAAACTTTACATGCTAATGATTTTAAGTCCTGAATAAAATTAAAGTATAATCGATCTATCAAGAATTGAAGTGCCACAAATGAAATCAATAAAATGGAGCCAAACTCAAAAAGAAACACTGACATTTATTAGAATGCAAATGGAAAAACAGCAAAGCCACAAGCAAAGCCTTATGTTTCAAAATTCTGAAGTAAAACAAACATTTACCAGTCGCACAGTTCCACCTATTCAGGCATTATCAAGACACAAAAAGAGTTAGATGAATCATAATAAATAATTCACATCTCGAAGATGAAAGTGCAATACATCCCACAATCAACAACTCAAACAGTCTCATAACCTGAGACAGCACCTCCACCCCAAGACGTTCAACATACAACTCTTGTAATACAGAGTTGAAACATAAGGCTTTGCATTGTGTTTTTTCCATTTGCATTTTAATAAATGTTAGTGTTTCTTTTTGAGTGTTGGCTCCATTTTATTGATTTGATTTGTGGTATAGCCGTTTTTCCACTTCAATTCTTGATGGATCGATTATACTTTAATTAAACTTTACTGCATCAAATTCGCTTTTACACATTAAAGTTTGCTTTAACCCGAATCATTGAATTAGTTAGGGAACGGACAGCTCTCTTTGTAGAGTGCTGAGTTGAAAAGCTAAAGCAGCTGAAGTTCATAAGCAGCTGTAGAAGATAATTGCTTAAACAGTTCCCATTCACAGATAAAACCTATATATGCAAACCCTCCTCGGCCTCAGCTAGTCTCTTTACTAAGTGGGTACCCTATTCGTTGGAAGTATGCAGTCACTAACAAGTACTGAGCCTTTTTGCTTTTGTTTTGAATTAGATACAATAAAAATACAATCCAGGTCCCTTAATTAATTCACGGTATAAATAATGATATATTATAGGTATGATAAGCAATAATTCACTTTGAAAAAAAGTAAAAATGAAAATTGGTGTGTTGAAAAAAAACATAGCAAAATAATAACATAAATACACCGAAATGAGTGATGTTAATTTGTAAATAGTTGATGAAGGCTTTGTGATCTAATATAAAACAAACACGGAATTTTAGAATTAGATAAGGATAACCGAAGTGTGAGTTAACTGTATAGCAGCAAGGAGCAATCGGGAAAGAGAACAAATATTTGCAAAGATATAAAAAACCAATAGAAAAGATAAGGATTCATAAAAAAAACAAAAAAACAACTAGACATAGAAGTCTAGAATTGTATTACAAATTGCTTTCAAATATCGAATGACAATGTTTTAAGAACGACCAGTAATAATCTTTTTAGAAAGTAATAACTCTGAACACTCATAACTTTTCGCTGATTAAAAGGAATTTATCAGATATAACTGTACCTCCTCCGTAGAGCGATGAGTTCGTGTACCGAAGGTCTCGGGTTCAAATCCGGATGTGGTAGATCATTTATTAATCTGTTAACAGCTAGGATTTAGAGACACTCCTGGGGCTCACTCAGTCTCTATAAAGTGGATACCCATGGTTGAGGAGAAAACCTGATGGTTGAGCACGATCTTTGACAAATCTGCCTGGATAACTGTGGTCCTAGAAATGGTGCAGCCTCTACCACGGACTGAGCCCAATTTTCAGTGAAACCCAAAACTCTTCATGGGTTGTTTTGGTGCATTTTTTTTCATTATCCTAACCATTGAAAAATTTGGCCCAAATATCTTTGATCCGCGGTCATAAGCGCTTAAATCGAAATTTTGAATTTTTCTGGAGAGCAACAGCAAAGTTCAAAACATTATGTAAAATCTAATTATTGATATTATTTGTAATTTTATTTTTATAAAACAATATAGTAGTAATTCTATTTGAAGCATACATTTATTATTTGTCTGATCATTCCTGATTCTGTATTATGGACTTATTTTGACTTAAGCCCTTATGACTGCGCATCAAAGATATATTGTACGAATTCGGGTTTATCGTTTGTATTTATGTTTAAATTTTTCATCTAAGACATACAAACGTTTTTTGGGTAGTACTTCTGCTATAGTAAAAAACCTCCATACCCTACGCCACATTTTTCTTTCTATTACCTGTTATACTACGACTTTTGGCACCTCCTATGTTATGCGTCTTCCTTAGCAGCCCAGGAAGTTGCCCTACATTCAGGAACTACTTCCCAGAGGTGCCATGGACCCTCCCAGAATAGCCATTAAGTTGTGCCATTAACGGGAAGAACATCTGTTACAGGGAGGGTTCCCATATTCGGTCATGGTGACACATGGTAATCTCAACATCAGATGTTATTCTATTAATAATCTATCTTTCTTCAGGGTATGTGTTAATTGTGTCAGATGGTATTTATAATTTGTTTCTGGCTTTGAAACGACTGATGAGCATTGAGAGTACTAACAATTTGAATATTCTTTGACCAAAAATCTTGCTTAATACTATGCATACTGGCAAAATCCTATAGGATAAGAGAAACCTTGTTCAATATAGTAATATTTTTTATTTTATGCGATGAGAAGCTACTGTTAGCCATTTTCCTACATACTTCTCGCTGTTTTAGATATACTTTAGTTCAATTACTGTTTCTTATAATGTATTTTACTTCTAGTTCTTGAGATTCAGTCATATAAAATCTTTTAGTGGAGTTTTAAGACTATATTGTGTTGTGAAAAAATGGGCTTTTAGTGAATTATATTAAATCACACACAAATTATATACCTAAACCTTCCTGGTGAATCACTCTATCTATTGGTGAAAACCGCATGAAAATCCGTGAAGTAGTTATTGAGTTGGCAATCCGATTGAGAAGGCATTTGATAGTTATTGAGAAGGCATGGATACCTGATTGTTGGCAATCCGAAACTTGTACTTTTGCTAAACAGCATTCTAAAAATTTAAAAAGAGATCGGTAAATTTATTTTATTAATAAATTAAAAACAAAATTAATTTGCGCTGAGTTGCCATGCCGAACGTCTCAGGTTCAAGTCCGTCTGTGGCAAGTAAATCATATATTCTGTCTACAGTCACGAATTGACCGTGTGAGACCTGAAGATCCTACTGGGGCTTATTTCTCTCTGCAAAGTGAGTACCTTTAGTTGAAAAAATCTGACTGTTAAGTGTGATCTCTGACATCACCTCCCTCCATATCCCTTGTCCTAGACACAGTACAGCTACAAAAACCAGGACCTTTCATGAGCAGTACATGGTGGAGACTTTATTGTTTCTACGACACCGGAAGTGATTTTTCCTAAATTACGCTTAACAGTTAAACATTTCCCCCACATAAGGGTAATCATTTTATAGAGGCTGGATGAGCCACAGAGTCCATCCATAGCTGTTTAGAGATTAAATAATTTTTTCTGCAATAGCCGGATTGGATTACGAAATCTTTAGCATAGCAACATCAGCAATCTTCATACTCAGCTACTCCATTCCCTTTGTATAAGTGTTGAGGTATAAGAAAATCGAATAGCGGTACATTTTTACAGGATAAAAACTCAGAAACACTACTGTTTACATTCGTTTTCTTTTTTCTTTTTTACTTTTTCAAGTTGAAAAATTATTAGAATGTTACCGCAATCGAGGATAATATTCCCCACCGTGAGAATGGTGGCTTCGATGACCTTGCTCCTGACAAAGGAGCGTTGAACCGCGATTTTATCTTTTTTTTGCAACCTTTTTCCGTATGAGTCGCATTCTCCTAGAAAATAATTGAATTTTACGTAAAGAAGTTCTTCGGGGTAAAGTGAAGATAAATTTTATATAAAGTAATGCAATTAATAACGTAACACAGAGAACATTATTATCCTACAAATCGAATTGAAAAGTTGAAAATTTTATGTGAATTTGGTTAGTATTAAGTGCTCCTTAAACTTTTTTTTACCACTACTCCTGTGGTCCTCCTCCTGCACAGGGTACTGAGGTACCATGCTTCAGCATCAGGATCTTCGGGTTTTGGGTTCAAATCCGTACGTGGTAGATAATTGTTTAATCTGTTTACAGCCACGGATGGGCCCAGTGCTATCTACGTACCCTCCTGAGGCTTAGCCAGCCTCCATGAGGTTGGTTCTCATAATTGGAAGAAAAACCTGGCTGTTGAGCTTGAAATCACCTTCGTGCACAACCGTTTTCCTAGAAACTGTACAGCCTCTACAATTTACAATACCCAGGGTGCTTCTTGAGTTGTAATGTTAAAGGTCAGGTTTAATAAATATATACAGGGATACATAAAGGTCTCTTTTTTTGGTGTTGTTAGATAAGACTGCCGATCAGCAAATTAGCAGGTATTAATATTTTTAATTTTCTGACATGTAAATTAAATAATATGAGACTTAAATTATATCCCTACTCTATCCCTTTGGTCATATGTACAGCCTCAGTGGATAAAAGGTTAAGCCAATTGTGTCCGAAATGAGTTTGTTGTACTTTAGGAAGTGGAATCATGTCATTATCGTAATTTTTTGGCTTGAAATGGAGTTACAATATAAGCAATAACTCTATTTCAAGACAATGTCTGTCAAAGCCTCTACACAACAAGAATAACATGATTCCGCTTCACTAATTATAAAAAACTCGTTTTTGTATAAATTTCGACTCGTCCACTTATTCACCGAGGCTGCAGACATTTCAGATATAAATTTTTATTGATTTTAATACTCTTATTAACTGTAATATGTCCCTTTCATATATATTGTATTCACGAATATGTTTACGAATGACCAATTTATGCTTCTTATCGAATTCAAATTTCTTCTATACTACAAAATGTTAGTTAGATATGACGCCCATTCAAAGAACAACGACATTACTCAAAACTTAGAATTTTTGAGCTAAGCTTTCAGTAGCGATATTGGTTGAAGCTTTTTTAATTTAGGAACGGCGTACCTAATATTCCATTGCCAATTTTTTTAAATTTTAATAAAGCCATATTTTGAGATGCATCATCGGAGCATACTTAACGACATTGCTGTGGTTTAGAAGAACTTCCATGTTCTAGCATTGGATAAATAAATAAATAAAAAAGAGTTGTATCATGTTTGATATTGGAAGTTTTATGTGAATGATGACATAAGATAAATTAAAAAAGTTTCAAGCTTTAAAAATTTTCTAATGTTTAATAAAATAATTTAATACCATCATTACAATAGGAATGTTTTGCTTTACCAAAACCTAATTTTTATTTTTTTTAACTCTCATGAAACTTGCAGATACCTCTATTTTAAAATTAGGTTTCTTGAGTTAAGACGTTCTTTTGAAGAGCGGCATTACCACAGGCCTTGAGATATATTAATTTCATTACCTTATTATTCTCGGCCAATTAGTTTGAGCCGCTGCTCTGGTTTGGACGATGTCCCCAGCGTTCTATATATTTCCAGCTCGAGAGACTCCAGACAAATGGCCCAGACTGTAGAAGTTGAGGTACAATGGAAGTCCGTGGGTGTGGTAATATACACCGGGCGGTGAACCTCGTGGGAGCTCCGCAAGGCTTCCATTGTCTGTAGCCCTGGTCACTCGTTACATCCTGTCTCCTCTGTATTAGTTCCGCCCATGATAGGCCTAATATAACCTAGGAGCTTATTATTTGTACTTGATAATTAGCTGGAATCAAGTGTTTCTTTCATAGATGCAGTTTTCTTATAAGGCTTTCTTAAAGATCATGGCAAACGAAAAAGTTATACTTATAGAGAAAAAAAATGCATCAGTTTGTCGCTTTGAGTTAAGTCACAACAAGTTTTAATTTTCCCGAAAGTAAAAATAATTTTATTACTGAAATAAGGAATTTAAGAAGGGAATTACACATACTGTTTAAGCTTTATCGTCATCTAACTTCATGTCAGTTGAAACGTTCATTTCTTGGTGAGGAAATATGCATATTTCCCATAATTACAAACTTTTTTTTCATATTAAAAATCACGATCATTTTTATTTTCTAGAATATTAAAAAGGAAAGGAATGAAAAGTTAAAACTTGTTGTGACTTAATTAGAAGCGACAACTTGGGGAACTGATGCGGAATCGAAAAAAACTCAAAAAAGACATAAGATATTGGTTAAAACAAGGGTGGAAAAATTCCAAACAAAAAATCATGTGTCTCTAAAACGATAGAACAGAATAAAAATGCCGATGTTTCCTCTATTCAGGAATCGGCAGGACAGTAACAGAATAAAAAGAAAAACATTTGGTGGTTGAGGAATATTTTCTCTTGTTTGGCATCTTGTGGGACATTAGGATTGAGATGTGATATAAGATGCTTGAATAGACGAAATATAAACAGTTTTTTTCCTTTCCTATTATTTAAGAGCCATAAGCCTCTTTGATTGAAATGTTTCCCCTGATATCTCGAAGTATATATGTTTCGATTTATAGAACGTTTGGTTGTAATCATTCCAATCGCCATTAAAAAAATAAACTACGCTGTCAAACTTACAATTTGTGTTGATGGTGGAATAAAACATACGAGGGTTGGGTTAGCCACAATGTATATATTATACATATATGTTATACACGTTAGATCGCCTTCCAATACTTCTTGTAGAGCAGTTTTGACAATGTTATCGCTGTTGGCCCACATACTTGAGGAAACTTCTTCCTTTTTTCCTGAAAGGATGGATAGCAAAAGAATACTATTCCTTGAACTCTCTTACATCGCTTTGGATATTTATTGTATATAAAGCTTTATTGTTCATTTTAAACCTTTATTAGTAGCCTGGTGGAATCTGGGTGAGTTATTAATAAAATACCCCATATTTTTTATCCATCCAGAGTTGGATTTGGGGGACCAAGTTATGCCTTATCTCATTCCATCCTATACTCCTTCATTGTTGCTATTTTTCAACTATATTTTTCTTGACCCACTCTGCTTCACGAAGACTTTCTCCGTTTTTTTATCTGCTCTATTGGTTGCATAGAGACTTCACGATACTTCATAATTAGTTTCGAATGACTGTAAGGCACTCCTGCGTTAAATGACCACCATTGGTCTACTGTATGTCTGTGAATCCAGGATATTTCTTAGCTTTAATGGTGCAATCAATAAACGTTTTGCGAAACAATAATTCATTCTGGTGATAAATTTTATGAATGTATGACTTTGTACCTTTCGTTTATAAGAGATGTCCTTAAAAAAATGTTACATTGAATGAATAAGTATAAACGTATTGTTGTTGTTTTTTTATGTTTGAGGTGATTTGCATTTACAAACGAGGAAAGATCTTCGATTCAGATAATGATTACAAATGAGCAATATTAGTAAACGTCCGTTTGAATCATTTATGAGCCTACACTACCCCGGAGTCGAGCACTAATAATTCATTTATTTGGTACCATATCGATTTATCAACTCACCTCCCAATATCGATTGCTAAATTGCTGTAGACAGAACTGAGGGAATTCTAGAATTTCCAGTAAACTATTCCTAACGGTCGCTCCTGAAATTCGGGTCAGGCGGGGGTGTCAGCCCGTAGTGGATCTAATGGTTCTTTCCCGTTGAATGACTTATCGAATGTTATTTTCGAGGTATCGATAGTAACGATTCAAGATTGTGTGGGACGGTGGTAGGACTTTCTGATTGACACAGTTCTTTATGATCTTTGTTTTGATCTTTTTGGAACTCGTATACTTTTTGTGATGGCGTTTAAATTTGTAAGCCATGTTTATGTTTCCTTTTAATGTTTACTTGAAGGTCTGGTTGTGCTTTTAAAAATTTCCTTGCAAAATAAAATAATAAAACAAATTTATTTTCCTTTCTGGGTTTTCAACGTTATTTATCTTTTCTGTGGCAGCCTTTACTTTTCTTTTTTATAAGTTATTCAAGATATTTTTACACACCATCAAATTATACTTTTCCAAAAAAAAAAAGATTTTTTTTCAACGAAACTTTGCCTTGTAAATCTTTAACATTAAACTTAATAACATCAGGATTTTGGATGTTCAAATAAACTAATAATTTTATGATCATTGAGAAAATGCTGTTATAAACTGACTTAAGCATTAACTCTATTTTTTAATTACAAACAATTTATTAGTTTATTTAATTTATTCAAATAATTAATGTATTCAATTATAATTTATTGTATTTTTTTTAAATTATTCATTTGCCTTTTAAGCTATCATTTTTTAATGATTCAAAAATCATCAATGAATTATTTAAAATTTCTCAATTTATCGCTTAAAAATTTGACATATTGGTTAAACAAATTATCAATTTTTCTGTTTATTTTCACTATTTTTAAAAAAATTATTTACCCCTTGATTTTCCTTTACATTATTTTTTTTCATTAATAAATGTTAGACCTCAGACTTTTTCCCCTTCTATTTTGTTTCAAGGTAATATTACAAGACTTTGGTTTAATTTTTAAGAAAAATATTTATACATTTTTTTTATTCAATATATTTGATTGCGTTTTTTATTTAACTATATGTTTACAATCATAAATCCTTAAAAATAATAACATGTATGAGTTAAAAATTTTCAAATATTATCAATAATTTTTCTTACTATCTCTGGGATAATTATTATTTATTTACTCTTAAATAGAAGAAGATTTTAGTTGTTGAGTCTTTTAAAAAAAATAACTGTATTTATTCACTTTTGCTATAACATACAGTTATTTTAATGGTTATGTACTGGTTAAGTTATTAAAAAGTAAATTATTTTATGCTTGCGGGTAATTTAATTTTAAATATTATAGTACAAATTTAATTGTTTAAAATAATCAACAAACAGTTCTAAACCTAACAGATGCCTAGACATCTGTGCGTTTCCTCCCAAAAGAGGTCATATTTCGCTATCTCCTATAGCCTTCCGTTGTGGAGATAGGCAAGCGACCGACGTGCGGTCTGTGTGAGGACGATGTAATATGATATACCAACATACAATACCACATTTTTCATATTATGTAACATATAATACCAGAGCTGAGCGACGGATTCATGAATGGATAAAATATATGGATGAAGTTAAAATTCTGTTTTAAAAAAACACGCTTATCCACATGAACGTACTCAAATATTATCAGCCACTTTAGTGCATTATTTTTATGATTTAATATATTTTATGGTCTGTTATTTTTTATTCCAAATAATATTCACCAAGCTTCCTTGAAAGGAATTCTTGATAATCGATATTTATTTTTGTTGGCACAATGGCTTAATGGTATAGCTGCTACCTAGTAAAATATAATATCATAATATAAGTAAATCTCTATTATATAAAATATGTTTTAATGTTCATATTTTGTTATTTTTATTTCAATATAGTTTGTTAACTGAGACGGACTTTAACAGAGACAATACGCTATTTATTCCAAGAATTATTTCTGCATCGGCTTGTTGTGTATTAAATTTGTGTCTGTAAACGAATTTCTTCTAACCTTAAGGCTTTGATATTTAAATTTTCTTTATTATCATATTTTGTCTCTATTGTATAAAAAAGTTTTTAGTAATAACCATGTAATATTTTATTTAAAATATAAAGTGGAAAAATAACAATGGGTCGTAAAACATTGAGCTTAAAGATTAACATATTATATAATAATAGGACAAATAAAAATACTGGGATAATATATACATACAAATTATATATAATTTAACAGTTATATATATTTTTAAATGGGGTTTGTTATACCATTAGGCGGGCTGGTAAATCCATGTAGGGTTAAGTACATGATAGAGATTGCATTTATTCTAAGACAACGGTTGTGCAGGAAGGTGGTTTGCTTAAGATCACGCTCAACCGCCAGGTTTTATCTATCAGGGTCTACCTCTTTGGCTGTTGACAGGTTAAATGAATAAACCTTTAGTTCAGCAACTAATTACTTTACACACTGAGCTATCCTGCCCAGTATTTTGTTAAATTTTAAAATATGTGATTTTTGAATCACACCATTTTTTTTTATTCAGTGATTTGCCAAACCATAATTATATGTAGATTATTCATTATTCAAAGCGACGATTGACTTGATTGCTCAGACAGGCGGAAACTCTACGAGCGAGGGGTTAGTCACCCAGTGCTTAGAGGAAGTGTTGTCCCCAGCGTCACTTGTGGTGAGGGTAGGTTAACTCATTTCTTATCGGTAGGATGTCATCGGAATAGAGATGTTCAGTGCATCGTCATTGTTCTTCGAATGTCGCGAGAATCCCTCCTCACTCTCCAGAAAAAAAAATAATGTACATATAAATGCAAATTCAGGTTAAAAGGTTGCTATACCGGCCATATTTTTTTCACACGTCTCGAATGATAATCAGGAATTGAAGAGGCTAGTGGGTTTGAATGAGAATAAATTTATCTTCAATATTCTGTTACGGGTTGGGGTCAAATTAGCAACAAATCTGACATTAAACTTAATGAATAACTTGGCACGTTGCAAAGTAAGGAGCATGAAGGATTTTGGATTGTAAGGATTGGTACGAGAGGAATTCGACGGCTTAGTGGAGCCCCAAAACTCTAATCTAAGTCAAATTGATCTTAAAATAGTCACGTATGTGAGTCTTTTTTAATTAATTGGGATCTTCTTGTTATATATTTATATAAAGGGACATAAATAAAATATACGGACTTTACATCGTTATTTGTGAAGAGTCCAAGGGTAGTCGCACATTTTTTCAATTTATTTTTCTTGTCAGTATGATGATCATCTGTCTGTAGAATACAAAAAGGATACATAATAGAAAGCATGGGAAAAAAGTATGGTTGGTTTGTTGTAGGCGTTGGAATAATGCATATGGGCTGGAGAATGGCAAAATTTTATTTTATATCTTAATAAACGGTTGAATCAAACTGATGTTACATTATAAAGTACATGTTGACATTAGAATACATTTTTACAGAATCTGGAAAAAATAGAGGGAAATTTTGATTGGGGAAAATATAATTTTATCCGCAAAATAAACGAAATTGGTTCGTTGATATTTATTTCAGCGTGTGACTCAATTTCTGGTCACACGCTTTTCAAATTCTGGTTACTTAAACCAGCATTGACGCAGTTATATTTTTTTCCTTTATGATTGAATCATTCAAACGAGGAGTGGTTTTTATTTTTATAATTTTCCTCTTACGAAAAGAGGAAACAGTATAAATTCCCTTCAATACATTTTTTTAAATCGCTTTCTCTCTTGGAGTTATGGATTTCTTAAGCTTCTTTGTGTTATATAAAATCAAAGCTATATTAAGGAAGAGTATTATATTCAGTAGATTAAATGAATTGTTGTAAGTTTTATATATATATATATATATATAGCAGAACCGTTGTCCATGAAACAGTACAGTCTCAACCATGTACTGAACCCCCAGACTCGTTTACGGGTCGTAGTGGTACAGGTGAACTCATACTAGACTGAAACAACAAGAAACAGCTCGCCTTTCAGGCTACTTCAAAATTTCCGAGTAATGTGTTTGCTTTTAATTTGACGGAGGTGATTTTGCGGAAGCCCCTCCCACTCATCGTCACAATTTTCTTTAATTTAGACAAAGCTTTTGGCCATTCCGACAAAAGTGGACATTTAGCCCTCATCGGCTCGTTCGTTGCCACTTGATCCTACGTGCGAAGGGACCTATGAAATGTACACTATTTTTAATATTTGATGTCTGTTGTATTTTTCTAACGTCTAATTTCCCCCTTATTAATCCTAACATATTTATTCAAATACTACATATTTATAGCTTTGAAGAAGACTTTATAGATCAAAACATAAAAAAAAAGTGAATTATTTGTTGGCGCATTTCATTTTCAAATTGTTCGATTACAGCTAAGGTCTATTCAAATGTCTTGGTTATAATATTTCAGCTAGTTCTAATTATTGTAATTATTATATAATTACCCCAGAACACAATATATAAATTCATTGAATTTATATCTTTCCAATAATAGAAAGAGGATTATGCATGTAGAAGCTGATAGTGTACCCAGGGATACTGATTAGGTACTATGTATTAGAAAGAAGATATGTGTGAGTACATATTTGTGAATTGAATTGATACTAGAAGTACCAACACACATTCGTAAAATTAAGAAAAAAGAAGCTTGTAGGGTTACAACCCCTGAAACAACTGAAGAGTCGTGAGTTCAATACAGGGTAAAGAATGCACTATTTCTAAGCCAAGTCCGTGAGGTGGATTAACTGAGCTCACACTCAACCGCCAGGATTCCCACAATTAAGGATACCCACTTTATAAAGCCTAGATGAGCCCCGTGAGGAACTGCAGATAAATAAACATTTATATATGCGTATTTGAATTTACGAGTAGGTCTCTGGGAGTAAAAAATCTTTAGTTATGCCGTCCTTCGGAAGGGACGTGAAACGGAGGTCCAGAGTCTGAACGATGTGAATCGTTAAAGATCCCTATCCTAATTGTACCTGGATAGGCAACATTTAGGACTTCCACTGTAGCATTGTACGATTAGCATTATAAAAGTGAAGTTAAATAAATAAACAAAATAAGTTTTAAACTGAACTTTAAGTTCTATAATAGTATTCGGGTACCTTTACTTGAAGGATAAGTACATACTGCAGAACAATTAAATGGAAATTAAAATTCATCTTGATGATTCGATGTTTAAAATTACGTATTATATATTATTCTAATAATGTGTGTAGAAAGAAACACTTAATATGTTAAATAAGAAATATTTGAAAAGGATTAAAATATTCTTTTGTGGAGAGCCATTGTGGAATTTCTCCCGGTTTCATCAGTTCTTGTTAGGAAACCTGTTGAATTGCGTCGCTTGACAATCGGAAATCAATTCTCCATGTTTCCACTCCATTGAGGATAAACATCATCTATTTAATACGTTTAATTTCGAAACTGGATAAATAAAAGATGCATTAAAGGATTGTCATAAATTAATAAATATTCCATCAATATCTTCTTGATGGAAAATATTTGTCTACTCTTATATAACCGTCAGATGGATTGTATATATACATATGTATTATATATATATATATATATATATATATATATATATATATATATATATATATATATATATAAATATATAAATATATATACACACACATAACTAATTATATATACATATTAATTACTCCATTAACATATATATTTGCAGTCTTTTAGAAATTGTATTTGAAAACATTTCGGTTTTGGGCAAGTTTACGACACTCGGTGACCTTAATGTCCTTAAAGCGACTTAAAAGGCCAGAAATAGAAACTAATCATTCAGAAATAAACTCAGTTTGCTCCAAAACCCATTCATTACCTACTATCATCATCTCACGTAATCACTTGTAATTTCCATGTGAGTCTAAAAATAAAACAGTTCCATTACAACTAGAATTTCCCCCATTTTATTTTCATGCTGAATGTTTCGGATTCATATCTGAGTGTTGGAGGTAAATTATTTGATCTGTTAACAGGTATAGGCAGGCACACCTTATGAAATCTGCAAACCTTCCTGGTGCTAAACCAGCCCTCGTAATGTGGGTTAAAGGTTGACTGCGATTTTAGCCTAATCATTTCCCTGCACAACCGTTGGCTCTGAAGCAGTACAGTCTGCTTTGCTTAAAGTTCTTTATTGGTTGTAGTGATACATATCTATTTTTTTTTCTTCTTTTTTGCTAGGCATTAAGTTATTTAATCTCTTCATGTAACAAACGTTATTAACACTAATCCATAACTCCTAGATATATTACAAATTTTATCAATATTTTTTTCGTGTTATATTCGTTCATTTCTCATTATAAGATAAATAAATATAAAAAATAATAAATTTATTCATTGGAGATGTGACATATTTCATTGGACATGGACATGCATATTTATTTGAATTTAAATCTGTTTTTCAACATTACTTAAAAAGAAAAACTACCACTACAACCCATGAAGGATATTGGGCTCAGTGCACGGTAGAGGTTGTATTATTCCTAGGCGATTCTTATTCAGGGAGCAGATTTGGTCGAGATGACGCTCTACCTTGTTTTTCCTGGGACAGGAGTTCACACGTTATATAGGCTGGGTGAGCCCTTGATGGGTATCCATATACCAAAAGGCCGATTCACATTTGTTAATGGAAAATAATCTGTCAGGCATTGCCATATCCGAACTCAGGCCATTGAGAACATTAACCATGACACCTACGTCCCATGTGCCAACAGGCTACCACTTATTTGGTAAAGTTGTTGAATTTTATAAGATTTTTTTTATCTCAAGTACATGGAGTTGCGGTGATTCACATTACGGGGTATCTTCTAAATATAAATATTTGCCTTAATTATTACGAACAGAACCAAATTAGCATTGTAAACCACATAGTTTGTTATTGTTTTTTACCTACTTTGGATTTTACCCAATCCTACAAATAGTCATTCTTTTCATAACAATCATACGATTCCTTCAAATGGAATTGCATGATTTTTCCGATTTCATAAGGTTGGAATTAACCAGACGATTGCATTGCGTCGTCTTGCGAGCATTAAGTTGATTAACGTTGTTATATAACAGTGAGTCCTTAGCCTTTCTATTCGTTCTTCGTCGTGTTGGTTCATTGCCTCCTTCGCCGCCGAAGACCAATATCCTCCGCACCCCAAGAGCTAGACCGGAGAACTAGAATCCAGTTCCCAACAGTTTTCCTGACCGGGTTAGCGAGTATAATAGGATCAGGACCAATCTTTTCGCTTTCTAGTCGATGTTCGGTGCATTGTACTTCTTCCTGTTGTATAGGGTGTTTATTGCTACTGGGGCTGTTTTGAAAATGATATACGGCTATTCTGTTTTCATATGACTGTTAAAAGTCAATTGACTTAACGCTCTTAACCAGTTGATGGATGATTGTACAGTAAAACTGCACTAACTCTATAATCTACGGTCTTTTAAAATTGGATTTAAAACTCATGTATTAATTTGTTTAATTATTTTATCGCTAAGAGGAAACCGGAAAAATAATTAAGTTGTATACCTTAAGTAAGTTTTATTAAGAAGTACTAAGGACAATTTAATATTAATCAGTATAATTTTAACATTTTTACATAACAAATCGTGGTGTTTCAAGTGAAACACACCAAGTCTAAAACATGATTTTGAGAAGGCGTTGATGAAAAGGCTAGAGTACTTAATGTGAAATGTTTCTTCTGATGAAACTCATATGAAGTAATTTTTTTAGTCATATAATTATTTATTTTGAATTTATGTATTTATTTCACATTAAGTATTCTATACTTTTATTCAGTGTTTTCTCTAAATCATATTATTGACATAGTGTATTTCACTTTTAACCCATCTTTAAATATTTTGTAGAAAAAAATCTTACCCATTTACATAAGTTAATTGTGTTTCCATGCCCAAAATCTTTCAAAAAGATAATAACAAAATCAAAACTAATAATATTTAATAAAAGAAATATTCAAGCTGTTATGTTTTAATTTTAATTTTGGTTGCTAGCGGAGCGGAATATTTACTTATATTTATTTAATAACAATTTTAAATATAAAATAAATTAATAATTTTTCCTAATGATCTAATACTTTAACTTTCATTTTACAATATGTAGTTGTTTGAGCTCTATTAAAAAATGAATATACCATGAAAAAAATAATTTTCAATATAATACATATTTCCTTGATAGCTAATATGTTATTTATGTTGGTATACTAATTACCCATTGAAACAATTACCACGTTAACACACACGGAAATAATTGATCTTTTTTCCGTAACAGTGAATAATTTAGCGACTATTTCCCGGCCAATCTAGATGCAAATGGGATTGGGCAACCGAATCGTGGGTGAGCAACCGACCCAATTATATTTACTCTGTATTTAAATATTAATTAGCGGCCATTTAATTGCTCCTAATAATTGCATATTGTACACAACGTTACCGCTATATTGCGAAGCACTTGCCCACGGTGAAATACACTTTTTTTCTCTAAAATGAAATAATCAATCAGTACATAGGGCGTGGTTGCAAAACCTCACTAAGTGATCGAGTGATGATAATGGTATTTAGAGAGTTGTTCTTGTATAAGTTATTTATAAATAAAAAAATGCGAAGTCGCGGAGCATACATCCGATTTAATGTTATTGACGTGATAGCATCGCAAAATTAAGATGGGCTTGTGTCCGTGGATGGAAATTGAAAACAGATATTAGAGTGTCGGCATCGAGCCTTCGGGATGATACTCTCTTTGCTATTTATTATTATTAACTTATTTGTATTACATTAATTTTTTTTGGTAATAGTGGAGGGAGATAGATCGGTGTACAAGGTTTTAGAATCTTCTCCTAGGTTCGGGTTGGAGTACGGCAATAGATAAATTACTTTAATCTATCGGGCTTAAATCGGGTTTTAAAATAATCTGTACACACTAAACTTTTGTATATTTACACAAAAAGAATATTTTTTTAAACCTAGAAATACACTTAATATAAGGTTTATCATGATACAGTTTAATTTGTTTTTACTTATTTTAACCTTTTTTGTTAATTTATTTTTATGAGCATCAGAACTACTAAAAAATTGTAAAAAACCACTTAATAACTATCAGACTTTCACCAGGCACCTAATCTGTCGTTACTGGGTTAACCTTTAGAAGTGTGACATTTCGATCTCTGTCAGAGAGCCTTTATAATATAGTTTTTGACTAATTTAAAAAAAAAAATGTTACATTAATACATATATATACATTATTCTTACGGTTTTTAGCTTCTCAAAAACTGAAAATAAATAGCTTAATTAATCGATAATTTCTGATATAAATGATATGCGTCATGTTTATGCATCTTGGATAACGTAATTAATTTCACCCAAACCTCGGTGTGTTCTGGATATAGTTTTTAAAGTAATATATTTTTTGTGTTGTTTAATCAATTGTTGTTTATTTTTTTGTTTATTTATTGAATTGGTTATTTCATTAGGTCTTTCAGAAACCAATATTCTATTTTTTCCTATTGATCCATAGGTAATGGTGAACCTACTTTCTCCCGACTTGTAATGACAACAATACGAGCCGATAGTACTCTCTTGCGATTCGATGGTGTACAGTACTTTCCAGTAGAACTTTTATTGTATTCGCTTCGCTATATTATGTTCTGTTGCCTAGAAAATGTGTGGCGGATTTTCTATACACCTGCTTTCTGGTTATATTGCTGCATTAATTTTTGAGCTTAGATGTTAACTTTAACGGCTGTTTATTATTTTAACGATTTCAGTATCCCCTACTAATATTACTATTCGATATTTAGTATTATTTACAAGATTTAGTCCCTACAAAATTTACCAATTGGTTATAATATTACTTATGTGTTTATGAAGTATTATTTACAATTTTTACAGCTAAAGGCATACTTGATTTAAATATTTTAATTAAAAATGTAATAAACTTTGGTTTCCAATATTTGTTTGTAATCAATAATACAATATTTCGAAATATCTATTTTGAAATAATTATATAACAATCTATCGTTCTATCGATATTTAAGTTGCTATTCAATTATTCTCTGCTGTATTCGTTTCTGATGATTAACAACAACAATAGTAATAATTCCATTATATAGGCTTAGTATAAATACCAGTGAAATGGCGATTTGAGGTCGGTGCTATGGATACCGCACCATCACAACACAAAGGCATTCGATCTGTCCCGCCTAAGCCGCCAGAAACTGCCTTCCAGCGTCGGGGCTGAGACCCCGCAATACAGTTTTGTCTGGCGGGTTTAGTAGCTCGCATTTTCTGAAGGCAGTTATCGTTCTGTTACATGCTCGGAATACATAATACTATTCGGTTATAGTTTTCTTTTTTCAAGAAATATAGATTTGAATCTTTATTCACATAACTTGTTAATAAAGGTATGAATGTTTATTTCCAACTTTAAGGGTGACTATAAGGAAATACGGTATAAAAGTATAATTAATAATTTACGAATGATTAATTTTTTATTTTTTTAAAATGTTTTTTTTTAAATTCTTTAACTAAAATAAATTATGATATTTCTTAATACTAATTAATTAACCCATCATATTATTTTTATTTTTTTTATAGAAAAAACTTGATACCCTACAAAAACTGTTCGTATTATTTAATTCTCATTCTCCAAAATTTTGTTTATAAATAAATTGCATATTCAATTGCAACTATATATACATTTTTGTTATCACAATAGTATAATTTCTTCTTTTTTCTAGTTATTCATTATAGTTTATACAGGAATTTATTATATTTTCTAAATTAAAATTTGGATGTTAATAACTAATTGTATCACTGAAAACTATTTATGTTAAATGCTCAATATCTCAGGCTTACAAAACCTCATTATTTTGTAATTCAAAATAGTTAAAGTTCAAGAGATTTTAATAATTAATTTACTTTTCTAAACTATATACCTTCAGCCCCAGTGAATAAAAAGTTAAGTAGAATTTCGTGCAGAGAGAGCTAACTGAAGGAAGAGAATCATTTTGTCATTATCTTAGTTCTTGGCTTGGCAACGTGTTATAATATAATATTATGTATATAATCAATAACTTTTTTTCAAGCCAATGTCTGACTTAACTCCTTATTTACTTCGAAAATAATACGATCTAGCTTCCCTAAGTACATGATACTCGTTTTGCAGAAAACTCGACTTGACTATTCACTTGGGCTATAGATATACTATCAAAACATTAAACTATTTAAAAAAATGTTGAAGTTCTTTTTGAAAAAAAGGAATATCAGAGCATTTTTTGACTGCTAATAAATTTGAAAACTACAAACTAACATTTCGAACACTAAAAGTATTAAGAAAAAATTATTTTATACATAAATATTATAAATAAATATACTGTATTTATGAATAAGCCAGAAAATGTTATTCAAATTGCATATAGAAGCAGTTAAGGTTTTCTGGGAATACCGTTGCTTAGTTGACATCTCCGATCACGAAGTTCAGCGGTGCTTTCATGACTGCCAATACCAATGATATATCCTAGATATTCTGTTGGTAAAGTTATATAATATGCTTATATACATACATGCATACATAAATCTATATATATATATATATATAACTTCTACTTTTCCGTAGTCTATTTTTCTTCCAGTCATTAAAATAAATAAGCAAATAGAGATTTTTTGTTCTTTCACTTATGAAAGCAATCGAAAGAGGAACATGGTAGCCACTTGCATCTTTTGGTTCGTTTTGTACCCAATTTTTTGTTTGTTCTCTTCTTTAGCGCCGATAATGCGAGAGTTGACCTCAAGAAGACCAGATGCTCTGCTGAGACACACAGTACTGCCATCTGACGATGATGATGAGGCAAAGGCACCAGGTATGTATACAAACACAATGATCTAAACCCGATTGTGGAGGAAGATTAATGCTTATTATAAATAATGAAATTAATTCGTTAATATAGACGAAAATATCGTTGATATAATTTTCATTTCACCCATATAATTTGAAAATTGACATGAAAACCGCTGTATCAGAATACAACTTCCAGTGACTATGGAGCTTGAAATGAGTTTAAAGAAGTCTTAACTAATTTTCCCTAGATCCGTTGGGACGTTTAAATTTTTATACACAACATAACAATAGAAATATTTATCCACAACCATTATTTCAGTATTAGGGTTTTAGTAGCTTCCCATTACCTTGTATGAATATTTAATATAACATTTTTATAATAATATATATATATTTAAGCATTAATCTTAAATTGATCCAGATTCTCAAGATCTCTCCAAAGCCTTACGGTTATCATTCTGGAGAATGATTATGGTACAACTTTCTTTTTTAAATTATTATTACTAAAACAAGAGAAGTGAACATCAGTGAAATGATAAATATAAAAAAAATAATTAAATTTCTCGTTTACTTAATACAAAACTTAGATGAAAGTTATAAGTCTAGTAGCCATGACTATAAAACTATGAAGTATTATCAGTAAATAGTTAATATGCTTACTTTATTGCTGCAATTTTTACTAACTTAATGATAGCTGTTTAAATTAATTTCGTATTTTTAATATATTTCGCACCATTTCATATTCTTGGACTGGCTTAAAATGCATGATAATATGTTAGTAGCATTAAATTTATTCTTATTTTACGTGTAAATTGTTTGTCTCTTATAACGTTCGAAAGGAGTACTACGTAGTTGCTCATTCTGCCGCTAGAGACCACCACTGTTAACGTCCTAAACCTTAGCTTCACTATATTTCTTATGTAGTTTTTTACTTACGTTAACTATTTATGCAATACAAAATATATTTATTATTTTAGTACTTATTGTTAACTGTTAGCTATTTTAAATATTTATTATTTCGGCTTTCTTCATACTGATGGTTTCAACAATTTATCATCAATTACTGATGGTGTAAATCATTTATCAAACCAACGATTTATCATTTATTAAACTTTATTTTTATAATTATTTTATCAGAAGAATAAAGCTAGCATATTGCAGATATATCTTAAATTTTCAAAACTAAATTTATTGCAACTGTTTTTCCAAAAGTTCTGTAGTAGACTATATAATGTTTTCGCAACCATTAATATTTATATTTTATTCAATATTTGTTCCACAAATAATATAATTACCCCCTTATAAGTCTAACTCTTTCGAAAACATACTTAATATGCATACTATTAATAAAATAAAGTATTCAAATTGCAAATAATTTAATATTTTTTATTTTTTGAATAGTTATTTTGTGTATGCATTTCAACAAATATATTTTATCAAATAAATAGTGCATACTATTTATTTATTTTTTAAATTCTTAACAATAGATTACTCTAACACCATGTGTTCAACAATATATGTTTTGTAAGACTTAATCATCAGACATATTGAAATTTTCCGAATTCTTATTCTGTGTGGTATCATATCTTTGAGAAACTATAATCAGGTTATTTTTTCAGTTCAACATATTTAAGATTAAGGAGCATTTCTCTTATACTACATTCCTTGGGTATTTTTTCTTTTCTTCGACTTAAATTTTTTTGTAAAGAGTAAATAGTGTAGACGTGTGTTCCTACAGTTCTCTCGAGGTCAGAACGAAAGGGCGGTAAATGATCCCCAACCTTCTTTCAGCTTAATTGTCCATTAAGGATAGAGGGAAAGGAAACATAACTTCTCTGAGCGGTGTGGTAAGATCGCATTTTGAAATCTTATAGTGTTAGTTCGTTCATGAAATGACGTTCTCCGATTATCTAGGAATAATGCACACACACACACACACACACACACACACACACACATATATATATATATATATATATATATATATATATATATATATATATATATATATATATATATATATTATTCTGTCATCCAACCAGTACCTAGGAATGTATGCTTCTGAATACCCTTTTCTGTCTGAGAAATGTTTGCTCCCAGATTTAGAGAGAAAAGAAAGAAAAATCTTACACAGCATACTTGTCCCGAACTACAAAAATGGAATCTACGTCAGAAAATCCAAGCAAGAAATATACTCTAAGATAGAGAAGATCACGAGCACAATGCGTAAACGCAGAGTTCGCTTCTACGGTCATATACGATGGATGGTAGACTCTCGGTGGACGAAACGTATCTTCAGTATCTTTGACTCAAAACCCAAAACAGCAATGCCGTGGTACATCAACGTCAAGAAAGATCTTAAACAAATGGGCATACGAGAGAAAGTTATACATGACCGAAATCGTTGTACAGCAGCCATCAAGACTTTTGGGACTTTCCGGGATGAGAAACGGGAGGATAAATGGACAAAAAAACGTCGTGCTAAACACAGTGAGCTCATGAAGACGATGTGGAGCAAACGATAATTGATGAGATACCAGAATGTAAAGTGAGGCTTATTGATGATGTGTATTGTATATTGATGATGAATATACGTATTATGTTCCCCCATCTTTATGTTTTATCATTCATATACCTTTGTACTTATATGTATTTTTGTATACACACCATGTATAATTTTAATGTTACTATTTTTTGTATGCTTAGCCCTGAAGAAGACCTCCAATGAGGGTCGAATCGTTGGCTTTCCAATAAACAGTTTCCTCTATTTAAGAGAATTTTTTTACCTCCACCCGGACAATTTCCTTCCTAATATATTCATACAAAATGAAAAAAATATATATACAGACTGACTAGGCATGATAAAAATAATACTTATCGCTAATTTTGACAACAAAACAATTAAATTTTATACTATTATCTAAAAGGAATTGACAAAAATAATAACTGAAATAAATTCATATGCTTGTCAGCATAGCAAAAATTTGTAAAAGTATAGGTAAGAGAGTGAGGTGATTCCAGCATTCCATCAGCTATTTTCGGCTCAGTGTGGCCATTTTGGTTTCAACAAATATATATATATATATATATATATATATTATTCTGATTAGCTTTCAGTGGAATAAGATATTTATTATTATGCTCGGCGTAATATCCGCAATGCCATCTATGGGACCGGCGGAGAACTACCGTTAGAAGGAACGTTGATCTTATTAGTGAATTTGAAGAAGCTTTTGATTGAGTATGGTTTTCACTGAAGTTGAGGCGAGTTTTCTGAGTAAGGCAGTTCTTGAATTTCCGTTTATAAAATTAAAATTATAGTTTATTATCCTTTCATTTCCAACAGTATAAATGGATTAATTAATTTTTAATGCATTTTAAACCTTTTAAGAACATAAACTAATAATTTTAAAACCTTTACCATTATAACTCATGAAGAAACTTAGTTATAGTTTTAATAGCTTAGGTTAGTAAGTGGTAAAGACTGTTGTGCAGGGAGTTAATTTGCCCTAGAACACGCTCAACCACCAGTTTTTCACCTTATTTTGAGTTCCCACTTTATAGAGGCTGGATGAGCGACCCCAAATGGTACTGGAACACACAGAGTCCATCCAAGGTTCTTGACAAAATACATAATCTATCTCCCACAACCGATTGCTAACCCAAGACATAAGCTGAGTTCCTCAGCGCTCTACACAGGAAGCATGACTATTCCTCCCAATATTAACGGTATCCACTTTATAGAGGTTGAGTGAGCCTTTAACGTCTGATGGTCCCAAAGAAACCATCCCACTGTTAACAGATTAAATTAATCTGTCACTTCAATTGAACCCGGACCTTCGGCACAGCAACTCTGCGCTCTACCATTGAGCCACTCCGCTCCCGAATAATAATATAGAAATATATAATAATAATAAACCATCTAAGGTTATTGATACACTAACCGACTTTCCCTAAGTTATATCATAATCAACTTCCTCCAAGAAATGCTTGCCCAACAAAATAGTGTGAAAAAATGTTAGCATTGTCAATTTTATGCTTTTTGACAAAAAAGTTAACTATTTCAGATCTGCGATTTCTTCTGTAGTGTTATATGATCTTGGTCATATTTTAAGTTTTCACCGTGACTGAACATGTTATGCAACTTTGTATTTTTTATTAATATTTCACGACTGATTTGCACAGGAATCTTGCCTAATAGGCTAATCTTTACTTTTGTTTTAAATATACTTCTGATAAACTTACAAGTTTTTTTTTTGAATATATAACTCATTCATTTTTCCTATTAGTAGGCTTATTGTTTTAGATTAAGTTACTACATAACATGTTTATCTTTAATTAATTTTATACTTTACTTAGCGTTACTTTACTTCCATTGTCTATTGCATGGGTGGCCTAACCAAACTCCTCTCGGCGCTTATAAAATTATAAATCTCCATGTTAGATTTAGACCCAGAGATTAAAGACATTTTTTGTATATAGTATCGTCAAAAATGCCTATACTATAGACTTTTTTTTGGATTGGAAGATTAAAATATAACGAGTTATTAATATTGTGTTTACTTCTATTCTAACATGTAAACTTAGATGATATTATAATAATATTGATACTCAACGCGCAATTTAATCATTCAAATGAATTTGTAATATTTTATCTTATAGTTCAGTTAATTTTTTACTATAGACACTAGTGCTTAAAAAATCATTTGCATAAATTTTTTTTTTTACTGTATGGATATTTTTTTTTCTCAATAAAAACATCCATTGATTCTTCCATGTCACCTAATAACTTATGTTATATTTAGATGCATTAGTATTATTTAATGAAGTTAATTTTTTTTTTGTTACAGGTGAGTAAAGAACCGATCTATAACTCTAAGAATTTAACTGAATTTTCAGGTAATGCTAGTTTATTTTTATCTCAATGAATTTTAAAACAATCTTAACGTGATACGTGAATTAGAACTAAGTTTAACAAATAAGTTATGTATTTATTTTTTTAGTAACAAATTTCCCTTCTAAAGTTTTAAATTTAATTTTCCTCTAACTATATATATAGTTTTTAAAGTATTATATTTATTATTTAGTAAAAAAAGAATCAAATGTCTACCTATATTATTGTAAATAATTATAATATTTTTTTTAGTAAACAAGATGATTAGTTAAAATATTTGTTTAAGGACACTTGAAAGTTAATTTTGCTGGTTTGTCTTGGCACAGGTAATTAAAATTAAAATCTGAGATTTATTAGGCTTTACAGAAACATTCACTAATTTTATTTTTATTGTTTATGAATTTATAGATTTCTAATGTTACAAAAGCAATGCATAAGAAATTGCAAATACCTTTTGTGTGTAGATATTTCAGTCGTTGCCGTGTTGACTGGAACATGCAACGCCAGTCTTTACAAAGTCTTGGAATTAACTTCACAATTGATTGCACTGTCTTGGCATTTCGTTCCTAGGTTTGTAAGACGTGTTGTTCTCTATTAGCAATACAGCTATGTCCAAGTTTATTTATCTATATAATTAATATCAAATTACCGCAGTTAATTTGGTTGCACGACTTTGGCCTCATTGTCCAACACGACTTGAGCGCAATCTGTCATTGCCTGATTGACTTGACATCGTTATCATTTGTTATCAGGTAGGGATCATTATCTTGGTTAGCCATTCGCTGTTGCCGAAACTAAGTTCAATCGTGAGTCAATAAATTCGAATTGGATATTGTTCATTTGTTTATATTGAGGTTAAAATCCTTATTTAGGATGTTGTGAAAGATTTGTTATAAATGACCGGATTTGAACCGGCCGCTTTTTGGCATTTCTTTTTTCCACGGCATCGTATTTAGTATATAGAATAAGATTAATTGACCTTATATATCTGGGGAAAAAATGGTTCGGCTTTAGGCCAGTGAAATAATTTCATATGTAGTTAGAAATATTTTTTTTAATAGTTTTAAAACTATTAAAAAAAATATTTCTGTGACCTTCACCCAGTCTATTTTCTCTCCTGTATTTAGTATATGTTTCGTTCAAGAAAAAAATTTACATTCGAGTAATCAAATAATGAAAGGACTAATTATTTTGGAAAATTATTGGGATGAGAATTACTTTAAATAATAGGCCTACATCTTTAGTACCTCGTAGGGATGGGCAAAAATGTATCTATCGGATATTTTGTACGCGATATTGAAAAGTAGTGGATACAAGGACCCGATACGGTCGAAATTTACCTGGGTGGGAGGTCCTACCAACGTCACCCCACCTCTCTCTAGAGGTTTATTCAAGCCTGTGGTTTTATTCACATTCACTAGTCAGTATCCAGGACGATTGGCGTATTCACTACTATTTTACGTGTATTTACTACAATTTTGAGCCAACTACCGTACGTTACTACAATCTCTACTTCCGGACCTTCTACCTGCTAGACCAGATAGATATGAGAGCTGTATTCAAGGCCTTGGTTGTATTCACATTAGAAGCATATTCAGTATTCACAAATATAGTGAATATATTATTATATTAGACAGTATTCACGAGCACCTTTCGCAAAAAAAACCACGACAATATCCGGACAAATATGGTTTCGTTAATGAATATATCTATACCCTAAAGTAAAGGCAAATGTATTACAATCCAAATTCTACGTGTCTTGGAACGTGAATAGCGAAAGTTTGAGGTAGGGTTAACAACTAATTTTTTTTTGTTTAATTCCACAGCATTCAAAAAATAATTAACCAATAAAAAACATTATTTTAATCATTTGATGCCTGGCGCAGGTTACTGTTTCGGCGAATAACTCTTTTTCCTTTAAAAATTATAACCGAAACTGATGCTCCAAGAAAGGGTTCTGTGTAGCTTATTAGAAGAGTAAGAGTCGGATAACTGTATTCAACTACAAAAATATGAAGTAAAAGTATCGGATACAGAAAAGTAGACGGCAGACGGTATAAAGTACCATGCTGTGGTTGCTAATGTGGAAAATAAAATTAAAAAGAACAGTTGTAAATAATTTAATAATAAAGAGCATTTTATATCTATATCTATATCTACAGAAAAGTAGATACGGATACTTTTCTGTATCCGATAATTTTACTTTTACTTTTACAGACACAGGAAAATCCAGTATCAACCAATGACTAGTTTCTTGTTCCTGCTATTATCAAACGGTACCACAACAGCTCATGAAGGGTCTTGGGCTCAGTAAATGGTAGAGAATATGTTGTTTCTTATGATGGTAACTGATTTGCCAGAGATAGGTCTCTCCCAATAATGGTACCAACTTTATAGAGACTGGGTGAGCCGTGGGAGGATCTACAGTCACAGAGTTCTTCCGTTGTTGTTAACAGATTTGCTATAATAGCATTTTATATTTTTGGTGTTTCCGAACAAGAAATTGAATGATAAATATCGATTTTTCGGAGAAAGTATGACGTTTGAATAAATACTAAATTTGCGGTTCGGTTTTCCTGATTTTTTTTCTTTGACTTTTCATAATGTCGACTGAATAAATCGAAGAGTTTGATATCTTTCTAGAGTGCTTTACAGGTTAGCCATAAATTGCTTTTTGGTTATTAACGTTTTTAGAATACGGTATACTTTTAAAAGAAAAATATACAATGAACAATTATATTATATATTATATTATATGAATTAAGAAACTGGTAGCAGTTTAAAAAAAATAAATTGTATATGATTCAATATGTATGCTTTTCTTGTAAATGATGTAAATATCCATACTTATTATAAACAATAATTCACTCGCTTACATTTCGGCTGTCATAAAAGTAGCACTGTAGTAACAAATAAATTATTTATAACCATTTAAAGTTATAAACCAGAAATGACCGTAGGTTTGAATATAACAAAAGACGAATTAGTATCATAAAGAAAGACTCTTTTGCATTGAAGAGTACTCAGGAATAAGTAAGTACATAATCTGGTTTTTGTTCTCTGGATTGCCCGTCCTATCGTTTAAAATACAATTTTTTATCGGTATGCTCCCAATGATAAAAAAGATTATACTAAAAATGTGGCGTTTTGTAAACGTGAAAAAATAACAAAAGTTCGGCAAACATAAATTTATTTAACTTTTATAACTTTTTTACTTAATTTACTGTATTATATATTTTACTAGCGATCTACCCCAGGTTTGCTAGTGTAATAAGGCATATTATGGATCCATAATTTGTCTGTGTACTGTATATTTTTTTATTATCACGTACCGGCCACTAAGGACCACGTGAATATCATTAGTTAGGCTCCTTTAGGAGTCTTGATTTGCTTTCTTCCCATCCTAGCTAATGTACTTATAATATACATTATTATATATTAAAAAGACCTGTACCACTACAACCCATGAAGGGTCTAGGGTTCAGTACATGGTAGAGTATCACTGACAACGGTTCTGCAAGGAGGTGACTTGTCTTAGATCACGCTCAAACATTATTATATATAAAAATTATAAAAATAAAAACAAAACCAAATATTTCTTTATATTCGAATTTCCATTTTATGGATCAACAAAATATCCGTACGGTTATGTATTACCCTGAGGTCCGTGATCCCAGTAAATTTTTATTTTATCATTTTCCAATAGTTTTCCCGGCTGATAGCGATAGTAAGCCAACTCTCCGCTCAGTAGTCATAATGTTCGCCACATTGTTATGCCTAATCATGTAGTTTGTCCCAGCCAGTATCTCGCTTCGCACTCATTTGCCACATGCTGTATAGACTCATGAGTTTACTAGTAGAGACGACATTTATCCGTGATCAGGTTCTCGTTAAGAATGTGCTTTCTGTAGGTTCTAGTAGCAATTACCTGTTCCTGTATGGCTAATGTAAACCGTTTAGTTTCTACCATGCAGTTCCTTCTCCTTCCAAATCGTCTCGTAGTGAACCTCATCAATAATATCGTGGAGAAAGGGTCTTTCAAATTAAGGGCAGTGTAATTTTTGTCTGATTGCCTCATCATGCCGATTATTGACGATGTACTTGTCATAAAGTACTCACTCATGGATTTTACTTGCTTCTGCGTGAATCTTCCATTGGAATCAGTCCACGGTCACCTTCTTTCCTGGTTAAATAGAGTCTGGCCACAGATGCCTTTGGGTGATGAATTTTACCACCTGTCATCATTGTGCGCACCATGCGATCCACCGGTTGTAGTTTGGTTTTTGACCAATTTATTATGCCAAAACAATATGCTACGACTGGTATTGCCCATGTATTTATGGGATTGATTTTATTTCTTCCATTCACCTGACATTTGAGAATTAGCTGTCTTCTTTTTTTAAACTTGGTAGATATTTCGGTAAATACATCTTTCTTGGATATTCTTATAGCTTCCTTGATGCCTAGGTATTTGTAAAATTCTCCTAGCGATTGGTACCTCAAGATAGCTCCTGAACTAAGTTGTATAGAGGTTCTGTCTTTTATATTTCCTATTTCAACGTTGACTGTAGCGCACTTTTCGATACCAAAAGACATACAGATGGAGTTACTGAATCTTAAGACAAGTTCTATCATGTATTGTAGCTGATTCTTATTTTTGGCATATGACTTGAGATCATCCATGTTGAGACTGTGGCTAATGGCCGATTCCTTATCGCTTACTTTCAACTGATAACCTATGTTTCTGCTTTGGAGGATATGACCACAAAGGGCTTAGTGAATCTCTCTGGTGAATTCCACTACGAATTTTTATAGTCTCAATTTATATATATATATATACATATATATATATATATATATATTATTTAATATTATTATATAATGTATACATATATTATTATTATTATTATTGGTTTTTATATGAGTTTATTGTTAATTATTATATGTTAATTAATAAATAATTGATTATCGATACTCGACGGTTAGTGCTATTCGGCTAAACATTTTATTAATTTAGACTTAAGCGTTGAGGTAAATAAAAGGGAGTAAATTTAATAGGAACAATAATTCAATAGTAAAAGTTTTAGATATCCTACACCACTTTTATCTTCCGTTTGTTTTATATTTTTACTCGTTGTGTAACTCTCTTACAGCATAAAGGAAAAAATATATACATTTTCATTTATTGGCTTAGCAATTCTTTTATTTAATATTTAATATTTTAAAAAAAAATTCTATCTTCTCTCATTTTCTCTGATATTTTTTATAAAGTAAAATGGTTATCACCGAATCATATTAAAGAAAGCTCATATTTTTAAAATTAGCTTTATATAATTATATTACAGATACAATTAGGGGGGAGGGAAATCTTGCCGTCGATGATGTCTAGGACAAATCACCTACATCCACAACCGTTGTCTAAGAAACGGTACAGTCTGTACCTGCTACTGAACCCAAGATTCTTCTAACAACAAGTTGTGTTGGTACATTTTTTTTTTTAATGGGAAAAAGACCAACAAGCAATGATCTTCAGTACTCAGCTGTACATATAATTATAGTTAAAATCAATATTATTAACATACCATAGTTATGTAATCCGAACGACTAAGAGCGATCACGCTGGAGTTACACCAAGACCTATCCGAAGAACATGCAACTTCTTCACGCGAACTTCCGTGGGAATCGAGCACTTGTGAATCGAAGACCCACAAGTACAAATGGATGACGTCATCGCCCTCTGTAATGACACCTGTCTAAGATCTTGGGAAAGTTTTTAGATTTCACCTAATTTTGATGGGAGAGAATAATAATGTCCTATTCTTTAGCGTAATTATTTAAATGGGATTTAATTGTTTTTTTTAACTAACTTGGATAAGACTGAGTTGATTAACTGAGTTGGATAAGAGTAAGACAAAAATGTTTTTATTATTATTAGATTCTGACTTCTATGAATTCCAAATACACACCAACCATTCTGGTTTTTTCCTCAAGGTGTACTTTTCTTGCAGTTTAGCTTCCCACATGATTGTTCTACTTCTGATTTATTTTTTACTATTCTTCTGCAGGAAGCGTAGATCTTTGGGGGTATCCTTCACACCTGCTGCACAAATTCTAAATCCTATCCCTTAGGTTCTAATGTACCTCCTGAAGCCATGGAGGTTGGACTTTCCATCCCTTCTTCCAGCTCTGCATTGATGACTCGAAAAGGATGCATGTACAGAGGGTAGTTCATTCCTACTATAAATATTTCATATAGCGATGTACACCAATGCCTGCGTGGTTGCCCTTCACCCAGAGTGTAGCCTCCAAGGCCCGATATAGATGTGGCATTGGCCGAGAAAACCTTGTGGATGGATAATGCGGCTAACCAGCGATATTTATTGGCACGTCTCGAGGCTCGGGGTCGGTATTGTTTACTAATCGCACATTTGTTACGCGTATCTTTGACACCTCCCGAAGGCTGAGGAATCGCAATGTACGACATTTTCCTTCAGAACCCGTCTCGGATATCTATATCAATTAATTCTGATCACAAAAAAATTAAAAACAATTTATTAACATTGATTGAAAACAGCAGATTAACAAGGCAAATGCAGTTAACTGTCAGATATGTAACACTGCGGTGTGGAAGAGAGAGGTGGGTAAGGATGTCGACCTCCACATGTTCAAGACGGTGTATCTGCCCATACTTTTGTATGGAGTGGAGAGTTGGATATTAACAGACCGACAGGAGAGCAGAATCACCGCTGCCGAAATGAAATTTCTGCAGAGAACGATTGGGAAAACACGGAGAGTTCGTATTGAAAGGGTTTGTCAGGAACTAGAGATAGTTCCATTGAAACAGTTCCTAGAAACTAGGCAGCTAAAGTGCTTTGGACATTTTATAAGGATGGAGGACCACAGAGACCCTCTAAAGACCATGGAATATGTCCCAGATGGCAGAAGACCTAGGAGTCGCCTTAAGATGTCCTATCTCGACTACATTGATCGACTCTGTAGGACGTGGGGGAAGGACCTCCAACAGGCCAGGAACCTAGCTAGAAACAGGGAATAATGGAATTCCTTGCTGGATGCTGTTAGACACTAAAGAGGGCAGCTAAAGAAGAAGTAGAAAACAACAGTATGGGATCTGGGGACCCTCCTGGGGCTCACCTAGCCTCTATAAAGTGGGTAACCTTAAGGTATGAAAAACCGGATCTCCGACAAGTGACTTCCCTGCCCAACCGTTTTACTAGGAACAGTACTGTCTCTACCTTGCACTGAACCCAAGACCCTTACTGGATTATACTTTTACAGAGGTATTTAAAAACGGTAAGCACATTATCGTAGTAGTTTTTTTTTTCCATTGAGAGTCACAATAGATGATATGTGCCAATCCTGCTCTAAATCCCGTGCTGGTTAACGCATTTCCCATGCTAAGTAATCTTAATGTAGAGGACCAGATTTTAACTTTGTTTTCAAGTTATACATACTTATAGCACTTACTTTGGTACTAAAAAAAAGGGAATCATGTCGCCACAAAAATATGATCTTTGAATTTTTTTGTGGTAATTTTTAAAAATATTATATGCTGAAGTGGTTAAATTGTATTTTGTATAAAGTAGATTAATCGTGGTGAGGGGAGCTGAATCGTGTCAATTTTTTTAGTGCATATTTAGCTAAGTCAGAACTTGGCTTAAAATAGAGTTTTCCTTATTTTATAACTCAATTTCAAACCAAAACTTCGACACTACTCCGCTTCTCTCAGTAAAAATAACTCGTGGATAAAATGTAATAAAATTAATAATAATAAAAACCTTTATCTCTTCAATCGGCGAAGGTTCTTGGGTTCAGTGCATGTTAGAGGCTAGTGAAAATAATAATAATGATTAGCGAACCCGAAGGCTCGATGCCGAAACCACGTATCTCAGCTTACAAACTTCTGTCCATGGTACACTACCCAAACCCGAATCCTTCAGATCGCTCTTAACGCAATTTTCCCACCTCGGTCATCGCCTCAGACGCTTCCCAGTCGGTCTTATTAACTTTTTATATCCCACCATTATATTCGTGACGCTAATATTAATCATCTAATTATCTTCGCTTGTATAATATTAACCGGGTGTAACAAAGAAAGAAAGGGAATTATTGATACCTTAAGACTTTGTTCGTCCTTCAGCCTTAGCGGCCACTTAGAGACTACTGGGATTGTAGAGACTTGTATAGTTTCAAAATACGTTTCTATTTGTCCGAGATCACCGCCAGGTTTACCCCAATTAAGGGTACTTAAGTTATAGAGGGTGTGTACTCCCCAGGAGGGTCTGTAGATACCATAGGGTCCATTTATGGCTTCAACAGATTAAATAATTTATCTGCTACAGTTGGATTTTAATCCAGGACCTTCAGCATAGAATCTCAGCAATCTACAGACTGAGCAACCCACCTCCCTCAGTATAAGCATAAATATGATTAATAGTCTCTTACTTTTTTTTAATGGCCTTTATCTTTGCTTCAGTTAATAACATTTCTGAAAACATATGTAGGGTTAATGAGGCAGAAGTGAAATATCTCCATGTCAGAGTCCGTTATTAGTTGAAGCATAGTACTTGGGTCACGCTCACGAGCAGCGGAATGCTTTGAAAGGTGAAAGGGACTTCGCAAGCATCTGGGCTACTTTGACATTACTAACAGGCTCTCGGAGTTGTCTGTATTGGCAGAAGTGCTGCCATTCTTAGTTTCATGTCTTGTCTTTCTAACATTCATATCTCTCTAACATGTCTCAAAGGAATGTTTTAACTGGAATTTCCTGTTTGTTTGGTGTGAAATCACCTTATTCACCATATTGACAACAAACAAAATGCATTTGTATATATTTTTATCTTGTTAATATGGCCTATTATATATTTTTTTAAATTATATACCTAATACTAACAACATCAGTTTCACTTATTCAATAAATTGTTTAAGATAAAATGATCTTCAAGGTAGTATCCTTGGCCCAATCCTTTATACAGTTTATACAGCTGACATCCCAACTCATCCTAATACTATCCTTAACACGTCTGCTAATGTTACATGTGTATTATCAGTCAACACCAATCCAGTTATTGCATCCAAAAGCCTCCAATTCCATATCACTGATCTTGAAGAATGGAGTCAAAACTGGAGAAATAAAATAAATTCTCAAAAATTGCATCAAATTACTTTTACCTTGCGTCGTAAACCAATGACTTTCTGCCCTTCAGTATTATCCTTTAATAATATCCCACTGGTGCCTGTAGAACAGATCCGATACTTAGGGTTGCATCTCGACAAACGATTAACCTGGAATCCTCATACAAGACTGAAAAGACAAGAAACCGCTCGGCGTTTCAGGCCACTTCAACACTTACTAGACAAACGCTCTAAGCTCCCAATTAATTACAAAAGACTCATCTACATGACCATCATACGATTTATTTGGACTTAAGGAGTAGAGCTTTGGGGCTCCACTAAGCCATCGAATTCCTCTCGTATCCAATCCCTACAATCCAAAACCCTTCGTAAAATTCTCAACGCTCCTTATTTTGTCAAGAATAAAGTCATCCATAACGACCTTAATGTCCCATTGGTTGCAGATTTGGCCCGAATGCGGTATCTATCCTTTCATAACACACTTCATTCTCACTCAAACCCTCTAGTTTTAAACCTAGCTTCCTTTCCAATTCCCGATAATCCTCCGAGGCGTCTGAAAAGAAGATGGCCACGTGACCTTCTTAGTTGAACTAGTGATTTGAGTACTACCAGTGGGTAGTTTCTCTACATGTCATTATGTATCACATAGCCTATTTACTTGATGTATTATTGTAATACAGTTGTAAATTCCAATAAATAAATTTTTTAAAAAAAGATAAAATGAAATCGATGCTATCATTATTTTTAAATTTGAAATTACTCAGAAAAGTGTACTTTGCAACAGGTTATACAAATTTACGATAACTCAAAAAATATTAGAACATATGCTTATGAAGATATTTATTTTTGAATCACTACCTCCTAAAAGGAATTAAAATCCTTAGTTATGCAGTGCTTCGGAAGGGTCTTAAGATGTGGAATAGCAGAATCACAAAGTGACGCTTAATGTATAAAAAGCAATGAACACCTGAATAGATCGAATAAAATAAACATATATTTTTTTCATGATTTTTATCTTATTTAATCTCGTTATTATTTAAAACTACTAATGATTCCTCATTTTTGTACATTCTATTTACGTAGATTAAATATTTATTTTTATTTCTTGTAGTTCATGTGGATGGGTATTAAAAGTAGTGTTTTGTAATCTGTACAGCAAAGCTTTAATAATGTTCTTATGGATTTATTTGTTTCAATAAAGGATATTGAATATACTCTACCATAAAATTTTAGGTTTTTCGTTTCAAAATGCGTAAAAGATGTTTTACCGTCGTGGGTTCGCATTCCCGCAGTCCTTAGCTTAATTTGTACCTGAAATATTACCAAAAGATATTTTTTATTGACTTACAAAAAACCTTTTTAAACAGTCAAGAAAAATATATATCAATATGCATATAGATGTATTTTTAAATGTTTAAAAATATGTGTACATAATTTTTTATAAAAATATCTTTTTGTTTGTAAGAAAAAAACTAAACCAGGCATTTTTTTTAATGTAATAGTATTAAGCTCTATGACAAATATGAATTCAAATGATACTGTTTTGATGACACCTTACAGTTTTATTATTTATATAAATATATTTCGATACCCATGAGGTAAAAGACATTGGGTCACATTTTATTAAATTTTGTATTTTTTCAGAAGAGTCAATTTGTCATCGATTTTGAATTATTAAAGTTTGTTTCATCGTTACAGTATTAAGGAAATCGATTAAATTTTTTTTGGCATTGATAATTAATCGGAAATGTTGATGATAGTATTTATTTGTGACAATTTATCTAAAATATTACCTGTTATGGTCATTGTATCCTTTACCTCCGGGGCACAGATTTATCTTAACTTGTTAGGGTTTTTTTTTTTCATTTTTACTTCCTCTCTGATTTTACCTCAAGAATCTGTTTCGCTTTGCATACCATCCCCGGCACACCGAGAAATCTCGAAGAGGACGAAATCCCTAGTTTCGGCTAATTATAGGATCATTAAGATGTTTCTAGATATTACGGATAAATGGTGTTAGAGTTTCTCCCTTTGGTTGTTCTTTCACTTCTTTCTGGTCCGTTTCCGGCCTGCCCATTAGCGCCTCGGAGAAAGGCCACTCAAATCATTAAATATTTTATCTCCGGCTTCAAGCTAAATGTTTTATTGGTCATCACTACGCCACTTTCTATTTCTCTAGGATTTTAAATAGCCGTTAAAGTAAATAAATTGAAAATGGAAGTCTTCTCAAGTTTCAAACCTAAACTACATTTATGATTTATTTAATTTGTAGTAAATACAGATTTAAACGTTTTTGGGGGCGACCTTTGGTAAAGTTGTTAGCATAAAACATATACAATAGCATACAACCTCCTATGCCCGAGATCTATATTTATTTTATTTATATTTTTTTCCTTAAATTTAATTCTATATTTACTTACAAATTTTATCACACCAATATTTTATTTTAATTTTTTCTATTTAACTTTTTAAAATTTTGTGTCTATGTTTTTTTTTCTTGTTTTTTTCTTTATTGTTTTCTATCTAATGATTAATTAAGTGTAATTACATTATGCTCTAACACATAATTGCTTTTATACTAAAACCTGTATTGTTATTCTTTTTCTTTTTTTTTTATCATTTTATTAAATTGTACAACTGTAATGTATACATCTAGTACAAGGGCTATATGACTAACTAGATACATGAAAGGACATGTAGAGGCACACCCCACTGGCAGCACTCTAATAACATTTCTATAATATAAGACCCCGAGGCCATCTTCTCTTCAGACGCCTAGGAGAATAGCCCGGGATGGAATTGGATGCAAGGATGGAAACTAGTGGGTTTGGATGGGCCTGGAGTTTATTATGGAATGATAGGTATCTGGAATGGGATAAATCGGTAACATATGGAACGTTAAGGTCTTTGTCGATGGTTTTATTTGTGACAAAATAAGGAGCGTTTAGGATTTTGCGAAGGATTTTGGATTGCAAGGATTGAATACGAGAGGAATTCGATGGTTTAGTGGAGCCCCATAGTTCAATTCCGTAAGTCCATATAGGTCTTATAACAGTCACATGAATAAGTCTTTTGTAATTGATCTGAAG
Organism: Troilus luridus; assembly: GCA_964056705.1. NCBI lineage: Eukaryota > Metazoa > Arthropoda > Insecta > Hemiptera > Pentatomidae > Troilus > Troilus luridus. The sequence goes on from OZ057415.1 coordinate 66,239,721, forward strand.
CTTTGAGCGTTTGTCTAGTATGTGTTGAAGTAGTCGGAAGCTTCTAGCTGTTTCTTGTCTTTTCAGTCTTGTGTGAGGGTATTGTTATTCTAAAGAAACTTTTTAGAGTCCCAGAATAAATAAAGACTTTATTAATATTATTGTTAATATCTATAATATATTATTTCGTTATTCAAAACTTTGTATGGTTATGTGATTTTTTATTATTTTATTTATCTTTCAAAACAAGGTTAATAAAATAAAACAGTTACACCAACTTGACTCAGACAGAACTAACTCGCCGTAGTATTTGTATGAAAAATATTAGCTGATGCATTTTATAGATTTCATTGTTTTCTCAATTTTTTTCTTCTTTTTTTTTCGCGTGCCAACCTTAGGTCATTAATGCCAGTGGATAATGGTGGTGTTGATATGTATACCTATAGTAAAATGATTAATAATTTTATAATAAACTTTAAATGTACTACCCAAAGTTTAAACTGTCTAAAAACTGTGACTAGTTTCACGATTGGGTATTTTACACATTTATCAGCAAAGAGATTAAAAATAATTTATGAATAATAGAAGTGAGACAAATCGTCTTATATGATATGATATTCAATTAATTAAAACAACTTTTTAAATTATCAGTTCATGTAATTAATTTCTCTCATATATGTATTGTGAAGACATTAAGATATTTTATGAAAATGACAAACAAACTATCTTCAAAAGTCTCCAAAGTATTTAATGCGGATATTACTACTTATTTTAACAACTTATTAAAATAAGAAAGTTGTAGAGTAATAATAATATGATTATTTATTCTATCTTTATTTTTATTTCATCAAAAGTAGTTCAAGTTAAGAATCATAGTAATGAAAATAATTCATATAAGAAATTAGGACGTTTTCTTCAATCTAGGCTGTGTACGTATGTACGTATTTATAGAAATATGATAGTACTTAGATTGGGTGCTGATAACAATATTTGTTTTATATAAAATAGAAAATAGTTATCTAGTACCTTGATAATGGGTTACGATAATCAACTGCATAATAATTTAATAAAATTACTAACTAATAAAATAACAAAGTTAATCTAGCAAGCGAATATAAAATAAATTTGTGATTTTATTAAAATATATATTCATTTTTTATGACTGGATAATTTAAAAATTAGCGATAGTTTAAATAATATATCGGGTATAACAATCGGATTTGACCTATTTCCGATCCAAATATTACCTCGACTGTTTTCACTTTTTCATAGAACGAAAGTGGACTTGTAACTTACAAAAGGTTGTTACTTTAACTTAAAAAGTAATCTCGTTCGCTCCGGACATTATTCAGAAACTTCGAAACTGTTTTCGTTCTGTACAAAATTACATGCGTTCCAATCCTGCCTTGGATCTTATTTGTTAAGGTTTATTTCCAAAGTTTAGTTCAGCTATACAATATTGAGTTTATTTACAATTCTAGATATTGCCAAATCGATATCGTTCCCGTGTTACAGGAAATCAATACTGATATATATGGATATGTTTTGTTTTTGACATAGTCTTAATTATCTAGATTATCTATGTAGGAGAATAAGCTGTGTTTTTTAAATGTATTTAATTTCAATAAAATATTAATTGTGGCCTATGTAATTATTGGTTGCCCCTCACTAAATTTCCAACAAACAATAATAGTCTCAAAAACACAAAAATCCTTTAATTTATTAATATTGTTGTATATTTTTTAATTAAAAGGGACTAATGATGAATGGATAAATACATTTTTTTTAAACTGTACCGCTACAAACCACGAAGGGTCTGGAGTTCAGTACATGGTAGGGACTGTACTGTTTCTGGAACAGTGGTTGTCCAGGGAGATGATATGTCCAAAATCAGACTCAAACGTCAGATTTTCCCCCTTATTTTGGGTACCCACTTTATAGAGACAGTGAGCCTCAGGAGATAAGTGTACTTAGTGACCCTCTCATATATGTAAGTACAAGGGTTTAGACTTTAAGTGTTTAACTATCTTTTTTGTGACATTTCGATTGTAAGCATGTTCTAATAGTCAAAGCAACATGTTTTTAGCTATAATCATTAAATTAAACATTAAACGTTAGCAAAAGTATAAAATGGAAACGTGTAGGATTAGATGGCAATGATTATGCTTAATTTGTACCTAAAATATTACCAAAAGATATTTTTTATTGACTTACAAAAAACCTTTTTAAACAGTCAAGAAAAATATATAACTATATGTATATAGATTTATTTTTAAATGTTTTAAAATATGTGTACATAAATTTTTATAAAAATATCTTTTTGTTTGTAAGAAAAAAACTAAACCAGGCATTTTTTTTAATTTAATAGTATTAAGCTCTATGACAAATATGAATTCAAATGATACTGTTTTGTTGACTCATTACCAATTATTATTATTAATTGTTTATAAAATTAGTAATTGACCTAATTCCTCGCTACTCACTAGATACCTCATTAATTTTAGCTTCAATCATGCTTCCATCACTATGCTAATATGACCCAATTGCTCACTTCAAAAAGTGTCACTGGAAATCAAATCCTTGCCTGACTCTGTTATATTTAATTTTTTTTGTTTGTAATTTTTTGCGAAAATAATACGGACGGCTTAATTTTAGTTCGCCCGATTAATTCTCTACTCACGCCAAAAGGATAATTGGTAGATGGATTGGCGCCAAAATAGCATTCCTACTTCATCCTACTGTTTAAAATGTCAAATATAAAAATAAAATTGTATAAATTTAACTACATAATGAGATATTTATAGGGTAATTACAAAACTTTAATACATTTTTTATTACAGCTTCGAATTTTAGATTAAAATTTATTTCCCAATACAAATTTATTCCGATGTCTCTTTTCAACCTTATAAATAAAGAGATAATTCATATTGCTAAGTGTAAACAATCTAAAAATATATAATAATATTTTGTTTCTTTATTATTTACCGTTTAAAATTTACTTGAAGTTTTTCTTATGACCACCTTCTTTTCTTAAATCATTATTCTCTTACTGTGTTAATGTATTTTTTATTGAATGAACTCAATAACATATACATTATTTATATACATTTAACTATACATATAACATATACATTTTTTATTATTTTATGATTATCAAATAGCACATGTCAGTTAATATCATGTATTATATATGCTTGTATCTAATAAGAATTTTAAAATAAAATGATAAATGTTTAATGATAAAAAATTAATTTATTTTGGTGGCTAACCTTTAAATTAATGATGATATCAATAGGTTCATAATAGTGAACTATACTATACAACAATAAATAAATTAATAACAAAAAACCGACATAAAAATTACAAGTCGTTTATAACTACCTCATTTTTTAATCATACCTTTTAATTAATGATGAAATTTATTAATTTCATAAATTCGAAAGCCATTTATAAAGGATCGCCTTTAAAATTTATCTCCATTAAACTGACAACTAAATAATTATAAATTATTAATTGTGCATTAATTGAGGATTTATGTGTCAAGTCAGTTTCTTTATTTTGAACTATTTATCAAAAGTGCTTATCCAGTTCGTTGTCTTTAATTATTTGAATTACGTCAATTTTTTTATTCAAGTTTACGAGTACAAGTATCTTTTATATTAATTATTTACTCACTCATAAAAATACTCAAACATATAGGACGCAAAGTAAATTTATAAAAAAATTGAGAAGATATGTTTAGGGTCGTAACTTATGATTTTGTTACATACGATTTTACACGGAACAGTCATTTGTTTTCACGACGAGTAGTTTTAATTAAATTTATGTGTATTCATAATTACATTTAAATTTGATTTGAATTTTATCAATGAAAATAATTTAAAAAACTCAAAGTGATGTGAAATAATTATTAGAATGAAAATTGAAAAGTTCAATAAAGAAAGCCTTAAGTCTTTAATACATTGTGTATAAAATAAGGCTACCTCCCAACGATGGTTTTGGGAAATTAGAAAATCACTGACAAGTCAACTTTAATTTTATTTTGTCGAATGTAATAAAGAATTTTTTGTATGTTTTATGCAAAAAAAAAAAAAAATTAACTAAGCCTAATGTTAGTTATGGTAGTTGTGAAATAATTTCGTATCGTACTGAATTTATTATAGTTTGCTTACGCGAAAATTTGCTGCAAATCTCTCGCTAACGTTTTGTTCGTGGACTTATCCCGGAGCAGCTGGTGGGAGACTGAAGGACCGCTGGTGGGGAGGAACCGGCTACCAGTCTGTGCCTAGGTAGCCGAGTGTGTGCGCTTCTTCCTCTGGTGTAGTTCGTCAGTGCACTGTTCTGTTGTTCCTTGTGTGTTGTCATCTGTTGTGGACATGTCGCCGGAGATGTCGGCTGGGGGTTCGAGGAGGTTCAGCCGGGGGTTCCATTCCTGCCTAAGAGGATCGCCATCGCGTCCAGAAGAGTCTCCCGACGAAGAAGGTACTTTTGAGGAATTAAAATCAATTACACTGTCTTTTGGTCAGAGATCGATTATAATTATTATGGCGTCAGTTCCGCAGGTTGTCGCATCGAGTTAAATCATGACGACTTTTACCTTTTCATTCGCTTCCTGTTTGATAATTTTATTACTGGCTGTATATAGTAACTGTTACTGGCCATCCATAGATTAAAGAACTGACTTACACAACTGTTTAGGCTATATCATCACCTACACATCGATCTACACTTGTTCTAACGTTCATTTCTCGATGAAGTGATTCCCGAAGTATACACATTTCCCACAATTACACTCTTTTTTTTAGTATATTTTAAGCTCACGATTATTTTTGTTTTTGAGAATAATAAGAAGGGAACTAATGAAAATTTAAATTTTGTTGTGACTTGCCTCGAAGTGACAACCTGCGCAACCGATACCTATATTACTTTAAACTTTGCGTCAGTCAAATTAATTTCTTTAATAGTCCCCTTTTAGATAGTTCTCTTACAAGATTATTTTATTTAAATAGTAATACATAGCATTATGATTCTTCGTTTTATTATACAATAATACTTAAAGACTAAACAACTCGACAGTACATCCCCAAGCTTACAGTATAAAACTGGGTAAACAGTAGTTATCATTGAGTGTGGTGCTAGCCGTGTTAAGTTCTGTTTTTGGACCCTGATAAGCTGTCATATTTACATTTGAATAAGCCAGTTGGAAAGAAATATATTTCCCAAAATCTTATACCGTTTTAAACTTCAAATGTCTCGTTTGAATATTATAAATATGTAAAAGTAATGTATTTAAAATGAAAATATCTTCAAAATAAATAGTACATTGACTCAGAAAATAAAATTATGAAATTCGTATTTAAAAAAAATTTTTGAAAGTTGTTTGAACCGGGCGGTTCATTTCCATACATGTAGATCCGTGTAAGGGCTAGTTTGTTCTTGAGCAATAGCAACCAACTGCAATATAATTTTTATTATAAAAATTAAATCTTTTCCATTATAATATGTATCTATTTATATTAGGTGATATTTAATGAATTAAAATTAATTTGATGACATTTATAAAATTTTAAATGTGAAATTACCTCATAAAACAGTACTCTGTAACACATGACGAGAATTTATGACAATAACTAAAAACAATTAGAATTTATTTTTCTTGAATCACATCTGAGTAGGTCGAAGAAAGTAAGCGTAGGTCCCATTTATATTTCTTGAATGGTTTTTTCATGTTGTTTTGATATTATAATTACTAATGTTTCTTCATAATTAAGACGATATTGACAAATCATTTTGATGATTAGTGTCAAATTATGCGCTATTAATTATTAGTTGATCGATTATAACAATAGATGTTCGATTATATTCAGTTATAAGCATAATTGATTTATTTAATTATAGATAATGTTCTTGCTCAATACCTACTTTTGTTTATTATTACTATTATTATTAAATCGACTAACATCGGTATTTGTTAAAATTAATTCTTCTGACAACAGTTTTTAATTATAGACATAATGAATTATATCAGGAAGAAAATGATCCGGGTATAGGTAAAAAAATTCTCTTATACAGGGAGAACTGTTTATTTAGAAGCCGACGTTTTTATAATGAATTATAATACATATAAGATTGTTTTAATGTTATTAATTATTTTTCCAATGGTATAATATTTCTTTTTTTAGGAATACTGGACAAATATATACAAGATGCTTTATAATTGAGAGGAAAATAGTAGACTTAATATATATAGTAATCTATATATATAGAAAATAGTTGATCTAATGTGGGATACAGATAGTCTGGGGGTGCAGTCAAAATAACACTAAATAAGACAAACTTATTTATTATAAGTGCCGACGTTTCGAACTACGTTGTAGGCCATCTTCAGGGCTGATGGCTACTGTGCTAGGAGTACACAGTAGCTCCAGCATTCTGTCAGATGGTAGGCCTGAAGATGGCCTACAACGTAGGTCGAAACGTCGGCACTTATAATAAATAAGTGTGTCTTATTTAGTATTTTTTTTACTGCACCCCAGACTATCTATACCCCACATAAGATGCTTTATAGTACATTATATATATATTTTTTAAATATAAACATACCGAAGGCCTTTGTATAATATTGATATTATTATAAAAAAGCAAGAACTCAAAAATAGACAAAAATAAATGTCCAGATGTAAAGGGAACATTGCGGAAACAAAACCAAATCAATTTTCTCTTGCGTAAACAGTATAAAATCTACAGATCCCATAGGGTTTATCCACTCTTGTTAACAAAATAAAAATGTCTCTGTCATAACCAATTATTAAACAGATCAGTAATTACAGCTCTACATACGGGACTAGCTAGTAGCTGCTTAAGTTTATTAAATTAAAAAATAATATCTTATACACATTCCTTGCGTTCAAGTTTGTAGTATTTAACGATCCACTTAACTTCATTTATGATATTGTATTCTACCAATCAAATTAACTAGTGAGCTTCATCATCCAATAGAATTCCACCTTATTACCATCCTCCTCCATCCCTTACAATGCATCTACATCAGTACAAGAGATCCTCTCATTCCTATTTATAGCCATAATATTGTTTCCACAAATAAATTAACGCTGGGCTAAGAAAGAAAAAAAAAGTTTAATATTTTAACTATTTCATAGAATTCGCTCTATATTAGTGTCTAGAAGAAGGTACGAAGTGCATCCATTGTCCACAGGTCCAGTAGCCGGCGTGTACTTGCAGACAAAGCAGTACTTGTGGATCAACAGGTCTCTCTCTGCCTTTGAATGCACCCCTAGGGGTCTTATTGGTTCTGTTAGGACAATGGGAGGGACGATATTGATGAATATTGTCTGAATACTTGTTAAGAGAAAAATGATCTCGGTTTGATTCGGGTCATTCGTTTTTTTCTTTTTTTTTTGAATGGAGTAGAAGTAATTAGAACAGAAATAATTTAGGGAGCTGTTTAGGTCAGTGCTAGAACTGAGTGGCAGTGCCGGAGGTCCCAAGTTCAAATCCGGTTGTTGTAGATAATTTATTTAATCTCTCAACAGCCGGGATTGGATCCTGTAGTATCTGGAGATAGTCCCGGGATTTACATAGCCTCTATAAAATGGGTACCTTTAATCGTGCTGGGTACCTTATTAATAAACCTCCTTGCACAATCGTTGTCCTAGAAAATGTACTTTCTCTAGTAATCTCTGAACCCAAGACCCTTCAAAAGTTGGATATGTACGGGTCTTTTTTAATTAAATAAATAATTAAATCCTATATTTGGACAAAATGTGAAAAAAATGAGAATTCAGTGGGAAAGCACTGAGCGGAGTGCCTCAGTGGTAGTGCACTTAGTTGCCATGCCGGAAATCTTGGTTCAAATCCCGCTGCAGGCCATGACTTTTATTTAGTATGCTGTGGGAGATGGATCATATAGGATCTAGGACCCTCCTGGGGCACACCCAGCCTCTATAAAATGTTATAAAAATAGGGTACCCAAAATAAGGGGGGAAATCACATAAGTAATAAGAAACATAAGAAAATAAGGGCGGCTGTGCGTGACCTAGGACAAGTCACCTCCTTGCAGAACCGTTGTCCATGAAACAGTACAGTCTCTACCATTTACTGAAGCCCAGACCCTTCATGGGTTGTAGAGTTACAGGATTTTTTTTCAGTGGAAAAACTCGAAAAAATAAAGGCTCAAGTCTGTAAAATAACTATACTTATTATTAACAACTATAAATTATTAACAGACTTGCTTTTGTGCCAATTGCGTTCTGCCATAGTACGGTGGGTATTGCTGGTGTTAATAAACGAAATTTGGGGTTAGTAAGGTATTTTAGTCAGTCCAGGAATTCGATATGCATATGTTCTGGTAAGTTCCAAGAGGGCGTGGAGTTATGGCGGCTTCATAATCCATCTTCAATTTTGAAATCAGTGAAGATATTGCGTTCCTACGCCAAGATTATTTAACGCTGTAGCGCTGTACGGAAGTGATGTTATACAACACTTGTAATCGTCAATTATGAGTTGTGGGGACCTACTGGAAACCGTTGGGCTCTCCTGACGCAATTTATATTAAACAGTAGTACGCGTAATAAAATTAAGTAGTAAACAAAAAAAAAGAGTTATGAAAATAATAAAACATACTTGAGCACATAATATAAATATGCCTTTGCTTCTACAAGTTTTTTAGGCCTGAGGGATAGCTAGCAATAAGTCGATATTGCAATAATATTTATTAAAAATATCAGGTTATTTCAGTTAATTTGAACCCATTTATATTTTTACTTACATTGTATTTTTCTCTAAAAAAATTATTGTTATTGTAAATAATAAGAAAATAGAAAACTATAAAATGTATAGGCGTAAATTAATGCAATAAATCGCTGAAATTTAAATATATTACAATAATAAAAATATAAAAGCTGAATAATAATATTCTTTTGTTTAGTTCTGAGGGTAATAATAACAACCAGAAATTGATTGTCGCTAAAACCAAACAACCATTCAAAGAAATTAAGCGTGGAAAATGAATACGATCTGTAAATTATAAATTTTATTTCTCATTTCACCAAATAATTTATAACCATTGAATAGAAAATATTTATGGATTGAACCACGGCATTATTAATTAATATTGTTATTACTAAAACGTTGGTGAGGATAAAAAATTTGTAAAACAGGTCGCCATAAGAGTTTTTTAAGAGAGCAAGAAACCCTTAGTTATTCTGTACTTCGGAGGGGACGTAAAATGGCATCCTGAGCTTATGGGGTGTCAGGCACTCGTTAAAGATCCTTGGATAGGCAAAATTTAGGGTTCCCCTTTAGCATCGTCCGATTAGCCTTAGTAGAATAAAGTGGCTTTCTATGGAACAAACAAATGAACGTTGAAAACAAATCGTTAGTAATGCCTCAATACCATTTTAACTTGCATTTAGGAAAAGTTATAAATGCCTATTGTATATTTTAAATAATATTATCTTAAAATAAATTTGCTGAAAATTGTGGATTTTTAAGGAAAATAATTTCGATACAACGCTTATTTCGGAACTATTTTCTGCGTTTTATTCGCCACTTTCCCAGGGGAACGCAAAGGAAAAATGATACGTTTCAATTTATTTTTTTACCATTAATTTGAGTTCTACTCAAAAATATAAATTATGGACAATGATTCCATTCATGCGTGCCACAAAATAGCTTTCTCTTCCTCTTCGATGTTTACGTACACATTACATTTCCTCCGAAACGTTTCCAATAATTACACCCCAAGAAGGACTCCTTCCTGGACCATGTCAATGCGCTGGCTATTAGTGACTTCTCTATTATTAGTTGCATTTCGTGTCTGGAAGCCACATCTTCGGGTCGTCTCATGTTAGTTATTCTCGCTTCTGTTTGTTGTCTCGTTGACGCTTCTCGTTATAGAATCTTAAAAATTTATTATTTTATTTAATTTTTGTTTAACGCTATTCCCTCAAGTCTAAATACAACAAAAATATCATTATTGATAAATCTAAAGGATATTTTTTAATTTGTGTCGTATCTTTTTAAAAATAAAAAATAAATTATTACTTAAAGTTGAAAAAAAAAATATCTATACCTTAATTAGGGGGGGAATCGAATAAATACTACCTTAAAAATAAAAATAAATAATTTTATCATAATATTTTTCTTTTAGCATATAAGCTGATCTTTATATAAAGGGTTTTTCTCTAGTATTAATTTTTTGATATCGGATTGAGGAAAATTCTGTCCCCGACCGTACCCATTCGTTGGACAACCGGTAGTGGCACAACCATTTTTGAAAACTCCTCAAAGGTGTCTTTAAAACTTTTTACTATATTCCAAACAGTCAATTAATAGGTATATAAACATATTCCATCCAGGAATATTTTATTTCTTATTAAGATTTATATATGAACTAATGTAATCCCAAAACTTCAAGCAGTCAAAGATCTTCAATATTTCTTATGGTCTATTCGTATTCGCTAGTACAAATTATTTTTGTGTCATATATTAGTGGTATAAAAAATAACATACTTTATCTGATTAGTCTTTTTTTATGCAATGCATTTTTTAAAATATTTTTATTTTCCTGAAAATTAACTGGTTCAATTATTATTTCCTGTACTTATTTATTTTATTAAAATTTACTTGCTAAGTATCCAAAATAATTTTACACAAGAGTTGAAGTTTTTAAAAATAGGATTATTTTCAGATATTTTGTATTTGTTTTTTAAATCACTGTAGAGTCATTGTTTTCTAGCACTTACTCATTCATTATTCAAAAAGATATTCTGTTACATTGTCACGGTTCCCATTGCTTATTTCAGGACTAACTGAAATAAAAAGGTCCCAGAAATGTAAACACGTCTTTGAATAAATTAGGAGAAAACATAATGGATAATAACAAGAATTATGTTATTGTTAATCTAATTTTTCCCATTTAATAATGTTTGTTTTTCTAATTATTGGGATAATTAGGATTCCATGTGATGTGATATATTTTTATGGTTGTTTTAGCGATATTGTTTGCAGGTGAGAAAAAGTTAGAACGTATCCAGAACATGAAGTTCAATAAATAGTTCCTATAGCAAATAGAAAAAGAAGTAATTTGAGAGGAAATAAAGGCATGGTTAAGAAAAGTAAACTTTTATTGTTTTTCGGTTCCGGCATTGCTATTATCGCGTTGGCCCCGAAATTTAACAATAATAATTTCTAAAACTATCATCCTTACAATAGTTGTTTATAGTTTTGAACGTGGTTGAAGGATAAACGACGTCTTAAGGTTTTCAGAATTGCGTCTAAAGTATTACTTGGAATATTTGTTTTGAAAAGAATGAAACCACTGGAGAATTTAACTCACTTAACGCAAAATCGCAGAGCACGCACCCCCTTAATATTAATGATGTGATAGCGTCGCGAAGATGGGCTTGCAAAGTTATTGTTGTTCTTTTAGAAACGAATGTATTCCTAAAATGTTTAATAAAGAACCGACTGCTAAACGTTCGAACGGCAGACCGAGGCATAGGTAGGAGGATTGTGTTGTGGGATGAACTAACGAATTTGGATTTCAGTATTAGTTGTAAGCAGAGATTGGTGGTATCGGCATCGAACCTTTGGGTTCGCTAAACCTTATTATAATTATTAATTGTTGTACTAATTGAGGCGTTAAAGATCAAAAGTGGATAACTCCAAAAATTAAAAGCTCGACTTTCTCCTATTCTTCGCTAGTTAAGTCAAGCAATATTTTTCGCTACTTTAATCATTCAATAGTCTCTATCAAGAGACTATCTCGTTAATTCTATTGTTTTAGTCCTGTTCTGAGTCTGTTTTGGGAGAATAAAACAGCGGCTGTCAAAGCAAGCTACAAAAGTGAAAAAGTCGATTTTTGTAATTTAGAGTTTTCCGCTTTTTGTCCTGAACGTGTGAATATAATTGATGCTTGAAAAGTTGTTGGGCTTAATTATGAACGAATTCTTAAAAAGTTAATAAGCGCTTTACCGAATTTTACAGGGGCAGGTGGGCCGAGGATTGCATGATGAATGATCTGGTGGATTTTTATTTGGGCAGTAGTCCGTTGATGGAAGGTTGTAAGCTTAAGTTAGCGGTATCGGTTTCGAACCATTGGATTCACAAAGCCTAATTGTTATAATTGATTTTTGTAATAATTGTGAAATAAAAACTTTATCTTTAACAGGCCGTGATTCATCAGGTATGTTCAATTTGACACACACAATTCTTCTTATGAAGGGTCAGACCCATATTTTATACTCCGGACGATAAATCTTTCGAGTTTTTTCCTCTATCGTACACCATTCGTTCAATAATAATAAAAATAAAATAAAATTCATTTTCTCTCTTTCGTATTGTGGTCTAACAATTTCGGAAACAGTCGTAAATAACTTATCCAATTATGACGATTGGCTGGTTTTTCGACTCCACGCAATTGATCCACTTTTGGCGTAATTGTGCGGTCTGTAGGTGCAGCAGGTGTGGTGGCATGGCCAGGTGGGGTCCTACTACAGATGGTAACCGAGTCAGTGAATTAGTGACTCCATACACACACCTCACCATCCACCCTTCCTGTTCTGGAACGTCCTATAAATATGATTTTATCTTGATTTGAGCCATAAATAAAACACGAAAGCGCAACCCCTTGGCCACTTTCCAAATGCTCAAAGAAGTCTGTTTACAGGAAATGACCGAAATCTAATGGTTTCCCATCCGGGCTCACAGATTTCACTTTGGAGCCGATCTCCTCGATTTGCTATCTGATGTTTACGGGTGGGTAAATAAAGATGAATGTTGTTACGAAGATTTTACTAATGTATCATAAGATCGGTTTTAAAGGATTTCTCAACTTATAGTTAGGTATATGCGAGGATAAAAAAAAAATTAAATAACAGTTCTTAATTTCCTTTAGTTCAGAAATGCTAAAGAAAAGGAAGGAAAAAATCATAACGACAATCTAATTTTCGGGAAAAATAAGTAAAAATATTTTACATTACACTTCCATTTTATTTCAAATTAATAAAATATTTAAGTTGACCTAAATTACATATTAAGTTTTTGTGCATTTTACTATCATATATCTAATAGTTATTTGATAAGAACTATTTGTTGAATATTAGAACCTGACTGCTGCAAGGATTGATGGGTATTGGGCTCAATGTTTTTAAGGCATTTCTCTTGCAGGGAGGTGATTTGGCTTGGTTTGGACTCTAATTCTTGGTTTTCTTCTAATTAATATTTTTCTATGAACAGGCTGTGTGATTGACAGTTATTCATTTCAAATTACGTTTACAATTAAAATTATACATTTAAAAATGGCGGATTTTGGATTTAAATAGTAGTAGGGCTATTTCTTAGTAGTACTTCTTATTTTTTTTATTTATAATGGGTTGTTTTTGTTTTTTTAAGAACGGTTGTGCAAGAAAGTAAATATGCAAACATCGCACTTGATACTTTTTCTTTAGATAGTGGATCTCTAAATTCCTAAGTTAATCAGATCATAACAATGGCTAGCCAATTTGGGATACATTTAAATTAATAATTAATTTACCTAAGAATTTTTTATTTTTTAATTTTTTAAAATGATCGTTGTATTATTCGAATATTATGTTTCATGACAAACAAAATATTAAATACTTTAAATTTTATGTATGTATTTTATTAAGTATTTACAATGTTTGCTTGCACTTTAACTATTAAACGCAATCAATTGGATGTTCTGTAAGTTTGTTCGAATGGTATAAAATTGTCGTTAAATTTTTTTCCCCATAATTTAATATTTATAACATGGAGACTAGCAAATAACTTATGGCTTCGGTGTTTACCGGTATTTCTTTAAAAAAATATGTGTTTTGTATTAGAATTTGCTGTTTCTATTAAAACTTATGCAGAAGGTGGTTGCGAAAATACTTAGAAAATATCAAGTGGGAGTTCGTGTAGGAAGAAGCTCTGTTGATTCTTGTGTTGCAATTCTCATAATCATCGATAACACAACACCTACAAAATTTTAAGTATTGGCTTTTATGTAAATAGTTATATTAATTTAAAATTGTTATATTACCCTGCTGGCTTTGTTCTATATTCTATATTCCCAACTGAAGCAGAAGAATAATTAAAAATTTCCTGCTTGAAACATAGTCTGAAGCATGTTGTCAACGGGCTCGCCATAATTTTTTTTTAATTTATTATTAATTAGTTTATATTATTATATTCAATGACGTGTATTTAATTTTAATTAATGAAGTTAATGATTGTGACTTTTTAAAACTTAGTGTTGTTAACGTTTCGTTGACAACATTCATCGTCCTGGGATTTTAATATATCCTTGTGGCGTATAACCGTGTTTGGTAAGATAATATAAGGACACGCTTTCTTATCGTTTACGTCCTTGCATTGACTCCTATCCACAAGGCTCCGAGACCTTCAATAATAAAACATTTATCTATTTTATGAATAATAATTTAATCAAGCATGGTTAATTTTGACGAATTAGAGTTATATATTTTCATTCTTTTCTATAGCGTATTTGTCGAAGTGTAAGTTTCATTATATCTCTGCTTTTTTTTTTTTAATTAATATAAATTCTGCGTAAATTTTACTGGTAATGAAAATTGTAGAAAAAATTAAACTGTAGTTTGTTTTAAAAGTTTTTTTTTCCTTAATTTAATTTTAGTTAAAATTATTTACCTTAATCATGACGACAGGCTATTTTTATCCTTATACTATTTTTGAGTAGCAATATAGTAGAAAAAGGCGTTTTAAAAAATTATCAATAAAACTATTTAGTCATAACGTTTTAAGAAAATCATATAAAGCTAGTTAAAATTATTTTGTTTCTCTTTAGATTTTACCTGTGATGTTCATTATAAACCAACATATAATAACATACTTTTTTTTGAAAAAACAACTTACAATTAACAATTTTTGTAATATTAATTTTAAAAACCATTCTGCTTAGTTGTTTCTCGATTTATTTTTAGAAAATAATTCGTAAAGTATAGAGTTGCTTTATTGTAAATAATAATTAAATACCATTCATTGGAATTAATTAACTATTTATTTTCATGACCAGGATCATATAGACCCAATTTTTTTTACGTTGCAAATATATTTCTACCTAAATCACCACAATCGATTCTTTCTTTATTTTTATTTAAAATGTTTGTTTTTGTTTTTTTTTACTAAACGTTATCCATCACTAGAAAATTGTTTTTAAGACCTAGTCATTTTAATGTTTTCACCTATTTGCTATTCGAACAATTCTGATTTCAAATGGTTTCATTAATTTACAAATCTGCACACTAAAAATTTATTATTATTAACTTAATACCATGAAAGTAGATAAAATTGAAATATTGTTGGTAAAAATTTGTATAATTCTTGAAATTTTTAAACCTTGCCTCCGCACATATTACTATTATAACATTTTACTACGGAGATAACAAGTACATAAATTTATCTTTTAATATAAAATTACTGAAATATATGGGGTAGTTAAGGGGAGCATAAGGCTTATTTATCGAGTACTTATTCATAGCTTTATATAAGGAGGAGATTAAAAGCGCGAGGAACAATTATGCAGTAAAATAAATTGCCTCCCTCACACTGCAGGGATTATTGAGAAATGTTTATATTAAAACAGTTCTCGGAATATGTTATTAATAAAAAGAATATTAAAAACTACAATAAAATTACTTTCAAAAGGTCGTACTGTACTTTCCAAAGGTTGTACTGTACTTTCAAAAGGTTTTACTGTCGTATAATCTAATAACTTTTGATTCATACAAATAAATTGTTCTATGCAAATTTAATTGACCAATCCGCCCAGCAGTATGCTGTGTAATTTTTATACTAAAATTGCATCATACATTTGAATTTATGTAAATTATTATATTAGTAGGAATACTTTGAGTTGATGCAGTTTTATTGATCTATAAAAAATAAATAAGAAAACGTTTAACTGATATAAGAACAAATACTTATTTTTTTTTGTTATTTACGTACATTTATTTAAATTTTATTATTTAGTTCATATTTTTTATTTATGGACCCTTTGGTATCTAAAGACCTTCCTGGGGCTCCCCCAGCCTCTCTACCCTAAAAAACCTGTACCACAACTACCCGTGAACGGGTCTGGGGTTCAGTACTTGGTAGAGACTTGGTTTCATGAACAGCAGTTCTGCAAGGAGGTGACTTGTCCTAAGTCACGCTCAACCGCCAGATTCTTCCCCCTTATTTTAGGTACCTTATTTTTATAATATTTTATAGAGGCTGGGTCCTAGATCCTATATGATCCATCTCCTGCTGCAAACAGACTAAATAAAAGTCATGGCATGCAGCTGGATTTGAACCAGGATTTCCGGCATGGCAACTCAGTGCTCTACAACTGAGCCACTCCGCTCCCTCTATACCCTAAACTGGAGGGAAAGTTCTTGCAGTTGATCGTCTAAATTACCTTCCTGCGCAACCGTTGTCCCAGAAACAGTTAACTCTCAACCGTGTACTGAATCAAGACCCTTCATAAGTTGTATTGTATAGGTTTATTTAATTAATTAATAATTATTTGTATAAAATGTGTATTTATAAATAAATCAGTAAAATTACAAGTAATTAATAAGAACAAAGCATTTATTATTGTAGGATACCAAATTATATTATTGTTATTGTTCATGTAGATGTATATAAGTTACTAAGAAGTATAGATACAATTTTTGTTTATTTTGATTATAATTTTTTTTTCTCACTGCTGAAAGTTTTTTTATATAATTTTTTTTCTTTCATTGTATATGTGATTCTTTACAGATACATTTAAATTTGTCTATTAATTTTTTGAATTTGAGACTGGTCTGTTTGATACAGCATATTACTTTTGTGAATTGTAACAAATTATTTTAGAAATAAATAAATAAAAAAAAACTAGTTATGATTTTATAAACTAGTTATCCCATTTGACTTAATGAATTTAGTTTTTGGAAATGACATTTTATAATTCGAAAGAAAAATATCATTACCATTCGGCAATATTTTTAAGTTCATAGAGACCCATTGGACTATTACTTTCAGAAAATTGCCTATAAATCGAAAAGTGAAAGGTTTGACGTATTGGTACTTCGCAACACAGAACAACCTCATCGGTTGTACAACTTTGTATTTACTCACTCAATCTTTCCTAATATTGCAATAACTCATCGAAATTTATTAGTTAATTTATTCATTGGTGTTTCCCACCTGAGATTTTCTCAGCAGGAAAATGGCATAATATTAGGTTAATATGGTAATTAATCGGGCATATTAAATTAAAATTAGTCCTGGCGAATTAAGAGCTCAATTTAGATTTATTCACGCGTATTAAGAGAGAAACGGGGCATATTAATTCTAATTTAAGTGAAAACTGTTGATCAAATTAGCACATGCATTTTTTTTTCTTCGTCATCGATAATCATTTTATGGAATAAATAGCAGTTAGTGTTATTATTGGAGTTTAAATCCAACTGTTAACAGAAACGGGTGAACACTGAGATCTACTGACTCCCCTTGGGCTCACCCAGCCTCTATAAAGATACACTACAAATGCTTATCGGATCAGCGTGATCTAGGACAATTAACCCCTCTGAAAGAAAGCAGAAGTTTCATGTAATCTAATTAAATAATAATGATAAAATTCAATGTTAATATTTCAAAGAGCGAGCAGTTTTGCATGTGCTGTTTATGCAGCTTATACGAAACTAGTTCGTTGAAGAATGACTGCTTTCTTCTTTATCTTGAGATGAACCATCGCTAATTGCTGTAGCTTCGGAGGAGTGCTATCATTAGAACGGTATCTGGGCAGTATCAATTGTATGATTACAATTTAATGATATAGTAATTATAAGTTATGATACATCAATTAATACAATAGAAGCTGGTTTTACTGTTTTCACTCATCTTATACTTAATATTTCCAGTACTATATGATTATATAGTTTTTTTTTTTGTTACTGAAATTGGCAGATGATACGAATCTTGTCTTTCTAAACATTTTAAATCCCAATTATTTAAATTTATAAATTTATTAATTATATAACCTTACATAGTACGGAACTATTTATTTGAAACGTATATTTCGACCCATATTGTCGGTCTTCTTCTGGGCTTGTAGTGAGACCACTTATGATTCTTAAGATCATACATAACCAATATTTTAATCTGTAATTAAACCAGTCTTTTAATCTGTAATTTAATATTTAAAGTTATAAAATTAATAATAATAGAAAATAATAATAATAAATAATAATTTATCTCTACAAGTCTTTGGTTCACCTGTATTTTTTATTAGTATTGTGGTTTTAAGTTGCTGGTTGTGCAGTAAGTTGAGTTGTCAGAAATCACGCTAAACCGTCAGCTATTTCCCCCAATTAAGGGCACTCACTTTATAGAGGCTGGGCGAGCCCCTTAGGGTCTCTAGATCCCCACAGGGTCCATCCCCGGCTATTAAAAGATTAAATCATATATCTGTCACTGCCGGATTTGATGGCATTTCAGCATTCTACCATTGACCAACTCCGCTCCCCATTTAATTGAATAAATGCGTATTTTTAATTTATTTAGTATTACACGGATTACTACTTAAGATCCATTACCTCCTAGGTTTAATACAATCCTCCAACCTACGACCAAATATTGGGAAAAAACTACACCACTACAACCCATGAAGAATTATGGGTTTAATACATGATTAGGACTGTACTGTTCTTCGTGTTTCTGTACTGAAAACGCCTGTGGAGGGAGGTGATTTGTTCGAAGTCATTCTTAACCATCAGGTTTTTCTCCCCATTAAGGTTCTTATAGAGTTTGGGTTAATCCCATGAGGGTCTATAGATCCCACATTGCCAATCCATCTCTCCTTTAACAAATTAAATAATTTATCTGCACTGCCGGATTTCAACCTAGGACCTTCAATATATCAACTCAGCACTCTACGCAATGAGCTACTCCGCTCCCATCAAATCAATAATAATGTAATTATAATATATATATAAGTATTGCTAATAAAGTCAATATATTAAAACGAATATAAATAAACATTATTTTTCACAATTTTTCTTGGTTCAGTTTATATACATACAACATTACGCTTATATGCAAGTACGAATAATATTTTTGTTATTGTGGTCTTTGTTTTAATAAGACGTTCTATTCTTGTAATTATTTTATTTAAAAATTGTAATTGCAAATTGTAAACTGAAATAACATACGAAAATTCTGAGGCGTGGTGTCTGTTGGTTTTAGTCTGCTTCCATTCTGCAACAGGTGCTTTGGTGAAAGTCGTTCGAACACTGCTACTGTCTTTATTACAGTTCGATCCGAAATCCCACCTGTCTAATCATTGTATTTTAATTATCCATTTAATAACATAAGTATTAAGCCTAATTGAAATGTAATATTTCCAGCTGTAACATAATGCGATCTCTCTTCCGCTCCACTGCCATAGTTTAGTGAACTGTCCAACCAAAAGAGGCTGAGAAGAGCAAAGTTAATTACACTTTAAGTGATTAATGACTCTTGAGCTAATGGCTTCCCACTGTCAGGGATGGTGTGGCGGTGTTGGGTTTCTGTAACAGTTAAAGATGTCTTATTACGCGACTATTAGTCTCGCAAAATGTTCAGGGGAGTATTATAATATTGTGTTAGGAAGGGTGAAAGTCGCAAAAATCCTATTTATAATCACTTTACTAATGCAGTTAATCAGGTGATATAATTGTGGAAAAACTAAATTTTGCTTATTCAGGTATAATTAGGATATGATTTAAAGGAGTATCTGACAATGCATAGGAGGATGACTGACATCTCTATGTTCCAAAACCGGGGAATAGGCTGTGGTAGGTTTATTATTGGAGACCTTTTGCGAATGTTTGCTTCTGTATAACCGTTAGGTGATAACAATACTGTTCCTCTCTAGTACCAATATCCTTCATGGTTTGTTCTAATTGTGCGAATTCTTTTTAAAATGGCCGCAAATATTCAAAACATGCAGGGATTTGATTTATTCGTGATGCTAAAGCAAATCGTAAAAAAAGTAACATTATAGTTAAAACAAAGTGGTATTGACAAAATGAAAAAAATATAGTCGTTTGTTTTGCTATTTTTAAGCAACAATTTAACAAAAAAAAGACATTTCTGTACTAAAAGATATAACATTGTATAAATGGTTAAATTATAGAAAATGTATGATCGTAAATACCATTTGATCGACTAGTAAGTGTATAACATATTTATATATAGTACCATTGTATAATATACAACACTTTCTATAAGCCTAGAATGCAGGACAGTTAGTGTTGCTGACGTCAGGGAAATCAAATACATACAAAGCAGTTCAGGAGATGTAGGCCATTAAAATAAATTGTGGTCACGGAAATGCTTTGTAATTCCAGACATTGCCGTCATAAGTTCAATGATTATTAAATATTTAGGGCACTCCGTGAGTACGTGGTGCTGTGCTAGCGTGACTGCCCATTCCGAGTAGTCTCTATACCAGTGTATGCTCTAGAATAAACAGATGTGATGTATGTAATACATTTTATATATATATATATATATATATACATATATACTTATTTTACATATATTTTATTGAAGACTTAATCCTTATTTCTCATGGTTTATTCTGGTTCTGTACCTGAAGTTTCGGTAGCATAAAGCATTGCTTAACTAAGCAATAAAAAATGTGATAAGGTCAAGTTTTGAAATTTGGAGTTATCCGCTTTTTATCCTAAACGCATCAATTACTACATAATAGTTGAATCAGGTACTGATATAATCAAAAAATCAAATCATGGTTCTTTGGACAAAAAAGCATTAACAATTAGAGCCTATGAAGTGAAACTAGATTTTCAACTAATAAAAAACGTTTATAGCAAAAAAACTTTATTCTAGAACAAAACATTTGTACCACTTTAAAAAGTGTCATCATGTCCACTTTAGGCCGCAATTACTTCTGTGCAACGAAAATCTTGTAAATTTAAAAAAATAATGAATTCATTCAAGACAAAGAGTATGGATATAAAGGAAGGGAGGAATATATCAGGAAAAATTATGAGGGAAAGATAAAATCCTAAGAAAATATTAAATAAAGAAGGTAAAAGGTTCCAAGAAGCACTAAAGAGGACTTGAAAAAAAAACATCAGGGAAACTGAAGAAGGAAATATCAGACAGACTGAAAATGTCAGAAAATTACCTCAGTTGATGAATAATAGATTAAAAGCGTTCCAAAATACTGCAACCCTTGAAGATGTTTTGATCCAGTATATGTTAGGGACTGCACTGTTTCTAAAGCCTTGGTTGTGCAGGGTGGAGATGGGTTCGTGATTACACTCAACCTTTCCTCCTATTAAGAGGCTGGGTGCACGCCAGAAAGGATTGCAGATCCCTCAGGGTCCATACGTGACTGATTACATATCAAATAATTTATTTGCCACAACTGGATTTAGACCCAGGACTAACAGTACTCAGTGGTATTTACAATGGAGCCAATAAATGCACAATAAAAACAATTTAAGAAATAACTTACTTTGACAAAAAATATAACTCATCACATAAAATGCAATATTCACAACTAAAATGACACATATCACAAGAAATATCGCTGCTTCAAAAGAACAATCTTATAACTCAAAAACCCTAATTTTTTAATAGGGGGTTGTGAATGTAATTAATAATTAATATGTAAGTTTGAAAAAAAAATAATAAAAATTAGGGTACTGACAAAGCAAATCATCCAAATTATAATGATGGTATTGAAATTCTTTTATTAACCATTTTAAAATTTAAAAAAATTGGAACTGTTTTTATTTTAGGAATTATAAAAACAGTCTCCGATTAGAGGTTGAAAAAATTCTCTTGACCTCCACTCTCACCATTTTCTTTCACATTAATACAAGATCAACTAATAATATTCAATTTTTTTTAAATTTAACTTATTTAATTAGTATATACATAAAAATTCAAGTTAAAATGATACAACTCAAAATATGACTTAATTTAAAAAAAAAAACATGTTTTAGAAATGGAATATTAGATGTGTCGTTTCTAAATTAAAAAGCTGCAACGTTTCCTACAGAAGACTTATTCAAAAATGCCAATTTTTTTAGTTATGTCGTTCTTCTGAAGGAGCAATTTAGCAGCACTCTAAACTATAGACGCTACGTATCTTCCATAGATTTACGAATCCGAGTTTTCTTTTTATTGTCAACAACGAAAATGCTCACATTGGATCCTCTTTCTCGCTATAGCGTGTTAGTGCTATTAATCCAATTTTAATAGCTGGTGTTGAAGAATAAATCAGTAACCCAACGGTTGGGCACACGCGATAAGGGCACTGGCGATGGGGCTCTGAATAATCCCTCGACTTATGTCCACTAAGGGCTCGTGTAATTCACGGGTTTGATTCGACGCTTTGTTCGGATCGACCTGGTCCTAAGTGTGTGGAATGTTAGAGTATTTTACGGAGATATACAGAAATCATTTAGTATATCTGTTGTTATTTATATTACATATATCCAGATTTGAATTTTTTGGACTTATCCGCTTTTGATCATGAACGTCTCATTTGATAATTTAACTTGATTGATGTTCTATTTTTATAAGAACTTGTGTTTATTTACTTTGGAAATCATATATTTTACAATAATTATTGCTAGTATACTCCATTGCCAACTAAAGAGATATGATTCACTGGTGGATCCATGGCCGTCACTAATGCTAGCCTTATTCCTCAAGGTCTGCTCTTGTTAGGATTACGTTATTATGTTTGAGCTTTTTGCCGCTTAGTTCTAACATCAATTAGCCATGTATTTTATAGAACATTCAAAAACATAAGTATCTATGTAATGAGTTAACATATTCCGTCTGACCTCCTTGCAGCAAAGTTTATAATTCTGCAGATAAACATAAGATTTCTATAAAAACATCAGTTTTCTTAATACAAAAGCGACACAAAGTACATGTTAAGATAAAAGTGGAATTATCCCAACCAAAAAGTCTCTTAACCTTTGTTGTTTGATCTAGAGACTTAACGTTTTTTGGTTGGAATTTTTCCACAAATGTCTTAATTATATTAACAAGGAGAAAATTCAAATAATAGCAACGAATTAATTAAAATAATTATCTATAATGTCGTAATCCTTATTATTGTGTCATATAGTATTTCGTAGAGAATCGAAGAAATATATAAGCTTTATATGACAATGATAGTGAAGACCAAAAATAAGCATCTCAACTGTGACATTCGTAAAGGAATGTACAGCTGAAAATTTTTTAATGTTATCAAACTAAATTATAATTGTACTTACGTAAATGTACTGAAGCATGTATCACTACTACCCATGAAGGGTCTTGGGTTCAGTACATGGTAGAGACTGTACTGTTTCTAGGACAAAGGTTGTGTACGGTGGTGGTTAGTCTGAGATCAAGCTATTTTAGCTTTTATTTCTTTTTTTTTATATTGCTTTCTCTTCCAGACTCCTTTATCTCGGAATGTATCAAGAATTTATCTAGAGACCGCTTATTGTCTCAAACAATATCAGTTAGTGGCACAATATTGACTTGAATTTCTTGGAAAATATCGTTCTGGAAATTGGTCTCTATTTCTTTAGCGATGTAATCGATTTGTAGATGCAATCGTAAATTGGTAAAAAAGGGGGAGCATGTTTAAGAGATACAATGTAAGGATTGGGAGTCACAAGGATACTATAATATGATTATTTATAATTATGAAATAATTAATTATGGGGGTTTTACAATACCCAAATTTTTCATTTCTTTAACTCACATGGAACTTTCTAATTAATACCTCTATTGGTTTTATTAAGTTATGGCGTTCTTCAGAAGGAACGATATTTGTACATAATGTTTTAAAGTCACCGGGATGAATGATAAAAACTGACTATATGGAAAATGTCAAGCAGAAAATGAATATTATAAGCAGCTGTCACAGAATCAAATAAAAATGAAGGAACAAGGATAAAAGTATGGGATTATGATAATTAGATTCGATTTAATAAATTGAATATGTGGGAGTGTAAATGGATATGTGTAGGATGTTTATTGAATCAATGTAGTATTAATTGTATATTAGGGTTAAATATTCTCTTAAATTGGAGCGGCCAATATTTTTAGTCCATTTATCACGTAATCCTTCTGGTATTGACCGTGTCGTCACATTTTTTGCCGACGTTTCGCTAGTCATAGTGTTAGCTTCCTCAGGGCTTAATAAATCTATAATAATAAGGACTCAGATTAAGCCCTGAGGAATCTATCAGTATGTCTAGCGAAACGTCGACACGTAATTTGACTACACCGTCGAAACCGGAAGGAATATGTGATGACTAGACTAGGATTTTTTTAATAAACTTAATATTTGGTAGTAGGCTAGGGATAGGCTTTGTTTGTCTGTATTATGGTTGAGGGGAAGGAAGTATAAATAATTATTAGGCTTCTGCACATTTGAATTTGATAATTCAGTCCTAGCCACAGCCCCTTGTCTTATGAATTCATGCGAATCGTATTTCTTTCAACTTCTCCTCAACATTTAGGAGAAGGTACCGAACTTCGGTGGTCGCGTTGTTATGGGTCAGTTGTGGGACGAGGACTAACTGTATAAGAGACAGCTATATCTGATATCTGGCACTTCTAGTGTGAGGGTTGTGACACCTCCGCATTAACGGGACGTACTCCAGAAGTGACGGAGAATGCTGTCATCGTCCAGAGTGCCCGTCGTAGGAGTGTCTGTGTGGGTAGCTTTAAGTCTCACGTGTCGACTATAATACCTTTAAAAAAAGAAATTTAAAGATACAAAATAGATTTAAATAAAAAACTACTACGACTTCCCTTGAAGGTGTAGTCCAGTAAAGATAGTTGACCTTGATTCTTAGAAAATGATTGTTCAGTGAGGTGTTTTGGCTGAAAACACGGTCAACCGTCAGGTTTTCCCCAAATTAAGAATATTCAGTTTATAGAGGTTAGGTGAGTCCCAGGAGGGTTTGCATATAGGAGGCCTCAATATAGTTATAAGATCTGTCATACGTGGTTAGAAACTCTGATAGGTTAGTAGGATAATGACATATACACCTTGCTATTACGCTCCATGTAATTTTTTTTTAATTTAAAACATTCTAATTCATTTTGCCTCTTTTTCTTGGAGGTAACTCAGATCCCCTAATGTCCCCCGAGGAACTAATGGCTCACCATCCGTCCGTGACTCTTAGGACCGGAAACGTGGAAAAGAAATTCAATTAGCTGGAGGAAATGGACTGGTTAACCGGTTCAAAATATTTTTTTCTTTAACCGTCGTTACTGTCAGACATGTTGGAACATGGCTTCCTACAACATCCGCTACGAACTAGAGATATCGTAAGATTTGTGTACGGAAATATCTTGTTTGAATGAGTACTTTCAGGTCAACGCCCTGCTGGGTATGAAGGGGCTGTGTAGGCCATTTTAAAAATCTTGCTCATATTTAGTCCAATAAAGACATTTATGTTTATGAACAGACGTATTACATAAATTAAGTACTTGGAATTTATCCTTAAATCATTATTCTTGTACACCTATTATTGTAGACAATTCTATTCATGATTTTTTAATTGCTTTTGTTTTCATTTTTGAAAGCTTTATTGCTGCTTTGATAAACTTTCTATATACTATAGATAATAAATATAATAACAATTATTATTATTTTCTTTAAAATAATATATATATATATATATTAACTACATTTTATTATATTTTATGTACATACATTTTATATTATATACATCCTGTATTCTCGGTTTTAATTTTTGTTTTTTTCTGTTGCAGGTAAGTCTTGGTATTAACTTAGCGTTATTTCTACAACCTAAAAACATGGAAGCTTTTGGAGATGTCTTTTATCGGTGAGTCCTTAACTCTTAACTTCAATCTATATAGACTTAGTATTATTTGACAGTTCATTTGCAGCCATAATTTTGAGTTTCCATGTTTATAATGAACTAGCTTATGTTGACTGAATTAAAAAATACATTATATTTTTTTTATTTGTACGACAATACAATATTCGCATAACTGAACGGTCGTATGGGTTTTGGTGATCTAAACTACGGACATTGTTCGACACATCTAATGATATTGGTATGTGTATTTTTATTTAAAAAGAAAAGATATGTCCAGGGCTGGGATTCGAACATTACTTTAATTAGGATCTTGTTGACTTACGTCATTATATATTATTATAATTTATTTTATTTTGTTTTTTGCTAATTTTTTTATAAATTTAAGGTATTTTTATTAGAAAGATATATTAATTAAAATTATAACAATTAATGAAAAATAAATTATAACAATATATAAAGACGTAAGCCAACAAGATCCTAATTAAAGTAATGTTCAATGAACAATCTTCCCCTTGTATACATCGCATATTGCGCTAACACGGGGATATGGGACCAGTGTAAAGAAAGGATCTGTCTGACCGAGAAAGAAAGCTCAGGTGGCAGAGCAACCCCGCTAGTGACGTGGGCGACCCGGGTTCGATTCCCGTCCTTGGACATATCTTTTCTTTTATTCAAATAAAAATATTTAAACATTATAACAATTAATAAAAAATAAAATAAAATAAATTATAATGATATTGGTATATATGTATGTAAATATTTTTCTTTCCGTTAGCGTTATTATAGAAAAATGCGTGTGAAATATAATAAAATGATTAAACTAAATTATTAATCATATCCTGTATGCTTATTTTTTCTTATTAGCCATAATTGTAGGATTATACTGTACTATTACTAAAATTAAATTATAAGATATAACACAAACTTAATGTTCAATTTTATTATTTAATTTCAGATATAAACTAGTTTGGTTAATATTGGTCTTTATTACCAAAAATTTTTTCTATTGACGTAATCGTATTCATTTAAATATTGAATATGATCAAAAATCTTAAAATTGTGTTAATTATTAATTATTTATCTTTCCATTCATTTTTTCTTAAGTCAAGATTTTCAAGCTCCATCAAGTACCGTACTTACACTAATATATCTTAATGCGCTATGAGTCTTTGACCCCTTTCCGTTCTATAGTGGCACCCGCATCCATCCACACCTGCATTGTAAAGTTTCTGTCACATACATGTGTTTCTCTTTCATTAATTGAGTGTGAAAAATCTAAAAATCTCTGAACCGATTAATAAATGGTTTGTTTCTTAAGTAATCCAGGTATCATTAATAATTATTTTCATTGAGTAGCAATGAGTAAATGAAAAAATAGTTTTGTTCATTTTTAATATGATTTTTACTAAAATTAATTTACACGATAACGTATTAAATGTAATGATTAAAAAGTATAAATTTATAATAATTTTTAGGATACTTATATATTGATTTATATCCTATATATTTCTCTTATATATCTAAATATATATAAATCGGGTGACAATTATTTAGCTGATAGCTGAACATTTTGAGAATATTTTTACTGATAATTTCATATCAAAAATGAAGCACGATTTTTTTCAAGATTAATAGAAAACATTCTGTCGGTGAAATGCCAGATAATCAGGAAACAATCCTATCTGTTATAAATTGAAAAAATTACCCTATTTATTTAAAAAAACTTTTTTATTTGTTTTTGGGAGGGGCTTAATTCAGAGTACAGTGCCCGGAGCTGTTGGACTGAATGGTCCTTGGTTCAAATCCTTTTGTGGCAGATGAGTTATTAATCTGTAAATAGCTGTAGTTTGACCCTGTTGGATCTGCAGATCTTCTTGGGGCTCACCCAACCTCTACAAAGTTTCCTTAGGGGTTTATTTATAATCTTTAATAGGGAGAATAAGCTTATGGTCTCCGACAAATCACCCCATGCCCAACAGTTCTAGAAACAGAAAAGCCATATTCTGAACCCAAGGCCCTTCAGTGGTTTTTGTAATACAGTATTTTTCTTTGTTTTTTTAAACGTTAAAACTATAACGTTTCTTTTTTTATAATGACTTTTCGATTCAAAACTTTGTTGGGGAAATAATGTACTTGAAGTTTTGCATCTAGAAGATACTAATTATTGTTGTGATATTTTTTCTCGGGTATGTTATATTATACATAGCATTATGGTTTTGCCCTAGGACTACATTTGCAAGGTACTTTAATTATCTAACATTACATACTTATATGTTGCTTAGGCTAAGTTGTTAAACTTTGAGACGACTGCTGCTTAGTGTAGGGTTCACTAACTCCTAACTGAGAGAGACTAGACTTAAGTACTTGAGACAAGTTTTGTAATTAGCCTAATGGTAGCCTATAATCGTAACGACTCCTTCCATCTGACCTCTGTTAAGTATGTGGGGGATATTATTGGGTATATATACCCCCTCTCTAAAAAGTTATAATCTTATAGCTGAGCTTCTATTTGAATAAGTGTGTCCAACGGGGAATAATAATTGACACAACTATAATTGCATTAGTAAGAATAAAAATTGTTTTTACGCTGAACCTTCAAATTTAAGGATAGTAATTTATTTTATAATAATCTGTCCTTTATGTAACTATTACCCTAAAATTATTTAAATTGTGTATATGTAAAAAATATGTAGTAGGTTTGGAGTGGCTCAATGGTAGAGCGCTGAGTTGCCATGCCAAAAGTCCTTCAAATCTCACTACTGACAAGATTTTTATTTAAACTGTTAGCAGCCGCTTGGGTCTTATGGAATCTAGGGCCCTCCTAGTGCTCACCCAGCCTTTATAAAGTGGGTACCCAAAATAAGGTGAATATTAAGCGGTTGAGAGCGATCTTGGATTAATCATCTCCCTGCTTAACCGTTGTCCAAGAAACAGTACAGTCTCTACATGTACTGAGGCCGAGACCTTTCAAGGGTTGTAGTGTTACAGGTTTATAGATAAAAGATAAACAATATATCTACCACCATCGGTCTCGAAGCTCAATAATCCAGCATCAACGAATAAAATGGATTCAAAATGTATTATTCTTGTTGTAATTATTTATCGATTCATTCAGAATAGGAATATTTACAGATATCTAGCGCAGGTTTTCACTTAGTGAATTTCTCCTTGAGTGATTTGCCAGAACTCGATAGTACTCAAAAAGATATTTATACCTTTATGTTATTGTTATAGTATCCATCATGGGTAATGATCAGCCAGATATAAATATATATTTCTTGTATTGTTGATCTCCCCTTGAGAGCTTCCGCGACGCATACTGATCGGTTTGAACTTGAGGGGAAGCAATTAATGACGGGCCTAAATGTACCAGGAGTTGGCCGGGTGCAGCAGACCGATCTAGTACACAAGATATAAATAATTCCGATTTACCTTGATGTTTTTCGAAAACAAAGGCCTTTGCAATTGTAGACAGGAATAGATAATCCTTTAGGAAAATGTTTGTATTTTAGTTTTGGAAAACTTCCACGCGCTTCTGTTTCGCTTTGTTTATAGTTTCGCTGTTTCGGTTTGTTCCTATATCTTGTTCCTTCGGTACGTTCGTCATAAATGCTAAAGGCCGCATCATTTTATATATTTCAATTTTTTATATATTATTATTTTTATTACTTTAATGATTTTCTTAAAAATGTTCTAACGTACGACATATATTCTGTTTTGTACTAGGTTGCTTAAAATTTAGTATAAACGCGTTGTACCCTAAGAAATATAAGAATTTGATCCATGTCCTTCGTTTTTCGGACGAAAATAGTCAGTTTTAACATTGATAAAAGCTGTTATATAGGTCAGCTAGTAATAATTTACAATACTTAGGGTATATAGGAATCCTGTTAGCTTTTAAGTACATCTTATTGAATTATTAATATTATTGGTGAACGGTGTTAATAATATTGTGGATAAAATGGACAGGGTGGATAATAGCAAGAACAGTAAGAAACTATTTATCAGCAACCAAGGTTTCGATCCAAATTATCGATGTTCATCACGGATCAATAAGCAAGATAAAAAATAATTGAACAATAATATCATTGAGCCCTGTAACAATAAAATAATATTGCCTAGAGAAGAATATTTTGCTCCACAAAAGGATTTGTTCTACATTATGAAGAAAATTGCAATATTATGCATTGGATGTGATATACTTATTTGCATCATCTCCTCTACAAATATTGAAAATGCCAACAGTTTTATAGAGAAAAAGAACGCTACGCTTAATTTTCTTCAGTATGGAGAAAGGCAATATTATTTTATCGGTATAGTGCTTAGTGATATTATTGTTCAATTATTTTTTATCTTGCTTATTGATCCGTGATGAACATCTACAATTTGGATCGAAACCTTAGTTGCTAATAAATAGTTTCATCTGATCTTACTATTATCCACCCTGTCCATTTTATCCACAATATTATTAACACCGTTCACCAATAATATTAGCAATTCAATAAGATGTACTAAAAAGC
This sequence comes from Troilus luridus, assembly GCA_964056705.1. Lineage (NCBI taxonomy): Eukaryota > Metazoa > Arthropoda > Insecta > Hemiptera > Pentatomidae > Troilus > Troilus luridus. The sequence goes on from OZ057415.1 coordinate 66,270,133, forward strand.
TATTGTAAATTATTACTAGCTGACCTATATAAAAGCTTTTATCAATCTAAAAACTTACTATTTTCTTACAAATAAAAACGAAGAACCTGGATCAAATTCTTATAGCTCTTAGGGTACAACAAGGTTATACTAAATTTTAAGCAACCGAATACAAAACAGAATATATGTCGTAAGTTAGAACATTTTTGATAACATCAGTAAAGTAATAAAAATAGTAATTAAGGTGAAACATATAAAATAACTGATTAATAGCGTTGCTAGAAGAACCTTCGGAAAAAAAATACTAGAACCCATGAAGGACTATACTGTTTCTAAGAAAATTGTTGTCCTCCAATTCAGGGTACCAACTTTATAGAGATTGGATGTGCCCCAGAAGGATTCATCTGTGTCAGTTAGCATATTAAATAATTCAACCCGGAATCCTCAGGATAGAAGCTGAGCGCTCTGCATATTATGCTACCAACCGCCCCATGAATTAACTGTAATGTAATGTAACAAAAATAGCTTAATGATGGCCATGACATTAGGCTATAACACTGCAACTTCATACAATGCGGTAAAGGATGTGGTGTAACAGGGCGGTTAGGACCGGAAGCTGTATGGGAGGGTATCCTTCCTCTGTCCAGCCACTGGATCACTACACTCTCATAGCATATTCTGCCCTATATTTATTCAATATATAATAATATATTTATAGGTTATAAGCAGATGCATAATATGTATAACACAGACCTTTTTGTTTCTCTGCAATGTTGAAATTTTTTACATTCCTTAGCAATAATATAAATTATTATATTAATTATCAATAAATAATTATGACTCCAGATTTTGAAAAATAGTTCCAAATGTTTACTTCATTTATATGACCACATTAAATGACAGCCAAAAATAATTTTTCTGTTTTTAGTTGGGTGGAACGACTCGTGACCTAAATTTCAGAACCCACTGAGATAGCCCGCTCCACAAAATCTCTCCTTTATAACTTTTGAAATGTCCAAATAGACTATCATCTCCCAAAAAGTGTTCACCCTTTCGATCTGTCCTTCGGAATACATAGTTTCGGAGCAAGTGATCTTTATATTCGTTGGATGGATCAGTTTGTTAGCAGAGCGCTAAGCTGCAGTGCTGAAGGTCAAATCCTGATGTGGAAAATTAAATATTTGATATGTTATTATACGGATGGACCCTGTGGCATCTACAGGCACTTCCGAGGCTCTGCCAGCCTCTATAAAGTGGGTACGCTTAATTGGAAGAAATCCTTGCTGTTAATTCTGATCTCGAACATATAACCTCCCTACACAACAGTTGTCCTTGAAACATAGCAGTCTCTACTAACTACTGAACCCAAGACCTGTGTTAGAATTTGCTATGTAGATAAATGTTAAAGTGTAGTGATATGTATTCATTCATTTTATGTTAAATGTATGTTAAATATACAGGTTTTTGTGTAATGAATATGTATGGGAGTTAATATATTTTTGTAACCATGCCTTTGGTAACATCCCCGATATAATAAGATCTATTATAATATAATATTTATATTATGTTAGATCCGATATAATATTTAATAGAATTAAAGTAAATTGTTGTTAAAAGTAAATATCCATTAAGAATAACAAGACTCCATTCCCCCTCTTTGGTCTGCTGTTGCTTCTATTCTGGTACTCACAAGTTACAACTTTCTGTTGCTGTCCTAAATTTCATGAAACGAATTTGTTCCGAAACAGGTTACCTTCCATTTTGTAGAAGTGTATATGAAATTAATATAAATGATACATGGATATCATAAACATACAGCACGTAATTATAGATTATTAAGAAGTTATTTATTATATTTCGATAATATTCGTAAATTGACTTTTTCAGCCATCTGAGAGCGTCCTCTTTGGCAATTTTATCGAGTGTAGAAATTTGTCGAATATGAAGGTGGTATTATGAAATTGTGTGAACGCTATAAGAAATGTCAAGTACATTTGCAGGCCTTGGATCGATCCTCAGCAAGAAATGTGGAAAGTCAGTAGAAATTGAGAATATTAGGAAATGTAACAGGAGTGGTTTTTATGCATTATGTTAAAAGTTAATTTTTTTTTTTTAATGGAATCCAATTTTAAATTTACGTAATTTTTTCAAATTTGCTTTTTAATTAATTATTTGCGAAATGAAATTACTGCATAAATACAACTTTGTTACATTTTATAAGTTTAAATTAACAAAATATATTTTTAAAATTGCTTATTACTATGAATCTTTTTTTTTCTGTAAGTGCATTCTCAATTTTATTTCAATTTTTTAAAATTATTTAATGTTTTTTTTTTCTATTTAATTTATTTATATTAATTGATACACGTTTAGTTACAATAGAGTGTAATGTTACAAATTGACAGTAAAAAAAAAAGTAAGAAAGTAAAACTAATTTGTTATAAGAGATACAGAAAGGGTAAAATTCAAAAGAGATTCAAAATATTTGTTAACACCTGAGAAGAAAAATCCTAACTAAAAGCTTTAAAACTACTGAGTATAATATCAGGTTTTTGTGGTACTTGATGCTTAATGTTCTGAATCTCTCTATCCCTCTCTTGCCAATATTTTTAACTCTTTTTCATCCGTTCATGTAATCTTTTCATTTTTTAAAAATCTATCTATTTAAGATAATAGAGTTTTATATATTATATATTGTTATCAATAATGATTTTCACATTAGTACCTTCTTTTTTTTTTATTTAGTCGTTTTCAGCTCTTTTTTTTTAATAATCATTCTTTGTGCTAGAAAACGAAGATGTTTATTGCTTGTGTTACTTAAATAATAATTGCTTGAGCAGCCCTATACGAACACCCGATGAAACTTATCTTGCCTCTCATCCCGACCTATCTTTGGTACTACGAGCCAGCTGGGAGTCCAACAGTAAACACTGCCCACTGATAGCGTGTCAATTTATTTATATACCAATATGAACTTTACCGCAAGAGACTATAGTAATATTTTATCCGGTCCGTTAATTGATATCGAGTATTTATAGAATATTTAGGGCTTTATTAATCAATTAGATGGAACGGTGAATCAAAAGTAGGAACCGTAGCTTTAAATGATTGTTTTATGGGTATTATATTAACACCATAACAGTGAAAAATAGATTGTTTTTTACTGTAGAATATATACAGTAAATACTTATGGATTTTTTCTATATTTTATTGGTTTTGTGACGTTAGCAAACCCTATTGTACTCAATTACATGCACGAGTAATAAGAAAGTAAATTTCACATAATTTACATGTACGAAGATAATTTTGATCATCTTACTTATGATATGCCATTAATACTCAGTCTAGTTTGTACATGGAGTAATTTTGGTAATAAACGACACGTTGAGCCGAAATTTAGCGTATTTAGCAGCCGATGGTATATCTTAATCGGAGAGACAAATTGGTGTAGTGATCTTGTACAGAGAAGCTTCTGTAGCAGCGAAGATACAAGAGATTAGGAGGATAGAGAGTTCTTTTTCGGTTATGGCCGTCAATATAGACCGTTTCTATATCGTCTATCTAGGAGTCTGTCCTACCAAGGTGAAGCTTTCTTGTCTATTGCTACTTTGATTTTTTTTTTTCTGTTGTTTGGTTTAATGGGTGCTTATAATAGAATTAGAACCTCTTTGGGAAATAAAATCCGTTTTGATAACATTTCATTTTTAGACATGGAAATCATTAATTTTTGTAAGTGCTAAATAACGAACGTTTTATGTATTAGATAGATTGGATAAATGAGTTAATGAACTTAAAATACGTTCATGCTTAATTTTTATGTTTTATAAATATCGTAAGAATAGTTTAATTATGTATGATTGATTTTTTATTAATTGAATTTATCGTGTCTCTTAATTTCGACATAATCTCCTCCGTTTATTTTGTCACTTAGTGACCACTTTCCGTTTATTAATTTACCCTTAAGTTTGTATTGATTTATCTTTCTGGTTATTTAAAAATTGGTTTCTCTTTAAATATTTCTATATTATAACTTTATTTAGCTACTTTCTGAACCTGAAAAAAATAATAAAGAGGGTTTCATATTTCGGATATTTGTTTTATTTTTGTCGATTGTATTAATACATTGAAAATGAGATTTACATACTTTTACATTGAAAAAAGTGTATATTAATTTACATAAAATACTTTATAATATTTTAAATTATTACATAAATAAAACTCTAATGAATAAGAAAATTGTAGTTAGGATGTAGTATTTTTGTAATTATTGATGACAATTGTGTAAAATGAGTCGCAATATTTTTATATTTTATCAAAATTTTTCTTACTCTAATGATTATTATTCATAAAACCACCCCCCCCTTTTTTTTTTTAATTTAAATCCTGTACCACTACAGCCCGTGAACGGGCCTGGGGTTCAGTATATGGTAGAGACTGTACTGTTTCATGGACAACGGTTCTGCAAGGAGGTGACTTGTCCTAGATCACGCTCAACCGCCAGATTTTCCCCCTTATTTTGGGTACCCTATTTTTAAAATATTTTATAGAGGCTGGGCGAGCCCCAGGAGAGGCCTAGATCCTATATGATCCATCTCCGGCTGCAAACAGACTAAATAAAAGTGTTGCCTGCAGTGGGATTTGAACCAGGATTTCCGGTATGGTAACTGAGCCACTCCGCTCCCTTAAAGTTTGAATAATGGTATACAAATCCATCAATTATATCCATCAATTATAGCTCTTGCTATTCTTGACCATACTATTTATTTTATTATATTTTTTACCATAAACATATTACATATTTAATTAGTCTACATTGTAAAAGTGTATATTATTACAGGTTATGATTATTTTTTTCATATGTCTTTACTTGTTTAACGAAATTTTTCACCACATAGATTTTTTTTCACTCGTGGGAATTCCTTTTGTGGGAATTATTTTGGAGTAACATTTTAGAAACATTCTTCTTACTCTTAGGTCATACAAGTACTAATCAAATGTTTACATATATTTTGCTCATTAAACTGTAAATTTTAATCCCTCAAGAAATAAAAAGAAAGTTAAATGCGTAATACGTTATTCACATCTTCATTTTGTTTAGAGATGCAAATATTTTGATAATCCCAGGCATTTTTATCTGCCTTGTTGGGTGAACGCCTTAACACTTGGATATTATTCATTTCTTCCGTGAACATCCGTTCCGATTCCATACTTGGATTAAACATGCTTCCTTTGCTGAGCGAACTACTGTTAACACTTCGGAGGCCCTGTTTTAGAAAGCAGCTAAATATAGTATGGAGTTAGCGTGTGTCTGAAAGGAACGTTGAAAGGGGATGATTGTAACCGTTAACACTTATAATCGGTTAAAAGTAATCGTTCATAGCGATTATCGTTCTGGATGAGCCGCCATGTTCCTCATCCTCAAGCCTTCTTACAACTTAGCTTTACAGCCTTTTTTACATTTCTATTGTTGTCTCCTTGCTTTCACCTCGTAATACTCTTTTTATCAGGGTTGTGTTGTCTCGTACAAATCTCATGTATATATATATCTCATTGTCACCGACTGTAAATAGTCTTAGTTGTCTCTTCTTGACAACTTTCCTCAGTATATAAAACCAATTAGCTTTTATAAAAAGTGATGTTGCCCGCTTTTGAAATAAAAAACGGATAACTCCAAAAGTTCAAAAAATTTTACTTTTTCACATTCTTTGCTAGTATTGTCATGCGACTTAGTCTAACCTGACACTTTGGAGGCTTATTTCTTATAAGCTCCCGCTTCTGAACCTGAAATTTTTGGTAGAGTATGAAGTTGATAGACTGAACGAGCGAAAAAGTAAATTGTAGACATCTTGGAATTATCCGCTTTTGATACCAAATACCAAAGAAACATTACAGACTTTGTCAAAAAGGTTTATCTATCATACTTAAGAATTAAACTTGGTGAGCAGGATAAATATTTGGCCCCGCATAAGGTATGTTGTGCATGTGTCGAAAGTCTGAGAAAATGGTCGAAAAAGGAGTAAAAAAGCTTTATATTTGCTGTTCCTAAGAAATGGAGGGAGCCAAGATATCATTCCGATGATTGCTACTTTTCCAGTGTCGATATTACTGGTCATAACTCAAAGCAAGGTGATCGTTTTCACCAGGACGTTAAAGTGATCGAAAAACGCTACCAGGGCCGCTGGGACACCAACATGATGGGGGACTACTGTTGGTAACTTCACCGAAAAGTTCAAAAAGCGACTCATCGTAGAAAAAGGTAAACAAGAAGCTTCAAAGAAAAAAGAGAAAGAAAGTATAGATCAGTTCCTGTTCACAGGTGAAACCTGTATTAGCACATTATATCACTGTTTTAAGTAGCCACTGTAAATACAAACCATGCCTATGATGTAACAGTGTTTCGTTAATTCCCCCGTACCCCGTATAGGGGTTTATCCTATATAATACAAAGCATATTGCTGGAAAACTATGGATGATAAAAAAAAAACTAAGGCCAGATTAAGATTTAGATTCAGCACATAAAAATCTATAAAGATCAACTATTAAAGTTAAAAAAGTTTTTAAAAAAAACCTTTTTTTATTGCCCTGTGTTATTTAATCTTTTAACAATTACAGATGAACCCGGTGGTATCATCCGACACATGAAGGGGTCATCGAGGTTAGGTGGCATAAACACTAAACCTAGCGGTAGGGCGTGGTCTCGGACACATTGCCTCTATACACAACCGTTGTCCTAGAAACAGTACTAACTCTATCATATATTGAAGCTAAGACCCCTCATGGATTGTAGTTTTTCTTTTTTTTTTTTTTTTAATTAACACAAGAAAATGATATATTCAAAAACAAATTATCTTCTTGTACCTAACACTCATTAAATTTAAATTGTGATTTGTCACATTATTGCTCTGAGCTGTTCAATTATTATAAACGAAAACAAAATAAAACATAGAAGTACCTAGATATAGTCATAGGTCAGATTATAACATTGTTGATAATAATTTTATAAAACTTAAAAAACTGCAAGAAAAAGCATTAAAGAAATAGTTAAACATGATGAAAAAAAATATAGGTGTTTGAAAACAAATATGACATTATTAGGTCAAATAATGGTTATTTATATACTTATATATTTATAATTTTTTCTTGAAAAAAACAAGTTTTTTTTTCAAAGTTGCGTAGCTTTGAATATTTTTTTATATGCTGGTATGAACACAACATTAGGTTTATTTATTAGTTACATATACCATAAGTTTCCAATTAAAAATACTATAATGATTGACGAAAATTTATTCCTGTATTCTAAATTAGAACTTCTTTACCATTAATATAAAAATTAATAATTGGGTGGTGTTGTGAGGACTATAAATTTATTTCGAGGCTGGTTCCAAAAATATCAGACCAGAATCCTTCCGACACACATCCTTTGGCAGAACACAACGACCGGAAATATTTTAGAACTTCCTCTTCAGGCTTTTGTACTAAAAGAGAACGTGTGCAAGGCAATTAGAAGCCGAATAAGAATCAGAAGTCTAAGATTCTATGGGCACATAGTAAGAATGGAGCAAGGGAGACTTTAGTAGAAAATATTTGACAAAATCCGTAAACAAAAGAGCGTTGGAGGGTGTGTCTAGATAGACTGCCTAGATAGAGAATAATGCGGAAGGAAATGTTCTTGTGGAGGAAAATAATTTAAGAAGAAGATTAATTAATAATTTAAGAAAATTTAGAAAAGTGGATTTTGCTGCGTGGTAAGAAGAAAGGAAGCAAAGGCACGGAGAAACGATGAGAAATTAATGGGAGAAATGAAAGCCGAAAATGGAAAAGAAAAGTAGTGATATTCCAGTGGTCTTAAAAACCGTTTCATGAAAAAGATATATATATTTTTGCCACCTAGTGAGTCAATTAAAAAATATGTGTACTTAGTATTGTTATAAAATAATGAGTATTTTGCATTAAATGAAATCATAATTTATTTTTAATTTTTAGGTTTGTTTTGTAGGTAAAAATAATAATTTATAGTTTGTAAGAAACTTATTCTGCAATTATTTTACTGCATTGTCTGTATTGAAATAACAGTCCTAAAATTTAAATATTAGAAAAATATGTAGCTTGTTTTATTATTTAATTCGGAGCATTCCATTTTTATTTAATTAAATTTAAAAATAATGCCATATTTCGAGTAACAGATTAAAGTATTCGGGAACAGTTGCTTTTTGATTTGCCAATCTTTAATATTTTTTTATAATTTACCTGATCGAGAAATATAGAAGACTAAACCAAGTTTAGTTCCTCCAACCGTTGCTAGGTAACTCCGATAAAGTATTACACCACTAAAAACGTTTTTATATAATTGAGAGATTATAATATATTTTTTATAATAATACATTCAATTGTACTGTTATTTTGTAAACAATTATTATTTTTTTGTATACGCTCTATACAGATTATGTTAATGAATTGTGAGAAAAGTACACAAACGCTATCGACCGACAACAGTTACATTTAGCCTCTTAGAGAAAGTCACAACAAGCTTCGGTTGACACAATGTCCTGATTGTTATATCTTACGATAACTTAGGAAGCTTAGAGATAATTCATTTAAACAGATTTACTTTGTTGTTCATATATATGTTTTGTGTAATATATATCTTTGATGCGCGGTCATAAGGGCTTAAGTCGAAATTATTTGTAATTTTATTTTTATAAAACAGTATAGTAGTAATTTACAAGCACTACAGTTGTAATTCTATTTGAAGTATACATTTATTTCTTGTCTGATCATTCCTGATTTTGTATTATGGAATTATTTTGGCTTAGGCCCTTGTGACCGCACATCAAAGATATAGTATACGATATGTGTGTTATATAGAGTTTTTGAAGACTGTACTGAACTAACTGACTTCTGTGTTTGTATGGTAGACCAAGACGTTAACACTAGGGTTTTATTAGGCGTGTTATTATTGGAGGGGGTTGAGGAAGTTTCAGCAGCTGTGCTCCTTTTAAATGGATAAAATAAATATAATTAAGAAGTTAATCTTCGTAAACTTTCTTAAATAATGGTTATTGTTTTTATTCATAAATAGCTTTACAAATTAATTCTTTGAATATTACTTTAAATTATTACATGACACTGTGAACCCTCTCCCCTTTACTGAAATAAATTAAATTTAGAAAATTATCTCCTCTTACTTTTGTTCTGAGCTGTATACGGCGTTGTTTCTATTTCAGAAGTTGTACGTATGAGTTTGTACTCGTATATGGTTCAGTGGAGGAGAATGGTAGGGTCAAATTGTTGTTCGTTTATTAAACATTTAGATCCAGTGTTTAATTATTATTATCCAATATTATAGGGTTTTTTTTTACTAATTTGACATATAAGGCGTTCAGTATCAAATGCGGACAGCTCCAAAATTTTCAACATTTTGTTGAAGTGGTACCGGTTTTTTTCTCTATATAAATATGATTAAAAGTTTATCTCTTATTTGCGTCAGAATCTGCTTTAACTATAAACATGATATACTACTTTTAATTTTGATTTAAACCGAATGATACAATATAATTTTGCACCTAAAATTAATTTTAATTATTTTCTACAGTCTACATGACACTATGGTCTCACTAAACTGGCGAAATATATGAAAAAGTCAAATTTTTAATATCTTTAGTTAAGATCCGCATTGGATCCTGAACGCCTCATACATAAAATAAAAAAATAATTAATAAGTAACAATCCAATGTTGAAGTGCAAATTAAAATAAATCAATACCCATCCTTAAGCTTGATGATTCCCTACTTGAAGGCCTTTCCTGAAACCCTGGTTCCGGGAGGTGAATCGTAAACTGTGCTCATCAAACCATAAACGGTAGTTTTGCACATCTCGTTGCAATTGTTCTACAACTGTTCTGTTTTCTAATTAGCTAGTTTCTATTAATTCTTAACTTTTATCTTTTAAGGCCGTCAGTTAAATCTAATTTTAATCGAATCATGGTGTAGGAAATAATTAAAAACTTAGGTGTGAAATTGTGTTAATTATTCAGGTTAAATTAAAATTGAAAATTTGGTTCTGTCGTTTATAAGATGCGCTTTACATCATATTTATGGAATAAAATCTTATATACTTATTGCAGACTGAATACATTAAACTTAATAGCAAATTAATAAGGGTAATAATATTTTTTAAAATTAAGCTGTTCCGTTTTGTGACTTGATTCTCAGAACTTTTTATATTTTATTTGTTTTTTTTTAATTTAAACCTACTTAGAATTACTAGATTGAATAGACAAGAAACTGCTCGCCGTTCTAGGCTACTTCAACACTTACAAGACAAACACTCTAAGCTCCCAATTAATTACAAAAGACTCTAGATGACTATTATAAGTTCTATTTGGACTTACGGAGTAGAGCGTTGGGGATCCACGAAGCCATCGGATACCTCTCGTATCCAATCCTTACAATCCAAAATCCTTGATGCCCCTTACTTTGTTACAAATAAAGTGATATTACTTTACAAATATAGTCTATTTGACATTATATTGCTGTACCACTACAAAACATGAGAGATATTGGGCTCTGTACATCGTGGACCCTGTACTGTTTCCTGTCCAACGCTTGTGCAGGGGTAGAGGCTCGGCAATCTCCATAAGAGTCTGAAGATCACGCAGAATCGATCTATAGCTGTTAATCGATTAAGCAGTTTATCAGCCACAGACGGATTTGAACTCGTGAACTACAGCAAAGCAATTAAGCGCTCTAAACACTATTTCCTAAACCCCGTTTATAAGAATTACTATAATACATGTAAATAATTTATCGTTTATTATTTATTGGTAAATTTACTTATTGATCTAATGTCTGTTGGGTGAAAACTAAAGTTTGTGATGGGCGTTTAACCTATTTCTTTTTTAAAAACTATTTCTTGGCGTTTATTTTGAAGCTTACAAGGAAACTAGTAGTTGTATTTCTAAAGACTCACTAATTAGTGTCACAAGGATCAAGGACCGCAGATGCACTAATTAGTGAGAATTGAAACCAATTGGTTGCACTACGTGTGTGTACTCAGTGTGTTCCTCGCCCTCTTGTAGGCTGTCGTCTTGCTCCTCCCAGTGTAATTCGAGTTAAATACGAAGGTAAATTATGCTTTCTTATTCTATTCATTACATAATGAAAATGAGATAAGCTTTTATTTTATCAGTAACTTCATTATGACGATTGGAAACTTAATCGTATATTTTTTGGACATACCTATGCAAAAACTCCTAAAAAATGAAGTACATACTTCTATCGATTCGAGGAATGTTTTTTTTTTGTTTTCATCATTATACGTTAATGAATATTTTTTATTCACTTAAATTCACTATTCAGGGTGTGAATAGGAACGTACAGTAGGATTATATTTTTTAATTTTTTTTTATTATTTATTTATTGATATTTACAACTTTATTACAGTAATATAAAAAGTAAATTGGCTGAGTGATACATAATGACATGATATAATGACAAGTAGAGAAACTACCCACTGGTAGTACTCAAATCGCATGTTCAACTAAGAAGGTCACGTGGCCATCTTCTTCTAGACGCCTCGGAGGATTATCGGGAATTGAAGAGGAAGCTAGGTTTGAAACTAGAGGGTTTGAGTGGAAATGAAATTTGTTATGAAAGGATAGATACCGGGTTCGGGCCAAATCAGCAACAAATGGGACATTAAGGTCGCTATGGATGACTTTATTCTTAACAAAATAAGGAGCGTTGAGGATTTTACGAAGGATTTTGGATTGTAGGGATTGGATACGAGAAGAATTCGATGGCTTAGTCGAGCCCCAAAGCTCTACTCCGTAAGTCCAAATAGGTCGTATGATGGTCGTGTAAATGAGTCTTTTGTAATTAATTGGGAGCTTAGAGCGTTTGTCTAGTAAGTGTTGAAGTAGCCTGAAACTTCGAGCGGTTTCTTGTCTTTTCAGTCTTGTATGAGGATTCCAGGTTTTTTTAAATTTTAAAATGAGAAGCTTTATATTTACGATTTAAGATGAAACGGGTCATTTACGGTTCATAACATTATTATATGATAAAAAATTTGGAGTTTTCCTAATACAATTCATCAATTTGTTGGGTATTTATATTTTATTTATTTATCGACATCAGATTATAGCTGAGAGTAGTTTAGTGTGTATGCGCTGAGTGAATGTGGCTGTGGCCAAAAATTATTTAATCTGTGGGATTAAACCTGTGGGATCTAAAGACACTCCTGTGGCTCACCCAGCCTCTATAAAGTGGGTAGGGTATTTGGGAGTTTTCCAATTGCATTTTAATTTTTTTACTTATGGATATCATATTATACGATACTACTGTTACTTACTACTTTTTTCAGCATTCCTTGAATTGTTTTACTTAATATTCTTTGCCTTACGAACTGGGTGTAGCCAGCCCCCCGAGATATTTCATGACGGAGCACAATTAGGTAGAGCTATGACGTTCAACTTAGAAGACGGTTCGTGCCTTGGCCATCTGTTCCTCTAACCAGGCATACTATTATATTCGTCATAGTTCCATTTGATAGATTGTAAATGTTATTTTTGTAGGTTTTTGACGTTTACTATTACTCTAAATGTGGAATCGTTAATTCCATATTATAATATCGTCGTTTCAAAACCCGAATGGCGCTATTGAAAATTTATATTATTAACTTTGGGTTTAAATTATTGTAGGTAATGTAATTATTGATCTTGTATTTTGATTCTTTAACTAAAATATTATTAATTACACGAAATGTTTCTTAATGTTTTCTTAGCAGACGCAAAATATAAAGTATTTTCAAAATTACCTGAGATTGTAACTGCCTTTGGCCGGTCATATAGTACATTTAATCAATGAAAAGATTTTGTTATACATTCGAAAGATTGTTCTGAGTGTAGAATGCAGAGCTGCTGGTATAGTAGGATAGTTGGTTCGAAACCTGCTATGACACGTAATTTATTTAATATGTTATCTGCCCTAGATCGACCCTATGAGATTTGAATATCCTTCTGTTCCACACCCAGTTTCTATTGAGTTTATACTCTTAATTTGTGGTTGAGTTCGATCACGGGCAAATCACCTTCCTGCACAACCGTTTGTTTAATAAACTTTACCGTGTCTATCATTTACTGAACTTAATATCCTTTTTGGGTTCTAGTGGTTAAGGATTTATTTTATTATTGATTTAAAATTATTATATGTTTGTATTCAGCACATGTTAGTTTCCCTGGATTAAAGCTGATATTCCATTTATTTTTTCAATAAATGTAGTGTGAATGAAAATCTTCAATTAACGTAGAAAATAATATTATTCATTTTTCGGCCGGTTCGTGTAAAAAAAATAAAAAAATATTGAATAAAATTTTTAAAAGATTAATATACCCGTTTTGAATTAAATTCACTTAAATTATTTTCCATACTTTATTCTTACTTAAACTTAACCTCACAGGGTAGAAACCATTTGGTCGAAAGACATGCTAGCCGATTGCGTAGGCAATCATGTTTTCCCTTGAGTGAGAAGTGTTGGTACAACAATGGAGTCACACGTGCCTGTAAGACCCAAATCCCACAGTAAACACTGCCTAAGGAGTTAGGTACCCATTATCTACTGAAACAAAACTTGAGTTCTTTCCGTGTTACAATATCCGCTCACAAAACTTATGCAATCAATTATGAACTAAACTATGTTTTCTCTTTCAAAGGGAGACGAGAGGCTCAGTGGTAGGGCGTTGAGTTGCTGTGCTGAAGGTCCCGGATTCAAATCCGGCTGTGGTACATTTTATTTAATTTGTATTACATGTTTTATCTAACAGCGGGGGTTGAATACTTAGGGATCTGGGACTTACCCAGGCTATATGAATTGGGAAATCTAGCGGTTGAGCTTGATCGAGGACGAAACATCGCACTGCACAACCGTTGTCCAAAAAACAGTAGTCTCTACCACGTTTCTTCTTTTAATGGGAGAGAGCAGGCATAGTCTTTATTTAATTCTAACTTATTAAGGTAGGAGTATATTTATATTATATTAAGTTATGAATGGTATAATAGAGTATTACTATCTAATCAGAGTCGACTCTGACCCATGTCAGTGTGATGGGCATGATCCATGGAGTTGGCCTCGTCCCAACAGCTGACTGGGTTATTGGCCGCCAAGCTGCCTTTGGGAGGATAAACAAAGCTAATGTAGTCCCTATATATAGGCTATACATAACGTATATATCTTCCTCTATCTCTCTCTGTTGGCTCTGGTGTTTGTAATGCTATTCTAGGGCTTGAAATTACGTTTATAAGTCGCCCATTTCGATAAGAATAAGTACTTAACCATTATGAAATAGAATAGAAAAATTATTCCAGCACTAGTTCCCTTTAGAACAATAAGGTGAAACTAGAAAACAAACTACTACTATTGGCACTACCAGTACCAGAAAACATAACCAAAAAATACATCTGTCCAAAAGAGTACATAATTAAAATTACATAAAATCGGTACCAAAATAAGTACCAAAAAAAATTTCTTATCTCGAAAAAATCAACAAAAACAAAATGAAAATTGTAATTATTTTAACAGAAAACCCACTGAAAACCATTAATTACGTTTGATCTGTAATAATTATTACTGATTAGAGATTATCCGTTTGGGAATTGATATGTTGGAAAAGCTTGGATTTGAATGAGGATAGAGAAGAAGCATGGAGGATATTAGGTGAGAAAGAATTCGATGACTCTTAGTATCCAAGTTTTATATGATATCAAAAGCGGATAACTCCTAAATTTTAAACTTTGACTTTTTCACATTTGTGCTTGGCAAGCAGTTGTATGTAATACGACACTTAGCCGCATTATTTCTCCTGGTTTTAGTCCGATTCAGAACCTGATTTTTCGGGAGTATAAAGAATCGCTTGATTCAACTGGGGGCAATGTGAAAAAGTAAATGATTACTATTTTCGAGTTACCCTGTATTGATTCTGAGCTTCTCAACTGATTGATATCTGAAAGTCAAATTAATATGAAACTATTATAGAGGTAATAAAATGATTGTTTTATGGAAATATCCAGAGACATAAAATGCCAGAAAAAATGCTTTGATCTCTGCATGGGCACAGATACATTTAAAAATATCAAGTAATCTTATAGTAATTTCTCTCTTAGTTATAATTTCCAAAAAGATGACTTTAAAGTTGATCACTCCAGTACTATTATGTCCTCATAAGGGTATTAAAAAATAATGAACACACATAATTAACTGTCATCTGTTAGGAACATATTTGAACATAACAGAGAACTCATAACACTATCATATGACTAAAGGAAAAACATTAACTTCCTCCAAAAAGGTTCACAACATTCTCCCCCACATAATAAAAACATAAAAAATATATATACAATATAAACACATAATAAGAACATCTAAGTTTGAGTAGGTAGTAATCACTCCATCACATAATCACGAAAACGTTCGGGCATTCTGGTTGGCCTAGAAGATCTGCGTAGGACTGGTTCTGGAGGGATCGCATTGGGTATATCCCCAGTTAGCTCTTGAGGGCACGGTTGTGGAGCTTGAAGTTCTGATGATGGTACCTGAGGATCAGGAATGTCAGTCTGAGGAATCGCATTACCAGGATTAGTATCAGGTAATCTGGGAATTTTATATAAGGAAACTTCAGGATTGAATATGACAGTTTTCCTTGGTACAAATGTCAGACGCAATTGATCAATATGACGTTTCAGTATTCTCCTCGATTTATCTAGAACAACTATGTAGTGCCATTTTTCTAACTTGTTCAATATCTGGCGAAACTCCCAAATGTATTTATTGTTGAGGAAGAAACGCACTTGGACTCTCTCCCCCACTTGAAGAACCCTAAAACCACATGGAGCATTGCCTTTTGAAGTTCTGTGCTTGAAAGGGAAAACTACATCCAGACGGATCCGAAGTTTACGGTTTAAGCTGGTGACTTCCCACAAGCGGTGTTGCACGATATTTAAACAAAACCTTCCTCACTTTCTCAGCTATTGGTATATGTTCTTCAGTCATAGAAATAAGTAGGTGTTTCAATAAATGGACATGACGTTCAGCCAAGCCGTTTGTAGCCGGGTACCCAGGGACAATATATTTTTGGAGGATACCATTTGTAGTACAAAACTAAGAGAACTCCTCACTCCGGAAAATTGTAGCGTTATCTAATACAAGGAAATTTGGGAATCCATGGGCAGCAAATACGTCGTTCAGCAGTGATATTGTTGAACTGCTATTGGGTGTAGTTTTTAAAATCTTTATCTCTGCCCATTTAGATTTAGCATCAACACAAACAGAGTTATTTCTTACAAGTAGAATAGTAATCCAGTTTTAATTGTCAGGAAATAATGGTTCTGAATAATTCATGACCCGCTTAACGTACACTTATTTCAATAACTTAATCTTTTTTTTATTGTGTCGTGCAAATCGGTACTCATATATAACTCTAGTTTGGACCTTTATTAGTAATCTGTATCATCAGAATATTTTATCCTATAGGTTCACATAGAACCTCGACCGACCTATATGACTCTGCACTGCATCTTTCGGTGATACCTGAAATAAATTCTTGTTTAAAAAATACAGAATGCATTCATTCATAATCTTTATTTATTTATTAATGCTAAGAGTGTTCCAACATGTACCTTTTATGATGATTAGATGTCAACACTATATTAAAGGCGTATTTAGAAAATCTAATCTAATTTTATTTTATTTTATATATAAAATAAAAATAAAATGAGATAAAAATATATAAATTAAAATTTAAAAAAAAAATTATAGCATAGATACGAATAATAATAATAATAATAATGAAGTCTTTATTTATTCAGGGACATGTTCCTTTAGAATAATAATACAAAAAATAAAACATATTGTAGTTCATGTTTTATTTTTTGTATTATTATAATAAGTAAAATACAGTTACAGTTTGATCAACTAACTAAATGAAAATAAATTATGAGTTCGCTCTCAGTAACAAATTAAAAAGAATCTAATATTTCATTACCACAATAAAAAACCTTTATCCAGTCAAGTATGATTTTAATAACAAGTTTCGACATTAAATGTCATTTTCAATTATTTATATAAATTTCTTGTACCCTTTCATCTTAGTTTATAACTTGAAAAAGTTACAAGTCATAAATATCTTTTTTTTCCTTATTGTCATTGTTAATGTTTTACTTAGAGGTCAATTATCCTCCATGGTCCTTTGGATAAGGGAAGAACGGACGTTGTTTTCGACCAATGAGTTACACAAGTCTCTCATATCAGACAATCAACACCCGAACACACACAATACTTGAGGCATTGTAAGGTTCTTTCTCAGCCATCTTACGTTCTCAGGGATGGTGTACGCAACTTCTCAAAAAAAATTCTGAATAGAGAGGATAGAGACAGCAGTCCTTGACATATAATAGCAATCAAATAGCAGTCCTTTGGATAAAGGACCATGGAGGATAATTGACCTCTAAGTAAAACATTTTAAACAGTAACAATGACAATAAAGAAAAAAAAAGACATTTATGACTTGTATCTTTTTCAAGTTATCAACTAAGAAGGAAGGATATAAGAATTGTTTATAAAGATAATTGAAAATGACATTTAATGTCAAAACGTTTTATTAAAAGCATACATGACTGGATAATGGTTTTTATTGTGTTAATGAAATATTAGATAAATTTCAGGCCAGTTTCATCCTTTTTAAAATTAAAAAGAATAAAAAATTATAAAGAACCGTACAATAATTATAAAGAAAGAGAACTATAAATATTTGCATAATACATTACAATATATATTTTTTGAAAAAAGCACAAAAAAAACAAATGAACAAAGAAATAAGAAAAATACATTACTAACTGATTCTAAAACAACGCATGTAAAATTATAAAAAAAATAAAACGCACCATTCTTCCATCAGTTTACAAGTTTTCAAAATAAATATTGATTTAAATAAAGATTTTATACTATTTTCAACGCACCTATTTTTAATATATCTGTATTTTTCATTTGTTGTTGCTGATAATATTATTATTTTTTAACGCAGTACGGCATATACCAGTACTGTGCGAACATCTGTGAAATTGTTTATTGGTTGCATGGAATGCCATAAATATTTACTTTGAGACAGTCTACGACTTACAGATATTTACTCCTCTTAACTAGCATTTGCTATTCCGCTTAGAACGACAATAGGATTCCATGATACTATGACTGGTTATTTCATTGCTTTGAATAAATTATCTACTCCTTCTTCATAAAATTATTTAAATAATTATATGTCAAGGACTGGTGTCCCTATTCTCTCTATTTAGAATTTTTTTTTGAGAAGTTGTGTACAGCATCCCTGAGAACGTAAGATGGCTGAGAAAGAACCGTACAATGCCTCTAGTATTGTGTGTGTGCGGGTGTTGATTGTCTGATATGAGAGACTTGTGTAACTCATTGGTCGAAAACAATGTCCGTTCTACCCTTGCTAAATCGCAGAAGGTCGATTTCGTTTCCTAATTCCCGAATCGTCTGCTTCATCTATTAAGTATCGTGGTGGAGAGTCAATCGCTCTTGACAATAGCACCGGATGAGATGCTGACATCATGAGTTGTTATGAAATGAGGGCAGCAACCATGGATTGGTTTGGTAGTCTATAACGAGATAGCTTCCATATGGAACGGACTGTTCGATGAAAACTGTACGCAGACATTTTATTTATCTCCACTAAATCAGAAAAGGTTCGTTATAATAAAATGACTATGGCCCATGGAGGGTCTTGAGTTCAGTAGTGGACGGTTTCTAGGATAAAGGTTGTGTAGCCAGGTGATTTGTCCTAGATCATGCTCAACCGTCAGGTTTTCCCCCAAATAAGTGTACTCACTTCACAGATGAGCCCCAGGAGGGTCTGTTAACAGATTAAATAAATTATCTACTCACCCAGATTTAAAATAGGGATCATTGGCAAGATGGCTCAGGACTGTACAAAAGAGCTAACCTGCTTCTAATACTATACAAATTTCATAATAATTAATCATTAATTAACATGAATAAATAATTAAATAAATCATAATAATCATAAACATGCCACACTAATGAATATTTTTCTTTGAGACCCAAAAGGATCAAATTTACATAATTTGGATTTTTTTTCTTTTGTTTTTACATAATATGTATTTTACTCTTTGATGCTCCTTCCTTTTTCGATCTCTATCCTTCTTCCTTCCATGTTTTCTTTTTCAGTAAATCTGTTGTAAATTAACTTGTCAATTTTATTCCTATTCTTTAGTTGCACAACTACAGTATTAAATAACGTAAATAAATAATCCTAATCAACTACAAAAATGTTTATGTTACACTTCTTCAATCACATTTATATTGTTTTGCTTCATTCCACTGTTAGAAGTGAAAGAAATTACTTTGTTCAACATCATGTTGAATTATCAGTATAATTGTATTTATTCAACTACCTGGATTCGAAGTTTCAGCTGCACAGTATCAGTCGTTTTTATAATTTATCTACTGAAAATTTTAATGGAGGTAATGGTTTATTACTGATTAGAGAATTAAACAGCGTACCTCTTGTTTGCCCCGTAGGAGACTTTGATATCAAGTTCAAGAAAGTCATTAAGGCGGGATACTCCAAGGGAGGCCTTTGATCGGGACGGAAGAAGTCCTCAGGGGCGATTAGCTACACCCTGAATGGAGTCCTCTTCTGGGCCCGTGCGCTGGGTCAAGTGGATTTGGAGAGAGTATTCCTCATGGCTTTCTCCACCAAACTGGCACCGCTTGACATATCACCTGTCTCCATCTTGTTTTTCCACTTTCATGCACTCTGCAAAAATGACATTCCCACACTTTTAGATACCTTACAGGTTCTCAAGAAGTTCAAGAAAAGGTTTTTTAATTGTTATTTATTCTTGAATGAATATTGTCTGATCGTAAACATTTTAGGGAGGAGAAAATGGATACAATAAATTATAAATAGTAAGAAAATATTTATTAGAAATCAACGTCAAAGTTTCGAACTATATCGCAGTTCTTCGTCAGATCAGATAAACAAGATACAAAGAATAAATAAAAATAATTAATGATAATAATAATACCTATAAAGGCTTAACGAAACCGAAGGATCGATGCCGATCAATCTCTGCTTACGAACTTACGTCCAAACCAAGAACCGGCAAATCACTGACTCTATATTTTAATGATTTTATTATCTACCTTAATATTAATAATAGTGCGATTGAACGAATTAAATAATATTGGATACACAGGAAACTCCAGGAGAATAAAGAAAAATAAAGTTGTAACGTGGTAAATACGAAAAAACAAATAAAATAACTGGATAAAATAATTATTGTACCTTTTTAATTCATAATAGTTTATTTAATGTTAAAATATTTTTGAATCAGCTGTGATGTGGACCTACAATTCGGATAGGAAAGTTTTTTTCTGATAAATAGTTTCTTACTGTATATTTTTGAATTTATGATAGAGAGGAAAATAGTGGACTTTAAGATCTAATGTGGGATATAGATAGTATGTGGGTGCAGTCAATATAACACTAAATTAAAAAAAAACTAATTTATTATGAGTGCCAACGTTTCGGCCATATCAATATATATTGTATTGTAATATATTGGCTCTGGCTTTTATCAGCCCTGACGATGGTCTACAACGTAGGTCGAAACGTCGGCACTCCTTATTTATTATGAGTTTATATTGGCTGCACCCCCAGACTGTCTATATCCCACATTTATGAATTTATTTTGACCTCTGGCCAGACCATTTTCTCCTTCAACTAGGTCGAATAAACAAGATACAGAAATTATTTTAATAAATTTTTATGTATTGTTTTTTCAGCATTGATGAAGACCTGTTATGTGGATCTATACGTTAGTGTCTAAAAATATGTTACTACTTATTTTGAACTCCACCCGATCCAATTTCTCGACCACGTTATTATTTTTTTATTTTTTCAACATTTTGTTTAACTATGATTTTTATTTTAAACCTCTGATGACTAGACGTGGAGTAAGTGGCGGAATCGTATTAGGTCTGACCTTGTAGATTAGTGTTATGGCGGGAAACATTGAGAGTGAAAATTAATCTAAAACTTTGGTGCTTTGGCTTGATTATTAAGCCTTATCATTTATTAGAATATTTATTGTGATTCATATTTTTTGCTATTAAAATCTCAAATACACCTAATTTTTTTTAGGAACAACATTTATTAAATATTTTTCAAAATAGCTTAAGTCACTGTCCATTGATATACCATTGAAGTTACTATCCTCGAAACTTCATATTTCATTTTCACCTATGGTATTTGAATAATTTTAAAATATTTCTTGTGCCTTAAATTAATTTTATTTATCATAACGATTTATTCGTTGACGCATATTACAGTCAATCACCTGAATAAACTTTTAAAAAAGTATTAAGCCTGAAATAGGTTTTTAAAATTTTGACTGTTTTCCTTCTATTTTCCTACCTATATGTTATCTTATATATTTCGAAGTAAGTTATTTTTTTAAGGTAAATTTTCTTTAGTAAATCGTTTCTTCAAGCTATCTCGTACAGTTTACTAATCATAGTATTCTGTCTTTACCCAAACAATAGAAGTTTGTCACAACACGATAAGATTAAAAATGCATAATATTAAAGACAATAGAAGAATTGACAAGAAAGAATATGTCATTTTACCTTTTCTAAAAATACTTCGGATTTCCGGAAAATTTTACGACTTATTCTGGAAGATTAATTGAACCCTATCAAAAATCAAACATATTAAGTAAATTAACAATTATCCTTTAGAAAATAATGTTCGAGTTTTTGATCATGTTTATGGTTAATGTTCAATAAAAACATACAAAAGGTCTAATTATTTATTTTATATAACAAGAATTGTTTCCATTATATGAATTAATAATGTTTTTATTCAGAGAATAAATTAACATTTTCTTAGACTAGAGTCTAAGTAATATAACTTACTTCGTTGCTTATTCATTGAATAAGCAAATAAAAATCGCTAACGCTAAAAAATTACGTGGTGATGAATCTTGCTGACTAGCATTCTTGAAACTGGGTTTATCTGATCTCTTAAACTTGACCTTTCATGGACCATTTATCAGAATAAATAAAGTAAATATAAATTAATTAAATGATGTAAAACTATAATTCATGATAAAATACTGCGCTGTTTCTAATAGTAACGGTTGTACAGGCCCAATTTACTCCTTTACTCATGAATGGTGTAGGGCGTAGAAAGATATTTTTCAAGAATACTATGAGAAGTATCATATTTCACAAGAGCATTATTGTAATTGTTATCATTTACGCATCTTGTGTAATATATTATCATTAAAACCAGTGTTGCCGTTTTGCAAGGAACGGTGATAAATAAATAAATAAAATTTAGATTATTGCAAACCTATACAAACAATGGACACAAACTGTACTTTTTTAAGCTAACGGCTGTGCAGGGAGAGATTTGGCCTGGATAAAGCTCAGCTCCCATTTTTCCCTTTTTAAGGGTACCCAGTTTATGTAGGTTTGGTGTGTCTCGAGTTGGTCTGAAGATCTCTCTAAACGATCTGTGGTTATTAAAAGATTAAATAAGTTATCTGTAATATAACTGAAAATATAGTTATCTGTATAATAGAGTATAATATAATCTATTATATTATAGTATAATAGATCTATCATATATAATGTCATATCTATATCATATACAATCTATCATATCAATGTCATATCTATATCATATATGATGTTCAGGATCTAAATCGGAAAACTAAAAAATTTCAAAAATTTACATTTTCAGATTTTTCTATAGTTTAGTCAAGCATAATTTATAACTTGAGTTTCAGAACCGGACTAAAAACATGAAAAATAAGGCCGCGAAGTGTAGTATTATATTAAATTGCTTGACTAAACTACCAAAAAAATCAGAAAAATTAAATTTTTTTTCCATTTTGATCATGAACGAAGAATAAAGAGGCACCAACATCCTCCTAATTGCTGCCGAATTGATTCAGTCCCAGGAAATCGCTGACTGGTTAGGAAAACCCGGACATGCTATCATAATGGAAATGCGCCGCTGATTGTTATCAACAGGTCGATTATGAATAATTTAATTCTAAAGCTGAACTCTATTGATCTATAATATCAATCGGAAAATATTTTTTAATTGATTTATAAAAATAATAATTTACCTTCGATTCGTTAATTTTAGCCAAGGCCGTTAAAAAAATTTGTCCTTTTGACGTTATTTAAGCGTGAAATAACCAAATAGCCTAAAAAAACTTTTCCTTGATTTTAAACTTAACGAATCGTGAAGGTCTTGTTTCATCAACGTTTGTATCTTGTATATAGTTTATATCCGTATTATGATCATATAATTTATATTGTATATACTCTATCAATATTGTACTGTAGATGCTCTTCCATACTTATTTCCAGGGTTTTTTTATGGTCCTGCAAGGTTACATTTAGATCTTTAAAGAATTTCAGATACAGTATTTAAGTGTTTAATTGCTTCTATTGTGTTAACAACCAGGAGTCTACATGAAAACAAAATGATTTTTGGTTTTTACTACTTTTTTATTTTAATTATTTAATTATTATTGATAAATTTGAATTACCCTTACTAATCATTAATCATTGTTCACTCTCAATTATTCTTAATTTAACGATTTCTGTTTCTATAAATTTTTCGATTTTATGTTTGTTGATTTGAGATGCATTGGTTTTGATATTCATTGATGCTGCTTTATTTAGGGTGTATGAAGAAACGTTAAATGGTTAGCAATAGCTACTGGATTGTGCATTCCTGTATTTTAGATGCTTAAAGCTTAGTTTTCAGTAATTTTCCTATTGCATTCTCATAATAATGATTATTATTCCAATCTGGAGAAGTATAACTATTCATTAGTTATTGTCACTTAATTTTTGTGAATTTATAACTACATACCACACTAGCAGTTGATACTAGTGCCGTAGCTTATGGAACGACACAGAAGAATTCTCACATAATTTACTATTAGTTAACGTCCTGGTTTTTGCTTTTTTTTTAATAAAATATTGTGATTTTTTTTAATTGGTCTAAACGATTACTTTTTAATTTATGGATCTTTTGTCTATACTCATTGCATCTATATTTGTAGAAAATATTAGCGATACACAGTCTCATAATAAAAAATGAGATCTGGTTGAAGAAGTGGACAAAGGAAGAACTGTGGTGTGCAGGTAACCTTGAGAGCAGGTGAGTCAACCTCCCCTCCTCTTCTAGGCTATGACCTGCCTTTGCAATATCATCTTGGGCTTTTCCCTTATTTTGTATAATAATCATAAACTATTATTGTAGAAGTGTATAAACTATTAAAATAATAATAAAAACCTATACCGAGGTACATTACTTGTATAAAGATGCTCGTATGGTCCAATTCACACTGGATAGAATGGTTAGTTCATATAAGAAGAATTCCTGATAAAATAGTACCGAGAAATTTCCTGTAGTGTTCTATAATTGGCAAAAGGTGAGTTGGCCGAACAGGTAGGCGGTGGATACAAGGGGTTGAAGAAGACCTCAAAGTATTTGGCGTCACTGAATGGAAGCAAAGATCAAGAACAGATACGATTGGAAGAAAATTGTTGAGGAAGCCAAGGCCCATGCAATAATAGTTAAAATAATTGTTTATTGTTTAGAATATTTGTTCCGAAAAAGGATGAAGAATTTCAGAGATTGCACAGCGCGGAATTACATAGAATGCGCCCGATTTTTACAGTTGAAATTCTAGTGTCGCGAAGGTTAAGATATGCTTGTAAGAAACGTAGTGGTAAATGTCCGAGAGGTAGACTCAAACGTAAGGGGATTGCGTTAAGAGCTTATAAGCAAATATTGGTGGTATCGGTATCGAGCCTTCGGGGTAACTAATCCTTTTTTTACCTATTTATCCATAGATTCAATTGTATCCATCCATTTGAACTAAAAAGTAGAATAAGTCCAAACACCTTCAATAGTTTCCATCTTGTTTCTATTCTGAAGGAAACTTGTTGAGTCGCCCTTAAGACATCAAACAGAAGTCCCAGACTCTGAGTGCCCTCCATTGTGGATTTAGGGATCAGTGCTTTTGTGGTTATAATAATAATAATAATAATGACCACGCTTCCATTCACTAGAATTCTCTCATTTTAGTCGCTAATGCTTATAGTTTCCAGTTATTTCCTGATGTTATCGTTAGGGATCGGCAAATCAATAATATTTGTTTCCTCTCTCACAACGTTATAAGGAGGATATCAGGTCTATTGTGACGCACCGTATGATCAGTAATTACAGATTCATCCCGTATTATTAGCTAATAATTCTTAGCCGGTGATCAATCTCAGTTCCCGTTTAACCACACGTGTCAACTGATACTATTGAATTTTAACACACTGTAAGAAACTTCGAGATTTTACATTGGCAATGATAACGCAATGCCAAGCAGACACTTTAGATAGTTTTCAGAGCGGAAATGTTTGTCTTATCTTTAAGGTCTTATCCATTCTGTTCCGCATCCGTTTGTGCGGATTTTACATAAAACTACATATTTATTTGCTTAATATAAGTATATAATTATGTATAAAAATATATAAACATCGGTATCATTTTGGAAATATTAAAGAATGATGAATTATCTTTAATAATAACACTTATTAAATATTATCTGAGTGTGAATCCAATAATTAATATATATATATATATATATATATATATATATATATATATATATATATATATATATATGTGGTTTTTAGAGCTTAAATATTTTGAAAATAACTATTAATTATTGGATTCACACTCAGATAATATAAACATGTAACCACTACGACCCGTGAACGATTCTGGGGTTCAGTACATGGTAGAGACTGTACTGTTTTATGGACAGCGGTTCTGCAAGGAGGTGACTATATATATAAATAAATAAAACTTGTACCACTACGACCCGGGTTTGGGGTTTAGTACATGGTAGAGACTGTACTGTTTTATGGACAACGGTTGTGCAGGGAGGTGTTTTGTCCTAGATCGCGCTCAACCGCTAGATTTACCCCTTATTTTGGGTACCCATTTTATAGAGGCTGGATGAGCCCCAGGAGGGTCCTATATCCTAATCCTGGTATATAAGATATAATAAAGTGTCTATATAAAAAAAAAGTAAAAATTCGAAAACTATTCTTAATTTACAAATTTCTTTATTTTTTTAATGTTTTCTCCATTCGAAGTTCTACGCTTAATGTTTCTAAATATATACCAGTTTTGTCCATATAAATACAAAAATATTATCCCCAAGTACCCTGGATCAAAATATAAAATGAAATAAGTCTAAGACGGGATACTTTTTTATTCAGCATATTTGTTGTCGGTGTAACGTCAAATTGTTTTCATAGGATTACGAACAAATATCATTCCGCTATTTACTGGTTAGTTGAATAAGAAATATTGTATACTGATCAGTTGGGGTCACCAATGTTCAAGTGGTTAGGATAACTACCTACTATACCCAAGATCGCGGGTTCACAGCCTGGCAGATGGCCTTAGGATATTTTAAAGGAAGCGAAAATCTCTTGGTTATGCTGTCGTTAAGAAAGGACGTAAATGGATCCTCCCCGAGCCTGTACGATGTCAGGTACTCGTTAAAGATGCTTACCAAATTAAAAATTTTCCTGTGTAGCATCGAACGATTAGCCATAGCAGCATGACCTTAAACGAAACTATTCCTTTTTCGACCTCAAGAAGTATTACTATTTTCCTAGCGATTTTATAATTATTCGTCAATCTCAAAATTATAATTGAGACTACACCGTTTGCTGAATCAGTCCATGCGTACGATGTATCTATGTATACGAAGATGTAAATAAAGTAGAATAATACATTTTATTTTACTATATTAAGAAATAAATGTAGTAAATCGAATCATCACTCTTAAACTTCTTCGTTTCTTAGTCTTCCTAAAATTCACAACAACCAGAAAGAACAGCGACAAGCAAATTAATTTAGAAAAACAAGACACGATAAGAATGAGGAAGAATTACTAAGTAGCTTCTTGTCAGGTCCTTATGTTAATTAAGGAGCTCTCTCATCCGTTTCCTTTTCAACCTTCTACGCATGCTGCAGTGCCATCCTCTTTAGTTTTTAATATAGTTTAATGAGTTTTTAATAGACTTTAATGGTTCTACGATTCGCTGTTTTCAACAAAATAAATTAATTATACCTCGATCTTTCGGTTGATTTTATTAAAACGTATTTTCTCTACTAAAACATAATTATTCATTAAATGTTTTATTGCTGCCATTTAAGACGTTCGGTTTAAGCAGCCAACCTTCAAATCGTAAGGTCTACTATTTATAGGTGGGCCAGTGTCGCGACTGCGATTGAAATTAGAATGCCCTGCAATGGTCTAAGAATGCATCGGAGGGTGTAAACCTAAATCACAGACAGGAATGAAACGACGGTTATCGAATTCAGTGTAAAAAGGAATTAATATTCTCCTTTCTCCTTTTCTGTTTTCTCAACATACTTACTTTTATATTAGGAAAAGACCTTGCAAAAAAACTCATTTAATTAGGAAATATTTCCGTTTAGTAGTCACCTGGTTTTTTGTTTTTTATTCAGTAATATTTGGAACCAAGTATTTATTATTATTATCCGTTTTTTCACGCTTTTCGGCTTCGGAACTGAGATGGTGAACAGGCAAGTCCGGGCGACATGTAGTTGTTAGCATCTTCAAGCATTAAACAATATTTTCTTACTATCTGGTTGAATTAGTATTTATCTCGATAAATTTTCTTACTAGCTAGTTAAGCCTCTGTTAAGACATCTAGTGGATGTCCCAGACTCTCAGTGCCCTCCACTGTCTATCAGTTCATTTGTGGATATTATAATTAGTGGTCTTATGCACCGTTTATCATTATTATATGTATATAATCATCCTCAAAAACAGTTAACAAGATTAGTTGATTCAGCTGATACAGTGGATAGGTCTTCCTTATACAGTGGATAGACTTTCTTATACCATCACCACAATATAAATATATAAAATTATTATTTATTTAAAAAAAATGTATTTATTGAAATTCACAACTGTATACTGAATACATCAAGTAAATATAATCAAAGATAAATCATGTCCCGGAATAAGCAAAAGTAGAGACCTCTACCCAGTGTTAGTACTTAAATGAAAGTTTAACTTAGAAGGTCACGAGGCCATCATCTTTTCAGACGTCTCGGAGGATTATCAGGTATTGAAGAGGTTGCGAGGTTTGAAACAAGTGGGTTTGAGTGGAAATGAAGTTTGTCATGAAAAGATTGATATCGGATTCGGACCAATTCAGCAACAAATGGGACGTTAAGGTCATTATGGATTACTTTGTTCGTAACAAAGTAAGGAGCATTGAGGATTTTACGAAGGATTTTGGATTGTAAGGATTGAATACGAGAGGAATTTGATGGCTTAATATAAAATTAAATATGAAATAAAATATTTCGTAAATAAAAAATTAAAATTAAATATATATAGATGATTGTATACAATATTACTGAACTAGAAGGAGTTAAATAATGTATTGATCAGTTCTGTTCTTACATATTTAAAATTAATTATATTATTATATTTATTACATATTTTTAAATATATTTTTCTATTAAGTCACCATGTACTAAGTTTCATCAACACAGCTTCTTTTCTATGTCCTTCGCTCTCAAATCTCCTTCATTCTTCCATTATGCTTTTCCTTCCTGTACTTTGTCCAAGGTTTACCACGTTCTTTTTAGGTGGTTCATGGATAGTAATAGATTTTTACTATTTTGCCGTCAGAGATATAATCACCCAGTAATATCTGGTGGAGTAATCTTCAGCTCCTCCATGTCTTTTTCCAATTATGAAAACTGTGTATTCCTTACTATTAGCTTTTTTAGATATTTGGAAAGGTAATCTATAATTATTTATTATTATTATCACTACTGTTTAATTACCGCCTGTAAACATCTGCAGAGACAGTTCACAAGTTCCTCTTGCTGTTACCTCTCAGTGACTCAGATACTATGAGCTAAGACGATTGACCCCAATTGACACCAGTTTGCCTGCGATAGTGAGGCCCAAATGGAATTAGCGACGAGCCATCAATTGTAAATTAGGTTCCAACTAATTAGCAGTTATTGGTGCCGGGATCAAGGCGCCACTCTCCTCTGTTTCTAACTAGCGTGTGGTTTGAAAGTTACTCTCAGGTTTAATTGACAATAATAATTATCAAACATGTTCAAGCACATCACCAAGCAGAGAGAGATTATTTAATTCATGTAATTGTATACTTCGCCTCAGACTAAAGTTAAAAAGTGCTAAATGTTATAATGATGGATCGAATTGGTCAGGGGATGCTGTCAAAGATAATGCAAAAAAAGTGAAACTTTTTAAATTTTTTTTAATTAAGCCTATGTTTCGGCCTATGATGCAGGCCGTCTTCAAGGCGAATGTGGGTTTCTGGTCTCCAGTGTTAGTTTGACGAGTTAAGTAGTTTGACGAGTAGGCCGAAACGTTGGGACAATTAGAAAATAAGTTTCACTTATTTTGTGTTATCTTTGGCTGCACCCCCTGACCAATTCGATCTATCATTAGATTTATCTAGTTAACTATTTTACACTCAATGCTAAATTTTATATTTTTTTTTAAACATAAGAAAATGTATTAGGATATAATAATCACATATAATAAATAATAGATTGATTGTTTAATAATAATTGACTGTATTTGATATCAAAATGAAAATTGTCTGGGTTGGCAAGGATTTTCTACGTTCAGGTCAACATTGTAGATCTTTATCACGACTAAAAATACCAATATAAATTATAATGTTAGAGGACAAACATATATAAAAAAATTGTAAGAAGTTGAATAAATTATTAAGACAAAAATCAAACTGGAATTGATATTATGCTTTAGGTGGGGGAGGGGTTCACATAGTGGTTAACATAACAACCGACTGTGATCGGGAGGTACTCTTTGGCTTATTTAAGGACAGTAAAAAATCATTGGTTATGCCGTTCTAAGCAGGGGGCTTAGAATGGCCTCACCGATTCTTTGTCGAATCAGGTACTCGTCGAAGACCCCTATTCTGATTATGCATCTCACTGTAGGATCTTATGATTAGCTATAGCAACATAAATTGACGTTAACTAAATAAACAAATAAAAAAATAGTTACATATGTACTTGTGTATTAGATGCACCACCAGAAAAGGCCAATGCGCAACCAGTTACGTTTTATAACAGTTACATTTCTAACAGTTACCTTGGATAACCTTCTTAAATATTTTTATTGGGGTTAGAATTTGCATAACATAACATGCAATATAATAATGATGGAAATAAATAAATATAACTAATAATAATATAATTGAGTATATAACATATATAACAACATAATGAAATATATATTATAAATAAATATAATAATAATAGAAATATATAATGGAATATATAAACAATATAAAATAAAAACCACCCCTAACCACCAAACAAACAACAAATCAGCAACAAAGAAAAATGAGGAAACAACAACAAATCTAGAAATAATGAAATATATAATATAAATAAATATAATATAAACAATATAAAATAAAAACCACCCCTAACCACCAAACAAACAATAAATCAGCAACAAACAAAAATTAGGATACAACAACTCTAGAACACAGGGAGAAACAAAGAAGAATGAATCTGTAAACAATGTAACTGTTTGCGCATGCGTACAACATTGGCCTTTTCTGGTGGTGCATCTAATACTCAAGTACCGTTATATAATATTTGATCTAGTTAATAACCACCCCTCGCTTCTTACTCTTAATATCTTCCTAAAGATTATACTGAAATCAAATATCAGCATCGCTGTTCCTCCAACACGTAAGATTTTCTGTTAATTACCTATAATAATATCTACGTTGCTTGGAACTCTCTACAGCCTTCTCAGTATTAACTGATTTATTATCGAACAGACCTAAACGATTTGTAACTTTTCTTTTAAGCTGACTTGAAGTGCCTTTATAAAACCTCAGTATTGAGATAATCGTCCACAACGAGGGCAGCTGAGCAGGTCAGCAGGTTCTAGTACATAATAGTGACCACATAATCCCTTTCCAGCAATCATTCGTCTGGAAATCTTTCCTACTCACTGATCCAGCCTTGGCCTCTTCGCTCTCTTACGTTTTCCCAGTTCTTTTCTTATTTTAATGGCATTACTCATCCAACCATTATAGTCTGATTGGACTACCGATTTTCAGATAATTTTACCTCGAGTTAAACAAAAAATTAAATAGGAAGTCATGAGGACTCCCGACAGCAGTAAAAACTCAAGACTTGGGAATAACTTTTTTGAACTTCTAAATCAATTACAGGGGTAAATGAAAATGAGGTTCCATCTACTATCGAGCATGTTGGAAACCTGCAAGTTTTTACCTACCAAAAGTAGCTAAACGCGGATAAAGAACTTTTCACTTCAAAAAAATACCACTCTTGGTAAATATAGTCTTGGGTTCAATACATCATAGAGAGTTGCTGTCTCTAAAACAACAGTTGTACGATATCATGCTCAACCGCCTGGTTTTCCCTTCAATCAAGATTAAGCACTTTACAGAGGCAAGCACATCGGTGAATGTTGGGAGTTTAAAATGTTTATATGCGATTGCCGCATTTGGACCTGGGACCTACCACACACCAACTCAGCGCTCTATACACTGCTAATATGCTAATATGCTCTTTGTATAAATTATATATATGGTGCATATGGTGTACATATATTTAGAGTGATGCAGTCGGGAGTGGTCAGGTCGAAAGCCTACGTTTCGGTCCTACATTTTGAGCTAAATTGTTTTCAGGGAGCAGGAGCTAATGTTGGGATGTAGCCCAATCCCCAAACAAATTTCAATTATGCATTTTACTTTATATAGATTAGGAAAAATATTGAATTAATCTTCTTCTTATCTGGCATCACGACACCCATGATGAGTCAAAGCCTGCTCCAACAAGAATTGCCAGTCCTCTCTATTGCCCGCCACTGCCTTCCAATTTCTTAGTCCAAGTAGCATTCTGGAGTCCGCAGCCACACAATCCTCCCCACGAAGCTTTGGACGTCCTACTCCATTCTCATGACATGACCAGCCCAGCGGAGTCGGACGAATTTAATGACGGTGACAACATTGACGTCATTATACGTCACGCTTATTTCGGCATTTGTTCGTCTTCTCCAGGAACCCTGCTCACGCACACCTCCATATATCCTGCGTAGCACTTTACTTTCGAATCTCAAAAGGGCTTCTTCCTGGCCCTTCGTCATCGTCCAGCATTCTGAATGCGCCGCTCTATTTCTTATTTTTGTTAGAGAGGAAATAGTTGGTTGGAAGAACTAATACAGGATGGAAATTGTTGGGGGGCAGTCAAAATGTACACACAAATAAGTGGACATTTATTTTGTATTTGTGCCTACGTTTCGACCTACTTTGCAGGTCATTTTCAGGGCATGAGAAAAAACAGAGAAAAAAATTGACTATAAACATACATAACAGTACTAAGAATATAATAAAATAAAATAACATTATAGTAATAATTTAGATATATTGAAAAGTTGAAAGAAATAGTGAAGGAGGTATTATGAAAGGATATTATAAATTTTAAAAATTTACAGAATAAATGTACATAAAGGTGATACCATTTTTTATATTTAACATGGTTATGACTTATTAAATAGTGTATTTAAAATTAATTATTTTGATACTTCAATACCTCTAAAATATTTATATTACTGTTATTAAATAAGGTAGGAATATATTAAATGGAAATTAAGTAATCTTTAATTAAATAGAAGCGAGGTACACAGTTCCAGTATTTATTTTTACATTTATTAGACACATTGGAAACAATATCACTCGTTCTCAAGCAATTTTTGGTTATCATAAAAAACGAAGGTATCTTCAGTTCTTTTCTTTCCAGTATGCATATTCAATGCTATTAATTCTTAAAGTATTGTGTTGTGAGTGTTAACGTTTACATGGCAGATGCTTACATATAATCGCATGTTGTTTCCCATAATTATTAATATCCATTGTTTATGAGCCCATATCCTGGTGAGAGAATACGAGATAACCTTATTCAACATAACCTTATTCCCATCATACAATGGTTGTGCAATTCGCATGGGATTGGCCTCGGTGTACAGTGTGCTCAGTGTACTCTTGCGGTGCTTACGGTAGCTTCGAACATCTCTTCAGTCGAAATCCGTGTAAGTCATTTTTAAGTCCTTAATCGTCTTTATTCGGAAATATTCCGGAATCACTTTGGTATCTGTCCCGTAGGTTGTCGCTTCGAGTTAAGTTACAACGTTTTAACTTTTCACTCATTTCCTTTTTAATATTCTCGAAAATAAAAATAATTTTAATACTGACTGTATATAGACTAAAGAACCTACTCATGCATACTGTTTAGGTTATATAATCATCTACACTTCGAAATTCAACAAAAATAATTGTTGAAACGTTCATTTCTTGATGAAATGATTACCGAAATATGTACATTTAACATAATTAAACTCTTTATTCCACACTAAAACACACGATTATTTTCAAGAATATTACAAATAAACGAATGAAAAGTTAAAAATTGTGACAACATGAAGTAACAACCTGTGTAGCTGATACCATAATTTCAATCAATAATATAATAGCAATGATTTCAAAACACTTCTCAAGGTTGTTGGTTACTGTTTTAACAATATACAGGGTGTTTCGGAATTGCACGACACTATTTTAGGTATGTGTTCTCTAACAAAAAATAAACAAAAAAGTTCATATTAACATATATCTCAAACTCATTTATTAAACAGACATCAAAGGTTAAAGATTTATTGTTTATTATTACTATTTATGTAATACTATTACAACATTTAGAGTAACTTTTCAAAGGGGCATACGTTTTGTTGAACGTAACATTCGGCATGACGAATCCATCCTCTGGCTTTTTGTAGAGCTGAGAAATCGGATCGTGAAAGCCGCAGTAACTATCAAGCACCATCCTGATGCTTTACGAAGAGCCAGAGAAGCATGGATTCGTCGTGATGAATGTTGCATTCAACAAAACCGAGGCCCCTTTGAACAGTTACTCTAAATGTTGTAATAATAATATATAAATATTAATAATGAATTATAAATTTTTAACCTTTGAAATCTGTTAAATAAATGAGTTTGAGATGTATGTTGATATGAACTGTTTTGTTTATAGAGAACACATTCCTAAAATAGTGCCTTGCAATTCAGAAACACCCTGTACAGTATGTTTATTTTTATACACAATGATTTTTTGTTTACTGGTGTTTAAAATTCCAGTATTAAATTTGACTTATCAGCTATCTCAATTAAAGTAGCTTTCTTCACTTTAGATATTCATGTATAAAGTTAGGTTCAAGTTTGAGATGATGTTCACTGATTTTATACGGTGTTTTTAGAATATTTTATGGTTTCGGAATAAAAAGCTGATATCATCTAAGTTTCAAAAATTAGCTTTTTCACATTTTTCGCTATTTCAATAAACAATTTTGTCGGACACGATACTCGCCGTCTCATTTCTGAAGATTTTAGTCCGGTTCTGAACCATAAGTTTCGGGAGCATGAAGCATTCCTTGCCTTAACAAGCAAAAAATGTGAAAAAGTGATATTTTGGAGTTATCGAGTTGTTTTTGTTTTATACTTTCAAATTGTATTAGTGCTTCAAAGTTAAATATTATACCGACTGATGTTTTAAATACGAATTTATTTACGGTTAAATTCTTCTGGATCGGAGTGTTTCATGAAGTGCCGGATTGCAAAATATTCTGTGGCGCAGTAAAAGAACATTTATAGTAGTGAAAGAATAAATATTCTTTAAAAATGTCCATAGTACTTTAAAAACACCTGACTTGGTATTTTTTAGTACAAGCCATTTTTTGTTTTGTATCATTTTGCTAAATTCTCAATTATTTTGATTCCTTTATTTTCTAAAATACTTATTGAAAAAATAAAATATTTACAAAGTGATTTAAAACACATTCTGCAACAAGTTCATTTAATAATAAAATTAAATTTTTATCTATTATTAAAATGTTAATAAAATTACTAGAATCTACCTATCAACCTACATTTATTTAGTTAGGAATTGGTCACGTACTTTTTCGCTCCCTATTTAAATAACTATATACATTTTAATTTACTGCTTTCTGGTGTTGATTATTGTATTGTGAATGATGAGTTTTCTTTCGTACTCTTCCATTAAATATAAATTAAAAAACAAACAAAAAACGCTTTCCACTGGAAGGGATCATGTCGTTGCATTTTATATTCATACCGTGCCATATCCCGTCTGGCACCAATCGATCAGTCAACATTTTTTGCTTGGTGAAGTTTTTTTTTCACTCGTTTGTTCGTTCTGAATATTTCGTGGAATTTTCCCTCCCATTGAAATGAATTGATGCTCCTACTTTCTTCTGATGAATAAACCGATTAAAATGCTTTTATTCTGTTTTAAGTAACCTAAGATAATATAAAGCTTTAATTCGAGAAATCGTGGTCATTTACAGTCACATTGTTTCTTTACATTTTAATAAAGTTGTTTAATGATAATCTCGATACTTTTTAATTTTTTTTTCTATTATTAATTTTTTTATGTTGAGAAATGTTTTCACTATCCTTTAAGCCTTCGTAATAAGTATATTTAATACTAAAAGCTAATATTGTGAAATTTATTTTTTTTAAAAAGGAGCGTAGTGACTTAGTGGTAGAGCGCTGAGTTGCCATGCTGAAGGTCCTGGGTTCAAATCCCGCACGCAGACTTTTATTAAATCTGTTAGCGGTCTGAGATGGATCCTATGGGATCTAGTACTCTCTTGGTGCTCACCCAGCCTCAATAAAGTGGATTCCCAAAATAAGGGAAAAAACTCTGGGGGCATGATTTTGGACAAATCACCTCCCGCCCAACCGTTGCCCAAGAAACGGTACATATATTCTGAAAGGGTTTTAGTAATTCAATGAGTAATGTTTTTAAAATTTATTGTTTTTCTTCTATTTCGTAATAATCAGTTTTTAATAACAAAAAAATGATTTAGAAATTTATATTTTTTTCGTGATAAGCAGGGTATACAATCTTAACTCATGGTATTAAAGATAGATATAATTATTAATTTATGTTTCTCTAATCTTCATTTCAAAATAAACCATCTCTCTTCTCTTCCATCCAAAAGTAAAAGCATTAAAACTAAAGATTTTTTTTTTTTTAACTAAAGATTTCATAATATAGATATTTTTAGGCATTTTGAACAAATTTATTGGTAATTAATTAATTAGTTTCATCTTTTATTTTTTTTTATTTTTCCCTATTGTTTCTGGGAACGATCAAGTTAATTTTAATAAATGTTGATAAACTGATCAAATTATTCCAATAAGCAGTATCTGCATTTTTATTTGTTGCTATTATCAATTTATATTCTCCTATCCTTCAGTTTGATATAAATCTTTTTTCTTTCCTTTCAAAGATAAAAACATTAAGGATATGTTTCATATACCGTTATTCGTTTATTCTGTTTTCGCTCAGAGAATCTAAGGATCACGTTTCACGTTTGATTGTTTCATTCTTCAGAATATTCTGCCTCTTTCTTTTCTTCTGTCTATTTTCTATTCTGATTGGTTTACATTTTTTCACTCCTTTATGCGATTTTTTACACCATATGCGATTCTTTAACTTTCAAGAGCTTTATCAACTTCGGTAATTATTACGCAGGTTGTCGCTTCGAGTTGAGTTTGAACTGTTTAATCGTTTCATTTTTAATATTTTTCAAAAATACGAGTTGTCATGAGCATTAGTCCGGATTATAGGAAGTATACTTCAGTAATAATTCCATCTAATAATGTCAACTAACATTGCGAAGTATAAATGATATATATATATCCTCTTTTCCATACTAAAGCTCACGATTACTTGTATTTTTGAAAGATATTAAAAGAGAAACGAATGGAAAGTTAAAACTTGTGACTCAATCCGAAGTGACAACCTGCGGAATAATTACCTAAAATTCTATCAACCATTTAGGCTACGTGTTTCATTCTTCAGTATCGTTGTTTCTTATCGATTCTTTTTTCGACATCCTTACCCTGGGAAAGAAACGGACTTGGTTTATTTTTAGCTTACGCTGGATCGGATGCCCCCAGCAGACCACAACTGCCTCACAGGCTTCCTTATGAAGGGATAAGAGACCTTCGACAGTGATTGGACCACGGCAGGTGCCCAAGAGACAGCTGGCCCACAAAGGACCCGGGATGTGGTTAACCTCTTCCTCTTCCAGTGATCCTCCACCTGTTGTTGATGGCGCTTCTTCAATGGTCTCCACCAACGAGGTTGTTTTACCGATAACAGATATTACAAGCAGTGATGTAATGCCCATGGAAATCTTGAACACCTTCAATAATGATCGTGACGGCTGAGACAGACTGTTATCGCATCGTTAACAAAGGTTGCCCAGTACTTTCCAATTAGAGTGAGAAAATCGTTGATTATAATGGGGCAGTCATTAATACTTGACCTTCATCCGGCTGTGTCCGGTAGCCAACGACTGATTGGTTTTTAAACTTCTCTGTTAATTACTGGATGAGTATTTCCGAACTTGACGAGTGTTAGAGTTTGTCAAAATGCAAGGTAAGAAAGAAAAGAAGAAAACAATTGGAAACATATTATAAAATTGTGTTCGATATATCAATAAATAGTATAAATTATTAATTGGTCGGGCCTTGATTATTTTAATTATTATAAAGAAGAGCAGAGGGAGATTGTCAATTTCGAGCTGAACGTTAGGGAAATATAAGCATATAAGTATAATCAATGAGCGGCTCCAAACTCAACAAAATGTCCTACAAAATATAGAGAAAAAATACTAGAATAGTATGGTCATCCCAGAAGAAGTGGATTTTAAAAATTAAATTGATTGCCCATATTAATTTTCAATTGGAGTGCTGAAGGGAGGAAACGGCGAGGAAAAGCACGAAAAGGATGTGCTTATTTATGATTTGTAAAATATATTTCATTACTAATTTTATAATATTGCTAGAAATATGTTTTTTTTTTGCACTTTTAATTAACAACTACATTTTATATGTAACTAATTTTTTTTAAATTTTGTTGCAGGTGAGTCAAAATCGTTGTCGTTGCCTCGTGCCTTTGCCCCTCAATTAGAAGATTCAGGTAACACTTGAAAATGATATTGCGTTATTGGAATAAACATGATTTTTAAAATTGTTTACATTTTAGTCTTAAGAATGGATTTAATTTAATTAAAAACTGACTCAAACCCAATGTTATTTTCCACAACTATTTAATTTTTAATTTTGTTCTTAATTTTCCCCATATATGCAGTCGTATATATTTAGTTCTTACGTCATTAATAGTTGGTTTTTGATGCAACCTTTTTTCCAATCAAACTATATAAAAATAATTAAAGAATGAAATGGTACTATTGTTAAACACTTTTTGGCTATCCAGTTGGAAAAACCCCTTCAATAGCAGAGGCATACTAGACCAGTTTAGCAGTCGTGTTGTGCGGGGCAAGCTAGTGAAACTAGTGAAGGGGCTATAGTTCTCTGGTTGCCCGCTAGGTAGCTCTTGTTGTCCCAAAAGAACATCGTTCTTCGTTGAGGAAAAAATCCGTTACGTTCAACTTCGCGCTTTACAGCTTTAAATGCATAGGTTTTTTTTTATACTGCTATTTACTTTATTTATATCTAATAATGTTCATATTTGTTTTTGTATTAATTTACCTTTTTTATTTTTCAACTATTTATTTATTCTGATACTGTTGGAGCATTATATTTTGAACTGAGTTGGGTTTTTAAAAAAAAGGAGAATTTATTTTGCTATATCCAATGAAATAAAAAATGTTTTATTTCATTTCATTGACTCGTTTATGAGAATTTGTCGTTGTTGATGTTTTTATTCCTTTTGATGTCGATGTTGTTATTCGGTGCTTAATGATTTATCCCTGTTAATTAATATTTAAATTTAATGTTTTAACCCTGGAAAAAACTTTTAAATTAAATTAAATTAAATTTATGTATTTTTTATGATTCGATGTTCATTAACTTCGTATCCCTCATCTTCAATTTAAAAAAATCGATAAAATAAATAAAATAAAGTAAAATAAAAAAAATTAGAGATATATACCCTAATATAATTAATAAATAATATTATTAAAATTTTACTTACATTTTTCATTGATTTGTTCATTATCTGGTCAATTTAGATGTTTATAAAAATTATACTGACGGTTTACCGTATATATATATTTTTTTAAATATTTTAAAATCATCAAAACGACATCATTGTTTTTACTATTACATATTCAATTTATTAATTAATTAATTAATTTCTTCGATTTATAATATTTTTTTACTTATGTAAGCTGGTTTATTTCTGTTATGACAGCTATGTCGAGTCCATTAAAGAACTTGATTTGGTGCCAGCGTTGTGCCGTTCGAACAGTGGCGCTTGGTTCACACTTGGTGTTAGTCAGTCGTCTTTCTAAAGCTATTTGTAGTCTTTTAAAACATTACCCTTTCCTTGCATTTTTGTAAAGAATAAATTATTTTATATTTCCTGTAGATTGATGCAACCATAAATATTTTCGTACAATAATAATTTATTCATGAATTTACTATTACTATTTTATTATTATTACATTTATTAATAAAATCACGGTACATAATGGAAGGATTTCTATTATATCGAATGCTGTAATATCCCTAAGATAACTTTCATTAAATGTCTTACACTTGGTGAAAGACTGACTGCGAAAATCCTAGAATGAAAACAAATCTGAAGTAATAAAAATTAGTCTATGTTCGTTAATTCTCCTTAACTAGCAACAGTTTAAATACTTAATTTCAACCATCGTTATTTATCTATTATGAATTTAATATATATTTAAATTGTAGAGTTGTGTATTGAACTTTTTCCGTTCAATTTATAGACTTCTTATTATTGTTGTATAGACTGTTAATGTGGGTTGTAGTACCTTATCAACAATGCGTTCTTATATTTTTTTTCAATGCCAATGGTTTCTGAAACAAGAAAAAAACAATACAAAGGTTTATTTTGAAACCTTCTATAATTTTATTTTTTATTTAGAATAATTTATCTTTCTAGAATTAATCTATTTTATTGAACGCAAACGTTATATTAAAAGTCTATTGTCCTATTCTCATCCTAAGAAATAGTCCGTTTTATTCTATGTTATTTTTATTCTGCTGTATCATAAGTAAGGAAATTTAATTTAAAATAAAATTGTATGTAAATATTGAGAAATACATTACTAATAAGTAATGGCGCACAAATATCTTGGTTTGTAGATGGAACAGCGTGCTTCAATCATAAGTTTTAAATGAAATTCCTTAATATTTTTTTTCTTTTACTTTTTTACCAGTCATTTCGACTCTGTTTCGTTTTCGCTTTTATTTTCAATCAATAATTCCACTTTAATTTAAATTTTTCTACATCCTCTTTTCGTATGATCCTTAGCATTTTATTAATTAATCAATTTTGTTTTATCATGGAGGCATACAAGCGAACCAAAACAATTACAGAAATATGTATATAAAGAAACTATAAATGTAGTGCATAAAGAAAAATATATTGATATATATGAAATAAATTAATAAAGAAATTAAGTAAATAGAAGAATAAATAGAAATACTAGGAATAGATAAGAGAGCGATGAACGTTCAATGTAAATGCAAAGAACTGAGGGTGTTAGTTGAGAAGCCGAAGCAGTTGTTGGGACCGGTTGGCCTTGACTCCACAGTCTTCCACTCTCCTCTTCTCGTCACTATACTATTATCTTATATAATAGTAAAATATCCTAGTATATCATACAATATTAATTATAAATATTACGAGGAAGAAAATAGTCCAGGTGGAGATATAAAAAATTATCTTAAGTAGGAAAACTGTTTACTGAAAAGCTTACGCCTCGACCCACTTTGAAGGTCTTCTCCAGGGCTTGTGATGGGGTGATGTGTCTAGGCTTAATTATAAATATTATGAGACCTGTTCCGCGGGTTGTCGCTACGAGTTGAGTTACAACAAGTCCTAACTTTATTTTTTAATATTTTACTAAAATACAAGTTACCGTAAGCTTCAGTATGGAAAAGAGAATGTAATTATGTGTAATGAGTAGATTTCTGTAATTATTTTATCAATAAATAAAAGGTTCAACTAATATTTCGAAGTATTGATGATATATTTTTATTTGAAAAATTAATAACAAATAAAATAAAATTTATTCATTTGAAAAGAAAATATAATAAAAAATCAATAAAATATTGATGTTTGTTTGTTCATTTAACGTCACTTTATGCTGCTGTGGCTAATCGGACGATAAAATATTGATGATATATGTTTGTTGGAATGTTCATTTCTAGGTGAAATGATTACCGAAGTATACACAATTTTCCACAATAACATTCTCTTTTCCATACTGAAGCTAATGATAACTCGTATTTCTGGAAAATATTAAAACGTAATTGATGAAAAGTTTAAACTAGTAGTCACCCAACTCGAAGCGACAACCTTTGGAATAATTACCGAAAATATTGTGTACTACAGTTCATGGATATGTATATCACTTACAACTATTAGGCCACGTTCATACTTAGGCGATATAAGATAAGCGATCTAGCGTGAAGAATACATAGCGACGATTTATTGCTAGGAAGGATCATTAACAGAAGCGCGATCTGAGCAATACAATTTTGGTTTGTACACAAGTTTCACAGCTTCTTGACGTTTTAGTGGTTTATTTGTTTAGATATAGGACGAGACGAAAATGAAAATACAGGGTACTCCAAGAAAAATAAAATACTTTATTTTCTGCCTGCGGCAATGGAATAATTCCAGCATTCATGAGCTTTCAGTAGCTTAATGATAGTAATTACCGAATTATCTTTTCTTATTACCGTCATAATCACATCTCGAAATATCGGACGATACTAATCGCTGAGGAGACCGAAAAGTTGTTCTTCAAGAGATATGTCACTTCCGATTTGTTACGATATATCTCA
The DNA here is from genome assembly GCA_964056705.1 of Troilus luridus. NCBI lineage: Eukaryota > Metazoa > Arthropoda > Insecta > Hemiptera > Pentatomidae > Troilus > Troilus luridus. Next base: position 66,312,280 of record OZ057415.1, read on the forward strand.
CGATATATCGCCTCACTGTGGACGCGTACGCCGTACCCCATGACAAATATTTATTTATCACTATATTTCTAGAAGCTGTTTCAACTAACGTAGAAACATATATGATATATAAAAAAATCATCAAGGTAAAATATATTTTTACAAATGTACCTGCAGGGTTAAATTCTTGGAATTCGCAGCCGTCACTGTTTTGAATCACCTCCCTTATGACGTTGCACTGAAATACTTATGACCAACCATTTCCGACCAATGTGGCATTTACTTTACAAGACAGTTCTGCTTAAAGCTTAAAGATACAGAAGCTTTCGTAGGTACAGATAGGACGCCAGAAACTTGATATGATGGCACAGATAATAATGGAAGTCTTGGAAAATAAGGAAAGAATATACTTTGAATTATAACGTCATAGTTAGGGTTATATATATATATATTTTTTTTTTTTTTTTTTTTTTAATGAAATATTTTTATGTATATATAAACAAATATAATTTTATTCCTGTAATTATTTTCAAACTAGAAATTACCAAGGTTTTTATCTTGACAAAAAAAAACAAAAAACATGTCTTATAGTTACGATCCATGGTCCATTTTTTCACTTGATTCGTATCAAGCTGAATCTTCGTAAATAGCTTCGTTTCGATGAGACGCCCAACAATTTCCTTTGCGAAAATTCTCGATTGAGGTAGCAAGGATAAAATATGTCGACTTGATGATTCTCAAAAATTTATTACTAACTGGGTTTTTTTTGTTTAATCTCAAGATAATTATCTAAATTATTTGTCCTACAAAAGGTATGGTTTGATCAAAGAGTTCCCTCCTTCCAATATGTATCGATAACGAAGTCAAAAAAGAAGAAGTTAAAAAAAAAAATAGCTGGTTAGTAATCATTTTTGATGACCTCGTTATCGATAACGTTGGAAGGAGGGGACTCTTTGATCAAACCATACATTTTGTAGGACAAATATTTTTTCAAATAGTTTAGATAATTATCTTGAGATTTAACAAAAGAAAACAGTTAGTAATAAATTTTTGAGAATCATCAAATCAACATATTTTATCCTTGCTACCTCTGTTAGCTACCGCAATCGAAAATTTTCGCACAGGAAATTGTTGGGCGTCTCGCCGAAACGAAGGTATTCACGAAGATTCATCATGATACTAATCAAGTGCAAAAATGGACCATGGATCCTGGACTATTAACTGTGTAAATCAAAATAAATAATTGAAGTTTCAGACTACTTCAATACTTACTAGACAAACGCTCTAAGCTCCAAATTAATCACAAGAGACTCATATACATGACTATTATAAGACCTATTAAGTCTTACAGAGTAGAGCTTAGAGCCGCAACTAAGCCATCTCCTCTCGTATCCAATCTTTATATTACAAAATCCTTCGTAAAATCCTCAGTGCTCCTTAGTTTGTTCCGAATAAAGTCATCCATACCACAATGTCTCATTTGTTGCTGATTTGGCCCGAGCCCAATATCAATCATTTCATGACCAAATTTATTCCCACTCAAACCCACAAGTTTCAAACCTAGCTGCCTCTTTAATTCCTGATAATCCTCCGGAGAGTCTGAAATGAAGGTGGCCTTTTGACTTTTTAACATGAATTTGTTATTTGTTTATCTACATTACTTTATTTCACGCAATCATGTATCATTAGAAGTGTAAAACCGTTCTCGCCTCTTATCGCATTGGCTACTTGTTGAGAAGAGAAAGAGGAGGAGCGGTGAGCTATATTAGACTGTATAATTGGTCCCTGTCTTTTGTAGGGCGTGGCGGTTGTCCTTGGCTCAGCTCAAAGGGACCTTTAGAATATTTAATATTCGTCGGCCCTTAAAGACAGTGGTCCGGTATTCTACACTTTGTTGATGCAAAGTACGAACAAGAACCCTTCTAGAATAAAGCTCTGGAATGGGAGAAATTTTAATTTTACTTTGGTTTCAATTACTTAAAATATAATATTTTTATTTGAAAAGAAAAGATATGTCCAGGACCGGGACTCGAACCCGGGTCTTCCAGATTTTTTTTTCAAATAAAAATATTTAAAAATTAATAACAAATAAAATAAAATAAATTAAAATAGAATACACCAGTGACGTTCCTTTTTTCATATTTATTCATTTTTTCCTTTTACCATCGAACAAAATCATTTAAGGGTTACGTTTATTTGTGCTTTCTATTCTAGGTTGCCTTAGTTTATTTATAAATCGTTGTAACGTTTGGTGGAGTTTTGAACATTTTCGAAATAAAAAAAAATCTAATTGTAAATCGCTGACTATTTCTTGTTATTTCAGTAGGGGGATTGTGGATTCTCATTTTGCATAAATGTTATTCTTGAAGTAAATTCATTACTCTATTGTCGAAGGTGTGAGTGATAGTAGTAACATCATCTGACAATTCTTGAGGGCCACTTAACCAACATAGTAAGCTTACTTATGTAGCGCTACAGATTTTTCCCCCAGTTTTAAACAATTATGAATTAAATGATTCTCAAGAATATTTTTTTTTAATTATTGAACTATTGATCCACCAAGAATTAATTTGTATGATACAGCAATGTCAGTTTTGGAAAAATATAAATAATTTGTTTATGTTAATACCATTTGTCGTTATACAAGTTGCAGGTGTTTTGTTTTGGAAGTATATATTTTGTTTCATCTACATCCCACACAGTTCAAAAACTTATTTAAAAAATCAAGGAAATTATGTCAGAGTTGTTGCTATTTTCCGGCTACTCGAGGCACGAACAGATATCTCCAATCCAGTTTTTTTTTCATATTGATATCCTCAACTGTCACTTTATTTATATCAATCTATAATTTTGATGAATGAATAAAAAACCTACGGAGTTATTAATTTTTTTACGTACTATAAATGAGGAACGATATAGCTTATTGGATACCTCCATGGATTATTTTCTTCTTTACAGGCTGAGGTAGATATTTATTCTTTTGCGTCCACTTCGGGCAACCCATTTGTGGCTCACTCAGCCACTGCAATGGCTAAGCATAACCTACTTGTAAGGCCTTAAAAAATATAGAAAACTTTTTTATTTACGTAGGTACGATGTTTTGTCATTTTTCTGAATAATGCCTTCCGGCTCATATTTAAATATTAATTCCTTTATAATTACTAGACACGGTTATCTGGGAAGTTATATGGGGTATAAGTTGTATTCTACTTTGTATTTCTGCATTGTATTTTCCTTTGTATTTCTAAACATGAGCACTAAAGAAGCATCTTTGAGTTGAAAGAACCATTAGCAATCCCTATTTCCTAATTATTACTAACTACATAAACTGTAGAGGCTGCTCTATAGAGGCAAGCAGGATACGAGCCATCTTCTTCCACTTCGCCAATTCTTCGCTATTCTTCTACATTAAGCTTTATTGGAACTTTCCTTTTTACTTCGCAACGTAGTGGAATTTTAAGAATAAGTGGGAAGTGATAGGTTCTACAAGATTCCCTCCATTTCATCCCCCCTCTACCATATATAGTAGTATTTTTTAAACTAATATCTCAAGCTAAACTTAAATCACGACTTCTCTATGCGTATACCTCGAAGTTTTAGTCCGGTCCTGAGCCAGAGGTTTCGGAATCATAAAGAATCGCTTAATTAAATTTGCGAAAAATTAAATTATTGAAATTTGTAGTTATCCATTGTTATGGTCTGGTTTCTTCTTATATAGACGGTGTATGGAGGCTTCGGACTAATGCAGAGGTATATTATTCTTAGAAGGTCGCCGAATAGAATTGATAAGCCATGTAATAAGAATTCCTGATAGATGAATACCGAACAAATTGACAAAAGAGGATCTTATAATATTAGGCATCATAGAATGGAACAGAAGGCCAGAAATCGAGAAGTGTGGGACAAAATTGTGGTCTGTGCTAATATGTCTGTCAGTAATGTTTGTACCAGTAGGTTTGGGTGTCCTACCAATATGTCATGAAATGATTTGTAATTTGTCTTTAATTTGTCAGTCATGAATGCTATGTTCGGGTCTTAGCGTTATGATTTATTAGTTATGTAGAAGGGACAATGTGTAAACTTTTAGGAACAATAATAAAAGGTCTATACTACTTTCTGTTACCTACGCACACATATCTAACCCACCCCGCCGCGAGATGTGATCTTTCCCACACTCTAGGGTATTTCTTCAACTCGATCAAGGTCATCCACTCGAAGTACTTCATAGTGGTAAGTGCTATTCTCGCCGTTCTGATGCAATGGATACGTGTACTAACGACCTATAATTGGTGAGATCTTTATTCGCTTCCCGTTCAGATAAAAATAATGCTCTTTACTGTTTGCTCTTTCGAGGTTTCTTGCGCTTCAAAACTGTTGATGGAACTGAATCAATTCAATTAATTATCTGATGTTAACATTTTCGGTGGTTCATTAAAAATATATAAATACATGCAAGAAATTTTTTTATACCTTCAGAGAATTATGTACCCATTTTTAACAACATACAGTATAGATGAATATTTTTAATTATATTTTTCATTTACATACAAGTTTTATTTTCTATTAAACTTAATTGATTATACATAGATCAATAGATATATATTTTTTTATTTTATATATTTTATTTGTTTATTTTCTTTTATTTGTTGCTTTTATTTATTTATTTTTGTGGCATGCACTTATCATTTAATGATACACATGGCTTGACAAAATTCTAATTATGTTTTATGATTATGCACTTTTATTAGTTGGTGGGTTGGCAACACTACTCAACGGTTTTTTAGACCTTCAGTTCATTGCTGTCGTTTGCAGTTGGACTCTTCATCCCTCCGATATGTTCTGTTCTATTATTATTATTATTATTATTTCCTTCCTTCATTCTCTCCATCTCTATCATTCTTTCCCCACATACGATTATAACAATTTATGGTAATCAATTTAATATAAAACTCAAAGAGCTTTATATTATTTTTAATAATACCTGCTTCAAACTCATTTTGCCTTTCACCAAAAAGAAGTAGTATTCATTATCTTTTTTAATAAAACCATATTATATATTTTTGTAATTTTTTATTATCTTGGTTAATAATGTTCTCTTATCTTCTAGATTTCTTTCCAATTTTTCTAAATTTCTTACATATTTTATCTATTACCCTTTGGATTTCTTGTCATTCTCAGACAGTTAATAATCCCTTCAGAGCATTCTCTAAGCTTGTTTACTAACCCTGGACTTCTTCAAAAAAAGACCTCAGTTTAGTTTTTTATTTCAAAGAAGAAACATGACAGTGTCCTACGAAATTCCCGTAATTCTAAGACATAACTGACAAACAAAATTCACAGGCGCTGAAGCAACCCGTGAAATTATTAAATATAAAGGGGGGGTGTCCTTGACCAGCGCACTGCGCGGCTTTGGTTTGAACAATTTAGCATTGGAGATAGACGTTGGAAAGGAAGAAGGGCTCCGTGCGACCATTAGTGGATATTGATGAGGTTCTGAAGGAAGCTATTTAGTCAAATCCGTCCACAAGTACTCGCGAACTTTCCAGGGAGTGTGGTGTGTCGAAAGATACTGTTAGTCGCCATCTTCACTCCATGGGGAAGGTGAAACCGTCGTTTTTTTTATACATCCCATTATTTTCCAAAAATGCAAGTTATCGTGAGCTTTAGTATGGAAAAGAGAACGTAATTATTGAATATGCATATTCTTGCAATCATTTGATCTAGAAATGAACGTTTCAACAAAGATATATCACCTATACTTCGAAATATGTGATTTGGAACTTTTTTTTCTTCATAAAATGATTACCGAAATTCACTCATTACCACCCATAAAGTTACAGTAGCCTGCAAGAAATTTTGTACTATAGCAGTGTATTAAATTTTGAAATAACCCTGAAAAAGAGGATAGTTCAAATTTATTATTAAGCCACCATCGATCGTGTTAGGGCACATTCAGATTTGGTTTAGTAACAGTTCACTGATCATTACTTTTTTTTTAAATAACATAAAAGAAGCCTACAAGGAATTTTCGTACCACTGCTGTATATTAAATTTTAGGGATGGGTAAGGTTGTATCAATCTGACCGTATCTGATACTTGTACCCATTGATACTTGTATCAACTACTTTTTAGTATCAGATACAAACTATCAGATTGATACAACATTACCCATCCCTAGTATACAAACGTTTATATGGATTTTCGAATAGAAATTTAATTAAATGAGTCAGTACTTAATAACTATACTGCTAAGTTACCTCAATAAATCTCATTATTTCTGGGCATTAACTTGATCTCGGGTATAGATTCGGTTATTAGGAATGCCTTTCAGCGATTTATATTAGGCCCCTCCGTCCTAGCAATACGACGGGCGAGCGACCCATCTAATTGAAGGCAATTGATTTATAGGCTTGGTTCTGATTGGGCCATGAGGGTAGGAGTGCACTCAGTCCTGGTGTCTGACGCCAGCATATGTCCTACATGGATCGAAATTTTGTATAGATCCGTCTTATTCAAAATTTTGCGTCTTGTATAAATGTTAATGAAACAAGTATAGTATAGCTTGGTAACAGTTCCGCAAATTGTCACTTCGAGTTGAGTCACAACTAGTTTTAACTTTTCACCCGTTTCCATTTTAATATTCCTTTTTTTTAAAAAACGAATCGTGAGTTTTGGTACAAAAAAATAATAGTTATTGAAAATGCATATATTTCGGTAATAACTTCATCAAAATATAAACGTTTTAACAAATATATATCATTTCTACTTCGACATTTTTTTTAATCGTTTATTTCTTGATGCAATGATTAACGAAATAAAAACTTTTACTAAAACTTCTGTATTTTTTTCAAATTAAAACGGCTATTTTTATTATTTTTAGTATATAAAAGGAATCGAATGAAAAGTTAAAACTTATTGTGACTCAAAACGAAGCGACAACCTGCGGAATTAAAAAAAAATTAACGAAATAGTTGGAAGTACTGATAAATTAAAAAAGAAAAGTACAGCAATCCATTAAGGGGGAGTATTGGGTCACTACATCGTAGGGACTGTACTGTTTCTAAGCTAGCAGTTATACAAGGAGTTTATTTGTCAGCGATCACGCTCAGTAGCCAATTTTGTCTTCTAATTAAGGTTACTCACTTTACAGAGGCTGGGTGAGCCCAAGGGGAATGACTAGATCATACAGATTCGATTCACAGCTGTTAATGGAACAAATAAATACACTGTGCTACTACCTCCAATACCAACAATGCTCCATGACCCAGTACAACTGTTATACGCATTTACTCATAAGTAGAAGGATGATTCACAATAGACAACTAATTTTCTTCAAATAGCAAAAAACGGGGTAGGGATTACTTGTATTTTTTCGATGATGCCGGAAAGGTCACTCTTCAGGTTTTTCTCTTTAATTTAGTTTGTCCCTCTCACAGAGGGTGCGAGAGTGTCCAGACCTCACAGAGTCGATTCAGTGCTGTTAACAGAATACATAATTAATTTGCCACAATCCGTCTCAAACTCCACTATGGCCAGTAACCCATGTATGTATGTACGTTTACTTATAAATCAAAACAGGGGCATATGTTCGAGGAACGATTTGATTTCTTTAATATGGAGAAAATAAAGCACCATGTCGCTCCACATGTACGATTCCTGCCGGGCTATTCTGGTTCGATAAAAGGATTAGATATTTTTATTTGAAAAGAATAAAAAAATTAAAATTAAAAAAATACAATGATTAGATATTTTGTTGGATTTAATATTACTCCTTCATTCTAATTATTCTTCCATTTCATTCTGACCAAGTTTTTTCATCATGATCTTGCTCTGATAACTCGCTCTCTGCACTATCCCAGGGAGTATCCCAAGAATCGATGACTTGCAAAACGACATTACTTACCCTTTTCCCGTTATTTGATCTTAAGTCGCTGAACTTTTTGTTATAATGTCTCTGCAATTGTGAAACCGGTAATGGCATCCTTGCACTTTGGTCTCGTGAAAGTCCTATCTTCATCCATCGAATGCTTCGAAAAGAAATATTTTTGGTAAGTCCCACAGAACAGAATGGTTCATTACCGTCGCAACAGCGTATGATATCGTTCCGGTGTTGCTCGTTAGGAGTGAAACCTCTCTCTGCTCAGTTATTAATTAGTGATCACTGTTCGGAAAATATTTCCACACGAAAGTCTTCCTCACTTTCTCTTTCCGATACTTTCTAGGTTGTTGTTTTCATGATCGGCTTCTCCTATGTCTTGCCAATATTCTGACTACAGCAACATCCTATTTCATTTTGAGAAGACCTGTTAAAAGTTTTTTTCATAAAAAATAAGTAGATTCTTGTTTCAGAGTCCAAGCCTCTAATTATTTTAAGTATAGTAGTAAGTATTGTAAGGGGAGCGGAGTGGCTCAATGGTAGAGCACTGAGTTGCCATTGCCGCAAATCCTGGTCCACTATACTACAATACCGTGACTCACAATATCGGGCGCGCATAGTGTTTCGTTTAGCTTAGGCGTCGAGGGGACCGAGCCATTGCAATATAAATTAAATTATTAGTCGATGGCACAGGAAAAGGTTTAGAGAGAAATCTTGAGCAAACTCTCTTTGGTTTTGCAGAATGGTGTATGCTTCTAGGGAGTGGTAGAACACTGAGTTGCAATACCGAAAATCCTGGTTGAAATCCAGCTGCTGGCAAGACTTTTATTTAATCTGTCAGCAGCCGGAGAGGGATCGTATGGGATCTGGGACCTTCCCGGAGCTCACCTAGCCCCTATAATTTGGGTCCCCAAAATAAGTGAGAAAAATCTGGCGGTTGAGCGTGATCTAGGACAAATCACCTCCTTACACAAACGTTGTCCTTGAAACAGTACAGCTCTACTATGTGCTAAACCTTAAACCCTGACCTGTTCACGCGTTGTAGTGGTACAGGTATTTTTCTTTAGTAAATATTAAGTGACAGTTGTAGGAATTATATGTTTACAATGTAGTCCATCCTTGTATATTGTCCGATAGAAATCCAGTTCGGATAAATGGACACTCGGAAAACCCTTTTTATTTCCTGCTTATACCAACAATGTAATTATGGACATGTTGAAGGCTCCTTTTTCTTTACTTCACAAACTATCAAAAAACGTTAACAATAATAATAAACAAAAAGAACTGAAATTTATTTCTGTTTTTCTGTTCACATTACATATTGTTTGCTGGTTAAAATCTTACATAAGGAGAATCTCAAACTTTTGAATATAAATTTTTCGATTTAATTTATATTTATATTTAATTCTAAAATAAAAATATTTTTTCCGCCAATGTTATCGCCTATGAATCCCTACTATTAGATATCTATACTTACTTACATGGTATACAAATAACAAAAAAAAAATATGGTTGTTGTTGGCCAAAGGTTGTTTTATAGAACAATATAAAGTTGTGCAAAAAAGTTCGTTCGGACCAGGCGAAATTTTCAGGAATAAAAAAATAAAAGTTTTAATATCTTTGTATTTTTCCATTTGTTGGCCTGGAAAATTAATGAAAAAAGTCATATTTTCACTATATATTCAATAAATTCAATATTTTTCCCATGTTCAATTCTCCAAAAAAATACAAAACTTTTTGGGAGGGACACCTACATGATCAGAAATTAAAAATAAAACAACGTTACAGTTGCTATATAAGGTCTTCTGGTTGTTTTAGTTTTTCTTTCATGATTTTTATGTTAGACATAACGGGAACGACAATTGAGCAGTATAAACAATAACTAATTAATGACAATTAAGTCAGTATAAAACAAGAATGGTACATATCATGTATTACAAGAGGTCATTGCCTTAAATAGTTGTGACTATATGTCGGTATCACTTCTCAGAACACTGCTACATAGAAATGCGATATAACCGCACGTAGACCACAAACCGTACACTCATTTTTTATTGCGAACATGATATGATCATTTATAACTCGTCTTTTCGTTATTAAGTTTTCAGGTTCCCATACAAAATTTATTACGCATCAGTATGGTGATTACGTTAGGCAGCTGAGTGGCAGAGTTGCTGTGTTGGAAATCCTGGGTTCAAATCCCGCTTCTTTTCTATGATCTGTTAGCGGCCTTAGATGGATCCTCCTGGGTCTCACCCCAGGATTATTACCCAGCATTCTGCAAAACCGAAGAGAGTTTGCTCAAGATCTCTCTCTAAGCCTTTCCTGTGCCATCGACTAATAATTTAATTTATATCGCAATGCTATACGAAACACTATAGGCGCCCGATATTGTGAGTCACGGTATTTCGTGACCGGCTGGGTCGGATCAGTTAGCAGTTTGGCCAATTACTAAATGAGAGCTTACCCCATATCCTCGTCTCCTTTCACTTCTCTCAGATGTTTCTTTTATATTTTATTTTCTGGCAGGAGTAATCTAGTATCCGTCGAAGGAAAAAGGTAGACCGGTTTAGACCAGGATGGTGTCAGATTGGTGTATTGGCGCAGTTTATTATCTTGTGGGAAGAAGAAAACTGTAAAACCCATGAAGAGTCTTGGGTTCAGTGCATGGTAGAGACTAGTCCTAGATCCTCAACTGCCTAGTACAAAGTATTTCCCCAATCGAAGATACTCACTGTATAGTGCTGGCTGAGGCTCAGGGCAGATCCCACGGTGTCCATCCGTGGCTGTAAACAGATTAAATATATTATTTTATCACAGCAGAAAAAATCGGGACACGCCACCTAAGATGGTACAGCCACGTGAAGAGAATGGCATTTGGATGCTGCCCGAACCGATTGCTGGATTGAGTTCCACCAGGGAGGAGAAGACGAGGACGGCCCAGAAGCAGGTGGATGGAGGGAGTCCAGGAAGTGGAAGGATCGAGAGGTGTGGAGCTCTGCTCAGACAGGTTGAGGCAACCCATGTAGGAACGCCTATAATAATAATACCACAGCTGGGTTCGAACCCAAGCATCTCAGCAATCTACACATTGAGTTACCGCTTACCCATGTGGGAAGAAAGGGAGACTTCCAATAAGGGAGAATGATTAAGGAGAAAAAATGATTTAAGATCTAAAAGAAAACTCAGGATTAAAAATTTTTTACTATCTAAACATAGGAATTTAAAAAACTCATATTTCATATTTATTGTTTATTCATATTCTTGTAGGGAGTGAATTTGATCAGTGTGTTGAGTGCTTAAGATCCCGGTTTCGAATCCGCCCGCGACAAATAAATTATCTCATGCTAATCAATACAGAAACACTAAAAAATATTTCAATATACTGTTTTATAATTGTAAAAAAACATTGTAATAATTTGAAGCCTGGTTCATAATATTAAAATAAAGGGAGTCATGTTGCTCAGTGTGAAGATCTGAGTTCCCGTGTTCGATTACGGCTCTGACCCATACATTATTAAATCCATTTAACAGCTATAAATTGACTGTGGGATCTGCAGACTCTTCTCGGGTTCACCCAGTCACTGTATAAAGATTCTTTCATGGTTGTCTTAGAAACAATACAGTCTCCATATTAGCCCAATACCCTTCAAGGTCTGTTTTGCTGATAGGTTTTTTTTATTATAATATGTTTACTAATATAACTAACTGTATGTAAAATGATGTGTATAATTGATTTAATTTTAAATATATCGAGTTGAATAAATTTAATATATAAGATTACTGTAGAAAAAAGTTAATGCTTACAATTGAACTTGATTCGCTCAAAAAAATAAATAAATAAATTAAAGTTTGCGTTCGGCTCAAAATCTCCTTTTATTTCGCTGACTCAGCCTGAATGTTAAGTGTGTCACGTTACATCTACTTTTTCAACTGTTTTTTCTTTTCTCTCCTCCCCTCCATTTCATTATTTTCTGTAAATTGCTAAAAAGTTAACTTCTGAATATGGAAATATTTCGTAAATCCTTTCGCCGCGAATCGACTGTACATTGCTGTATAAATACAAGTTACAGTGTGTTACATGAGGCGTTCAGGATCAAAATCGAATAACTCCGAAATTTCAAAAACTGATTTCTTTACTTTTTTCGCTGTTTTTTATTAATTGTTATTAATATTATTATTATTGCATTGTATTGTTCAATGAGCTAAAGATTCGTATACAAGTTCTTGCATTAAACGGTGCTTAGATTTTTGTCTACGTTTTATTATTATTCTAATTCTATTCATAAACTGGGCGTCAGAAGATAACATCAAAAGCTTTGAATATGAATTTATTTAAAAAGAGTGGCTACAATCGTTTTGTAATCCGTGTGTACTCTACAATACTATTGTATACTCAACTGTATGGGGAGATGAACACTAAATGTTACGAAACACTGATGTTGTTGCGTTACTGGTGTCTGTTTGGAATCATCAGGATGTGTTCGGAGGCAGATGGTAAACTTACGTAGGTGGAACGTCATTGTCCCTGCAGATGGACAGGCAAAAAATTCTTTTACAATGTGAACATAAATTCTTCTTATAGCTCCAGGAAAAACATAAAAAAATAATTACATGAATGGTGCTGATCATAAACCTATTATTTTTTTTTTTTAATGTGAAGCATAGAGAATTGATTCATAACTTTAAATTAACAAAGATTTTCTTAAGCTTTAATGTTTTGACTCCGTCACAAGCCCTGAAGAAGACCTGCAAAGTGGGTCGAAACATTGGCTTTGTAATAAACAGTTCTCCCTAATTTACCTCCACCCGGAACATTTTCTTCCTCAAAGATTTTCTTACTTAACGATGTATCATTGCTTACATAATATTTGATAAAATTATTCCAATAATATCTCGTCAGGATGGCCATTTCAAGTAAAAAATTTCATCCAAAAAAATATGGGATGATACGTGAAATAAATGGAAATTTATGTGTATATATATATATATATATATATATATATATATATATATATATATATATATATATATATGTGTGTGTGTGTGTCTGTGTGTGTAATTGTAATTTTCTCATCTTTGGGTAAGGTTAAATATAATTTGTTGTTTCATTATAACCAAGTTATAATAATGCAAGTATGATAAAGTATGTACACAGTTCAGTTGCAATATGCTTCAAGTGACTTGTTTATCGCTACCCATCTTTATATAAGTTTCCCATAAACTGCACAGTATTGACAAGCAATGGAGAAAACCTAAGAAGAAACAAAAGTTTAATTAAATATTCCGGGCAATTGACATGAAAAATAAGGTATATATATATATATATATATATATATATATATATATATATATATATATACCTTATTTTTAATTACTGAATTTAATCTTCACGGTGTAAGCTGATAAATAAATAAAATAAAACAGAAGGGCAATCTAAAAAAGAAAAAAACATTACCGATAAATAAAGAAAAAATATATTTTTGCCTACTTGAATAGAAATATATAGTGTATGTATATTAGGGTGAATGCATAAAGTTGGCTGATCTAGGGCCTTATAAATCTGACTTTTTTTTCTTTTTTCGCTTTTCTTGGCCTCTGAGATACATCATTATCTCATACATTTATGTATGATATAAATCCGTTGTACTTTCTAGCTACGTATTCACTTTATGCGTATGAATAAAAAAATAAGTGTTTTCTATGTTGAAAATATTGCTCGTGTTAAATAAATAAAATCCCATTCAGATGTATATTGTTAATTTTCCTTTTAAAAAAGGGGTGTAACTTAAATAAAAACCCGTTTGTTGTATATATATTTATTTATTAGATATCTAAAGTATATATTTACCCTCAGCATAGTATTTAGTTGGAGTTTGAACCATTGTTGGCGTTATAGTTTCCATATATAACCATTAAATTACTTCGCTATTGGCCCCAGATTCGAAACTCATTAGTGTATCTGCGAACCCTCGCAGGGCTCATACAGCTTCTTTAAAAAGTTCCTCTTTAAGCTAGTTGCCTTCCCTACACAAATTTTGGCTTATTAACAGTATAGTCTCTACCATTTTCTAAACCTCTGGACTCTTCATGGGTTACAGTGATACATGTATATTTCCGCATAGTGAATAACTGGTTAAGTCGAATTTAGTCCAGAGAGAGTTGAATGTATTGGGGGGGGGGTGCGGAATCGTGGCATTCTCAAGGTTTTAGCTTTGAAATGGATTTCAAATATAAGCAACAACTCCATTTCTAGACAATGTCTGATTTAGTCACTAATCCACAACGAGAATAACACGATTCCGCTTGCTTTAGCACAAGAATCTAAATAATATGGATAGAACTTTACTCAACCACCTATTCACCCGGGAAATAGATCTCATATGATATAGACTTTACATGCAGGATAGCTCAGTGGTAGAGTGCTGAGTTGCAGAGCTGAAGATCCGAGTTCAAATTCAGCTGTGGCAGATAATTTTTTTAATCTGTTACCAACCAGGTATGGTTCCTATGGGGGATCTAGAACCCTCCTAGGGCCCACCCAGTCTCTGTAAAGTGGGTACCCAAAATAAGGGGAAAATCTGGCGGGTGGGCGTGTTCTAGGACAAATCACCTCCATTACCTTGTCCAAGAAACGGTACAGTCTCTTCCTCGTACTGAACCCAAGACATTCCATGGGGTGTAGCGGTAGTTTTTTTTTTCTCAGGACTCCAAGTTATGTTATACGACAAAATTGATGGAATATCTTCACGAGGATCATATTGATACAAAATTTTGATAAATTGATTATAATTGGATGATCAGTGAGTGCAAACAACGTCCTGCACCATTGACAAACACTTTTAGGACAGAATCTCTTAAATATACTTCTTGATGAGGTGGACTATATAGAACTATGTTTTCACAAGATCAAATGAGGTGGGCCTCTGCCTACCAACACATGACCCGAGAGACAGAGCGAGGTAGAACGCCGGTGGCAGCTGCCCTGCCACACCTGCCCCCCACATCCTGCCCGGGTTTAAAGACCCCGACTTTAAAGCTATCGTTATTCGACATCAAGAAGGTAACAATCTCGGGTCTTCTCGTAAAATTAGGAAATGAACATCTGTGCCTCTACACCTGGCTTCAGAGATTTTTTTTTTTTTTTTTATTCTTATAGACATTAAGAGTCCAGGAGTATAGAAAACGTATTCTGCTCGAATTATTCTTTTAGGGAAATAATTGGGAACGGAGTTGAAAAACATTCAGTGAACAGCAGCCAATTGTCCATCAGAACAAAAAAGTAAGTACAATAAGGATCAGAGAAACCGAAGGTTCGAGTGCGATACCACGAATCTATGCTTACAAACTTTTGTTCACCTCAATCCTCCCACCTACGCCTCGGTCTACCCTTCAGACGCTCCCCTGTTGGTACAGCGCTTATTAACATCTTAGGAATTCGTTCAATACTAAGACCAGTTCAATACTTAATCTTCGTTACGCTATTATTTGAGTAATATTTACAAAATGTTTTAAATGGTCGAGGGGGTGCAGTTAATAAACGTGGCACAAAAACTCAAACGTTATATATTTTATTATTAACAACGTATCGGCCTACAAATTTTTAAGCTAACACAAAATATGTATTATTTTAGGTTAATTGTTATAAATAACTAGTGCTATCAATACTTACAATTAATTATCAATTCCAATAACATTCTGAACAATTGTTAACAATCTTTGAGTTGTTTAGTTAATAATCTTTAATAAATAACGGAGAAATAAATTTAAATTACTAAAAACTTTTTTTTAACAGATTTTTATAGTAAAATAAAATAATAAAATGACCAGCATATAAGTATAAAATATAGTTTGTTATTATTCAACCTCTCTTATATACATCAATCGTAAATAATATAATCAGTGCGGTGTTACACTAACCAATAGAACCTATACATGGTGCCTGTACACTAAACATGTTTATCAAATGCTTTTTTAGTTACGTGGGCTCATTAGAAAAGCTGACATTAACATGTTTGTATTAACTGTTAATTAATTGCTCGCCGCGTTTGACAATTAGTGCTTTATCTTATAAACAATATAATTATAAATTTATTACAGTTTTATTTAGTTTGTGAACACGCTTTATCTATCTTATTTATATTTTTGTTTGTTCCCGTTTCGACTTGTATTTTATTCCCTTTTATTAAGGGACGACTTTCAATAATAATTGAACCTTGAAAGTCGTGTTATAAAATTTTGTGTCTGTGTTGGACTCCTTATTAGATACTAATTTAACTTATTTTAAGATTCGCGTTTAAACTCTGTTTTAAATTGTAGGTTAAATGTTTTTGCTAGTATTGATTTAATGTTTAACCTTCCACTTGTTACCGTAATGTAGTGTGAAAAAAAAACAACTGAAAAATTATGAACTTATTTATGTTGAAAGGCTACTTGAATAAAATATGTTTTGTGTTAAAACCATATTAAAGTAGATTAGAGTATAAAATAATTACTATGATGTATTTCGAATCACACTATACACAATGTCATGAACATTCCCACTATAAAATCATATATTCATAACAAATACATGACATTCCACTCATCAACACAATGTCACCCAAACCCACTCGTTCTTCCGCTTTCCTACTCCCTGTTACCTGGACTTGATAGGAAAAGATTAAAGAGACATTGTCCAAGAGACCTACTCACCTATTAATATTTGTTGAATGCTCAATTGCGCAGGTGCAAATGAAAATTAAATAATAAATAAATGTTGTATTCAAAATATTATCCTTTTTTAACAACTTTAGCAGACGTGATGAACAAATAAAAAATATTTTTGATTTTTTTGTTTCAATAACCGTTTTAATATATCTCTTTTTCAAAAAAAATAAATTAAAAAAAACAATTCAAAGGAAACATTCCTTGTAATGATTTTAAATAATAAAGGAAATAAAAATATTCATAAAATAGTGCGATAGTAATAGTCATAAATAACGATAAAAATAGTCATAAATTAGTGCGATTAGTAGTGAAGTTTTGGCTATTGCAGTTTTTTGAATAAGTGGTTTAGTCGAATTTGGTCCAGAATGAGTTGTTCGTACTGAGAGGAGCCGAATCTTATCATTCACGTAGTTTTTGGCTTGAAATGTACTTATAAATGTAAGAAATAACTCCATTTCAGGCCAATTCCTGACTTAGGCACTTACGAGAATGTCAAGATTCGGCTTCCCTCCGTACATTTAATCCATCCTGGATCAAATTCGACTTAACCGCTTATTCACCATGACTCTGGAAATATAATTTTTAATTCTCTTTTTATTTTTATCCATGCCTATCAACAACAAATTGACAACCAGCAGAAGAATAAAAACAAAAGGTAGGCATAGAACAGACATGTATCATGTTAACTTATTTAATTAAATATTAATAAAAAAGTAGCTTTTGTAATTTTGTGATTTATTTTTGTGTTGACCTCTTCGGATCGCGTTATAACTTTGTTTTGCTTGTTTGGGATTTCTATGTCTCCAATATTCTTCATGGGTTTATTGGCATGCTTCTTTTGGCCCTCCATCCATCTTGTCCAACCTTTTATAGTCTTTCTTCATCCTCAAACCCTTCCAGACTTTTCAGCTTCTTCCTTGTAGCACGTGAGACTCTGTAATGTTCAACTTTTCCTAGCCCTTCTTTACTTATTTAGTCCTCGTTGGTTTGTTCTTTTTCCAAAGCTAGTCTGACATTTCTTGGTCGATATATGCTTATTCGTTCTATACTCTTCTTCCGTTAAATATCCGAGAGTCTTTCCATTTTCTGTTTTTTTTTCCTCTAAACTCTATTACTTCGCGTTTTCATCCTTACTTATATATATTTTTTTTATTACCCATGTATGTTCCAAAAGTATTTCCTTGGCCATATCAAGGATTGTAATAAGATGATACTGTTGGTAATAAAATACAATTCAGATTGGGGAACATATAGGCGTCCTATACTTTATTTTATTCCCCTGACAATCTTCTGTACACTCAGGCACCATGGAGTTCTTTAAGTAAATAATCTGTTACAAAGAGTGCTTTCAACAATGCAAACATCATTAGTTGTGTAAATAATCAATAAGAACCTGCTTCTCCGGAGACAACGATACTAAATAATGACTCCGCTGTACAGAGCCTCGTAAAATATATTTTCTGTCGATCATTTTTAAATCGATAACATCTCCATGCTTAGAAGAAATTGTATTTTACTAGAATCAGGGAATGCAACAGGATAAATTACTCCTTTACTCTTAGTGACGGAAACAACGCGCCTTGCATTTTTATGTTTGATTCTTAGACATGTTGCAACGGTGAGAACTTCACTAAGTTGCTTCCTCATTTCATGCGACTTTTTCTGCTATCATCATACTTTATAAGGGAGAGAAGTAAGTTAAGTACCTTATTCAATATTTGGATTTCTGACCGCCTACCTGAAAGGAAATAACTCGACCTTTAACGAGTGGAAACTAGTTGGTATTTCAAGTGGTTCTTTTGACTTGCACTAGTTTGCTCCGTAATTGCATGTAGATATTGCAAATCAAATTAAATGAGCTAAAAATAAATAACGAATTTAAGTCAATCAAATACTTTCTATAAATTTTCTGTGGCCGCTTAACGAATCTCGAAACTGCATACTATCGACTCAAATTTATTAGTAATATACTCTTAGGACATTTTTTTTTTTATATAAATTATTTATTGGATGTATATTTTGGTTAGTTA
Organism: Troilus luridus; assembly: GCA_964056705.1. Classification (NCBI taxonomy): domain Eukaryota; kingdom Metazoa; phylum Arthropoda; class Insecta; order Hemiptera; family Pentatomidae; genus Troilus; species Troilus luridus. The sequence goes on from OZ057415.1 coordinate 66,330,874, forward strand.
TAATAGCAATGATACTGAAGATTTGCTGTTATTAAGTTCCATGTTGTAATTAAGTATTCTTTTCTTCCTACTATTTTTTATTTGTAAGGATGTGGAGTAGCTCATTGTGTAGAGAGCTGAGTTGCTGTGCTGTGCTCCCGTTCGAATCCTGCTGTGAAAGAAAAATTATTGAATTATGTTATAGATGGATCCTATCGGATTATCTGACCCTCCTATGGCTCATCAGCTTTTATCAAGTGGGTTTACCTAATTGATTGAGTATGATTCCAGCCAAATTATTTTCCTGCGCAACCGTTATCTCAGAGACAGTATAGTATCCTCCATGTACTAAACCCCAGTTATTTCATGAGTTGTTGAGGTATAGGTTTTATTTATCTACTTCAAGTTTTCAAGCATATTTAAAATTGAATAAGTTTTATGTTCTCAGAGCAAGACAATGTCATAATTAGTTGTAATTAATAAATATTAATAATAATAGAATACGATATAATAAGAAAAAATAAAATGATAATAAATAATAATAATGTTATAAGTAGTTGGTTATAACAAATATTATTATTGTCCAATTTAGTAGTACGTAATAACAACAAAGGTAAAAATAATTTAGCTTCTTGAAATGCCGTAAAATAAATTAATACGTTTTTATTATCATAAAATAATATTCCTCATCCACACTAAATATTAATACGGTATCATAGATTTCTTCTCGGTTTTCAGTGTGTTTTTTATTTAAGAGAAAAAAGGATTTCTTAGAGAAGTGACGAATCTTAACTACGATTCTCAAATTCCTACCAAGGCTTAAATGAAAGTGGCGAAAAAACTGGAAGGTATTGGGTTTCTTGCGGTGATGAATCGGCAGATCGGGGCAGGACGAGTCACGTTTCGCAGATTTTACCGGCAGCATCAAGATCCTTATAAGATCCTCGTGTAGCTTATTATGTTTTGTATTGCCAAATTTTAAGACCTACCGGTTTTTAAATAACCCCCGATGGATTGCTACTATTAGTGTTACTTTACCAAATTAACTTGGAAGAATGCTAACCTTAAAACATTTTAAGTGATGTACTGATTAGCTCAGCAACCTACTATGACCATGATCTGGAGTTCACAGCCCTAGGATTTTTCGAAAGGGAGTAAATAATCCTTTGCTATGCCGTACTTTGGTGGGGACGTGAAATAGGGATCCCTTACATTTACGATGTCAGGTACTCGTCAAAGATACTTATTCTAATTATAAATGGATAGGCAAAATTTAGGACTCCTACTCTTGCATCATCCAATTAGCCATATCAACAGAAAGCAATAAGTTAAATAAATAAACAAAACATTGTAGTACGATGGAAAATATTGAGATGTATGTGAAAATGACGATATGTAGATGAAGCTTTGATAATTGTGTGCTTTAAATAAATTATCTCGACGAACGCTTATAGTTTCGGAAAATAATTTTAGATTTCTTAGGCACGAGTTCTTCCAATGAGCACCTGTACTAGTATGTTTTTTTTAAATTATTTTTTAAACATTTATTTATCTTATATGGAAACAAAAGAGATTTTCCCGAAATAAAACTTATTGCCGTAATTATATCATTATTTGTTGAGTTTTTAAAAAAATATTTTATTGTCAGTGTGAGAAAAACTGTATTTCTGTAGTCTTCTCGATGCACCTAAATCATTAGATTATATTATACCTTTGCTCATTAAATTTATTAGATTTTCATCTTTTTATAATTATGTTAGATTTGTCCCTATTGCTGGAATTCTTGCAATGAGTATTACTAGTTAAGTTATTTATTTATTGTAATTAGAATATTTTTATTCATTTTTCTTCGATGGAGAAAAATAATTTAAACTAAAAATAAAATAAAATATAAGTTGTAATATAATTATTTTTTTTAGTTTGTTGACTTTTGGTGTAGAAAAACTCTATAATTATAAATTCTTCCCCATGCACCTAAATTATATTTATTTATTATTGATGAAACCTTAATTTAGTGTGTTTATGTTTTCTATCTCCTTTTTTACATAAACAATAATACTTAGCGTCACTTGTTGGTAATTATTAGTAAACTTCCTGGTTTTGGAAAACCTGTTCCGCTGCACGGCTCTAGCCATGACAGAGCGTAATCCCCGTTCTGCAGTGATACGCAGGGTAATAAATATTAATAGCCATTAAGTACCATTAAAAAAAAAAGCACATTAAGTCTGCGAGAAGCCAAAGTGGAGAGAGTCGCTTCCGCCCCACTGGTCAAATGGGACGAAACTAAATACAGCCCTATATATCCACGTCTCTAATTATTGTATACAGGCCAAGTCTTCAGTATTCACCTATTATGGAATTGAGAAGTTTCGTATTTTTCGCAAGAACAAATAAGTAGTATAAAAATATTTAAAAAACCCGTTTATAGCCAACCAAACTAAGAAGTAAACAATATATAATAGTTTTAAAAAAAACTTAAAAAGGTGCTTTTATAGCAATCTATACAAAAGATTTAAGCAAATAGTTCCAATAAGTTTAAAATAAGATTAGTGTAATGAACAAAAAAAATTATTGTAAAAAACATAGGGCGTTTTTTAAGATATTTTACTTTTACCAATATCAACTAAACTGATTTATTTTTTTGGAATGAATAGTGTTGACATTGCTACTTTTTCATATTAATTAAAGAAACACCGTTTAAGATCTATTTTATCAGTAATTTATATTGTTTTGAAATTTCTAGTTGCGTTCGGAATATTTAATGTAATTAGGTTGCCTAGAACATTGCTAAGTTTTTTAGTTATTATAGTTTATTATTTTAAGAATATTAATAATATTACGAAGTATTTTAGTAATTTTTTTCACAATGGAACAACAGACTCCTGATCGGGTTGTTGCGTTCAACTCAAAAAATCATCAACCTCCAAGCATCAGGTTCTTTGTCCGCCAGTCACGACTTCTTGAAACCCGTATTCCCCAAATGTATTAGCTGTAAATTAATTAAGTAATGATGGAGGCGTGTAGTTATACAATCATTAAAAATCTCTTAAGACGTTACGGAGAAATTTATTGCCAATTAAGTTTAATAGTTTATAGAATTGAGATTAAACAGGGTTAGGAATGTCTAATGAATATTAATTTCTAAATCGTATTAAGTATTGTTTAAACAATTCGCATCAGGCTGAGATATAGTAAAATAAAATATTTCTAATGTGCTATTATTTTTTAAATAATAGATAGAAATTTGTTTTATTGTTTAATAAAACAAGTTTTAGTTATATTTGACATTACTATGATAGTATACGGTCGGAGAATCAAGATTTGAGAGGCCAGAGGACGCGACAGAACGTGGAGCCTGTGTAGTCGGAGAGAGGGTCGAAGATAGCCGAGCTGATCCGAGTCCACCCGAGCTCGTGTGGAGTCGTTTAGTCCGCGCTGTGCTGTGAGCGAGTGCGGAGGGTTCCGTTTGTGTTGTGAAGTGTCGTGCTGAGTGATATGTAGCAAGTGGAGCAATGTTGTCAGATAGTGATGCTGCCACGGCCAGGAGGCGCTCCGTCTTCTATGTGCCCTTGGATCCAAAGTCGAGGACTCCGCCGCCTAGGGCCCCTTCCATCAAGCGATCCAGCGAGGAAAGGGCCAAGCCCTTGAGGAGGAGCTCGCCTAGACCCAAGCCCCCGAACTCGCCTGCCGCCAAGGTACGCTCTCCACTCCTCAAGGTATCCGCGAAGCTTCTCTCTTCTTCGGCCCAGGCACTCGAAGCCATCAAGCCAAGTCCTCCGAGCAGGCGGAGTCCTCTGGCCCTCGTCCGGAGGTCTTCTTCCAGGAAGTTGACGAGGAGTTCGTCCTCCTTGCTCAGTTGCAAGCCGGAAGACAGTCCTCCCCTCATCGTCATCGAGCAGCTCCGAGATGATCAGGAGCAAGCCATCATAACCTCTGCTGCTGATAAGGTGTTGGAGAGGAGGCAGCTCAAGCTCGATGAAGATGAAGCAGTACACTCAGGTACACCTGCTTGTATTTTATAAAATATATTTTTAATAGGTACGTTTCTAATTAAAGTTTCATAGCATATCAAAAGGGGATTATTGAAGAGGGTTCTGTGTACATCTGTTTGCGTCATTGTGTGTTTTGAGGATAAAAATTTAGAAACTGTGTGTTGACTTGATAAAACAGTTCACACTAGGCTGCAAATCAGGAAATGTAAATTATTCTCACTGTTTTTTAACAAAAAAATAAAATAAAAATAATATTTTTTTTTCGTTCCGTAATTTTATGGAACTAACCTGAAATGAGTAATTTTTTTCCAGGCTCCTTGGAACTCCCAGGTGCTAGTACTAGTACTAATACTCTAGTGCTATTTTTTTTGGACACTGGGAGTCCTAAATTTGGTCTCTATAAGTATAATTAGGATAGGAATCTTTAACATCGTACAGGTCTCTCATTTTATGTCCCTTCTGAAGGACGTCATTACTACGGATTTTTTTTACTCCCTTAATCCTTACTAGGATTCTTGAAACACGTTTTTCAGCAAGAAATATTTGTAAAAAGCCTAAAAATTTACAAGCTTGGAAAAATGGTATATGCATTTTTAGAAAGTACCTTTCCACTCACTGCTGTTGTTAGAGTTTAAGGGTAATTAAAGAAACAAGTCACTTGGAGTTGAGTTACAAGAAGCTTTAACTTTTTAGTCGTTTTCTTTTTAGTATTCTCCAAAAATACAAGTTAATCATAAGCTTTAGCATGGAAAAATAATGTAATTAAGGGAAATGTGTAGGTTTCGGTAATCATCGCATCAAGAAATAAACGCTTCAACTAACATATCGAAGTATAGCTGATATATGTTTTTCGAAAAGTTCATTTCTAGACAAAATGATTGCCGAAATATACACATTTCCCATAATTTCATTACTTTTCATACTAAAGCGGATATTAAATTGTATTTTTGGAAAATTCTAAAAGGGAAACGAATGGAAAGTTAAACTTGTTGAGACAAAATTACTTTTTAATGCCTTATTATCTTTTCCATGTCAACGCCTCATTTGTTCTTCATAGCCCTTTTGGCAACAGAACAAGAAACTGAGAAAACTCTTCGACAGGATTCTACGCTAAGACTATCGCCAGACTCTCAACTCCTTCTTGACACTTGACATAAACAAAATAAATGTAATCGTGTATCTCGAGATAAAGTCGTGAAGTGCAATCATGGTGACACACGGGGCGCTAAAGGTGAAAGTTGGCGTGTCGCGTTGGCATTCATGAGGAGGAGAAGTTGCTACTAAGCTGTGGAATTATTAAAGGACTTCCTTAGCTTCCTCTTGTGTTATGTTAACATGTGTCTGTCATCCATGATTTAAGGAACTTTAGTGTCTGATGTAAGCGTTTTTTTTATTACATTTGTGAATAGGAAAATACATAAAATTGGGAGCTTTCTGTTAAATAATTCATACAGATATAATTCTGTCACTGAGGTGAAGGTGAATGTCGAAGAAATGGGTTATGTTTTAGTTAAATTAATACATAAATAAATGCTATGATCAATACATAACAATATTAACAATTTTTTTTGGGTAATTATTCTGGTCGTTGTTTCGAGTTGAGTCACAACAACTTTTCATTAGTTTCTCTTTTAAAATTTTCTAAAAATAATTTGGGAAATGGAATGTGATTATGGTAAATGTGTATATTCCGGTAATCATTTCATCTAGAAATGAACGAACGTTTCATCAAACATAAATCATCTATAGTTCAAAATGTTATTTGAAACATTTATTTATTGATAAAATTATTACCGAAATCTACTCTTTACCCATACTTATATTCTTTTCCACACTAAAGCGATAACTTGTATTTTTTGAAAAAAAATTAAAAATGAAACGAATAAAGACTTAATACTTGTAACTCAACTCGAAGCGACAACCTGTGGAACAAATACCATTTTTAAAAAAAGCTGTTTCTATTAGTAACGAAGAAATATTTTTTAATAGTTTAAAGTAAATGGAAAATTTCAGATGAATGAAGATACAAAAATATGACTTAGTATCCTTCACCTCTTGAGTATAGGTATATAAAAAACAATACAGTAGTGAAGAATTGTGTTAAATAAATTAAATAATTAAATTAAATTAAAGAAATAAAAAATAAAATGTTGCACTACGAACCATGAAGAGTATTTGACTCAGTGATTTGTTCTGTTGATGGAAAATTGAACTGTTTCGAAGCCAACGTTTTTGCATGGATGTGATTTGTTCTAGAGCAAATAGCACTATTAATTAAGTAATCAAGAACCAATGTTTAGATTTTAAAACCTCTGAAACATTAGATTCATTCATATTTTAAAATGTAATTTGTTACTGTTGGTGGGAGATTACTGTTTCGAAGCCAACATTGTGCAGGGAGGTAATTCAGCTCCTAATAATTAAATACTCAGTATGCAATTATTTTAAAACCTTGGACACATGAGAGTAATTTTCGTTTTATAAATATTTTGTTACTTACAGTATAACATTATTTCCATGAATTAGATATTTTTAAATTTCAATCTGTACTCTCTAAAGTTCAGAACAACGAACCCAACTAGTTTTGGGTTGAACGTCTTGGGGTGTCTCAGGTTATGAGTCTTTTTGAGCGATTATTCGTTGGGATGTATTGCACTTCTTCTTTGAGATGTGATTGATCTTACTCTTTTTTGTTTCTTGATAATGCCTGAATAGGCGAAACGTCGACTAGTAATTGTTTGTTTTTACACCAGATTTGAAACATAAGGCTTTGCTTGTGGTTTTTTCCATTTGCATTCTAATAAATGTCTTTAAAATTTTATGATTTATTAATCAAATGAATTATTTCTTATCTATTCGAGGATTTTGTGCTGACTAAATATATTTTTTGAAACATTTTTCTTTCTATGTGAGCTTATAAAGTGTTAATTTTTTTTTGTTAAACTAAAAGAGTCACTGCAGTATAACTCAATTCGAAAGGTAGCTTTATTTAACTTTATTGAAATTAGTAATTATATATTATCAGAAACTTAAAATTTTAATTATAGTAATTTATAAATGGTAATTAGATCGCGTTCCCAATTAATTATTTGTTTAAACAAGCTGTTAATTTAAATCTTTTTTTTTTTTGGTTTATATACGTTGTCTTTTTGAATTATTGCGTTTCGGTCCATTATCTTGGAAAGTGTCTTTAAAAATATACGCTGACATTTCCTGGCAGCGTGAAAATAACACCACAGGCCTGTCCAGGTACCCTTCCTATTGTTCAAATGATCAGATGTCTGTGTCAAATGAAGCGTGCTGTATTTCTTTTGTCGATTTTGGGGATATTACAAAAATTTTCATCTCAAAACGGACAATAGAGAATCGCCGTTGGATATCGTATTCAAAACAGGTTAAATTTGAGTATACAATATAATAGAAAGTACGATACTAATTTTAACAATTTTGTTTTTTTAAAAACAACATAATGTTCATGAATTGATGATTTCTCATATTTTATTTAGTTTTAATTTATAGCTTATGTTTTGTCTTTGTAGTATTCAGTCTCTATTAACCGTTAAAGTGAGTGTTTACGTAAATATTTAAAAAATAAATAATTGCACTAAATTTTTATTATACAATAAAGATATTTTTATATACAATAAGGTATTTTTATTTAATATATTTATTCTTTTGTGGTTCTAATACATTTTATTATTCAGGGAAATAAAATAGGTTGTGGATGATTTCCCCTTAAAGGTTAATGTTACGGGCCAACCACCACAAAATGCAATGGATGCCATTAGTTGTAAAATGTTCTATGCCAGTGTGACATTTAGTGTCCTGAGTAACCACAAGTATTCACGAATAAAATCTATATATGTTTATGTGTGTATGAATAAATATATTTAAACACATACAGAGTTCAGTTTTCCATTGAGGATCTGAGTTATCATAATATTACTGTTTATCATTATATCGGAATTACTACAATAACATATACTATATTTACATCTATTAAATACATCCAGGATTGAAAAGGATACATTATTATAATAATTTATTTATCTCCGAATATTATAAAAACTACAATTTATTTCGAATTCAAGTATTTGGATATCCGAAAATATGTTTCAAAAATAGATCCTTTATGTATTTTGTATAACTTAATCAAATTCTGAGTTAGGGTACAGTCAAGTCAAATCTTGAAGGTTTTTTAGGGGGGGGGGGATAATAAGTTATTTGTAAAAATGCCGATTTAAGGAAAAAATTCTCTTTTTAGATTATATTTTTTTTTTATATTCCACGAATTCATTTTGAATTAGTATTTTATTGAACGCCCCAATTATTATTATTTTTTTTTGGATCATATAAAAATAAACAAATGATTAAGATTTTGGGGGAAGGGTGTAGGGATAGTAACTAACAGATTTTTACCTGTGAAATCTATTCTTAATTTTAGAATATTTTATTGCCTTCATTGAAATTTTCTTCCATTTCCAGAATGGTTCAGGTTTCCTTTAACATTATCTCAGTTTCCATGTTATGTCTTATCTTTAAGTTGCAGACTGTATTTATATTTTTATATAAAATTTATTAGCCAAATAGTTTAATTTAAAACCAATAGTTTAATTTACTTAATTTTGTATCTTTTATTTATTCTTTTAAGGTTTTCTCATTGAGGTTTGCTTCAACCAAACATCTTAGTCAACCAAATAATCATTATAATTTTTTTTTTATCATTGCTTTAGTTTTTAAAGATTTTTATTTTCAAGTGAAAAAAATTGCCTCCAGCCGGGATTCGAAGCCGGATCTCCGCAAAATGTAATTCTTGTTTGCTGGGGGCAAATCTTTTCTCTTCAAAATAGCGGAGATCCGGGTTCGAATCCCGGCTGGGGGCAAATCTTTTCTCTTCAAAAAAAAAAAAATTCAAATATTCTTTAGATCCTTTCTCCATTTCTTCCTGTATATTTTCTTCTCTTAAATCATCATGGGCATGAATGGTTTCCTTAACTTCTGTTCATATCTTCTGAGTTTATTTGCACTGTTTTATTGAGCATTCCAATTGAAAATTGGACAATCTTTCCTCCTTCTTCTGAGATGACCAGACCAAGAATGGTCTGTAATAAGAATTGTTTATTTATTTCTTTTTTTTTTAAATCCTAACAAATGAATCAGATCAGATTTTAAACTTATTTTTATGCTATATGGCACTTAAGTTCGAAAGGAGATCTTTTAAATAACGTGGGAAAAAACAAGATATTTTAATGGAGAATCCTCATCAGATGTAATAAGAAAGACAGATGTATTTTTTCATAGAATAAATAAATATATAAAGGCAGAAGCAATAGCTGTGATGAATATTAGTGCTGTATTTATCAGGATGGTCCATTTAGTCTTTGCGTTAGTGCGGCAGAGGTTCCCATTAAGGCTCAAGTACGCCATAAAATAGGCTTTAAGTGCTCAGCCTCACCATCTTACTTCGCGGTATCTTCCCAACTACCAACAGGCTACTATCGTCTTCAGAGCATCTTCTGAAATTTTTATGACCTATTATCTCCAACGGCTTAAATATCTTTTAAAAATTGAAAAACTCATTCGCGTCCGAGTAGTTTTTTGCTATTCCTTTCCGTAGAACGCTTAAATATAAGCTCAGTGCATATCCACCATTGAATCTCCTTCGATATAGTGGAATGGTCTTTCTATTTTTTTTTAAATTAGCGTTAAAAAATAACTGTACTACAATCCCCCCCAATAACCCATCAAGATTCTTGTGCTCAGTACATGGTAAACAGTGTCATCTTTCAAGTTCAACTGTTGTGCAGGGTGGTGATTTGTCCGAGATCACGCTCAACAGAAAAAACTGCTGATTGTTATTATTACCTACTTCACAAGACAAAAAGTTAATTATTATTTTATTTGTTTATTTATATTTGTATACGATATTTTAGTAATTTATTATTTTATTTTTATAATTTATTAAATTAACACTCGTATAGGATATTTTAGTTATTCTTTATTTTTTTCTATTTTTATTCTCATTCTTATTATTTTAACCTGTACCACTACAACGCATGAAGGAAGGGTTTGGATTCAGTACTTTAAGATTCAACTGTTTCTTCGGTAATGGTTGGAATCAAAAGTGTTTTGTCCGAGATCTCGCTCAACCACAAGGTTTTTCCTCCAGTTTATTGAGACTGAGTGAGCCCCAGGAGGGGTATCAGATCCCACAGTGTCCAAGTTAACAGTTTAAATAATAAATAGTTTAATACAAATGATAAATAGTTTATCTGCAACAGCCGGATTTTAACCCGTAACCTTCGGCATAGCTACTACATATTGAGACCTGCTTCCATTAAAAACTATTTTATCTTAAAATATTTTATATACGAAATTCATAATGCATTTTACCAGAATAGTATGATTATGGTGTATTTTTTATATTTGAACTTAGGTGATTTTATAAATAAGAATTAATAAATAGGTTTCATTATTGTGAGATTCGGCCGTTTCTTAGTAACTTTTTTTCTTCGTTATTATTGAGGTGTCGAGCAACGGATTTTTATTAGTTTTTTTTTTCTGCTCGCGATATGTGTGATTTGAGAAGCTAATACAATTGTACGGGCCGAAAGGAGGTTGAGACCCATACATCATGTGGTCTGATGGGTTTTGTGGTTTAATCTTGTCATTTAGAGTACGGTACACTACATCTTCGTAGGAACCATTTCTTTAGTTGGTCTTCGCCGTATGAAAATTACCAGACTAAAGACGAAGGTTTTTACCTTGTCCGTTTCTAATTCTAAAGGTCCGTTTATAGGATTAGAATTGTATATAATAAAAAACAATAATAATGATAAATATCAAATTAAAAGAAATATAAAATAAACTTTAGTTAAATTAAGTGAAAATTTGGTTGTTCTTTATTTACTTCTTACGTCCGAAGATCTCGAAATGTCGAAATGTAACTTAATATTAATTGATAGATGAAGCAAACATATCGCTCTGCATTTTATTTACATTAAAATATATTTACATCATAATTACATTATGTAGTGAATATAATTTGTGAGATTTTTTAAGCACTTACGAATACACATAGGTATTACATATGATAAGACATATTAGTATGAGCGAATAAGCTAATCGTTGGTGGACACAGAATGTGACTTGTTGAACATTTAATTATTAGGTGATGTTTGTTCAGGGCCAAATCATCTCTCTGCACAAACGTTGGTTTAAAAATAGAGCTTCGAGCCCAAAACCCTTCATGAAATAAAATAGTAGTTCTTTTTTATTTACTAAGAATTATTTTTTTTCATCTTTTTATCAACTAAATGTACTTCCATGGCCAAGGTTCGCAGCCCGGAGGGTGGCTTATGTTGTTTTGAAAAAGGAGTAAAAAATCCTTGGTTATGCCGTCCTTAGGAAGGGATGTAAAATGGGGGTCCCGAGCAAGTAGGTACTCGTTAAAGATACCTGGATAGGCATCATTTAGGACCCCCACTGTACCACCATCCGATTATCCATAGTAGCTTACCATAGTGACGTTACATGAATAAACGATTATTGTTTATTGTTTCAATCTGCCCCAGTTAAAAAAATATTTACTGTTTTATCAGTTCTAATATTATTTTTTATTTTAATTTAGCCTCGAAGCCAGTTCCTGGATTAGGAATTGTACAGGTAAAAAAAACACTATTATATACAAAAAATATATACAAAAAATAACCTCAGGTTCAAGGAACCGGTTTCATTCACGTGACGACGAGCGTGTAACAGGTTATTTTATCTCTCCATCTAGTTCTCCTTATATATTGACTTGGGTCCGACCATATAACTAATTGAGCACAAATAAATAAAAAGAAACTTTATTTATTTACTTACTGATATCCTCACGAATCCTGATCACTATCAATATCTTCTTACTCGAAGTGGCAGCTGTTTTCTGTATTTTTTTTTTTATATCGCTATCAGGTTTTCGAATGCACGCGGAATCAACAGGTGTTGATGCACAATATCTTAAAATTCATAATTATCTTTTTCATTTTCGTGTTAATTTTTTCGTTTTTTCGGATGAGTTGACCGGTAAATGTAAATTATTAGAATGAAATGTCCGCATGCAAGTTATTGCCACGACTTCATTAACCTGAGTAGTTCGTCAATTAATTAACGAAATTAAGTTAGAAACATCGGTAATGGTAATGAGGTTATTATCGTAATGGGTACTTTGAAAACAGTTTTAAGTAATTAAAAATCATCAAGCTAAGATATTGCCGGTTTTTTTTCTTGTCAAAAATTCCATAATAAGTGTTTTTTTCTTCTTAATTTAAATAAATTATACTAATCCAACTCCGCAAAAAACCGGTATATATAATTAAATTTTGTTTATATTTAACTTTAACCTCATCTATATTATAGTGTATAATATTTTGTAATTATTCATTAATTCCACAAAAATGTAAACGATATTCACGCTATGTCCAGTTAACATACGTTGCTGCTTTTTGACATGGCGAATTTCCTCTTCAGTTTTTTATTTTAGAATTCAAAGTGCGTTTTATTATTCGATGAATAAAGAGGAGCAGGTGTATATTTGTTGTAGTTTTGGTGATTCATTATTTTTTACGTTAATCATATATTTTATATACTTTAATTATTAATAATATCCATTTTCACTGTACATATTTGTTATTCTTGAGGGACTTTACCTCTAATTTTCATTCTAAACTACTCTATATTTTTCTCTTCTACTCTATTTTAATATATTTCTATAATATTCTAGTGTATAGAAGTTTAAATATTTTCTGGCATCAATCTTACACGATCAATAATTAAACTAATGAGCTGGATAATTTATTTATTTTTAATTTATCAACGCTATAAACCTGTATTCAATGTTATTCTCTGGAGTGTAGGGTAGTTATATGAAATCAAACCGAGCAAGAAAGAATTATTTTTTATTATATTTATTGTAAAAGATAAATAGCAAAATCTGCCTCACCCAATGCCAATAAGAAATAAGGCTATAAGAATACATTCCCTGCATATGCACAAATAAGATTTAAAAATAAATAAACAGATTAAACCCTGTTTAACTTCGTTAATTTGTCAGTTTGTATTGACATTTTAGGGCTGGTAATAAATTCGGATAAGACTAAGTATATAGTCAGTAGCAGGAAAGGACGAAATTTTGGTAATATTGTTGTAGGAGAAAGTAAGTTCGATCATGTGGAGATGTTTAAGTGCTTAGGGTCAATGGTAACTGGAAAAACGAAATTTATATTGACATTTTACAACTTATATAAATTTGAAATTTAGAAATTCAAAAAGGAACTCAATTATTCCTAAGGTTTGAGTTTTCATTCCAATAGAAGAAGAATGGGTACCCATAGTTTAGGCCCAGGAGGACCAGATCCCAAAGAATCCATCCCCGAACGTTAACAGATTAAGTAAATTATCTGGCACTATCGGATTATATTATCACGAAGAGACGTTAAATAAATGAGAAAAAACTGTGGATGGATGTCAAATGTCTTTTAAAAACGAATTTTACTACAAAAGCTTTATGGTCTATTATGTTAATTTTGATTGCGTTGGTAAATAACTCCTTCAGAGCGTACTCAACGTTCTCCGGTAGTCACGTAATAGTAACGAACGATATCTGCTCCAGATATCAACCGCTTAGTCACCCCCATAGGTCAGCTGTCCCGATGAAATCACTCCTTGTGAGAACGGAAACGAAGGTAAGATGGGCCTTGAGATGGCAACTGACTGGAAGATGCCAGGATCACGGAGGACACATATCCTTCATGCTGTTGACTTTATTCCCACAGAACTGGCCCTTGTTCCAACACGTGAGCTAAAAGCAGATTTTCACCGTAGCCAAGGACAGTAGTGGCACGCCCAAGTTGTGATCACGTGCGGGGGTCGGGTTGTAGGGTCTCCGCAGGGTACCTTCTATTGTGTACCAGACCCGCCTCTTCTTAGAATGTATTGAGAAAAAAAAGTCAATACGGCACATCCTCTCTTTACTGAAAAGAAGGCTATCTTTCGCATGTGTCAATACCCCAAAAAATAATAAAAACCATATTTTTTTTTTTAATCTCGAGTCAAAGAGAGCGTTTAAATTATCACATCAGATAATTAGAAAAAAAAATGTATTGAAATTTTCAACTGTATTATAGCAATACAACAAGTAAATAGAATGGATGACGCATGATGCCTTGGATAAATAAATTATCCAGCTCATTAGTTTAATTATTGATCGTGTAAGCTTGATGTCTAAAAAAATGTTAAATAAATGAGAAAAAACTGTGGATGGATGTCAAATGTCTTTTAAAAACGAATTTTACTACAAAAGCTTTATGGTCTATTATGTTAATTTTGATTGCGTTGGTAAATAACTCCTTCAGAGCGTACTCAACGTTCTCCGGTAGTCACGTAATAGTAACGAACGATATCTGCTCCAGATATCAACCGCTTAGTCACCCCCATAGGTCAGCTGTCCCGATGAAATCACTCCTTGTGAGAACGGAAACGAAGGTAAGATGGGCCTTGAGATGGCAACTGACTGGAAGATGCCAGGATCACGGAGGACACATATCCTTCATGCTGTTGACTTTATTCCCACAGAACTGGCCCTTGTTCCAACACGTGAGCTAAAAGCAGACTTTCACCGTAGCCAAGGACAGTAGTGGCACGCCCAAGTTGTGATCACGTGCGGGGGTCGGGTTGTAGGGTCTCCGCAGGGTACCTTCTATTGTGTACCAGACCCGCCTCTTCTTAGAATGTATTGAGAAAAAAAAGTCAATACGGCACATCCTCTCTTTACTGAAAAGAAGGCTATCTTTCGCATGTGTCAATACCCCAAAAAATAATAAAAACCATATTTTTTTTTTTAATCTCGAGTCAAAGAGAGCGTTTAAATTATCACATCAGATAATTAGAAAAAAAAATGTATTGAAATTTTCAACTGTATTATAGCAATACAACAAGTAAATAGAATGGATGACGCATGATGCCTTGGATAAATAAATTATCCAGCTCATTAGTTTAATTATTGATCGTGTAAGCTTGATGTCTAAAAAAATGTTAAATAAATGAGAAAAAACTGTGGATGGATGTCAAATGTCTTTTAAAAACGAATTTTACTACAAAAGCTTTATGGTCTATTATGTTAATTTTGATTGCGTTGGTAAATAACTCCTTCAGAGCGTACTCAACGTTCTCCGGTAGTCACGTAATAGTAACGAACGATATCTGCTCCAGATATCAACCGCTTAGTCACCCCCATAGGTCAGCTGTCCCGATGAAATCACTCCTTGTGAGAACGGAAACGAAGGTAAGATGGGCCTTGAGATGGCAACTGACTGGAAGATGCCAGGATCACGGAGGACACATATCCTTCATGCTGTTGACTTTATTCCCACAGAACTGGCCCTTGTTCCAACACGTGAGCTAAAAGCAGACTTTCACCGTAGCCAAGGACAGTAGTGGCACGCCCAAGTTGTGATCACGTGCGGGGGTCGGGTTGTAGGGTCTCCGCAGGGTACCTTCTATTGTGTACCAGACCCGCCTCTTCTTAGAATGTATTGAGAAAAAAAAGTCAATACGGCACATCCTCTCTTTACTGAAAAGAAGGCTATCTTTCGCATGTGTCAATACCCCAAAAAATAATAAAAACCATATTTTTTTTTTTAATCTCGAGTCAAAGAGAGCGTTTAAATTATCACATCAGATAATTAGAAAAAAAAATGTATTGAAATTTTCAACTGTATTATAGCAATACAACAAGTAAATAGAATGGATGACGCATGATGCCTTGGATAAATAAATTATCCAGCTCATTAGTTTAATTATTGATCGTGTAAGCTTGATGTCTAAAAAAATTAAAACTTCTACACACTAGAATATTATACAAATATATCAAAATAGAAGAGAAAAATAAATAAGTAGATTAGAATGAAAATTAGAGGTAAAGTCCCTTAAGAATAACAAATGTGTACAGTGATAATGGATATTATTAATAATTAAAGTATATAAAATATATCATTAACGTAAAAGATAATGAATCACCAAAACTACAACTAGTAGAGAAACTACTACCAGTGTTAGTACTCAAACACGAAATTCAACTCGGGTCACGGGGCCATCTTCTCTTCAGACACCTCACAAACATCTGGAATTGAAAAGGTAGCTAGGTTTGAAACTAGAGGGTTTGGGTTCGAATAAAGTTTGTCATGATAATTAATTTGGGAGCTTGGAGTATCTAGTAAGTGCTGAAATTTCCTAAAACGCCAAACCTCCTACAAAATAAACTGCATTGTTTTCAATAAACTACTTATAAACACTCATGACAGAAAAGGCTTAAGGTGGGGGTAAGAAAAAAACAGTGACGAACATTCTTGAAATCCAGAAAACACAGTGACGAACATTCTTGAAATTGAATCATCTCAAAAAAAAAAAATCATTATATCACGAAATATGATATATTTCTACAAGTAATGAACAGTTTAAAAATTTGTTTTCATTTATTTAGGAAAGAAATATAGATAAATATTATATTATGTTTTGTTAACTGACACATATTTTATGTAAGAAAATGGTTAACGGTATTTTTAAGTTAACGGAGTATTGCCACTTTATAATACGACATCTGTACGATATGTCTGAAACCAAAGCAGAGATAACAGACACTTTAATTCTTTTATGTAGCAGACACTTTACCGAAGAATAGATGAGATTGAAGGTAAGAAAGAGAAAAAAAATCTTATGTTCAACTCAGTGACAAAGAAAGTTGCCTTCCGGGATG
Source organism: Troilus luridus (assembly GCA_964056705.1). Lineage (NCBI taxonomy): Eukaryota > Metazoa > Arthropoda > Insecta > Hemiptera > Pentatomidae > Troilus > Troilus luridus. Next base: position 66,347,638 of record OZ057415.1, read on the forward strand.
GTTCAGCACATTTCCCTCATTCGCACATACTCCCTTCTACTTCACTCTCTCTAAGGCCAGATGTGCTGGATGAGGCAAGATGTAGGCGGGGAGAAAGGAGAGCGCGTATCCACCCATTAAGGACGTCAGTTTCCGTGTATTAGTCAGTCAGGGGACTTTAAAGAGGGCACCACTATCGAGAGGTAATGACCAGAACGGGGTCGTGTGGATTAGTAGTGGTCTGTGTTGATGATGGTGCGGTCGATGCCTCATTGGCACCAAGGAATTCTCTCCCGAGCTCCATCCGTATCATAACTAAAGACGACGAGCTCTACAATTTGTAGGCAAAACGGGGAATACCAGGCAAAACGTAGGGCATTCGATTCAGAACATGGTTGGGACCATACTATTTTCAAGCCAATGTTTGTTCAAGGAGATGACTTGGGCGATATCAAGGAAAAATACAGAATGGGAAAATAAATAGTAAAAAAAATAATTAAAATAGTTATAAGGACTGCCAGTTTATTTTTGTCTAACGACTGCTAGCAGACGTTAGACAAAAAAAAAACTGGGTACCCATAATAGGAGTAAAAATCTAGCGGTTGAGCGTGATATGTCATAAATCACCTCTCTACCGAACCGTTGTGATAGTTAACAATACAGTTTCTACTACATACTGACGTTGTTTTTACAGTATCTTTAAACTCCATAGCATTGGCACTTTCTGAAAATGTTCATACCAGATGTAGAAGCATGCAATTTTTGAGGCCCTTCCTTTTGCAAATATTTATCCTGGAAAATATGGGTTAAAAGTATTAATGAAAAAAAAACCCGAAAAAACGAACTGAAAAATGCTTTCTTTCTTTGTCCTTCTAAGGAGACGTTAAATGGTGATCTCGAGGCTGTGCGATGTCAGGTATTAATTCGTCGGGTAAACCTTTCGAGTCCCGTGTTGTGAAATAATTTAAAATATAAGCTTTCTTTACTTCTGTTTATGTTTATATATAAACTAAATGATAGGGCCCGACCAATTAAGCGTGTCCTTGCTGATAGCCAGGTCGCAGCTGTCCTTGCCGAGGGGTGATAAGGAGGCAGATACGGTTCAGGGGAGTATCCCTCCGACAAATATTTTCCTAAAATATTTATGTTTTCTCTTTCGTACGATCCCCCCTGACGCAGAACTAAGGAAGTTTCAATTATCGAATTAGCCATTGCGCAGTCCAATTATTGCGCAGTCTGCTAATTGTTGTGCCGAGTCAGTACTCAACCGTGTCCTTTCTGAACTAGATCGAAACACTACTCGAGCGGAGATTATTCCTTGGAAATGTCTTAGATTTCTTCTTTTTTTTTCATCTTCTGCGAAGGAAATAGAAATTAAGGTAGTCATCCTATAAAACTATAACTTTGTAATAGGTATATGATCTATTAAATATTTATCTCGACATTTCTCACCTAAATATGATCTTGAGGAATTTGAAACATTGGCCAATACTGTGATATTTTTACCAATATTTCTCAATTTTTTATTTAATTTTTTAAAATAATTACTAAATACGACTATCACACTGTTAATGTTTTGGTTCTAAAAGAAGTGTCTTTGAAAATTTATTTTAATTGCATATTCATTCAGGTAATTTATTTTTTCAAAACTCGGTACATAAAACGTCCAAGTTGTGGTGTTTTATCACTGGCAATTTTTACGTTTAACTAGAATTTGTGTGAATGAAAATAGAGACAGTTTTCCTTTTTAAATTTGTTTCTCTACTGTTTATTTTTTTTTTTAGTGGTTCTTGGGTACTCAATTCAATTAACGTAAATCGTACTATATACTTCTCAATTCTTTTTTGCTTATAAAAGAAAAAAAACTGCTGATTGTCATTAATGCCAGCTTAGAAAAAAATGTATTTATTATTTTATTTTATTTGTATATTGCAATATTCAAATACACTGCACCACTACGACCGATGAACGGTCTTTGATTCACTAAGTATTCTTTGACAAGGGTGGGCTGGTAAATGTTTTGTTCGAGATTACGCCCTACTGTAAGGTTTTTTCCCGTTGTGTAGAGGCTAAGTGAGCCCAAAAATAGTATGCTGTTCCCATAGAGGTCGTCTATACCTGTTAATAGATGAAATAATTTACATGTTACTGCCGGAATTGAAACCTGGACATTCAGCTAAGGAATTTAGCGCTATACACACTGTAAATGTTTCTTGGATAATATTTGTATGTATATGTAAATTTTGTATGCTTAGAGAAATAAATTATTAGGCTAGAAATATATGTTTTATGTTTCATTTACATTGACAATATTATCACTCTTTTCTCAGCTGGGATTCTGTGAAATGTGTTAATAGAATATATATAGTTAAAAATTAGATACGCCGATTCCTTCGAACTGATCTCATTTTACAGAGCTCTTCCTTGTCTTCGTAGAAAATTCTAAATGATGCAATGTCCTTTTAGAACATTCGTTCTCATTAGACCCTTTTTGGATTTTTTTTTCTTTTTCCCCACAAGGCATATCTATAATAGGAAAGGGTTGGGTAGAATTTTTTGTTTGTCGGGGTTCTATGTTCTTCTATTTTTGGAGAAAGAATGCTCCTTTTGTTCGAATATTTTAACTAGGTTTCATTTGGATTACTTCAGAATTTGTTTGGCTATGCTATCGTATTTGTTAAGACAATGTCATAACACATCAGTATCTTCGTTATTTATTTACAATTTAATATGAACTGTTCTCTTGATTCAATAAAGAATAATTAATATTAGAAAAGAGCAGGAAGAATCCAAAATAGAAATTAAGTGTATAAAATACTGGTTAATAATTTTCAAATCAAGACGAATGTTGCTAAATACTGAAAAATTCACATCAATGAATACCTAATGCATCACATCTAATGTCATCAGCAAGACATCAATCCAGGATGTAACCTCATATCAACGTTCAATCAGGGCTATTGTACGTTTTTGTATTTGATTGAAGGCATTGGAGTTTGCTGTACTGATGAGTCTGTTTGGAGTGTTGATGGGAGTCAACATTCCAATCCATTCATCAAAGACAACAACCTTACTCCAACGTTCCAACTAGAGCTTTATTGAATGTTGTTATATTTGAATATTTTTATTTTGAAGAGAAAAGATTTGCCCCCGGCCGGTATTCGAGCCCGGGTCAATCGCTTTTTAAGCATTAATTAATTTTATTGATAATTATAAAAAATAATTTATTATATTTGGTTGAACAAGACAGTTGATGTAAACTTTAGGAGGTGTGCAAGTGTCTTTTATGTGATAACTGCTTAGTTATTTTTCAACGTTTTATTGACTTAAGGCTTGTTACTTACCTTCAACTTAAGCGGGGTAGCTAAACGCACCGAGCTTCATGGGTTTAAATTCGACTCTGGAACCCGCAACTTTTGGCATCAAAGGGTCTTATCTACAGGAAGGATAGTTCCTACTCATCAGTGCAAGATTTCAATAATTTTTAGAGGATAGCTCTTTTCAGCAACATGGACTCGAAAGTGAAAGAAGCGTTTTATTTAATGGATATGCCAGTCAATTCATTATGATGACTTGTTTACAATTGGATATTGTCAGCTGCAGGATAGGAAGTAGGTTTAAAATTATTTGAAAGCTGGCATCCTTGCTGATATAAGAAATATGTTATTCATTTTAATGAATATGAGAAATGTTTAGCTTTTATTTTAGAATCTAAGGTAGCTGGGTAGACCGCAGTGTTCAAATCCAGCTGTTGCAGATATGTTATTTAATCCGTTAACAGTCGTGGTTGGACCCTTTGGGCTCAATCAGCCTTTAAAAGAGGCTACACATAATTGGAGGAAAACCTGTTACTTGAGCTTAATCTCGGACAAAATATCTCCCTGGACATCCGTTGTCTTAGAATGCACTCTTTCTAAAATGTCTCTACCGACATTAGAATCTATATCTATATCTATCAACCTATATCTAGAATGTCTCAAGATATAGGTGTTTATTTAAGAATCAATATAAATAGAATAAAAAATATTTTAAATCTAAAAATTGTTAAGCCAAAATGGACTCAAGTGACCATATATAATGCGGATTGCTTTATTACTTGCCCCGAGAAAATTAATATTCATTTCATCCGGAAAAAAAAATCGTCGGCAGAGTAAAATCGCTTCTCCTGCGGAAATGAATATTTTAATACTACTGCAAATTGCTCTACCTGCGGACCCCATCCGAAATGCATGGAGCACCGGTCATAGGACTCGACCACAGCGCGATCTGTCAGAGTGCTCCGGTATAAATAATATATCAGAGGAATGCGAGAGTGTTGCAACAGTTTTGGAATTAATTTTAAATCCCTCACAGGCCCTCTACAAAGGAGGCCACGTAGATTTATCAAGGTTGCCTTCCAAAATCTTAATTAAAACGCCTGTTGGTGTAATAAAATATTTAAAAAACATGAAGGGCCTTCAAGGGAATGAAAGGAGTTCAACACGTAGGCAGTACTGCTTCAAAGTACTCTTACCACTTACGAATTATGAATATAGTAAGGAAGTCAAGAGGTGTCTGTTTTTAACTAAAATCTTAAAATAGACTAGAAAGGCTATAAAAAATAATAATAGAAAATGTATAAATACTTTTTTTTGTTCTGTATAGATATATATTATTTACGGGAGATTATCGTATTAAAAATACCAACTAATAAATAAACTACAATAACATTTAACCAAAAATGTTCCGCTACAAGCGTCTAGGGTTAAGGACTGGTAGAAACAGTATCATTTATTCTAACTTAACAACCCACAAACTATAAAGAGGCTGGGTGAGCTCCCAGAAACTTCGAGACCAGTGTGGAATGTTCTAGGTGTCCCCCACCCCGACCAACCTTGCCTATATAAAAGACCAGCTGTTTCGGCCGACTCAGTGAGTAATAAGGTATTAGTAAAGTCGTCGACTTCAGTGATAGTGACAGTGACGGTTAGTGGCAGTGTAAACTACACAGTGATAAGTGCTAAGTGAGTGTAATAAACAGTAATTGTCATATTTGGAGAGTATTACGGTCGGTGGACTTTAATTAGAGGACTGTAAGTGTTAATTTTTAGTTATAAACTATAGTGTAATTTTATTGTATTTGTATAAATTTATGTAAATAGTTAAATTATTTAGTATTAGCAATATCTTATATTGTTTTAGTAATTAGATAACAGTTAGGCCTAGGTTATAATCTGTAGAATATTGTAAATTGATATTAGTTTAATAATTTAATTGTTTTAAATAATTTCCTTGTAGTATTTTTAATTTGTTAATAAATATTAGTAACCTGAATTTAGTAATAGTTTAATTCATTTTCATATATATATATACATATATATATGAAATACTGAACTCCTACTGTAGTGGCATAAAGGGACGTTAAATGAATAGATGAACAACATAATAATAACATTTAAAAAAATAAATAATGCTTATTTTTAAACTAATGAACAAGGTATTTTTCACATATTTTAGATCGCTTGCTTTATACTTATATGGGACTAATTAAAGTATTATTATTTAAATAAAATATATTTATTACCATCGGTTGATATAGTTTATTAATATAATCCTTAATTAGTTTTATCTCCAATAGAACGGGATTCTGAGACCGTTATACACGCATAACTTAAACCGCATTACTTATATAGCTGAAGTTGTAATGAATCTCGATATAGATTAAACCAGTTGTGAAAAAGGAGAAAAAACAAATGATACCAGTTATACGATCAATTAAACTATTCTAAAGTTATACAGTGCTATTAAGATTTAATTATTACATTTTTAACATTAATTCCCATGTAAATAATAATCCGTCGTAGTTAATGATGTCATGACAGGAGGGGTGAATTATTTTAAAGAAGAGGGTACATCAGTACGACCTCTAGGTCCGGTGATCCTCCTTGGGCTCACTCAGTTTCTATATAGTGGACACTCTTAATTTGGGGGAGAAATCTGACGTTTGAGCGTGATCTCGACTAATTACCTCCTTGCATAGTCGTTGGCATAGAAACAGGGCCTAATACTCTTCTTGGGCCATAGTGTAGTATTTGCATGTTGTTTTAGCTAAATAAGTACTGGCTACATTCGGCATTTAACATACTATATAAATCTTTAAAATCAAAATTCGTCAATAAACAATATTAATAACAATTTTTGTTTCATTTGTGAACTCTGAAATCTCCTGTTGGGAAAATATCATAATCTTCCCACATTTATAATTTTTATTAAAATCAATTCCATAATTCATTTAATTTAAACTAATTTAACGCACTTATTAGCAATGCGAATTATATCGAAATCAATTTATATTGAGCATTGAAATTAATTACTATCCATCTTCTTAGTATGGGATTATAATCTTATAACATATTATAATAATTTCTATTTAACCGTAGTTTATGGTAACTCAACATTAAGCATGTAATATATAATTAATTTTAAGATATTCTTAATTTAGACTTGTTCATCTCTAACATTTCAATTTCATGTAAATATTTTAAATTCGTTGTTTTGGGTTTTTTTTTCTTTTCGACCAAAATCTTTAAAATTAACTTTTCTATAATCCAAATATCTAATTTATGTCCCGGATTTCTGTATTATTTAAAAAAAAAAGTATTTTAAATAATATGGAACAGCTGTAATAGAAATAAAATTAACAATTTTTCCTCCTAACGTCAGTATTCTTATCTGGAAGTATAGCAATCCTACTAATATTATAAATGCGAAAGTTTGTATGTATGTTTGTTACTCTCAAACTAGTGAACGGATTAGGTTGAAACTTTAAAGTAATATAAGATAAAGGTTACTCATCAGAATAACACATAGGCTACAATTTATAGTGATTTTGTGTAATTTGGTCATAATGTATGCGTATAAAATGATTTTCCTGAATGGCTGACTGTCGTATGAACGCACAGCCTAAATCGCTGATCGTAGAGTCCTGAAACTTGGAGCGTGTGTTCTTTGTATGACGTAGGCATCCGAAATGATTTTCCGAACTTCTACCCCTAAGAGCTTGAAAAAGGGGGGCAAAGTTTGTATGCTTGCTCGCGTGTTTCTTACTCGCAAAACCTACATATGTTTGCTGATAAAAACAAATCAAGCACCATCGTTCACTCCTCGATGCTGCCGTACGACAAGTGAAACCCTTATACAAAGTAAGTAATCCTTTTCAATAAATCCAATAACATTACATACTAATCCTTTTCAAAAGTAAGCTTCTGTCCGTCCCGTTTGTTAATCAGTGTCAATGTATGTTTAACGGCTGTGCTGATCCGTCTGTGATGAAATTTGATATGGATAATCTCAAGCCTGGGGAAGGACATAAGCTACTTTTTATCCACACAGGCGAAGTTTATATAAAACTGTATCCTGATTCTCTAAAACACCCAGCGGTCAACGCACAGCAGAAACCACTGAACTTAGCATCTTGAAATTCGCAGATAGGTTCTTTGTATAGTTTAAATGAGCACTAAGAAAGGAATTTGGACAGTAAAGGGTTTCCCCCTTAATATAATAGGGGTTCAAAGATTGCATGGAATCCGTCAGTTTTGAAGTTAGACATCTGAAATTTTGGATGTACGAGTAACTTATAGTTTAAAAAAAAAAAATTATTTATTTAAAATGATCTGTCACGAAACTTTGTGTGGCAGACCAAATTCAAGCGAGCGAATCCGCGGGCAAAAGCTAGTATGCTATAAATGGAAATGACAATACAGAACAAAGAAAACAACTGTTAGAAATAACAGCCTATATCTTGCGATACTGACATATAAAAGACCAAACTAACGCATCAACTGTAATAGGGACTTGTGCAAGGAGGTACTAGGATTCCATTAGCCTCAACTACGCCGGACAATCGCTTACGGTGAGGACCCTATTGGCTTCTGAGAGTGCTTGAGCAATCTACTATAGCTTAAGTGGACTGTTACTAAGCAAATAAAGTACTTTAGTCAATTGAATATCAAACTTACTATCCAATTGCAAAAAACTTACTTTATGCCAATTTTAATTCCTATTTATTTAGTTTTTAAAGCTATACTTGTTTATTTTATTTACAAAGTGATAACTGTTCTTTATTTATTGGTCGCTGTCATATTTAATATAAATTTGAGTTGATTTATAGTATAATTTTTTAGTAATCATATGTACGATATACGTTATGGACTACCTTCTTGTATCCATACCTATACTTATATCTATCTACAGCCCCGGTGAATTAATAGTCAAGTCGAATTTTTTCCAAAAGATGTTTTTTGTAATTACGGAATTGTATTATTTTCGTAGTCATAAGTGGTTAAATCTGGCAAGGCTTGAAAAGGAGTTGTTGCTTATATTACAACTCCATTTCAAGCCTGAGTTCAAGAATAACACGATTCCGCTTACCTCTGTACAGTTATCTCTGTCTGGACAAAATTAGATTTAACTACTTATTCTCCGGGACTGTAGATGTATGCATATATACTTACCATGGTATGACATAGTAAGGAAGTCCATAAATAACGAATATCGAACATATGATTGTTTATAACTTATAATTATAATAAATAAGACAACAATCAATAACTAAAGAATAGTTATTTATCTTATAAAATAATACAGGAGTAGGAAAAGGAAGTTTAATCCAAATTGAAATAATAATAAAAAATGAATATTAAAAAAGAAAATATATTAAAAAAGAAAATAGGTAGACACAATAGTATCACCTAATTTTTTTAATGTCTATGATATTACTTCGTTGTTCTTAGCGTGTCTATTTTATTTAATGACATAAAATATATTTACAAAAAAAAAATTGAGATGTCCAGAATTAATTACCATATGTACAACTAAATACTATTTAAGCTAGTTCTATCCTGGAATAATTTAATTGTAGAATATATTTGACCGGAACAGTATCAGGAGAAAGGCTGGATATTTTGTAACCTCGTGTAATAATTGAGGTCATTTTATTGCGTACTTTTTACGAAATATACCTTTCTTTTGTTGTTTTTACAACAGAACATTATGACATAGGTATGTTCTGTCCCCCATGCTAGCTTTTTTACGAGAGTTGACAGGTTGTGATGTAGCGGTGTTTCGAAATGTACATATATTATTCGCTTGTCATTCATTTCACTCATTTACAAATATTATGTACCTATCATAGAGAGCCGAGTAGCTCAGTGGTAGAGTCCCGGGTTATATCCGGGAGTGGTATAGGACCCGGGTTCAATTCTGGCTGTCGCAGATAATTTATTTAATCTGTTAAGACTGGAATGGATCCAACGGGATCTGGAGAACCTCCTGGGGCTCACACAGTCGCTGTAAACAGGACACTCGTTACTGAAAGAGAAAAACCGGCTCTTGAACGAGATCTTGGACAAATCACCTCTTTGCACAACCGTTTTCTTAGGAACAGTACAGTATCTGCCGCGTACTAAATATACTTATCATATTATTGGCTATTTAGAGTTTAATGACCTCCCGATTGACAGAAGCCATCTAAAAAGGACTATTCGTTCTAATTAACAGAGGTGATTGAAAGAAAACGAATTATCTGCAAACAATGGCCTGATTCAACAGTCTCAGGAGATTATCAAACTGACCAATGGCACTAGCCCTTATGTTTCAGGATGCGAAGTTTCAATAACTGTTATCACTAAGTTTCAATATGTGTTATCACTTAGTTATTGCACCTAGAAAAAAATAAAAAGGTAGAAAATAAACTGCTTTAGCTCAATTATGAGTTAATTAATATTATTTTTACTTGTCAGGGAGCGGACTAAGAGATTAGACTAATTATTTATTTATTTTCCCTCAACAAATTTGATAATAAAAATAATGAAATGGCAAAAACTGAAAAAATTGTTATAATAATAACGGATAGTTCTTTAGGACTGAATAGATAAAATACAAATATATTTAAAACCGATAAATTAAAATAATAAATGAAACTGTTGGAATATACAAAAAGTAAAATTTATATAAATTATAAAATAAATAAAATTTAACTACGATAATGGGGTATAGGTTAACCTGCGTTTTTCAATAAACGATTCAAATAAAAAATTCAAATTAATGAAAATCAGATGCAGCACATCCAACATCAACTAAAAAAACTCATCAAAACAAAATTTTATTTTTTATTTTTATAAAAATAAAAATTAATCGACTGTTTCCCATACGTACAAGTACAGAATTCACTGGGTTCATTGATCTTTTGACGATGCCTAAATTGAAGAAACGTTGACAGGTTAGATTTCCCTGTATTTTTTAAGACTTGAAGGCTTGGCTGGGATTTTCCCTATTGCGTTCTATTTTATTATATATATTACTATATATATAATGTATATATTCTTGCATTTGTCCCTTTTAAGACGGGCAGGAAACTACTGCCCTTTTTTGTTTCATAAGAGGCGAATGAAACGTTTCTAATTTCCTGTTGGCAATATGCACAGCCACGAGTCTCGTGTCCTTGGCACAGCTTTTTAATTGCGAACAATAATAAAAAAATTTCCTTTTGAATTAGGCCTTTTGTTTTCCAAGACGTGCATCGGCAGTAGATTGCCTGAATTATCTTTCAAGGCCGGAAGAATCCTTATTATTTTTATGATTTGTTGATATTATTGTAACTAGCAATGATAGATAATAATGACAGGGGTATTTCTTTATTTTTATTATGTATCTTATTGTTGAGGCATCAACTCCAACGGATTTGACAGTTGATGGCTCATTGCTTGAACTACTTTCTTCATTGCTCTTTACCCGTCCGAGCATTACCAATCGTGTTTCTTAAGATGCCTGCCACTCGGCCAGTTTGCATCATCTCCTAGACCACCTCCCATCATCATACTCCATTATATGTCGTTTAGGATTTCATAACGCCTCATCAGTTTCGTCACTGACATGTTACAGATCTTTTCACCGGTATTCTCATATTTTCTCGCTTCTATGATGTCCAAAGAATAAGCTTAGAACATAATTTGGTTGTCTTATGAAACTCCTGTGCGATTTCTACACTTTTTTTGTTTTTTATTTTTAGTTATAATCATTGCATATATATATTTTTTATTTTATTTTTTTTTTTTAGACATTATGGTCATCGTTTGTTTCAACTGCACTGTTCTTCCATATCTCTTTCATATTTCCTTTCTTCCCTGCGTCTAAATCGCGACTGACTTACTTTTTGGTATTTCTTGAAAACCCGGAGAATTCTGAAGTTCCATCCTGAGTGAAGTCCGTCCTTCAATGCGATCAGAGAGACCTTGAATCTTGAATCTCTTCGATAACCATTTATGTTTCTTTAATCCACCTGTTGGCCTTTTTCATTTTTTTAAAGATAAGTGAAAATACCCGTTTTATAAGATAAGATATGTTTTCTTATTATTATTATATTAAATTTGTATTCTCGTATCCACTCTTCGTGCAGTTCCTTTCTTCTTCCAAATACCTTTCATACTCCGACTGTAAACCAGTTTTCTCTCCTATTTCAACATAGTGCTAGTTGTTTTCTTCCTGGTGTGAGGTAAAACTGCCGCTCGACTTTTCGAATCTGCAGTCGGTCGTGAATCTTATGGTTTATTTATTGTTATTTTTCTTTTTACTTTATTTTTTCCAGTATTAAAAATATCAATGATAAAAAGCTTCTTGTCTATAAATAAATTAATAAGTATATGTGGGGTTCATTCATAACATCATTAAGTTGGATTAAATAGGCGTTGAATGCCCTTAAGGATGTTGACAATTTTAATTATCAAAACATATTAATTACCTTAAATATTTAATAAACACCTTTTGCAACTACTTTACTAACGTAGTTATGTACTGTCAACATTCGATATGACACAAAATGAAAAATCACATTTATGCACAGAATTTAATACTTGTCAACTTATTTTTTATGTATTTTTATGGAAACGTAATAAAACAGTACTAATTTTATTATTGTTACTGATTACAGGTGAGCCTCAATTCTTTTAAGTAACTTGTTCTGGAAGGTACAGGTAATATAAGCTTTATGTTTGAATATAGTATAGCCATTACATTTTATAAAATAAATCACTTTTACATAATTATTGCAACGAATTAAAATTTAATGGAATCTCATTAACTATTCTAATGTTATATTATAAGCATATATTATATATTCCATGCTTTTATAGGGGATAATCTGGGGAGAAGAAATTAAAAACATTTTATTTTTAGTTTGCTAACTGTATAAAAATATCTTGAATAGTGTTTTCGTTAAAACATATTTGTACTTCAGAGGTAAAGGACGCCATTTCAAATTATATAATTTTTGTATTTGTTCAGGAGAGCCAATTTCCCATAAATTTGTACTGTTAAAGTTTGTTTCTTTAATCCTGTTAATTATAAGTAATTGGAGTATTGACAATAGTTTTTATTTATGACAATTTACCATTGTTACCAATTTAGTGGACATGGTGTCTTTTAATAATAATAATAAAGGCTTTATTTATTCTGGGACGAGTCCCTTCAAAATAACAATACTAGAATAATATATTACCTAATATGTAATTATCTGTCTTGGCCACGGATATATTCATATGTATAATATTCATTAAAGTTAAAATCATATTTATTTCAAACTTATCAGACCAAGTAACTTCTCTAGAAAATCAATTAGGCATGTTTTATTTTTTTGGAATTATGAAATAGAGATGTTTGAAAATGTCACTTGTAGGATTTATAATTCTAATTCAGTCACACAATAACTGTACTCATATTTTACATAACTCAAGAAGAAATCTTGGTGACTTGGTTTTTGAATCTGGATAAATTCAAAAAATATTTTTTCAGATATTGAGACTTTCAAAGCCGTAAGAGGGTTCTGAGTAAGGATACACTAGTTATTTTTTTATTCTTATTGAAAATTCTGCTCATTTATTTTTTTAACTTTTTTTCTTCTATACAAATATTTTTTCTAAGGTGTTCATAAATTTAGTTCTATTTTCCTAGGCTTTATTTGTAATATTGATGTTATATCCTGCAAGACGTAGTAGTAATATATTCCTTATATCTGAGGTTGAATGACCCAGACAAGCTGAAGTTAACTTTCTCGATGTGATATTTTGAGGTCTGGGATATTGTTGTGGTGTCCTGTGGAATACTGCGCTGTGGTTGCGGGAGAACCCAGGTAGGAAGATTCTATACCTGGGTCTTTCTTTGGGGGTACATCTGCTACATGATTCACCTTATTAAATTCTCCTATGATATAACGTCAATTCTTCTCAACTATATAAACAATAGTATACAACACTGCTCTGTTCAATGTGCATTGGAAGAGTAAAAAGAGTTTAGAATTAATTTATTCTGAAAAAATAAATAAAATAAAAACGGTACCTCTACAACCCATGAAAGGTTCTTGGTTCAGTCCATGGTACAGTTTGAACTATTTCAAAAACAACTTTTATGCAGGGAAGTGACTTCTTCGAAACAAAATTTTCTACCGCCAGATTTTTCTCCCTTATAAGGGTGCATTTTCTATTAACATAATAAATAATTTATCCGTCACATTAAACCCGTGATCTTCAGAAAAGAAACTCAGTGTTCTACTTACTTAAATTAGAATAGAATTTCTTTCGTTACTTCATCATGACTAATATCCTTTAGAGATATTAGACTTTCTTTTTTTCTTTTTTTATCGTATCATTAGTATTTTTTTTATAATATATTTTAAAACTGCACGCCATGATCTAACCTTTTTTACTATTTTTTTCGAACCTTTCAAGTGTTTGCTGTTTAATTATGTTACTTTAATATCTTAATTATTTGACATTAGATCTTGGCGCATATTTTGATGTTTATACTCATATTTTTTATATTTTATTTATTTATTTTTTAGTTCTTAGTCGAAAAAAATTCCATGTCAATAACAATTGTTGGTTTTTTTTCTTGCATTGAAACATTGGAATGTTTGTTGTTTTATTCTGATTGTTTAAATATTAATTCTACTGTATTTTACAATGGATTGATGTACGAAAATTTCCTTAAAACGAATATATATTTTTTAAAATGAAAAGTTAAATTTTTATTTACCTATTGGCGATTATTATTTTATTTTTGCTTACAGCCTCTCTAGTCTGTTTTAAGATTTTAGTTAAAAACAGACACCTCTCGACTACCTGACCTAATTCTCAAGTGTATTGTTTATATAAACTATTCAAATTTTGTTTCATTTTTTCAACTATTCTCCATGATAAAACACGCAATTAAAATAAAATAAAACATACAATATTGATTGTTCTTGTTTTAATTAGAGTGGAAAGACTATATTTTGAATTGATTTAATGCTGTTCTTGATCAAGAAAAAATACCTACACAGTGTTCTAAATCCAAACTCTACTTACTTTTTTAAAAAGGCAATAGAAGCGATGTTGATAATTACAGAGACATATCCCTATATGTCCCATATAGAACAAGTTGGCTAAATTATTTACCGGCATCATTGCGAGGAGAATAATGCTATGGGCGCACTCTCAGAATCTAATACCCGAAGAGCAACCAGGATTCAGGAACGGAAGAGGCTGCATTGATCATATCTTCACTCTTTTGGCACTAATCGGAATAACATTCAAAACAGAAGGAAGATATCTATATGCCACGTTCATTGACCTCAAAAAAGCCTTCGATTCAGTTAATCACGGACTCCTTTGGTGAAAGCTTATTACTCTAGGAATCGGAGGAAAAATTGTCAAAATTATTAAAGTGCTGTACGGCAATGCAACAACCCAAATTTCAGTTAATGAACAACTTTCGGATGATATGGACATCACCTTAGGACTTTTACAAGGCGAATATCTCAGCCCAACCTTGTTTTTGCTATTTATCTCCGACATAGTACAATTCTTCCATGACAAAGGAGCAGCAGGTGTAAGCATAGATACCTTACACGAGATGACTATGCTCCTTCTAGCTGATGTATCATCTTATTAAGCAATAGTTGGCATGGAGCACAGAAGAACATAAATATATTACAGGAGTGTTGCAGTAACAATTCTCTTACATCAAATGTAAACAAATCCAAAACTCTTGTTTTTCATAAATATCCAAGGCTTAAACAGCCCAAACCATTATACTGGCATGATAAGAAATTGATGTATACAAAAAGGTATACTTATTTGGGAGTTCCCTTCACATCATCCGGAAAATTTAAACAAGCATGTGAATACTTTACTCAAAAGTCATCAGTTGCATCTGCAAGAGTCATAGACATACTGAAAAAAGGGAAAAGTGACTCTTGGGAAAAGGCTTATTTGACTCAATGGTTTCATCATCATTGATTTACGCTTCTGAAGTATGGAGCCCCAATTATCTTGAGGCAATCGAAACGGCCCAACTCAAATTTTTAAAGCGCCTATTTGGTTGGCCCAGTAATACCCAAAATTATATAGTCCGCCTCGAAACAGAAAGAGAACCATTGAGCATGGAAGTGATAAAAAAGATGACAAATCTTTGGGATTGAGCGACTCCCAAAACTTTGTTTTAATATACTTAAATCATTAGACAAGGATAAGCCTGACATAGACTTCAGTTGGGTTTCCTGATAGCCGAGCAATAGCCGAGCTAAATGCCTTTGTAGATGGGCTTTCTGTTCACCATACAAACGGACTTCGATATAAAGACGACATACTAGAAAAAGCACATAACTAATATTTCTCAGCCAACATTCAAAGAACTCTAAATTCAACTAATTACTCTTTATATAGAATTATATGGAGTTACAATGCTCCCGACCCCGAAACGTACCTCACATTCAAAATTCATATAAAGAAATTGAAATGTGTCAGCCCATTAAGATTTGCTAATCCAGGACATATCAGAATCTATTGGACAAACACAACTTTTTTGTACAAGTCACAAGAAACCTGTATATCATGCAATCAATTTATCTACAATATTCTACATCACATTATCCTTCACTGCCCAGCACACAATGAATATACACAACAATTTCTTCAACACTTCATCTTAGAATCTTCTGATAACCAAAGTATACTCAATATCGACAGTGTAGATAATTCACATAAAGTGTATTATTACATGATGGGAGTTCAAAATGTGCTAAATTGTTTATCATAGACCATTTTCTATTAAGTGTTAGTTTTTAGTTTATCTTTACAGAGGCATTTTGTTTATTTATTTTTATTGTTTCTATCATAGCACCAGTAATTGTTTATTCTGAAAACCACAATGTGTTAGTAAATTTTATTTTATTTTTATTTTTGAAATGATATGTACGTAAATTGTTAAAATCATAATATTGTAATTTATTGCCAAGCTGGGCTCTATTTGTATGGGGAAGCCCCCAAAGACAAATACAATTTCTATCTATTTAGCTATCATTAAAATATAGTTAATTTTATGATAAATTGATATTTATTTGTCAATAAGTTACTAAGCTTGGTCTCTCCCAGTTATTATTTTACTTTCTTTCTTAACTCCTTAGTTTATTTATTTTTTAAATTATTATTACTACACCACTAAGCGGCATAAAGTCCCCGAACGAAACATAACAAACAAATGACATGAAACAAATGACACGAATCAAATAAAATAACAATATAACACATAAATGCACGCTCCTAAGCAATAAAAATAATATAAATAAATAATGTCTTTAAAAGGCAGTAAATACTACAAACAAAGACGGAGGAGGAATCAGACCGCATCAGTATGCGTAGCCACGGCCTCCCAGGTTTCCGGGATTGCGACCAGAGGCCGTCCTCTCTGGAATGACAAATGGGTGTCCTCAGGATCTTCTCTTTCAGATGGATAACCATTCTCCTTGTTCGTCCTCCTCGGAATGGAGCATGCTGATGGGAATGGCGTGTGTCTGTCTTATTTTATAGCCTATGATGGGTGTTCGTTTGTATGCCGTTGACAGAACGAATTACGTAAACAAAAGTATGTGGACATGTGTTATATATGTTAGATAAATTCCGATCTCAGTGTCGACATCGTATTGAACTTCGTTAAATCTTCATTATAAACTAATTATTAGTTTACTTTGTGATTATCTAGTGTTTTTATTGTGCTGTAATCTCTTCCTAAGAGTTCCTCAGTAACTTAAGTTTGCCTTTCTGATCACTATGTTCCAAATTCGATACAGATTGTTGCAGATGGACTTTATATTCTCTTATTAGTCGTGAATTGACACCGTGAGTTCTGGACAAGTCACCTCCCTGCACAACCGTTGTGCTAAAAACAGTATATTCATGGACTGAACCCAACATCTTATATGGGTTGTAGTGGTACAGGTTTTTTAAATAATAAATAAATATATTTTTCTAATTATCATTCTAGGAGGTCAGTACGTAGGGCATTGTGTTACTGTTCTCTATGTTCCGTGTTCGAGACTGGCTATTGTCGATAATCTATTTATTCTGTCACCCAGTCTCTGTAAAGTTGATACTCTTAATTGAAGGGAAATATGGCGATTTAGTGTAGTTACCGAATGACTTAGTTGCACAGCTGTTGGCTTAGAGACAGTACTATCCCGACCATATAGTGGTTATTGATTATTAATGAAGCAATATAATTTGGTCGTTTCTATTGCTACATTACTTACTACAATACTAGTGCATTTTTTAATCCAAAAATCTTATATTATTTATTTAGTCTTCGCTCTGATATGACACATTTCTTAATTATCTGTTTTTCGTGGTTCTCCATTCTTGGTGATAATCTTGAAATTTTTTTTAAAAATAATGATTTTTTTTCCATACCTCTCCACTTCATTACTTTAATAAATGCTGTCGGATGTTTAAATTTCGAATGATGAAAAAAAAAGTTATCGTTACTTCTCTGTGTATTTAATATTTTAACAACATGAAATTTAGTTATGTTCCTTATTCTGACGAAACACGGAGTAAGAAGATAACAAGATGCAAATCTAAAGAAAAGAAAATATTTACTGTCATTAGGAGCGCTTAACGCAAACATTGTTCCGAGACTGAAGTCACGAAGCCAAGTCGAGGAAAGCATCGTGTACTTAGCGGGGGACTTGGGACCGGCGCTAACTGCTCTTCCAAAGTCCCTAACGAAAACTTTTTTAATTAGCGAAACCATGGAAATGCTAATCTTAACTTCGGTAGGACCAAATTTAAGGAGTATTATTCTAAAAGCGAGAAACTCCTTTCCAATCCAATTGTTAATTAAGATATTATCCATAACTGGGATTTAATAATAATTGACCTTGCAACGTAAGTCACAAGATATGTTCCAGCAGTAATAAAATTATAGTGTGTTCCAAGTCACAGCACATAAATTAAATACCCTTTTGTATTCGGTCTTAGTACCTTTAAAATTCAAGAAATTAAGTATTATTAACAGCAATATTTACAATTATTTATTTAATGCCTTCCATTCACAGAAAATAATATAGTGCAAGATGCTGTTATACTTAAAAGCTACCACATCAAGAAATTAAAGAAGGGCAGTCGTCGCTAATGGGTCTAGCAATCCAAGCTACGTTAAACAACCTCAAATATATACAAATTATTTATATAATTAAGCATAAAAATTAATGTAAATTTTTATGTTTTATGTTTATGAAGATTTTATTTGTAGGTAATGTTGTTTCTATTTCTGCTAACACTACTATACTAACCAACCCCCTCTCCCACAAAAAATTAATGAATAATTGTCCATTTATTAAGATTATGTATTCGATGTTACAGATTAAAATAATTTTCAATCGATTCTTAAATTGATTGTTAATTGATTCGTCCATTCACGTTTAAATATTGAGTCACTCTCTTGAGATGTTTAAAAACTAATTGAATAAGTCATAATTATAAAACATGAAAACTATGACGACGAATTCATGAGGCTTTGGTCCAAAATATGTATCTATCTAAATTTGTTTAAAATTTGTAAATATATTAGAAAATACCATTTAAAAATTGGTGTACATTTAAAATTCCATTAAAAAAATATATATATTGGGGTTGCTCATGTCAATCTCAAGTTATCAATATAATGAGTAACTATATCATGATAGCTATTTCAATAATATGTGATTATCTCTGAATTTTTCTTTCTTAAGTGGCTCAGGACTATTTTTTTCAAGCATTGTTACTCCGCATATATATCAACTTGTGAAACCGTTGACAATCTGTTCATACATCTAACTATTTTACCGAACCTTTATGATTATATAAATGTATACATATATATATATATATATTATATATATATGTAAACTTTTTTATAATCATGTGGGAATCCCAAATAAATGTCTTGTTGAATCGACCAAGACATTGCTTGCCAGCTAGGACATTCTCTTGCTGACCTACTGACTGGTCCTTTCTACCTGGATGAACTTCGGCAGTGAGACGTGTAGGAAGAAGCTCTTTATGTGGGTCAAAAGGTTAACAACAATATGGCAGGTTCTTCTTGGTGGTGCAGGGAAAGTTTTTGTTTACGGGTCTTATATTTTATACTAGTAACGTAAAAAAGGGAATGAAATAATTAATAATAACTTTTTATAACTGATAATAAATGTTATCCTAAGCTTTTAATTCTTATATACATAGCCAACTTGTTAGTTTCCCCGTTATTGAAAATATTTCAGAAACTGATGTTTTTTTAATTTATAGTTTTATAATATTTAAAAATTAAAAACTCCGTTGTTTCTTATATTTATTCCTTATTCGTTATGACTGAGTGTCCTAAAAAAATGACTCTTTCAGTCAGAATGTGGTATTCAGAACAATTGTTAAACGATTGATCGGTTTTTTAACATTAATATTTTTTTTTAAATCATACCACTATAGCCCACAAAGAGTCTTGGGTTCAGTATTTGGTAGATACTGTAATATCAGTACCGATGTTAAACGATATATCCGTTTTTTAAAATTTTAATATTAAAAAACCAATGCCATAAAAAAAATATCTTGAGTTCAGTACTTGGTAGAGACTGTATTGTTTCTAGGACAACAGTTGTGCAGCGAGGTGATTTGTCATGTATTACACTCAAACGCCAGGTTTTCCCCAATTAATCAATGCTGGATGAGCCCCAAGAGGATCTCCAGACACCACAGGATCCATCCCCGGATGTTAACAATGTGAATAAAACATCAATATGTATTGTTATTTTTTTTCTGGCCCCCATTTGAGACACCCAAATAAATCAATTATAGCCTATCATTGTTAATTTATTACTCGATCAATTATTGTTTAGTTGTATATTTAGAATCAAAATAAGAAATCGTTGTTTAACATCTTTTTTTTTTCAAAGAGAAATAGACTTCAGAAAAAATACAATCCATCAGTCTAATAACGCAGATAGAAACCAGATGTCAAAAGAGTCATGCTTGGTTTCCCGAACTTTTCTGGAAACGCTTATTCAGGTAGTCCCCTATTCAACGCATCCCAAATTTCTTCCCACCAGTGAATGGTCCGCACCTACCTGAAGAAGATGGTCTTGTATGTGAAAAGCGTATTGAACAAAATAATTCTACCAACTCCATGTTTCAGTTTCTAAGAAAATTTCGTATATTTACAGAGAATTTTTCTTCGGTCTAAGATAAAAAACTTTAATTTAATTTTATGAATAATTAGAGATTAACATGGGAGGAAGGTAGGTCAGTGTGTAGAGTCCTGATATGTTGTGCCGTAAGTCCAGCAATAGTTAATAAATTATTTAATCTGTTTACAGCTACATGAGGAGAGTGTGGGATCTGCTGACTCTTCTGGGGCTCACCCAGTCGCTACAAAATTGAGGGAAACATCTGGATGTTCAGATCTCGGCCTAATCACCTCTCTTGCACAACTGTTGTCTCGAAAACAGAACAGTCTTACCTTGTAATGATCCTGTTTTCTCATTCCTCTCCTCCTACTATTTAAATAATAAATATAAACCAGTAAAATGAATCGCTAAGTTTTTAGAAGATCTGTTAACATTTTAAACTTCACTTACTTAGTCAGAAAATAAACAGGTAGATCAAAACGGATGGAAGTGTTGAGCGGAAGTTGGAAGTTACAAGTTAATAAGGAGTTTGCAACTGGTGCCTTTATAGTTCATTATGCTTTTCGGTTACACCTTAGAAAACTTTCTTAGCTGATTAGTGAAACAGCTGCGTTTGTAATTCGAGTGCTTGTTTTACAGTTCAAAACAATTAAAAGTTTATTTTTAACATATTACGTAATTAAAGCCAAAAATTACTATCCCCATTTATATTACTATCCACATAAAATAAAGTTCAGTAAGAATGATTTTATGATTCGTAGATCTTTGGTATTTGAAAATAATTCGTGGAAGCAGTGAATTTTTGGGTTGAAAGCAAACATTTTATTTAGAATGGGTGGATGAGGATTTTTATAAGATTATTTAACTTTTTTTTTTAATTTACCAATTAGTTTTAATTATTTAATTCTTAATTGCCACCATCCGGATACGCAACTCAATCCAGGCTCATTGAAATGGATTGCCATGCCTTCCGGTTATCCGTCCCTCTCTTCCCCTCTATACCTCGCTCTCATCTAATTAAGTTATCCCAGCTTGAGCGTCTTAATTAATTATTAATCTTTAATTGTTGTGACTATTTGTAGTTATCGCTTTTAAACCGAAAAGGGTAAAACAAGTTACAGACAATATTATCATAAACGCATTTCGTACTTCTATTAATATTGTCAAACCCACTGTTGCCGTATGGCAAGAAAGGTGGATTAAAATTGGGTTGGCCCCAAAAAATAATGCAGGGTTTTATGTTTTACACACTTATTAATTCCTTTTTAATCTAAAATGTTTATTTACATTTACTCTGTAACAGTTTTTTACTTGGAAAAAATCTTTACTAAAATCTTAAAGCGTGATTTTCGCATAATTTTGTTTTACGAGTTCAAACTAGGCTGGAACGGGGTCCAAACGGCCTGAAACATTCACTCAAGACAAGAAGGTCGTGGAAGTTCTGCCCTTGATGACGATGTTCTCCGAGCTTTGGTGAATGAAAAATCTTAAAACAACTGTCCGAGAACTCGCAGGGAATCTTGGAAGTCAGGAAATCCACTGTCGATGACCATCTCAATGCGATTGAGAAGGGGATAAAGTTTGAAAAAATCCTAAAACATCAATAATTGTACATTATACTACTTCTAATTTGCCTACCGTTACTTTTAAACTATAATATAGTTAAAAATGAGTAAAATGAAATACCATTCTATGAATCAAAGAACAAAATTATGGTATAATTATTAAGCATGATAACCCACTTTTAAGCGAGGTAAAAGGAGTTGTAGTATAGTCAGTGGCGGATTATCCGTAAGGCAAACTAGGCACGTGCCTAGGGGCGCGTAGTTACAAGGGGCGCGCGAGCTCAGAATTTTTAAATAAATAAAAAAAATAACATATCGACAAAGAAAGAAAGAACTAAATGCTGATCTATAATATAATACAAGCATGATGCTATGATGCTGACAATCAGTTAAAATTAAGATGGCCATTTATGGCCGGTACAGGGGCGCCGATAAAGTTATTGCCTAGGGCGCTCTGGACCTTTAATCCGCCACTGAGTATAGTATAGTAAAGCTGTGACTTTAAAGACGCATTTATAAATCTGGCCGTAGTATAGAGGCCGCTGATAACTGTACAACCAAACAAAGGCAATGCCAGAACCGGAAGGTTCGTAGCCGGCCAGAAACCAGTTTGGAGACCCAGCGGGGTCAGGTCCTCTCAGCCTCTTTCCCATTCATCCTAAGAATATCTCGGACCACCTGCCTCCTCGCATTGTTCTTCCGCCTACCTGTCGTCGCGGGTTCCTTAACTTATTCCTTCCCTTTGTCGTCCGGTTGAGGTCGTGGTTGGTACCGTCATGGTCGAACCATCTGGGCCTATTAGACTAATTGAATGGTAGTTATACACTGAAGTGATGATAGCCCACTCTACGATCGACAGGTGCCTCTCAAGAAGTTATGGACACCTGTCGGCTTTTCCATTTGGGTAATATAATATTCATGTTCTCTCCGTGGCGAAAGGATTAAGCAAGCAGGTGCATAATTGAAAATAAAAAAGAATTGAGACCTCACCGCACGATTATTTACTTACTAAAAGAAACTTGTTATAAAAGTAAAACTTTTAATTTATTATTATATTAGGTGAATGTATTAAATAATAATGGGATAAAATCAGCCAATTCAATTAAATGAGTTATGCCGTCATGAGTTAATCCTTCGGATTAAGAAGCTAGATGAACGCATTTTTTATTGAGACATTTAATAAAACAATCCTTGTATTACATTATCATAAATTGTTTTAATAAAAAAGGGTTCAGTAACTACGTGGTAGAGATTGTACTGTTTCTAGGGCAACGCATGTCCAGGGAGGCGAATTATTCTAGATCGCGCTAAACCGCCAGGTATTTCCCCCGAGGAAAAGGGTACTTAAGGGCACTCACTTCATAGAGACTGGGTAAACCTCAGATGTCATTTCAGACCCCTCAAGTCCATCTCTAGCTTGAACACATTAAATATTATGCCAGCCGAATTCGAACCGCAGCACGCCAATTCAGCGCAAATTCAATTTAATCAATATCACCACCAAGTTTAAAGGTATACAAACTAGAAGTATGAAATCATAAGTTTTATGATTATTTTACTTTTTTTTTTTGTACTACTTCAACCCTAATATCTTATGCTCACTACTAGATAGGATGATGGGCATCTTCCACTTTCTGTATTTTACTCACTTGTTATACTTTTCCAAAATTTTAAAATTTAACCACATAAATCTTGGTTTCAATTATCTGACATTCATATAAGGGCTTAAAGCAACGGTTGTATTTCAGGAATTATATTACACAGCCCAACAAAATTTTTTTTATTGAAAACTTCTTTAACTTTAATAGTTGATCTTTATAGATTTGTATGTGCTGAATCTAAATCTGACATTAGTTTTTTTGTATCACCCATAGTTTTCCAACAAGCTCTTTTCTTTTAGTCTAGATCCAAGCGATTCAGCTTTTTCTTTCGTTAAGCCAAGATCCCTAAACAAGCCGTTAAGCTCTATTTGAGTAAACAGTTTAGGGTCTACATTTTCTGTAAACCATTGGAATTATTGATCATCTTGTTCATCTAACTCCGATTGTACATCAGAAAATACTTCCGTTGGAATTTAAATCATCTTGTGGTTCAGGGAGCGGTAAATCTACACCGTGCCCTATTGGTTGGTTGGCGGACGGAAGGTTAGGGTAGCTTATTACCTTTTTGTTTTTTGAGCCATGACCAGTAATATCGACACTGCAAAAGTAGCAATCATCAGAATGATTTCTTGGCTCCCTCCATGTCGACACATAGCTAACATACCTTATGCGGGGCCCAATATTTATCCTGATCACCAAGTTTAGTTCCAAAGTATGATGGATAAACCTTTTTGACAACGTCTGTAATGTTTCTTTGGTGTTTCTTATCACAAACTCACCACAAATATAACAAAAACTGTCAGCAGAGTTTTTACAACCGCGATTAGACATTGTACTGAGCACATGTACAAGAAACCTGAAAGTTAGGTTAGGTTGACAGTAAACAAAACATCAGCTGTTAACAGAAAAAAGAATCAAGCTTTTTTTGGGCAGAAAATGTGTTTCAGCAGTGTTACCAACTTCATCCTCACCAATAGATCTAGTTTTTCAGTTATTTATTTTAAACATAAAAGCTGTTCAAATCTTTAAAAATCACTTAATTTAAAAAATTTAACTATGAAGTGTGAAAAAATTGTGGGTGATACAGCTTTTTTTTATATCATATTTGGATTCAGCACCCTAAAAACTATAGGAATAAGGTATTTTCAGTACAAAAGTTTTTTCATCGTTGGCCTGTGTTATTTATAAATACTATGGTTGAACAGTCCCAATGCTAAACAAAGCGCTCAAAATTTAACAACACCTTCTGATCGATTACACAAATAATTAGATTTAATATTGCCTATTAGAGAAGTTGAATATTATTTATAGAAAGTGAACGTATTGAATCGGTGATACCGAGTCGGAAACCACATCTTTCGGCAAGGCAATATGAAGAAAACGTGACCGCTGTCGGCTGGCGAGGTCAGGTCTGCAATCTTGGCTATTAAGGGCTTATTCGACTGTTTAACATCAGAAACCGCAACATTGTCCAACATTAGGCATTTTTCCCTTCACGGTAAAGGTCGGTAGATCGCTTATATTACGGACAAAGGCTGAATAATAACCATTTACGGTAATTCAATAAACAGTTGGTCTGTAGGCACATAGATATATACTGTACCTAGAAATAGCTACATAAGAAAAACCAAGGAAAATCTCATAAATCGTGGATTGGTGTTGCAGGAGTAATGCAGCTGATTTTTAATTAATTTGACCATGGCAATGGTAGACAAATTTATTTTCTATTTTATTAGCTTTGGATAGGCTATCCAAAAACCCACTTGAGGTGTTCTAAGACACGACAAAATTTCAGTCAAAACCTTATGATCGAGTGTGTATCAAACTTTGATTCTTGTATGAGGCGTTCTGGATCAAAAACTGATCTCGGATATTTAAAATTACTACAAGAAGGTACTACAATGATTTGGGAACACCTGCTGATTTTGTGTGTATGTGACTATAACCATTGTATATTAGAACATAAAAAAAAAAAAAAAAAAAAAAAAAATATATATATATATATATATAATTCATAAGATCTCCCTTCAGTGAACAAATAGTTAAAAAATCGCGGTTGAAAACAATAAAACTTGATTTGGGAAAACTTGATTGTTTGAGTATTTTTTTTCTCAACATCCATATTTATTTACAATGTATAAGAACTAAACACAATACAATAAATTTTTAGAACATTCCTCTACCATTAGGTATAGTGATTGAGTATGTATCTGGCTATAATATTTTTAAAATATATATATATATATATTTAAAAAAAATTAATTTATTGATATTTACAACTATAATATGATTATAACTAGTAAATCTGCTGATATGTACATTATGACATGAACAACACATGTGGAGTAACTACCCATCGGCAGCACTCCAATAAAGTTCTATAGTAGAAAGTCTCGAGGCCATCTTCAAAAATATATATGAAAACAAAAACACATTATGAACTAGTAATAATTTACTATCTAATCTTTCTCTAATTTTTATGCACCAGACTTCTTTCAATTTAAACATTTAATTTTAAATCATAGGCACTTAGAATAAATATAATTTAAATGAGATACACGATCTCATGTCCCATCCTATAAACGATATATACAGCTGACATCCCAACCCATCCAAGCACCGTCCTCACTACGTACGATGATGACACATGTGTGTTATCAGTTAATAAGGATCCATTTGTTACATCTGAATCTCTTCAATCCCATATCTCAAACCTTCAAGAATGGTGTCAAAATTGGAGAATTAAAATAAATCCTTACAAATCCCATCAAATCACCTTCACACTTCGTCATAAAACTACGAATTCTTTTTCTACTGTACCCTTTAATAATATTCCACTGAACCCTGTCGAACAGATACGTTACCTGGGACTCCATCTGGGCATACGTCTCACTTGGAATCCTCATACAAGACTGAAAAGACAAGAAACTGCTCGACGTTTTCCAATTCATCTCATATCCAATCCTTACAATCCAAAATCCTCAACTCTCCTTATTATGCCACAAAGAAACTCATCCATCATGATCTTAATATCCCATATGTTACTGATTTGGCCCAAACTAGATATCTATTCTTTCATGACAAGCTCCATACACACTTGAACCCGCTAGTATCTCAACTTGCTTCCCATACTATTCATGATAACCCTCCGAGGCGTCTGAAAAGAAGATGGCCTCGAGACCATCTACTATAGAACTTTATTGGAGTGCTACCGATGGGTAGTTTCTCCACAAGTGTTCTTCATGTCATATTGTACATATGAGCATATTTACTTGTTATAATATTATTATAGTTGTAAATATCAATAAATTAAATTTTAAAAGAAATGAGATACGGTTGACATCTTTAGCATTTAATGAGCTGTACAACAAAAATGTGTTTTAAAAAATTAATCAATGCTTGGAAGCCATTTATTGTGTTTAGGACCATACTGTCAATTTCGTTTAATTGTTAATTATTTACAAAAAAAATAATTATAACCATTGCGCTACTCTGCTTGTCGGCGACTACTCTCCCTGAAGCTGCCTTCTGAGCGGAAGAACGGTGTATATATTTAGAACGGAACCAACATAAACCGAACCCTGGTTCACCTCCACTCAATGTTATTCTACCGCTGCTTGTTGTCTTAGCTGTCTCAAAATGGATCAAGTCAGCTCTCTTGTTTTCTGTCTTCGGCTTTGAACTGAACTCATATACATACATCTATTTAGAGGCAAGACTCACAGAGGTAATGGGGGATGCAGTACAAGAAAGCGCCTGCAGATAATGGAATGTGGTGACAGTGTTAAAGGAAGCACATCTAGTAAATAGAAATAACAACTACTACTAATTACCTTTCTTATCTATTATTTTATTTTTTTAGGCCTTTTTATCAGTACTTATTATAATGTCAAAACAAAAAGGACGACAATGCGCTAAACAGTAGTAGTGTAGACATTGTTAGGGGTGACTGAACTCTGTTCTGGGGCGTGGTTCGTTGAGTTACCCTCCGCAGTTGACTCGCACGTACGCTTTCTTGGATGTCTTTTTTACGTGTTGCTGCATGTAATGTACTGCCTTGTCTACTTGCCTGCGTTTGTTATCTGGGCCATCTCGGGGAGAGTTATTGCGAATAGAATCCTCTTTCCTAACTACTGTCCCTGATAATTTTTTTTTGTAGAGTTCACAAGTCTTAAGTTAGTTCTTGGTAGCATTTGTAGGATTTTCCATACATTATTTAAATATCACGTTGCCCTTCCGAAAATAAGTTAATTTCAATTTCTAGTAATGTTAGTATTGCCCATTGACGAAGGTAAATTTCTACTTTTTTTTGTGTGTTCATTGTGTTCAGTGTTATACCTATTAAAAAAAATCTGTACTAGTCCAATCTAATGCATTGGGCTTATTATATGGTAGAGTTTCTATAGTTTCTAAGTCAACGGCTGTGCAGATAGTTGATATTGTCGAGATCACGTTTATTCCCCACGGTTATCCTCCTATTAACAGTGCCACTTTATGGAAACTGGGTGAGGCCCAGAGGGTACGCAGAACCTACAGTGTCGATCTACAGCCGTTTGTATATGTAATAATTTACCTGCCACTGCCGGATTTGATCCTTTAGCTCAGCAATATAGAATCACTTCCATAGCATTCTGATCTCGCTCTTTAAATTTATGTCAATCTGAAATTTTTTGTTGCATAGTTTTTCTACCGTCTTCGTATTTGTTATTACCGTTACTATTATTAAATAGTTAAATAAAATATTTCTGATGTTACCAACAAGTTATTCTGTTCTCTCGACTTCCAGGACAAATACTGGTAGTTTGCCTGACCCCATTGATAGATATCTATGATTGTTTCGTGTTGTTCCCACTAAATCGGTACGATGCCCTTGTAACGCTATGTGGAAATTGCGCTGTCGTTGGGAGGATATCACACTTAACATAATTTCTATTGAAGGTTTTCGTCGGTTATATATCCACGTTTCAATTTGTATTTCTCTGGTATACAGTTTAGATGCACGTGTACTGCTTTTCTCCATATTAGGTCTTATGAGAGTAGAGTAGTTCAGTTTATAGAGTCCTGAATTGCTATTCCGAAGGCTCCAGTTTTAAAACCACCTGTGGCGGATAAATTATTCAATCTATTAACAGCTATGAATGGAGGCTAAATAGATCCCACATATCTATAGACCTTTCTGGGGCTCATCCAGCCTCTATAAATTGGGCACTCTTAATTGGAGAACAGAAATCTAGGATATGAGGATGATCTTCGACAAATCACCTTGCTGAACATCGTTATCCTATAAAGATTAAAGCCTCATCTATGATCTGAACCATTAAGAAGTTTGTAGTGGTACATTTTTTTTTTTTTACTATGTATTATAATGTAATATGATAAATATGTTTATCATGAAAGGATTGTATTTCTCATTAAACAATTATGCGAGATACATAAATCTTGAGGTTGGCAGTTGTATATGCCCAAAATGTTTAGCTGACACGAATTCCTATCCTTAATGTCAGGCTTTGACATTAAGCAGATTTAATATCGTTCGTGGTTGGTGGAAAATATCCGCCTAGTGGAAAAGTCATTTTACCGTTCTTAAACGCCTCACTGTAATATCATTTTTTTTAAGGCCAGGAAATGGTCAGGCCACCCAGATTTAACAATTTAAATATACACTACTTCAACCTTAATATATTTATTGTATTGTTATATGAATTAGAAATATTATCAAAAGTTACGCCTTACGTTAATTCGTCACAAACATGAGTGGTGAGATAACATATCTTCAAGTGAAATTTTCTATTGATATGCACAGTCATAATCAATATCATAAAGTTGCACCGTTTTTAAAAACATTTGTCATCGGTTTTATCAATATTTAACATTTATATTAATGATAAATTCATAAACAATATAATATATATATATGAAAACTCTATGCGAATATATCTCATAGCACCACAATCCATGGAGGGTCTTTGGTTCAGCTAGTGGTATAGACTGTATTGTTTCCAGGACAACGGTTGTGCAGGGAGGTGATTTGTTCAAGATAACGCTCGATCGATAAAGGATAACCTATTTATAGTGGCTTGGCGAGGGGTCTGTATAAGCCATAAGGTACATTTGCTTCTGTTAACGGATTAATTAATTTATCTACAGGCGGATTTGAATGTGAAACCTTTAGCATAGCAACTCATTCCTCTACGCTCTAAGCTCCTCGGCTCTATCAGCATACAACTGAAACTAAATACATATACTTAAACTGCACTTACTTATTAATACTGAAACAAGATGTTTAAATCAAACATTGTGCCCATTATCCAAACATTATAATTAATATTTAGTCGAGTTTTTGATGGAATGGGGTCGCTTATTTGAGTGATTTGTCTGTATGGTATGTTGATGTGAGATCCGCTGATATTCATTGGTGTGGGTTTTATTGCCCTTGTTCCTAATCATGCCTGAATAGCCGAAACCTTAACTAGGTTATTTTTCCTGGATTATAGAGCTTAAGGTTTTGTGTTTTGGATTTTTCCAATAGCAATTACATACATTTTTATGTAAAACATATAAGCCAGTGGAGGAATTAAGAGATTACGCAAAGCGGAATTACAAAGCACGCACCCGGTTATATTTTATTGCCACGAAGATTAAGATGGCCTTGTTGCTGGGCTTAGTATCAAACGGATTTTTGAAATGTCCATAAGCGTAGTATCGTTTTGGAAGCGTCTTGGGATTAGACCGAGGCGTAGGTGGGAGGATTGCGACCGGAGTGATCTGGTAGATTCGGTTTGGGTGATCCGTGGGCGGAACATAAGAAGCAAATATTGAGGGTATCGGGTTTGAGTCTTCGGGTTCGCTAAGCCTCGTTATTTTTTTTATATTTCGCTTTGCGTTTACGCTCTTTTTATTGATTGTTTTTTCCATCATATAAATCGGTGGATTTATTATTAACATTCTGGATTCTTGATGCTCCTAAATGCACCAGGCATATTCAATCTACACATAACACTGTAAACAACTTAATTAATGTCACGATAATACATAAAATTTATGTTGCAGTTGTAAGATATAGTCGTACGTGCCGTTGACAGGCACAAGCAATATTCCTTATCGCGTTCGATTGAGAACAACTTAGCGCTATCTTGTCGTGTACAGGATTGAAAGGTTTTATTGCTTCACTCTTGATAAGAGTCACTAAAAGTGGTGAATTGACCTCGTTCTGTTCCCGAGCGATCCATCTGCAATTCTATAGATCTCTACAACAGAAGCAAGTCCATTCGTGACAGAGGTTGCAAGGAAACCATTCGTGTTTCTGCTGTAATAATAATTCATTGTTATTGAATTGAACTCTCAGAGTGCAATTATTATACTAACATTAGATAATAAATAAATATAAAAAATCTATACCACAACTCATGAAGGTAATTTGTAAGAGATTACGCTCAACCGCCAGATTTTTCCTTTCAATTTAGTCTACTCCCTTTAGTCTCGAGAAAGTCTGTAGATCCAACTTGCCGAAATGCATTAGGTAGCTCGTGTTCAGAAACTGACCAAGTTATAATATTATTTAAATAATTAATTATGATTGAAATATTGATTTAAATAGTTCTCAAATGCTTTAAAGAAGCTTCGCGCAGATACAATTAATATCACAGGCATGCCACCGATACCAGATCTGCACAGCCATATTAATCGTTCAACGACGCCGTTGTTTCTTCTGTTGGCAACACTGATAATATCTCTCGCCCTTTTCCTATCTTGATTACTTTTTTGCAACATCCTCGACGATGATTTGTGCGCAATGATGCTGTTAATCAAGATGGAACATGTTATCTTCCCGAATTAGCTTCGGGCGAGATCTAGATCTCGAGATTAAATCTTCCATTCGATTCGTTTCGAACTGATTTTATGCGGATTTTTTTATGTTTATGTTCGGTTTATTTTAATACGTTTCGTCTTCGAATATGTTAACAAGACGCGTTGTGCTAGCTCTGTATACATTCCTTTTACTGAGAACAGTAAAAGGAATGTATTTATGCTTGTACCTGTATGCATTGTACTGACACGAGGCACTATTGTACGGTCAGCAGTACTTAGGCATGTTGGTCTTCTGATAAGGCTCTTTGCTATGCAAGCTTCTCGTGGCTAACTGGTATTTGTCTACTGGAATAATAAAAAAATCTACCTCAGCAAATATGGCTAAAAGTACTTAAAGTACCTATATAGTTAATTTTTTAAGTTTTATCATTACTATAGCCATATTGTGAATTAATATATCTTATGTATTTTTATACAAAACGTGTTCATAATGTAATCATTATATTGCGAGTGCTATTACTAATAGTAGTGCGTTATAATACACTGTGTAGAATATTACAGAAAAGGGATAATATAACTGAAGTGATAGCTTTGCGAATTATAAACGCACTGAAGGGTGATATGGACTTGTAAAGTTGTAGCACTAAAGAACGGAAGTTAGTATAACACTAAATAGGCAATTGGTAAACTTCCGAGCGGTAGACCGAAACGTAGGTGGGAAGATTGCGTTATGGGTCTTATGAATTTGAGCTAAATAACCTCTAAACACAACCATTGACTTACATACAGTCTGTACCATAATTGATAGCGGATTCAAAACTAGTAAGGATTCCAAAAACAAAGTTTTTGCAATTCCAGAATAAAATTAATCAATACTTTTTTGGTGCATATTATCCCTAAATAATCATTAGTCAGTACAATTTCACAAAAAATACAGTCTTCTTCAGATTCTGACAATAGTATCATTGTATTGTAGTATTTATTGTTTATTCATTTAGCGTCACTTGGCGTCGCACAAATGAGTATCGTACTATAGCTAATCGGATGGTACTGTGGAAGTCCTAAATTTTGCTTCTACCTGTTAGGATTATGGATCTTATGGCTTGCATTATCCTGCTTATAAGACCTCAGTTAAACAATAATTCACTGGATACCTTAAAATGCAATGTTCCATTACAAGGAACCACAAATAGAAGCCTCTAGCACAATATAAAGCAATTTTCTATTTGCTATGATTGCCTTGGATCGTTCTTATTAACGTGCTTCTTAAGTTTCTCGTCCGACTGGACGCTGCGATTTCAGTCCCTCCTTGGCAATCTTGGCGGAACCGCGTGCCCCGAATTGGCGGACCAAGTACACCGAGATAAGGGCCTGATAAGGGGAGGATGTACGATAGCCTAGTTATTGCCGGATGGATGGAGGGTGCCGGAGCCACAGGAAGGTCGGGGAGGACCAGGTTCGATGTTGCACAACGACTGCACGTCTAATTATGCAACATATTGCAGTCGCTTCTATAAAGTCAGGGCCACCAGTGGAGAAAGGGATCGTATCAGTTCTTCCTTTAGAGTCAAAGAAAAGTTGGTTATTGTTCTTATGATACAATAAGCAAAACATGTGATTTATTGTTACTAATATAGTTACATGTGATGGGAAATTTGAATATGTCAAAGTTGCCCAACTATTGGATTAACAGTCCCTTAAAAGAATGTGGAATGATTTGTTTAGCCAACAAATTTTACAGAAAATAAGTTTAACCTTTTTTTCAATTCAAAATATATGGATTATAACACTGTTACAAAACTCTTTTTTATTGTTATTGTTGTGGAGGACGTTAGAATTCTATTTAATATTATCTATTGATTCTTATATATTTAGGCTGTGAATTATTTATTTTATCACAAATATTTTTGTTTTCTCTTAGAAATTGATGGCTTGCAAAACCCTTCGGTTCCCTCCTGAGTTATCAATCACTTGTCTGTTTTTCCAGTGTTATTTCTCAGCTTCGTCAGTCGACAAATAGCCTGTCGTCGAAGTGTTTTGTTCTAAACTCTTTTCCCTTAAACGTGTACAAATACAAATGTATCAACGAAGAAGGATGGTTCAATTTCCTTTATCAATCTATTACACAACACATCCTTATCAATCTATAATAGCCTTCGATAGGAAAATTACTTCCGCAGTGATAATTAATTTAAGTTTAATATACTTTTTATTAATCAAAAAATCATTCAAAATATTTAACATTTGTAATGTACATTGACAGATTTCTTTAATTAATAATATTTCAGTGTATCGTACAGAATACTTCAAAAGTATCGGTTGCATTTCTAAGTTACACAAAAAAAATCAATATTATATCAATAAATAATTAATATTTATTACATTACACAATGAGTTTTTAAAATAGTGTCTTTAAAATGAGTGTTTAATAATGATATAAAATTTAATGTTTGATGTAAATGTTTCTCGTTTTAAATATTTACTGATGTTATTATTAATTTTATGGTTAATCTAATTTTATTTATTTTATTATTGTAATAAAATTAATGTATATTCTTTTTGATACAAGTTCATTTTAAAGATAAGGTTGGATTTTGGTTGATTAAGATGTTATATACAAAAACATCTATTTTTTACTTTGGTATTTTGTTCATTTTAAGGGGGATAGTCATCTTTATTTTATTAAATTACTATTCTCAAAAAACATTTGACGTGTTTTGAGGCTTCCATTATTCATTAAAAAAAAAACCTAGATCAAAACAACCAATGAATGGTTCAGTACATGATTGGGACCGTAAATTTTTCATTCCCACGTTTGTGATATGGCACATATCTACCCACTTTACAGAGGCTGGATGAGCCCCAGGGTGGTCTCTTGACTGCATCAGTTCTCGACTGTTAACAGGATAAATGGTTTATCTGCTACTGGCAAAGTCGAACTGCGGTCCATGGCATCAGTTACTTCCACTCTACGTACCACACTATTCCACTAATGGAATTTGATAGAAAATCTAATAAAATATGTTTTATTAGACTTATTTTAGTTAAAAAAACCCCAAAAAAAAACCTTCTGAGAAACGTTTAGAACTATTCATAAGACTGAGACAAACTGAAAAAACCCAGAGTCATGAATGATACAGTGGTGTGGTGCATTTACAGAAATAGATTCTGGTCTCTCTCAATGGGGTGGTGTTGGGGTTCAACACAGGGCCACTAAAACAGTATATACACTATTTACATTTCATGTATTACATATATAATATACATATTGAAATGTTTTTAAATTTTTTCTAAGCGAATTTCGTATCCTATTTGTTATTTAGATTGGTATTGCCAATTTATTTTACTATAAATAAAGCTCAAATAATATAAAGCTAATTATTTTCACCATAAATATTAAATAATAAATAAATATCACATCAGATCTTTCATTAAAATAAACAAAAACATGGTTTTATTTCATTTGCTATCAGTTCCGTAGATTTGCATTCGAAAGTGGGTCGAAACGTCGGCACATAATAAAATAAGTAACCACTTATTTAGTGTTTTTATTTGACTGCACCCCCAACTATTTTCTTCCTTACATATATTTATTTATATTTAGATCTCAACTGCATAGTTCAATATTTGAGCAGGTAAGCCACTTTTGTTTTAGCAACTCATTAAATAAAATGACATTAAAAACAGCTTCTTGCTTACGATAATTTAATTCATTATAATTTCTATTCAGTTCAAAGTTTCTGAATTTTTCATTTATATTCTCATAAATATTCAACTGAAAAAAAAATAAATAAAAAAAAAATATGATATACATTTAATAGTTCGCAATTTATAGTTAGTAGTTCATAGTATATTTGGGCAAACAAACCATTTTTTTAATAGCTTCATTCCTTCTACAAATCAACTCGCAATTTCTCGTTCGTTCAAATTTTCTCAAAATGTTGGTGGTTTGTTCATCGCAATTAAAGAATATATTGCATATTAAAAAAGTAGAAGTAGTTAATTAGTAAAACATCAGTAACACGTAATTAAATAATTAGTTTCTTATCAATTGAATAGGACACAGGGGAACTAGCTGATAGTGAAGACAAGCAGTGACGTACACAACTGGTAGGGGATCAAAGAATACTGCCTTCATAAGTTTTTCTTTAAATAATATTAAAAACTATTCAATTGATTCGACATTACAAAGCATTAAAAGGTACTATGCGGTTATAGGCACTTGCGTTCACACACTTCTATATTTTCAAACACTCCCCCTCCCGAAAAAATGTCAGGACAAGTTATAACTTTCCAATTTACCGATTGACTTTCTTCAACTTTCCTTCGGATCGAAATTACTTCCTCGCTTTTCCGGATTCTTTGGCATCGCTTTCGTAACTTGTCCCTTCATCCTTCAATACCATCTAACCAAAGTAACTAGCATACATACATTGAGCGCGTGATCTCAGATCTGATAGGATTGCAAGGCCTATAAATAAGTATTTCTCTAAACGAATCGTGGCTCTTAAATCATCCGAATGGAAATAGACCAATTTAAACGATAGCACAACAGTTAAGACAATTGACGAGGTGGCTTGAAAAGAAGTGTTGAGAGACAACACCCAAATGTTTTAATTCTTACTTTATTTAGTGCATGGCTTATTAATAATTTCTTCATTACTAGTTCTTATTGATGTTATTCTAGAATTATTTTAATAGGAATGCAAATATGTGCTATCTCAAAATGAATAAATTAAAAAATCAATGCAAACTTGCGTTGCAAAAAATGCCAAAATAAATATTACGTATCAGTTCGACAGGCTTCGAGTTGAGTTACAACAAGCTTTATCATATGTTTCATATTCGATACTCTAGAAAAATACAAATTATTCTGAGCATTAGTATGGAAAAAAAGAATGTAGTTATGTGAATATTTCGGAAATCATTTAATCAAGAAATTAACATATCGAAAAATATATGATATATGTTTACTGAAACTTTTATTTTTGGTGGAAATGATCACCGAAATCTACACATTTCCCATAATTACTTTATTTTTTCCATACTAAAGCTCATGGTAATTTGTATTTTTGGAAAATATTAAAAAGGAAACGAATGAACAGTTAAAATTAGTTAGTGGGTCATCTTCAGGGCTATAGGAGCAGGAGGCTGGAGCACGACTAGACGCCACATGTCCCACAAAGTGGGTCGAAACGTCGGCACATAATTAAATAAGTAACCACTTATTTAGTGTTTTTATTTGACTGCACCCCCAACTATTTTCTTCCTTACGTCTATCTTCCAGTCAACCATCCCCTCGCTTCTCATAAATAAATATAAGTTGTGTTAAATAATATATCATAAGAAAATATTGCAGTATCATCGAAGTGTAAATGATTCAAATTGTCGACTTGTATAAAAAAATAAATAGTAATTTTATTTAACACAGATCTGTAATTTTCGACTTTCTTTTATCTTGAATAAGGACATTTTAACATAGACCATCATAAACGATTTAACAGCTTTCCGAAATTATAAACCTTCTTTGTAGAGTTTAAGCACAAATTTAATGCTCAATGGTAACTTACAGTTATGTCATTAATATCTATTAAAATTATATCAGATACATTTTAGTTATACTAATTTACTAATAAGCTTTTACACTTACACCTTCAATAGTTGACTAGCGCCAAATTACTATTATGTAAATGTTTAACAATTATTTACACAAACATATAAAACAAACTAATATTGCTATGAAACTAGATTTGTGTATTTCCTCGATTTAGTAATTCACTACCTTTAGTACATTTCCCGTGACATGGTTATTTGGTTTAGACGTACAGAATTCGCTGGTTGTCAATTTCTTTTTTACGAGCAATGTTTTTTTTTTTTAAGTGACGATGAAATGTTCATAAATATATCATAAGCTCATTTTATATTACTAAAGGGAATTTGTTAAAATACTTTTAAATTATTTTTTTTGGTTTGAAAAAACAAAAATGGCAATAAGTCCATCAAACATGGCCAAAAGGAAGTCGTTAAAATCCTGGAAACATTTTTTTTGTTACAAAAAAACGAAAATTGCAACGAATGCAGATCCACTTTGATGTACCCCCCCGAGGGACGTACGGTTGCAGAATACCTAATGGAGATGCAAGGGGGAAGATCCAATGTATGTAGATTGATATAATTATATCCAATTGTATCAATTGGTGAAGCCCCTCCGACCATGACAAGGTCTTATGTTTTCTGTTCACGCTTTGGATCGTTCACTGACAACCCAGTTAGATCTAATGCAATTCCCAATATTAGATATGTATATAAAGTCAATAAGTCGATTTTGCCATTGTTTAACACTTTTTTTTTAATAAGAAAAAATTAAATAGTTAAAATTACTTTTTTTGTTTGTTGTTCATTAGAATGTATAGCAATACTTGCTTATCGCGAAGATTAATCTTTTGCTTATCCGGAAAGATTTATTTATTGCTTATCCGGAAAGACTTAACGAATAAATAAAAAAAATAAAAAATCACCAGATTTCTAGTATTCGACTATTGCCTAGATTTCAAGTCGTCATCTTTGGACATTTTTCAATGTGAATTTTAGCTGAATAAAAAAAAACCTGTACCACCAAAACTCATGAAGAGTCTTGGGTTCAGTTCGTGGTTGAGACTGTACTGTTTCTTGAACAACGGTTGTGCAGGGGGATGATTTGTGTTCCCATCTTATAGAGGCTTGGTGAGCCTTAAAAGGGTTTCAAATCCATCTCGGCTGTTAACAGACTAAATAAAATCTGCCACAGCTGGATTTGAATCCGGAACGCCATCTTCTAGTGATTTGTCCGAGATCACGCTCAACCGCCAGATTTTCCTACTAGTATGGGTCCTCATTTATAGAGGCTTAGTGTGACCTAAAAGTGTTCCAGATCCCATATGATCCATCTCCGATTAAATAATTCATCTCTTATAGCCTGATCGAGACCTTTATCACAAGAAAATAATAAATATTTTTTTTATTAGAATATATGGCAACGCCTTCTACATGTGAGGATTCATACGAAATGACTTAACGACTAAAACAAAGTATAAACTGTACCAATAAACCAATCGGACTATTGCTTGGGTTTCAGTAGTCATAATTGGACATTTTTCAATATGTCCATAAAATGCACCAAAACTTAAAAAGCTTAGTTATTTGCTGGATTTTTAGAGAAATGAGGCTTCTTTTTTATTTGGAATCTTTTTTTTTTTTATAGATTGTCCTCTTATTAAAATTGTATTTTTTTTTATTTTGACTTAGATATAATAGTACAATAATAGAAATACAATAAAGAAAAACAATTAAATAACCTGTACCACAACAAATTAAGGGTCGTAGATTCACTACACGGCAGAGACTGAACCCTTGTGCATAGTGGTGATTTAGCCGAGATTACCTTCCATGTTTCGCTTCACTTAATTATAATAACAGGTTAAAGATGCTGTGTGAACCCTAGGTTGGTCTCTAGACCCCACTGGATCCAATATATGGCTGATAGTAGATTAAATTATTTGTCACAGCCGGATTTGAACCCGGGATCTTCAGCGCTCCACAAACTGAGCAACCCCGTTCCGGAATATTGTCCAGTATTTTTTTTCAATTGATTAATAATAGAAAATTTTAATATTAAATGAAATAATGTTCAGACCAAGTAATTCGAAACGCAATTTCTTGTAACAGGTTCGAGAAGAGAGTAACGGTTTTTCTAACAGGTGTTATTGAGTAGTAGTTATGATCTAATATAGAAAGCGGTGAAATGTACTCACGAGATTACTAATCAGACTTTATGTTACAACATTCAAGGAGCTTAATGGTTTATACTTTTTTACTAAATAAGTAGAATATATCTTATGTATTGCATTTTTTCAATAATAGTTAGAGAAACCCAAAAAGAGATATAAATTACGAATAGGATGCAATAGAAAATACTAAAACAAAGCCTCAAAAATACTGGGGAAAAACAGCCGGTCAAAGTTTCGTCCAGTCAGGCTTCATCAGTGCACACACCAAAATAAATCACATCAAAGGTAGCAAAGTGCAGTACACCTCACACATTCCTAACATTCTCGTCGAATAGAAACAGCAAGAAGCTCCAAGAAGCTCCACAAACAACTCTTTACTAAACAAAGTGTATCGTAGTTTAAATGTTAGCGTCATTATTTTAATTTATTATAATTATAAAAGTTAAAATTGGTATAAATTAAATAGTGGGTTTTAAAATGTTTATCAGGTCATTGTAAACAACTAATATATGCCAATCATTTGAAGCTACTAATTTCAAAAAAGCTTTTCATAATAATAGTTAACAATTAAATAGTTTATAACTTTTATAATTAAAAAAAAACACTACAACCCATGAAGGGTGATGAGTTTAGTACATAGTAGAGATTGTATTGTTTCTAGAGAACAACGGTTGTGCTGGCAGGTGATTTGTCCAAGATCACGCTCAACCGCCAAATTTTTCCTCCAATTAAGGGTTCCCTATTTATAGAGGCTGGGTGAGCCCCGGTAGGCTTTGTAGATCTCAAAGGGTCCATCCGTGATTGTTAAGAGATTAAATAAATCATCTGCCTTAGTCGGATTTGAATCCGGAACCTTTAACAGACCAACTTGAATCTTTACACACTACCACCTCACTTTTTAAGCTTTATAATGTACATACTGAAATTATATAGTATAAATGTTTTTATAAATAATATCATTGATAGCTTTACTATAATTTTTTCTTAAAGTATAATCATAAGGTTATCATCAGTTGACATAAATAAGATATAAACAATTTATATTTTATTCAAACATTTGCATAATTTTAACATTATTATAATCTTTTATAAAACAGTCATTTATGACGTATTTAACATAAAATAAAAGTTGTTATAACTTACTAGACTGATCTTAACATACAATAAGCATTTATAGCTTTGATACAGGTTTTATCGTAAAATGTTATCATGAGATAATCATCTAATCATCATATAAATAATTTATATGTTTTTTCCAACATTTGCATAATATTAGGCTTAATATTTTTCTTTTTTTCCATGATACTGTCTTTTATTTCATATTTAAAATAAAATGGATGCCGTTATACCATACAAGACACGATCTTAAATATATAATAAGGCGGATGTAGAGGAGGTCCGGAAGTAATACAGGCATAAAGAGGATATGATCGAGATGGTTTAGATTTCCGGTTGGTAGTTAATGTGTGAACAGGAAAGACAATACCACTTTCATTTAGTACCGCCTTTCGCTTCCATGTGTTTGTGTATTAGCTATATAATAATATAATATTGAATAACCAGGATGTACCTTCCATATAATAATTAGTTATTACCACTTATAAATAAATTTAATCAGTTAGCGGCCTGAGATGGGTTCTTGGACCCTCAACCTGCCTCTATAAAGTGGGTACACAAAATAAGGGAAAATCTGGCAGTTGAGCTTGATATAGGTCCAATCACCACCCGACACAAAAGTTGTCCAAGAAACAGCACATGTACCATTCTACCTGTTCTGAACTCCAGACCCTTCATGTGTTTTCACATGGAGTTTTCAGAGCTTTGTGCTGTCCTACAGTATTATTATATCATATAGTTTATTATTATACACATAATATATGTGTTATGTTATCTGTGCTCAATGTCCATATTTTGGGAGAATAAATAAAAATAAAAAAAAGGATAACCATTTGGAATCGGTTTCACACGTTGTAGCTTCGAGTTAAGTCACAACAAGTTTTAACTTTTTATTCGTTTCATAATATTCTCGACCCTACATATTTTCTTATTATCCATTCCTTTCTCACTAACAGGTCATTCAAATTAAAGTCTGCTGGTGTTTCCCAAGGCAGTATCCTAGGCCCAATTCTCTACACAATTTATGGAGCTGACATCCCATCCCATCCTATTACATACTATCCTTATCACGTACGAGTATGTGGATAACACATATCTATTATCAGTCAATACTGATCCAGTTATAGCATTCCATGCTCTTCAAACCCATTTCACTGACCTTGAAGAAAGGTGTCAAAACAGGACGATAAAAATAAATTCCCACAAATCCAGTCAAATAACCTTTACCCTTCTTAGGCTACTAGACAAACGCTCTATGCTCCCAATTTATTACAGAAGACTAGGTCTCATGAAGAAGATGGCCTCATGACCTTCTAAGTTGAAATTATTATTTGAGTACTTACATTGGATAGTTTCTCTACTTGTAAAGTATGGAAGGTTATACTACAGGCTAGCCATAAATACAAGCTCAAGTTGAGAACGATGGATTTAACAAAATTCAACCATCTCAAGCCACTTCCTTAACACTTCATGGATTTAAGGGTAAAGTTAACATAATCGGTAATTAAAACCCTTCTATTTCTTTTTTAAATGGGATGTTTTTACAAGTGTAAGAGGAATCCTCGACTGGAACCTAAGGTCGGATGACCACCAACTTCCCAATGACCATCGGAGGACAACGCCCGACAAATTAACCGTGTCCTTTTCGTCCGCTGTCTTCCGAGAACTGCCTTAGTGATTTGTCCCGATTGTGCGTGTACTGAGGATATGTCTCTATTGTTTGGGTACGGCATGTACAATAGATACCAAAGATAGAAAACCAACAAGAACACTTCAATTAAAAATTTAAAAGTGCCAATAGCAGAT
Source organism: Troilus luridus (assembly GCA_964056705.1). Taxonomy (NCBI): domain Eukaryota; kingdom Metazoa; phylum Arthropoda; class Insecta; order Hemiptera; family Pentatomidae; genus Troilus; species Troilus luridus. The sequence goes on from OZ057415.1 coordinate 66,389,780, forward strand.
TCAAAGCTTCAAAATTAGTATGGCACCTAAGAATAACTATTGTATGTAGTCAAGTAGAAGAAAAAAAAATCCATGGGTTGTGTATTGGATTCATTACGTGGTAGAGACTGTACCACTGGAAAATTATTTTAAAAAAAAATATATTTATGTATTTTTATATTATATACAGGCCCTCAGGAAGTTAGCATCAATAATACTACTGGAGTAGAATATAGGGGCAGCTCAGAAGATTAAAGTATAATTAAATTTTAATTACAATAATTAGAACTGATGAGAAATTAATTATTTGCTTTAATAACTTGGAAGAGCTTACTAGAGTTATTCATTTTGTTTTATCAGTCTTAATTATTATAATTAAATAATAATATAAAGTAAACATATAAATTAATAATTGCTAATGGAAAAACAGTAGTTTTAATTTTTTATTTATTTTAATTCTTTAAACTTATTAAATGCCCTAGTTAAATATAAAATAATAGTTATTAAAAAATAACTGCTCTTTAATCACCACCTAAAATAACTATTATCTCTCATCATATTCAAAATTGGTAATTGCGAAATATGGTATTGTGATAATAAAAAGTATTATCATACCTTGATTTTTGTTAATTATCATACGTATTATTCTAGATTATTTATTTTATAAATTGTTCACTTAAACTCTAGTTAATGACCATTTTTTTTATTGTTTCAGGTGAGTTGCTGTCAAATTATACCACTGATAGTAAGGGTAAGAATTAATTTTTATTTCGCATGTATTTACTATGTTGTTTATACAAATATATCAATACAGAATTATTATAATTATTATTAAAGAATGATAAATTATTATAAAGCTGGTTGAATACTGCAAAAATAGGGGCCCCCCATGTGGTAGCTGTTGAAGATACATTTTTCATTATTATTCCTGATAACAGCTCATTCTGATAGCATTATCAGCTATTTGATACGTAGGTACTCTGTGGTCGGATAGATTTTTTTCACTGCATATTTGTTTAGCATCTAGGTATAATAATCTTAACAGCAATAATAAAAAACTGGAATAAACTGTTCGTGGCTTAAATTCCCACGTTTAAGTAGTAATATACGCTATTTTAAAATTTTTAGATTCCATTGTACTATTTTAAGAAATACTTTTATGATTATTTCACGTATTTCAATTTTTTTACTGTTCACTACTCATATTTATTCTAAGCGAAAATCTAAAAAAAAACATCAACTAGGAAATAGGTCCTGATTAATATTTTATATATTAGAAAACTAAGCGTGTTTTTTTTACATATTCAATCAGCTCACTAGTGTTAAAACTAACAAATACACAATATTTTCAGAATATTTCTCTTTAATTTTTCTCAATAATGTTATAATGTATTTCTCCCCCGAGTATGAATAACATTTCTCATACCTATATATGTTTCAGAAGTGTGCGAACATTTAAGTATTATTGATGTTATTTTCATTTAATCACGTATTGGGGTAGCTCATTGAGTAGATCTACTGTGCTGAAGGCTTCGGATCAAATCCGGCTGTGGCACATAAATTATTTAAACTTTCAACAGTGGACCTTGTCTGGATCTGCCGATCTTTCCGGCTCTATTGAGTGGGTAGCTTCACGGTTGAGTGTGATACAAATCACCCCCCTGCACAACCATTGTTCTGGATAAAACACAGTCTCTATCAAGTAGTGAACGCGAAACCTTTCATGGGTTGTATTGGTACTCATTATTTGTAGTTGTAATATGATTTTATATTATTTATTTTTATCGTTATAAATCAACAGTTTTGCCATATTTTATTATTTCTTTTTCTTTTTCCCCTCTAATTTATAAATTTTCGAGTTACTGGTAATCTCGTAGTCAACCACTAAGCTTTAAGCAATTATTATATTGTGTATTAAATAATTTCATAAGATTTTATCTTATTACAACTTCATTAGTTTTTATCAACTTTAAATGTATTGAGAATAAATATTAATTAATTAATAAATATATATCAACGAGATTATCCGAATGCCTTTCCCAACGGCTGAGATCCAAAAAGTGCTCGCTATAAACAGGATGCATTTACTATCTCAACACTAGTTATCATATGATATTACATTATCAAATTTTGCTAACATTCTCTGTTATCACTTTTCCATTGACTATATAATCGCAATTAATAGCCATAACAAAATAATAACAATGTATTTCTTTGATTTGTTTTTTTTTTACCTAACATTCCGTTATCCTTCTGATAAGATCACAGTGAAATAAAATGAATTCTTTTTTCCCCTCTGCATAGATATTTTTGTTTTATTTTTATTTGTTTGGTTGTTATAATTATGTGATAACACTCATATTATTTAAAAAAATATTACATAGGCTTTATCGCAAGCATTGATTTACTTATTTACATATATAGATGTGATGTACGTAAGGGCGATAAATCCTAGCCATAAAAAAGCAGTTATTCGATATTAATACCATCAATTTGTTTTATTTATCGGTTTTATTTTGTTAAAATTATAATGCCCAAATATATTTTATATGTTTATTATTACACTATTAACAATAAAATAGCCCTAGGAAGGGAAAAGTCCAGGGAGAAGAGACTGTATCGACCTAGCTGTGGTCTACGGCTCCAACTCGGTCCCACCCACGCCCAAAATCTAACAGTTCTTATCTAAAATATATTTCCCAATATATTATATATATATATATATAAATTCCCAACATTAGCTCTACCAACCAACAAATTAAGCAATATGTAGAATTTATATTTTTCCTAGGGTGCGTAAATCACATCATGAGAACATTTTAACGGCTAAAATTAAAAACAACTCACATTCTATATATATATATATATATATATATATATATATATATATATATATATATATATATGTATTGTAACCACCAATATTTGGCTCTTGTTAAATGTGTTTAATAATTATTAATTTTCCTTGATGATATGTTAGTTCACTAGTAGGGTCATGGTCTTCTAAATCCCGAGTTTGAGACAGACTATGGCATTATGTATTCTGTCAATAGCCGAGAATCGACTCTGTAGGATCTGGCTCATCCAGTCTCTGTAAAGTGGGTACCCTTGATTAAGGTGAGCATGGTGTCCTAATTACCTTGCGATACCTTTGGTTTAGAAACTAGATAGTCCGTAGTACAGATTTGGTTTTTATAACAGTCTCAATATTTATATATTAAGAGTTAAGTCTTCTTCTGATTCTATCTTTGAGGTGCAATGTGAGAATTTTGCACAGGATTCAGACTGAAAATATTTAAAACGTAAAGAAAGAACTGTACGGTGTTTCACATGTATTCCAAAACTGTTGTATCATATCTCGGATGTTGCATTTCCAATATAATTTAAATGCTGAAAGTTCAGTTATAGAAATATACATTCTAGGTTTGGAGTGCTTAATTTGATATAAGAAATATAATTTTTGTTAATAATGGATTGAAATGATTAGGAGGTGCAGTCATTGTTTACACAAACTAAGTACAACTTTTTTTATTATATCAAAGTTTCAGCCTAAGATGCAGGCAATCTTCAGGGCTGGGAAAAAGAAACATAAAATAAATCTATAAAACATTGCAGTACCATGCAATGCGGAAGCATAACAGTTTATATGAACAGAATTGATAAGAATGAAAAGAAGTACAGAGAGTAAAATAAATAATGAAATAAATAGTGAGAACAAATAAAGAGTTAGGTGCATTTTGATTATTCCCATTATTATGTAAATTCAAATATCCATTATTAGAATTAAGCGGTCAACTATTTTCCATCTAAATATAGTTTTGTTTGCCCAGAATCGGTTTCATTCAGTTAGATCGGTTTTTATTTTGGCCTTATCCAAGATTCTTCTTCTCCTTTCCCTTCCTCCATATACCTTTCAGAAGGATTCTAATATTCTCGAGACAGTTCCGGAGGATGTATGGACGGCTCATTGCGGTGCCCTCACCTATCACCCCTATTGGGAATCCGCATCCCCTCATCAGATATTCATGACCAACACGGATCGTCGCCCCGGCAGCTGATGGACAACCGCAGTGACGGACAGTTTGTTATTGTTGAGGTGCGATCTGCAAAGAGCGCGGACGCTCTACATGCAAAGCCTTCACATAATGGAGTCAGTTGTGTGGATGCGGGTACAATGCCGGCAATAAGCAGCTCAACAGATCGGAATTAATGCAAATCCTGGGGACAGATGTGTTCGTACGACCGGTTCTTTACGCAGGCGGGTGCCAGCCACTTGGCAAGTTGTACACGTCTAGGGTCGCTTCTGGAGCGTAGCTAATCGAATTTTAATGGATGTAAAGTAAGTCGACGTGTAAACATTCTTCTCTGGGTCTCTTGTTATCCGAAGATCCTTCTGGTTCTTTTCGGCTAAGTATCTTTACCTATGAAGTTAACCATTTTTTATACCTCCTTTTTAGCTATACCTATTTATAACGGATTTGTATGTCCCGCCCCAAAAAGCAGTATTCATGGCACCGATGTCGATACAAATGTGGCATCGGATGAGATAAAAAATCATTTTTCTTTTTCGATCTACAGCGATTGCTTTAGGAGAGAATAGTGTTACAGCAAATTCACTTGGTACAGGGGAAGACTAATCGTATCAAAATGTCGAATATGCAACTATCTTGATGATGTTCAGAAGTAAAGTTATAATTAATGTTCAAAACTAACGAATACATTTTTACAATAAAAATTATATAGTGAACATTATATATTTTTTAACTGGGAGTTCCAAAGTCTCGAATGTAACATATTTACGTGTTTGATCAGGTTCAAATAGCAAAAAAGTCAAATTCCTTGCATGCTCGAGTATACCAAGAGTGAATGTATCTTGTGTTGTTTCAATTTTTTTTGTAAAACTAACGGGTATAATAGTAATTGCGATTTCGAAACTATTTAAGATGATAAAATGCTAAATAACGAAGAGGGTGTGCTACACTGAATGCGTTGTATATTATAGAAAAATGATCATAAATTATAGATTATCAAACCATATTCGTTAGGTGACTAATTAAAATTAATTAATCGAGAGTATTCATATAAAATTATCTACCAGGCACAAAACAACGTATGACGACATACTTAAACTACGTTTAACGTTACGCACTGATTTTAAATTAACCTTGAAACAGTTTTACGCTCTCCAGAAAAGTGGTGTTATTCACTTTCGATACTTGGCGTTTGTATCTGCGATTTAAGTTTTTGAATAATATCCTGTCTTAATTTAAATATACATAGCTGTTTCTGATATTCACCTTTCAGTATCTTTTGCATGATTCCGGGTGAAGTCATCGATACCTTGAAAACTTGTGTGATTAATGAACAACTGTGTGATATTGCTCAACATGTATTGAAAACTGTTGTATGTATATATATGTGTGTGTGTGTCGCTGATCTAGTATTTCAACAAAATTTAAAGTGTACAATTGTTGAAATGTATATTCATGTATGGAGGGCTCAATTTGAATTTATAGTGATTTCTGTAGATCCATAATCTGTCATAGGTAATAAATATTTTTAAATTCTGATGATGGTTACAAAAACATCTGGAATAAACATCTGACTATTGATTACGAAATCAAGACTGCATTCTGAATACCATTGTTTTAATAATGGTAAAATAGTTCCGCTTTTTAGTGGTTTTTGAAGCTCATATTAGAAATTAATATCTTTAATCCATTGATTCATCTGTCTCCGCTCATTTCGCCAAATCGTTTCCTCTTCGTTTCGCTAGGAATGCTGCCAGCTTCCTTATTCTGAGACTGGCAGTCTCTGATATTGGGCGTGGTAATTTAAGAGAGTATTTAGTTAATATGGAAGCGGAGTGGCTCAGTGTTAGAGCGCTGAATTGCCGTGCCGAAGGTTCAAATCCCGCTCGCTGGGAGAGTTTTATTTAATCTGTTGCTGCAGTAGTTGGAGATAGTAATATTAGCTCTATAATATTATGATCGAGGACAAATCACCTACCTGCACTACCGTTGTCCAAGAAACAGTGCAGTCTCTACAAGTACTGAACCCTAGACCCTCTATTGCCTGTGGTACAGGTTTTTATAAATTTAATTAATAACTTTAATATACAACGACCGCCTTAGCCCGAAGTAGAGCAACAACCCACCTCCTCCATCACCCTCCACGTCGCCAATCAGGTTTGCCGCCCGTATCCTATCCAATGCTCTGAGTGAGAGCGGAGTTAGGCCCCTGGTGAGTCAGCGGTCGAGAATCCTTCTCCCAGCGGTGAGTCACTGTCTCAAGGAGCCCGAGGTGATTGGTGTGGGTGCGCAGTTGCGTATATCACCGTGCCCCGCAAGATATTGCGCCCCCCTGTCCATTACCTCCTGGGGGTAACGGGGGTCCTCTGCCGAAGGAGGGTGAAGGAGGATCGAATATAGATTGTACTTGTTAGCGTAAATCACTTTATCTGTTGACACTGATCACACTTGTTTATGTATAAGTATTTATATGTGTGGCCTGGGTGCTGTTAGAGTATACATTATGAGTGTTGGCTTGTACCAATGTCATTATTCATTTATTTGGTAACATATGCATTTCTATAATTAGGTACATACATTAATAATGTTATCCTTGCAGGCTTTGTGTGGATAGCTCAGTGAAGAAGTGTATTGTATACTAATTTAAAGGTTACAAGTTCTTAACTTGCTAAGGCTAATCAATTATTTATGCACTTATCGGCAATATTTAATCCTTTGGTATATAAAGACCCTTCAGTTGCTCGCCCAGCTTCTATGGAGTGGCAAAAATATTTCGATTAAGCCTGATATCATGGTAATCACATTCCTGCTAAATCTTTGGTTTAGATACGGTACAGTCTTCACTAAATACTTGATCTCTCTACAGGTGGTGCAGGCTCCCTCTTTTTTATTTATTAATTTTATTTTTATGATATTCAAAAAGTGTAGCCTTCCTTCCCAGCAACAAGGTCAATCTACCATCGAAAAGTCAAGAGATTGTGACTAAGTCTCAGTAAATTAGTTACCAGTAAGAAGCGGAGTGGCTTAGTGCGTTATGTTGGGATGCTGAATGTCCTTGGTTCAAATCCCGCATGCTGGCAGACTTTTATTTAATATTTTAACTCCCGGAGATGGATCCCATGGTACCTACGTCTCTCCAAGTGCTGACCCGGCCTCTATAAAATGCTATAAAACTGGGAGGAAAAATATGGTGTGATGTAGTACAAATCACCTCACCGCATGACCGTTGTCCAAGAAACAGTACAGTCTCTACTGCGTACTAAACCCTTCATTGCTTGTAGTGGTACCTACTGTTTTTTCGTTTTTAGTTATATCAGTTTTAAAATATATTATCTGACCTCTCTACAAGGAGAACGTACACCTGGTGAAATTTATTGCGAAATAGCTTAGTAAATAGAACCTACATCTCGTATATAATCCTTTTAAAGATTATCACTATAGAACTTTTACAAATAATAACTTGAAGATTAATTAAGTAGACGTAGCATTATAATGTTTATGTAAATGTTCTTTATAGTTCATTTTAAGATCTTCGATTTTTGCTGTATCATGAAATCATTCCCGTGGATGGAGAGTAGAGAATGAAAAATTGAGAGTTAATGAAACTTAAATTAAAAAATGCATTTATTTAGTTTCGTTTATATAACTTTTATGAGTGGATAAAGCGTCCTAATTGTTGTACTAACTATTGTGATTATCGTACCTGAGGGTTGACTATTGTATTTTATTCAATAACGAAAACAGTACTGTAATATTTTATAGGATTTATTACCGTAATCTCCTGTCCATGCTAACCTAAATCTGACCAGGGTTTCGAACCCCTAAGTGGTCTATTAGGCCTCTGGCCTTTCCGTAGTGATTCACCTCTGTGGTTACATGGCATGGACCATACAGCGCAACCTTGAACCAATCCAGGTGAAACACCCATCCGACGTATCCATCCTTGTCTGGAGGAATATCGCTCCTTCAAAAGAACAACGACATGACTGAAAATTTGGCATTTTTGAGTTAACCCTCCAGTACCGATTGTATTGGATAAAGTCATTTAATTCAGAAACGAGATATCTGATATTCCAATTCTAACATTTAAAAAAAAAATTATTTTTTTTTAAATTTAATTCAATGATATTTACAACTATAATGATATTATATCAAGTAAATGTGCAAAAATGTAGAATATGACATGAAAACACTTGTGGAGAAACTACCCATCGATAGCACTCCAATTTTTTTTTTTTTTTTTATTATTTATTTATTGATATTTACAACTATATTACAATAATATAACAAGTAAATTGGCTGAGTGATACATAATGATATGATATAATGACATGTAGAGAAACTACCCACTGGTAGTACTCAAATCGCATGTTCAACTAAGAAGGTCACGTGGCCATCTTCTTCTCAGACGCCTCGGAGGATTATCGGGAATTGAAGAGGAAGCTAAGTTTGAAACTAGAGGGTTTGAGTGGAAATGAAGTTTGTTATGAAAGGATAGATACCGGGTTCGGGCCAAATCAGCAACAAATGGGACATTAAGGTCGTTATGGATGACTATATTCTTAACAAAATAAGGAGCGTTGAGGATTTTACGAAGGATTTTGGATTGTAGGGATTGGATACGAGAAGAATTTGATGGCTTAGTGGAGCCCCAAAGCTCTACTCCGTAAGTCCAAATAGGTCGTATGATGGTCATGTAGATGAGTCTTTTGTAATTAACTGGGAGCTTAGAGCGTTTGTCTAGTAAGTGTTGAAGTAGCCTGAAACGTCGAGCGGTTTCTTGTCTTTTCAGTCTTGTATGAGGATTCCAGGTTAATCGTTTGTCGAGATGCAACCCTAAGTATCGGATGCACTCCAATTTAAAAACAATTAAATTATATTTTGCGTTGTATCATTTTTGAACTTAAAGTTTTATGGGATTAATGGCATAAGTTAAAATATTTTAATAGTTTTCTAATAGTTTATAAAAGAATTCCAATACCGTCACTACAATAGGAATGATTTGATTTACCAATATCCAAATTTTTAAGTTACTAAAACTTAAATTTACAAAGAGACTCATATTAACCTTGTGTTGGTGGAATATTATTTTTGTATTTTAATTTAATTGATCGTATTTTTTTTATTCATTGTAGTACTGAGTTCCTGACGCAGGGATACTCCGTACCTCCCCAATTGATCACATTTTTGTGTTAAACTCCAGTAGGAATTTTATTGTTTGAAGCTTTTATTTTTTTTTTTAGTAGAAGTCATATTTTTAGTTGTATCATGTCCGAATTTGATGTTTTATGGTCCAAATAACATAAGTTAAAATCAAAAATATTTCAAGTTTTTAATAGTTTTTTAATGGTTAATAAAAACTTCTTAAAATTTCAATTTCATGAGTACAGTGGGCTTTGCTTTGTCAGTACCCAAATTTTTATATTTTTACTCACCCTTACCACACAAATTTTTATATTTTAACCCATCAAAAAAAAAACCTGTACCACTACAACCCATGAAGGGTCTGGGGTTCAGTAAATGGTAGAGACTGTACTGTTTCATGGACAACGGTTCTGCAAGGAGGTGACTAGTCCTAGGTCAAGCTCAACCGCCAGATCTTCCCCCCTCATTTTGGACCCATGGAGGGTCCAAGATCCTATATGATCCATCTCCCGCTGCAAACAGACTAAATAAAAGACATGGCCTGCAGCGGGATTTGAACCAGGATTTCCGGCATGACACTCAGTGCTCTGCCGTTCCCTTCATATTTTAACTCACATGGAATGGCATACCTCTATTGAAGAATTAGGTTTTTTTGAGTAATGACGTAGTTCTTTCGAATAAGCGGTATGCCATATAATCTCCCATGTTAGTGTAAATTAACAATGAAATTTAATTTTTTACATTATTGGCGCGACAGACTCATAAAAAAGTCCTTGGCCTGCTCAACCGCTCTACCCCAATCGTCCCGATCGCCTGCTCGAGTGATGGAGACCTTACACAGCCTCAGATCTTCACAGACGGCATCCTTCCATCTAGCTTTGGGCCTTCCTCGAGGTCTTACTCCATCCGGATTTCCTTTATACAGCTTTTTAGCTGTTCTTTCTTCGCCCATCCTATATAAGTGGCCCAGCCACTTGATGCGTTGCCTCCTGATGAAGCTCGATATCATTAGGTCTCCATATAACTCACTTAGCTCCTTGTTCCTTCTGATCCTGAGTTGGTCGTTTTCCCGAACTGGGCCGAATATTTGCCGAAGAACTCTTCTTTCGAATCTATTCAGCTTTTCCACGCTGGATTTATTCAGTGTGAGGGTTTCGCCAGCGTATGTCACTACTGGCCTAATCACGGTTTTATATATCATCAGCTTGGACTTTAGGCTAAGGAGCTTACTTCTCAGGAGCTTTGACACTCCAAAACATGCTTTATTACCTAATACTATCCTGGCTCTGATTTCCTCCTCCTCATCCAAATTCTCATTTATACGGCTTCCTAAATACTGGAAACTTGACACTCGTTGGAAAGTGTGTCTTCCAAACGTGTAGCTATGAGGTGGTCGGTTTTGTTTACTATTCTTTATTACCATTATCTTGGTTTTCTCCTCATTCACCTGCAACCCCATTTTTCCAGCTTCCACTTCCAGCCTCTCGAAAGCTTCTTTTAAGATTATCAGTGATCTTCCTACTAATACAAGGTCATCAGCATATGCAAGGATACCTAGACTCCGGTTAAAGATGGTTCCCTCCATCAGTAATCCTGCCCTTTTAATGACACTTTGCATTACAATATTGAATAGTAGAGGTGCCAGCGAGTCTCCCTGCCTAAGTCCTGTACTAATCCCAAATTTTTCAGTAATTGAGCCATTTACCCTTACGCTGCAAACTGTGTTTTCCATCGTGCTCATTACCAGACGCACCAACTTGGATGGGATCCGCATTTCGCTCATAGCTCTGAAAAGCTCATTCCTGGATATTGTATCATAGGCCGTCCTGAAATCTATGAACAACATCCACAATGTATTATTGTACTCCTTCATTTTTTCACACATCTGTTTGAGGGAAAAAATCTGATCTATAGTAGATCTGTTAGGTCTAAAGCCTCCTTGGTATTCTCCAATATTTCTCTCAACATAGGGCAATAGGCGATTATACAGAGCTATCGAGAATATCTTATAGGCTGTATTCAGTAGGCTTATCCCTCTGTAATTTTTACATTCTGTGGAGTCTCCTTTCTTTTTGTAGACAGGCACTATAATGAAATTTAATTGTTGCCCCTAATTTTGTTATTTTTGTTTATTGTTATGAATTACGGCTTGCAATAACATTCTTTTACAAGAGGCCACCTCAAGATTAAGGTTTGGTCCAAAGACCTCGCCCCATTCTCCTTGAACTTTCTTGTTATAATCTTTCCTATCCGTTGTGCCTTTGAGAATATAGATCGATAATTAAGATATCGAATTGATCTGATATTTTTTCTTGATTTGACTGTATTATATCGTATAGCCTACTGCTTCGGTCAGTTCTCCAGTGCCGGAGTATGCTTAGGGATATTTAATTGCTGCACGTGTGATCACAAACTGTGAAATAACATCGCCGTGTCCATCAGCCCATACCAAACAGCACTGAGCGATACGATGTGGAGGGAAAGAACTCTAGAAAATAAAAATTTGTTTATTCATTTGACGTCATTTTATGTTGATATGGCTAATCGGATGTTGCTACAATGGATGTCCTACTACATTTCGGCTATCCAGCTATAAATAGGATAGGAATCTTTGACGAATACCTTACATCGGTTTACTTCAATTAAAAAATCCCTAAGACCACCTGCCTGGCTCCTTGGGTGGGTTGTTAAGCTAACCACTACCCTTTTATAGTTTATTTTGATAGCTACTACTTGTGCAGAATTTGCCTTCACAGATTTATTATTTGGTACTTGAACTGCTACTTAACCCATCCTTCAACCTATGTTGTAGTTCTTTACAAAAATATACACCGGTTAAGGTAATAGCCATGAATGTGAAGGTAGACAAAATTCAAAGTGGTTTCATAGCTGTAAAGGGAATGGAATTTAAGTTTTAATAACTGAGGCTAACATGGAAAACGTAGTGAGTAAAAAAAAAAATCATATTTCTTATTTTTTTCATATAATAGGTTGTAATTAATCATACCAATAAGTATGTCGAAACTGGAAGTGGTTCAATTTCTATGAACGGTGGTAGTTAAGATTTTCCAATTAAAACATTCATTTTTAGTTGTCAAAAATGTTTTTACCTTCTCCTAAATAATTACATTTTCATGACTTACTACCTTTTCCATGTCACTGCCTTAAATATTAAATCAAAAAATTTTGTTTATCAAAATATTCGAGAAAAAAATTATTCTTAATCCCTTAAATAAAACTCATAAGTGTAGCATATGCTTTGATAGCCTAGATTAATCAATAAATATTTAATGTACAGTATCAATAGAATATAAAATTTTGACTACTGAATCTAGGCTGTTTTTAGGACATAGAATTTTAACCCAATTATTCAAACAGAGAATATTTAAAAATATGATTCGAACTGAGAAGGTTTTGAAATATGAGTGTTCTAAATAGTGAAGTTTTCATTTCATCTAGTTTTTATCGAGAGTACGCTTCTTTGATGGACAGTTGAAAATCTTCAGGAATGAGACTGCCATCAAAATTGTTAAAGGATACTTGTGGCTATACTCTAAAATAAATAAAAAATTACCGTCTGCTAGGCAACACCGTTGTGAACAGTACTCGATCTGGGACAAAGGTATCAGAAAAACGAATAAAATATAATAAAAAATAGATAATCGAAAGATAGTACCATTGTAGTATCTGCCACTACAATTTATACAGGATGTTTCTATGCCAACTGTTGTGCAATGACAGCTGGGATTAAAAATCTCAAACGCCAGTCTTTTCCCCATTAAATGGTATCCACTTTGTAGAGGCTAAGAGAGCCTCAATTCATAGCCCACACCCTACAACTCAATTATTTATAATTGTCCTGATTGATATTATTTATTTAATATTCATCGCTGGATTCAAGAGATTCCGAAATGCAAAAATAATAATAAAACTTAAGGACTTTGATGTAATTGCTTTCTCTTATTATTTTTTAATTTAAATAATTTTATTTTTTGTAATGGTAAAAATATAATTATTATTAATGATACAGTCACAAGGTATGTTCTTATTCGCATCAAATAAAAAGCACTGACTCACCGTTCAATCAATATTAGATGAGTTATGCCCTATAAAGGTTATTCGATAATTAAACTGAGGGCATGGCCTATTACTTTAAGCTTTGTTCGCTCCATCCCTCTCTTATCTGTTAATGTCTAGTTTAAATAATATTTTCAAAATATTTAATAAACAAGGTTATATATTTACATCCACTCAGTGAACCGTTTCTTCGTTGAAACCTTGTCCAGGTCAGTTAGTTCATCAATATCTTCCGCCTCCTCGCTCTCATCTCAAAGCTTCGCGTTATTGATAACGGTTATATTTATAAAATTTGTTTAAATTTTTTAAATAAAATTTATTTTGCTTTATAAAGTTAAAATAATGTGTTGCTATTTATAAATAAACATTGCTGTGGTTATTTTGCAGGAATTATTTTTTTAATTGGGCTATCGTTTTCTCTCAGTTTTCTGTTTTAGGAAGTAACAAATATCTTAAAATTATTTTTATGATTGTTTAAAAAACGCCTTAAGGGGACTAAAAATTAAGATGTTTAAAAATTTTCTTATAAAATGTATTGTATTAAAATTTTCTTATATGTATTGTGTTAAAATATGTAAAATTATTGTTTTGTGTTAAAATATATATAGGATATATGATTTTCTAAAAAGTCATTAAGCTCTGCGCTAACTAATAAGCTTCTAGATGGGTAGACCAAGGTGTAGGTGGGAGGATTGCATCAACAATGATCTGGCGGATTTGTGTTCGGATAGGGGCCGTTGGACGGAATTTGTCAGCATAGATTGGTGGTGTCGGCATCAAACATTTGGATTCGCTAAGCTTTACTATTATTATATAAATAATTGAATAAATGTGTTATCAAATTAAATATATATATCAATGTCGTTTTTCAAACATAAATCCCTCTGAATCACTCTTCATACACATTGCAGGAAATTCTCTTTAATGCATTTTTGTTATAAAATACCATCATTGCCAACCAAAATTTTATTATTTAACACGTCATGGTTAAAAGCAAATTTTTTCAGCTTTTGTGGTAACAAAGGAAGTACTACCTACGTCTTCTCAATTTTTTTTTTTTTTTTACTTGTTGACTATAATCGGTTGTAGAAGTTTTATTAATACTTACATTAAACATTCTATTGTTTCCTTATCATAGATACCATCTTAATAGAAAATTGATTAAAAATAGGTATAACCTTATCAAGTGATCTGTTACGAAGGTTGTTTCTTTGTGTGATATACACTCGAATTCGTTCTGTACACGTAGTTGGTCTTGAATCACCAGCAACTCTATCAATAGTTCTTTTTCATTGAATTGTCTTATTTTTTTGTATTGATATGTAAAAGTAGTTAAACATGTTAGTCACAGTTCATTTCTTCAGGTATTAATTACCTGAATCATAAATCATTCACTATTATGCTATTTTTATAATTTATTATTGCATAATTGATAATTACAAATTAAAAACACGATATTATTTTTCAGTTAACAATATGGAATTTTTATGTAACTAAAGTTGATAAAAATAAAGAATTTGAATTTGTATACGTTTTTTTCTGGATGGAACATTCTACAAAATATTGTTTGTTTGTTTGTTGTTGCTTAGAGGCGTAAAACCCTAGGGTCATCAACGCCTGTAGATTTTTGATTTTTATAATTATTTATCTTTAAAAAAAATATTTATACATGCACACACACACACACATACTAACAAGTAATATATCTATAGTAAGGAAATAAAACAATCGGAAAAAACAACAAATGCAGCAGGGACAATGGATGATCAAATATTGGTTATTAATTTACAGTTTGTAATGAATTTCACCACTTTCTCTACAAAATAGAGAAAATCTCTATGTCTTTATAAAAATAATAATAAAATTCTGAGTGCTTTAATACTTTTAAGAATCTTACAAGTTTCTATCAAAAGCTCTTCAGATAAGGGCAGAGCAACAACTCGATCCTCTATTGGGTGAATACCAAGGAGGATTCAGAAAAGAGCACTCCTGTGTCGAGCAGATTTCGTATCTGAACTCAAGGAACAAGAAATTTGTGGTGACATTTTTTGATTGTATTAGTATCCTAAGTACCTTCTAATTTCAATTTGCTTATTTTGGCGGTTAATCCTCTTTCAAAAATTACGTAGATAAAATTATTTACTACCTAGTTGCATAGTAGTATAGCTCTGGATGGAGATTTCGTCCATATTTTTAACAAAACAGAAGAAACCTTTAAAGAATAATAATTAAATTCATGCTGTGTGTCTTAATTGGATTGCCTAATTATGTGCTCGTGTGCTTACATAGACATCGACAAACCCTAACTACGAAAGAAGCCTGGCTAACTACAAAGTTAATAATGATTTGATTTTATCCCTGAGATTCTGGTTTTTAAGAGTAACACGTACTATTTTAAAGCAGCATTGTTTTATGCTTGTTGTTCTGGATGAAGGATCCGGGTTGTGGTCCTAAAAACTGAATCTGAAAGCTGAACTTAAGTTACACCTAGAAGCAGTTAGGAAGTCGAGGAATTTACTGTAAAAAGAAATACTATTGGAGAGTTCCCACCATTAGGAACGAAGTGATTGTAGTAGCAGTGAGCCTTGAACCGAACCATTCGAACAGTCAAGGCTGCTTTTGTTAGTCTACTCAATTATTGCTTTGTGTGAACTATTTCAGCTCCGCCAAACAAGTTTCTTTTTTAGTCCGAATTTAGATAAACTTGAATATGTTTCAAAGACTCCCCTTACTGTACCTAATGGACGTCTATTAGGGACTGTAGCCTAGGACCTCGAGTTCAGCTGTCTTCACTAGACCTTCTCTAAACTATATATATTTAAAATAAAAATGCTTATTGGAATAACAAATCAGTCATAGTTGCATCCTATAATCGAATTATGGATCTGTACCACTGCAACCATTGATAGCTTCGTTTTATGGTAGGGACTGAACTATTTTCAAAGCCAATGTTGTGCAGGGAGGTAATTTGGCCGATATCACACATAACCACTATTTTTTTTCCAATTTAGAATACCACTTAAAAGGGCCTGTGGGAGCCCAACGATGTGGAGGTTCTTCACCACAGGGCCCATCTATTAGATATTTACAAATGAAATAATTATTTTTTTATATATGAATAGTTATCTGCCACAGCCGGATTTGAACCCAGGATCTTCATCTCTGAAATTCAGCGCTCTTCTCACCAGCCACCCCACTAATTCTGCAAAAAAAAAAACTGACCCAGCAAACGTAAAAGTTCTGAAAGACAACAGATCATTTCGGTTCATTAATTTGACACATTTTGTATGCACTTGTACCATCCATGCATATACATACCATCCATGTGCAGACGATGAGAGCATGGACAGTGTACATACTGTGAATTCACTCACGAACACGGATACAACTTGCAAATAATATATGTTTCATTATTTATTTACAATAATTGGTTATATTTGTTTGTATTAATTATGCGGGTATAATATATTCAGACAAATGTACAAGCATTGTATAGTGCTATGTTTTTCTCAGGAGACACTATGCTAAAAAATATAATATATATATATATTTTTTTTTTTTTTTGGTTTCTTAGAAGATATTGAAATCATGACATATCAATGTATTAACTGTACACAAAAACATGCCACATAGGAACTAATTTTGTGTTATTTTATTTTTGTTATTTGGCCCTCCAGGTAAAAGTTCACGATTAACCTTAAGTATAAAAAAAACAACTTTTATTCCGCCCACGAATTAAGAAATTAGGGTGAAGGAGGAATGATGAAGAGCACGAAGAGGTAAACCAACAGGTTGCACGCGATTCACATCAACATCTAAAATGGTCGGTGAATTAAGGGCGTATCTAGTTCTTTTTATTAAGTTATTTTAGTGAACTGAATACGTATAACGTAGGATTTGGCTTTAGATGCAAAAATCAAACTTTATAAATATTTTTTTAAATATATAGCTAAAAAAATAGGTATTTAGATCAAATAAAAATATTTTTGAGCATCTCATTGATTTAAAACTCAGAAATTCATCTAGTTATTTGACTGACGAAGTTACTAAATCAAGTCGTTCACTTCACTCAAAAAACATACACACCATCGAACTAAAAGAATATATTTTAGTTTTTATTTACCTCATCTTCATTTGGGGAGCAGAGTGGCTCGGCGGTAGAGCACCGAGTTGCTATGCCGAAGCCAAGGATCAGGAGCTAAGGCAAATATGAATGTGGGAGATTTTATGTGTTAGCTAGCCGGAGATGGATAGTTATCGATCTAGACCCTCCTGGGACTCTCCTAGCCTCATTAAAATAGGCATCCAAATATGGGGAAACCTGGCGGTTGAGCGTGATCTAGGAAAAATCACCTCCCTGTGCAACCGTGATTCAAGAAACTGTACAGTCTCTGCCATTTAATGAACCCCCAGCCCCTTCATGGATTGTAGTGGTACAGTTTTTTTTTTTATTCCTTTCCCATTCAATTATATTTCCACATTCTTATCTATCAATCATCGGTATATGGTTAAAACTAAAACTATGTTTGCTTCATTTATTTGCTTGTTATTTATAAGAAATATCGGAATATAATACGTCTTAATTACATTAATATAGAAAGTCAAAATCTCAAAAGAGACACTAACTATTTATTAAAATATGAATGACACTAATCCAAAAAAAAAAATACCTGACGATATTTCGCCATTTCAATTTCTCATCAGGGCAGAAAGAGAAAATAACAAATAAATAAATAAATGAAGCATAAATAATAAAAAAACATTCCAATTTCACAGTCCAAAAGACACAGACACAGAGACCAGTTGAAACAGCTTGAGGGTTTTAGTGTCCAAGGCGCTTTCGATTTTTTTCCATATCTTAGGATATTAATTATGTTTTATTAATATTTTATTTTATAGCCTTTTAAATAAATTGCTAAAAGAAAGTTATTAAAAAGCAGACGAATGCTATATTTACCAAGATGTCCCTGAATAAAATTTATTTTTCCTGCAACCATTGAGTAATGCTATCCATTACTCTACTAAAACTGGTGTGGAAAGTCCCACTTTCCCCCACTAGTGAGGGAAAAGCACATTCCCTCACTAGTGAGGAAAAGCAACAGCCACCTAGATCGAATTTGACAACCAGCACTCTGTTATTTTAAATGTTAAATGGCGGTATTATAATATTATTCATTTTATATTCCTAAAATAATAAAATAAATAATTTTTGAACTATTTTATATTTAATTCATGATAGATTTTATATATTTTGAAGCGATTTTATAGAAATATTTAATATAGCCTCAAATGTATTAGAACCTTCACACATCAGAAATTTGGAGATCTAGCATTAGCATTACCCACTAGCGCTAGTGTAGTTTTAACAAATCTAAAGTTTCACCTTTAATTTCTTAATTGTTAAATGGTTGCAGTAAAAATGTAATATTTAACACATGGGAAAAATGCTTATAACACCCTCGTTTAATTACCACACTGGCCTTCGGCTCTTGTGGTAAAATTCATTCGGGTGTGATAAAGTGCCACTTTCATCACATGTCAAATAAATAACTATTTGATTCATTCATAAATATTTAAATATATCTTGGAAAAAAAGTCACTGGTACTGGTTTCCCCCACTCCCCTATAATAATTCTTCATTCCATTGATGTCATTAGCCTCTTTGCATTTAAGATACCCCGAAGTATTTGAAAGTTTAATTTCAAAACCAAAAACTTGACCTTATCTTTTTAAAATTATTATGGAATACGTTTACTTTTCACTTAAACAGAAAACTTCAGATTACTAGTTAACTGTTCTGTAAGCATATTGTTTTCCCATAGTTATCATGTTATCAAGTGTTATCATTACACCCGTGTCAAGCACGTGACAAAGTTTATAAAATGAGGTTTTATATAATGATTATTTTTATATTTATTTATTCAATATATAATGAAATAAACCTCTATAAAAACATGTTTCCTCATATTTTTAGAAAACCGTGGTTTGCACATATAAACATAGGAAAAACATAATAAAACCATATATTAGTCTTCAGACGAATCATGGAATTCGCAATAATTATCTGCTCAAGGTAGGCTCAACTGAAGTTCTCAATGTTGAAGATGTAGTCGTAATGAGAATCTTGAATGCCCAATGAATTGAAAAGAGAAATTATGTTTAGAGTTTTAGATATGAACTAAAATATTATTTATATAATATTAAATATTTTCAATTATGACTTTTATAATTGATGCAATGAGAGGGGAGGAGTTTAAATAATTTTAAAACCTCAATCCAGTTGTAAATACGAATTTACACAGTTTTACTTTTATGCATTTGAAATAACAGGAAATTGATGTTATCTACAGAGAAAACTTATTTATAGATTTAATGTTCAATCCATTTATTGTTATTTGTTAATATAATTTACTATCGCTTAGTACTTGAAATCTCAATTTTGTTGTATGAGTGATCTCTTATTTGTTATACTATTATGGATGATTCACCTCAAAGTAGTTGTAATAAAATAATAAAAAAACAATTGTGCCTCAAAGATTCATGAATATTCTTGGGTTCATCACGTTGTAGAGACTTTTATTATTCTATTATTAATTCTTTGTCCTAGAGGTTAAGGATACCATGTCCAAAAAATAGGCAATATTTTAGGTAAATTGTCATAAATAAATGCTATGTCTAATACTTCTAATTATTACTTATAAATTTCAATAACAAATGTGAACAATTATCTTTAAGCTTTTTCTATAAGTAACGATGAAACAAATTGTAATATACTGCGCAAAAATGAATAGGGACATTTCTAATTTTGTAGTCAATACTTTACCTAGCATTTGAATCAGTCATTTGAGAAACACATCATGTCCATTTTTGGCCAAAATTGAGTTAGACATATTAAATTATTGTTGAAGGTTAGACCAATCCAATACGCGTGTTATTAGTAATTTGAATTGTTTTACCTTTTATTCCATACCTGATAACATTTCGTTTAGTCAGTCATTTGAGAATCAGCACATCTCCAACAACGTTTATAATTTTTTTAAATATCATAATAAAATTAATAAAATTTTAGTTTGGTAGAATTAGCTTACCAAACCCCTGTAGAAACATATAAAAAAAATCAAAAAATATATGATGTTAAATTATGGACTAGCTGAGTTTTTTTTTATTTCCCGAAAGCTTACTTTTTTGGATATGCCGTGTTTCTTTAATGACCGATTCATTTATATTATTACATATTTAATAACTACATTAATATTTAATGTAGTATAATTTCTAATAAATATTAATGCTTTTTATGATTAAAATAATATTAAAACGCTAGGCAAATTAAGTACAACAAAATTATTAGTATCCTTATTCATTTTTGCGCAGTTAAGTTCAAAGTTATTGAGAATTGGCTCCCCTGTACAAATACAAAAATTACAAAAATGTGACATGGTGTCCTTTACCTCCGCATTAGAGATGTTTGTTTATACTTGTGTCTCTATGTTATCTTTAAAATTCATTTTTAAACCTAATTTTCATGTATGTTTATTTTATTTGTATTTATTTTTACTATTATCTTTTATCCATAAATAATTTTTTAATCATTATTACCGAACTTACATTTCTCTTGTTAATGAGTAAATTGTATCTATGTTCATAATTTCATCCCTCATGTTCGAGCCGAAAATTCGGCTTTTATGTCCTCAAACACAAAGTTAGCTGTGGAACGTCCATAATAAAAATTAAATAATGTATCTGCGATGTTTGAAACAGAAAATTGCACTTAACCATGAACTTTTTTATAAATAATGGGATGAACGAAGTAATTCATTTTTGGGATAATGGATCGCACTTACCACGACACCTATTACTCTAATTAGTATAGATAGTTGACACTATTAGTGAATGAGTTGAGATACGAGGGGGTAGTGGGGGGCGAAATCCCCCACTTGCTCGGTAGAAGCCACACTGACTGGTCCTCTCTCTCTGTTCCAGACACTTCCTACGAGAAGGCCTGTCGTCGTGGAAGTGCTCCAGCGACTCCTGTCTTAGGGGCGGCCAACAGGAGTCTCGAACTAACACCATCCAGGATAGTGGTGAGTACCATATAATTATTATTATATTAATATAAGTATTAATTATGCATTTATTATAATAGCTGGCAAGGTAAGGTCTTACCTTGACCCAAAATTGTAGATCGTGTATAGTTCCATATCTTGATCCTCTACATTCTCTTTATCACGTTGAAAGTTAATCGACTTCTATCAAATAATTATTCATAATCAATCAAACATAATCTATAAAAAAACTAGTAATGATTCTGCTACATTCCTGTCACATCTGAAAAAAAAAAAAAAGAATGGTATTAGTTTGTAAATAATATAAATATATTTGTGTTATCTAATAATTGTCCCATTTGAAAGCAATTCTAAATTTCAAGGCCATTAAAAAAAAAAAAAATAATGTGTATAGCTTAATATAATAATATTCCCATAGTTGTAAATAAAAATTAAAATTTAAGTCCTACCACACTTGAATAATTCTAACCCAATAATCTCACCCAGAATTTAAAGTAATGTAAAAATGAAAAAAAAAAAATATGGGTACATTTTTTGGATTTTTTAAAAATTTAGTACATGAAAGTATTAGGAGAAAGATAAAAAGGAAAATCAGTATTTTTTAAATATTGCTTAATGTTTACATCGATTTTGTCAAAGCATATTAGTCAATCAATATCATTAATTTCTTCATTCCGGTATTTTTAGTTCCCATTTTACTGATGTGAACAATTTTAAATCTCATTTTTTAGTAATAACCTGTATTTAATTTTTGTTTTGTATTTCTTCTGTAAGAGAAAAGTAATTATAATAAAAAAATTATTCACGTTATTCTTTATGCTAACAATTTTCTTATCAATATTATTTAGTTTTTTTTTAAAAGAAAAATTAATTATTATAATCTTTTATCAAAAACTGTTTTGGAAATGATGAGGATTATAAAGCTTCAATTCTACCTGGTAATTTTTTTTTTTTAACAAATACTTCTAATAATTATTGTTCTTTATAGTTATTAAGTCTTTAGTGATGAATTCCATCTTGAAATGTTATCCATTTTTTTAATTACAGTTTTTCTCAAAAAATAGAAAGAAAATCCGATTAAGTTGAAATAAAGATATTTTTCAATAAAATTTTACACACAAATAAAAAATAAAATCGCTTGTCTTCATATAAATATATATACTTTATATAAATATATAAAGTATAAATTTATATATTTTTACTTTACATATCTTTATTAATTTAATTTGATGTTGTTTTGTTGACTTTAAGTGGAATATTTTAAAGAAGAAATTAAGTCCTGAGTTAACTACTTTATGTATTAATTCCTCTGAAATTCGAGACTTGTCACAAAAGATTTCTGATTTATTTTTGCTCTATAAATTGACTTTAAGCTTAACGAAAAACCAGGAATATTTTTCTTGAAATAGAGAAATATTTCGGAAGTGGGTTTTTTTGTGTGAAGAGTTGGTAAACAGAATGCGGGAAGGCGAGGCCCAGTATTCAGGCTGTGTTCCTCTTAGCTGTGTACCGTTAGATACGCCGACTTCCAACTCTCTCTTGCCAGATATACACCGGTGTCATATATAAATATATTTATATTATAATATGTAAATATCTCGATATATCGATAGATTTCTTATCACTTGTCAAATCGATCGCCTATTAGTTAATTATCTGCATCACCTCATTGACCTGTTTTAACCTGAAGTAATGAAACAGCGAGAAAAACGGTTGCTCAGCGGAAATTCGAAACCCTGAAAAAAATTATTGATAGACAAAACCATTAATAACAAATTACGTTACTATATCCGCTATGTTCTTTTTTATTATTGAATAACATTAGTCGACCTTTATATATATATATATATATATAAAAGGGAAAATGGTCCAGATGGAAATTTACAACTGTTTTATAAGAATACAACAAGTAAATATAATGACAGAATGATACATAATGGCGTGGATAAAGGCAAGTAGAGAAACTACCCAGTGGTAGTACTCAAAAAACAAATTCAACTTGAAAGGTCACGAGACCATCTTCTTTCATATGCTTATCGGGGATTGAAGAAGTAGCTTGCTTGGTATAAAACTTGTGGGTTTGAGTGGGAATAAAGTTTGTCTTGAAAAGACTGGTATCGGGCTCAGGCCAAATCAGCAACGAATGCGACATTGAGGTCATTATGGATGACTTCATTGATAACAAAGTAAAAATAATTAAGGATTTTACGAAGGATATTGGATACGAAAGAAATTCGAAGGCTTAGTGGAGCCTCAAAGCTCAACTCCTTAAGTACAAATAGGTTTTTAACTAATTACTTGAAAACAAACATTTACACCCATCTTGCAGCTCTTCTTAAGGCCGGGTCTTCTTTAATTTGTTTATGCAAGATATAAACGAATTTAATTGTAAAAATAATTATAAAAATTGTAAAGAATAAAAATAAGATGAAATATGGAAATAATGCTATTGCAGTAAACCAGATTTTATTTTTTTAATAATATCTGGTTAATGTATGGTTAAAAAAATTAATGTATATCTATTTCTTAGTGTATACTTTAAGTTGTTCTTTTTTTTAATTACTTTAATATCATCTTTAATGCACAAAAATTGTAAATGAAGTCTCCTTAATTATCAGTTCGCGATACACCATTCTTATCTCCTATCTCTATAGTCAAGGCGATAACTAACGATCGATAAATAATTTTATTCATAGAATCAAAATTCGTCAGGTAATTAGTATACGTATTAGACTCCTGGTACGATACATAGGCATATGATACAAAAATAGTTAAAGTAATTTTTTAATTCCTAAAGTAGTTTAATTGAAATTATTAGCTATTAGAAACAGCTAAACGTTCAATGCTTTAAAAAGGGAAACTTTTATTCGAATGATTAATATAACCATATGAGCTAACTTTTTATAGGATATAAATATTTGAAGATTATTAAAATGGCCTTTATGATCCGTCATATTATTTTAGAAAGTATTTTGAAGGATTTGCATTTGTATTACTCATTATCGATAATATTCAATTAATGAATTAATGGAATGGGATTGCGAAAGCCACTTTTCGTAGAGTGCTAGGTTTTAAATCGTAATCAATAAATAATTAATGTTAAAATAATTCTGTATACATTGAAAACCCAAACGGAGCATTATACTTTATTATTAAAATACATCGCATTATTAATTTTTTTTTCTGAAAATGTCATTCGGAGTTAGTTGCATTTCTATTTCGTTAAGATATTTTTTTTTAAACATCAGCGTAATTTATATTTTTAAAATGTTTTGGTGATAATTGGATTGACTTATTAATTGGAAGGTTTTTAATAACTGTTAATACTAAAGGAAGTATTATTAATAATAACCTCTTAGTACTTCAAAGTGTAGCCTGTAATTGTAAACCTTTTATACTCTGATTACTATAGTCTCAAGTTCGGTTTTAATTCAGTACAATTTTTTTCAATATTGATGCTATGAAAAATTAATTTATATTAAAAGAACTGTAACATTAATAATATTAATATTATTGTTTTAATAGAATGTAAAATGTTCAGGGGGTGCAGTCAGTAAATTAAGTTAGACTTATCCAAACTCTTTTAAGATACATCGAGTCAACCATTTCGACTTTTATATTATTTTTAATCATAATTTATCCTTTTAATAATTAACCAATTTAAAATATATTTGAATTTTATGTTGTTAGGTAGATTTACAAGAAAGGGATAGGTTTATCAATCTTTTTTTGAGAATTGTTTTTATTTTTTTTCTCTCTCTCTAAGGGTTTCCTCAGATTGAGGTTTCCTTCATCCAAAAATTTCCTTCAATTCATGTTTCCACTTTTTTCTGTCTTGTGTATCTTCCTACCTCAGACCATGGCCGTGCATACTTTCCTCAATGCCTTCTTACCATCTTTTTCGTGGTCTTCTTCGCCGTTTCCTCCCTTCGGCACTCCAATTAAAAATTAAATTGGAAAATCTCTATTCCTTCATTCTTCTGAGATGGCCACACCATTCTAATCTCTTTTTCTCTATATTTTAATTTTTTTTAATTTTTGACATTTCAAAGGTATAATCCATAGAATGACAATATTCAAATATATGTCAATAATAAATACTAATCCTACGATTAAGAAATACTAGAAAATCTTGAATCTGGAAGGTTGGCCAGTTAGTAATGGGAGCGAAGATTCTGAGCCTGTTTTGTTAAACGTCTTTCTGACCCCAATTCTCTAACTTCACAGCGAAAATATGATAATATCTTACTTTCTCTCAAGATTTTTTTACCATCTTCTGTCCATTTGGGTTCTTTATATCCGTCCTTACCGGACATCCTGTTTTATTGATGTGTGTTGTATTGGTGATATAGGTATCGTAAATATATGTTTATATTTCTTGTAACATTATATGTCTCTGACCTTAACGTTTGGATATATGTTCAGAATTTCTGTTTTATCCAGGTTTACGAATTTCATTGCTGATCAGAAATCTATTGGAAAACAGTTTTAAATTTATGCTGAATCCTTTTTATTTTCAGGAACTTGCATAATAAATAATCTTTTAGGGATTTTTCAGCTTAAAAGTAAAAACAATGAGAAAGCTATATATTTTGTTGTAAATCGAAGAATACTAATACATATTTTTTATTTTGAAAAATGTATTCTTTAATTATTGACATTTTGTAGGAGTCATTCATATATTGAGAAAAATTTAAATCTTAAATTGTATATAGATAAAGACAAAAAGTTAGTAGTATTTTTTATATAATATAGTGGCATACTTAAATCCAATATATGATTTAACTTTAATGGAGTTATATCATGGCAATAATTCATGAAACTCTTATTATGCAATGGAATATGCTAAACACTCATTACAAGCGGTCATTGTGGTCTGATAGTTGCGCCTTGTAATTTCGTTTAATCTGCACATATCTTTAAACACTTACAACTTTCTTTCTCTCTCTCTCTCTTTCTCTCTCTCTCTCTCTCTCTCTCTATATATATATATATATATATATATATATATATATATATATATATATATATATATATATATATATATATTTGCCTTGACTATATACTATGTACTGTTCTTATTCTTCTACTCGTTAAACTCTTTTTGGCAATACTTCAAGAGTATATAAGTTTCATAATCATGCCCTAACACTAAAAAAATATAGGCTTTTAGTTAATTATATTAAACAGCACACTAATCTAATTATAAAATTGTCACATGCCAGATGTTAATACTTAAATGTTGCTCATATATCGATGAAGAAAAGTTACTACCAAATACCAAATACCTGTTCTTTATTACCATGAATTATATATTAACATTGTAAATGTGTCAATTTTATGTGTATTATTTATAATTCATATAATACTCTAAAAGCCTATTTTTCACTATTAAAGTGTGATTATGAGAAAAATATAGTCACGAAACTTCGCCAAAATAATGTTTAACTAATAGGCTGAATCTCGAGAACTGAAAGTAAAACTTATATATACAACTTTTTTCTCTTATGGTAACCCCAATGTTAATTGACTAACATTTTACGTACCAATTTTAGGCAAACTACATGTGATACATGTTACATATTTATATTACATACTAAAGTTACATAGTAAGGGTTAGAAAAATTCAATTTTGCTAGAAAAAGCAAAATAAGTAAATTTGTTAACTTTTAATAACTTCTCTATATATCCTAATGAAATGTAAATTTTATCTTCAAAGTATTTCTTCAACTTTTAGTTAAGAATAAATTCTTACTTACAGTAATAAATCTGTCTTGTTTTTATAATATTAAAAAATTACTTGGCTGAAATGGTGAGTAAGTTTCTCTATTTTCAGACTAGGCCCGTAAAATATAACAATTATTAAGAAATTTACAATTATTAATATCAAAATATTTATTAAGATTATATTATTACGTTTTTAAATTGTTCTAATAAAGTAGACTATCATTTGTTATTTTAATCTAGTAATATTTTTTATTTGCAAATACCTTTTTCGGTGACTTAGTTGTAGAGGTTCCATGAAGAATCCGTTTTCCTAATTAAATTAAAATTTATTTAAGTTAAAAATAATTGTAAACATTGAGCAGCTATCCACTCCTTATAATTTCCTTGTTAATCTGTAACAAAACTCGGAACTAGTGCTAGCTAGTAAACTTTTAATCTAGAATCTTCAATACTATGAAATAATCAGCAATATAAAAAAAAAATGTAGTATTTCTTCTACTTATATATGAATATACATATGATGTATAATATTTTCGCGACTAACCAGAGATTCGTATTGTACAACAGATATGAAATGACTGAAGCAAATGAATCAGCGATAACTGTTATCAATTCGAAGGGGAAGTGTGAACTCTACACTGAATCTTAGAGCACTCTAGCGGTTTCTCTTCCAACTACTATGAATTATTCGCACATTCTCATCTCATAATTCCAATACGAGGACCTAATTCATCTTAAGAACACATAAAATAGCTAATTTTAAATAAATTAAAAATATTACGCATGATGCTATTGTACAATTTTTCAAGATACCATTTCTGTATACTGCACAATATCGTTACCTCTGTTAAGCACCCGTAATTCAGTTATGTGATTGATTTATGTTTTATAAATAATAATTGCCTTCTACGTTCTATAAATAGTACTCGTAAATTAAAATTTGATGACACGATTTAAATTAATCAAAAGTAATCTTCCTATTGTTAGTGGTTATCGTATTAGCAATAGTTTCAGCTTGAAAATCTAACTTCTCTGTACTTGGTCTCACAGCCATTTATTACCATCGAAATATTAATAAATATTATGTAAAATTAAATTTTATTATTTTATTAAGTATTTTACTATTACTATTGAATATTTTTTGTAGTATAACTCTGGTTATCAATAAGTTTTTCGTTTGTCCTGGAAGGAAAAAGGAAGTTTTTTGAATAAATATATTTTCAAGGTTTTTTATTTTTATTTTATCATCTCTTGATAATTTTAATTATCAGTGAGCCTTATTTATTCAGTTAATAAGTCTCTAATTTGTTTATTAATTTTATGTAGCGCATTGTTAACTAATTCTTAATATTAACCTGTTTGGATATGAAAATAGATTTAAAAAATGAATATCAATAAAAATAAATAGAAATAAAATAAATAGAAACAGGACCTTTATATGACGCATCTTTAAAAAAAAAGCTGAAAGTAGTTTTATATAAAATTGATTCAATTATTGACGGTTTATGTTTAACTCTAATCTGTACAATGCAATTATCAGGGGGAAGTCAGTGTAATATGTTTTTATTTTTAATATTTATATTCTTCGTATTACATATTTATCCAATAAAACAAATAATAATCAAATCCAAAATAAAGAATATTAAACTTTTAAACAAAATTATTTATGTTATAATTGTATCTGGAAGCAATGAGGTTTACACGTTGCCGAGATATTTGTTAAAATAAAATGTAATGTTAAAATGACTGCTTTATTTGCATTTTTTAAAATAAATCTTAGTAATTTGTAATAATACATTTCAAGTATTGTGGCAGGGTCTTCAAAATGTAACTAGCCTTAAACATTATCCTTGGATTTATGTTCTCAAATCCTTTCTACTCAATTGCCGAACCATTGTGTGGTTAGCAATAATATAATAAATAATAAAAATAATTCCGCTGTCCGTAATATATGTTTTATTTGCAGTTCTGTTCTCAAGGTGCTTCCTTTCAATTATGTATTCTTATAGTTAATTCGTATTTTTTCACGATAATATCATTAGTTAGTTTTATCCCTCCTTTGTGCACGATATGCCTTAGAAATGCAAAAGATATGTAGAGGCATATCATCCCTCAAATTGATATCATATCTCTGTATACCTCTATCATCTCAACACTCCTTGTGGCGCCCTGGGAAGAAGTCGCGCACAATGCCAACAGACTTCCAAGAAGACCCACAACGGGGGATTCCGAAGAAGTGGAGGAATGCCTGGAAGCTCATTGAGGATGGGATTAGTTATGGTGTGTACTCTCACATGCTTTGAGAATGTGGCTGTTGGTGTTTTTGTATTCTCACTACTTAGCTTGAGAAATGGTTGAACTCTTGAGTATTCACTTAAAAAAATTCTAAGGCAACCTGCCGAGCTGCGAACCCGCGATCTTGGGCATAGTAGGTTGTTATGCTAAGCACTAGACCACCGGTGCCGCATTCCAAAGATTATAACAATAACTTCAAAATGTAACTTTCCTTTAACATAGTAAAGGTTCTCAGATTTTAGATCTTCATCCTTAAAGTGGGTATATATAGGCTTTCTTATGCCGTCCTTTGGAAGGGGCTTAAAATCAAGGTTAGTAGCTTACTCAGTGTCAGGCACTTAAAGATCAATTTACTAATTATACGTGGATAGGCAATATAGGCTCCCAGCGTAGCATCGTCCGGTTAGCCATAGCATAAAGTATAAACAATATTTGGAGTGTGGACATTTTTTTTAACATCTTGTGGCCTTTTTTCAAGCTTCACTGTTCCTGTATTTCTAGAAACTGTCTATCCCATTGTAATACTTGAACATTGACTTACATATTGTTTATTTACTTAACGCCTTTTATGCTCCTATGATTGATCCGATTCTTCTACGGTGGTAGCCTTAAATTTTGATTTTGCATGTATAATTAGGATAGGGATCTTCAATGAGTATCTCACACCGCACAGGCTCAGTACCCCTATTTTACGTCCATTCCGAAGAAGAGCATAACCACGGTTTTTTGCTCCCTTTTGAAAGATCCTATTGCCGTCTGCCGAGCTTCGAACCCGGGACCTAGGGCATAGAAGCTTGTTGTGCTAACTACTACACCATAGGCAATGAACATTTACTTATTAGACTCAATCTAAAGTAAAACTTCGATTTAAAATTCAAGGGAGACAGATTCATGCTATATGATGATCAAAAATCCATCATACTAAGTTACATTCTTTAACGGGTTGATATATTTATTGGTATAGCTTCTTTTCTAACTCCAAAGATTTGTTACTAACATTGTGATTCAGAACAACAGCTTGTTAGAAAAAAAAAGAAAACTGGCGTAAAAGTGGGAGTATTGCCTAGGTATCGAGCTAGCACCGGAGAGAATGAACATCGCTGCCAAAAAACTGTCCTGCCAACGGAAGCGTGCCAACAGAGAAATCTTGGAGGGAGATCGCTTACGGGTCGCCTGCTTTCTACATTATTCCGAATATTTGAGTAGCCATCCCTTTACATCTGTGTCTTGGCCACATCCTGAGGGAATCCCTTCTGCTCCACCGGTGGATTTGATAACCGTCTGGGAAAGTTGTGTTATTTTTATACTTCCTCCTCAGATATCGCACTACAAGGAATTTTTTACTGGTATCAAGGAACTTTAGTCGTGAGGAAACGTCCGTTCTGTTATGCCCCAATTATGTTGCTATCATAAAAAAAATTAAAAAGGCAGTCACGAGAACTGTCGGCAGAAGCAAAAACTCAAAACTTTAGAATCACTGTTTTCTTTTTATAAATGTTTAATCAATTATAGTCTGAATTATTTAAATTATTAACAATAGTCTGGCTTTCACTTTTATTGGCACTCTCAACAATAATTATATACTTAAGTGGAATATAGTTGACTAGTTATTTCTAATAATGGATTGAATTGGTCGGGGCGTGCAGTCAATAATAATAATTTGGGTAAACATTGACTGCACTCCCTGACCATTTCATACCACTCAAATAATTATATACATTTTTAATTAGTTTATTTATAAGTGACGTAAAATAAATAAACAAAAGCGATGATCTGCGGAACTGATACCAAAATAGAATTAAGAATTTGTAGAAGCAATTGAGTTGTAATATTATTTTGTTATCTGTTCCGCAGGTTGTCGCTTCGAGTTGAGTTACAACAAGCTTTAACTATTTCTTCGTTTCATTTTTAATATTTTCCAAAAATACAAGTTATCGTGAGCTTTAGTGTGGAAAAAAGAATGTCCGATCTTAACATTGTTGTTCATTTCATTATACTTACATGATGTATTCGATTATACAGTTGTAAATTTCAACAAACAAATTGAAAAAAAAAACATTCTTGTGTTAATAATTTAGGCAGAGCATCTTTGGATTTCAGATATTTTATTTCAATTATTTTTTTCGATTATCTTTATTGAAATCAACAAATATAGATGAATCCATCGATCTCGTCCCACAGATCGAAGGCCTGGAAGATGTGACGCTTGTACGTCTTCCGAAGTACGTGACCTCTGCTGCCCCCTTCTACGATATCCATCATCACGTTTTTTCGTGAACTGTTTTATTCTTCTATTCCTCTTTTGTTAATTTTTGAGGACTGTTTTATATTGTGTTACTGACTCTTTAAACTATTGAAATAATTAATTCATTAAATTCATTGTTGATTTAAATACAAATTATAAATTTTCTAAGCAATTCCTGGATTGATACTTGATTCGTATACAACTCGTAAGATGTATTAAATTAATAATTAAGAATTATTAAATATATATTTAAAGAATATTTCGAAAGCTATTTAAATAAATTTGAAATAGTTTTGTTAATGTGCTTTTCTTCAAAGAAATTGCTTGTAGATTCTTGTACATTTCTAACATTTTTGTATGGAAAATATTACGTTAGTTTTTAAGTTTATAACATAATTTATTTATCAAAAATTTATCATTTATAGTTACTGTTAATAAAATAATTTAATTTTGTAGTGTTCGCCGGTACAATAACTGCTCATATAGTGGATTTATATTTTAAAACCCTGATGTAATATGGTCTTGTGAACTTATTCTTGGTCTTAGTTAAGTTTGTCATTTGAGTGCTACTACTGGGTAATTTCTCTGCTCCCTTGGTCCATGCCATTATGTATCATCCCTGCCAATATATTTACTTGTATTGTTATATAACAGTTGTAAATTTCAATAAATAAATTTTTTTTTAAACTGATGTTTAATATTTAAATTAATAATATTCAACAATCCAAGGAACGGAATAAGGAATTATAATATCAGAAAGAATGAAAAAGTACCAGTCAAACAAAGCACGCAACGTCCGCATATGAATAATTGATTAATCGTGTTAATAGGAGAATCATTAGGGTAAATTTAAATAATTCTGATTTTATGAATATTTAAAAATATATTTTCAAGCATGAGGTAATAGATAAAAGATTTTTGCAACATTTTTAAATAAATTTATTTGTAACATGTGACTTTGCTCATTGAACTTGTACATTCACATAAATTATTGAATGCCCATTACGTTAGTTCTAGTCATGAATGGAACGGAGCGGGTCTTTTCCTATGAATCACATGACTGCTGTATTTTTTGCCTAGATCATTCTGGTCTTTAATACGTCATATTTCTTAGAAGGATGAACATCTGATGAAAATATGTGTCATAAGACAAAAATTTATGTGTTAATATGCCAGCATTCATATCAGTACAACTTGTTTTGTACTAAACACGTTAACTTAACATACGAGATGGTATTAGTTGAACATTTTTAGGTAATTATTCCGTAGGTTGTCGCATCGATTCGAGTCACAACCAGTTTTAACTTATCACCCGTTTCCATTTTTTCATATTTTACAAAATAATTCTTATCATGAGCTTTAGTGTGGCAAAGAGAATTTAATTATAGAAAATGTGTTTACTTCGGTAATCAATTCATCTAGAAATAAACTTTTCAACAAACATGTACCATCTATACTTCGAAATGTTAGTCGAAACTTTTATTTCTAGATGAAATTATTACCGAAATCTACTCATTACCCATAATTTTATTCTCTTTTCAGTAATAAAGCTCACGATAATTAGTAATTTTAGAAAATAACACGTATAAACTGTTTTAACTTGGAACTAAGCTCGAAGCGACAACTTAAGGAACAAAGCCCATTTTTAATTTACATGCATTCATTTAAAGGATATTTCTTATACTATTACAGCTTTAAACATTTAAGTGAGAGCTGACTGCTGTTTAAGTGTAAATAATATTTTAAAAGAATACTTGTTTTTAAAATATTTTTTCTATAGTAGTTCCACAATTTAGTTTAGGCTTAAAAATTAAGCTTTTGTACCTAATTTAAAATTATCTGATTCCCAAAATTTGTTTCATAAATTTAATACCATAAACTAAATTTCCAAATATTTTAATTGTGTTGCTATCGTGTGGTTTACCCCTAATGTACGACAGAGATATCATATCTATTCTGATAACTGGACAAGCTAGCACTCCACAACAACCTAGAGCAACAGAATCTCTTGTGTCAACGTGTTAAAAAAAGGTTTTATGACGAAATATATATATATTTATATTCCATTAATGGGAGACGTCAAGCAAAAAACTCAATCAATCCTTCTTTGGGTTCTTCCTGTTCCTCCAATAGGCCTTCATTCTCTCTGAGATGGCTTGTTTATGTTCTTCCGACCACTTCTGTCTGCACTGCTTTTTCTTTGGTTCCTCTGATGTAACTTCTCACTTGTTGACTTTGCAATTGAAGGTGTCTCTTTCTAAAATGACCGTTCCACATATCTTTGTGTTTTTGAGGTCCTTTCGAAGTTCGTCCAGGCAAGTTGTTGAATTCTTAAGTGAGCTACCATAATTTAATATTCTTTTTGACAGTCTATTTTCAGGTAATCTCGTGAGGTGTCCGAAGAATTTCATTCGTCTTTTCCTAATATCAATTTCAATGTTTGAAACTTTTTCTGTTGTTTTGATTGATTGTTGCCTGTAACCATCGTGGGTATATCTTGCTCCTAGTATTTTCCTAATGATCTTCCTCTCTTGCTTTTTTATTTCTTGTAATTCTTGTTTTCTGTTAAGTGACAATGATTCACTTGCGTAAAGGACTGTCGGTTATATGGCCGAATTTTTGTCTGTCTTGACATGCATTTTTTGTTGTAATTGTCTTGAAGAAACCCTAATGCCTTCTTGACTTTTTGGAGACGGTTTTGCTGCGAAATATTCTCAAGGCCTGTCGGTTCGATTAATTCTCCGAGGTATTTAAAGTACGGTACCTGGTCGATTTTACCGTATTTTGTTCTCAGGCTCGGGATATCTGTCTTTGACCAGAAGAATTTAGTTTTCTCATAAGATATCTGTAGTCCTATCTTTCCTGCACATTCCTTCACTATCTTTAGCTGCTTGATGGCAGTCTCCTCATCCTCTCTTAAAATGGCCAGATCATCCGCAAAAGCGAGGTATGGTACGTAGAGGTTGTTTTGGGGAATGCCCATTCGGATCGGTTTCCAAGACTCACGTTTCTTGAGTTGCTTCTCCCATTCTTCCATAACCTTTTCTCGATCGACGTTAAACAGAATAGGAGAGAGTCCATCACCTTGTCCACACCTGTTTGAATGTCGAAGGGTTCAGTAATTTCACTTTGGATTTTGTGCCAGTTAGAGTTTGTTTTATGAGTTCTAGGGTTTCGGGATTTAGTCCTACACACACACACACACACACACACACACACACACACACACACACACACACACACACACACACACATATATATATATATATATATATATATATATATATATATATATTACAATACTAATTATATTTTTTATTATATAACAATACTGATTAAGATTATATATATATATATATATATATATATATATATATATATATATATATATATATATATATATATATATATATATATATATAATCTTAATCAGTATTGTTAATAGTGGCAGAGCATCTATCGTTCCTACATCACACGCTTGTTGATTTTGTCTAGTCTATACATTCAAATAACTTGCAAAAAAAATGCAATGGCTTTATTAAAATGATTACCAACCTAGGTAATGTATATTGTAGTGGAGGTCACGGTGTTCAATAATTTTAACTATACTTAAAAACCTAACTTACTCATTCGTATCGTAAAAAAATCCAATGATTATATGCGGCGTTCAGTTTTGAAAGAGGGTAGCTACAAAAGTCAAGGCTTTTTTTTCTATTATTTTTCTCTCGTTTAGTCAACCAATGCTTTATACTTCCGAAACTTCAGGCTGCAACCGGACTAAAACCATGAGGAATAAGGCGGCTAAGTGTAGTGTAAGACAAAATTCCTAAGTGTCATCTAATGAATATTGTAATCTCAATGAAAAATAAACACATTTGTAATCCAACGAGAAATTTAAATACACGATTATTTTTTAACTAGTTTATGTCTGCGGGATATATTTCGTTGGTAATAATCTAAAAAAAAATTGTTTAAAGATATTCTTGTAAACTAAAATGAATTGTTAATTTTTTCTAATCGATATTATTACACCACCTGCACAATATCAAAGGAAAAACCTCAAAGCGGTGAAAATTTAGTTTTATAATTGTTTATTAACCTCTTTTGGTAATTTTAGGATTTGGTGCTTGATAACCACATTTGATCCTAACAAACATGTTAGGATTGATTGAAGATTATTGAAGTTAATACAATATTAACAACAATTATTTGAATTGTTAAGTTATAAAGTCGAATTAAAAATAATAATGTTTTAGTTTTTTTTAAAACCGTTATGGAAATAAAATAATGTATTTGCTTTGAAGGCTTCTTTTGAGATGAGTGTAGTGCCCTTCCAGCTCTTCCTTCAGTTACTTCTATCACCACTTTACTGCCTCTCCAATGGAAAAAACTATGGATAAAAAAGTAAAGAACAATAAAAATTACTTCAATAAAGTACCGATAAGTGTACATGGGATACCGTAACACATACCAAACTGTAATCTGTGGCTATAAACAGAAGACGTGGTACCGGTTTTCTCTCTAGGTCAGTTGGGTTCTCACACTCCAGCCCTTGCAATGCAACTGTATCAGCATACTTTATATATATATTATTAAACAAAGTCCTCCCCCCGTGTTTGCTCGCGTTAAACTCAATAACTACTGCACGGATTTTCATGCGGTTTTCACCAATAAATATAGTGGTTCACCAGGAAGGTATAGGTATATAATTTGTCGAGGTTTTGTGTAAATGGGTTGGAAAATCGATGGATTTCACCGAAGATGCTGCTTGCCTTATCCCGTGCAATTATCTAACGTGGAAGATAATAAATTCCTATATAAAGAAATATTTGGTTTTATTTTAATTTATATATAATAAAGTACATTAGAGTACAAAGTAATATACATGATAAAGTACAAAAAAAAATACATTACACAGACAAATTATGTAGGCATAATAGGCCTTATTACCCGAGCAAAGCTGGGGTGGGTCGCGAGTATATAAATATTTAGATCAAGTAGAGACAATAGTTTTTAGTTTTACTTGCGAATACCGTTTCGCAGACGTCCGCATTCCTTAACACTCTACCAGGTTTTCTGACCACTAACTTGAAGAAAGCTACAACCGGACACTTCAGTGCAATTTGACGTATTTTACGATTTCTTGTTCTTACAAGGGTCAGAATATTTTTAAATACTGAAACAGCCAGTGCACTGTCTTTTTGCAGCAAACCATACTAGCTAGGGCTCATCCAGTCTCTATAAAATGTCAACCCTTAATTTTGGGAAAATATGTCGAATGAGCATGATCTTGGACGTCATATGCTCAACCGTTTGGCTTAGAAACAGGCCTGTCTCTATCATGTACTGAATTCAATACCCATCATGGATTCCAGTGGTACAGATTATTTTTTTTGTTTATGTTAAGTCGGTAACGATTTACTGTATTTTATGCTAGATATTAAAAAAAGACAGCTCGTGTGTAGAAAAACAGAATTTAATCTCAAGACATGCCAGTCTTCACAAATGCGTTGTCTCGACTTTATCTCTCTTACAAATCATACCTTTTAACTAATAGTTTTGAATATTTTCCATATTTAACGGTTAAATTAGTAAATGACAATAAAAATAATTAAATTAAAATGGATTATTTCTATTAAATTTATATTTTATTACGACCGATGACCCGTGTGGTTTTATTCCGTTTTGTTAATTTTATTTGAAATAGCTCTGGTCGCAATCCTGTCTTATCTCCTTTAGTTGTTTATCACTCATCTAATAAACAGCTTTTAATACGATAACTCTTTGTTTTCGTGTTTTTAAAAAAATTCTTCGTAATACTCTTGAGTAGTTATTTATAATTTCAACAACTTGATTGATGGATGGCAGTGTTTGGATTTTCTTTTTCAGAAGTTTTTAAATACGTTAGAGGTCAATTCTTGTTGTCATTGTCTAGTTTCTGAGTTAAAGGGGAACCTTTTTTTTTATTTATTACTCCGGGAAGCTACGAAGCACAGCGCGTGGAGCGCTGAGTTGTTGAGCTGTAGGCATAGGATACGAATCCGGCTGTGATAGATGAATTGAGGCGTTGGCATGGAAAAGTCAAGAAGTAGTAAGTCAAAAAAATTGATTTATCAGTTCTTTTTTTCATAGAAAAGGTAGTATTAAATTATGACAATAGTAAGAGGAGTAAGTCAAAATTGTGTGTGGTATTGTTTATATGAACGGTTGTAGTT
The DNA here is from genome assembly GCA_964056705.1 of Troilus luridus. Lineage (NCBI taxonomy): Eukaryota > Metazoa > Arthropoda > Insecta > Hemiptera > Pentatomidae > Troilus > Troilus luridus. Next base: position 66,427,557 of record OZ057415.1, read on the forward strand.
ACTATTTTCCAATTCAAACTTTCATTTCTAACTGTCAAAACTTTTATTTTTTATTTATTTTTTTTATTTTTTTTATTTAATTCAATGATATTTACAACTATAATGGTATTATATCAAGTAAATGTGCAAAAATGTAGAATATGACATGAAAACACTTGTGGAGAAACTACCCATCGATAGCACTCCAAATTTTTTATTTTTAAATAAAAAACGTAAAATAAATAAGACGGGTCAACGCCTCAATCTGTAAATCGGTTAATCTGTAAACAGCTTCATTGGGCTCACTCAACCTCTACAAAGTAGGTACCCTTATTTGGAGGAATATCTTGCATGATCTCCGTCAAATCTGCTGCCTCCACTACGATTGCCTTGGAAAAAATACAGTCTAAACTGAGACCATTCGTGGGTTGGATTGCGTGGTACATGTTTTTTTTTTTATATTTGTAGAATTGTAAATAATTATTAATATTCAATTATATATTCTTCAATATATTAAGTGATTTGTAATAATAATAATAATAAAGACTTTATTTATTCTGGGACAAGTCCCTTTAGAATAACATTACAGGAATAATGTATAACCAAAATGTCTTAGAGTAAAATAGATTACATTTAGTTTATTAATTACAATTAAATTAATAAATGAGGAATAATTATCAATTACCTCCTGAAACAATATTTAAAGAAAACTATTTCCTATAAAGGAAAAAGAAAATAGAAATAAGATAACAATGATAATAGAAAGAGAAACAATTGATAGTCATATATATATACAATTTTTTGAAAAACAAGATAACAACAAAACAAGGAATAAAATAATATAAGAAAAAATATAGACAATACTAACTATTATAACTATTAAAACTAATATAAATTAGTAAATATTAAAATATGTGTCTGGAAGTGTGAACAGCCAAATTACCAGAGAAAGCAAATGCACACCTCACTCACACGCGTATGCACGCATACAATTATGCAGATACACACGTATATATAAAATAAATCATTCATCCATCATTTAGAAAACCTTAATCTCAAAACTAAACGTACTATTTCTGATTTTGGGGGGATTCTAAGGAAATTAGGTGGTTGAATATACGGGATTTAAAGGTTGAAAGGTTAATGGAATGACGAATGGAAGAAGGTATAGAGTTCCAAAGAGACGAGGATCGGATAAGGGAAGCTCTGCCAAAAGCTGTTGTTCGGTGGGATACTGTACATATATATATATATATCTGAGGGCCGAGAACGGGTGGCACGGGAGTGGACTGCGGTTTTGAATTGAAGGATATCGAAGATGTATGATGGTCGGCGGGATTGGACAACTTGGTATAGAAAGGATGCTAGGAAGTTCTTACGGCGATAGGAAGGGTAGAGCCACTTCAACTCTTCGTAATATCGGGTGACCGGGGCATCTCCCAAAGATGAAACAATTAAGCAACCGTTTTAATTTTGCTTCGAGATCCCCAGATATACCCCCATACACTGTACAGCTATAGTCTAAATGAGGGGAAATTAAGGAAGTAACAAGGAGTCTACGGGTTTCAAAAGGGAACAGGTGACGAAGGTGATTCAGACGCTTTAAGGTGGAGAAGGTACGGCGGGAAATTTCAGAAATATTTTTTTTCCAGCAGAGAGTTTGATCAAAAATAATTCCAAAGTTTTTGTTTTGACGGTTGGGTGGAAATTGATAGGATTAATGTTTAGAAAGAGGATTGGATTATGGGGAATAGTTTTAAGGCAATGGTTTGACCCTATTACTATCGCCTTGTTTCTGTCCACGTTCAACTTTAGCTTAATATAAAAATTGTATTAATATTTCTTCGAATAGCCCCCAAATGGAAAAAATTAATTCATGTCTTTAGTAAACATATAAAATAACCAAAAAGGAAAGTTTTAGTTATAGTGCGTTCATACTTTTTTTGTTTATATTTTACTGTTTATTTGTTACGGTCTCTCTTCATCGTTATTTTCAATTCCTCACGATTACCTTGAATTTCGCTTAAAACCTCAATGTATCTAAAACGTGTATTAAAGTCTGCAATAACCACATAGTCCAACCTTCAATGCGTATATTCGTTTTTGGAAATGTAAATATCTCCTGGAATGTTAGCCATATGAGATTAAATTCCTTAGAAAATATGCGATGCGGGTGGGCTGTATTAGTAATCACATCCATTTATAGTCACGAAATTTATTTTTTTTAAAGTTATTATAATTGTTTTTATTAATCTTGACCCTCATAAAGATAAATTTATCCTTAATTATTTGATTTACAATGTTATTGTTTTTAACACTTATGTATGTAACGGTATTACCTCAGTATTACCTTCTTCTTTCCGTACGTTAAGTTTAGTTGTGTTTTATTATTAGGAGGATAGAATAAATATTGTATTCAGATTATTTAACTGGTATAATAATGGTAATCAGTAACTATGTTATTATTTATTGTTGTTATTAAGTTACTATGTTTATTATTTATTATTAACCAAGAAATGTATAATAAATGTAATATGTATAATAATATAAACGATATATATATATATATATATATATATATATATATATATATATAATAAAAAAACACATACTCGTTTATAAATCCAATGGATGTTAGGAAGAAGGTAACGTTGGGGAATATAAATTAAAAATAAAATACAAATTAAACTGAAAAAATAATGTAAATTGGTGTCGTCCTCAGTTGACCAATGCTAGAAATAATGTGTACCTAAATCCTTCATGATATATTTAATTTTTTTTTTAAATAACATTTTCAATAAATTATTTATACCTTAACTGAGGCTATAATAGACTAAATGATGTTGCTGGAGATATTAATCAGTCAGGACACAATGAGGAGGAAGGATTGACTCGTTATCATTTAATTGCAGACTTTCCTAGTAATGTCAGGCAGGGCAAGATATCTCACAGGAACTTGATAGTGACCTCAATTGTTAGCGCTATTTCTGCACTAATTTATATTAATACGAATATTATATTAAAATATAATATATATACTCTAAAAAGAGCTATATTATGCATAAGTATACATTACTTATAGAACCCTTGTCTTTTTACTGTGTTTTCCTTGTATTCATTCATTACTTATCGGCTTCACGTTGAACTTCTTTCTATCTTTCCATTGCCTAAACGTTGAGATAATATTTATGTTACCCTACGACCAGTGAGAACTCTACTCCAACATAACTTTATTGAGGAGCGCAGGTAGGTCCTTCATTAGGGGTCAGTTCAGGTAGAAAGTGTGCCTCTTCCCCCACGCCTGTTCCTAATTCACTAAACTCCCTCATGCTGCCGTTGAATGAGGCATTCCTGAACTACGTGGACCATATTTTTGTAGCATGTATTCCAAAGGCACCACTAATTACTTTTTTTGCAAGAGTAAAAATCCTTAAAATTCTGTCCTTGATCTGCCTTATTTTATTTGTGGTTTCTGCGAGTTTTAGGCGAAATTTTCGTGTCATCTTCCATGGAGGGTTTCAGAGGTCCGAGTCAGTACGTGGTAGAGACTGTTTTGTATCTAGTACAAAGGTTGTGTACGAAGGTGATTATTCTGCTCAACCGCTAGGGTTTTCCCATTAGAGTCATCAATTTATGAAGGGTGAGCCCCTGGTGACTTAAATCGCTTGATTTAAGTCACCAGGGGCTCTATATTTTATACCGTGATTTTCTCAAAACTTTAAATTTGTATCTCTGCACCTTAATCCGTTTTATCTTCAATTAATTATTCGGTCTCTTTTATCTCATTCTGAGTGTTTTAAAGTCTTCCATAGCAATCTGATAGAAATTGATAGTGAAGATGAATAATTTAGTTCAATGGTTGTGAAATGGCTATTACTCTTCTTAATTGATTTTATATGAGAATATTACGTTTCAATATTATTATTTTATCAGGTCTCAATTTCAATTTGTATCGTTCCAGGAGTATTTTTCTGTTTTTTTATCATTTTACAAATATTATATACGTTTGATAATTTTGTGCCGTATTATATTCTGAAATAAGGTTAATATGACAATATAAAACATAAAACACTGGATTATCCTGTCCATATTAAAAATAAGCTAACATCTTTTTTTATTTTTTTTTAAGAAATGTAATGTAAATTTGTTAATGTGATGCTACTCAAGGCTTGAATCAAGCGGTAAATTTTGTACAGAGACATAGTTAGATGTACTGAGGGAATTGGAATTATGTTATTCTGGTTATTTTTGGCTTGAAACATAGTTACAAAATAAGCAATAACTCCATTTCAAGACAATGTCTCGCTTAACATCTTTTTCACTACGAAAATAGTACGATTCTGCTTCCTTAAGTTATGTGTGGGGCAAAAGTCCCGCTACCATTTTGATTGCGCGCCATCTTGGTTATCTTACGTTTAGCTCAGTTTAGCTTTAACCATTGTGTTGTGTAGACGTCCAAATTTTATTATGGATAAATATACGCCAAAAGAACGAGCAAAAATAGTGACAATATTTATTGAAAATAATCGTTCCATTATTGCCACTCAGCGGAAATTGCGTTAAAAATATCCTAATCGTCCAGTGCCTCACAAAACCACAATTTATCGTTTACATGCGAATTTTCGACAGTACGGTACGACAGCAGACAGGTCTCGTTCTTGAAGACAACGGACGTAACTCTGAAAATGTGGCTCTGGTGGGCGATAGCGTTGCAGAGTCTCCAGAAACATCAATTCGGAGACATGGTTTCCAGTTACACATTTCTGCACGCAGTTTATGGCGAATTTTGAAAACTGATTTGAAAATGTTCCCCTACAAAATTCAAGTAGTCCAAAAATTGCTACCGGGAGATCCTGATCAACGAGTTGAGTACAGTAATGCAATCCTAAGGCTGTCTGGTGAAATTGAAGATTTTTCGTCTAAATTGATAATAAGCGATGAAGCCCATTTTCTTCTCAGTGGCCACGTCAATAAACAGAACAGTCGGTTTTGGGGAACACAGAATCCTCAATCAATTCATGAAGCATCATTGCATCCGCTAAAAACAGTTGTTTGCTGTGGTATTCATGCTGGAAACATCATTGGTCCCTATTTTTTTTAAAGTAACCAAGGTGTTGGAGTTTCTGTTACTGCTGAACGGTACCAAGACATGATTCGAAATTTTCTTGTGCCTGAAATGGAAGAGCAAGTACTAGAGAACATGTGGTTTCAGCAAGATGGGGCCACTGGAAAATCAGCTCGTTCAACAATTCAATTATTGAATGACGTTTTTCCACGAAGACTAAGTTCGCGAAATGGCGATTTAGCATGACCAGCCAGATCTCCGGATTTAACAGCTCCAGAATTTTTTCTTATGGGTTTTTTTTTTAAATCCAAAGATTATGTGAATAAGCCCCAAACGATTCAATGTCTTAAAGACAATATTCGTCACGAAATTGAAGGAATTCAGCCTGAGATGTTGCAGGATGTCATGAAAAATCCCTTGAAAAGAGCCGGAAGTTGCACAGTGAATCGCGGTTACCATTTAGTCGATATAATTTTCCAATCATAACGGGAAAAAAATGTAAAGACCAAATAAACTTTTTATGAAAACCAAACTTACTTATCTTTTCTTTGAACAAAGTTATAGGCAATCAAAATGGTAGCGGGACTTTTGCTCCACCCGATACAAGAAACTCATTTGGGAGAAAATTCTACTTAACCACTTATTAACCGATTTGAAAGAGGTGATTTAGATAAAAATGCGTGTTTCATGCAAGTGAACACGTCTTTTTTTATCGCTAAAAATTACTGTAAGCTGTTATCCTTCATGTCTAAACCGTTGCTGTTTTCTTTTTCAGAACTTTTTCTCCAAGAGGTCTTTCCGCTCGAACCCGCTCAAGCGAACAAAGAGTGTCACCAAACTCGAGAGGAAGAAGGTGTTGGAAGCGGATGGGTAAGTCTCAACTTATTAAAATTTATTATATTTATAATAGTAATTTATTTGTTTTTAAACTTCAACAATAGTATTATCACTAATAATTTTAAAAATTAGGCTGAATCGCCGTAAAAAGCTGAATATTGCCATGCATAACTGATTGAATAAAATAAAATAATTGTTTATTGATTTCCGAAAAAAAATTTACAACCTTTATTTTCTTATAGTCCAGGATCTATGGTCCATTTTTCCACTTGATTGCTATCAAGCTGAATCTTCGTGAATAGCTCCGTTTCGATGAGACGCCCAACAATTTCCTGTGCGAAAATTCTCGATTGTGGTAGCTAACAGAAGAAGCAAGGATAAAATATGTCAATTTGATGATTCTCAAAAATGTATTACTAACTAGGTTTTTCTTATGTTAAATCTGAAGATAATTATCTAAATTATTTAAAAAAATATTTGTCCTACAAAATGTATGGTTTGATCGAATAGCTACCATAATCGAGAATTTTCGTACAGGAAATTGTTGGGCGTCTCATCGAAACGAAGCTATCCACGAAGATTCAGCTTGATAGTAATCAAGTGCAAAAATGGAGCATGGATCCTGGACTATTACCCTGAGATATTGGCTTAAGTTAAAAATCAGATTTTACATGTCGGTTAACGATTAACCGAACTAATTAACGATTAGTAGATTTTCTTTTAGTTTATATCATCACTTCAACATCTATTGTAAAATTTCCAATAAAAAAAATTGTATCAGGATAATTGGTTTACACTCTGGTTGGTGAAAATTTGAAAACTTGACATTTTTTTAAAGTATTTTCTTTTTTTTTTTTTAATCAGATCGGTCTCAACTTATAAAAATATTATTGTATTTATTTTTATTATACATTAGAATACAATAAAAAAAAACCAAGAAGCCTAGCCTTAAGTTCCTAAAATACTAGGAGAAAAAATATTGTTTAATTTTACAGCAACTGGTTTTTAAGGCTTTGGATTTTTCCTACGGCGTTCTACTTGATAATTTTTGTCTCTTTATCATATTTACTTTTATGGAATTGTATTTAAATTTATCATATTTACCCAATTTATTCTAGGAAAATAAGTAAAAATTATGGTATATGAAAAAATGCTTTACTGTATAACACGTAATTAAAAAATTAACTCGCATTCCCGGTATTGTATTTTTGTATTTATACTCTAATGTTGTTGTATGTTATATGTATACTAACGGTTACTATATAACTTATATTCTGTGTTGTATTTGTTTGCTTTGAACTAACTAGTAATATGTAAACGTTATTATGCTTGATTAAACTTGTATTCTTTATTTTCTCGTATTTTCCAACAGCGTCACTTGTTAAATACTGCATTTTCCGCTTGGTTTAATTCTTTGATATTTGTCGTTGCTATCGGTCGTCGATTCATTACGACAAACATAAAACGGATTTTTGTTCCCTTTTTCCCGATCTCCTTCCTGCTAATAATTGTTCCACCGTACAATATTATCAGATACACTTCAAATGAAATCGTTGTGCATCAGCGATCGTTTGTGAAAATTCGTATTAGTCATAGTTGATTAATGACATTTGTTTCGTCCTTTTAATTAACGCAATATTGATTAGGATTTAAGTCAGATAAAATGACTCAACGTAACGTGTGCGTGTCTCCAAAGCTTTTTTTTTCTGAAACAACTACATGTAAATGGAGTATAAAAATGGAGTTATCAACAACTACAAGAGAAAAATAAATAAAAAAGTTAATAAATATATTTATAAATTTATTACAAGCCGAATTTTTTAAAATATATTTAAGAAATAATTTTTTTAAACTTCTATGTATAGTTAAGGACAATTTAATATTTGGGCATCATTAATATTTTTTTCCCCACTGAAATAAAACCAAATCCCCCAAAATTTTAAACTCACGAAGAGAAAAAAAAAATATATTTTTTAAAATTATCTTTTCTTGTATTATACTTTGTTTAATGTGGGCATTGTTTTAAATTACACTATGACTTTTAAATGCATAGAGCATCAACTTAATAACCTCCACTGATGATAACTCTTTTTGCGATGCCCATTCAGATTTTCTTAATAGTAAATTTTATTATAATTTAAAAATCTTTAATGAGAACACTTTTTTAAGTTATTATTTGCTGATTTAAAAACAAAGCCACGAGTCTCTCAAATAATAGAAAATAAGCAATCAGCTAAATGGCCAATATTATGGGTTTCCAGCCCGGCAGGTGGTCCTAGGTTATTTAAAGAAGAAGGGAGTAGAGAGAAAATAAAAAATATCTTCAAAACGCTCCTATTTCACGACGGAACGACTACTTAGGTTTTTCCTTTTCTTTATTTTTTTTTCTTTTCTTCTCTAATCACGTTAGACTTTCTCCTCCTTTCATCGCCTTTTGTTCTGCCGACAATGTCTCCGATCTTGAGGTCCATGATCCTCGAGTTCATTAGGAAAATTAGCTGTGACGTACTTAATTTTTCGTACGTAAATTATAAGAGAGTTGTCCCATTGTCTGTCTTTGCCGCATCTTGCGCAAGAGAACATTCTTCTTCAATAAATGAACTTTGTTCTCTAGTAATAAGCAGCTTTCATGAAGAGTCTACTTCTGAAATATTGTTTGTGACTGCTGTTAAAATTAAGTCACCCGAATTGGAAATATTACGTTATGAAGAGTGTTATCATTTTCTTGAATCAATTTTAATGAAGTACATCTCTTAGGGTTGTTGAGAAAAAAAATTCTTTTGTCTTTAATAAAATGAAATTCCTGTTATATCGACATTACAATAAGTCATAACTCTTTAGTTACTCAAGTCATAGGTTTTATATCTATAAGAGAAAATCTGAAGGGACCTAGTCATGTTTCACGACGTAACAGTACAGAGAAGAAACTAAACGTGCTGGGTTACGAAGTATACATGGGTATATATAGGAAGTATACATGAAGTGTACATGGGTCACGAAGTACTTCCTCACCCACCTTATTCCTCGAACTTCTTTCCAACAGATTTCCACCTAAATTTCTCAATTCTAGAATAGAAAAATTGATGAGACGTTGGGGAAAATGTATAGAGAAAGTTACGTTAAATATTTTGAATACAAATGCTTTTATTTTATCAAGTTTTTCATTGAAAACGGATATTTCATATGAAACGATCCAGTATATATCGCACTAGTATTTCTAAAGTGATAATATTGAAAAACCTATATTTTTGAAAAAAATGAAAAACTATTAGTGAACTTGGAATAGCATTAGGACACTAAGAAAGGCAACATGCCTTTTGGCAGACTAACTCTGAAGCTAGGTTAATACAGTTTTGAGGAGTGACAAAGAGATATTTACCCATTTCGTTCATGGTCAATATCTACCAAACAAAAATACAGATTTTTGAGTTGTAACTTTAGAAACGCTAGTGCGATTTGTCAACTCAGTTTAGAAATAATTGTCGAATTTAAAAAAAATATTTTATTTTACCCGCTTATCCCTAGCAATATTTGGTTTAAATAAAATGACATTTATCGCCTTAACTTAAAGAGGTCAATATTAAAATAGTTTCGATATAATTAGTCTGTTTGTTTATTTAATATATCGACATAGAAATTCCATAAATCGAAAAAAGTATTTCGATAAATCGGGCAACGTAAATTTTTTCGGAGAGGGTTGAAGGATACTGTAATATGATGATTTTAATTAAAAAATATTGATCTGATTATCAAATTCTCATACTAATATTACAATGTATCGAAAGAAGTATATATTTAAAAAAAATCGATATGTAGCTATTTTTTAGCCATTTAATTGGCCGATTGGGTAATTAATCATTTTTCTTCTTCTAAAATCGACTTTTATATCATCCTTGAACGATCCTGTCGAAGATAGATCAGTACATTGAAGGTCAAGAGATGTGAAAACCCATTAGGGATTGCTCATAATAGCTGTTTTTATTTATTTATGAAGTACTTATGGATTTTAAAATTAAAAAATAAATATGAAAACGTGTAATAATGAAGGTAATAACTTCTGTAGTATTGTTTTTATTGCAGATCCTCAAAATGTACAGTCTAGTGTTTTTTTTCTTCTCTTTTTTGGTTGTGAATCATTTCCTTTTTATTGGCCTTTATCGCATAGTTAATAAAAAATATAGAATTTATTTAATTTAACAAAGAATTTAATCTCCAATTTCACTCCAATTGAATCACTCGAGAAGTTATTATTATAACTTATTGCCCAAGTTTGTTAAATATTTCCAACATTTTTACTTCCAAATTTTTTTTTTTTAATCTGATTTTCATATAAATATTAGATTTCTTTCTTCAATTAAACGCCACTAATCGCGTATGGCGTCAGATAATCGGAAGTAATTGGTGATTTGAAGAAAACCAAAGATAGGATATGTTATCAGAATAAGTGTCAAGTGGTTTTACTGTCTAGTATCACTGTGGGACCAGCCTTCAATCTTAGCAGTGAAAACTATAAGAATCATTGTTTGTGCTCATTGTATTATGTATATCAAAATGATTGATTTATTTATATGCAGTTGTTGTTTAAAGTAAGTCAAATTTCAATAATATCAAATAATAATTTATAGTTTTCTTATTGTGTCGTATAACATCTATACTTGAAGTATTATTTTGTTTTTATCCATGTTTGCAATATTCTTACTTTATTTAATTGTGATGTGGCAGTGTATAGAAATATAAATAATAACTATTTAGTAATTATAGTTGTTGTGGACTCAATTCATTGAGCATTCTGTCTTATACAGCTTTCATCAAAACAAGAGATAAACAATGGGGACATAATAGTAAACTTCCTGGTTTTCCTGGTTATTTTGTTCTGTATCTCTTGTTTCATCTCGTAATTCTTTTCTCTTTCTATTATATAATGGACTGGTTCTACAAGTGAGTGTTTTCTCGACATATACTATTATTTTTATGCAACTATTGTTGTTGTTTAGAATAACAAGTATTTACAATTTTTTTTAATCAAGTAGGCATTTAATTTTGTGAAATAGGTGTTCCAAAAGATAGTTTCTGTTCTTTTTTCCGTAGTCAGAAATATTTTATTTGATTAAAAATCACTTCGTGTTTTTGTTCAATATTGTCTATAACTGTTGTATTAGTGTTGTTGTTTTTTTGTTAATACCCGTTACTTATCGGTCCTGGTAGTTTTCCTATGTAAGTAGTAATTTAATAATTATTGATTATCTTAAAAAACAAAATTTGAAAAATTATTTAACTGAAGAATGATACTTTGTTTACTTTTTTCTGTTACTAAATTAAGGAGTTAATCTGGGACTTATTAGGGAGTTTAGTATATTTTCTAAATAAATTTTGGCTAAGTAATTTATGTATAAAACTTCAGTTTCATTTCATGAAAATTGCATTAAAGTAAATACTAACAAATATTAGATTCTTAACAAATATATATCTTATATCTTTAGCAAATTATACTTAAACTTTAGCATAAAATATATACTTGAGTAAACTAAAAGAATAGTAATCATAAGATTAATTCTGCATCCCTGGTGAATAATTGGTTAAGTCTTATTTTGTCCAGATAGAGTTAATTGTATTGAGGAAAGCAGAATCCTGCCCTTCTCATAGTTTTTGGATAGAAATGAAGTTGTGTTATTAGCAATAACTCCATTTCAAGCCAATGTCTAAATTAGCTACTTTAAACTGCATGATTCTGCTAACTGAAGTACGAGAAACTCATTTTGGACAAAATTCGACTTAATTACTTATTCCCTGGGGTTGTAGAATTATAAATTCTTATTGGTCAACTGTTTGTAAATGGAGAACTCTAATTATTTTTTTTTAAACTTTTTCAATTCAGGGCATTTTATTATTGTCTGTTAAGTGTATCATTATGATATTTAGCTAAGCATATGCATCCTCTGTTACAGATCGGTGAGGGGCCTTAGAACATCACGCTCCCATGAGAGCCTGCTCAGTGGACAAAGTGCCATGCAATCACTAGACTTGAGTAGCGGCGGGGTGGAGATCAAGCCGTTACACCCTTCGGTTCTAGGTCGGGAGCACTGTTTCCAGGTCACCTTGCCCGCCGGACAACCGAGATATTTCAGCTGCAGGACCGCAGAAGAGAGGGACAAATGGGTCCACAGGTCAGTAACTATCCAACCTTAAACATATCCATAAATTACAATCAAAATATTAACATTCAAAACAATCGTATCACAGATATATTGATAGTTAAAAACAGAGACACATTTAATAAAATTTAGAAACCTAATAAAAAATACTGACAATGATTAAAAAAATCATATGTGCTTCCATAAAAAAAAAAAAATATTAATAATAAAGGTAATCTATGTTTTTATTTCTACAATCCCCGGTGAATAAGTGCTTAAGTCGACTTTTGCCCAGTGAGAGGTACATTTATTGAGCGAATCAGAATCATGTCATTCCATCAGTTTTTCTGCTTGAATTGGAGTTGTAATATAAACAATAACTCCATTTCAAACAAATGCATGACAGCCACTTATCACTAGAACATGATTCTGCTTCCTTAAGTACAAGAAACTCATTTTGGAGAAAATTCTATTTAAATGCTTATTCGTGGAGCTGTAGATTCAATATTTCTATTAAAATAAAAAATAAAAATCTCAATATCATTTAACTGTTTACATGCTTTAAACATTTTTAAAAGTTCTAAATAATATTGAAATCAAAAGTCCTTAGGATTAATTTAATGTTTTGGTCCAAAGTTTAAGACAATTTTGTCGCCATTATCAGAATTAATTTAATGATCGAATAATAAAAAAGAGAAAACAGTATGACTATTACCCAATTTTTAAATATTTATGTAATGCAAAATCCATAAAGCTATCTTGGAAACATCATTAATTATTGTCATGAATTTCCTATTTTTTTCAAGGGCATAGTCAAATATTTTAACACGAGGTATCCTGATGTAAATTTTTTATTTTATTTTTAGCGAGTGGCTACTTTTCTTGTTAGTTCAAAATCTCAATTCCATTACCCGTTTTCTTTCATTTAATATTAATTATGGAACAATATATTAATTAATAAATATTCTAAATTAATATACATGTTTTAATTAGTATAAATATTTCAAATTTTCCCTTTTCACTTGAATCAATATCTAATTCAAATATGGTCATTTTATCTTTATTCTTAGATACTAATAAAAAATTATCCAGTTTCATTAATAACAATAAATTAATTTTTAATTATTGTAATGAACTGCTGAAAATTCTTGTCAATGAAAAGTTTCTGCATTAATAATTATATATGTTATTATTTATTTTATTTTATTTGTTACTAATTTTTAAATATTTTTATTTGAAAAGAAAAGATATGTCCAGGGCCGGGACTCGAACCCGGGTCTTTCAAATAAAAATATATATGTTATAGTTTATTTAATTAGAGCCTAATTATTTTAAATTGTATATCTGCAGTTTGAAAAATTAAGTAAATGAAAAAAAAGGAATTTGTATTTATGTGAAAATGGTTGAACCCAGATGTAATGTTTATACAGAAATCGGTTAACAGAGATTGTTAAAAAAAAAGGTTGATATTTTACAATATTTCATTTTTCACGATTATTTAATTTATTTACAACGATATATCTTAATTTCATTAAATATTTTTATACTTTCTATATTATTCTCTTATTGGTAATCTGTTAAAATTAATTATTTGTTTAAACTAAACTAATACATTTTTTTTTTTGTATTGACCATTTAGGATCACACAACTTACTTTTGTGTTGTTTGCTTGTAATACTTTCTTTATTATATATTAATTTTTTATTTTTGAATGATCAGAATTAAAAATTATTTTCTCATCATGTGGCCTACATCACTTTCATTAAATACGTGAGTTGAGATGCTTAAAGCAGTTTGTGATTTTTTTTTTTATTAGTATTCGTCTGTTAAGCAAATATCTGAGTCCTTGAAATTAATTATTTGTTAATTTTTAGACTGCGGCTTAGTATTAAATTAAATATATTTTTAGCTGTACTATAACCCAATAACTAAATTTTGTTACATTCAAAGGCATTTTATTTAATAATTTAATTTATCGTCTTACTTATTAATGAAATTGATTTTTTATTATCACTTGTACCACTAGAGAAATTAAACTTTTTTTTTTTTAATTTTTTTGTTTTTGCTGTTCAGTTATTTAACATTAACTCAAGAATTAATTTATGTAAATTAATTCTATCACAACGGACTATTTATAGAAGATCAAACAGATTGCATTAAGAATCCATTGAGGATTAGAGAGAGAGTGAGAGAGACAGTAAACAGTCCTGCAATTGACTCACTCAGTATCTGAGTAAGAGATAATAATGTCTCTTATCTCAGCCTGGCCTGGCCAATCATCTGCAAGCTACTAGCAATGGCTGCTTCAGTGTCCTTCCGTCTGTCGGTCGAGCTGGTTGTCTCTCCTGTCAAGTCATCAACCGTATAATGTTATGTCCACTGTCAACTTAAAAAGAAAGTTCTCTCTCAAGGTGAATTTTTTCAGTAGGCGCGTGCCTAAGCCTGTCGAGAAAGAGAGGCCCCACAGTTGTTGTGCTTGTGTTGAAGATTGGTAAGTGTCAAGTGGATTACAAACAAAAAGTGCTTATAGTATCGTTATTTATTGCCAGAGTGTTTATAACATAATGTATTAAAATTAGACCCTGCTATTTTTACATTTAATTCTTCTATTTTCTTCTTGGAAATTTATATCATTTGATTTTAAAAAATAAATAAATATTTGTTTTTAATTAAAATACTTGATATTTAATATTTAAATTTAAAATTTATATATTTTTTATACGAAATAATATTACACATCAGTATTGTATTATATAACAATTACTTTCAAACTCCGCTTTAATGCCATTAAGCATATCTTCTAATCAAACTTTTATATTGATTTCTATGTCATTCGAAAAATGTAAACAAATAACCGTTAATTTTCAGATAAACATTTGTAGTCATGCCACAACAGTTAATTCTAGTGAAAAGTTTTTGTTTATATTTTATTATTTTAATCCTAAATCATGTTTATTTTAGTGTATTCATTTATGTAATTTTTTTAAGTTGTGCTAATAACGGTCTCAATTCCATTTTTTTTTCCAGTTTGAGGAAATCTGTACAACCTGATCAAGAACATCAAAGACGTACGGATAATTCTCTCAAAATATGGATTCTTGAAGCAAAAGGGATCGCTAACAAAAAGAGGTAATTAGAAAGTCTTTTGATATTTAATGCGATTTTATCAGAGTTAAAAGTAATCTGTTATGACTACACAGCAAGTTTCATTTTTCTGAAAGCCTCAAAGTACAAAATATTGAAAAAGTTCAATCAATAATATTTATAAGAATATTTATTTTACTTTAAAAAAGTAAACTAGCTGTACTTGAATTGATTTTTTCATTCACTGTACTTGATGTGTCTTTCTTATTCTGTCATAGAGTCAAAAATAATTTACCCAAAACATTACTTAGTTTTTTTCATTTTTGTCAATGTCTTTGATCGTGTACTGAATAACATTACCAATTTTTGTGTACATATATATTTTATATTAATTGATAATTGTAAAGAAACTCATTTCGAATATAGAAATATTGTGTTTATTAACGAATGTTGGTATTAATTAGAATTTTTCCTTTATTATAATTAATTATTTACTTTAAAATGGACCTTGCCTTTGTTAGTGCATAATATTGTGATCCCAAAATATTTAAGTGTAATGAGAATCAAAAAATATATTGCATTTAGCACATTAATAAAGAAATGTTCAGGAAATGGGGGTTTCCCAGCAGTAGTTCTATAAGTAAGCACTTGTAGAGTGCCAGAAGGTTGGGACTCCAAATGATTCAGTTGTATTTCCGTGTAATTTTTAAATTATCTGAAGTTGTTTGAATTCAGTGCTCTCTTGAAACATGTTCTTGAACAATATATATCCTTGTGTTTTATCATCCATTACGATTTTATAAACTTTTAATATCCAAGTATACAGTCAGTATTCAAGCTTTTCGAAATTCTATATACATTCATGTAATTCAATTATTTTTGTTTACTATGTTGTAATTTAAATTTTTAAATTAGTGTTTTCTTTTTATTGAAAATTAAATTTTGATTTATTATTTAAATAATAAATAAATGATTTTAAATTTCTTTTGCTACTTTTTACTTTACTTTTTCTTATTTAAATTTAATTTACCAATTTTTCTGTGTATATATATATATATATATATATATATATATATATATATATATATATATATATATATATATATATATATATATATATAGAGAGAGAGAGAGAGAGAGAGAGAGAGAGAGAGAGAGAGAGAGAGAGAGAGAGAGAGAGAGTGAGAGAGAGAGAGAGAGAGAGAGAGAGAGAGAGAGAGAGAGAGAGAGAGAGAGAGAGAGAGAGAGAGAGAGAGAGAGAGAGAGACTTAAAATTAGACAATAGAAAAAAAAAAAACTATAAAAAAACAAACAGAAAAAATACAAATTCAATAAACATGTTGTGTTTCTTAAAATGGTAACTAACTTCCTCCTTTAAACTTATGGTCTGATTAATTTTTTTCCAGGTATTTTTGTGAACTATGTCTAGACAAAACACTTTATGCAAGGACATCTGGTAAACAAAAAAATGATCTATGCTTTTGGGGAGAACAGTTCGACTTCTTCAATCTTCCTACAGTAAATGTAATCAACATCAACTTGTACAGGGAAGCTGACAGAAAGAAGAAGAGAGAAAAGAATGTGTTAGTTGGTAAGTATTGTTAAATTAATTTTTAAATAAATAAATAAGGATTGTGTTATCCTTACTGCTGCCAGATATCATCAGGTCAAATTTTAGGTATCCGTTTTTCAATAGATCTTAACATTGCAGACCTGATTCCAAAAAACACATTCACAGGTATTGGAATGTGTAAATTATACTGACTCGCACACAAAGAAAATTATCAAAACCTCTTAAGAGAATTTGGAAAAATAATAAACATTAAATAATTTAAATCACAAATATGTTATGTAATTAGTATCAAATTCAGAAATATGTAAATATTCTACTTTCATATATACTAACAATTGTTGTAATAGTTTTTTATTAAGATTGATTTTTATGAAAATAGTTTGTGTATAATGTCATGAAGAAATGATTATTATTTAGATGTGATGTAAATCATTATCTGTCAAAATGTCAAGAATGTTGTTTCAATTATTTTTGTCTCTTTTGTTTGTTATGAAAGTTTATCTTCATCTCCTACAATTAAGCAACATGTAAATACTGAATAAGGAAATAAATTTTATCCTATTAATGGTCAAGATCTGGTTATTTTATTGTTTTTATTTAAATTTATACAGACCGTTAAGGCCTTGCAGGGATTTTGATCATTATTAAGCTGATTCTTCCATTTCCTGTTATTTTATCTTGTTTCACCTTATCTCTGATTCATTCCAATTATATTGGAGAGTGTTATTTCAATAACAGTTCCGTCTTTAGATTTTTTAAAAATATCCATTATCATCCTAATATTGCTTCCAATTATGAACTAGATGTCTTGAATATATTTACTACCTAGCAATTTTATTCTTCATACTTAAGAAATATCTAATATAACTTTTTTATATAGAAAAAAAACAACACTTGGAATAGAAATTTAAAAATCATGGAATAATAATATTTACAAATATATGGAAGAGACTAATGATTATAATAGAGTGATTAAGTATAAGACATTACTAGTAAATGGTAATTCTGTTTACTATCTTTAATTAAAATTAAAATTAACAATAATCAGTGTGAAGCTTGGACAAGAGGTTAAAAAACTTCAGCAAATTTTTATTAAAACAGTTATCAAATACGTAAAATATCTAGACATAAATAATTTTCCAAAAATATTATTATTTTTATACTGTTAAATGTATCACTTTAACACACTATCAGTTGTGAAAATAAATAAACGAAATGCCTTTAACTTATTACAGTGACATGACCATTATTATATATTTATCCACACCTGTTAAACACAGCAAATTGATGATCAGTTGATTTTCTGTCAGTAAAATTACAAGAAAATGACACAAAAGGAAGAACAGTACACAGGGCTACCTCTCATGTAGCTTGATTTAATATGTTTATGATAACAGATCTTTCATTAATGTTTAATTAAACGCCTTTAAAGAAATAGCTATTTAAATGGAATAATTAAAAATAAAAACATATTAAACAAAAAACACCTCTTGTTCTAAGTAATTAACAAAGTTAATGATCAGAAAAGGATTGTAATAGATTTTTGGTAGTCTCTTGTTATTATTATTGAAATAATTTTATTGCTATTTTATTAATTTTTCTATTTTCTGTTTTAACAGTCAGTTGTTGTTTTTATTTCATGATTAATATTTTGTAATTTAACATCTACAATATAAAGTTGTTTATATTATGTATATGCTTATAGGTTGTGTAAGTATCCCAGTTCATGAGGTAACATCTCGCTACCTCACAGAGAAGTGGTATCCAATCGTGAGCGAGAAGCCAACCAAAGAGTCTCCTGCCCTCAGGGTGAAATGCAGATTTCAGACTGTGGACATACTCCCTGTTCAAGTTTATCAGGAATTCCTACAGGTTAGTTTTGCTATGTCAACTGCAATAAGTATTGTGTATTGGTCAAATTGAAATATGGATTCTTCCAGTGCTAAATTCTAATGTGATGTGTTTTAAATTATATTTTTTATTAATATCTAATGTTAATATTTTTATATCTCAGTACCTGAAGAGTGACTATAAGGGTATTTGTGAAGTTTTGGAGCCAGTTATAAGCGTAAAAGCTAAAGAAGACATTGCCACCGCGCTTGTTCACGTGATGCAGCGGGAAGGCTTAGCAAAGCAGTTCCTGGCGGACATAGTTATGATGGACATCGATAGGATAGGTAAGCAAAATATGTTGTACAATCAACCACAATACTTTTATCTGTATTTATTGTTCAATAGAACGTAAAATACTAATTTAATTTTAAGAGGAAGAAAATAGTCCAGACGGAGGTCAAACAAAATTCTCTTGAGTCGGGAGAACTGTTTGTTAGTTTTCCCTTCTCAAGAGAAATTTTTTTTACCTCCATCTGGACCAAAATCTTCCTCCTAAATCTATATATATCGATGCCTTAGTTCACAAATGTGTTAAGTGCAAATTTTTCAAAAATGGGTTTTGTTATATAAATAATATTGTAAAGTTGTGATCAGGAAATCATAGATCATAATATTATGTTATATCAATGTATTATGTTGTTATAAAAATAATTGAGAAGCTGTAAAGGTTACAAAAATATATTGTGTGGTTAAACTTGAACTATATTTCTTGTGTTAAATTATTATCAAAGTTGACTCATGTAAAATCTTGTTTTCGGGAGAACTCATTTGTGAACTAAGGCATCGATATACACATATACACTCACACATAAAATGCTCATATACATATACATATTCACACATACGATCAACTATTGTTATTCAAGATAATTTAATTTTATTACAAAACTTGCATAAATTAAATTAGTTATGAATTTATTCATGAACAGTTTATATCTTTATGTTTTTTTAGTGTTTTAATATAATAATAATAGCATTTAAGGAAAGAGGATTGAAACACTAAATGTTTTTTTATAAACGAATTTAACTTTAATGATTTTTTTATTAATATAAATATAATAAACTTGAATTATAATTCCATAATTCATTTATGGATTAGATTATAGCTATAATTTTTTTAAATATTAAGTTATTGCCAAAAATTTGAATCTCAGTTACTTAGTGGCATTATTTATTTATTAAAATTTATAATTTACAGAGTTTAGTTATGTTTTTTTTTCATATAACACACTCTCTTTCATTATGTAAACAGATCTTGAAAATTCTTTTTCTATATTTCCAGAAGACGAACGACTAACATTTAGGGGTAATTCCCTCGCGACAAAGGCTATGGAAGCCTACCTCAAGCTGACAGGTGAAAGGTATTTACACAGTACCTTGGGTGACCTCTTGACATCCATGCTGGCATCGGGCATCGACTGTGAGGTGGATCCTCTCAAAGTCGGCAGTTCTATTGCGCTAGCCAAACAACAGGCTAATCTGCGTAATACTGTCGAGACTACATGGGCTAGGATACTTGCATCTCATACATCTTTTCCATCGTAAGTCATTGGTTTCTGAGCATTTTACCATTAACTGTTATTTACGATTTATTAATTGTAACATGATTGTCTATCTTATTATTTACTCTTAATTTAAATTCTGTGAAATTAGTTCAGTAAAGGTTTAAAAATACAATATTTATGATTGCAGGGAACTTCGTGAATGTTTTTGCCTCATGCGGGAGAGGCTTGTATCATCCGGGAGGCAGGACATCTGCGATAACCTTATTTCTGCCTGCATCTTCCTCAGGTTCCTCTGCCCAGCCATCCTTTCTCCTAGTCTTTTCAACATCACACATGGTAAAGGATTATTAATATTTTCTATTGTTTATGCATATACTGTTTTTCATACTTTTCATTATATTCATTGTGTTTGTTTGAATTGCCAGAATACCCTAATGAAAAGGCAGCAAGGAACTTGACCCTGGTTGCTAAGACTTTGCAAACGTTAGCAAATTTCACCAAGTTTCAAGGAAAAGAAAACTTTATGGAATTTATGAATGACTTTCTTGAAAGAGAAGCATCTGCTATGAAGGACTTTTTGAATATAATATCGGTAAGTATTAATAATGTTTACCTTAGAATTTATGATTCTTCTAATAATTATAGTTCAATATGGTATTTAGTTCCATTTGGAACTGATTGTCAGCTAATTACATATATTTTATCACTTTTGTCATTAACAGCCCTCTTTAAAATTGATTTCAAATCATTGCATATCAACTTTGTTGTTTGGTTCTTTTTTTAAAATTAATATTTCAGTTATCATTAAATATTTTAATTTTATAGCTTAAGTTTTAAATCTAAAACACTACAGAATGATTTTATTCTATTTAAGCAGAGCGCACCGCAGAAAGAATTTTATAATCCCACACCCGGGGGAGACTTTGACGGTTACATTGACTTGGGTAAACAGCTGTCGATACTCCACGCACTACTCCAAGAATGCGTTGCCAAGGTAGCACAGCAGAGGCTTCAGGATGTCCACGAACTGCACTGCATCTTGGAGCGCGTGAGGCTCGCCCTGAGCCAGCCATCTGGTCTCCTACGCCAAGTCAGTGCTCCTGAGCCAGCATCCAGTTCTCCCTCTGGTGCCAGCTACCAATCATTACACAGGAATATATTCAGGTTAGTGGCTTAGTTTTCCCTTATTTATTAAAAATAAATGAATTGCCATATTATGGATTGATATTTAACTAAATATTGTTTGGAATAAATCTTATTAATATTCCGTTTTAGGTAATTGGGTGATTCTGTACTAACTGTTACTTTTTTTATTAAAAATTTTCAAGATGAAATGGTCATCAAAGTATACACATTTCCCATTATTACATTCTCTTTTCCATAGTAAAACTCATGATAAGTTGTATTTTTGGAAAATATTAAAAGGGAAACAAATGAAAAGTTATAGCTTGTTGTATTGTCAACTCCAAGCGACAACATGAGGAATAATTACCAAAATGGGGGGGAAAAAAAAATAGGAAGCAAAAGGAAAAATTCCAAACTTCTATAATTAAACTTTAAATGTTTTTTAATGAATATTATTACTCTATTTTCTTGTAAAAATAAAAGTCCTAAATGACCACTATATCTTCAAGATATCGAGAATGACCAAAAAATTTCAAATATTCCATGGCACTCACTCATTCATCCATTCATCATTACTGACATAAAATAAATTTGGTAGATATTCTTCACAAAAGTTATCAAATATATTTATGAATTGAACATTAAGATTTAAGAATTAATTAGTTTGGATCATTTATTGTGACACAAAAAAAATAAAAAAAATCCATAGGTAAAATCTAGGAATGGTCATGACATAGTAGTGAATTTGTTTATGACGATCATATTGATATTGATACAAAAACAAATTTTTTTTTTTTCTGTCAACACTGATCCAGTTATAGCATCCTTTACTTTTCAATCCCATATCACTGACCTTGAAAATTGGTGTCAAGACTGGAGGATTAAAATAAATTGCCACAAATCTCATCAAATCACCTTTACCCTCCATCGTAAACCAACGACTTCCTGCCCTCCTGTTAGGAGGGGTATAATGTTATTAAACCTCTTTTCATAACATTCCACTGATTCCTGTAGAACGGATCCGGTACACCTTGATAAACGCTTAACTTTGAATCCTCATACTAGACTGAAACTACAATAAACAGCTCGCTATTTCTGGCTACTTCAATATTTACTAGACAAACGCTCTAAGCTCCCAATTAATTACAAAATACTCATATACATGACAATCATTAGACCCATCTGGACTTACGAAATAGAGCTTTGGGGCTCCACTAAGCCATCAAATTCCTCTCGTATTCAATCCTAACAATCCAAAATCCTTAATGCTCCTTACTTTGTTACAAACAAAGTAATCCATAATGACCTTAATGTCCCGTTTGTTGCTGATTTGGCCCAAATCTGATATCAATCTTTTCATGACAAACTTCATTTTAACTCAAACCCACTAGTTTCAAACCTCACAACCTCTTCAATTCCTGATAATCCTCTGAGGCGTCTGAAAAGAAGAGGCTTCGTGACCTTCTAAGGTGAACTTTTTATTTGAGTACTACCACTGGGAAGTTTCTTTACTTGCCTTTACCTCGGGACATGATTTATCTTTTATTATATTTACTTGATGAATTCTGTATACAGTTGTAAATTTGAATAAATACATTTAAAAAATATATATATTAAATACTGAACTAGCGCTAGTTTTATAAAATTAATAAGGACAAGGCTTAAAAACATTAGACTGCTCTGTTGAAAGAAATTGAGTTATTGGCTGTTTTATTTTGTGTTATTTTCCCTTCACAATCCAAATATGTTTAGTTAATAAAATTTATCATTGTTTAATTATAAATTGAAGTATTTCCATTTTTAAGAATTTTGTTTTTCTAATACTTGTCTGTAATTATTATTTTTTAAATATTCATATCTTTTGTTTAGGTATAATGACCCTACTGCAGGATCTCAGAGTGAAACGAAATCTCCGACCGTTGGTCGTGCCTCGACTCTACCGAGGAATGCCTATCTACCCTCAGGCGCAAGCCTCTCCACTAATCCGGTTGCTGACTCAGAAGGGACAACTGTCTTCAACAGCCCTGCAAAGCAACAACCTGTAAATTCCCTCTTATATTATCTGACAAAAGTACTCTCATTTTATTTATATTTTTTTATTTTTAAATCTTTTTTAAGTTGCATGCTTTTCAATATCCTTTTTTTCTTTTCTTTTTTAATAATTTTTCCCTTCTTTCATTTCACAATTACTTAATTTTGATTTCATTTTTAAATTTTGTTAAAAAATCTTCTGTTCTTTATGCTTTATAAATATGAGTCTTGGCTATGATAATTAAAAATTACTATATTTTGCTATTTTAATACTTAAATTATCATTCATTTTTGTTGTCAATGTAAATTTGTTACTATTAACAGTTTGCTTTTTGTAATGTGTTATGTTACATGTGTAGTAAAATTCTAGTTTTGTAAATAGAATAATATAACTTAATAATTGGTTTTTAAATAACTACAGTGCTAATCGATATATCTGAGTTCTTAACTTGTGTTTTTAATGCAATACCTTTAAAAAAAAAAATTGTGTGTGTTTAACAATGTTATCTTTGAAACTTATGACATGTCTAACCCAGATTAACAATAGCCATTGTTTATTGTGTATAATTTTTTTCAAACTTTGTATTTGTCAAATCCACTCAGGAATTCATGAACATCACAAATTCATTGAAAATAAATCTCCATATAATGGTAAAATACAAACCTTTATAAAAAAAAAAAAATACAACTTTTTTTAAACTATTGAAGGGTTTTTAAACTTTGGTAGTTCATGAACTAAAGCACTTATTTATATTTTTTGGGTTAATGAATTTCACTAACGATGAAAAATATGAAATGTATAAACTTTTTAAAGATATTTTTGTAGGTTTCTCTTTATGTCCCTATCTGAGAGAGAGCTAAAGTGTTTAAATATTCAATATTAGAAATTAATTCATTTAAAATATTTTACGATTTATCCATTGTCAGTCGTGAAGAAGGTTTAACAATTGTCTGTAAAATACATTTGCTGGGACATCCCTTTGATTTAGTCATCAATTAAAGAAACAGCCATTAATTAAATGGAATAGCATTGATAAATTCTAAAATATAAAAATAGGTCTTCAAAATAAATCCAGAAAAATATTTCTAAAGGAAGAAAATAGTTGGGGGTGCAGTCAAATAAAAACACTAAATAAGTAACCATTTATTTAGTGTTTTTATTTGACTGCACCCCCAACTATTTTCTTCTTTACGTCTATCTTTCAGGCAACCATCCCCTCGCTTCTCTTAAAAAATATTTCTAGTAGCAGAAATCATGATTTAGGTGTTGTTGATACAAGATTTTATTTGTTTAAATATGAAGAAATGATTGAGTAGCAAGGGCTCTCTATGGTTTGAGGAACTTATTATTTTCAATCTGGAAAAACATCCATTTGCCACTGCCTAAAGAGTAGAAATTTGCCAGAGAGAGAAAGATAACTATTAATACTAAATTGCCATTCATCAATTGTGTTTTGTGAGAAGTTTAATATTGTTTATTTTTTTATCAAAACAAAGTGCGAATCCTCATTTAACGCATTTTAGAATCAGATTTTTTTACATTCACTAGATGGGCATGATTGGTATGAAACGTTGATATAAATTTCAGCATTGGGAAGAGGAATTAGTCCAGTTTGATTTACAGCAATGTATAATGGCTCACTATAAATGGGTATAATAAAATAAAGACAAACCACTAATACAACTATTAATGCTAAGTTAAATTCATAACAAACTCGATCGTTGCTGGAAATTATCTTTAGAAGAGAAAAAAAATGATTTACTTCATTGTCATTTTCATTAAAAATCTTTATTTAAAATCTTTTATGCCTTCTTATTCTTTAGCTGTCTCTCAGCTATATAAAATAAATTAGGGAATTATTTCAACTTTGTAACATTAGCCTTTATAAAGAAATGTGTCGTTGCAGCAGCGACCACCGCCAGGAGGTAGAGCCTGCGGTGGTGGCCTCAACGGCCACGGTATGGACGACCTTTCTGACTGCGAACTTGACCCCCAGCACAAAGGCAGCCAAGTCTCCATCTCCACCCTCTCTAATGTCGCTTCTTCAGGGTAATTTATAATAAAATTTTGTATTTTATAGTGTCCAAACAATTATTACCTGAGTATATCAAAACAAAATGTTATAATTACCTATTACCCTTATAATTATATTGATTCAGAACTTAATAAGACCCCAATTTTGCTTTAAGCTCCTCAATTTATCCTTCGACTAAAGCCAACAACAAGTTTTAACTTTTCATTTGTTTCCTTTTTAATATTCTCGAAAAAAAATAAAAATTACTGACTGTCTATAGATTAAAGAACCAACTTATACATACTGTTTACGTTATATCATCATCTATACTTCAAAATTCAACAAAAATAATTGTTGAAATGTTTATTTCTTGGGGAAATGATAACCGAAATATACATAGTTCTCATAATTACACTTTTTTTCATCCTAAAACAGATGATTATTTTTATTTTTAATAATTAAAAGGGAAGCGAATGAAAAGTTAAAACTCCTGCTATAACTTAACTCGAAGCAACAACCTACGGAACTGATACCCTGATATCTTTTATAGTTTGAAATATGATAAATATTTGTATAGAAATACTATAACATTTATTTCTAATTTTTCTATTCTTAAAACGATTGTATTATTATGTATGTCTTTTTCTTCCTCATTATTTGTGCTTTCTTTCTTTATGTTTCACCTATCATTTATATTTGTTGAATCCTTATTTGTATGTCTTAAATTTTTTTTCACATTTTATTATATGAACACTTCTTGTTCCATTGTTTCTACTGTTTATGATTTATCTCCTGATGTGAAATTCTAAGTACTTGTATTTCCTTTATTTTCTGTTACCTTTACAATTGTCCAAATTTTAATGACAAAATGAAAGTTAATGCCTTGCTTATAATATAAAAATCTCCATGTGCTTCAATAATCTTCTAAACTTTAAATACACTATTACTGTTAGCTCTGTCTTCTTTTCCAGATTGAGGGTACTCCAGTATTTTCACTTTTCCATTGATATTGTCTCTTGTTTAAAGAAAAGGTACGTTCCTCTTATAGGAGCCCTACTGATAGCTTAGGAGTTTTGATGGAACAAAATATATTACCAGCTCATAACATTTATATATTGGAATAATATTTACATTTAAATAATAAAAACATTTATATATTGGAATAATATTTACATTTAAATAATAAAAACATTTATATATTGGAATAATATTTACATTTAAATAAAAAAAACATTTTATGAATAATAGTGTGTAAACATTATTTATACTGTATATACAGACCAATTTATTGCTGTAATATCTAATATTTCCTAAAAATTGGCATTAAAAAATTACAATCTTCTAGAATCAAGCCAGCCTCCAACTTAACCACACTTCTGCAAATTCTTAAATGACTCCTCCAAACAAATTTTTTTTTTATAAATAATTACATGTTGTGACCTAGTTGATAACACTTCTTCCAAGACCTGTTTCGGTTTTATTCGAAAAATAGAACTGCTTCCATTGTTGTTTTTGGAAGATCCTACATTTGCATCATATTTTATTAATTAAAAACAAGAAGGGCGGAAAACTTGCCAGATACAGTAACAATTACAAAGGTCAGAAGGTTACGACTCTCTATATCCTCTCCCATTATCTTTAGTGGTGCTCCTATAAATGGAAGGTATCAAAGATATTCTTTGCTGTTGTTAAACATTGATAATTGTTAAACAAAAATCTAACCTAAACATTAATAAATTCTCTATTTAATTTTTTTATTATATTATAGGTATCAAAGTTTTGCCGCTTACAGTCAGAGTTCTAGTCCAGTTGACCTAACAACAAACGGAAATCAAGGAGCTCCAGCAGTAACAAACAATAACCAGAACTCAGCAGTCAACAACAACAACAATAATCTGACTGTCGCTCCTTCCGGAGCTCTAGCGTTTGCCAACCCAGTGTACCAGAGAAGGGTGGCACGCAGTCCCTCAACTAGTTCAGAAGAACAAGCCGACCAGGGACCAAGGCTGCCCAGGGCTACAGTAAACGGCTCGTCGTCTCGACAAGTCTGGCGTTCCAATGTCGCTACCAACATACAAATCAATCACCCACCGACTAACAGGCATTTCCCGAATAACAACCCACCTTCAATCAGTAAGTTTGTTCATTCTTAACTTTTAAGAATTAGAAGATCTTTCTTAAGTTTTAGTAGTTAAAAATTGTATGATAGTTTTTAAAAGTTTTGATATATTCAACATTCTGAATCAATAGTTTATCATTTCTTTCTCATTTGCAGCATCAGGTACTCCGAGAAGGATGTCCCTTGACTCGACAAGAGATCTTTCAGACTCTTCTGATGAAGAAACTTGTCGTGGACGGAGAACGAAACTGAGAAATAATCATAATAATGATCAAGTCATGCGGAAGGTAATTACACTAATTCAATTGTTCTAGTATTTTTTAAATGTTTGATTATTGTTTTTAATAATAATTATTATTTTTTTGAGCAGTATGAATGGGAAATTGAGAGGTTACAGGCTAGCGTTGAGATGCTGAAATTGAAACTAGAAGCTGCCGAGCTCACTGCTGCTGTGGAATCAACAGAGTCTGCTCCTCCTCCGCGCCGGGATGAGTCGTCTTCTGATAATATGAAAGGGATTATATCGAGGTATGTACTTAGGCGTTAGGTTTGTTGTTCATTTTGTTAACTGATTTGTAAAAGCATGGTAACTTCATGTTTTTACTTCTTTTTTTATTAAACAACAATTTAGAAAAAAATATGAAAGCTAATTTTCTCAAATAAATTTCAGTTTCATTTTACTTATAAATTTAGTTTTCTAATTTTTTTTTTGTAATGAAGCCTTTTTTTATGCCATTATAAATGAATTCCCATGCATATCAAGGTTTAATTTATTTGAATTAATCTAGAATAACCTAGGGTTTCCATAAAAAAATTATGAATATTAAAAATTATATCCAAATCGATATCTACACAGGTTAATATATGCATATGTAAATTAAAATGTAAAACTTAATAACAACTTTTCTCAATAAAGCAGTTCTCCTAATTATTTGTCATGGATAATTAAATTTGGTTAAAACCATAAACAGCATGGTAATAAAATAAATATTCTCTTAAATTATATTATAACATGTCATTGTGCAGGTTGATGGCTGTAGAGGATGAACTCAGGCGGGAGCAAAGGAAAATGTCAGACACTTTGAGCCATAAGCAGCGAGTCATCGAAGCACAAGAGCACAGGATAGCCGCCCTTGACGCTACAAACAGCAGGCTATTGGCCGCGCTAGCCCAACTTAAAGAGCGCTATCAAGCCGCTGAGACATTGGCATCACCTTCCCAGCGACTCCTGTCAAGCCTAACGGAGCTCCAAAGCTCTTCATGTTGAGCTATTTCTCTTTTTCAGTATTTGCGTTACCTTACATCCCTTGTTTACTTAGAGTTGGATTTATATTTTTATCTTAAGGATAGTATAAGGCGCACAATGCCTTCGTAGAGCTTATACATTATCTAGAGCTGTTACAAGTTTGTTAAAGAATTGCAATTACTAATGGTGTTTCATATAATCAAACAGTATTTTTCTTAATTATATAGCTATAGTAAATTACTGAAAACGGACCAATACTTTTTAGTAAGCTTTTATTTGCCATATAAGAATCATTATTTCTTAGGGAAACAATAATTCAATACTTCTAGTCTCTAACTTGTTCATCAGCAGTATTATTAAAATACTGAAAAGACCATTCTAAAATATGTTTTGTTCAAACATGGTATTATGTTATCTATATCTGGTAATGTAGTTTTATTAACTCTTAAAGGCACCACTTATGTTCGGAATTCTTCAACATATCTTGGACAGGTTTTGATTGTGAATGTTATTTAAATTAGATTTTGTGAAAAAAAAATTAAATTGCAACTATGACCAAAAGTTGTCTATTCACACTTTTCTTCTTGTTTTTTTAAATAGCAGTATTAATTAAAACTATACGTGATATAGAATCATAGATTATTTATTAGTATCTAACCTTTCAATGGATCTGATCCGTTTTGTGTCAGGAATGGTGCACAAACCTAATTATTAAATTGTATTCATTTTTCAATCAAATTAATAATGTAGTAGATATTAAGTATAAGTATTTCTCTTTTTATCTATTAAGATTTTAATTTATTACCATGTGTAGTATTCACAAGTTGTAGTTAGAAAATAAAAAGGAACTTGCTAGGTTGGTATTTGGTTTGTTTTTGGTTGAGTTCAAAGTCTACTAGTAAGGTGACATTATTCACCGTAAGTAATCACTCTTGTTCGATTTGTTGATTAAAAACAACAGTGGATTTGTTTTTGTTATATTGACTCTTTGATGTATATAGGTAACTTGTAATTGTACATGTAGCATTGTTTTATGTCATTAACCAATATGCAAATATGTATATCCATTCCCAGTTGTGTAAAATTAATGTTTTATTTGTATATTTTTCATTTTAAAATATTTTTATTTTTCACCAATGAACACTAGTTGTTTTTATTTATGTATATAAATATATATAATTAATTATTGTGTATTATAATAAAACGAAAAACAAAACTAAAAAAAAAAAACACCCTGTACATTTAATTATTTATGTTGTATTATTAATATATATTCATTCTATTTCATCTTTAAGAAAGTAGAAACCAAAGATTAGCTTTTTTATGTTAAAGATTTATGAAATGCTAAGAAAATGTTGTTAGTACAAATGATCACATTTAAGCAGAAAATTAATTTTATTTTTGTTCACATTTTTTTTTTGTATTTGTCATTTAAAATTAGTAGTATGTACCGATTAAATAAAATCTATGGCCATAATAAATATATTTTTTAATTCCTCACTGATTATTATTATTTAAATATCATTTATTATAAATTAGTAAAATAAGTAAGTTTCTAGTATAAATATCTGATTTATCTGATTTTTAGTTCTCAAATCTGATTAAAAAAATTAATGTTAATGTGATAGGATTATTAAATGACTTGGATAAGTTTATTTTTTGCGAAGTTTATCTTCCTTATATATTTATTTTCAGTATTACATATGTCAGTTCACATAAGGTTTATAAATAGTCCTTATATTGTACTACGACTATCAGTATGGAGAATAAATAAAAGTAGCCAAATTTATAGTTTACCCTCCTACATGAAAAGGGACAACCTTAAGGGAGACAAGCTTTTGATTATATTATAGGCATACATGAGTACACGTGATTGGGTGTATTTTTTATTTCTAGTTACACCTTTCACAGCTGGTTTATTCTTTTTAATTATCAATAGGACAAATGGTATAGCTATTTATGATTGGTATTACAAATAGGGAATGTCCTTTTGTAATAATCATACTATAAGTAAAATAATGATAATTTGTGGCATCACTTTTGTGTAATGATTTATTCAAATGTGCTTTGAGAGAGGGGGAACTTGAATCATTAAACTATATTTTATTTTTTCAAACATGTCTACAATATTTATATATTCATAAGGTTCAATTCAAGGGCAAAAAAGTGTTAATGAAATATGACAAGCTACTCATTGATGGCCAGTTGTTTTCCCTTCAGGATCTTAAATCTGAAATACAAGGAAAAAATAACAAAAAAAAAAAAAAGGCAATGAAGCGAAGTAGAAAATTCACCCAATAATTCAAAATAAAAAAAAAGGTCGGGACACGCTACATCTAGACCAGTCAGTTTAGATCGCTATTTTTTAAACAAGGAAAAACGGCAAATGGAAATAAATGTCGACGAAAACACTGGAATAAACAAAAATAATATCAATAAAAATGTAGAGGGAAACAAGCAGAGCACAAGTAAATGTTCGGATATGGCAAAGGAAAAATCGAAATATTCGGCCAAAAAAAATAGTAAAGCAAGTTAGCAAATAGGAAATAACCCGACAGCTTTAAATACAGGTACTTTAGCTACTAGAAGGCTGAGGGAAGAAGAAAGGTTATTAGAATTAGAAGAAGCTCTTCTGGATATCGAATGGCATGTTATTGGACTATCGTAAATAAGAAGAAACAATGAAAGCGAAGAGTGGGAACCAACTGGATGAAAGTGAACAGGGACAGTGACTGTTGGTTCAAAATTGTAAAGAATCTATAAAAAGGAAAAAGGTTTATTTTTATTATTTGTGTAGTTTATAATGAATGTTCTTTATTTTATTTTATATTGAAATTTGTAAAGATTTAGCTTTGTTACTTATTTATATTTATTCTAAAAGATTGTTTATTGTTTTGTTTTTGTAGTTTATGATGAATGTTGTTTATTTTATTTTGTTACAATTCTGTTTCTATTCTGTAAAATTATATTTTGGAGCTGAACTCCATTTTACCTCCTAAAGGAGAGGCTTTTGTCATAAACATATGATGTCAATAAAACTTTATTATTATTATAAGGGTCAATTATGCAAATGATGCTCTCTGTTATCTAAAATTTAATTTTTAATTAGTTCATGTATCTTACTTTTTTTTTAAATACTAAAATTTGTGTTTAAACAAAAGATAGGTGGTAAAGATACATTTTATTTTTTCCATGTTTTCAATATTTGGTTGTATTATATTCCTTATACTACTCCATCAAAATGTGCCTCCCCATGATTCTAGTAGTTTCATTACTTCAGACCGGTTGTATACATTTGCCAGATACAATGGAGTCCAATCGTCCTTATCCCTGGCATTGACATTCGCGCCCATTTCCAACAGTTGGACAGAAGTATTGTAGTGGCCGTTCATAGCTGCAAGATGTAGAGCAGTCCACCCAGACCAGCTGGTTTCCGTTAAAAATGCTCCTCCTCGTTCATTTAGCCATTTGATTGTTTCTGTTTTACCGGTGAGAGCTGCCCTGTGAAATGGTGTATAACCGAACATATCTGTCTTCGACAAGTCACCTCCCCAAGAGACAAGCAGTTCCAGCATTTCAATATTTCCTGATGATGCGGCAAGGTGCGTAGGGCATTGGCCTTGCCTGTCAGTGAAATCCATTGAAGCTCCTTGCCTTAACATTGACAGAACCACTGGTATATTTCCCTCTCTCAAAGCGAAATACATAGGATTTTTTGAACACCGGTTCCTTTTGAAGGCCATTCTGTTTAAATGTTCTCCTTCCACGTGATTAGTTGACTGTAAGAATGCCTGGATCATTTGAATGTCTTCAGATTGGGATACCTTTGAATGTAAAAATTATTAAGAAGATTTAATAAAAATTAAAAAAACTGGAATAAGATTAATTAGTAATGTCAAATTTAATCAATCAACAGTTTGTCCAGTTAAGACTCCATCAAGAGATAATGAAAATCAGATCACATAAAAAAAAACAGTACACCTCACCTCAATAGTTTTTTTAGGCTCATTGACGTGAGACAATAAATCTATCGTGAGCATACTTACCTTAATAATGATGACAAATTGTTACCCTTGTGAAGGTATCTTGTCTTGTCTGTCATTAAAAAGAGTGGTAGTAGTTTTATTTAATTATATACAAAACAGATTTTTATTACTGTTAAAAAATCTTTTTATCAGTAATAAAAATCTAGCAAATTGAATACAACAAATTAAAAAAAAAAAGTATCTGTAATAAAAAATAAAATAATTACCCTCTAAAGAAATTTTCTTTACATCAAGACAAGCTAGATGTGGTATATAAAAATTAAACAATCAAAGTTAAAGTATTCTTAAACATATTTATGTTTTTTAGAAACTGTACTTATGCGTAAGATTGGAGTAATACCAACGCAGCTGGAACAACTTTTAATGGCTTACTATCATTGCAGAAAAAAAATTGAAAAACAATAATAAATAAATAAAAAATTGACTTTTAAAGTAGTGTGACTGTGCTGAATTTATTTATGAAGCTTCCTAAAAAGGGATAATTATCAGGGAAAAGAAAAACAAAAGAAAGAAATATTACCTATACATATTATTATGATTTTAAAGTACAATTTCTTAAGCAACAGAAAGAATGTGATTTATTACTAATATTATTTTTATTAATTAATAATAATATTATTATTATTATTATTAATTCTGGGAGTACCACCGAGTCTGGAAGCTGAAAGAGCAAGGTAATTTAAAATTGTTTAATGCATAATATTATTTAGTTCAATTTAAGTAAATTAAATAGTTGTATTTACTGTTTTACAATCATTATTTTTTTAAACCAAATTTCATAGAATCTTGATTAATATCATATACCCCTTTAATTCCCTTAAATAAAATTAAGTACTCAAATCTTGAATTAAAATTATAAAATTTAAAATTAAATAAAAAAAATATATTATAAACATTTTTTTTTTAATAAACAACATCAGAACAATATTTTATAAAGCTTACTTGGGAACATTAAAATATTAATTAAAAATATATAAATAATTTCCCCTCCCAAATAGAGAATTATTCTCTTTTGTGCTCATTTCTAGCCTTGATACTAAATCTGAAAGGTTTAACTTAGATAATTTATTTTTCTGGGTTCTTCCAGATATTGCAGCTCTTTCCAGTTTGGTAAAAATCAGTGATCGAGGAAACTATCAATTTAACAACGATATAGCACCACATTGCAATATTCAGAGAATGTGTTTTGATTAATGTTAAGACTGTTAGAGATTTGCCTTTTTAGCAGTTGATATGAGATGCACTGGCTAAATGTTACATGTGTAGTTATTTGCCAGTATTTTAGTATCATAGTATTACATAGCAACAGTAGTGTTACTGGTGAATTTCTTTGAAAGTTACTAACACCATTTTTAGACTCAGAAGTTAGTTTTAGATCCTCCAGAGCAACCTTGGAAAATCAATAAAATTTAATGAATAAAAAGATAGATGATGAAGTAATTAAATAACATAATAGATAGATATGGAAACTATAAAAGATAATTTTAAAAGTTATAATATGAGGTGTTTTTATTTAAAACTTATTGAATTTAAACTTACCCTATTATTGTTTACATTTTCATTTGATTTAATGTTTTTCAATTTAATATTTGAACTAGAAGTTTGAGGTTGGTCTTGCATAGGTAACTAAAGAAATTCAGTATGAATTAATAACCAAACAGTTACTGAACATATTATACAGTTACTGTTATATCAACATTAGAATTTGAAGTTACTTACTTCATTTTTAGGCTCTGATATTTGGAGTAGATCTCGCAGAATCTTGGAAAAATCAATAGAAGATTTGATAAATAAATAGGTAATGAAATTATTTAGTTCTAATTTTTATTCAATTAATGAATAAATATAACAGGTTTTAAATACTGTATAAGTTACAAGGTACATAGAGTTTATTAATTAGTTTGTAATCAATACTTACAGCATTATTAACTATAACATCATTTGGTTCGTTGTGAGGTATTTCATTTATAGATCCTGGATTTTCGTTCAGAACTGGTGGAATAACCTAAATAAATTAGGACCCTATTAATATCATTAAAACTTGCACATCACAAAATGATAGAGAAATTACTGTATGGAAAATACTGTATACTCTGTAATACCAGTTATTGTAGAGTGTACTAAACAATAGCCCACCTTTTTCTGGTGTGTCTGCTCTAAAGTAGTAAACAAAATAAACTTGGTATATATTTCGAAATATGTATGTATTTGTATGTGTGTTTGTGTGTAAGTATAGCAATATCAAATCAAATTCTATCCTATGATTTCTGAAAGAAACACTTACTGTACTTCTGGTTGTAGCAACATCTGATTCGAATTCTGGCATTTCAATTTTAGTCCCAGAAGACACGAGCAAATCAGATGCAGAAAACTTGGAAAAAGAATAAGATTAAATAAAATATCTACTGATTGATAATACATTGTAAATTGGTTTACTGACTTTTTTAATAATTTAAATTAATTTTAAAATAAAAATCAGACATAATAACAAACAAATACTTTCATCATTTCGGGAACGGTTTCAAAATTAGAAGAATAGACAGGGAAAACCCAGTCAAAAATAACGGGGAAACGGTTAGGAAAAACTTGGGATTCCCACAGAACTGGGGGTAAGCCACCAAGAACATAGTGGACTTGGCTGAAAAAATTGTTCCGGGAGGAAACCTAAGAGAAAGGAATGGTGGGACATCGAGTGCAAGGGGGCAATCCGGAACAGGTTCAAGGCGTGGAAAAATTGGAACCAGAACAAAACGCAGGAAAACCGCAAGGAATACATGGTAGAAAGAAAGCTTGTTCACAAAATCCTGAGGGAAAGAAGGAGAAATCTCCTTAATAACCAACTGTCTGAAATAGAGGCAAACCTCAAAAGGAATAACACCAGCCTCTTCTACAAAGGTTGCAAACAGAAAATCAAGGGTTTCACCAACTCTGGGCTGATGCTTAGGAGGAAGGATGGAGCCCTAGCACAGACCAGTGAAGAAAACTGTAATGTCTTTGCGAAATATTTTGAGGAATTGCTAGAACTGTCAAGAACCTGGGGAAAGGATGACAATGATCGATAACCCCCCCCGGAAGTGGAATCGAATCCACCAAATGATGAGGAACTGGATGAGATCATCGGGACCCTAAAGAACAACAAAGCGGCAGGAGAAGACAGTGTGCTTGCCGAGATGTGGAAGTTGACTGGGGGTGATTTCAAATTTTCAGGCTTCTTAACATAGAAAGAAGAATTCTCAGAAGAATCTACGGACCTAGGAGAACACCTGAAAGATACAGGTAGAGGTCGAATGAAGAAATTTATAAGGAAACAACAGACTTAGAAACTGATGTTAGGGTGGGAAGGCTAAGGTTATATGGGCACATGATGAATCCTGAAAGACTGAACCATACAATTTTTCACCGAATCCACTGTCACAACAATGCAACGGGATATTTCAAACAACTTAGGGATCATATGGACCAAGTGAGGTTAACAGACCGGGATTGTTTTTACAGAGATGAATACAGAAGGACGCTCCAAGAAATAAAGGTTCTTGTGGGAAAAAAGCGCCCCAAAAAGGGTCTCGGTTGGTCTGAGGAGAGAAAGCTTAGGCACACAGAGCTCATGAGGGACATATGGGAAAAGAAGAAGCGGATGAAGAGGAAGCATTAGTTGTAATATTCGCGTGGTCTTTAAGGCCTTTTCGTGGGAAAAAGAACAAAAAAAAAACAAATACTTACTTTGTTATTGTCAATAGCTTTATTTGATTCATAGTTAGGTATTTTATTGGCAGAACCAATATCTTGGGATGGATCTGGTGATGTAATCTAGAGAAATAGAAAAACATTATCTCCATATATCAGAATATCAATGAGAAGCAGCAGTGAAATTACATCATTCCTTAAAATTACCTCATGGTTTGAAATATTTCCTTCTGAAGTAATTGGTTCTAACTGCAAAGTGATTAATACTTTTAGATATTTATGAGTCATAAATCAAATATCATCATGACATTAGTTGGATTTATATTTACCTTGTTATTGTTTATAACTGCATTTGACCCACCATCTTGTGTTTCGACTTCAGACCAAGATGACAGCAGCGACTCTTGCACAGTAACCTTGGAAAGAAATAATGAGATGAAAATTATAAGTTAAATCAAAAGTTTTCATCGTAGAGGAACAATTTCTTCAATCTATACTTACGGTACTATTATTTATAGTTTCATTTGATTTAACTGTGGATTGAGAGGCTTGAAGATCTGACAGAATAATCTTAAAGAAAATCATTATGATTCAAAAACTTTGAAATATTTCTTAATTAAATAGAAACAAAATCTTTTAATTCAGTTAAGACGTTTCTAAATGTTAACTATAGTTTCTTGATTGTATACTTACATCACTATTGCTTACAGTTTCATTTAATTCACCATCTACTACTTCATTTTTAGAATTAATGCTTTGAGGTAGATCTGGTGGAGGAACCTAAGAAACACCGATATATGAATCATTAATGTAGTAAACGATCAAATCTAGTAGGTCTGATTAAAAACAAACCAGCAGCAAACAATAATATTTCCTGTCAATCTAGCTAAGCAATTTTGGACAAAAACAATAAGATTTACTAACTACATAGATCAAGAAATTATTGGATAATATTTTTTAACAGCCAAAGAGCAAGTGATAAAAACTTAATGTTGAAATCGACATTTCTTAGCTTAATACATAGTTTCTTGAATCTAAACTTACTTCATTATTGCTTATAGCATCTTTTGATTCAATGTCCAAAACTTCATTTATTGACAAAGAACATTCAGTCAGAAGTGGTGGAATCACCTGGAAAAATATTAATATGATTTAATAAATAAATAAATATAACATTACTGTTCTATTAGCTGACAACCTTCAAAGTGTTGTAACAGAAAAGTAAATGATTCAACCGAGAATGGCGAAGTTGCAGTTTTGTAAAAGCTCATTTAAATATTACCTTTTTTGAATAAATTATTTCTTCTGTAATTGTACATTCTGACTGAAAAATGTACAATATATATATATGAAAATAAAGTCTTAACTTGTAATGTAATTATTTATACCCTTGTTTTATTGGAAGGTTTTTATTATTGCCCAAAAATATTCCAGATCTGATGGAATAACTTTAAGAAAAGTTATTTTGATACACATGCAATTAATTACTATATGCAATGAATTGAAATTATTTGGATATAGTTCTAAATAAACTAAATGTGTCGAGAAATAAAAAAGATAATTACATTAGTTACAACTAATTAATTTTTTTGGAGCAATGATCTGTTTTATTTAGTGATATTTTTGGATGGGAGGGTGGAGTTGCGATTATGGTCAAATAATTTTTTTTATATCAGCTGAAATTGGACTTGCTGAGTAAGTTTGCTATATAATACTGCTTAAGTTGAGTAAATTTAAGTTTTAAAAAAATGTATCCCATGATCAAACTAATGAGAAGGGCTGAATCCTCATTAATACCACTGTATTGAAGGACCCTGGTTCTTGGAAGATCACTACTATACTACTCTACTCTAAGGGCACTATGCTCTTTGAAGTACCTTGGTGTCTTCAGCAATCCTCCTCAACACAGACCTGTCTTCCGCTGCCCTGGGATATTTACTATCCTTGGAAAGTGAATTCATAAAGGAATGCTGTGCTACCTGAAGAGAAATACTGTTAAACAGAAGGTATAGGTTGAACATGGAATGACAGCAGCACTGCAATGAGCATGAATATTATCTGTTCGAGTACAGGCTTAGAGCCAGGATAAAATAAAAAAAGGGGGGTATTGTGGAGAGGATGGTGAGGTCAGAACTGAAGCAGCAAGAAGTTTGTAATGGTTATCGCTTGAACCTCCGTTGGCCGGGAGTAAATGTAAGCATGAAAAAAGATAATTATTCCGCAGGTTGTCCCTTCGAGTTGAGTCACATGTTTAAACTTTTCATTCGTTTCCCTTTTAATATTTTCTATTCCCGATAATCTTCCGAGGCGTCTGAAAAGAAGATGGCTCCTTGACTTCTTAGTTGAACTTATGATTTGAGTACTGCCAGTGGGTAGTTTCTCTACTTGTCATTTTCACATGTCATTATGTATCGCTTAGCACATTTACTAGATGTATTTTTATTATACAGTTGTAAATATCAATAAATAAATTAAAAAAAAAAAAAAAAAACATTTTCTAAAAATACGATTTTTTTTTTTTTATTCTCTTTATTTCCAGATCGGCTATTCCTAGCCTTACATGGTTTTTTTAATAATGAAATTTTAAGATTTAACACTTAGTGAAAGTGTGGGTTTCGTCTCATGCAAGAGACACCCCTAACTGTACATTATCAGATTATTTACAGAGAAGATGTAAATATATAATAGCGTTTTTTCATATAAAAGAATAATAGTAGTTTGAAAATAAAGCATGTGAATAAGTAAACAAAAATAACATTAATGTAATAATAAACAGAACTATAGTACTATAAAACGGAAAACTGAAAGAAAACAGGATTATATTACATTTTGTTAAAGCGATTGGTGAGAAACGTTATCTATTGAGATCACATCAGAATATCTTTCAAGAGTCTTGGTTTTAGTCTTGGGCAAAAATACGATTAATCATCAGCTTTAATAAGGGAAATAGAATGTAATAATGGGAAATTATTCCCACTTCGGTAATCATTTCATCTAGAAATAAACTTTTCAGCAAAAATATATTATCTATACTTCGAAATGTTAGTAAAACTTTATTCTTGATGAAATGGTTATTGAAACACTCATTACCCATAATTACATTCCATTTTTCTGACCATAGCTCACCATAATTGGTATTTTTGGAAAATATTAAAAATGAAATGAATAAACAGTTAAAACTTGTAACTCAACTCGAAGCGGAACAGATATTTATTCATCTATTTCTTGTTTGGACTTTGAGTCCTCTAAGTTCAGGCTCATTCCACGGTGACGGGTGTTAATTTTCACTCATTCAATTTGGTATAGATCATAAACTAAATGCATTAGCGTAGTCGCTTTTAGGTAATTAAACAAATTTCAATGAAGTTTACTTTTGACAAAAATTAATAAT
The DNA here is from genome assembly GCA_964056705.1 of Troilus luridus. Taxonomy (NCBI): domain Eukaryota; kingdom Metazoa; phylum Arthropoda; class Insecta; order Hemiptera; family Pentatomidae; genus Troilus; species Troilus luridus. The sequence continues at coordinate 66,467,281 of OZ057415.1, forward strand.
TTATAAAATGAAGTTTAATAGCAGTAAATGTAATTTTTAATGCTGTGACAGATGTTACTTCCTCATAAGGTCTACTGGGGTTCTTGCCTAGTAAATACAAAAGTTTAGGTCTACTGTGATGTTTTGTTTACAAAATGCAGTACGTTATTAAAAACCAATCTGTAACAATTTTGTTTTCATAGAAAAATTACACAATCAGCAATAATTAATTATGTTAAATCACAGTTGAGTATGTGACGGGTGTTACAGAGGAATGTGATGGGTGTTACGAGTGAAAAAATTATATAGAAAAATTAGACTTTTATATAGCAAATGTTATAAATTATAGTTATTAATGCATTATTTTTCAAACACAGTACATAGGCACTTCGTACAAGTTTATTTTCCCAGTCCTCTTTTCGGCTCGCACTTGGGACAGTAAGTTGATGAATTGGTTTGGGTGACCAAAATACTTGTGAGTAAATGTCCTAGCACTTCCTCAACGCAAGAACACGTTTCCGAACCATAATGGCGGCATATTCAAACTACTATTGTGGGAATATGAAATTGAATGTATGAACCATAATTTTTACCAGCTTTTTTGCTAAAATTTGTGAATTTTATTGCCGATATCTTAAAATAGGATAATTTTGCTATGCAAATATGACAGTTATAAAACTTAATTACACTTTTCACTTATTTCATTTTATTCGCGATTAGCGTGGAATGAGCCAGGAGTAAATGAACAAAAAAAGAACGAAGCGATTGGATCATATTTTGACCAGCCACAAAGCATATATCCAATTAGCGAGATATACAGAAGAATTACCTCTTGGGTTTAAGGCTAACAGATATATATAATTTAATAATGAAGAAAAAACCTTATTCCAGTCAACAATTTTTGTTAAAAAATTAACAAAAGATTAAAAAACGTTTCGAAATTTATTTGTCATTTTCAATTTTAGTAGTTCTTCGCTTGAAAATGACAAATAAATGTCGAAACGTTTTTTAATCTTTTGTTAATTTTTTAACAAAAATTGTTGACTGGAATAAGGTTTTTTTCTTCATTATTAAATTACATAGATAAAGAAGTTAGTCCAGTATATAAGAAATATCTTATAAAGAAAATGAGCTAACAGATAATCTGAATAAAGGAAGTTTGATATTTATTTGGACCGCCAATAACATCATCTGCACCAAATTACAGCGAGATCTCCAAGGCAGTAGACATGAGTAAAAGAAACCACCACTATACAGGAATTTGCAAAGTAGAGGTTCATTTGTGTCTAATGTTCATTCTTATAAAAGATATTTTTTTGGGTTTTGTCCCTTTAATTCTGGATATGCTTTATTATGAAAAATTAAGCCAAATAATACGTCCAAGCTTTGGTATACATACCTCTTTGGGGGCTTCGGAAAAACAATGAACATTATCACCAACAGGCAAATGTTTTTTCTCAGAAACTCTGAATGAAGTTTCACAATGAGCTGAGATCTGTAAAATAAGAAATCTATGAAGTAGGAATTCATTAAAAAAAATGTATTCAACAATCATCTATTAAGTAACCGCAAATACCACCTGTAAGTTTTAAACTATTTTATAATTTTGTGCTGTACTATGCTGTGAAATTAACACGCAAAATTGTTCAATTCATTACTAAATTTCCAAAATAACCAAACAAAAAGAAAAAAAATCTAAATATGCCAATGGTGAGAGAACTATTAAGGAGCCGTTCTTGATAAGATGTCATCTAGAACCTAACTCACAACTTGGAGGAATTATAGAATCACTTGGAATCAGTTTTCATTAATGCAGACGAGCAAATTTAAAACAGTAAGAGGACACGGAGAAAGAAAATCAGATGGTACTCGATTAAAGTAACGGGAAGGAAATAGCTATGAGGAAAAGGGAAAACTATATCCCTATCCAAATTCCATTGCTGTTGCTTAAGAGTTAGTTTCCTATCTAACAGTGCTTTCCTCATTACCGCATCCTCCAAACGAATTCTCAATTTCTTCCTCTACAGTTATTGTGCAATCGGAAGAGGTGGGATTTCATCATGCGCCGATGGAAGACTCTAAGGATGGAAATCTCTTCTTGTTACAATCAATTGTGAGAAGATTGGTCTTGATTGATTAAAATAATGTTTTTAAGAACTCCTGCTATATTATTTTACTATTAACAACTTTGGTAGTTAGAATATTTATCTCGCGACAGAGTAAAACCGGCTATGTATCTGAGAGTTTATTAAACCTAAGTAGTGTTCAGTATTAAAAGTAAGTATTGGTCCGTGGATAGAAGTTAGCAGAGTTAGTAAGCAGAGATTGGTGGTATCGGTGTCGAGGCTCATTATTACCATAGAAAAAATGTCTATTGTATTAGCAGAAAATGCAATTAAGCGATTACGGTTCTGGCTTAGTAAAGTAACCGATTATCTACACGACTTTTTCAACAATATCCCAACATATCTGTTTGCTTTACTTTTTTCGGGTAGTGTTTGTTGCTCGTGAAACGTATGTGGGTGCATGAGGTGTTCAGGATCAAAAGCGGATAACTCCAAATTTCAAAAGTTGAATTTTTTGCAGCTTTCGCTAGTTCAGTCGAACAATTTTGTCTAACACGACACTTGGTCGCATCATTTATCATGGTTACAGTCCTGTCCTGAATCTGAAGTTTCGGGAACATGGAGTATGACTACACTAGCTAAAGAATTGAATGAGTAGATTTTTGTAATTTTGGAGTTGTCCGCTTTTGATCCTGAACGTCTCATATAATATTAATCCACAAGTGTAATATCAATATACGTAAGAAAGACAAAACTCACTTGTTGGTAGTTGTGATCTCTCTTTGTATCGGCAGTATTCATTCCGACAGCCGAGTTAGCTCTGTCCTTCTGAACTGTTTCTTGTCGTCGGTTTCGGGCCGTAACGGAGGTCTGAAGTAGTGCGTGTGTTAGTCTACGTTAATCAGAAAATGAAGGAGAAACACAAAGTTATTGGAATTACCTCATTAGTGCTACTGGGTTGAACTGAAGGAGTGAATCTCTGCTTCCAAATAAAGTATGCTCCGAATGTAAAAGCGGCAACTGTGACTAGAGCTGGAGTAAGGTATGGATGATACTCACTACTCATTTTCTTACAATCTTTTTCCAGAAACACTACCGCGAAAGGGCAACCTGATCGAGCAAAGGAATTTTGTTTTTCCTCTCTCTAAACCATATTTTTCATATTTTATATTTTTTTTATATTTATCATTTTTAACTTGCTACATTATGTTACTGATAAACAGGGTTGGTAACAACCGTTTAATTTAAATAGGAGTCAACATAGTTTTAACCTTTTTTAAAAAAAAAAAAGATAACCATATGATGAACTGTATAAGGTTATGGCATAAGATATCGTTTAAAAGTAATATAATGCAAAGCGAACATTAGTTTTTGTAGTGATTATGGGCAAAAAATATCCAGTATTTATGGGTCCCTACAACTTGTATTGTATTAGAAACTTGGCGAAATAAAAACAGGGTATAAGGCATCATTAGTTGAACAGAATTTCCAAGAATCATTAGGTACTGCAATCTTCTGAAATTGACAAAACTCTGCGTTTGTTAATTATTTTTAGCTTTGAGGTCTAAATTAATGTCAATCCGTGGCTATGGAGAATAATTTAGGTGAAAGAGAACATTTTGGAGACAGAAATTTGCTCAAATCTGCTTTGCTAAGGATGGAACAATGAATCCTTTAAAAAAGAGGTACGGACAAGGAGACAGCTTTCAAACACCTAGAAAAGTCCGAGGAACTGATTCTAAAAGTTCTCTCAATATTCATTTTAAGAAAAGATTGAAGGATATAGGAGATAACATGAGATTAATTAAAGTTTTAAATGCTTGAAGTCACATCATTGGGGATAGCAACTTATTAAAAGCAACATTAAATGATAAATTACAAATTATTAAGGAAAACTAGAAAAATATGGTGTAGACCAACAAGTCGAATCAGAAAACAGTCATTCGAAGCCCAGCCAATCAGATTACTGGAAGAAAAGACTTTCCTGGGATCTGAATAGTTATAAATACTGAAGGACAGAAGGGTATCTTCAGTCTCATACTATGCCGTGAGGAAGCTGGCAGCGAATTGTTTAGTGAAGCATTGGTGAAGAATTTAACATGATCGAAACCCGAAGAAACCTATGACGAAAGGATTCAGACTATGGCCGTGGCAATTTAAGAGAGTATTTATATTACAAATAATTTAAGAAAAACATAAAAATATAGTGTTTGTATTGTTACAACGTTACAAACAAGTAAAAGTATAAACAGGTCATTTGGCTCCGACAGATTTCAAAAACTCTATCATCGCAGGTTTCTTATACAACGTAGCCAAGTACAGCGGTGTCCATCCATCCTCGTCTTTCGGATTGACCTTGGCGCCAGCGCGGACCAGCAGCTTCGCGACTTCCAGATGACCCCCGCAGGCTGCCAAGTGCATGGCGGTCCATCCTGCTCTGTTCGTCAGCTCGATGTTGATGGGCTTCGTCAGTATCCACTTCACCACCGACCTCCGCCCTCTCATGGCGGCCCTGTGCAATATCGTGTATCCAGTGTAATCTCTCTTATCTATGTCAGCGCCTTTTTCTATTAGAAGCTCTAAGATCTCCTTGAACCCATTCTCCGCTGCAACGTGCATTGGATACAGGCCTTTCCTGTCCTGAACGTTGCATGAAGCGCCAAGTTTCAACAAGGCTTTTGTCAATTCATAATCGCCATTCTTTACGGCATTAATTAATAATTTCCTTTTGTCATTTAAAACAAGACCGATTACTTCTTCATCTGGCGTATGAGGTGATATTTTCAGGTATTTCTTCACTATAGTTAAACTCTGCAAATAAAGAATAATAAATTATTAATTTACGAAACATTCAAGGCTGTTTATATAAAATAATTATGCTACTTTGAATATTTAGCTTTTTTTTAAAGAATAATATAACCCTCTTTTAACTATTGGTGAGATAGATTCCTATCGGTCAGAAAATAAGATATTCTTTTCATCCTCTATACGATTATGGGCTGGTCACTTTGCTAGAATGGATTTGAGTGACACCCCAAAGGAACTGGTGGAAGAACAGCCAATCCGGACTAGGAGGGAAAGAAGGGCGAAACTGCAAAAGCTGGATTGTGTGGCTGAGGATCACCGAGCATATTAGAAATCAATGTTTCTAACTCTACGTTTTCAACTCTTCATGGTCGACTGATTTCCCGAAATCCGTTATCTATTACTGATTACATAATCTGATAAGTAATAATCTAATGATGTATTTCTCTACACTACACTCCTTCCTCTTTACCGTTTTTTCTTTATCACCTCACACTCGTTGTCGGGTTGTCCCGTTGGGAGATCATATTCGATTGCGCTAGTTCGCCTTCTGAGGCTGCAAGACACCAAATGTCTTCCTACTGATGATAATCCCCCTGTCAAAGTAACCCCCTTATCGTAGTTAGTTTTGATTTGCAATATATTAGCTATAATTATACTTTTCACATCTAGCTTCGAACTCTCCTGAATGGAGGATATTCTCTATCCAAAATATGCCTCTGCGAGAGACACAAAGTTTCCGCTTCCGATACGACTCTTTTCAAAGCTATTGCTAACTTAAAAATTATTCTCAATATGCGGTCGCTATACCATTGGAACCTTAACCCTGATACCCGGCATTGTCTTATTTCATTTCAAAAGTTTTATCGCCAGTCTCTCTTAACCTTTGTTCTCCAACTTGTTCATATTTCCAATGCAAATTTAATCCCTTTAGAAATTATGCAAAACTTCTCATGGTCTCGTTAGTGCTATGCGAGTTGTCTCTTGTCTCATCTCCGTTTCGGAATAAAACAATTTTTCAGGATGTAGGGCGTTGTTCCTAACCGACTCTAGATCCAACATTGCGTCTTGGGATGGTCATCGCTAAGCCTTTTTACTTTAAATACGTTCAAAATACGACTTAAAATATTTCAGTCTCAACTTACTGACACAAAAAGAGCTAATTTATGAGTTCTCTTTTTTATTCGCTTGTTTTCAATTCTTTCATCATAGTTTACTTCCTCTTGTGTGGCCATTGAAACACACCCTTGTCACAACTTTAGCATTAGTTATAGATAGCAATATAATATTAAAATTTATCTTTAAACTAAATTATTCTGTCCCATTTAACGATAGTTAACATATGGTCTATGTTATTATTAGAGCAGTCCAAAGAGGTATTTATCCTAGCTATAAGGAGCAGGGTTTATTTATTGTTTGTTTGTTTTATGTCATGGCCAATCGGACGAAGCAATAATGGGAGCCATACATTTTGTATATCCAGATATAATTAGAAGGGGCGTTTAGCGAATATCTGATATGGGACAGGCTCGGGTGACATACCATGGAATGAGGCAAAAGTACTCATTGAATTAAATTTTTCAAATTCGTATTAACGCACAATAGTTGAGGTACGGATGATAAAAAAAGTGTTAAAGATCATTTTTTAACGTTCGATGATTTGATATGGCAGGTTATATATATATATATATATATATATATATATATATATATATATATATATATATATATATATATATATTCTATACAGATTGATTATATACTCTGCTGAATCTTAGGAAGATTCAGAAAAAAACTTCAAATTCATGTTCGAACCTAAATATTCTAGGGAAGAAACCAATAAAGAGAAGTGGGGAAGTACTGACCTCTTGCAATTCTTTTGGAGATAGTTTTCTAACTTGTCTCGGTATTTCAAATGAAATTTTTTTGAGTTTTTCATCTGAAATTGTTTTGGGTTTTTCATCTGGAAGTTTTTTGGTCTTTTCATCGGGTATTTGTTTTGGCTTTTTCGCAGGAATCTATAACAAAGAAACATGAATAATTAGAATTGAAATAATAGTAACGATTATTATACTTAGGCATTTCATATAAAAAGTTGAAATAAATTAATTGAGCTATTTAATTTCCTACAGATTTCATAATGAATTATTTTCTTTATCATTACAAAATATCTCCAGAAAATATGTACAACTAAATTCATATTTCTTAATTAATATTAGTTAACCTAAATGGGGCTGAAAAAGGTCCGTGGGGAGGTAAGAGAATGAATTTTTAAAATAGGGTTGAACTATTTATTTGAAAGCCAACGTTTCGACCCACACTGTTCGTTTTTAACTCATACATTTGATCTTAATATAAGCCCTGTAGAAGAATTGCAATAGGTGTCGAAACTTTAGCTTTCAAATTTGGCTATTTAAGGAATTCAGTCATTGAACTCCATCCTGACAATTTTCTTCCCGAAATTCATTTTTGTCTGATCTAGATTTAAAACCTAATGGAATGTAATATTACGTATTTAATATGAATAAAATATCTTATCCTTATCTGATTTTGTTATCACATGACTAACAATTTTTTTGACCTATGATATCAAGTTATTTCAAATACGTCTTCAGGTTAAAATATTTAAACAGCATACAATGAAACAAATCTAACCTCCTTTTGTTTTTCTTCAGCTGTTCCTTGAATTTCTTTTACTGGACTCACTCTTTTTTTATGAGCCTGCAAATAAAAAAAATATAATGATGTAGTTAGCATAATTAAAATATAATAATGTATGTGTATTGTGTATTAATAATTAAAAATATTAATAACCACAGAAGACTTGAGAAGATTAAACACCAACATAGAAGACATTCAAGATCGTAAAACCTGTAGAAACAAAACTATGAACCAGAAACTTGAAGTTATATCACAATCTACACTAAGCAGGCGTAAATGGACAGATGAACAGAAGAAGGTTCAAAGTGAAAAAATGAAAAGGTTTTGGGAAGACAAAAAGAATAAAAAAGTCACCACCCAAAGCTAGATTTTTGTGTTTTCATCGCTCTCCTTAGAGGGGAATATACGCAAATAATAATAATTAAAATATTAATATAATCAGTGATAAAATCCTAAATTGTTCTTGAACATTCTATCCGTTTTCTGTTAGACGTTGAATGTTGAGATGCTTTTTTTCCAATTTTATCCAAACCTTTCAACTAAATTTAAGCCAATGAGAATGGTCAGATTACCCACTGACATCTATTAAATAAAGTATCGAGAACTTTTGAAATATATACATTGAATAAAAAGCTAAGCATATTATCATATCTTATCATAGTTGTGCTGTGACGCAATTAAGAAGAATCCCGCTTAAGCGCCTGAGTGAGTAACTGAGGGACTGCATATCCCATATTGTGTATTGCATTGTACGTAATATTATGTGTATTGTATTGTACGTCACATTGTGTATATTGTACTGTACGTAATATTGTGTGTATTGTATTGTACGTCATATTGTGTGTATGGTCTATTGCATTGTACGTTATATTGTGTGTATTGGAAACCTTATAACATGGAATTAGAGTAAAGGTTAAGCTGATTTAATTTATGACACTTTCGACAAGCTTCAATAATAATTTGTGTTAATGGACAAATGTGTCTACTTTCATAGTTCATAGCTTATAACTATTTGAATGCACCAATAAAATCTAAATGACATTGAGACTGAGAGATTCGCCAATAGGGTTGCCAATCTTTCGAATTAAATCTAAATTTAAATATATCTGCTGTACCGGTGAATAACTGGGCTAGTCGATCATCATTCGAAAATGAGTTAATTATATTGAAGGAAGCGATATCGTGTTACTCGTAGAGCATAAGTACCTAATTGAAACCTTGGGTTAAAATACAGTTATTACTACTGATATTACAACTCAATTTCAAGCCAAAGACTATGAGAATGTCACGATTCCGATTCGCTCAATAGAATTACTATCTGTAGTCACATATTATATTCGAGTATTTGTAGTTAAAATCGACACTAAAATCATTAACAAAAAATCACGATATAGATTCGCCGATAACCAACTATTTTTTTATCTACTTATCTCTAACGGTACTTGACTTAAGTACTTGGGCCTCTTTAAAAATTCTTATGCGCACAGACTGCCCTAAACTATCTTTTGACATCCAACGAACGAAGGTAGTCAACGATTTAGGTCTACCTCTCCTTCTTCAATCCGGATGTCTCTCCATCATCATTTCAGAGTCTAACACGCTCCATTCTTCGAGCATGTCCCAGCCATTTTATTCCTTCCTTGTTTATGATGGAAAAGTATCCGATGTCTCATAATGGTTTCTTATTTCCTCATTGGTTTGCTTCTGCCACCGCTCCTCTTCTTTTGCGAGGCCATAAATCTCAAGAATTTCCTATCCCACATATGTAACAACCTTCATCTGCCTCCCTTCCATTCATAACTACTGGTTGCAATACCTATTCTGCTAGGATTCGATTGTTTAAATGAGGATGTGTCGATAATGGAAGGAACTGTAATTAGAAACATTGAACAATTTGCTGATTGACCAGAATATCCTCCATAAGGCATTTTACAATAATCATGATAATAATAATAATAATAATAATGGTATATATGGTAATAATACTAATTTATGTCACTATTTCAAGGATAGATTCTGGTCTAACTGCACTAAATCTATGGCTACACCTACATTGGATACGATTCGGTCCGACGTGATTCTATCACATAATAAATAATATTAATTTTATAAATTAAAAGAGCCAAAAGTTATACCTCTCGATATATTTCAGTCATTTGGTTTGGTAGTCTCATCGTATCACGTCTTATCGTATCACACCGGATCCAATGTTGGTGTAGCTCAAGAAGAGATGCGGAACCAGTAGTTCTTACAGAAAATGAACGGTTGACGGAATGGAAAACAAAGTTTCCATTCCGTCAACCGTTACATGGTAGATTCTATCAGAAATTAATTGATAGCTCCATTGACAAGGATATGCCAGTTGAATGGTTAAAGGCTGGCAAGATATTCTCCGAGGCAGAGGGGTTTGTTATCGCCATTCAAGAACAAGTTATCGCCACCAGATCATATAGAAGGCATGTCTAAAAGACGCATCAACGCCAGATAAATCTCGGCTATGCTCGGCTACATTGGAATCAATCCAGCACATTACTGGCATATGTGGAGTGTTGGCTGGCACTGAATATCTCCAGAGGCATAAGAATGTGGCCAAAATTTTGCATCAAGCTCTGGCGGTGAAATACAACCTTCTAGATGTAAAGGCACCATATTATAAGTATCATCCCAATAGACTTCTACAAAAAGGTCCCCTTAAGTTATATTGGGATGAATCCATTATAACAGACTACACTGTGCATCATAATAGACCAAATATCCTGCTTATAAAATCGAGTGAGAGGAAAGCAAGTATAATTGATATTGCGATCCCTAACGACAATAATGTAAACTCAACTGTTGGAGAGAAACTTCGAAAGTATTAAGAACTTGCGGCTGAGCTTAAGGAGCTATACGATATGGTAAGCGTGGTGGTAAAACCTATTATAATCTCCACGAATGGATTGGCTCCTGAATCCACGGCGGAGGGCATTGAGAATCTAGGAATTCCGGTCGAGGTTTTAAAGGAGGCTCAACAGGCAGTTCTCCCAGACACAGCCAGGATCGTCAGAAAATTTCTATATTTATGCTACGAATTTATTACAACAATTGTCATATGTCGTAAGCTAACAATGTTTAAAGATGAAAAATATAAAAATCAAAAAATAATAACTGCAGATCGATAATAATGGCTTGTCCCCCACCTCTGCTTTGAACCCGCAAATGCGAGAAAACAAATAGATAATAATAATTGTATGCCATGATTTCGAATAGCTATTTACTTTTTAAACTGTAAGTTAAATTAATTCTTACCTCTTTTATCCTCAGAGTCGTTCCATCATCCTTTACACCTTCCTCCGAGTCCTAAAAGAATATTTTTTGAATGATTCTTTTATACAATACATTACAATAATTCCATTTTTTTAAACAATTAATGATAATTATTAATATTAATGATTCCGTCATTTAAGGAGGAATCATTAATATTGACAGGAAACGGTCTTACGGTTTTAAGTTAGTAATTTTTAAAAGGAAATACATTTGCAATATTAATAAAATAAAACAATTGTAACACTACAACCTATAAAGGGTCTTGGGTTCGTAACGTGAATGAAACTGTACTGTTCCCTTGTTGTGGAGGGAGGCCATTTGTCCAAGATCACCCTCACCACCAAGTTTTCCTCCCAATAAGGGTAACCATTTTAGGGGCTGGGTGATTCCCGGGAGGGTCTCCGTCTCACAGTCCCTTCCCGGCTGTCAACAGTTTACACTGGTCTACATAAAATTTGCCTTTTTCATGAAAATGTTCTATTTTGATAGTATTTCACTCGCTGAAGATAAATATACAAGTTAAAATTCATAGTTAGCTCTTATTGTTCATTTGTGCTATATTTAGTAGCGCGATTGATTTATCACATTAATGATGATAATTCCAAATATTTAGGGACTACCCGCGGAAATTTCTTATTTGTTTGTTGCGTCTAACGCTGTATATGTTTTATTTACCAGTTAAAACCTGAAATTGTCATAGTTTTTTGGAATTTTTTTTTACTAATCTACAGTTTTTATTATATCGTGTTAATTTTTTAATAGTGGAGATAATTTTTGCTAAATATATGGTAAAGTGACCCATATTAACCAAAGATGCTCAAAAACTCAACGTTTTGATCTTTACACTACAAGAAAAAAAATTGGAATCCAAGACTAAGCCTAAATCCTGGAGAAGACATCGTCAAGTGCCTTCCTCTGGTAAATTCGTAAAACATTCTTCTACCACCTTACATATTAAATTTGACTAATGAAAAATTTTGTGAAGGCTTTCAACAATGATAGACCAGCATTCAAATACTTGCGCGGTAAATTTACATGTATAAGCGACTCCAAAATAAAGGAAGGTATCTTCATCGGACCTGAAATAAGAGAGATTCTAAAGGACCAAAACTTCGATTCAGTTTGGTAGGGCTTTGAAAAAGAAGCATGGGAATCTTTTAGAGCAGTTGTTCGTGTTTTTTTGGGCGATAAGAGAAATGAGAATTATGTTGAACTTGTGAACAATCTCCTTCAAAAGTATCAACAGTTGGGTTGCAATATGTTCCTAAAACTTCATTTTCTTCATTCTCATCTAGATTTTTTTCCTTTTAACTGCGGTGATGCAAGTGACGAACATGTTGAACGATTTCGCCAAGATATCTCGGCAATGGAAAAGAGATACCAGGGCCTATGGAATGCGTCAATGTTAGCGGACTACTGCTGGGATTTGAAAAGAGATACCCCAGAAAGCAATTACAATAGTTTTAAAAAAAATAAATTGTTTTGTACTTTAACATGTTACTATAAGTCAAATTTTGTATATTAGTTATATTTACAAAATAAGAGCAAATTAAATTTATTCGTGTTTTCGTATTCAGGAACCTCAAAGCAGTATAAAAATATAGTACTCAATTGAAAGGCATACAGAACGTTAAATTTTGTAGACCAGTGTTATTATATTCCACAGCCGGATTTCAACCCAGGGCGTTACAATAATCAGATAATCCCGCACTGTTGTGCAATAATTATCAGTTTTAATCATTAATTAGACATTACAATGTAAGGTTATCACACACTAATATTTTTCAAACATATTGAATTAATAAAAAAGGGAGAAATAAAATGATTATCAGAATGCGAGTGGAAAATTAATAATATAAAAAAAAAACAACCTTAAGTCTCTTAAATTAACTAACCATTTTAGGCACAACCTGGACAGCTGGGGATGTTATAAAACATAAACTCCTGATAAGTTTAAATACACAGAACAAACTACTCAATATTAAAAAATAAAAGTGTAGTTTAAGAATTTTAAACTGGTTGAAATTTAAATTAATAAAATTAGTTGAAATTTCTACCATCATAGATAAAATTAGATAACATAAGTTGAAACCTGTTTTATTCAGACTTATTTTATTGAAACTTTAAGCTTTTTCAAAAATCCTAACAAATCTGGCTAGATTGGTTTATTTCATTAATATTTTACTTTATTTTATTTAATTTTAATTTTTTTATATTATTGTTTTATTTTCTATATTCAAAAAAAATTACTTTTTTTATTTGGTTTTTTTTATTATAATTTTTTTATTTAATTTAATATTTTATTTTGTTTTATTTTATTTTTTATCCTATTTTATTTTGTCTGATTAGCTGTTTAAATACAAACTCACCAGCTATTCTTATTTATTTCCATCATCTATATTTGACTGGATTTTACTTAATTTTTTCGTTTTATTTTATTTTTTAATATTTTATTTTATTTTTCATTTTTTAAATTCATTTTTGCTCTAAATATCTACACAAAATGAGGAGAAAATAAGATGTTAATTTCTTACGAACGATGTCGTGGGACCATCACGAGCTTGTTCCTTCCTTTCAGTGCCCTGAAAATGATTTCGGATTAATTTCAATTAATATTAAAAAGTTCTAATAACTCTCAAAAGGAATTAGCTCCAAGATAAAAGATTTTCTTTCAATTTTTTTTTATTTTACTTCATTTTTTTTATTTCTAATCTTTTTTTAATTTTTTTTTTTTAGCTTGACCTGCTAAATTTGGTTTGGAAAAATAAGAGGACCCCAAAGGGCTGGGAAGTTGGCAATTTAATCCCTATATTCAAAAAAGGTGACAATAGAGAGTGTCGGAATCATCGGGGCATTTCTCTTTTAAGAATACCTAGTGAAATATACTCCAAGAAATTTAAAACCTCCGAAATTGTGAAATGGAAATAGGCTGCAGGTAAAAGTTTGGGAACAAACTATAGAAGCTACAGTAATTACGGGATGTGGTCGGGAAGAAACTGTTCTTATCCCAAGAATACCTCTAATACCATCCGAGTGTACATTTTAATTCAAGAGATTACAGTTTTTGATATTACATATTGGATTTCAATCGAAAGTTCTGTATTTATGCCAATTAATATTTAATAGGACATTTTATTAACATCGATCAACAAAGGGATAAGAATTAGCAGGCTGGCTGAATTCACTATTGCCTTAAGTCATTGTGAATAATATGGAGTTCATAATTCACTCTCCGTTTAAACTCAACATAAGTTATTATTCAAAATCAATGTCGCGGGAAAAAGCTAGTATCTACACAAATGAAGAGTAAATGAGATGTTATTTTCTTACGAATGATGTCGAGGGACGATCACGAGCTTGTTCCTTCCTTTCAGTGTCCTGAAAATGATTTCGAATTAATTTCAATTAGTATTAAAAATTTCTAATAACTCTCGAAAGGAATAAGAAATAAGCTCCAATATAAAAGATTTTCTTTCAATCCTTTTAAATTTCTTATTTTATTTTATTACATTTTTTGTTTAATTTATTACTCTATTTAAATTTTTATTTTACTTAATTTTTTATTTTATTTTTAATTTTTTAATTTTATTTTCACTCTTAATATCTACACAAAATGAGGAGTAAATAAGATGCTAATTTCTTACGAACGATGTCGTGGGACCAGCACGAGCTTGTTCCTTCCTTTCGGTGCCCTGAAAACGATTTAAAATTATTTTCAATTAGTATTGAACAGTTCTAATACCTCTCAAAAGGAATGAGAAATAAGCTCCAAGATAAAAGATTTTCTTTTAATTTCTTTTTTTATTTTATTGATTTTTTTGTTTTATTTTTTACTTTATTTAAATTTTTATTTTACTTAATTTTTGTTTTATTTTTTACTTTATTTAAATTTTTATTTTACTTAATTTTTTGTTTTATTTTTTAATTTTTATTTTCTTTTTAATTTTTTAATTTTCTTTTTACTCTTATTATCTTAAATGAGGAGTAAATAAGATGTTAATTTCTTACGAACGATGTCGTGGGACCATCACGAGCTTGTTCCTTCCTTTCAGTGCCCTGAAAATGATTTCGAATTAGTTACAATTAAAATAAAAAATGTCTAATGACTCTCAAAAGGTATGAGAAATATACTCCCAGATAAAAGAATTTCTTTCTAATTTCTTTCTTTTTATTTTATTTCATTTTTTTTTAATTTACTTTTTTTTGTTTTATTATTTTATTTTTTACTTTATTTAATTTTTCATTTTACTTTATTTTTCGTTTTATTAAATCTTTTATTTACGATTTTTTTTGTTTTATTTTAATTTAAATTATTATTTTATTGTGTTTATTGCGTTCCTTTGCAATAGAATTAATAGTACTTATTTTAATTTATTTTATTGCCTTGTATTATCTTGTCTTGTCCATTTATTCCGGTACACTAGTTTTCTTTATTTTAAAAAAATTAAAAGTATTAAATCTTCTGTTAACCATGTGTACTCGGGTCGATCGATAATTTCACTTGTTTACATTCTTATTTTATTTTTCTGTGGCAAGGCATGTTTGTGTAGGTATATCTATCTAAATAAAGATATATATATAGTATTTTTTTTGGTCATTTCTATAGAACATGGAAATCTTGTTGTTGGTATTCTTACAAATATATTTCATGCCGGAGAAAAGACACCCTTGAGGATATCACCCAGCCATATGCTCATGCGAGCCACGGTTCCACAACCAATTATTCAACAGTTTCCTTGTCGCCAACGAACCTCGCCGTACGCCTTCTACGCCTAGCCTTTGCCGCCATATTCACACACCCGTGAGTGAGAGATAACCATTTGTTTCATTTTAGGCTTCGTGGTTTTCACCAGGCGGTGGTGGCTGAGCAGCGAAATGGATTTCACGCCAGAAGTTCCTTAACTTTGATTACCCCTTACTAATAACTTAGCCTGCTCTTCCAACTCTTCCCTAATATTTCTTCATATCTATTCCTAAAGGCCTGGACTCCTAAGTTTGATTTCAGATATATCTTTCCGAAGGTACTGCACATCATTCCTCATTTTTTTGTGATCTTATTTTTTATAAGTACCCACTGCCAAAGATTACACCATTACCTTCTATTTACCATGATGAAAAAATGAGCTTTTAGTAAAAACATTAAATGGCACACTAAAATAAATATAAAATGACACTTGTAAGTTGTATTTTTTCACTGTCAGGGCTTGAATATGAGACTAACCTAGTCTCGAAACGTCGCCTAAAGAAGTGGAAATAAACTGACTGAAACATAATATATATACACACTTTGATCTCTCGGGATATATTACGATTTAGAAGATTTTTCTTGAGAGGCCAGTTGCATTTGTTGGCATACTAAATTCCAATTTTAGAAGAAATAAGTACTTACCAGAAATTCCAAATCATGAAAGAAAAATTTGTAGTGAAAGAAAAATGCATATGACTCGATTGACATATCGGTTCTTATTCAAATTCTGAAGGAATTTGGATTGTATGATTAATCGAGGGGAATCATTCAACGGACCTTAACTACTAATCCAAACAGTAATTCAGAGGAGTGGTTTTGGACACCTTCGAAGAAATTAAGACTGGATTAGGCAGGAGAAGGGCTTTTCAACTGTCTACATAAAAAAATCATTCGTGAGTAGCGAAAGGGAATGGACGATGATGTCCAAAATTAAGTATGACTGGGATACAAAAAATTGGTAATTGGTAATTTTGTTGCAACACAACAAATATCTTGGTAAGTGGATGGAACCAATTTTCGGTTGGAAGCAACCCTTTAATTCGCGTTTTAATGAAATCTTTAATAAAAACTCACCAAGGATATTTATAAGAAAACCTTAAATGCAAAACTAAGGCAATATTGCTCTGTCATACGATCTTAGGTTTTGTTTACTACGGTATGCCTAACTATGAATAAGAACCTTGTTGAGTCTTTCAACACCCGAAAGCACACCCCGAACATTTTCTAGATTTCACAAAAATAATAATAGTTAAATCATTGCCCTTACTCAAACTACAAATAAATGTTTCTCTCTCAAACCATTCTGTATGTAAAAGCAACAAAAATAAACAAGACTTAAATTAGTATGTATGTTTATTACATATAGAAATTTCAGCGATTTAATCTTGTTTTGTTTAACACTTACAGTTCCTTCTTCTTCTTTTTCTCCTTCAGGAAGTTGGATTGCCGGCTCCTAAAATGCATTTAATTTTATAAAATTTAAAAATAACACTCTAAATAAGCTTAGTTCTAAAAATTAATGGCATTCATCCAATTCCACATTTCACTAATCACTTATCACTCAAATCTTTGATATTGAACTACTGGCGTAATCCTGTGAGTGCTTAATTGAATTCGAATGCATTGAAAAAAACCTATTGCGAAATCGGTAGCAGAGCTTGGGAGGTGTGATGGGGAGTTGGCATTGGTTACCAACATTAAAATTTATTATCTGTTATCAAAACTATATAGAACTGATATCAATGTACTCCTCACCGGTGCCAAATTAATTCAGGTATAATTATAGCCTTATAATTTTAGCCATACCATATTGCAGCCTAACTTTCGCCATGATAAGAAAAGGGGATGAGTGAAGCGAGATAGGTAGAGGAAGGGCGTGGCCTATCCGCGGACGGCCCGAGGCGACTTCTGCGCATGACGTATCTATATATTGTCAGACTTTATCAAATTATTGGTTAATCTGTCCAGGCTGGATTCGAATCCGGAGCACTCCCGAGACAGTTTGGCTACCACAGCCTCTAATATCTGCATTGAACAGTCTATTTTACAATATTTAGCTATATTTAAACAATCCTGGCCAAAAAATCTGTAAGGTGATAGTGATGAATTTTTAATCACTTATTACAGAACAAGGAATTATTATTTAATAATGAAGAAAAACCTTATCCCAGTCAAAAATTGTTATTAAAAATTAACAAATGATTAAAAAACGTTTCGACACTTATTTGTCTTCTCAGTCTATAAGTGAGACAATTATTATTGTCCGTTAAACAGTTCTGTAAGGATTGGATAGCCAGAACTGAATTTCAGCAACTCTTCTAAAACGCTCCAGGCTCCTTATTAATAACCTTAGTAATGATTTCCTTCGTAAATTTTAGATCATACCAAACCAAAGAATTAATGGCAAGTACTCACGAATTAGAAAACCAAATAAAAAATGTAGCTCTTCATATAACATATTGATACCTATTATATTTGACCATAGAAGAAAGTTAAGTTCCAGGATTTTATATATATTGAGACTTTTAAATTGTTTGACCTCAAGTAATGATTGGACTTGTAAATTTTAAAGGAAGTTGTATAAAGAGCTACATAGATTGAGAATGACAAATAAGTGTCGAAACGTTTTTTAATCATTTGTTAATTTTTAATAACAATTTTTGACTGGAATGGTTCTTCATTATTAAATTATATAGATCAAGAAGATTAGTCCAGTATATAAGAAATATCTTATAAAGAAAAGAAATTATTATTTTTACAATTAGAAGATTTTGATGTATGTTCTTTTCGTAATATTTTTGAAAAATTCAATTGAAGAACCTTAAAATAAATGCAAAATTTTTTACTAATAATATAAACAATATTTTAAGAAAAATGAATGTTAATTTCATCTGTTCTCAGCTGTTGTAGATATTATGGATCGACCTTCTGAGTTAACATTGCACAATGTATCGTATGCTGGGAATAATAAAGATAGGTAAATTGCTGTAGGATTAATAAATAAACTTTATTATCATAGCAGATGTAAAATAAATTTAATCAAACAATAAAAAAAAATTGTTCATAAACTTTACTGACCCCTTCTCCGGATCCGCGTCGCCTATGTTCCTCTTGTTTCTTCTGTACAGCTAAGTAAATTCCTAACCCGAAAGCTAGCATTGAAAGAATTGCTGTTAAACCGAGTAATTTTGTTGTGCGAGAGTAATCTGGATTTGTGAAATATAGAGCC
This sequence comes from Troilus luridus, assembly GCA_964056705.1. Classification (NCBI taxonomy): domain Eukaryota; kingdom Metazoa; phylum Arthropoda; class Insecta; order Hemiptera; family Pentatomidae; genus Troilus; species Troilus luridus. The sequence continues at coordinate 66,486,074 of OZ057415.1, forward strand.
ATAACTATATTTAAATAAACAACTAACTTTCTATGCACAAAGAGTGACAAAAATACAATTTTCGTGGGCTAAAATTCAGATTTACAGCTGTGATCTAAGGTTTTCTAATTCGTGAGTACTTGCCATTAACTCTTTGGTTTGGTATGATCTAAAATTTACATAGGAAATCATTACTAAGATTATTAATAAGGAGTCTGGAGCGTTTTAGAAGAGTTGCTGAAATTCAGTTCTGGCTATCCAATCCTTACAGAACTGTTTAACGGACAGTAATAATTTCCAGAACAAATGATTAATCATTAACCATTTAATAATTTTTAATAACTTATCAACATATGACATTTTGTTATACAAAAAACCTTACATAACCAGATTTATTTATTTATTCGGGTTTTTGTACAATTAATGTATCCCGATATCCAAAATCTTTTCCCGCCAAATCTTCCTATCAGCCCATTCTTCATCTTCTCGCAGCCCTCTTGCTGCCATTCCTTCTCTTACATCCTCCATGTCTTCCTCGGTCTTCCTCTCTTTCTTCTATAATTTGGTTCATATAGAATGAATTTCTTAGGACATCTATTGTCGCTCATTCTCATCAGATGACCTAACCATTGAAGCCTCCTGGTCTCTATTTCGTATAATATATTATTCTCCTCTCCTATAGGTTCTCTTATAACACTGTTGGGTATTTGTTAGTTATTGTTATTATTGTTAATTATTGTTAAGTATTATTACTTATTGTTAAGTATTATTTTTTGTAATCGACAGTGACGCGCACGGAGAATCACATGACAAAACACGATAAAAACAATAAACCACAAAAATAAAAGATTCATATCGTCCCACTTATGTCAAATATCAATTGTGCAATATAATTTTCATATTATTACGATTATTCTGGCTCTACGATCCTGCAATAACCCGGGCCTCAAACACTTTAATAATAAATAAATTAAAAAGCCACCCGATCCTCGGGTTGCTTCGTTTGCCGGTACTTAAAATGGGTTACAGCTCTAAAACTCTACGAAACTAAGTTTTCCATTCACCATATTTTCCAATTTTGAGTGTTTCAAGTAAGTTATCTTCATTACCCTTAAAATCCAGTTGAATGGCTACCTCTTCAAATTCTTGGAATGTTCCTGATAATGCTGCTTGGGTTCTAGCGGTAATGACCACGTCATCAGCATATGCTAGGTGTTGGGGCATGCAGTTGTACATAGTTCCTCCAGGATTTGTTTTTACTGTAGGGATGACTACTACGAGGGTCAAATAAAAGAGGAGAGGGGCTAGAGGATCACCCTGTCTCAAGCCATTTTATTTACTTAGATGTCTTCCGACAGTGCAATCATTATCATGCTTCTTTAAAAATATTCTATAGGTGGAACTTGTGAAAATGTATTTCCTAAAACCAAATAGACAAGGATACCTATAATACAGAGGCTTGATGATCCAAAGAAGGGTCTCCTGATCTCTAAGATCCATTTGTGACTGTTAATATACAGACGGTGAGAAGGAAGAATTTTGTGAAATGTTAGAAAAAGTTTACGACGATGTTCCAAAAAGTGACTTAAAAATCATTTGTGGTGACTTCAATGCTAAGATTGGAAATGAGGAGGACCTATGCCAACAATAGGTACAGTCTACACGAAAAAACCAACGTTAATGGCCACCGACTTCTTAACTCTGAAGCAGCCAAAAACATGGTTATTGTCATAAACATGTAAGTACTTCCTTCCCCAGCAAGAGAATCTACAAAGGAACCTGGAGATCCCCAGTTGGAAAAATTGTTAATCAAAATGACCATATTCTGATATGTCCCAGGCATAGGTCAAATTTGATCAGTACACGGGTTTTTCAGGGGGCCAATATTGTATCCATCGCGGACCACTACCTAAATATGGCGGAGAGCAAGGCTTCTTAAAGGGATAAAGCACAGATCTAAAATTGCGGAAAGAATTGATACTGCGAAACTCAAAGAGCCAGAAAAGTGTGAAGAATAGAAAAGTCGATTAGATATAGAAACAATCTGGGAAAAAAAAATATAGGAACAATCTGGGAATTACTTCTGATAATGAGGATATGCAGAAGGGTTGGAAAGCATGCATGGATTCCATAACAAGAGCAGCAAAGGTTATTCTTGGCAATAAAGAATATATTCAAAGATCATCATTGTTTGGTAACAATTGCGCCCAAGCAACGAGATCAACAGAAGAATATAGAATCCTGCGGAGGAGGGAAATAAAAGCTCCACAGGCAGAAGAAAAGACAATGCCACTACAAGCCGCTTGAGGAGATAAAAGAGCTGAGAAGCATGAGACAAATTTCTAGGTTTTACCAGAAAATAAATCGAGCTGGCTTTAAACCTTTCTTCAGGATTTTTTTTATATGCCGGTTCCATCTTGACATTATAGCCTCTTTTTCGGTCAGCAGACTTCAATCTTCAGCTTTGCAAACCTAGAACAAAGATTTGCAAAGCTGAAGATGGAAGTCTGCTGACCGAAAAAGAGGCTATAATGTCAAGATGGAACCGGCATATAAAAAAAATCCTGAAGAAAGGTGCGGAGGATGAAGGTGGAGCAACATTGTTTGAGGAAAATAGTGAAATAGATCCACCAGAATTTAAGGATATGATGGAGGTAATCGTAAGATTGAAGAATAATAAGGCACTTGGTGAGGATGGGATTTCCGCTGAAATATACAAGAACGGAACAGAAACCCTACATAAAGAATTGTATAATATTATACTCTTCATTTGGAGAAAATACCGAGGCAATGGATGAAAGGCATCTTATGCCCAGTTCATAAAAAAGGGAGACATGATTGAGTGTACAAACTACCGTAGTATTCTTCAGTTGCGCGAATAAAGTACTGTCTAATATCCTGTATCAAAAATTGTTTCCATTTGCCGAAAGAGAAATAGGAGAATACCCGTCAGTTTTCGAAGTGGGAGGTCGACTACTAATCAGATTTTTAGCTTCAGAACCATCCTTGAGAAGGCAATAGAATATAAAATGTCCACATATCACCTCTTTATAGATTTCAGAAGCGCCTACGACAGTATCAAACGAGTCAAACTCTATGAAGCTATGAGAAAGTTAGAACCCTCAAAGTTACTTCCTCTTTTAGCAATGCCAATGGATGAAACATATTGTGTTGCCAGTATGCAGGGGGATCTTTCTCCTGAATTCAAGACTACAATAAGCTTAAGCCAGGATTATACCTTGGTATGTCTATTATTTAATATTGACTTGGAAAAGATTGTGAGAAAGTCCAAAATGCAGACCAACAACACAACATATAACATGCCAGTTCAATTATCAGGCTATGCGGATGACCTAGACATTGTCGCTCACTCACTCGAAGCACTGAAGACAGCATTACCATCACTGATGGAGGCGGCAGATGAGATGGGTCTAAGTATCAACGAAAAAAAAACTAAATATATGAAGACAGGTGAATCTACAATCTACAAATGTTTAAGGAAATAAAAAAGAGAGCCATCAACGCTAATAGATGTTATTTTGGGCTGAGGAAGCATCTGCCTCACTACTAGGAGGTCACTACTATCACGGAAAACAGAAATCATGCTGTATAAGACCCTGATTAGGCCATTCCCGACCTACACCTCTGGAACATGGACTTTATCTAAGGCCAAGGAAAAAGAGCTGGTTGTTTTCGAAAGAATGCTGCTCCGGAGAGTAGTCGGATCTATTAATGTTAATGGTCAATGGAGAAGGCGAACTAACCAAGAAGTGTACGAGATGTCTGGGGACCCCGACATCAGTACCTGGGTGATAATTATTAGATTACGGTGGACCTGCCATGTGGCCACAAAGAAGCTACTGGAGGGAAAGTTGGAACACACCAGAGGAAGAGGAAGGCCAAGGCTTCGATGTGCAGATGGAGTGGCAGAGGATGCCAGGCGCTAAGGCTAATTCGAGGAGGCTAAAACCCACTCAGGTTGTAGAGCCATATTGTGTTGTGTATTGTGCGATGAGGTTTTAGTTTAGTTTAATTATGTAATGTCATTTAATCTTGTTTAATTTAATACGTACGCTTATTTTTCTTTCTTCTTTAGGAACATGGGTCGTCCGCACCTGAAATGCATTTTACTTTATAGAAAAAAGTTATTAGAACAATGCATACTATTAAGAGCTAATAGTGTTTATTTTAATAATTCAACTTCACATTTTTGAGCCATAAAGTAGGGTGAAAGTTGTTAGACGAAAAGAAATAAAAACGAACAGTTCAAAAATTTACTTAGCGTATCACATTACTCATTATCTATTATAAAAACAATGCTTTCCATAGCAAAGAGTACACTGATTCGATACTTTGAAACTGATATTACGAAACAGACAATAAATATAAATAAAATCAGCTTGTAGGCTTGCTTTCCAAGAATAGGCATCCGTAAGTCCATTGTAAAAATGATATTTTAAAACACATTTGATAAGAATTGTGACGAATTACGAAATTGTTTTATTAAATATAGGCTCATTATTTTTAAGTTAGCAATCGTTTGATGCACCTTGCTCCATAAGTATTCAATCATGTTTTGTTTCATTTACAAATCAAGGGAAGCTCGGTGGTAGGAGACCCAAAGGAAGGCCCCGCCCCGTACTAGCTATGGACTGGGGTGATTGGGAGGCAGTGCCCCAGGTCCTCATTTATATATATATATATATATATATATATATATATATATATATATATATATAAATCCTATTGCGTTAAGAGTGATTTGAAGGATTTGGATTTGGGTTGTGGTCTGTGGACAGAGGTTAAGCAGATCGGTGGTATTGGCATCGAGCCTTGGTGTTTATTAAGCCTTTTTATTTATTCATAATATATAACCTATAATAGATATAGGATATCTCCAAAGGATATCTCCAATACAATATATTCTTTTAACTCTGTTAACTGTAAACGGAGATGCATCCCATATATTTCCACATTAATAATTTTAAATATATAGCTTTCGAGAAGTTTAATCGAAATCTTTACTAGTCCTTACAAATTACACTCATTGGAAAAACTTGCAAGACCGAAACACTACAAAGATAAAAAACTATTAAAAAATGCCAAGAGATATTAGTGGCACAGATACACAGAACAAAGGTTCAAAACGCATATTTCAGAAACGATGTTTTGTTTCTAGTTAACCGATTGCCGGAAATAGGACTATCGGTACGACTCATCTCTTACAAAACGAAACAAACACCAGATTCTTTATTAAATACAATTATTTTTATTTTATTTTTTTTAAATCACAATAACTTCATAGTAGATCAGATCATGATGTAACCACTCCTGAAGGTTATAAAAAATCTATAACTTGGATGGCCTTCTTTATCAGGATCTTCTGGGATTGATTTCGGCAGCAATTAAGACAAAATAGTTTTAAATGATCAGTTCTCCACAACATTGAGATAAATGGTTATCAGATATCCCTTTAAATAAATCTTATTGATGGTACCGACCGCAAATGCACCTTCGAACAGAAGGAAAAATTGTTAAGAACACCACAAATTTTCTGCTGAAGAGATAATGAATAAGAAATAAAAGATTATTTAATAAAAAATGTTATTCCATTATTTGACATAACGTGACAACTTCAGACAGCTTAGACGATTTAAAAAAAATGACACCTGCACTTGTTGATGTATATTATTATTAATCAAATAAAATGCAGTGATTAATTTTTCAAAGTACCATTTCCAGATATGACAAGAGTAGTGAAATGTATAACTTAAGGTTTCATGGAAGTCTAAAGACTATTTATTATAATTAGAATAGGCGTCTTTATCGAATACCTAACATCGCACAGGATAGGGACCGCTATTTTACTTCCCCTGCGAAGGACGCCATAATCAAAGACTTTTTACAACCTTTAAAAAATCCTAAGGTTATGTGCTGGGAAGGGAACCCGCTATCTTTGCCATAGTTAGTTGTATAATTTGTGACCCGGATAGGCAAAATGTAAGACTCCCACTGTAGAATTGTCTGATTTGATATATATGAATCAATGACGTTGAACGAAATAAATAAATAAAAATTCTTATTTATAAAGTAGTGTTATATAAAAAAAAAAAAAAAAGTGATTGAACTAGGCATAGAAAAGTACAATCCTCCCCCATTTAAACTAAAACGAAGCTCACTGGTGCGGGCCCGCGTGGTCCTGGGGGGAGGAAAATCCTGGGCTCCAGGGGGCTGATGCTGGGGGCTATGGAGGCGCCACTTGTCCCACAGAGCACGTTAGCTCCGAGGATCTGAGAGGATTTGGACTTTTCCATGAATACTCGATTGTAAACATTAGTGGATTGTATTAATGTCCTTAGTATAATTTGGTGGTTAAAATGGTTTTCATCCACATCCTCTGACCAATCCTTGTGTTCTAAATTACAATATAACCACCACTTGGATTGTGGGACTTGGGGGCCTTCTGGACTTGGGCTGACCTCTTCGGGCCTGGACGACCATAGCAAGACCTAAAGTTTAGTAACCAACGGGCGTTGATGAACTAGATATTTTACGCCCTCCAAACCCCAGGAAACAAACAAACAATCCTCTCCCCCTTCAATAGTTCACAGCAGATCAACAAAAAATGTAAATAATCTTCACTAGAAAATTACAGCAAACTTAGTATTGTGCAAAAGCGCAGGCTAACCAAAATAGAAAGACTCCTCTGTCCCTTTTTAGAATAACATCTTAACTTCCGCTGCCTTCTACGTTCAAAAATGTGGCTTCTAAGATCAGGCGAAATATCTGGAGAACATTACAATGGGAAATCTGGAGTAAGTAAACTGGAAGCATTCAGTAGGTTAAATAAAAGTTAATTTTATAAACGACAATCATTTGTTTTTTGTTTTGGATTTATCATCTACTCACGTCAAGAGTTCGCTGCATAGCGAATGCTTGAGATTAACTAACTGAAGTACACAGCTATCGGATACAATAAACGGTACTCATGAAATAGTTTTAAAATAAATTTAATCACAGGAAAAAAAAAGAAGATGTTTATAAACTTTACTAACCCTTTCTCCTCGTCCGTGCCGCCTATGGCGATGCTTCTTTATAGTCAAATAAACTGAAAATCCGAAACAAAGCATGTTAATAATTGCAGTGAAACCAAGTAATTTTGTTGCAACAGGGTATTCTGGATTCAAAAAATTCGATAGACACATAACTATTTTTAAGCCATTTTAACAAACTTTCTATTCTGTCACAAGAAAAGTGACAGAAATACAATTTTAATGGACTAATTTCATATTTACAGCTGTGATCTAAGGTACAGTAAAACGTGGATACATGTCACTGATTCCTTGGTTTGATTTTAAAACTACATATCAATTAATTCCTAGTACTAATGATAAAGAGTCCGTAGTGTTTGATGAGAGTTGTTAAAATCCGTTATATGCTCTTCAGTTTTTAAGGAGCTCTTTAATCAACTTTTCCGTCCTAATTTTTGGTGTAATAGGCTAATCACTAACCGTATATGATTTTTAATAACTGAGCAACATATGGCTATTATAACTTTATGATGTAAAATCACTTATTTTTAAGTATGGTATGTTTAAAAACAGATTTTTCGTTGTAGATGTATAGCGATAGGTTGGGGATTGATAATGGGATCTAGGACTCTCCTGGGACTCATCCAGCCTCTATAAAGAGGGTACCCAAAATATTAAATGCCTAAGTACTTTCGAAAGTTTGGAAAATAGGACACTCATTCCGATCATTTGAGATCTACAGTAAGTATCAAATATTCTCCTTCTGAATGTGTTTTAACTTCCATCTCTTGAGTCTTTTCATAGGCTTCTTCGTTAACTTCGTCTTCCTCCAGTCATCAGTCAATTTTTCAGGTGTTCAGGTGGACCTTAGCCCTTAAAATGCTTTCTGTAGTGAAATAACAATATGGACAATGAATCACAGCCTATTAATGCCCCAGAGGAATATCTCTCATAAGTATGCTGTTTCAAAATCTCTTAATAATCTGAAACTGTTGTGGATTATGGAAATGAACTTAAAAACTGTCTATGAAAAAGCAACGAACTGTATTTACATGAAATAAACATTGAAATCAATAAAATTGGAAAAATAATCACATGAGGCTTCGAGACTTATATTCGATTGACTGCGTCTTAGAGATCTCTATCTTGATTTTTTTCTCCTTAGTATCTTTAATTGTTCATTGACTATCCAGTATTTCATCCATTATCTTATCAAAAATAATTTATACCTAGTTCTCTTTATTGCCTGACTTAAAAAACCATCTGTTTTTTTTCTTCTGAGTATTCTGCGAGAAACGACATTCCATTTCTTTTACTCTCTATCACTTCTTATTCGTCTTCTTTCTATCCTACACGTTCTCCCACACTCCCATCCTTACTTCTTTTTCTCTTCCTCCCCCTATTACTTTACAGTGATTTGTAGATATAGGTCGTTGAATTAGTGGCATTTAAGTGTACTAGGCCCTATTTCAACAAAATTGGCAACCGCTTTGGTTTCGGCTCGGTAAAATATGTTCAACTTTATGGAGGGTGGAAATAGTCAACTATTTTCCTCTCTAACATGAATGTTCAACTTTAGTTTACTCAATCATTTAATTAATTTTTATTGATTTAGTAACAAAAAGCTATTGTTTTTCTGTAAAAAAAACAACAACAAATAATTCACTTACACACCCACATCGAAATTATTTTTCAAACTCAATATAAATAAAGCAGTTTCACCGTATTTTTTTATTTTCTTCAGTAAAATGATAATAATACTTACCTATAACTTATCATGGATTGTTTTCCACTAAACTAATTGAAACTAATAGTGAAAATATCACTTGTCAATCATTCAAAATATAATATAATAAAAAAATAGACAAGAATTTTTGTATGAGGATATATTTATTACTCATAAAATTTCCAACGATACGCTTTCTTTTTGTTTAACACTTACAAATATATTACTTTTTTGGCAGGTACTTGGTTCTCCAGCACCTAAAATTCATCACAATTAAAAAAAATATCTGTAAACGAATAAGAGTTTCATGAATTATTGATCTTCTAAAAATATTTAAATAATTGTATTGAGGATCTAGTCTATCTTGGGCTTCAAGTACCTGGAATTATAAACCATTAAATCGTCAAAGGTATTAAATAATAAGTAATAAGTTTAATAAAATGGGAATCTAATCGCTAAGTTATTGACCTTAAAAATAATTCCAAAGAAAATATAATTCGTATCGTACACATTCCATTTACATTCTAATTTATACAAGATGAAACATGATTTGAAGTAACAAGGCTCAGAAGTTTATACAGAGAAGTCCTAGGGAAGGATTGTACAAAACTTCGGGAATTGTACAAGGATAATCATCACCACAAGAGTAAAATCTTAGGTAGATTACTACTTTTAGAACAACTGGTCTCGCGGAAGTCCCCATGGAATGAAAATTACCAAGCCTCAGACGATACCTCAACCACTGAGAGCATATACGAGACTGAAAGTTAGTTCGAATAATGGAAGAAGGAAAAAGGGGAATAAGAAGAGGAAGTGTAGCCGAACGAGAGATATAGATGATTCAAACTAACTCTACAAACACTTTAGCGATGTATCGTAATGAATATTGTATCAGTGACTTGCTCATATCAGTTGCCATTGCAGTGAAGATTAAAACCTACATTTTAAAAATTCGAAATATTTCAATAATTTTGGCAATGATTCATTCTTAAAGGACTGGATACTACCAACTTCAAAGTTCCAACTACAATTTTTCATAATGTTAAATACTTCTATTTTGCGGTGTGTGCAGAGATTTATAAACAACGAAGTTCTTATCGGAGATAACCATGAGGGAGTTCAATTACATGTAACTGACAGAACTTTAAAATTAAGCGTATTAAATAACGTATTAACAGTTACACTGGCAACTACACGGTAAGAATGTGTAACAACAGAACAAGGGGGATTACACTCTCATAGTGTCCGTGTCTACCTACAACAGCAGAAGAATGGAGTAGGTCATCTTCGCATATGAAAACTGAAAGTGGACTCAAAAGTAGCTAACAGGGCATCAAACTTGATCAGAAAAAAAAGAGTTCTGGAGGAAACACCGCCTAGCATGATCAAAGCAGGTGAAATGAAGTTTCTGAGAAGGATATGAGAAAAAATAGGAGTGGATCATATCAAAGGTGTGAAAATAAACGAAGAGCCAATGAAAACCCCTAACAAGAGAATAGTAGAATACGGATAACTGAAACACCCATGTCGCATAGATCTTATTGAAATAGGGATCTCAATAAAAAATGGAGGTAAAACCGCTAGGCAGGAGGCTGCGAAGTAGACCAAGCGATTCATACTTAGGCTACTACAAAAGGATTGTATAAGCATACAGTTCATATTAAGCATACAGTATGCTTAAAAAATTTCTATTTTTTTCTTAAATCTTTAAAGCTGTTAAGGATGTTAGTTACAGTGCATCACGTTTGCTAGTCCAACTATCTCATGAAGTCTACTCAAGTCAGGAAAACAATGAATAAATAGTAGGATGAAACCCATTGGAAAAAGAAGGAAAGAGAATATAACAAAAATGAAAGGAAAAATACTTTACGAGCGATCTTAGGTTGGGAAGTGGAATTGTGGGGGGGGGGGTAAGGGAAAAACGGTTTATCTCGATTTCCGGCAAAACTACAAGTCCTATGGAAAAAAGTTAAATGAGAAAGTTGTGGGTAGTAAAAAGATCTACAACTTTTGTATAAGACATTTTTCACTTAACCTCAAAATTTATGGGCAAAATTCAAATAACCAAGTTTTTGGTTTTTTATTTTTTATTACAAAAAAAAATTCACCAAATTTGGTTAAAATTCAACTTTTTATGCCCCAAAGGCACTGTAATTTTTTTCATTTAAAATATCTATTTTTTCACCTTATTTTGACTTAATATCTAAAAAACACCATATTTTTCTATCGAAGATAAAATTAAAAAACCAATTTGCACAACTTTGCATTTAAATTTTTTCCATAGGACTTGTAGTTTTGCCGGATATCGAGATAAACGGTTTTTACCCTTAACCCCCCCTTCCATTTCCCGACCTCAGATCGCCCGTAAATTATTTTTCCTTTCATTTTAGTTATCTTCTCTTTCTTTTCCAATGTGTTTCTTCCTAGTAATATTTTGTTTTCACTTTTTACCATTTTTAAAGGTTTCAGCCCTGTTCTGTATGTAGAGAAACTGTTTGTACGAAATACTCATTATCTTCTAAATAGCGGCTTGTCATATTCTAGTCCCATGCGCTATAATAAAATAAATATATACTAATATAAATGTAACACTATGATTAAAATTCTCCAATTATGTCGGAATAATTAAAATTAAGCTACCTGCTGGCGTCTGATGCCAAGAGCTTCTTAAGGAATCTCCTTCGGGAATGGTAATCCAGCGCCTTTCTTTAGAATATGAAAACTCTTTGGGCGGGATACCAAACGAGCCTGTGGAACGACCCTAAATATAAGAACGGGTTTGATTATCTGGAATTAAGGTTCTATTAGCATAATAATCCGTATAACAGATAGACATCGGAATACTTAAGGAAATATCACACAATTTAATTTAGTATAAATGACGTACGTGTTTTTATATGATCATGCACAAAAATTAGATTACAAGATTATTACTCAAGTTATAAATCGCGATCAAGGATTAATTTATTAGGATGAATAAATCTATTTCTTTGAGAGATTCAATGTAAGTTCCGATTAAGTGTACCTTTGGTTACTAAGTAAACTTTTGGGTATACTTCAACACTCTATTGGCTGTACTCTCTTGGTGACAAAGGAGCCCAAATTGTAGAGATTAACGTCCTCCTCAAATTGTCCTCAGCCGTCAATCTTGAGGATTCAACTAGATCCCTTCCTAAGATCGTTGTAGTGCTTGATTTATGTCAATCTCGTATGTGTATGAGCAATGAAACATAAGGAAAGTTTCGGATGGAATAACGACCCAAGCAAAGCTAAGAATCCGTATGACGATAAGATGGCTGAGATGATAGATGGGATAGCAATAAGGCAGACCTTTCAAAGTATCATTAATCTGTCAGGAAAACTGCAGAAAAGTCCTGCCTAGAGGTGGACAATATTTCTTTTCCTGTTTCTCATTTGGGAATATTCCAGTAGAAGGTGGCTATACCAAAAATTGAAAGGGAACTTTTGAAAGCCCTGGCCAACGAACACTTTCCTGAGTGTGACCTTATGGAGTCCTGCCTTAGACCACTTGAGATTATGAGCATAGAAAATCTCAAGAAGGTGGTCAACTTATTAACATCCAATAAATCATCAGGTACTGATGTAGTTTTACCAACCCATGCTACTACAGTACTTTTATTATCATCTTGAACTTTTATGGGGAAGCTTAGCACATGCTAAGTTCAATAGTTTGAGAATTTCATATGGATCGATTCCATTTTGGAATATGAAATCATCTCATTCTGAATTAGGACAGTCTAAACTGTGGATTAAGCCATGAGCTGCGCAAAGGAAGGACTCTCTCCATTACGCAATGCGGCGGATTCCCTCAAGTCATCCCTTAGGTGTTTTTTATGAACAGGGATATGCTGATACTGCCCCAGTAATGGGAGGAAGTCATTATTGAGTATTTCCTTAACACAGTGAATTGAAAACAAGTGGTCAACACGTCGGATAAAGTTCTTCCTTAAGCTTCGTCGTCGGATAAAGCAGAAGTGCCACTGAGTTTAGAAAGGCGCGATACTTATAACCTGGGGCCTCAACTTAGAAATATTATACTGGCTATCATAGACCAATTAGATCAATATTTCTATAAGTAGGTCTATAAACGTGGCACAAAGGTAATGTGAGGCATGGGATGTGTTACGTAAAATTGAATACGAACACATACTCGCTATGAAATCGGATATTCGAACAAGAAAAAAAATGTCAGTCAATTACAATGTCAACTCACAAATATGAACAGCACAAACTCTACAATGGCATCGATTATCTCTAGAACTCGTTTATGATGTTAGCCAAAGTTAAACCTCAGGTAGAACGAGTATTACAAAGTGCTAACGACACTGGTTCGGACATAAAAACATTTCATGCTCTAAGTCATTTCTCATTAACCCATGTCCGATTTTGTAGTGCCATCTTCTTCTTAACATCTGCTTGTGCATTAGGTTTTCTTGCCTGAAGTTCTCGATTTTGGACTAGATCAGATAAATAACCCCAATTAGATTGATATCATACCTTCGCCTAAAGTCATTAACATCTTCAACATCAGTTTGAGTATTTGTGTTTCGTATTATCATCATCATTGACTACTAATACTTACTTGTGAACTTAGAAAAGATTTATAAAATAGAAAGAGTTTGATATGAAAAAAAAAGAGAAGCAGTTGACCAACAAATACACTACAGAGGTTATCTAGATTTAGGTTATCTACCTAAGCACCGATCAGTTAGATTATATTGACATAGTTATAATAATATTAATACAGAGATCTAAAAAAATTCTTGTTTGATGTTAATATTTATATGGCTTACATAACCTGTCCAGTCTAAGTTACGCAAATTCTATTTCAACAACATACACGATTTCTTTAATAACGACGTAAGTAATAAATAATATTAAATCAAATTTATAACAAACCCTTCTTTTCTCCTGTTGCTCTTGTTTCTTCTGTTCATGCTGTTTCTTTTGTTCTTGTTGTTTCTGCTGTTCCTGTTGTTTCTGACGTTCTTGTTGTTTCTTCTGATCTTGTTGTTTCGGCTGCTCTTCTTGTTTTTGCTGCTCTTCTTGTATCTGTTTTTCTTCTTGTTCCTGCTGTTCCTCTTGCTCCTGCTGTTCCTCTTGTTTATTCTTTCCCTCCAGATCCTGCTGCTTCTTGGATTGTTGATGTTGCCCTTCTTTTCCTTCCGCTTCCTCTCCCCGCCCTCCTTGCCCTTGTGGCTTTTGAATAGTCAAAAAGAGACCAACCGCGAAAGTTAATATCGAAACAATTGTAGTAATACCAAGTAATTTCGTTGAACCTGGATAATCGGAGCTAAAAAACTCCGAAAGAACCATTGCTACAAATATATAGGATTACATTTTGCTGGCTAATTTAATATTTACAGCTGTGCTTTATAAAACCCTAGAATATCTGTACCTATAATTGAATAAATTTATTAAATATTTAGGTTTGTATGTTCATTATACGTCACTTTATGCTGCTATGGGTAATCGGACGATGCTACATTAGGAGCTCTAAATTTTGCCTATCCAGGTTTTATTAGGATAGGGATTTTTAACGAGTACCTGGCATCGTACAGGCTCGGGATACTCGTTAACGTCTCTTCCGAAGAACAGCGTAACTAAGGATATTTTACTCCCTAAAAAAGATCCTAGGGCCACCTGCCGGGCTACGAACTCGCGACCTTTGCTTTAGTAGTTTGTTACGCTAACCACTAGACCACCATTAAACCCTTAAATGTTTAGGTAAAATCATTATTTAGACTTAAAAGAGTTAATACGACATGTTAGGACATGAAGATACTGATAGCCTATTAAAATCTTACGTGATGAATTTTAGTGAGTTACAATGAGTTTTAACATTTTATTCGTTTCATCTATATATATTATAAAACAAAGACCTCGGGCGCGTTTGTTCGTGGTAAACTCAATAACTACTGCACGGATTTTCATGCGGTTTTCACCAATAGATAGAGTGATTCACCAGGAAGGTTTAGGTATACAATTTGTCGAGGTTTTGTGTAAATGGATTGGAATATCGATGGGTTTCACCGAAGACGCTGCTTGCCTAATCCCGTGTAATTATCTAACGTGCAAGATAATAAATTCGTATATAAAGAAATCTTTGGTTTTGTTTTTATTTTTATAATTTCTATATAATAAATTACATCAGCTGAGATGGGAAGAAAGAAAATCAAGACTCCCAAAGAAGCCTAACCAATGATATTCGCGTGGTCCTTAGTGGCCGGTACGTTATAAAAAGAATTACGTTACACAGACAAATTATGTAGGCATATTATTACTTATTACCCTAGCAAAGCTGGGGTGGGTTGCTAGTTTTTAGTATTTTACAAAAATACAAGTTAACGTGAGCCTTAGTATGGAAAAGAGAGTGTAATTATCGGTAATGAGTGGATTTCGGTTAAAATAAAGTTTCAACTAACATTAAGAAGTATAATGATGCATCGAATTGGCCAAGGGTTGCAGTCAAAGATATCACAAAATAAGCAGAAATTATTTTTTTAATTGTGCCAACGTTTCGGCCAACGATGTGGGCCATGTTCAGGGCAAATAGTGGGTGCCTTGTCTGCGGTGCCTCGTCAAGCTAATAACTGTCAACTCAAGTCAGTTCATTGGAATTATCCAGTATACTATTTCCACTCATTTAAGAAGTATAGATGATGTGTGTTTCTTGAAATGTTCATTCCTAGGTGCAATGATTACCGAAGTACATCTTTTACATTTCCTGTATATACTCACATACATATACATTTCCCATAAAATTTATTCTCTTTTCCATCCTAAAGCTCATGTAAATTGGTATTTTGGAAAAGTTTAAAAATAAATGAATAAAAATTTTAAACTTGTTGAGACTCAACTCGATGCGACAACCTGCGGTATAATTACCAAAATAAAAAACCATTTAATTCAATTCATCTTAGATTCGAATATTTGTTACATAACATTTCGTATATTTAATTTTGATCTTCAATTATGCAGCCCCGTTGAATAAATAATTAAGTCATATTTTGTTCAGAGAGAGAGAGTGATTGTATTGAGGAAAGCAAAATCATGTCATTCCTGTAGTTTTTAGCTTGAAATGGAGTTGTAATATAAGCAATAACTCCTTTTTAAGCCAATGCCTTACTTAACCACTAATTCACTACGAATTAGTACAATTCCTGAGTACAAGACACTCATTTTGGAAAAACTTTGACTTAACCACTTATTCACCGGGGCTGTAGATAGTACGATTTTGTTTTTAATTATTGTAACTGAATAACCTAAAATTTTTACATAAAATAAAAAATTTCTGTAAATGGTCTATATATAAAAAAAAAAGATTACTATATAACACACATTATATACAATTATATAAACCTCTTTCAGGAACTATTACCAATTTATTTAATAAATCAAGTCCTTTTGATTTCTTTCTGATTATCTTTTCATTTTTTTTTTCAGAATCTCTTCGAATTACACCAAGTTCTTTTTCATTCCTTCATGTTTCAAATCACATACAGAAAGTTCCTTTTTCCATCCCTAAAATTCATTTTGCTCTTAATGTTAAACTATTTGAAAAAATTGCTTCCAATACTTAAACACTCATGCTAAAACTTTTAAAAATAGGTAATTATTAATAGCTAATTATTAGCTTTTAAATAATTGATAAATATAAAAGGTAATAAAAATAATAAAATATGTTGAAACTGCTTAGGTTTTTAAGTTTTTAAAATATTATTATGGTCTCGTGACCTGAATTTAATTTGTTATTCGAGTACTACCAGTGGGTAATTTCTATATTTGGGTTCTATTCACTTGATGTATTATCATTGAACAATAAAGAGTAAAAAAGTCGCAATCATTATCGAAAAGGTTCCACTAAAACATATGTTTTTAATAACAAAATTCACGAATGTTTTACTATATATATAAATATATACAGTAAAACATATAAGTATATATATTCATATAAATAAGAGTATAAACCTTATTTCTCATTTTACATTTGTCTTAGCCTAATTTACTTTATATAAACCAACATCAAAATCAGAGTAATTCAAGATAAATTTAATTTTTTTAAAATACTTCAGCGCCACTTACCTTTCTGCTTCTTTGCTTCATTATTGCCATATAAAGTCCAACACCGAAAGCTACAAAAGAAAATACTGCTGGAAGTGCCAATAATTTAGTTTCTCTCGGATATTCAGGATTAAAAAAGTTTTTTAGAACCATGCCTTGGAATAGAAAAAAATAAGTTAAATATTTTTTCTAATTTATTTTTTACATTAAATTCAGTTGTGAATAAGGTCCGAAAAAAACAACATATGAAATAAAACACTACAGCTGGAAATATTATATCACAATTTTTTTTTAGATTTTGTTATTTAATTTAATATCACTTTATGCTGCTATGGCTAACCGGACGATGCAGCCGTGGGACCTCTAAATATTGCCTATCCATGTTTATTTATGATAGGGATTTTAACGAGTACCTGGGCATCCCGTTAAACGTCCCTGCCGAAGGATGGTATAACCTACGATTTTTTACTCCCTTTAAAAAATCCTAGGGCCACCTGCCGGAATAGGAACCCGCGATCTTGGCTTATTAGGTTGTTATACTACCCACTAGACCACTAGACCACCGGTCGCTCCTTTTTTAGATTTAAACTATGTTAGATTAGCTAAAAATAAGCATTTGGTAGGTCCTCACTGACCACGACAAGTTAGCATGAACTAGAA
Source organism: Troilus luridus (assembly GCA_964056705.1). Taxonomy (NCBI): domain Eukaryota; kingdom Metazoa; phylum Arthropoda; class Insecta; order Hemiptera; family Pentatomidae; genus Troilus; species Troilus luridus. The sequence continues at coordinate 66,503,555 of OZ057415.1, forward strand.
TTTTGATAAAATTTGGAGTTATACAATAAACATTAAAATAGTGGCAGGCCAGTTTTAGTAAGTTTTTAGCGACAGTTAACTCAGATAAATACGTCTGCATCGTATAGCAATAATTATCTTTTAAGTTGAAAATTCAATTATATAAAATTGTATTTTGTCACATATTGACCCTTACGCACTTTTCTAAAACAATTGTTACAATCACCGGACATAAGCCAAAAGAAAAACAGTCTGCTTGGACTGTTAATGTGAGATGTGCTGCATTTTGTCTTCTTTGGTGTGATTTTCCTTTTTGTGTTAGCCCTGATGATGGCTGGTTGGTTTTTTAAAAATATTTTAGAGACGACTTTAGGTTTCACTTTTTGTGATTGCTCCAATTGCTTTCTAAATCTTTGTGCTATAATTTATTTATGATATTTTAGCTTAGAATAAAGTGATTAGACGCCCTAGATCAAAAAACCGTCCCCTATCACACTCCACAGGAAAATATTTCGTATATTGGACATAAGTAATTTATGTTTAACAATTATAAACATAAATAACATAAGGGAAATTAAATTGGATAAAAATATAATAAATTATATAATATGGTGGAGGCACAATCTACAACCGTATAACACAACATCTAGTATATGCAGATGATGTGCTCATTACAGCCCGAACGGTACCAGCACTTGCAGGCGCTGTTGAAGAATTTCTCAGGGAAGCCAGAGATCTAGGCCTTGAAATTAACGAAAAAATAGCATTTAAATAATCCCTTGCATCGGCAGTGACGCCGTCTGCCCAACGCAATTTGGGATGTCCAACTGGTCTTGTTCCATGGATCTGTTCGTTGAGGAGCTTCTTAGGAATTTGGTCATCCGTCTTCCTCGCCACATGCCCGGGCCAAGGTAATCTCCCCACTTTTATAAATCTGACCAGATCGGCTTCTTGGCACAACATCTGTAGTTCCGCATTGGTCCTTAGTTTCCATTCTTGATTTATAAACACTGGACCAAAAATTCTTAGGAGGATGTGCAGCTTGAACCTTAGTAAAGCCAGCTCTTGATTCTTCGATAGTGTCCAATCATTCGGAGCCGTAAGTGACGACAGGCCTTATTAGTGTATTGTAGAGATGTAATTTAGTCCTTAAAGACAGAGATTTGCTCTTCATATGCCGCTGCAGTCCAAAATAACACCTGTTTTCAGCCACTAATCTTCTGTTTATCTTCAGCTGCATATCATTGTTTCCATTTACCAACGTCCAGAGGTAGACAAATTCATCTACCCGTTCAAATGTAAATTCTCCAATTTGGACCTCAGCTCATCTCCTCGTCATCTTCCTTGAACGTCATCTCGGGGAAATCACTTCCCTGCACAACCGTCCTAGACATTACTAAACAATACAATCTCTTACGCATACTGAACCCAGGACCGTCCATGGGTTGAAGTAAGCATTTTCAGTAAAGCTTTACAACCGTAACTGGTGATAAGGAGTTATTCCAGTTTGCTTCGATAATATCTCTCTATTATATAAAAAAAATATTACTGATGTAATATTTTAAATGCGTTGCTTAGCAGTGCATCAAGGACTAGATTTTTTAGTATTTTGTCGTGCTCGATCAATTAAATTACAGTTAAATGAACAACTGCATAGTTGGTAAAATGGGGACTGGTCCGGCTATAGGCAGAAACGAACATTTTTTTTTTCACCTGTTTCAAATTCCATTGTAAGATATCTGGTCACATTAGCTAAGTGACTAAAATCATCAATGGTTGGAATAGTTCACTATCTGTTTTTATCCATTGTATATTATATGTATAATCTGATAATTGGGGGTTTAAGACCGACCTCTACCTCTTTACTGGGTACCCCCAGAAAACGCTCTTTGAGTAGGCTAACTGTTATGTCTTTGATTATTCAACACAAGGTTTTGAAACACTTCATATCTTTATTGTAACAGTATCAATCAATCCTTATTCGCAAGTTACAAACATATGTTTATAAAAAAGATCGATTGTCATGTGCTACGGGCATAATCGATATATAACAATCTCCCGCACTATTTAAAAGTATATAACTAAGATGATAAATCATAATCCTGTAGTTTAGGTGGAAATCTTCGAACTCTCCCTGATCTTCTAAGCATTGGCTGAAGTTCTCGGTGGTCGCTGATTTGCTCTTGAGGCTCCTCCAAGGTCTGTGGTGGTTCGGGCCTGTGCTCATTTGGTGGATCTCCTTCCTGTTGAGGTAGCATAATGATGCTTGGATGCGAGATGTCAAAAGTAGTTTTCTTCTTAGGTATAGAGACCTTTAATAATTGGTTAATGTGTCTTTTAAGACGATAGCCATCATCATGTTCGACCATGTAGTGTCGCTTACCAAGTTTCTTGATTATTGTACCCAATTTCCAATTTGGTTTGTTTGAAGATGTATACCATCTAGACTGAATTCGGTCTCCCACATTTAGTTGACGTGCGATGATGGTGGTGTCAAGGGAAGTTGTTTGTTTTGGTGACTTCAACAGATCTAATTTGATTCTTATTTTCCTCCCTAGGTATAATTCTGATGGGGTTTTACCGCTTGATAAGGGTGTTGATCTATGTCGCATCAGAATTTCTTGTATTTTCCTTTGAAGAGGTAATGATGAAGTAGCCATCGCCTTCAATTTATTTTTCAGTGTTTGTACATTTCGTTCCGCAATTCCATTTGTGGCTGGATGGCAAGGGGCTATAAACTTCTGGAAAATTCCATGTTCCAAACAAAAGTCTGAAAAAGTTGCACTCTTAAATATTGTTGCATTGTCCGAAACAATTACTTTCGGTAAACCGTGTGTGGAAAAGATGTCTTGGAGATAGTTAATGGTAGTGTCTGTTGAAGGGGGGCTTTTTGAAAAGCGGATCTCCAGCCATCTAGACTTTGCATCCACTAATATTAGGAAATAATGGTCTTGGAATGGCCCGGCATAGTCTATGTGTACCCTTTCAAAATTATCTCCTGGTTCTTCCCACTGGTGAATTGGTGCTTTAGAGGGGTTCTTCCTTATTTGAGCGCACTCTTGGCATGATTTGACAAGATGTTCTATATCTTTATCAATGTTTTTCCAATAAACATATTGCCTGGCTAATTGTTTCATCTTGACAATTCCTATGTGAGTATGGTGTAGTTCTTTGAGGACTGCAGCTTGCAATGAAGTTGGTATAACGACTCTCTGATCCCTGAATATAACCCGTTTTGAAGATGGTAAATAGCGTCACAATTGTCACCATTTAAGAGTTCTAATTTTAGTTTTGAAACCAGCTGATCACGTGTGGTTTCTTCGCCAAGAGTTTCATAGTTTAGAGATAAATTTGAGATTTGATATATTCTTTCATTTGAAATTAAAGAGACCTCTTCTTCAATGTTTTTTTCGTCTTGAGAAATGTCTTCTTCAACTGAGGCTCTTGAAAGGAAATCTGCATTTGAATTCTCTTCTGCCTTCCTATGACGAATTTGATAATCAAAATTAGTGAGCCACGATGCGTATCGTAAAAGTCTGGAGGAAGTCATGGCTGGTAATTTTGTGTTTTCATGAAGTATATGGGTTAGCGGACGGTTGTCTGTAAAGAGCGTGAACTTTTTCCCATAGATATAGTAATTGAATTTCTTTAGGGAAAATACAATTGATAATGCTTCTCTGTCTAGTTGGCTGTAGTTCATCTAAGCTTTCGTTAATGAGCGCGATGCGGAAGCAATAGGTTTTTCTTCGCCGTTAATGGTGTGGGAGAGCACTCCTGCTATTCCTGTAGGTGAAGCATCACAAGCTACCGTTAATGGGTACTTTGAATTAAATGGTGTTATGAAAATTGTTCTTCCCTCACAAAAGTGTTCATAAACACACCAAAGAGGAACCGAGTCGAAGAGAATTGTCGATCATTGATTATTTCCCGACTACCATCTCTATAGGGAACAAAGAAGGAAGACCAAAGATGTCGTCGTAGCTGCAAAAAAGGAAGGCCTGGGAGGATTTCGGAAACAAGATGGAAGAAAATTTCCGAGAAAACCAAAAATGTTCTACAGGGCTATTCGGGTTATGCGTAAGGAGAACGAGCAAGCAATAAAGGATATAAAGGAAATAGAAGGGAACGTTTTCAGCAACCCGAAAGACATCATGAACAGATGGGCCGAATACTTCAGGGAGCTACTGGAGATGGATAACAGCCACCAAGAAGCAACAGAACTGAACCATCTTCTACAAACATACTGGGAAGGTGACAAAAGATATTGCCACAACCATAGAGGAATTTCCCTTCTTAGTGTAGTCTTCCCCAGTAAAATATACTCCAAAATACTAGAAAGACTTCTTATGAATGCAGTAAAACCAATGCTGGGGGAAGACCAATATGGATTCAGAGGAAACAGAAGCACCCAAGACCTTATCTTCACACTGAGACAAACATCTGAAAAGATCAAAGAAAAGAACAAGGAAGTCTTCACCTGTTTTGTCGACCTCACAAAGACCTTCGACAGGATCAGAAAGGAAGATATTATAAAGGCACTCAGGGAGAAAAAGGTCAATTTGGGACTCCAGAAAGGAACCCTAAGTCTTTTCAAAATACAGAGAAATGTGGTGAGGGCATGGAATGAGACATCACAGGAATTTGTAAAAACCCAGGGGATCAGGCAGGGATGTAGCCTAAGCCCATTGCTTTTTATTTTGACACTGGATACGTCCCTAAAAAGAGCTAAGTCAAAAATAAAACAGTGCCATCAGGGTATAGAAACCTTAGGCCGAACCACCTATCCTAGCATTTGCCGATGACATAATTGTTTTTGCAAACCACTGCAGGAACCTCTAGTTCAATTTACGCATTTTACAAGAAGAGTTGGACGTGGTTAGTGGTTAGCATGCCTTAAGTTCCTGCTTCTTATGGCCTTAGGTTTTTTAAAGAGTAAAATATCCTTAGTGATGCTGTCATGAGGTAAATGGTGGTCCCGAACTAATATGGTGTCAATATATATATCCTAATTATATTTTAATTAATTGATAAGCAAAATTAAGGAATCTGATTGAAGCGTCGTCTGATTATCATAATATAAAGTGAGGTTAAATGAATAAACAAATATATTTTGAAAATTCTAGTGGGTAAAAATTTAACTTCTAGGTTTAAGAAACTAGATAGGGAAAATTTATTAAATTATTGTAATCAATTTATCATTGCAATTCGATTTCCGGGTATGAAATTCTATATTTAGTGCTCACTATTCCGAGTGTGAACATGCAAAAGGACTAATTATTTTTAAGTCAATAGTTATAGAAAAGATAAATTATTAAACCTAAAAAAATAAGCTAAAGTTGAAATATTCTTACCACACTAATTAGATATAAATCACAATTCAAAGCTCCATATGTTTTATTTAAATTCTCAGACTACTTTTCTGTTTTGCTTCATTTATCTGACACATGATATATATTAAAACAAACTATTTTTTAAAAAAACTTTGGCAATCTATAACTTATTTCGAATGCTATTTAATGAATTCGACTTGCAAGGGTCTGAGTGAATGTATTTTTTTTTTGTGGCAATTACATGTTTTTAATTTTATAATTATTTCTAACATTTTTAGAAAATAAAATGAAGTCAATATTTAATGTACCATTTTTTCGATGTTCCAATATTTATTTTCTGTTATCTATACATTTTGAAGAGTTGGCACTAGGTATATCACCAATGAATCGTCATGGTTTACAAGTTCATATGATTATTTTCAACTTTTTAAAAATGTTAAAAAATTTCTTACCACGATAATTAGATATAAAACCCAATTTAAAGTTTCATATGTTGTATTTAAATTTTAAGACAACTTTTCTGTTTTGCTTCATTTTTCTGACACATGGTTTATATTAAAGCAATTCAAATAATTTAAAAAAACTCCAGCAATCTACAATATCTTCAAGTTACTAATGGGGTGGTGGAGTGGTAGAACACTAAGTTGCAATGCCCAAGGTCCTGGGTTCAAATCCCGTTTGATGGCATACTTTTATTTAATCTGTTAGTGGCCCGAGAAGGACCCTATAGGATCTAGGAACCTCCTTGGGGTTACTCAGCCTCTAAAAGTGGGTACCCAAAATAAGGGGGGGAATCCAGCACAAATGTTGTCCAATAAACAATACAGTCTCTACCATGTACTGAACCCTAGACCCTTCATGGATTGTTGAGGTTCAGATAAAAAAAAAAAAATGCTATTTCGCGAATTAGGCTTGCAATGGCCTAGGTTGAAGTTTTTTTTATGGATATTACAAGTTTTTAATTAAGATAATCTTTTCTAACACATTTAGAAAATAAAATAAAGTCAATGTATATGAAAATGAAAGTATTTAGTTTGAGTTATCTGTACATTTTTCGGAACTTCATTTTCATGATTCACTAGTTCAAATTATCATTTTCAACTTTTTAAAAAAATGTTAAATAGAAAAAATTAGAATAAAACGTGATTGGGACTGGGCTTAGATCGGGTGTCGTTCCGTCACTTCGAGGACAAATCTGTGTTGCTTTCCATATGTCCCGGTCCTGGACATATCTTTTCTTCTCAAATAAAAATATAATACTCAAAAATTGGCTGGAGAAACAGCCACTTCATCCGAAGGATGTTGGTATGTACAAATTGCATTGGTGGTTATAAGTTATACGTTCCATATTTTTGAAAATGTTTACTACAAGTAAATAATAATTAATATTGTGAAAATAATTAATCTATCAATAAACTGAACACCTTTTTGGCATAAAAAATATTTTTCTGCTGAAAATCTGGCAGAGTGTCACATCAACTCCTCTGTATAAACAGCGAAATCCAAGTTTGTTTTTTTTAAGCTGATTTGTTTAACAAGAGACTTCACACTCAGTGGATGTTTGAAAAGATTTGTCTGTCGAAATAGGGAAGAGTCCTCGACTCACAGATTTGAACTGTAGGAGATAACTAAATTTCAGAACACTAAACGTAAACAATCTTTTCAGTTTAAGGACCTCTGAAGAATAGTTAATATCCCGTATAATGCTACAGTCAATAATTTTTTTCTTCATGAAAATGTTTGTAGATGTTCCTGACCATATACTTCTTATTGGATCAGAGACTTGCACTTTATTTTAAACTTTTAGCGCATTCCTACAAGTATAATGACCAGTTTATACACCTACGTCCTTATGATAGGGATTATTATAAATGTGGCTAATTATCATTTGCATCAAAGACCACTCATTGCATCTGCAAGAATATTTCTCTTGTTTATAGTACCAACCATTGACTTTGATAAATTTATTATTTATTTACTCACTATTTAATTGATTGTAGTGAGTATATTTAAATAAATTATGAATGTATTTAAAAGGAAATGGTGAAAACGAGCAAAACTGCCATATCTGGTTGGCGTTCTGTTTTGTTGTAGATACTTATTTAATATGTGTCGGATGAAGAGTTTCTCACAGCTTCGCCGGTATGACCAGTAGTCATGTCACTACTGGTCAGAGGATAGTTGTTTGTTTGTACTCTGATCCCTAAAGGAAATACTTTGATTTAGAAATCTTTTGAGTACCCAATACCATTTCTTGCTATTTTGGATTCTTAAATGTCTCTCTTCTAGTTCATTGTTTTCCATGAAAATTTAAGGTTTTTAACTTTTTTGAAGCTATATCCTCCACTTATTGATCCAAAATTTGTGATTTTCTTGGACACTATCATGTATTTTGTTTTTCTCTCATTGGTTTTGATCCCTATTTTAGTTTTGCTGCCTCTTCAAATTTTTTGTACTTCTCTGAAAGTAAGTAAGTACATAATATGAATCAAATACAAATAAAACATAATATGAAAATATATCAACCACTTAGCTCCTGAAAAATAAGCTTATTATTTATGCTTAAAGAAGTATTAGGAAGAAAGAAGAAATAGCCAGGCCAAAAATTTTAATTTATCAATTTTTTTCCAAAGTTTTATTTACAGTTCATCATTCATTTACACAAAATTACATTCTAATCCAATAATGTAAACAATAAGTGATTTTTTTTTAATAGTTAGGTTTAGTGCTGAGCATAAGTAACTAAATCAATATCAGGAAAATTGGTGTTTGCTATAAAATTAAGCAATCTATCACAGCCTAGTATGCTTTTAGAATTAAATTTAACACCACAAACAAGTAATTCTACAAATCTTATTTTTAAGTAAAATTATAATATATCTATACAAAACAAGAAATTACTCGTACAATAACAATCATATATACTATATAATTAAACTGAAAAATTAATTTAAAGATATCAACAGTCATTTTACTTAAATTGTAAAATCCCTTTTATAGTATACTGTTATTAATAAAATAGGCATAATACAATGTAGGGTGAATAGATGTTAAATAATTAGACCAAAATCATAATTCTCTCATAAAAAATTTATATACATTTAATATAACGTGATGAATTCTAAAATGAAGAGTAAAAATTGCTAAAGAAAATATGATTATTAAAATAAATAATCAATACTGATTTCAGTTACTTTCTTATAAATCCTGTCACCATAAAACAGTTATATAAAGTATATTATTTTTAGCATAAGTAATTATAATGATTAGCAAATGAAAATAAAATTAAAATAATAATATTTGTTAAGGGAAGACACTTTATTATTGCACTGAATCCAGGTGTCTGTGTCAGCCATGATTTAAATACAATTTTTAACAAGTATTTAACTCAAACCAATGAAGTTAGTTAATTACTTGTTGTTTTTTTAAATTGGTATGGATTAATGGATTTTTATCCACTAGATGTATAAAAAGAGTGTCAGTGAAAATTAGTTAAGATTCAGACATTCACCATCACAATTGTCTGTAGGACATGAGGCCTTAAATGTCTAAAAAATTAAAACAAAATTATAAACATCTGAAACGTTCACCCCCAAGTAGAACATTTAACAAATTTAGTAGACGAGTGCTTTAACTTCAACATAACGTTTGCATATTTTATATTTCAATTGGATGCACAGCCCATAAAATTCAATACTTAATTCTGATCAACAGTGTAAGTCTTGACCTTTCAATTTCGGCTAGAATAGGTTGGTAACTTAAAATAACTCACTGTTTACCAGTAAATTACTTACATTGAAGCTGACTACAAATTAATGATTGATAAAGAACAGTTAAAGATAATTATGTGTAAGAAAATGGTCCGGGTAGAGGTCACTGACCTTCTATCTCATCTACTGACCTCTACCTGGACCATTTTCTTCCACATATTTCATCAAGGTCAACTATGTTCATTCAAAACTAAAGATAATTAATTAGTGAGCCAATATTTTCTATGCTTATCGAAGCTTTACTGATATTTTTTTAATGTTTTTATCTAGCTGACAATAAATAAATTTAAAACAATTCCAACAAATTAAACTGTTTGAACCCATTAGAACAAGTTGCTAAAGCAGAGTTGACCAAAATGTAATTTCGAATAAAATTGTTATTACTCACCATGTATTGTAGAAATGATGTTATAGCAGTACCCCAAAGACCAATTAGAATACTGATATATTATCCATTCTACAAAATGACATATATGGAAAGTAATTGCAATTTTATTCAAAATTAAATTTTGCCTAATCCTTTACTAAACTAAAATAAACCTCTTCTCTTCTTTAAATAAAAATATCTATGGTTTAAACTTAAGTTTGATAAGTCCAATTGTTGATATAGAATAATAATTTTGTAAGTTTTTACCTTAGTAGCGATTATAAAGTACAAATTAGAATATTGAATTAAAAATGAAAAAAACTATACAATATTTTATAGGCTTGTATAATAATTCAAGCTGGAATAATATGATCAAATATACAGCTAGTGAGATAACAAAATAAATAACAAACAATAATTGACTGGGTGAAAGAGGCTATGTTACTGTATATTATTTAAAAACTACAAAAATTTTATAAATTCAATAAATGGACTTTTGCAATGACTCATTATATAATAACTATTGTAGATTAAGACAACATTATTTACATTCAGAGAGACTTGGATAAATTAAGTTCGAATAAAATATTTGATTACATTCTGACATTTGCATTTCTAGAATATTCACTACAAGCACATGGAGCCTTAAAAAAAAAAAAAAAATCAACAGCCTTCATAACATTAATAAAAGCTATTAGTTATATTCTGCTAAGATTCATATAGTTAGTTCAATAATATACATTAAAGCAGCTTGGACTATGTGGATTATTTCAATTGCAATTCAGTAATCACTAATAACCAAAGAATTTTCAATCATAAAAGATTCATTTTTTAATTTGTATAATATTTTTTACACACAATGTGACAACTACATTATAGAATAAATGTATTTATTGAAATATCAAGCTGTATCAATGAATAAAACAAAAGAAAAAAATCAATATGAATGATAAAATTGCGCATTTTATCAAATAATAAAAATGAATCATTATCATTGCAAAAGTCCTTTTGAATGTGATTTTGATCTATAAGAACTATCAAATATCACATATATTTTTGTTTATAATACAATTGTTAATATAACAATATAGGGCACGGACATGAGAAAGAATAGTTAAGTACTTATGACCTTACATTTTTTTATCTCTTTTCTTTTTTCTTTTCAAAGTTAAGGTATGGTAAGAAAATATAAAATGCCATGAAACTGGCTTTTTACAAATAGCTTTAAGGAAATGATACAAATTTCAATGGTTACAAAAATTAATTTAAATATAAAGATACATGATTGGAATGGATCAAATGGAACGGAAAGTTTTTGTACAATTATAATAACATAATAATTATATGTATATATAAGGTACCATTTGTTTAAACAGACTAGTTTTAATCACAAATGTATATATAATATCAAACAATATAATATACCAGGCATCTGCTTGGATAGATTAGTGTAATATAAATAAATAATATATCTGAAATGCAGAGCTCTGTACACATATTACAAAACCGATGCTGGATGATCAAATTTAACATTAATCTAATAATTCTTAATACAGAAAAAAATCAATGTTAAATCAAATTCCATAAAGCTAGTTAATAGCTAATATACTGAGACTATAACTATACACATAATATTATCTATGTGATCTACTGAAATAAGCATGATACTCGAGGAAGATAGTTACTTTCCATCCCAAGGTGAAAGGTGACCATTGCTGAAGACAATATTCAGAAGAGGCCACGTATTTTCCTGAGATGAATTGAAAGGTGAGTCGATCCCGGACGATTCTTCACCCCAACCCTTCACATAAAAATACTATTAATATTAATATTTTATTTATATTATATCAAGATTGTATTTATATCTATTAAATAGACTAAGATATTAATAATAACCTAATATTTTGGTTTGATGGTAAAAATTATGCATAAATAATATTTGTTAATGGTAAAAGAACAATTATATTGGTTTTTTAGCCTAATTACATTTATTATAAGTCAATTAAATGTGTTTTAATAATTAAAATAAATGCCATGGCAAAAAAAAAATATTTGATCATTCAGGAACTAATAAAAAAAATTCCATTTACTATGCATCAATCAAATATTTTGAACAGATTTTTATTATAGAAGACATTTTTCAAGCTATTTTCATTGCAGTGAATACATTAAAATGATGAAAATAAAAAATAAGCTTTTTGTTAAAATAAAAGTGTTAGAGTTAGAGCAGACAGTTATATTAAAAATAAAATTAATTAGTCATGACTGATTTAAAAGTTTTACTTGAAAATCACACTTGAAGAATGTATTTTGTTTATATTCTAAAATTATATAAGCTGTACCAAAAAGTCTTGTTTTTACTATTTTACAGTTGTTTTTTTTTACTATTTTCCATTCCCTGATTTTTCATCAGCCCTTCATACCATTAGGGGGCACATAAAACATCATTATTAATAGTTTGTCTATCTCATACCATACTAAAGAAAGCATTTAACAAATCATTCATTGTCAAGAAATTACAAATGAGGTATGGCAGGGCAAAAGCAATTCTCTCTCTATGTGTATGCCTATATATGTATATGTACACATGTCTATAATGTATATATAGACATAGATACATAAATACAAAAATACATAGATTATTTTAGTTTTATATATATATATATATAAAATAATCTATGTGTACCATTGAGCTAAATGATTCAACTCCAGGAATCATTCAACTGAATGACCTATAATCAGCAGAACCAAGTTTTGATGTTTTTTAATTTGCATGTCCACTATGTCTATTCACACTTTCTAAATGATCGAAGTATATTTTTTATTTCCATTATGACAGATCACTTTGTATCACCATGCATCAAATATAATTTATAAGGAAATTTAAATACCAAATAAGGTAATGATATGATTTAATAAGCCATATGCCTAATTGTCAATGCCAATTGAACAAGTGTTTGTTAAAATAAGATTTCGTTTGAAAGAATATCTTTGTTCTTAGAAGTTCAAATTAAATTATTTATCCACAGGTGAGCATGACCAAATTATAGAAGTTCTGTTATTTTGACTGGATATTGTATACTTATAAGGATTATAAAATAAATAATAATACCTGTACAGTTTCAATAAATTCTTCGAGTTTAGAAGACAAGGTTTCATTGTAAGTCGTGAGATTTTTCAAGCTGAAAAAAGATTATAGATTATAGAAATTTCAACTCAGAATAAAAATAACAGAGGTGAGACAGTAAAAATATATGAAAGTGAAGAACATGAGTATAACAGTACCCTGAAAAAATGGTTAGATTTAAATAGTATTGATAAAAAAATGTGAAAACACAATGAATAATTGATATAGAAGGAACAGGAAGAATTGATATGAATTTGAATAGAAAAAATAATATAGCTTCAACCTCTAATTAAGAGAAGATATTGTTGGAAATTTATTTTGTATCCTTGACGCCACAGTGGTAAGGTTAATAAGGTGTCTTAGCAACTTCATAATTACATTCATTCGCAATGCATTTAATACATAGTTTTTCCAAATTATTATAAAAATATTATCAAGGATGCTTCTCGTGGTGATAATGCAAAATTTTATCCAAAACGCTCATTTAAAACAACATGAGAAAATTTTAAGTAATGGAATGAACTGAATAACATTTAGAACAAATATGTGCATACAAAAACTTGTACCACTACAACCCGTGAACGGGTCTGGGGATCAGTTCATGGTAGAAACTATACTTTATAGAAGCTGGGTGAGCCCCAGGAGGGTCCTAGATCCCATATGATACATCTCTGGTCGTTAATAGATTAAATAAGTCCTGCCAAGAGCAGGATTTGAACCAGGATTTCCAGGCATGGCAGCTCAGTACTCTACCACTGACCTACTCCGCTCCCCAAATATGTTTAAAATATGTCTATAAGAGCGAATAATAATCTCACCTGTCTGCTTGAATGAGCCTCTCCACAACTGACTTACAGATAATATCATTCAGATCTGCATCAAAAAGAGGTATGCCATACGAGCAGTCAAGTAAAGTCCAATCGGACAAATTTGTGGGAGATGAAGTTGAGGTTAGGTTGATCCGCAACGGTAGACGACACGGCACTTCCTCTTTGCTATCGCTGTCCCTGTTTAAATGTATAGAGTTTTAACAAAAATTAAATATAAATAAATAATAAGTAATCATTAAAAGTACTGGAGTAAGTAATTTCAAAAGAAAAATATAACATTAAAATAAATTTCAAAATAAAATAAAAATTAATGAGAGGTTTTACAATTATTATAATTAAACAAAAAATGGTATCAGTTCCAAAGGTTGTTGCTTCGAGTTAAGTCATAACAAGTTTTAACTTTTCATTTGTTTCCTTTTCATTATTCTCAAAAATAAAAATAATTTTATAACTGACTGTATTGTTGAGGTTCAAAATGGGTTAAATAATAAGTAAAAAATTACCGATGTTTGGCGTATCGAAGCACTATTAAGTTGACGTGAATTTATGAGGATTTATTTAAGTAAATAAAAATAATTCTAAATCTTATTAAATAATTATTTGTTAATTTTATATTCGAGTTTGTTCATATAAAACACAATTTGTATGTGCATAATAGATTTGAATGTAATACAAATGGCATTGCCGCCCACTACCGGCAAGAAGCTATTCTACGAAGGGGCGTCCAGGGAAGAGGACCTCCAATTATCCTGAATATAAGTCAATGCTAACCTTGTCGGTGAACTCTGGCTGGAATCACCAAGACCATCTAATTCTTGTTCGAGGATGTGAGCACATTCTTGACTAGTTAGGCCATTCATCGGTTCACCTTCTTCCTTCATAGGGCTAGCCGTGTATGCTTTGATTCTTGAATCTCCTTCACCACCTTGACCTAAAATTTGATAATTTTTAATATAAATGCGAATGAACTTTAGCACACTTACAAGGTCCAAACACTACAACATCCAAAGTCTTAGAAAAACAAGACTGACCTGACATGGTCTTGATCCATGCTTCAACTGAACTCGGAGTTGCTGGAGTGTCGAGACAATGCAGATCAGTCGTAGAAGAAAGAGGAAGCCTCAAGTGGTCCTTAGGTTTCAAAGTAGGAGGTGGAGTATCAGGAGGCAGCGACTGAGGAATTTCAACCATGGTAAGGTAGCCACAGCTTTCTTTGAGTCCGAGCTCTCTCTCGAGCCTTATCACGGCTGGGTGTTGTCTCCACAATCCACGACCGTTTTCTGTATTGGTATTAACAATTTAATGAATACTCATATAAAAATAAACTGTAAAAAATGATTTTGAAATCGCTAAAACTTATTTAAAGTTGTAAAATGGAATATACTACAAATTATGTATAACTAGGTTATTATTTAACAATTTTGGAAAAGTTTTATCTATATATTTTGACACCAAGGACCAATAAATAACACTTTTTTTTCAGTTCTTCACGTATCTGCTTTACTTACGAACTATATTTCTTCAAAATTAGTATTAATTGTAGAACATTGATCAAAATTATATGTCTGCCAAAATATTAACCAATCTAGAAATCAAACTAAGCCCAAGAGCATCGGCACAATAATAACATTAATATTATAAAAACAAATATACATCTTAAATTGAAAAACTTAAACTAACTTACATACCGTCTTCAGGATTTTCGAAAGGAAAAGGGATAAGATGAGTATCAGCACCTTTATTGACACCATATGCCTTTAAAAAAACACAAAAACAGTTTAAATAATAGTAATATAAATGATCTACAATTTTTTTATTTTTTTTTTATTAAATTTGCTAAAAAATAATAGAGAAATGTTTAACAGGGGAAACATAACATAAATTATAGAAATGTTGGCTTGTTTCAGCCCAGAACTGTGTAATTACTTTCATAGAAATTACAAAAATAATTCCATTGTATAAAATGCTATTAATGCTTGGAGAGATGATTTCAAAAATAAGATTAAAAATTGAAATTAACACTGGGTATTCTACCAAAATTCCGTAAATGTTCCCAAAACCTAGTAAATCATATAAAAGCAGACCTTCAATAAATGTGGACATAATGTGGGCCGTGGAGTCTTAAACACAGTGGTTGTACATCACACACGTTAAACACTAAACCTACTTATCGCCACTTAAGAGGAATGAGATAAGAAGAACTCCATGAAAATTTTTAAAAAATGGTAAGAAAGTAGTAGTTGGATAAGAAGAATAAAGTGCTGAAGATAAAGATAGATATATAAATATGCAGATCCACCCTTGGCTATGGTGGATCAATTAAATGTAATTTAATTATAAATTGTAAACTCATTAAATATAATTAAAAGAAATGATTTTAAGTGAAGAATAACAGCAAACTAACAAAAAAAATTAAATAATTTCTTAATTTGGCAAAATTAAATTTAAAAATTAATTGGGGTAGAAAAGGTCTAGGTAGAGGCCAAAAAAAGAATTTCTTAAATAGTTGAATACCCAAACCATATACATATATATATATATATATAAGGTCAAGTAATATTATTGAAGTTAAACATAAATTATAAATTAAACAAATGGAATCATAAAAATATATAATTACTATTTAGTATAATTTATAAATCACACTATATGTACATACATAACATCAAAATAATAAACTGTAACAACATGAATGAAAATATACATATATAAACTTTTTATTTTATGTATTATTTCAATCTATACGTATCTTGTATATTTAACCCTGAGAAGACATGCAGTGTGGGCCAAAATGTTGGATTTAAAATAAACAGTTATCCCTACTAAAGATTCTTTCTGTCATTTTGTACAATATTCTTATGAAAATAAAGACATGACATATTAAAAAATTAATCTTCACTGCAATGATTATGTCTCTTACATTCAATCATTGTTCTATCATCATTCAATGAATTCTAAGAAAAAAGGTCAAGACCCATACCTGAGCTAGAACTGGTGAATAACAAAGAGCATCATTGAGAGTAAATAAAAGGCTTGAGGTTGCGATGACGGTAGGATCGTGCCCCCAAGATGTCACTAACGCCTTATCGCATTCTCTTAGCAGCCTGGGTAGCTTCCGCAGGCGAGTACCTTGGTTAGTTAGCCAACAATTAGCACATTACAATCCATTCCATAAAGGCAAACAAATGCATTACCATCATTGCTAAGCATTATTAATTTCATCTAAACTCCAGAAAATAATTAGTTAATTTCAAACGCATACACTTAATTATAATAATGAAAATTCTTGATGATACAAGAAAAGTATGCTTGGAAATACAATCAAATGTACACATTTTTTAATGTGCATTGCAAATGTAAATGAAAAATTAAAGGAATTATTTGTGAAAAAATAATATATATGTTGGTAAATAATTACATAATATTCTTATAAAAACTGCAACACAAGATATTCCTAAAATTGTACCTATTTTTTTTTTTAGTGACCTAAAATAGTTCTTAAAAATAAATCAGCTGTTTGGATCTTTTGATTAGAAGTTGCACAATTCACGTGATTTCAATGAAGCTTGCAATGGTTATTTTGTAAAAGTTAATAAACCAATCAATAAAATGTTATAATCAATATTGATATTAAAGTATTTATTGTCAAAAAGTTTATTTAAAAGACAAAATCTTCTGTAACTGACTAGTACTCTTAAGTTCAAATAAAGGTTAATACGAGGATCAATCAATGTAATATAAACATGTAGGAAATAATTGTACTTAATAATTAATATTAGATATTTAACAAAGTGTTTAAAAGCTTAGGAATAATAATGTCAAAATACTTTATACATTTCTCATTCTTCGAAATGGCTGAAATATACATTTAAGAAACTTTTAATCAGGTCCCACTATGAAAAAAATGGAGTGATGATGAATGGTAATTTCTGAGGATAATCTATATGTGTACGATTAGGACCTTGATGTCAAATCTCAAAAAAAAAAAATTGGTGGAGAAAAGCTAAAGCTTTTTAAAATCAAGTTTTGTATTCTACATGAAATTCTTTAGGCTTCAATTATTAAAACAGTTTATTATTAAAAATAAACATGTAAAATAAATAATTATGTAAAATGTCTTCAAGTTCATTGGTTTTAACGTAACATTGATTGATCCTAGAATAAAATCCTATATTTCAATATCTTTTGCCCTTTCACTACTCAATGTTTAAAAAATACATTCTTTATTAATTAAACACAAATCAGACAACTCAATAGAGCAAAAAATGAATACCTCTTGCAAAGAGAATTGATGGAGGTCCGCTCCTAGTGATATGATATAGAAAAAGTTTAAACCAGAGTGTGTGAGCGAGAGGGCAAGGAGGACCGAGATGAGGAGGATTGATGCTCGTGATAGGAGTCACTTCTCCGCTCAACGGGGCCATAGACACTAGCAACCTAAAAAATAATTAATCCTATGAAAATATAACTTGAAAACAATACAGAAATGTTATATGTAATAAGGATATTGAACTACTATCAACATATAAACATTTATTTTCAGAAAATTCAATACCATCACCCGATGTATAGTAATATCAAATTTAAAAAAAAGGAAAATCTAGAACTAATATGTAAAACTACAAAAATTAAATTCTCAAAGGTTTAACAATAAATAATAATAGTAATAAATTTATGCGGGGTATTCAGAGACCTGAAAAATCTTTATTTTTTTAGTATATCAATAATTACAATTTGAATACTACTATTTCGATAAGTATTCGAAAACTGTTGACATAATGTACATAATTATTTTTTGTTTAGTATACATTGCTAATGATAGTTGATAAAATTTTTTTTTTATTTAAAAGTATTTCATTGGATACAAATTAATGTATAAGGCATTCACGATCAAAATCGGATAACTCCAAGTTTCAAAAATTGATTTTTTTATATTTTTCACTAGTACAGTCAAGCAATGTTTTATACTCCAAAAACTTCAGGTTCAGAACCTTACTAAAATTAAGTAAATAAGGAGACAAAGAATCGTGTAAGACAAAATTGCTTAACTGAACTAATGAAAATGTTAAGTCAATTTTGTAAATTTCAGATTAATCTGCTTTTGATCCTGAACATCTCATAAATTTCTATCTAAAAGATTTTCCTTTTTTGTCTTTGTCCACAGTTCCATTCGATTTTTTCAGAAAGATAAACAGTTACAATCAAAAGCTAATGACAAACATGTTTCTTTTTTTTCATATTGATTGCTAATAGCTTTACTAAAGAATTTTAATTATTGATGTAACTGTATTTTTAAAAATTCTATGGAGGATGGAAATAGTTGTGGGTAGAGTCAAAAATTTACACAATAAATAAGTGGAAACTTATTTTTTTATTATTTGTGTCGACGTTTCGACCTATTCTGTAGATCATCTTCAGGGCCAATAGGAGTGGCTCCTCCTTTTATCTAGTCTGTTAGCAGCCGGAGATGGATCATATGGGATCTAGGGCCCTCCTGAGGCTCACCCAGCCTTTATAAAGTTTGTACCCAAAATAATGGGGAAAATCTGGGCATGATCTAGGACAAAACATCGCCCTGTACAACTATTTTCCATGAAACAGTACAGTCTCTACCATGTACTGAACCCCATACCCGTTTACAGGCTGTAGTGGTACAGGTTTTCTATGTATTTTATAATTTATTATAAATATATTTTAATTTTAATGATAACTAGGGAGTGGTATAATTGTTAGATTCAATATTTATGTGTTGAAAAAAAAAAAAATTAATACAAATCATTCTTCCCAGTTAATTTAATTGTATGCGTCTTATTTTTATTATTTCATCTAATATATAAAATAACAAAATCACACATTGAGCACTAAAAACATTTGGAAATTATAGAGAGATTAAATATAAAATCTGTAAGTTATGGTTAAGAAAACTGACTTACAAATTATTTTAATCTTTTTTGTTTTCTTATATTAAGTACTTAACACCTTTACTATATTAAGGGCTGATAAGAAACCACTTTCAAGAACAAGATCACGGGTTTGTAGCCCGGCAGGTGGCCCTAGGATTTTTTAAAGGGAGTAAATAATCCTTGGTTATGCTGTCCTTCGGAAGGGACATTAAATGGGGGTCCTAAGCCTGTATGATGTCAGGTGCTTGTTAAAAATACCTATCCTAATGAAACCTGGATAGGCAAAATTTAGAGCTCCCAATATAGCTTCGGCCGACTAGCCATAGCAGGATAAAGTGACGTTAAATGAACAAGCAGAAACCACTTATTATTAATACAATATCTTATAAGGTTTGAAGTTGCTTACGAATAATTTTTATTAAGAAGCCTTGTACAAGTTTCCCTGTCCAGTGATTGGAGACTCTCACACCTGACCAAGTCTAGACCCCTGTGCCTAAGTGCCAAGACGGTCGAACGGAGGACTAGGGCATGCTCAAAGTATCGCCTAGCCTCTCCTTCACTATCATCTCGAGCAGTGCTTACCTGTAAAAAAAAAAATTAATAATTTTAAATATTTTATATACATATGACAACCAAACATGCCTACAGATATTTAAACCAAACAAGAACCATGACTATACTTCAAAGAAACAGGGTCATAGCTTTTTCAAAGTATAAACATATAACACTTTTGTTACATTAATAGCTTATTATTAACCTGAAAATTGTTTGAAAGTTCTAACAACCAATCAAATTTTGCCATTTTGTGTCATATGAAACAATTTCACCCAATCATGTCAACATTACACAGATATCTGCATTTAGCGCAATTATCAATCACTATGACAACACGTCTTGAGTTTGACAACTTGGCAAAAAGTGGTGTAGAAGAACAACAATTGCTGAAAATTCAAGGTCATATTCATCAAAATTCTATAAAACCATACTTAAATCTCGATCAAGAACACCACAACAAGATCATAAATATTACCCCTGGTAATATATCTTATATAGTAGAGAACAGCAACGAATCTAATGTTAAGTTAAATTTTAATATTAGTACTTTTACTAACTTTACTTTTAATAAATAAATAAATGTTTTGTTGTGTTGAGTTATAAATTATTTTGTCAAAACATTTTCTGCCGGATATGCCTCGGAAATTGACAAACGCCTCACAATTTTATGACAAATTCCTCAAGCTCATTGCTTGGTAACAGCCCGAAGCCGAAGGCTGAGGAACAAGCTTTCGATTGTCATAGAATTATCTCGTCTATTATCAATGTCCTAGGGATATTACTACTGATAATAGATCTGATAAACTGATATCATCAATCAAGTACCTTTTGTAATAAAATGAGGTAATCAGATATTTTCACCTTAGTAACTGGCATAAATTTGTAGTATTTAGCTGTTTAGAAGTCCATCAATTTTTAATTATTTAAACAGAAAATAGCCAATTACTCAATTTTATATTAAGAAGTATAGTCATAGTTTTTTAAAAGCGTAAAACCGAGTTCAACTATATGGGTACAACTGATGTTTTATTATTTCACGAGTTATGGTAATTATGTTTGTTGTCACTTAAGTTGAGTTACAACAAGCTAAACTAAGTTTTAACTGTTTATTCGTTTCATTATTAATATTTTACAAAGATACAATTTATTGCGAGCTTTAGTATGGAATGTAACTATGGGTAATGATTAGATTTCAGTAATCATTTTCCATACTAAGGTTCATGATAACTTGTATATTTGGAAAAAGAGTAAACTTGTTGTGGATAATAAACTTGTGAATAAACTTGTTGTCAAAGCGACAACCAGCAGAATAGATACCCTTGTTACTTATTCCATAAATATTTACCAACAATACTCATAAAAAAGTTCATTAAAATATAAAATATTAAAATAAAAGATGAGATAAAAACATACTTTCATATTCAATCAACAATGATGTTCAGTCGCGGATCAATTTCATAAATTAAAATTAGAATCTCGCAGATCTGTTCACATTTTGTTTCCATGGCGACGAATAAAGAGGATGTTCAGTAGCGTTACATTTAAAGCCTTGTATATTCAAAATTCACTAGTCACCGCTGCCATGATCGGCTATAGCCACCTAGATTAGGAAAGAAGGTTGAAACACCATCTGTCGGCAGAATCGCTCTTCACTTCACTTCACTTCGCATCTTGACTCCGAGCTGGCAACATCTCTCCACTCTTCTCTACTGAATCCTAAACCTACGGACATTCACCAAAAGGTCGCCGTTCACCGCAGGACATTGATATATTCGCCCAAGGCCCTAGATCGCCTAGCACCACCAGATCGCCTAGTAACCAGATACACTCGGAGCCAATGAAAAGAATCCTTCTCTCCAATTGTAAGTCCACTCTTTCATACAATTAGCAAGAGTACCTGTTCACCGGTCGTCGTCATCCTCAGAGATTTCATTTCATTCATCTTATAAGATAAAGACTATAAATTCCACTGTTAAGATTTGTTCATACGAAGCATCATTTCCAGTTAATAATTAAGATTTAATAATTTCTTTGCATAACATTATTCATTGTTCATTTTTGTCTCTTTCTTTGTAAAAATTGTTTATTCGCTGTTTTTTCTTTAATTATCAAATGTCTAACCTTAATATATTTAAATTTAATAAACCACATGTTTCAGTATCTCGCCAATTTATTTAAAACCCCGACGCTATTCTACTAATATATTATATTTCATTATTTATCTTTTTTTGTTCTATTCAGTCTAATCACGCCCGTACAAATGATATGCAATTTTGATATCAATGATGATTATATAAAAGGTTTTCCTATTTTTTATGGGTTTCCAAATATATCCTAAATATCTTTCATATATAATTTATACCTACTAGCAAGTAAAATCTCCAAAACAAGTTAGATAAATGAATCAAGAAATTAAATTTGGAGTTTTTTCTTACTTAGAAAAAAATATTTAAAAAATATAAGTGTGATACTACCAAATTTATAACAGTAAAAAATGACAATATATACCTTTTCAAGCTCACAAAGAAAGCTGTCCATTGTCTCATCTGTGAGTTTACCCACTTCAAACATTGTTACAGCATGACTTTTAAGACCCTGGAATAAAATAATGCAAAATAGTTGTTCATAGGTATTGATAAACATTATTTTAGGAACAATAAAATTATAGAAATAAAGAAAACAATAAATCCTACTAATATTATAAATACGAAAGTTTGTATGTTTGTTACTCTTTCACGCAAAAACTACTAAACGGATTTGGATGAAACTTTACATTAATATAGGTTATACAGCAGAATAACACATAGGCTACAATTTATAAGGATTTTGTGTAATTTTGGTCATAACATAACGATAAATATAAAGGAAGCCTATAAAATTCTGCCCCCTGAGTAGCTTGTTCATGTGTTTCTTACTCGCAAAATCTACATATTTTTGCTGAACAAAACAAATCAAGTAACATAGTTTACAGGAGTATATTGCAGTAGGTAAGTAGGACGGCTAAATTACAACACATCGATAAATTACCTACATATGCAGATTATTCTAATCCTTTCAGTTTTAATTTCTCGCTCCTGTGGTAGGACAAGTGAAACCGTTATACTAAGTTATCCTTTTCAATAACATTACATTCTAATTAATCCTTTACTGACACGAACAACAGTAAACGAAATTAACTTCTGGCCATCCTGTTTATTAATCCGTTTTTGATGAAATTTTATATGGATAATCTCTAGCCTGGGGAAGGATATAGGCTACTTTTTATCGAAACACCTCACAGGGGAAGTTTATATAAAACTGTAACCTGAATGACTAACATACCCAGCGGTCAA
Source organism: Troilus luridus (assembly GCA_964056705.1). NCBI lineage: Eukaryota > Metazoa > Arthropoda > Insecta > Hemiptera > Pentatomidae > Troilus > Troilus luridus. The sequence goes on from OZ057415.1 coordinate 66,526,748, forward strand.
CGCACAGCAGATACCTCTAAACTTAGCATCTTGAAATTTGCAGATAGGTTCTTTGTTAGCTTAAATTAGCACTAAGAAAGGAATTTGGACAATTCTACCAAGGGTTTCCCTCTTAATATAATAGGGGTTCAAAGATAATATGGAATCCGTCAGTTTTTAAGTTAGTCATTTGAAATTTTGGAATAACTTATAGTTAAAAAAATTAAATTATTCATTTAAAATGATTAGTCACGAAACTTTATGTGGCAGACTAAATTCCATGGGAGTGAAGTCATGGCCAAAAGCTAGTAATTATATAACAATAGATTTTTTTAGTTAAGATCTTGATGACCTATTTCTTAATTTTGATTAAGGTCAAGATTCAGTATCATCTTTCAATTACCTGAGCATCCAATTTCTTTTAATATACAAGGCGCTCCATCTTTCAAACAAGAAGCCAACTATAATATTGTTTGAGAAATAATATGCACAACAAGAATTTCAATAGTATTTTTAAAACTAATAAAGAAACACATAAAAATAATAATTTATTTTCTACACAACACGTTTTGAAGGTCATTTACTTAATCACATTTTTGGAAAAGTTAAGCTCAGCATAGAAATTGAAATTTAGCTTTAAACTCATAAAAATCATAATCAAACTATACTCACTGGTGATAAGTTTCCCATCATAAGAAAAGCCGTCAATGTTGAATCAAACAAAAAAGCAATCCTAGTCTTCTTAGGTAAATTATTCTCTATATCTTCTTCTGAAGGTGACCCAAGGTCACTATAAACTTTGCTGAAGGAGGGTATCAACTCTGTTGAAGGACTAAGGACCCTAAAAAATCACATAGACTACAATAGTTCATATTTATTACTAATTTAGTTTCCAATGTATTAAGATAATAAATTGCTTAAGAATTTATTAATTTCAGATGATAACTACCAGAGGCAAGTAAGAATATGAATATAATGACCACAATTGCTTTTGACTTATCAGTGAAATATAGTTATTCTTCCAGATTTTTGATTGCTAGATTAAACAAAGAAAGCTTGATTCAATTGATGACAGAATAAATTTTATAAAAAATTTCATATAATCACTTAAAATGTACTGCAGTAAAATTCTTTCCATAAAAATATGTAATAACATTAATACATTTACAACGCACAGGACTTTGTACCTATATTTAGTTTATCAAATAACTTAAAAGCATTTCCTGATATATTATTATTATCATTAAAAACATTTATATATAATACAAAGTTAAAATTACAGGATTTGGCCCGAACTCGCTATCTATCCTTTTATAACAAACTTCATTTCCACTCAAACCCTCTAGTTTCAAACCTAGCTTCCTCTTCAATTCCCGATAATCCTCCGAGGCATCTGAGAAGAAGATGGCCACGTGACCTTCTTAGTTGAACATGCGATTTGAGTACTACCAGTGGGTAGTTTCTCTACTTGTCATTATATAATGCCATTATGTATCACTCAGCCAATTTACTTGTTATATTACTGTAATATAGTAGTAAATATCAATAAATAAATAATAATAAAAATAAAAAAATTAAAGGAAAAATTCATGTTAATCATTCTAATGCTGGTAAAAATACAACAAACATTTTCAGTATCAGATATGGACCCAAAGAAGAAAGGAAAGCTATGTTTGAAATGCATCAGATATTTTTGTATATGCAGATTAAAAATGTATTAGAGATACAACTAACCTTTCTTCATAGGGTATAGTTTTAATGATAATGAAGGAAAAAATATGCTTGATCCCACCAAGTTTATCTTAGCTACTTTTCCTAATTGGGTTCAAATCCACAAGTCCTACTTTAGATTAAGCCAACTCATTAAGAAAGAGAGAGGGATATAACTTGAGTCCATGGAACTTATTTTCATCATACAGATGCTGTGTAACATTAATTTTGAATTAAACTACATGTAATAAGGAAATAACTACATTTTTGATTGAGCAGGGTTCCAAGTTGGATGCCATTCTTCTGATTCAGGCACTTTTTTTCTAGCGAATCCAAGCCTGCAATAAAGGGACACAGCCTGCTTAACAGCTTGCAGTTCGATTTGTAAAACACCTGCAAGCTATTAAAAAGAAATATGATAACCAACAAGTATTTAAAAAGGCCTTTAAAACAGTATGATTCTGGATCTACATACCTCTCCCACTGATGTATGCTCATCGATAGAAACAAATATTTTATACAATAAAGTTTCAAAATAATCTCCCAGAACACGGTTCATAACAAAACCTTCTAAAGGTGGCACGACGATATGATCATCATCTTCAATTGGAACTTCAAGATAAATAAGGCCCTTCCTGGAAATAAATTAGCAATAACAACTATTCATAATTAATTGTCATATTTCTTAAAGAAAGCTACAGATAGTACTCAAGAATACCGCAATTACTCTTGCTCACTACAACTTAACTAAGTTGGTAATACAGATTATAGACTATTATTTAAAATATTTATATAATAATTCATTCACTCAATGAAACCTATTTCCAGTCATTTTTGCCATATCGTTAACAAAAGGACCATGTAGGACAATGGACCTCCAAGAAAAAAATTTTAGCAAATGACAATGAATAATAAACAAAGAGAAAAGTTGACTTATAACTCTTCTTAGATGTTAAAGAAGTTCTTGATGGATTGAAAATGACATATAGTCGAAACGTATCCACATAATTAAGTTATATGGCAAAAATGACTGGAAATAGGTTTCATTGAGTGAATGAATTATTAGATAAATGCAATCCAGTTTACATCCTTCCAAAAATCAAAAATATTTATATATTTTATTAAGCAATGCCTATCTATTCCAAATCATTCAACCATCATTTCTAAAAGCTCACTTTTTCCTCACTAATTTATATCATTGAATTACTGTTTTTATTTTTATCATCATTCTATCATTTACATTAAGCTATCTATAATTGGTACTTGTATGTTTTACGCACACCACTATAAAATTATATTTACAAATAAAAAACATATGTTTCATAAAAATATTCATTTCATACACAAATAGAGATTATACATTCAGTTAAAATGTACACTTTGAAAACCTTATTTCGGGAAGTTCAAGACGAAAAGAGGGCAATAACATTCCTGGAAAATAATGGACTATTATCAAAGGTGAAGGTATGCCCTCTAGGACATAATATGACTCTATATTTTAAAGGAAATAGAATATTCTGGAGGTGTTCGAAAAGAAGCTGTGTTAAGTGTTGGTTTAATGAAAGATACATGGTTTAATGATTCTAAAATAAAATTAGAAACTGCCATAGATTTTATGTAGAATAGAATAGAATAGAATAGAAAAGTAACTTTATTCTGGGACAAAGTCCCTTTAGAATAACAGATATGAACAGGAATAAAAACATAATATTTATCTGGCCAGAAGGCTAAATGTTACAAATCATAAAGAGTGAAAACATGACAAACAACAATTTAAAAAGAAATATATAAACAAAAATAATAGTAAGTAAATAAATAGTACAGATCTTGACAGGATATTAAGCAATTACAGAGAATAGATAAATCCATAGCTTTTGAAATTGAATGCATGAGCTAGCATTCAATAATTTGTTTACATGATGTACAGCTTTTCAAAGAGCAGAATTAAAAGAACTAGATAACACAATGAGTTATTATATACATTGTATTCTAAGCAAATGACTAACCTACCTAGAGACTATCCTTTTGGGAAGCTAATAGATGTTGATACAGCACGGATTTGAATAATGATAGATAGGGAGTATGACGGATATTAGGAGGGATTGAGTTCCACATTGTGGTGGAGCGGGCGAGAAAGGAACGTTCGAATGCTTTAGTTCTGTGTGAACGTATATAGAGATCAGAAAGGCGGGATCTTGTTTTATGGTGTTGAACTGATGATTTGAATTGGAGGAGACTGTAGATATATGAAGGGTGTTGAGAGTGAATGGATTGGTAATATATGTATTGTTGGTGCAAGAATTAACTTCCATAAAATTTTGCACAAAACATTTAAATATGTGCCAGGTGTCAATAGTTGATAGGAACAATTATATGAGGGAAGTATGTGTATGGAAAATAATGAAAAATTTATCGTGTATCGGGGGAGATGACAGATATGTATAAATAGACGAGAGTATATTTACAAAGAGGAAATAGAACGTTAGACGTGTCCTTCCACAGCAATGAGTTTTGGGGGAATTTGCAGAGAAACAAATGAGTGTTTTTTGGAAATGGTAGATGACAGGTTGGAATCAACACTATTGGAAGTTATACAAAGAAATATCCATCCTTCAAGTATAATTGTATCTGATTACTGGAGAGGATACATGAATTTATATAAATATGATTAGTTAGTTAGTTGTTTATTTAACGTCACTTTATGCTGCTATGGCTAATCGGACGATGCTACAGTGGGGGCTCTAAATATTGCCTATCCAGGTTTAAGTAGGATAGGGATTTTTAATATGAATATGATTACGTTCAACTAAATTAAGTCAACCATAAATATAATTTTGTAGATCCTAAGACATTGGCAAACACTAAAAAAATTGAAAGATTGTGGGGATCCGCAAAATGGGGGAAAAAAAGAAGAAGAGGGACAAATAGAAATTTCTTAAGTTCTTATCTTGCAGAGTTTATGTGATGTACCCAACTTCAAGGCAGAGACGCATTTACGGAAATTTAAAAAGATATTAAAGAGTTTTGGTTAGATATAAACAATAATTGAGCCTTTTTTGTTGTTATAAACATCTGGTTTTATTTATTTAATGTATAACAATAAATTATATAACATACAAGTAGTCTATAATTTCTTTAATTGTTTAATATGTAGGATCATATTTTAGACATTAAAGAATCTTTTTTTAATGAAAACTGCCATTATTTTTTAAAATACCTTATAAAGCCAATACTTAAAATGCACAAAATAAGTAATATGATATAAATTACTTACTTGTACAAACTATGAACAAGATTATAATCTAAATCACCAGCTCTTTGCTTTCCGTAGTCTATGACTCGATCAATTATTTCTTTTTCTGCTTGGGAAACTATCTAGAATATAAATTGCTATAACAATTATACTGAAACAACTCTTAAGCTAAAAAAAATTAACTAATTAAAGAAATTTTACCTTCATATCTTCTTCAACTATATATCCTGTTTCAACAATCCACCATGGTTCTATGTGAATGTCAATAGGTTTCACAGGTAATAAATCTTTGATATTCTTTCTCCTGAATAGCTTCCTTCCAGATCGGCACTGATTCATCAAATCAATATATTCATTACGTCCTATTCCAAGAAGTCGTAGACCTAAAATTTCTGGCTTGTTTAATAAAGTCACCAATTTATACAAAATTTACATGCCATGTAAAAATCTTCAAAATATCCTTACAATCAGCAGCAGTAAAATTAGGCAAGGAGTCGTAACTTCTTTCACTATCCATGATTGTTTCTAAAACTCTAGTATAATACTGAAAAGGTGTCACACGTAATCCTTTCACAATAATATCACTTAGATGATATGGATAAAGTAACAGGCTAGTTCTACTGTATGTCAACAGCTCCTCGTAATATCGCTGTTCATCTTTTCTGACATGAGAAACTATTCATAAAACATAAAACAATAAGAAAGATGCTCTTTTATTAAGGTCATTGTTTGTATTTAAAACTATTATTATAACATACCTAAATTAGTTCTAAACCTTAACTGGTTTTTGGTACTAAAATTTACGATTGCCTTTTCATATTCTTTCTGGGAATTGCCAAGACTCTGGACCACAAAATTAGCAATAAATAAATCATAAATTTGATTGTAATTTTAAAAATATATGAATCACAAATATCTATGTACCTTTTTAACCCCAGAAGGCAACTTGCTCCAAGGAATGTTGTTTCTGATATTATATTCTACTTCACTATTCATTTTGCTTATGTATACACACTACTTATAGACTATCCCATTAAATCAACAACTATATATAAATATTTAATTGAATAAACCTATATAGTCAATTATAATACATAATTGACAAGAAAACAAGTTTGTTTTGATTAGGATTGACAATAAACAGCTGTTTTACATGCCATATACTCGTGCACGACCCCTGACACCAAAATTTGACCTCTTTGGAATCAAGATGTTATGTAGTATTATGTAAATATATATTTTCGAAATAATTTAAACTTTTGGGCGTCAAAATAAAAAATAGATAAAAACGAAATTTCTAAATGTGTTAAAAGGTCACGTTCTACTGAAATATGTTTACTTAACCAAAAAAACACTGACTTCTCCCACTTCTTCGTATGAGCTATACATTCCTTTGATACAGTGATTAACAATGACGTATGTACATGGGGAGTGGGTGTGGTTAATAAAATACATACATTTTAATATAATAGCGATTAATTGTTCTTTATTTGTTATTATAGAACCTCGGCTTATTTAAAAAAAGTCAGGAAATTCTTGAATATAATTGTCATCTGAACATAGAACTTCCGTTAATCATACTGATCATGTTAAAGAGTCAGCTAGTTTTCATGAAAAAAATACAATAATAAACAATATTCCATTTTATTAAAACGAACTGAAAATGTTCTAAGTATTTATACGTCAGGTTTGTTTACTGAATAACCAAACACTTCTGAACCACTTACAAAAATGCGTTATATTTAAAAAAATGAACTGCTTTGATTAGGTTTGTGTGTTTACGTACAGTGTTTTCCAAATGTTTACTCTTTTAAGAAAAATAAAAACCATTTTGTTCGTTAAAAATTAAATTAATCATTGAATCTGCTATGCTGTATACTTTACTTTTTACAGATACTTTTTTTTTTTCAGCAGGTGGGTGATAGAATCAAATATTCTTGTAATAATATAAAAATAATGTATCAGTTCCCCAGGTTGTCGCTTCGAGTTAACTCACAAGTTTTAACTCTTCATTCGTTCCCTTTTTAATTTTCTCGAAAAAAAAAAATAATCGTGAAATCTAGTATGAAAAAAAGAGTGTAATTGTGAGAAACGTGCATATTTCAGTAATAATTTCATTAAGAAATGTACGTTTCGATATAGATGGTAATATAACCTAATCAGTATGTGTAAGTCGGTTATTTGACCTATGTACAGTCAGTAATAGTTACTTGACCTGGAAGGCAGTAATACAATTATTTTTATTTTTGAGAATATTTTGATAATGAATCGAATAAAATGTTAATCGCGTTGTAACTTAACTCGAAGCGGCAACCTGCAGAACCGATACAAAAAATGACAATATTCATTAAACCTGACATAAATATTTAACAATTTTTATTTTCCTAACGCTACAAGTAAGGATAATTACCAAATGGAATACCCCATGATAGTTTTCAAAGGACCTATGCGTTTTATTGAATAAGTTTTTTTTTTTTAACTGAGTCACCAGAAATCATGACGAGTCATTGTTATGAGTATGTGTGTTTACAAGTCTGTGCCAAGATTGTCTCTTGAATGGGTGGACTGTTATTTTTGTTTATTAACGTTTCCATACTCAGTGTTCTATATGTGGACACTTTACGTATAGATGGAGGAGCTTGGAAGAGTGTAAAGATATACATTTTTGTATTAAGATATGCATTTTGTATTGTTTCATATTTATTTAAATTTGGAAGTATTGGAGAACCCGTAAGGCTGTGCAGATGTTAAGGAGATCTCCATTATTTTAGCTCCAACCAAATAAATTATAAGGAAAGTGCAAAGTACGATCCAGTATGAATTATAATAATAGTTATTCTTTCTCTATGAATACACTATGAATTGCGTTAGCTAATAAATTTAAAATACTTACGCAAGTAGAGTGGGCCCGGTCTTAAGTGTACAGAAGTAAATGGATCTCAAGCATATAGCTCAATATACTGCCTACCATTACATACTCCTTAAAATATGGAATATACAAACAAGCAAGATTCGTTTGCAGCTCAATGGATAGTGAGTTCGTGCAAAAACAGAACACTTGCCATAATATCCAAGTCAAAACTTCTAAAGACTGGATGTTAGTTAGCCTTCTGAGTGAGCCTTTGCGAGATCTGTCTTACGCGGTCTCTTTTAACGAGTATTCAGCCTGTCTTTGGTATTTCGGATGACAACATTCTCTGATAAATCTGGTACAGGCTTTCGTTTGTGTAAACTAAATTTTTAGTATACCTTTTTCTCGGTTTTTTGGCCACGCATTTAGCACAACGCATTCTTCATGACGTCATGACAACAAAGTCCCAAATGCAGATCGTAGATCTTCCGCTTCTTCCTATTTTTCTAGTTTTCACCGACTTGAACTCCTCCAAATTTGGGATAAAGGATCATTCCTCCAAAGAATAGGATCTCTTTCTCACTCATGGTGTAGTGTATGAAGATCTCCGATCATCAGAGACAGTCCTGATAAGATTCTTGCAGGAACATGACAGAACTACTCAAGTATTTATTTGAACCAAAGTAATTCCTGTTTTTTCTTGGCGTTAGTTTCAAAAAATATGGCCTCAAGTTCAGGCCCTTTTAAGCAGTATAGAAATCTAAAATGATCCATATACTTTAATGGACCCTCAACAACAGGTTTCTGGGCTACCACTTTTGTCCCAAACAACTGTAAGCACCTGTTTGGTCTTCTAAGTGATACTCTTGCGATCAAATTTAAAAATGGACTCTTGAGGAACTCGAAACGACTTGGATCATTTGTAAACCATATGCTTGAATCAACATGTTAAAGGTAGGGATTTTGATCTAGAATTAAGAATATTCTTTTGGAGAATCAATTTAAGTGTCAAGATAAGTTAAACGCTCTGCCTGAACCCTTTAGTGTTCTTCAAAAACGTCTTGAAATACTGAAACAGTGCATCTAGAGCGATCTTAATCCGACGCAAACTCAGACAAATTAAACATTGCAGCATTAAAAAAAGTAGTTACCTTGAACACTATAATTTCGATCTATCAACAGATGTCGTTGAACCCGGAACGTTGATAAAACTAGTAAGGGATGGGGTTCAGTCAATTTTTTTTTTCAAAAAAATATTCCGGTATGTCTTTAATGGGCCTAATATTGATTTTAATGGGAAGGGAACTTTTTCTTCCCATGCATATAAACGGATATTATATTATATAAAAAATAAGATTACAAAATAAAATAAAATTGAGGGTTATTTTTGCTGACCACGTTAGAAGAAAAACGGGAATAAGAAAATCACAGGGTTTTTATTTTTTGTTCTATACCCGCCACTTACTTCTAAATAACGACTTTAATTATGTTTTAAATTTCATCATATCATTCAAAAAATTAAAAGAAATATATAACCTTATGACTTCATAATTTCTTTACCCTTCATTCAGAACGTCTCTGTTGGAATTATATGAACCTTTTTAAAAATATTCATGAAACGCTTGAATTTTCGTAAGAAGTCTACAGGACCTATTTCTGCGAATTTAAGTGGCGTCTGCTACACAGGGGAGAGAATCTATTTTCAAGTTTTTCTGTCTGACTTAGCTTCATTTTGGGAATTATGAGAGGTTAATAAATAAATATAAATGGTTTCAAGTAGTTATAATTTAATATGTGTAATTCAAGTTAGAAGGTTACAGTAAGTTGCAATTTAGTTTTTAGAATGCATCCGGGTATAAGTTTGGATTCGTGTATATTTTCAAATATAATAATTGTCAACCACAAGGTGTTAAATTGTACTTGATAGACATCAACTCACTTTTTTCCTTTTGAGTAAATTGAAATTTTGGATTTTTTAGATTGTTTTCGTCTTATATGGATTAGTTTTTTTGTACTTAAAGAAGTCGAATCGTGTTATTTTCGAAGAGAAAATGGGGCTAAGTCAGGTATTGGCTTCGAGCCAAAAACTACGAAAATGACACGATTCAACTTCCTTAAGTTCAAAAAAACGAATTCCTCCAGTACTATTAACTCCTCTCACCAGGCAAAATTTGACTTAACCACACATTCTTCTGGGCTGCTGATAATTATTGGCACTTTCAATCATCAAAAAGAAAATTATCTCTCATTGAACGTGTTGAAAAAATGCTTTTATCTATGGTTTTTATTGTTGTTTTTTTCGGATACCACCTGGTCTTGTCGCCACTAGTTACCGCATTTACCGCTAGGAGCGCTGGCACTATATACAACTACAACCAGTCGCCGCCCGTTGCTCATGAGGGGAGGTTGTACTCTGTACTAGATTGTAGATCGCGAGTGTCTTCTTAGGATGTCCAGCTGATGTCAGAACGACAGGTCCTCTGCGGGGCTCCTGGTAGCCGAACCAGCAGGATGAGGGTCAAAATATGCTGCATCAAGCTCTCTCTTGCCGCCAGAATTATCGCCATGGTCGGTCTGGTAAGTACCATATCCCAAATGATATAAATAAAAATAATACTTAAAAAAAATTATATCATGTTTACATTATCACATACGAAAATATATCGATGTCCTCCCGCTTCTTTGTAGAATCAGTAATATTCCACACTACACTCCAATAGAGGAACTATGTACAACAAAGCATTAATTATTATATAATATTAATCTAAATAGTTATATTGCATAACTGTACGAAGCTATCATATGTTCTTTGTATGGGAGTACTTTCACCAAGACCTTGACATCTCCCCAAGAGTTCCCTGTTTACCTGCCGCACTGAAAGAATTAAAATTGAGGTAATTATTCCGTAGGTTGTCGCTTCAAGTTAAGTCACAACAAGTTGTAACTTTTCATTCGTTTCCCTTTTAATATTTTCCAAAAATACAAGTTATCATGAGCTTTAGTATGGATAAGAGAATGTATTTATGGGAAGTGTGTATACTTCGGTCTAGAAATGAACGTTTCAACACACATATATCATCTATACTTCGAAATGTTAGTTGGAACTTTTATTTATTTATGAAATAACTACCGAAATATACTCATTGCCCATAATTACATCCTCTTTTCCATACTAAACCTGACGATAATTTTTTTTTTTGGAAAATATTAACAATGAAAAGAATAAGCAGTTAAAACTTGTTTTAATTCAACTCGAAGCGACAACCTGCGGAACAGATACCATTGAGGTAATTATACTGAGGTAGTTATTCTATCCAAGTCATTATTAAAGTGAATTAAAGTTTTGAAATGTTTTATATTCTTCAGATTTAAATAGTCTTACGTTAGTCAGCATTACTATTAAGAACTGAGATATAACTTTTGTTTATTTCGATATCAGTCTTAGCTTAGATAGTAATGATTCGAAATATGTTCATAACAAATTGAAGTGTATAGATGTAATCGTATTCGTTATTATTAAGAATTTATTAAATTCTAAATATACTTATTCTGAAATAAATTTCATAAATTTGGGAATAGCTTTTATAAGATTTAATTACTACCGTGTGTATAATAATTACTGTCATGACAGTGTAGGAAGGGAACTGTCATTATGAATGCAGACCGTCTGCCGTGGGAACCGGCTGTGACAGTACCCCACCCCAGCTTCCTAATGCTACTGACCCAAACATTAAATATATTTTAATTTTTTAATCATTGCTTTAATTTTTAAATATTTTTATTTGAAAAGAAAAGATATATGTCCAGGACCAGGACTCGAACCCGGGTCGCCCAGGTCACTAGCCTGGAGCTCTGCCAATTGAGCTATCATGGTTCGCCTCTCGGTCATAGACGTATCCTTTGTCTAAAATTTGGAAAATTTCTGATTTCAAAGAATTTAATATTTTTTAATTATTTAGTTAAATTGCTAATAATACTCAGTCGATTAAGGATATTGTATGGCTTCAGTATATTATTTTTGGCCATGCCTAAATTTCTTTTCAAATTATTTATCGATAAATTCAGTTGGAGATTTGTATAATGACGTCACTTGAAGAGTTCATGTGAAAAACTCGTGTTTTGGCATTTTAAACGATTTCTGAGAAATCTCAAATGTTCAACCATCGTGATTCCGTTGAAGTAGTGATGCATTGGCATTTTGTCTTTTGATAATTGAACTTAATACTGAATATATTTATAGTTTTTAAGAAATGATAATAAATATTTATTTGATAAATCATACAAATCCAATATGGCACATAATAATTTGAGGATAATATAAAAAGTGTTGATTTATGACGTGTCAATTGTACTTCATAATCGTTTTACCCCCCGAACCCAGGATAGGCAGTATTGTAAACGCGAATTTTTTCAGTCTTCTAGCAAAATATCAATTTGACCAGTTGATCTGTCTAAGATTCCCTGAAAAATTTTTGACAAGTTTCGGTAAGATGTCTTTAATATGTTCGTGCCCCAATAATTACAAAAATAATTTATAAGAATAATAAGTATACATTAAAAAAAAAAAATGTAATGTAACTTATAGTCTTAGAGCGGGATAGCTCAGTGTAAAGAGTGCTGAAGATTTTGGATTCAAATCCTCCTCTGGGAGATAAATTATTTAATCTGCAAACCAGAGGTGCCCTCTTTGGGATCTACTGACTCTCCTGGTGCTCACCCGGCCTCTATGAAATGGATATCCTGACGGCTGAGCGGGGTCACGGACAAATATCTCCCTCCACAATTGTCGCTGATGCAGTACAGTCTCCAGCATGTGCTGAACCTTTTTTTTTTGTCAAAATACCATAAAGGTGTTACTTTAATTGAAGGTCACAATACATTTTGGAAGATCATTATGATTTCGAAAAATCTAAAAAGATGTGAATCTTTATTTTGCTTTGTAGATTGATCTTCATTATCGATAACCAACCAAGGATTAATTTATACTGATTAGGTAATTCGTAATGCGTGCTGAAATGTTTTCTTAGTCTAATAATATATTATCACGTAGCCACTACGTAATTGGAAACTACAGGTTGAGTGTGATTTTAAGTACTTGTGATCGATGATCATCGACTCTTTATATGAGGAAGAAGAAAGCAAATGTAGGAGGACCACTTCATGTGTCTGTTGTGCCTATAACAAAGAAAAGGATTTTTATATGCTCTGCCATTTTGGCCCCATAAGTATTAATGTGTAGTATAACATAAAAGCTCAGCATTAAAAAATATTCTTTTAAAAATTATAACTTCAGGTTTATTTTTATTTTTAACGTATGGAAGTATTAATTTCCATGCTCCTAATGCTAATGATTGATGCATATCTGAGAATCATAAATTTTACCTATCCGGGTATTTCTAGGATAAAATATCTTAAACGAGTCCCTGGCTGTAAGCTCAGAACCCCTATTTTATATCCCCTCCGAAGGACAGCATAGCTAAGGATTTTTTACCCCGTTTAAGAAATCATATGGCTGCTCGCGATAAAGAAGTTCCGAAAGAAATAGCCTATAAGAAGATAAAAAATATAGTTAATGTTGGAATAAACAACTATCTTAGAACGAATGATACTAGATATTCTTAAAGGGTTCATTTATTTAAATTAGAAATAGATAAAAGTGTATTGTATTGGAGTTTAAAAAAATGCACTGCAAGGTTTCTGTTATCACTGGCTTTAAAAACTGACAGTGAGTCAAATAAGCCAACCTTATTTATCAGAATAAATATTTTATTAAAATAAAAACCAAAATAAACTGTACCACTACAACCTTTGAAGAGTTTTGGGTTTGGTACATGGTAGAGACTATTTACAGTACCCAAATTAAAGGTATCCACTGTGTAGAGGCAGGGGGAGCTCTGGGGGGTTCTGCAGATCCCACATGGTATCTATGGTATATATATATATATATATATAGTATCTAATTCTTAAGCACAGAAACCCAGAACTATACACACTGACCTATGCCTTATCACCATACCATAATATCTTGCAACCTTAGTTGAAGGACTCATCGATCTTTGTATTTCATGTTTTACTCCCTAATTGCCCTGTGACCCAGATTGGTGAATTACTTAATTTATTAATCCAAGATTCTTTTAATTTTTTTTTCTTTTTCTGGAATTTAACCTCCTGACACCTGTTGCTTATAATTTCTTTTTAGACTCAAGAGAAATGCTTATAATTCGGATAAATCTAAAATCTTTCTGGTTATGTTGCTTAGTGGGTCTTTAACTCGACAACCTAGTTACCTCTGGTTTCTTGGCAGCTACGCTACATTTAAAACGTAATCTTACATGGATTTCATCTATGATTAATAAAACTCGGACTTGGTTTTAGGAACCAATGTGGCTCAATAAATATTTGTTCTTTTGAAATGCTCTTTTTTATATTTTATACTTCATAGTATTAATGGAAATAAATCAGACTGGCGAAATACACTTTTTATGTGTGATCTGGAACCCTCCCGGGGCTCATCCTGGCTTTAGAAAGCGGGTATCCTTACTTGGAGGGAAACCTGGCGGTTGAGTGTGATTTCGGATGTCAGCTCCCTGTACAACCGTTGTCTTCTAAGCTATTTTTTTTTTCAATGCTCAATGCTTCAATAGTGTTGAATTCAGTGTTAATTATTCGAAATGTTACTTATTAAAATTACAAAAAATCCAATTTAACTCTGTAATACCTCTTGTACAGTTCAAAAGCTAAAATTAATTTTCTCATTTGAGAATAATGAGAATTGTAGCTTCCTCTTGAATTGATCATTTATGATATCATTTGCTGAACGAAGTCTATGGAATTGAGAATTAAAATATAGAATTAAGATTTTACTATACATACATTATTATATTAAACTAAAATTCTACCGATCAAATTATGTTTTAGAACACAAAAAAATCATAAGAACCGGAAATGAAATGTTGAATTAAATGTTAAAAAAAAGGATTTTGGGAGGAAAATTTGAGAAGTTGTTATGGTATAAAATGTTTGATATTTTGCTTCATTTATTAAATCTTTTATCAAATTTCAAATTTTTCCCGAGAGGATACCCGTCCGTCGTTCGTATTGTTAGATATTCAATTGGCCTATTTTTCGGACTTTTTTCAACATTACCAATAACAGTAACTTACTAACTTAACACAACTTAACAAATAAATCTTAACACTACGGGTACTTCTTAAACTGTATTGTATATAATATGACAGTTGTCATAGTAGGTAATCCTAATATGTGTTTTGCTTCTGCTAGCCCATAGAATAATTCATAGTATATAAATATCAATATGTGAATATTTCTTAAGACTGTTTTTTAAAGTTGGATTTATATAATATGTTTTATATCTTGTAACAACTCCATTTAAATGATTATTCCTAATCAAAACAATAAAAATATAGGACTAATTTTGTTCACTGCAGTAGCTCAGAGATAGACTAGTGTTTTCTGAGGGAAGATTTCGGAATATCAATTTATTTTTCCTCATTATAAGCGCTTGATCTTGTTGAGTATTTATTTCAAACATCTATTATTTTATTATATTATTTAATTAAAAAAGTAATTATATTAATTAATTTAAAAAACTATACCACTACAACCCATGAATGGTCTTGGGTTCAGTCCATGGTAGAGGCTTTACGGTTTCTGGGACAACAGTTGTTCAGGAAGGTGATTCGTCCTAGATCACTCCCTATCGGTGGGGTTTTCCACCAAATAAGGGTGTCCTCATTATAAAGGTTGTGTGAGCCCCAGAAAGCTCTACAAATCCCAGATGGTCGATCTATACGTATAGCTGTCAACAGGTTTAATAATTTATCTATCACAGCCAGATTCGAACCGATAACTACAGCTCTGTTATTCAGCCCTCCACGCAGTGAGCTACTCCATCCCCTCTGAGCCCATTTAATTATTTTAAGCAAGATAAAAACAATAATAATAAATGCCAAGATAATATTGAACTATACAAAAAAAAAAAAAGCATATCTAAACAGTATCTGAGATAGTAAACGTTTTACTTATCTGATTTTTTATCGACATAAAGAATAGGTTTCCGCTACTAAAATTTTAATTTCCATATTACGGTATAACTTGTTAGAACTATTGGACTAAAAAAAAATGTATTTTTTTAAAATTATATTTTTTACATCCCTAATACTTGGGAGGGGGTTAAAAAGATAGAATTTAGGCCTAATAAATGGGGAGCGGGGTATCTCAAAGGTAGAGCTTTGAGTTGGTCCTGGGTTCAAATCCGGCTGTGGCAGATAATTTAATGAATCTTTTTAACAGCTTGTGATGGATCCTGTGGGTTCTAGAGAACCTCTTGGGGCTCACACAGCCTATATAAACTGTGTACCCTTAATTGGTGGTGGGGTTGAGCATGATCTACGACAAATCACCTCCTTGTGCAGTCGCTGTTCTTGAAACAGTACTATAGAGATAGATTTTTTTTTTGAAGATGGAAGATTCATTATTGTAGAAGTTTATGATCAATAATAATCCAAAAAAAAAACAACTACTGATTCCTAACCGTTGAAAGAAACAGTGCGTAATGACAAAGAGCAGAATAGTGTCTTGTACAGTTGCTTCAGTCACGTCTTGCCGAGTCTACGTGAGGAAGCAAACAATACCAAAGGTCGATCGCCTAGTAACAGTAACTGTTTGAAGAATTGTGTTAAAAAGATTGGTCATAAGTAAATAAATACCTATCTGTAAAGGAAAAAAATGATCTTATTTAAAAAATGGGCTATTACACTAGGTCGAAGGTCAGCAAAGGTGGTGTTTTCTAGGTTTTTCTTATGCATATATATATTTATAATAATGCATGTATTATTTATTTTCCCTCATTCTATTGGATTATGTATGACATATGTGCATGCATAGAGTACAATTATGGAAGTTTTTGATGTTTGATGTAATTGGAAAACTCCGAAAAAAAAAATTCTTATACCTCTAAAATATTTCTATATTTTTTTAATTGAACGTCTTGGAGAGAGGTTGAAGTTACTCAACGATGCATCTACCGACTGTTGATGTGAGATACGATGCTTTAGATCTTCATTCATGTGAATTTTTTATTTTGGTGTATATCCTGATTGGACCTTTTTTTTTGGTTAGTTTACCATTTCACATTATAAATACATACATATATATATATATATATATATATATATATATATATATATATATATATAGATATATATATATAGATATATAATATATATAATCATTAATTTATCTGTTGTTATATTGTAATGAACTACCTGAAAAATCATTGGTTCCAACCATTTAAATTTAACATGTTCTAATGTTGTGCAAAATCTTTTTGTTAAATATATCAATAAAATATTCAATTAAATTTAATATTTCATATTAATTAGTTATAATTAATAAATATTAAATGTTTAAGAGACCTATTAGTTTTACTTTAAATAATTAGTCCGAAGATTTACTAGTTTTTATTCAATTTTTTAAAGTTGCTTTTGTTATTTCTTTTTTTTTTAATTAATGGAGACATATTGTACCAAATCTACAGAAATGAGAATTCATAACGATAACAATGAAAGTGTATTATGTACTCACACTTGCATCAACTCAGCAGCTATTTACATGTTTTTTCTGAGGAAAGAAGAGATTTGTAAATTAATTTATTTTCCCTTGTTACATAGGATTAGTCATGTGGGTAATTACTTATTTTTAATTAATTCCAACCATTTATTAGCGAATGATATTATTAGTTATTATGAGTTAAATTTGTTAATTATTTAAACCAAGACAACATTAATAGTAACCGTTTTTAAGATATTATTATACGATACAAAAACAAAATCTTAATTACCTCAATTTACATTATTTTTCGATACTTAACGTTTAGTTTATTCGTTTCTATAATAATATTATATATATGTTATCAATACTAGAATTTTAATATGAATACGATATGTCGAGTTAAAATTATTGGAAGTACTGATATTTTTTTTAATATCCTTATTTTTCCCGAATAAAAAAAATCGAGGAGTGATATATTGAAATATCGATCTTTTTTTTCAATACCTATCAGCAAGATTCAAAGTCGATTATTTCGATTAAAAACTTCCAAAGATGAAACTGGAAATGAACAAATGGGGATGAAACTTTTATAATCGATGTAACAAATCCAATATCCCGAGATAAGATAGAAAGAAAAATATAGATATCTTCTTCACGCCTTATCAGGTATTATCAATGCATACAGTGTTAAACTTGAAATATTTGCATCTATAAAGAATATATAATTCTACTATTGGTTGTCCCCTCCGTCATGAAATAAAATACTATGATCTATCCTTTATAAATAATAAAAAAAAAATGAACTTGCACCACAATAAATTATAAAGAGCGTTGGGTTCAGTACATGACAGAGTTCTGTTCTACGGTTTTGAACCGAAGTGATTTGTCCTCAAACTTTGTCTTCAGATTATGCTCATAGTTTTTCCCCTTAGTTAAGTATACTCAGTTTATAGAGGCTGGGTGAACCCCAGGAATGTCAATCGTATTTACACATGTCATTATACACTGTGTTTGTGGCTTACAGGCTACTCTATACGAATTATATATCAATTATCAATCCTAAAGCAAACTTTATAGATCGGAAAAATAAAATGTGTTTTTTTTTTACATTTAATTCTTTGCTTTTGTATCGACGAAATCATCTAATTTTATTTAAATTAGGTAGAATATTAAATTAAAATTTTCTGTATAGGATTTGTCTATAAATACTCACTCAAAACGACTCACTCACCTATTTCTGAAACGATTGGGTCGTTACCAATCAATCTGAAATCCAGTTATTAAAATTCGAGCATAAGATGCGACCCAGAATGAGTTTACGGAAATAATTTCCTATCTTTCATGGAGGGTAACGAGCCTGGATTAACCTAGTCGGTTGGCAGGTTAATTGCTTCAATCAAGTATATTGCAACAAATCTGGAGTTTTCTGAGATTAATAATTAATAATAATAATTTTTGTTTAAAAATAGTTTGTATCTAAGGACTGGTTTTTAACTTATTCAGAGGAGAACATTTTTCAAGTTGAAGTTATTATTAATATTCTAAAACGCTTAAATTCAATAATTCGTTTGCCCGTTTACCCAAGCACCTTTTTCATAAATCTATACTCCCATAATAATGTGAGAGCAAATTGCAATTGCAAATATTGGTGATTATTTTCAGAATTAAAATTTTTTCTACTTTTGTAAACCTCTTTATAGAAATACATAGAACATTCATAGTAGACAGAACATAATACTAATATGTTATTATTATAATTATAATACATATATATATATGGATCAGTGAGAATACGGTGACAGGGTGAAGAGCATTAAAAACGTAAAAAAAGGTTACAATAACACAAAGTTGCAGCATACCTATGGTTTAGATGGTCCAATATAATAGTTGTTGGGTTTGGTGACGACCGACTTCCAAAAATCAATAAGCTCTGATCCGAAGGATTTGGGTTTGGGCGGTAATATGTGGACGTATATTTTGTAAATAGCGTATTTTGTTATCGGAAAATCTAATAATATATTTTTAGCTTAGTTTTGTCCTGGTTATTCCTGAGGCTCACCCTGCATCTATAAAATTGGTACCCAAAATAAGGGGGGGGATATTGTGGTAGAGCGTGATCTAGGACAATTCATCTCTCTGCACAACCATTATCCAAGAAACAGTCTCTACCATGGTCTGTACTCCAGCACTTTTTTTTTTATGTCGTATACCAATTTTTTTTTCTAGGGAATCGACAAATAAAAACAGGTGTATGAAATGTTGGAGGATCGGATCAATGTCCGGTTGAACTGAGACAGAGAAGAGATAAAGCGGCTTTGTGATCTGTTGAATGCTACTGGAGCAGGGTGTTGACCACAGCCTTCGCTATTAGGGCCACTCCATTCATTACCTTTTTTTTTCTCTGGAAACAGATTTCACCGGAGGTTGCTTTGTATCCCTCAGCGAGCCGACAATCGAAATGGTGTCGATTCCGATCTGCAACTATCGATGCCACTGCGTTATCCGATTCAAGGTTATAATACCAGGTCCAGAGCAATGGCCTCACTGTTCTTATAAGACTGTTTGAGTGTGGGTTGTGTGATGTAATAATTTTAATATCCAAAAATTATTTAAAATCATAACTTTTAAATGATACTCTCCAATGATCACCGAATTCAATTCAATGATGAGTATTTTTTTAAACAAAAATATTCTTTTCTATGAGGTCGAAAAATGTAATAAAATAAAGAGGAAAAAAAACCTGTACCACTACAACCATTGGAAGGATCCATACTTGGTAGAGGCTGTACTGTTTTTTGGACAACGTTGTGCGGGGAGATGATTTGTCCTAGATTAGGCTCAACCGTCAGATTTTCCCCCTTATTTTGGGAACCCACTTTATAGAGGCTGGGTGTGGCCCAGGAGGGTCCTAGATCCCTTATGATCCATCTCTGGCTGCTAATGATTAAATAAGAAATGCCAGCAGGGGGATTTGAACTGAAAATGAGGAGGAAGGGGGACTAAATAGCTAAACTTGAATATGAATATTATTTATTTAAGTGGAAAATAGTTGACAGCACCCCCTGACCAATTTAATCCATTATAAGATTATTTATAATTAGGATACAATCCGTAGAAATGGAAGACTGTACTTTATCTTCAGATACTTTGGAAGTTTTTAAATAATTTTTTTTAATTTTTATATAAAAATTGTATCGTTCCTAAAAAAACAAGAAAAAAACTATACCACGACGATCCATTAAGGGTATTGTGCTTAGTACATGGCAGAGTTGTTTCTAAGTCAACTGTTTCACGGAGAGATTTGGTTTAGAGCACACTCAACTGTGACGTTTTCCCCCAATTTATGGAACCTGGGTGAGCCCTTGGTGGATCTGCAGATCCCACAGGGCCCATCTATAGTTCTTAACAGATTACATAATTTATCTGCCACTACCAGATCTCTACCGATTGGGAAGCGTCTGAGGTGTAGAGCGAGACGTAGGTGGGAGGATTGCGTTTGCATTGATCTTGCGGGTTTGGATTTGGGTATTTCTCCGTGGACGTAGGTTTGTAAACATAGATGGTGGTATCGGCATCGAGCCTTTGGGTTCGTTAAGCCTTTTATTTATTTATTTACTACCAGATCTCAACCCGGGATCTTCAGTACAACAACTCAATGTTTTAAACCTACGCTATTGCCTGTAAGAACAAATAGATCCCTTAAAATAACATGATTAAAGCTGATTCATATCGTCTGTGTTTACAGACAAACATTTGTGATATTTTTCAATATTGAAAAATGCATTTATGTAAAAAATATATATAATTAAGAGATTGAGAAGAAGTTTGGAAGTGGCATTGGAGGTTAAAGAAGGTGGGTTCATGTTAGGAATGTATAATGAACTCGAAAAGGATAGAAGATAAAGAAGATTTCAAAACAGGATATATAACCTGCCAGAATAAAATGTTATATTGATATATGTATTTGGAGGAACATGTGGAATAGACATACCGGGATATTTTATTCTCGAGAATTGTGCTAGATAGAATCTTGGGAGAGTTATAAATGATTAGGTATATAGTATAATTGTAAAAATCTATAATATAATAAAAAAAACAACAACAATATACTACTGTAATCCAGAAACGGTCTTGGGTCCATTATGTGACATAGACTTTACTTTTTATTGGACAACGGTAGTGCAGAGAGGTGATTTGATCTCGGTCACGCCCAACCGCCAGATTTCCCCCTTTTTTTTATACCCAATTTATAGAGGCTTGGTGAGCCCCAGGAGAGTCTCCCATGTCCCAAAGAATCCACCCGTGGGTTTTAACTGCTTAAATAATTTTTTGTTACAGCCGGATATGAATCCTTCAGCATAGCAGCTCACCGAGGATCTCACTCATTAGTATAACAAAGGACTTAAATCATTAGCAGTTTAGTTGCATTTAGAACCATTAGACGAACTTGTGAGTAACCTTCAAGATATTCTTCTCTCGAGGCCGAAAAACATTGTGTAATTCGAACACATACCAGTTTAACAACATATTTTAACTCATGATGGTGTGCCATATTTTTCCTCACGTATTAACTTACTCTTCATAGCTCCAATTTCCAACGTTTTACTGAGACTTTGAATTTAATTCGTTACAGTTTGGAATCAAAGTTACATTTTCATTAAAACTATTGCTGCCAAGCAATCAGTTGAGAATAAATTAATTTATTTCGGAATCTATTTACGTTATTCAAGTTTAGAACCTCTGGATAAATAATTTAGCCATGATCCTTGTTATTAATAAGATTCATATTATTTATAAAACCGAGTTATTAACCCGAATAAGTTGGAATTAACACCTGTTAGTATAATTTGGCAAATTTAGGTCATTGAGGTGCGATGTTGACATGTTTTTAGTTCAATTTTTAACCTCAGACTAATTTTGGGACAGCCTGCATCAGTATCGCTGCCAAATTCATCCTTAGTAAAAGTCTGGTTTTGACATATCAACGTTTTTCATTTGCATTGCGCCTGAGATACTGGGTCGGGAGAACATCCTGGGATAATAAAGTGATAACCTCCAGCATCTATTAAAGGTGTATTCTTCATTGGAGAAAAGCTGGCGGTTGAGCGTGATCTGGGACAAATCCTCACTGGACAACCGTTTTCTTATTATAGAAATTGGGTAGTTTCTACCATGTATTGAATCCAAGACCCACCCGGTCTTTGTATTATACCTTTCAAAAGCAATATTTTCCGACATAGGTATTCGCAATAGAGCTATAATATAAGTATAATACAAACTTAAAAGTTTATTACTTAAAGTTATTTTACAGATTATTATTAAAGTATTGAATGAGCCCCCTGGATTTTATCTCTTATATATGTGTATAAAACAAATATTATCACGAAATAAATAAATCACGAAAAAATTAATATAGATTAAATAAGTATTGAAGTCATTTGTTGTTTCATAGGGCGTTCAATCGGTTGATATGTTGCTTTTTCGGTGCTCTAATATAGTTTAATATAGTTTAGTCAAAATAATGATTGTAACTTACTTTAACAAATTTAAAAATCTGATAATATATTATTACATAAGAATATCAAAATACATTGTATTTATTCATTCAGATTCCACAGGGTCGATCTATGGCTGTTAACAGATCAAATAATTTATCTTAAAATTGTATTTTTAAGTATTTTTGTATGTTAATTATGTTTTATACCTGCACTTCCTATGAGAAGATTAAAAATATAATGGTCTATTATATAAAAAGATAAAAAAACCTAGATGCCTGTTCAGAAACCATTAATCAGTCATTAAAAATTTCATTTTCCTGCTAATGGAGGATAGAAATAATCATTGAGATCAAATTTGATGGATGCGATACTGCGCAGGTACAAATATAGCTTAAGATATTAATATTTAAATAGGACTTTAATTCTTCACCTCTCTGCCCAAAAGGTGGCCTAAATCTTAAGCCGGAACGTAGCCACAAGTCATTCTTATTTTGTGTAATCATCGACTGCACCTCCTGAATATTTCACACCGCTGTTAAAATCATAATAATAATTACAAAAAAAGAAGAAGTTGATCTCACAATCATGACTAAAGTTTAGGAAAGTTGTGGGCTGTAAACAGTTTAGTTTCGTGACCGTTTATATTTTCCTGGGAATCATTCACTTTTCTAAGATCAACGGTGAATATTGTAGCAATCACCATTTAACCCAGATCTGCATGGATGTTCTTGGGAATCATGACAATGCAGTATTTGACTACTTAACTTGTTCTGGTTTTTAGTCTGCGGGCGCGAGGAGATTATCCTAGAGGTCATGCGTGGGCCAACGTCTGAGAGGATGACCGTTATGTCTACTTGCAGGGCTTCTAACATAGCTTCAACATCTTACATATTTTATTATTAAAAAATAATAAATAGTTATTTTAAAGTTCTCGATCAATCATTGAAACATAATTCTAGAGGAGACTCAGAGAATATGGTCTTATTCTGACCTTTGATACCATCTGAAAAACCTCACACTGTATGAGCGGTAGAGAGGGTGGACTATGATGATGAAACCATCTGAAGAAAGTATATTTAAATGTACATATAATATATGTATTCAGACTGCGTGGAGATGGTCTCATTAATGGGATATGTTTGTATCCTTGAGCAATACTGCAGCACTTATAATTAAAAAAGCTATGTAAAATATAACATATAATAGGTTGGGGAAAAAGAAATCGTTTATTTGTGCGTGAAATTCAAAACTTTATTTAAGATCTTTCGGATTGTCCAATTAGGGTCAAATATGCACCGTTTTGTCGTATAATTTGTTGCCATTTTAAAGGTAGCTTCATAACGCCTCTCTCGTAGAAGTATTGGTCCTTATTGGCGAAAAACTCGAGTAATCGTAATATTAGTAAAATTTTCACAATCTTCTCTTGATCCCAATTTCTTATCACTCAGGAAGTTTTGCAATGCGAGAAAAAGGTGGTAATCGCTTGGTGCCCGGTCCAAACTATATGGTGGATGCATTCCCAACCAAGCTCCCGGAGTTTCTGGCAAGTCACTACAGACGTGTGTGGCCTTGCGTTGTCCTGATGGAACACAACACCTCTTCTGTTGGCCAATTCTGGCCGTTTCTGGTCAATCGCTCACTTCAAACGGCCCAGTTGTTGAAATTAGAGATCTGAATTTAGTGTTTGGCCATGCGGAAGCAACTCATAATTAACTCATAATTCAAGTTCCACCAAATACACAGTAGAACCTTCCTGGCCGTTAGCCCTGGTTTGGCCACCGTTTGAGCTGCTTCACCACGCTTTGACCACGAACGTTTTCGCACAATATTGTCGTATGTGACCCATTTCTCATCCCCAGTCACCATCCGTTTAAGAAATGGGCCGATTTCATTCCGTTTGGCCAAGGCTTCGCAGATGGAAATTCGATCCATCATATTTTTTGGTGTTAATTCGTGTGGCACCCAAACATCGTGCTTACTACTTACTATACTCATAACCGTGAATCTTATAAGACCTATTTCGACTATTAAAAGTTATCGAATTCCTCTTGTATCCATTACTTAAGATCCAAAATCCTTCGTGAAATCCTCACTACTCTTTTACTTTGTTACGAATAAAGTCATCAATAATGACATTAATGTCCCATTTGTTGCTGATTTGGCCCGAACCGAATATTAATCTTTCCATAACAAACTTTATTCCCACTCAAACCCACTTGTTTCAAACTTAGCCATCTCTTCAATTCTGGATAATCCTCCAGGGCGTCTGAATAGAAGTTGTCTTCGTGGCCTTATAAGTTGAACATTTGAGTAAAGCCAGTGGGTAGTTACTCTAATTGCCTTCATATACATATCATTCATTATGTTTACGTGTTGGATTATTATAATACAGTTATAAAATTCAATTATTAAAGTAGAAATGAAATACTATGACGAATCACAGCTTCAATTGGAAATATATTGGTCTAATAGTACTCGTTGTGATGACCTCGTTCAGAGATAATTTAATTTATTTTAATATATGCATTTCCACTTTCTTTATTATACAGTGACTCATTCTAAATGTATTTATGATTTAATTAATCCTTATCATGAAACCGTAATAACTGCATTTATGCGATATTTTATTATCTAATAGATCAATAGCAGCATGTGGAATTGTGGTTACCCCTTATCACAAACCATGATAACCGAATTTGATTGAAGGCTTTTGATTTAAATTTTTTTTCTTATATATCATATATTTTAATTTATTTTTTGTGAATTGATCTATATGAATGTACAAAGTTAGTGATAGTTTAAAACCAGTAAAGCCGTAAACTAAAATATTGAACTTATCCTCCCTCTTCACAAGAAAGGAGACCAGATGCATTGTGATAACTATCGTGGCATAACACTCCTTAGCTCTGCCTACAAAGTCCTCTCCAATGTGGCGTACCAAAGACTACTCCCCCATGCCCAAAGAGAGATAGGAATGTACCAATGCGGCTTTACGAATGGTAGATCTTGTATTGATCAAATATTTGCCCTGAGCATTCTTATGGAAAGGACCAGAGAGTACAATATAACGATCACCACTTTTTTGTGGATTTCAGCAATGCCTATGACAGTATCTTCAGGGGGAAACTGTACCAAGGTATTGAAGAAATGAATGTCCTCAGAGAATTGATGAGGGAGTCGAGAAGCCAGGTCAAGATCCAGAATGACTTGTCTGAAGTATTCAGGACAACTAGGGGTCTGAGACAAGGGGATGGACTCTCGTGCCTGTTATTCAATTTCGCACTTGAAAAGGTCATAAGAGACTCAGGATTACAAGTCACTGGTACGATTCTGACTAAGTCCATCCAAGTAATAGCCTACGCGGATGACATAGATTTAGTCTGAAGAACACAGAGGGATTTACAGTAAGCGTTTCTTGCTTTGGAGAAGGCTGGACGGCGAATGGGTCTTCAAGTGAATCAGGCAAAGACCAAATATATGCTTGCTAGCCCTTCAAGGCAATCAACACCCTCTATCACGTTTGAAAGTGTCGACAGTTTTGTCTACCTTGGCTATTTGGTCAAAGCAGATAACTCAACTGGAGCAGAAGTTCAAAGAAGAATTTTGACCGCTAGTAAATGTTATTTTGGGATGGAAAAATTTTTAAGAAGTCATCTGATATCAAGAAGAGCCATGGTGATACTTAACAAGACAATGATAAGGCCTGTTTTATGGATAAGGCCCTAGACAGAGGCCAATAGTTTACTGCACTTCGAAAGAAAAATATTAAGAAGGATTTATGGATCAGTAAGAGTTGGCGATCAGTTTAGACTCAGGCACAATGCAGAGATATATGTATGTAGGTGTATCAGTAGCTAGACGTGGTTCAGTATATAAGAATAGCTAGGCTTAGATGGGCTGGCCCTGTGGCCAAAATGGAGGACAACGCTAGTCATAAGAGACTGCTATTTGGGTACGTTGACGGAAAAAGGAAACGTGGACGGCCACGATTAAGATGGGCAGGCGAGGTCGAGAAGGATGTAGGTAGCATTGTTGGATCCAGAGCTTGGAGGACACTGGACAGAGAAGACTGGAGGCGACGCCTTCATGCAGCCAAGACCCGTACTGGGTTGTAGTAGAGCCCGTGTT
Source organism: Troilus luridus (assembly GCA_964056705.1). Taxonomy (NCBI): domain Eukaryota; kingdom Metazoa; phylum Arthropoda; class Insecta; order Hemiptera; family Pentatomidae; genus Troilus; species Troilus luridus. Next base: position 66,553,740 of record OZ057415.1, read on the forward strand.
GATTGAAAATTTATACAATTTTAGCTTGAAAATAAAATTTTAAAATGGTAATAAAAATATCGGAAATATTGCTAACATCGACTTAAGGTTAACTATGTAATTTATTTATTCTTTTTGTTTACGATTGATCCATTATGGACTGCCTTTTTTTTAACTGTTCTTATCTTTTCTTCCAGATGTCCATCATTCGTTCCCCCTGTTTTTCTTTCCTTCCTAATGTACCCTGTTTTGCTTTTTGGTCTTTCTTGAAAGTCCGGAGCATTGTGAAGTTCCTTCCTAAGTAAAGAACGTCCTTCAATGCCATCCGAAGAGACTTGGAGTTCTTCAATGTCCTTTTTAGTCCCTCAATCAACGTTCGGGCAATTTTCAGTTTTTTTAGGATAAGTGAATACTCTCTCATTATTGATTGAATTCATACAAATATATGAACTTTCTTCCTATGTATTATGTGGTCTCCCCATAAGAAGAAATCTACCGATTAGCAATTAATTGTTTTACAATTTTGTTTGTTTGCTATTTCAATGACAGAACATTTGAGAACTTCGCACCTTAAAAAGTGCATCTCATTTCCGATACATTTGTGTTGAGGTAAATACAATTAGATTTGACATTTCGGTAAAGGTCGAATAGAATTAGGAAATTCTAATTGAGTTGTTAAGAGGGACAAGTTGCTACATCACATCGCTTTAAACGCCTAACGAAGAGCAATGGAAGAAGAAAATGGAGTGGACAGCTAAAGTTCGTGCCTTTAATTGGGTTTCGTAGCAGGATCATTTAGTCTTAATTCGTATCTATTATTTTTCTTTCAACGTCTTCCCAAGGCAGCGAACGTATCGTAGAATAAAACAAACATGAGACTAAGTTTTAGCTAAAATATTTAAATTGTATTAGATTTAGTCATTTGCAGAGTTGCCATGCTGAAGGTGCTGGGTTCAAATCCGGCTGTTGCAGATGATTTATTTAATCGGTTAACAACCCCCTGATGGGCCCTTTGGGATATTGAGACCTCCGTAAAGTGGGTACCCTTAATTTGTAGGAAAATCTGCCCGTTGAGCGTTATTGGATCAGTCATCTCGCTGAACAACCGTTGTCCTAGAAGCAGTACTGTCTGTACCTCGTACTGAACCCAAGACCATTCTCGGGTTTTTTAGTGGTAGAGATTTTTCAATTAATTAAAACAAGACAAAAACTTGTCTTCCGGAAAATGCAATTTTCATAAAGTAGAGTAATAGGAAAAACGCCCTCCGTTTATTGCTTGTCTCGGGCCATAGTATTGTTTATGTTTTTTATTTAATTATTTGAAATAGAAATAAGCTATTAAACTATTTAAATTATATGATAAACATGAAAAAAACATTTTTATTTCCGAAAGATAGTGACATTTAAAAATCTTTGTGGATGAATATTTTATATTAAAAAATTATTACTGTATTCAGAACAACGTTCTTTAAATCGTGTCTGATCTTTTTCGGCTGTATTTCTTCCAATTTCCATTATTTAAGTGGGGCTGAAATATTTGAAATCATCGAATCTGCCTAAACCAACGGTTGTACAAAGATGTAATTGTGTTCAACTACCAGAGAAATCATCCTCAACCCCCAGGTGTTCAATCCAATTTATGTTTTGTCGATTAGCTACTTTATGGTGGCTGGGTGAGTCCCGGGAAGGTTTCAAGCCCCCACTAAAATATATTATATTTATATATATATTAAATATATATTTTTTGTACGTAAATATTGGTATAAAGTAGTAATTAGGTTAATATATGGGTTCTTCATTATTTTTATAGAAAAAATAATTCACTGAGTGAAGATAACAGACTATATTTCAACCTTTCACTAAAACTGCCGTTCTCTTCTTCACTTTGACCTTAAGATCATTTCTGTTTCATCACGTCTTTATGATCGTTAGCATCCAACCTGAGGTGTCATTTGTAAAATGATGAAGTTAAGACTTCTGTAGAGAAAGCAAAACTCTTCCAAAGTTGAATATCGTTTTTAAGTCTTCTTTTAATTTCAGCCTCTCTTGAACCCTGACCAAAAGGATCAAAGAAAATGGCCGCTAATTGGGCAAGGGATCTGTTTCCTTGAGCTAGCAGGTAAAATTCCTTTTTAGGTGTTAATTAGACTCGGGTACGGGGTAGCTCCAGTAGTAGAGCGCTGAGTTCCCGTGTCGAAAGTTCTGGGTTAAAATCCGGCGTTGGCATCTAATTTACTTAATCTTTTATCAGCCGGGGATGGGCCCTGTGAGATCTAGAGACACTCCTGGGGCTCAATCAGTCTCTATAAAGTGGACACCCTTAATTTTTTTCTGCAGTATTTCTTCCAATTTCCATTATTTAAGTGGGGCCGAAATATTTGAAATCATATAAAATGATTTGTATCTAAACCAAATACAGACTTTTATCTTTTATCTCTTCTAATTGTTTATTCAGTTGATGTTAAAGATAAAATCTTTCTTGATGCTAGGTTATTGGTATATAAACCTAGTATTTTGAATGGAATCTAACATTTTATTAAATTTCTCATAAAAAAAATAATTTTATTAAGTTTTTGGCCGCAGGTGTTTAGCGTTTGAAAGAAGATATCTTTCAATTTTTTTTTTCCTACTCGTTAGATATTATTATTGGTTTTGGCAACGATAAAAAGATGTTTTTTTCATTTGGGGTATTGATCTGTGATTGATTGCCAACAACAACTGTAAAATATAACATTATTAAAAGGTGATGATTATAATGTAGATTGATTCGTTAAATTATTGCTGTGACAGATTTATTATTTAATCTGTTAACGACTTCAGATCGCCCGTCTGGGTTTTACAGACCTTTCTGGAGATCATCCAGTCTATATAAAGTGAGTGCCTTTTATTGGGAGGAAAAAACTAACGGTTGAGTGTGATCTCAACCAAATCATCTCTCACAACAATTTTGTACTTAGTTACAGTACAGCCTCCACCGTGCACTGAACACAAGATTCTTCACAGGTTGTAGTGATATATATTTTTTTCCATGTATTTTTTAAAATAAAATTACTTATATATGTATATATTTTATTTTTATTTTTATTTATTTCTAATATAATTTGTTACGATCACAAAAGTAATATGCTGTACCAAACAGACCAGTCTCAAACTCAAAAATTTAATAGACACATTTAAATCTATCTATAAATATATCTATAAAGAATCACATGTACAATGAAGGAAAAACAAATTATACAAAAACACTTTCAGCAGTGAGCAAAATAAAAATTATAATCAAAATAAACAAAAATTGTATCTATACATTCTTAGTAACTTATATACATCTACATGAACAATTACAATAATATAAGATAATTTGGTATCCTACAATTATAAATGTTTTTTTCTTTTATGTATGTACCGCTTTGTACTATTTTTTGTGTAGTTCCCTATATTTTTTATAAGTGGGTTTTTATTGTGTTTACACTTATTAAAGAATATTTTGCATAATTTATTGATAAATTCATTAATATATGGTATATATAATTCTTTGTGCATAATTTTAACTCTAGTGTAATATGCATAGTTTCCAGCAACTCTAAGGCATTTGTTTTGAAATGTTTGTAGTTTTTTATAATTTGTTTTAGGCATATAATTAAATATTGGGCATGCATGCATATGTTAGGATAGATCGTAAGCAGGCTTTATATAATAATAACTTATTATCTGTGCTTAATTTTGAATTCCTTTTGAAGTATGGATATATAGTACACAGAGCTCTGTTAGCTTTATTGCACACATAATCAGTGTGGAAAGTAAAAGTTAACCTTTTGTCCATGTTAAGTCCTAAATATTTAATCTGCTTTGTCCAAGGTACAGGCATTCTGTTTACATTCAGTTCGGGGATATTATTCGGTCGTCTCTTAGTAAATAATATGGCTTGGGTTTTATCTTGATTTATTTTAATTTTCCATTTATTGTAGAGTCTCTCAATTTTTTTTAGAGCTGTAGTCAGTCTATTGGTAATTGTGTCTGTTCTATAACTTGTAGTATAAAAAGCAGTATCATCTGCAAAAAGGGATTTTTGTACTTTGAATGTATTCGGTATGTCATTTAGGAGAGCGTTGGCGATATAACCCCGCCCTGAGGGAGACCGGCTGTGAGTGTACGCACTGTCGAGTAGTGGCCTTCTATAGTTACTTTAAACCTGCGGTTTGCTAAATAAGATTTAATTAATGGTATTAAATATGGAGGGAAATTGTAAAGAGTGAGTTTGAATCTCAGCCCGTTATGCCAGATTCTGTCGAAGCTCTTTGAACATCGAGTAATACCATTCTCGTGTGTTGTTAATTATTAAATCCCTCAGTAATGTGGTCGGTCAGCCTGCTAATTGTGCTATAGCAGAATGCTGGTGTCTTTAATCTTTGATATATTATTTTTTCTGCTATTTTACCTAAAGGGCATAACAAACTAATGGGCCTGTATTTTTCTACAAGTTTTTTGTCCTTGTTAGGTTTGGGAATTGCTTTAATAATTTCCATTTTCCATATCTGTGGGTAATATTTTAGTTTTAACATTAAATTTATCAAATGAACCAGTCGAGTGATTCCTGCCGGTGGTAACTTATTATATTGGAATATTTTATATCTCAAGTATCTTGGAAATATTGCGTCATTTTTTTGAGAATTTTATAAATTTCTGTATAGTTCCACAGTGCATTTTGGGGGATATTTACATATATATATGTATGATCAACACGAATTCTGGTTTAATATGTACGGAAGCGATGAAATTATCGATATATCTCCGCTAATTTATTGCCAATAACTATCATATTCTCTGCATCAAAGTCATTTAATGCCAACAAAGAGAAACCATATCAACTCTAATAGCAATTTAAGTGCTTGGAAATGAATTCAACATTCCCTTTGAATCTGGCCTCTATCGGTCGCGTGGAACTATTAGTAAACAATATACCTATTATCTATTAACTATTTGGACAAATGGATTTCCGGAATGTTTTCTTCCGGTATCAGATAAAAAAGGCGTTTGCTAATTTAGTTTAAAAATTGACTCATCGTTGACCCGATTCACTGATTGAAATAGGCATTTTATCTCTCTTTTATAGAAAAAAAAAACCAACGAAAAACCGACGTGTGATAAATTTATGAATAGTGTTGAAATAAAAATGGGTTGGAAAAAATGTTGTGTATTACTGGTGGATTGTGCAACGGTATTGAAAGGATTGACATTGAGGAAGATCCACTGAAATATACTTCAATGTATGATTGAATTAAAGTAAAGCGAAATTGTGTGTTTCTTGGACACTCACGGTGATCACGACATGCCACGAAAAAGTTGGTTTATTTTTAACATCGAACGAGGAAATATTTATTAGGAAATATTACATATTTACTTATTGTCAATTGTATGGGCCTCTGTCAAGGTGCAAGAGCAATTAAAATTTCAGTGCGATTTAGATGAAAATTTGTATTTGACGAGGCACCGAAGTAAAACGGAAGATTAATTAGAAAGAAAAATCAATTTTTATATTATTATGATTAAATGTTTAATTCCTTATGATGTTAATAAAAGTATAATATATTGGAAAAAAACATCAAGGGTCTTGTGCACAGCACGTGGTATTGTTTCTAGGCCAACGGTTGTAAAGAAGGTTAACCTGGATTGCCCTAGATCACGCTCAACTACCAGATCTTTCCCTCAAGAGTACCAGATGTATAGAGGCTGGATGATCCCCACATTTCACAGGTCCAACCACTGGTGTTAACAGATTAAATAATATGTACGTCACCGACGAAACCCGGGACCTTTGATACGGCTACTCTTCGCTCTACCACTGAGGCACCCCACTCCCAATATATGGCATATAATGGAAGTAGGTTCGTTAAACTTAAATATGGGTAAAATAAATCTTGAAAATATAGTGTTGATATGATTTTTGTATATATAGGTCTAATAATTTGATGTTTTTAAAATTATTATATTTTATATTGAGTAATAATAGTTGACCTTTTATATCTATGGAAGAACTTTTATTATATAGGGTGAACTTTTTATTGGTAAGCCAAAGTTTCATCAACCAGTCCTGAAGAAGACCTGCAATGTGGGTCGAAACGTTTACTCACCAATAAAAAATTCATTCTACATGACAGAATTTTCTTAACCTCTACCCGGACCATTTTCTTCCTTATTATATTTTATTATTTACAAATATAAATTCCATTATTATCATAAAATACATATATATATTATTTTCCGTTAAATTTATTTTTATTTCTCTCTATTACATATGAAAGAATCAAAAGGGGACTCAGGCAGGGAGAGGGATTTTCCCTGGTACTGTTGAATATAGTACTGGATAAGATCATGAGAGAACTGTGGAAGGAAAACGGCTCCGGAGCTGTCCTAGGGACGAAGAATGACCACGAGAAAGTAAAATGTCTCGCCTATGCAGACGATCTCGCCCTCTTCTCGGAAACGGAGGAAGAGGCGGTCAGTCAGATAAATGCCCTCTCAAGGATAGCCAGGCAGGAAAACGGGCCTTCAAATCTCCTCTGAAAATACAAAACTAATGACAACGGATTCAAAATACAAGAATAAGGCGGTCGACACCATATGTGGAAAGATTAGGGTAACCCGAAAATTCAGATACCTTGAAGAAGTCAGCTCCAATAACTGTTCGGACCGAGAAAGCTTCAAATGAAAAGTCACCAAACTAGAGGGATTGTGTTTCGACCTCAGGAACTTCTACAACAAGAAGAACTTATCCATCAAAGCCAAAGTCCGACACTATAACACCGTAATAAAACCCGTGATACTCTACGGAACGGAGACCTCCTGTCTCCCTAACGTGGAAAAGCTTCTGAAAGTAGAAAGAAAATCTACGGGGCCAAAAAGACACCCTAAGGATACAGGCTAAAGTAACAACAAAAGAGACCGACATCACGGTAAGGAGACTTAAATTCTATGGACATATGATAAGGATGAGCCCTGAAAGGTTAAAGCGGGAAATATTTCGGCGATTTCACCAGCGCAAGAACATGACGTGGTTTTTCAAGCAGATCAGGGTCGACATGGATTCAGGAGGACTGAAGGTCTCAGACTGTCAGGATAGAGAAACCTATAGAAAGTCACTGAACGATATAAAGGTCTTCGTGAACAGAGAAAAGGGTTGTGCTTGGTCAAATGAAAGGGAGCGCAGACACGCGGAGCTCATGAGGGAAGTGTGGAGAAAGAGGAAGTTGAGGAGAAAAACTTAAACATGATATTCGCGTGGTCTTTAAGGCCTTTTCGCGCTAAAAAAAAAAATTAATGTTTTTATTTATCACACTGTAATATTTGATCTCATATATAAGGTGGAATAATAAAAAAGGGCCTAAAAAATTGAATTAATTTTTTTGGTTTTGTACATTCCTTAGATGGAAAGATCGATCTATAACAGTTATACAATGATAGATCGATTGATTTCGATTATACAAATGGAACAATGATAGTTGGGCAGCCCCTAGTTTAAAGCCTAGGTTATTTTTTTTTTAAATATGGTGGATAATTTTCAAAGTTATAATAATTATTTTGTTCCTTTAACTTGCACACTAACTATTTATGGAGGTTGTGTTAAGTTCGATCGCGGCCTTATCGATCTGTTTTGTTTTTTTAATAAGGAGTCACGCGATTACCAGACATGTGAGAATTGGCAATCACCAATGATAATTCAGGAGTTATTTTTCATAACCAAACTTTTCTAGTCTCTACCGTTATTTTTATGTGAATATATTACATAAGTTTGGAAACATTCCCTTTCGCTATTCTTGTTTTATCTTCAGATGTTTCTAGTTCTCACTCTGATTGTTTTGTGTCCTAAATGAAAATGTATACCTATAGTTGTTTTACCTTTTGAACCTTTATTAAATATTATTTACAGGTGATTTTAAATTGAATTGATTTATAAATAGTTGAAAATGCGCATATTGAAATGGTTTATTTAATAAGTAGGTCTCTATAGAGGTAAATTAACGAAAACAAACAAAAAAATTTTTTAATTACGGGTTCAGTACTTGGTAAAGACTGTACTATTTCTTGGGCAATGGTCGTGCTGGGAGATAATTTGTCCTCTATTTATAAGTTAATATATAAATATAATCAGTCACAACCTGATATGAACCCGGAAACTTCGGCATGAAAACTCAGCGTTCTACCATGAGCCACTCCGCTCCCCATAGAGATAGGAAGAGGGAGGAAAATTGTACCATTTAATCTGCGTCGGGTTTAGTACAGGTAAGTGCTGTACGGTAGAATCTGCCTAAACCAACGGTTGTACAAAGATGTAATTGTGCTCAACTACCAGAGAGATCATCCTCAACCCCCAGGTGTTCAATCCAACTTATGTTTTGTCGATTAGCTACTTTATGGTGGCTGGGTGAGTCCCGGGAAGGTTTCAAGCCCCCACTAAAATATATTATATTTATATATATATTAAATATATTTTTTTTGTACGTAAATATTGGCATATAGTAGTAATTAGGTTAATATATGGGTTCTTCATTATTTTTATAGAAAAAAGAATTCACTGAGTGAAGATAACAGACTATATTTCTACCTTTCACTAAGACTGCCGTTCTCTTCTTCACTTTGACCTTAAGAACATTTCTGTTTCATCACGTCTTTATGATCGTTAGCATCCAACCTGAGGTGTCCATTTGTAAAATGATGAAGTTAAGACTTCTGTAGAGAAAGTAAAAGTTGAATATCGTTTTTAAGTCTTCTTTTAATTTCAGCCTCTCTTGAACCCTGACCAATAGGATCAAAGAAAATGGCCGCTAATTGGGCAAGGGATCTGTTTCCTTGAGCTAGCAGGTAAAATTCCTTTTTAGGTGTTAATTAGACTCGGGTGCGGGGTAGCTCCGGTAGTAGAGCGCTGAGTTAACCCGTGCCGGAAGTTCTTGAAATCCGGCGTTGGCATGTAATTTACTTAATCTTTTATCAGCCGGGCATGAGCCCTGTGAAATATAGAGACACTCCTGGGGCTCACTCAGTCTCTATAAGGTGGTCTCCCTCAATTGGGGGGGGGCAGGTGGTTGAGCGTGATTTTCGACGAATCACCTCCCTTAACAACTGCTGTCGTAGAAATAGGTACAGTCTCTACCTTGTTCTGAACTTAAGACCCACTTAGATTCACTTAGAGCAATATCGATACAAATAATGGATTTTACTGTTTTTCTCAGTAGTTAGTTTAGTTATCAATTGTGGAATAGCAACTTTCATGTCCATGATATTTAATACTGGTTGAATCAAAAAAGAACTTCCGATGTAGTGTTAATATTATAAATCCAATGTAGAAATAATATTATAAAAGAACGCTTGTTCAGGTAGGACATATAAGTTTTACCATTTGCAATGATGGCATAAATAACGGATTCTACTATATTTTTTTAAAGTTATTTTATTTATTAATAATAAAATGAAGTTGAGTATCAAGGATATTCAACTCTTGTTGTGGATGATAATTTTCAATGAAGCTCAGAGGAGACTGCGTCGGTCCCAGAGATCTCGGTACTCAGGTACCAAACTGTAGGTATCTCAAGGACATTCCAAGGGGATTTCGTCCTCCTTTGGTCCTCAATGGTATACGTATCTTGGAATGTTCTGATAAAAAATAATTTATAATTATTAATTGTATAAGTAAATAGTTTATTAAATCATGTTTTAATATATTATTAACAAATAACTAAAAAAAAAAACTAACTTCGTAAAAAAATAATATTTGAACGTTCCATGTAAGATAAAAAAAAAGGATTTGTGTATTGGTAAAGCAAAGCATTTCTATTGTAATGATTGTATTGAAATTCTTCTATTAATCATTATAAAATTTTTAAATGTTCGATACCCATGTCATTATCATTCCTGAATTAAAAAGCTTCAACCAAAACAAGTGCTACTGAAGGCTTAGCTCAAAAATGCCAAATTTTGAGTTCCGTCGTTTTTCTTTTGAAGAATGAAATATATTTTAAAAGACGTTCGGGATCAAATGTCTATAACTCCGAAATTTCAAAAATCCACATTTTTTTCACTTTTTTTTCAAACAATTTTATCCTTCCGAAACTTCGGATTCAAAACCGTACTAAAACCAGAATAAATCGTAAAATAAGACGACGAAATGCTGTATTCCACCGCATTGCTTGAGGATTGTAGCGAAACGTCAATTTCTGAAATTTCTGAGCTATCCGCTTTTGATTCTCACAATATACTTATTATTTGTTAACGTGAATCACAATTGATAACTAGTTTCCAACAACTGTACTATGAGAGCATCAGAGGCATAACAGTATTCTGTATTCGTTCCTCGCAATCGATTCATATGTGAAGGTAATTATAGTCTGGAATTAAAATTACATTTTCATCAATCGATCGCAATGGCCAATTACGATAGTGATATCCTGATTATTTTACCAAATTATAGTTGTTGCAGTACAATTCCAATTTTAATTTAATTTTCATTTTGCTTAATTCTGATGTAGTATTATTTACGTGTATGCGTGTGTGTGTATATATATATATATATTATATATATATTATGTTATTAACAATAAATTCAGAAAATGTTGCTTAGTTCCTTAGCATCTCAAAGATTTTAAATATAATAACAATAAGAAGTAAGAGGCTTAGCAAAGCCGAAACAAAAACGATAATATCGCCCTTTAACGTAATCCTCCCACCTACGCCTTAGACTAGCCCTCGGTTGTACGTATTAACATATCAGTCGGCCCATTGCTCGTTAATTGTCTAGAGATTTGTTCGTTACTAAGCCCAATGACTTTACAAGCCTATCAACCATCGCGATGCTATCAATTTAATTATATTATCCTGTTGTTAATTTTTGTTCAATAATTATTAATAATTGCGTATTATTACTTTATACCGTTTTATTTCTGGTATAACAGTTAAATGTAAATGGGCATCTTCGGAACTGCGGAGTTAATATTCACAACCTGATGAACTATCAAGATAATCTTGACGAGGACAGTGTGGGAATTTCATTTTTTTTAATGCTATATTTTCCCATGTAACGCCATTGTTAGGATTTTATTACATGGTGAATTAAAGTTCCGATTTCATTCTTTAATTACAGTTACGGAAATACTTCCGCTAACATTTATGTGTAAATGCTGGTTATGCGAGGTCAATGTTCTGTACGCATTACTAGGGTTGGCCATCTCAATATAACAACAGTTGTTATATTCAAAAATAGTTTATTCATTTTTCATAATTAATTGGGGAGTAAGGGACCACAGTGTGTAAAGCGCCTGAGTTGCCTTCCCGAAGGTGCTGGGTTCAAATCTGGCTCTGGCAAATCAATTATCAACTCTGTGGAATTTATAGACACTCCTAGGGCCCACCCAGCCTCTATAAAATGGGTACCCTAAATTCGTGGAAAAGCCTGATGGTTCAGCATGATTAGAGAGGAATCACCTCCCTACATAATCATTTACCTAGAAAGTGTACAGTTTCTACCATGCACTGATCCCAGGACCCCTTATCGCTTGTGGAACAGGTTATTTTCTTAAAGAATTAATTATGATTTTACACTTTTTTTTTTATCTACAACAAAAAATACTGTTAATGTAGCATAATAGAATTTGGAGGGATATTTCTTTAGATCAGTAATATAATATATATATATATATATATATATATATAAACGTGCCTAAAAAAAGTAATTAAAGGTTAAAAGAAAATCAATGCATTACTTTTAATCAGACAGGTCTTGTTTCCATTAACCCCGCCAGTGGATTTTACCTAGTAACAGTAACCTAGTGATTAATTGAAAGACATGGGTAAGAAAAACATATTTATTTATTCAATTGAAATAGTTTGCAACATTTCAAAAACAAGTAATGAAATATATATAAATGGCATTAGTTCAATTAGTTAGCTCTGGCGGCCAGAATTCTACTATGTCCTTCAGTATCCTATAAAAAAGGTCGTCATTTCTGTACATCTGCCTCCACATAAACTCACACAAATATAAGTCAATCATGGACCGACGAGTGACATTTTCTTTTGTATTTCTTCTTTTGGCTTTGGCCCACATTGACTCAACTGTTTGAGTATGAACACCGTTAACTGGATTGACGAAACTTTTTTAAAGATTCACAGTAAAATGTCTATAAGTCCAATCCAACCAGTTTTTCGATTCTATTGTAGGACTTCCACTGATACGACATTATAATCGAAATTGGTCTAATTGACGTTATAATACACTCCGCCAGGGTTTGAGCTTGTTCTATCAGGTACTGTGTATAGAAAACATTCTTTCGTCTCACGACTGATCCCGCCTAAGACCAATTGCTGTGGGTAGATCCGTCCAACATCATACTTGCGACGAGAGAATCACGACTCTTCAATCTCAACTGTCAATCGTTCCCCTCCAATAACTGTGTGGGGGTTTTCAATAAACTGAATGCGCACACCTCCCTCAGATAATTTTTCCAAGCAGCAATCGTACGGGAGCTCATGTCAAATTCTTTCGAGCAGAATTTAACTGTCGTATATCGCTTTGTCCATGAATCAATGAATAATACTATCTTAGTTAACGGTTACTTGCAATGACTTAGCCACGTACCTGTATACGCTCCTCGTTCATACCGGCATTGCCTTTTATTTTGCTGTATGTCCTGATGGTGCCCGAATTCGCGAGACAGAGAAGAATTGCTTTTTTTTATTTTTCTTACTGCATACTAATCTATGTATATACTTAAAGAATTTATAAGCAATTACGAATGCTGATTAACAATGCAGTAATGAAATAAATCCACGAAATTTATCCACTGCGGTTAGAGATTTGTCCATCGATGTTTGAAGACTGTCTGAGTTCTTTAACTTAAAAAAAGAAATTGTACTTCGGCAAACCATGGTCTTGGATTCAATGCATATATTGTTTAAGTGTCAAAGGTTGTTAAGGGCGAAGATTGGGCCTGATTATTTTTATTCTTAGATTCTTTTTTTAAAATTATTGTTCTATTAGTTGAGTGCTTTCAACGCGTCAGAAATTGTTCAGTTTTTTTTTAATTTGAAGTATTATTTGTTAAAAATTTGAACAGCTGTTGTTCTACAAGTGCTATAAAACCATTATCTCCTAAATTCGTCACTCATATAGTCTGTTAAAATATCTTATTCACTGATAACTGCCCACTGAAGATTTCATAGCTGGAATCGCTATGAGTGCTTCGTTCTAAAATAAGCCATTACGTGATTGATATCTTAAAATTTTTTATTTAGTTTTCCGCTTAACAATATCCACGATAAGAAACTGAGGAATAGTCGATAGTTGCGCCTGTGAAAGTGAACTTTTCCTATTTATGGATGGAGGTGGGGATTTACATTTTTTATAATGTAAATTCATGGAACACTTAAACATAGGCAATGATCTATTATAAACAATAAGCTGATAGATAAAAACAATTTTTAAAACTGTAAAAATATTTGTTTTGCCATAATTTTATTAATGGAAATTAGAATTTTTTTTTTTTGGAAATATGAATATTTTGTTTTATTGAAAATTATGATTCGATAGAGATATTTTGAAGAATATCCACTAAGTATATTAAGAGATGTTCTTCATAAGAAATTCTAATAGAAGAAAAATGAGTAACATGGAGATATAAGTATTTTAAGAGATATTTAACAGCGTAGTCTATTTTTAATTACAGTCTTAATTATATTTGGAAGCAATGGAGCACAATATTTCCATAAATTGCTACAAAACATTTTAATGGAACTTAACATTTTCATATAAAATAATTATCTATGTAAAGTCATGTATCATATCTATAGAAAAAATGCTTTATTTCTAGGCTTTACAGCCAAAAGGTTTTTGTCTACTTACGTACATAAATATATTATTATCCATGAAAATTTTTGTAGAGTAGTATTACTACTCTGATAAAATTATATTAATATAAAATTTAAATTATGTTATAGTATAGCATTGGTATAATATAGCGATATACCTTTTACATTTGTTTTGAAATTCGTAATTTTATTTATACAAAAAAATAAAATAAAACAAAGTTTGAAATTAAAAGTTCGTGCACACTTCAAAGCATAAATAATATTATAATATAAAATCCTATATCTAATATCCTATACCTATAATAAAGTATCCTATAATTAAAAACAGATCATTAAATCACATTGATATATTATAGTAACAAAAATAATAAATATTTATGCCTAATAAATATAATTTAGTGTAATAGTAAAGATGATTAATTCCCAGACGGTTTACAAATAATTCATAAGTTTTCTTCTCATAATTTTATTTGTATGTTTTTTTTTCAGGTAAGTACCTGTTATTCAAACATTTCTTTTTCTACCATGTCGTGGTGAAATGGTAAGTGTTTAAAATTTTGCCATATCTCCTCTTTGGATTTCTGAAAAAAAAAAATTTAGGTTTGCTTATGTTTAAGTTGACTTAAGTTTGCTAAAGTGGACTTCATTTTTGTTCCCGTTCTTCCTCTTCACCATTCTTCCCTTTGATAGTTAGGTCGAGGGTTAAAATAAGGAGGGTTTTCTCATTATTTTTCACATATTTTTAAATCATAATGCTTAAAATCGACGGGAAAAGATGAAAGTATTTGATATGTGTCGGTTTCTTTGAACTTTTAGATAGTGAAAGTCAAACTGAGGATGAACTTACAAAGAACTCTTATGAAATTTGTCCTATTTTTGTTCTTATTCTATTCCCATGATTCTCTATTTAAAAAAAATTTTAATAATATACTAAAGTAAATAAACAAATATCATACTATAGTAAGACTACGTACACGTATTGAAACCTGCGAACTGACATATAATACGGAGACTAGCACTGCCAATAAGACAGGACCGAAATTACTTTCTTCTGCTTGCAATAGCTGAAAATTCATGAATAACACAAAATAAGGAGGATTGTGAGAATCCCTAAGGTGGCCTTCACACTAAGTTGATATAAGATAAGCGATATATCGTAAGGAATATGTGGGGACGATTTAAAGCTAGAAAAGTTCAATAACAGCAGCCGGTAAATCGCCGCGACCTGCTCAAAATATGGTGACTAGGAGTTGTTTGGTAAATAATAATTATTATTGAATAACATTATATTTATTGTGTACTTGTCATAGTCATAAGCAAAGTTATATTTCTACTTACAAAGAAAGAAATGGGAGCCATTTCGCTACATGTGACAGTCTGCATGTTGAGTTGCCCGCTTTTTGTCTATTAGGAGTAAAGTTACCACCGATCCTAATAGAAATTTAAACTACCTCCTTAATGCCCCTAATCCTAATTATTTAGGCACTCCTAATGTTCCGGATAGGGTCAAAGATAGTCGTACATTAAGAAAAAGAAAATACTATAATGGCAGAGTCCATGATGCACTCATGAGCTTTCTCTAGATTAGTAGAAGTAATAACCGAATTATCTTCTGTATTCACATCATTTTCACAGCTCGAAATATTGGACAATACAAATTGCTGAGGATATCAAGTGTTACTTGGAGAGATGTGTCACTCGCGATATGTTGCGCCATCGCGTGTGTATGAACCTTATTTATCATCTTCCTTTAGATTTCACGTGTCTGTCTCACGTATATGTGAGTATCGCATATCACTTACGATGTATCCCTGATGTTATAAAGCCTTGGTGTGAAGGCGACCAAATACATATTGAGTAATATCGCAAATTATTGATTTTAGTACTTTAAAACACTAAAAATCCTTTCTTGATCGAACAATAAAAGTAATTTCTACTCTGTTGAACTTTTATATTAATCTTGGATTCATTAATCCATATCCCAGTTCCCGACGTGCCATAGCGAAATGCGGATTGGATTACGAGCGACGTAACGAACCGAAATCCCCGAGTTGCGAAACAGTTCACGTGATATTGGAATCCATTAAACTTGTTCTTCATAATGAAATAATCAACTACGTTCTACTTTGAAAATAAAAGAAAGAAAAGTAAATCTAATACTACAAGCTGCAATTATAATAAGATTAGGTTTCAGGACTTGAAAATTGGTTTTACTGATTGTAGTATCTATAATGCTAAAGTTCATCTTTGCTTCTGTACGTCAGAGTTAAACTATCGCAGCTCTAAGTTTACTGTTTTTTATTTTAATATCGTTTTGCATTATTTTTTCAAAATATTTGAGTATCGTAAAGAGGCCAAAATATGCAACTATAGATTTGGGCCACTATCCTTAGAAAGGAATATAGTGCGATCTGAAATTATATATTTCTCTTTAAAAAGTTGTATAAACTAAAGCCTAGTACACATTATTAGACATGTTGCTCGTTTTGTCTAGGCCGTCTAAAGACATGGTAGTCTCGGTCAGTCCATCGTGGAGGCCATTGTCTCGTGAACTGTTCGGAGAAGCGCTCACTTTCGGAAATAGGTTATTAAATAAATTAATACTGGAAGACTTGTTTTGAAAGTTTCACCAGGGTGACGTGTACTGATTTTGAAAATTTGTTTCTGATGTGTGGCCATAATAATAAAACCAGACACAAAATTTTGAGTAACTATCCCAGCTTCCCTTCGGCTGGCAATCAAATTGCATTCCCTAGCTACTGGAGACTTTCACGAGCCTCATGTACACTTTCAGAATATCTAAGCAGACATTATCGCATATTATGCCAAACGTTTGCGAAGTGATTACCTCATCATTAAAACAATACGTAAAGGTATGCATAAAATACAAGATCTCTACGTGTTAACTAACCTTAACCGTCTATCTAATACACAAGATTTTAGCGTATTTATTATCATTAAATATAAAATCTTTTAAATTTAAAAAATATAAAATTCAAATCTACACACAGCTAATTATGAATTCTAGCAATCTAACATTATCTGTTGAAAAGTTTATTTATTAATAGATAACTATAAGTTAATTCCAAGATCCTATCGAAAACGTGAGTAATAGTGTCGGAGCGTGCGCAATAGAGCGTTTGGTATGAAAAAAATACTGTTATGCGCATGCGTCATGACACCTTTGAAAAGCTGTTGGAACAAACATAACGACTACTCTGATATACTGCGAAGCTGTCATGACCCCGCCGCCATTAGCGGGGAAAGAAGAGACAGAAGAAATGGGAGAAGGTTAGGTCCATGACCTGCAGAACCGGTACCACCCCCTACCTATCTCCTGGGGAAAGCAGCTCCGCGCAGTTTCTTCCTTCTTGGCCCATTCGTCCTCTGTTCCATTAGGCTGGTAGCTTCATCGGTATTGGTACCAATATATACATACATACATATATATGTGTGTTAGTTATTATTCGTTTTGAGCACCTGATTTAACAATTCGCCGTTTCAGGCTAATTCAACACTTACCAGACAAGCGCTATTAGCTCCCAATTAATTCCAAAAGACTCATATGCACGACTATTATACGGCCTAGTTAGATCGGTGGGTATCGAGCTATCTTCCACGGTTCAGTCTCAATAGGACACGCAACGTCATAGCGCGTCAACAGTGTTTGAGATAAATCTTAATGACTAATGGACAATAAAAGTCATTATATAATTTTTTAATTTCCTTGATTTACGAGGTCGTAAAAAATATATTCGTTCCATTTCAGAAGACAAAGTTACAAGCTTTACTAACGGAATAAAAAATTATGAAAATTAATAATGACTGGTATCAATCTTATCACCTGTGATAACGAACAATAACCAGAATGATAAGAAGACTTAATATATTACGACCGTATTAGTATTTTTAAGTGTTCATATTGCGTCGTCGAAAAAAAATGTATATAGGGTTGCTTAGCTGTCCAAACTTATGGTGGCTACATCTGACTATAACATCTGAAAGCAGTTTATTTTCCCAAACCTCTAACCATAGTGAGAATGACTGGAATATATTTTTCCTGTGTCTGTAAATGTCCCGTTAGATTTATGGTTACTGTTCTTTTTATGGATATATTTCATATGTTATTTAGTTGATGCCTGCGCGAAGGAGTACAGTACTGGTGATACTAGTCAGTTTTCGATATGAAAATCATTAGTCCTTTATTATTTTGGATGCATTTGGATAGCGAACTGCATAGAACCAGAAGGTTTATTATAACTTCTGAAAATGTAAATTTATTTTTCTTTATTTGATTTCTATTAATGATATAGACTGTTGGGTAAGAAAATAAATACTGGAATATGTAAGGAATAGAAACGAATTATTTTTTCTTCTTGATTTTCTCTGTTTTCTTCTTTCCTCCATACAAATACTAGTACCAATTCTCTTCTTTCCCTCCTGGAAACCCTCAAAGCAACCGATCCATCTTCTGGAAGTCGTTCTGTCCTGCATCGCATCATCGGTTATGGAGATTTCTGTTATATGTTTTTTAATTCTTTAGGTCCACTGTTTGACATTATTGCTACTTTATACGCTACTTAAGATTCGTTTTGTAAATCTGCATAATCTTCTCTACGTAAATGGAGAGGGAGGAGTGACTCATTGGTAGAGCGGTGGAGTGGCCATGCTGAAGATTCTGGGTTCAAATCCAGCTCGCTGGCAGACTGATTTAATCTGATAGCGGCCGGAGATGGATCCTATGGTACTAGGACCCTCCTGGAGGCTCATCCAGCCTCACCCAAAATAAGGGGGGAAATCTGGCGTGATCTAGGACAAATCACCCCCAAGACATTCGTTGTCCAAGAAACAGTACAGTACCTAACACAAACTGAACGCAAGACTATGGGTTAAAACCTTCTCCATGGGTTGTAGTGGTACAGTTTTTTTCTTCTTAATTGAAATCTCTTAAATTCATTTGAAGCCTAAACTCATTCTTTATTTTTAAGGCTATACAAGAATACAAATTGTTAAAAATTAAAATAAATATATGATCTTCTTTCTATATCTCATAAATAATAAATAAAACATTACTAATAAATAAAACATTACAAATAATAGCATATTAAACCGTTGAATTTGCTCCTATCGATTTATAGTAATACTGTTTCTTCTTGTTTCTGACGAATTGGCCAAGTCATTAATGCCTCAATCAAATATTTGTATATATATATTTTTATTTGGTAAGGGGATGAGAATAGAAAAGGTAACACACACACGGTGTTGGTTAAATAAGTGTCATACAATTGTACTATATTGCTTCAGTATATACTCTTTTATCCCTTTCATTTGATTTGATGTTGTCCCAAAATAAGCTGCATTCTCTGGAAGCCTTTTTATTGCCTGACCGTTAGAAAAGAAAACTCTCACGAACCAGACCCGGACCGAGGTATAATTTTTTGCTTCTGTGACCTTTCCATGACCTTTTGAACCATTTTTTTTTTAATCTTAAGCCGTTTTAACCAAGACATTTTGCTGGTGTGATTTTGACCAACTTCCTTATCTCTCGTATGAGATAATATATATAATTCATTCATTTGCCCGGTCAGAGTATTATTCTGTGAGTAAATGTTTACACTAACTCGACGAGGCAGCGATAACTCCCTTATCTAATTTTTAAGTGTACTCAAGTGGTTTCTCTCGATCTTGTGACGAATCTCTAGACTGTATACTGTTCTATCAACTCGGATTTTATTTGTTGTTGCTTTGATAGTATTGGTTCAATATTCTATATATTTCCACTGTAGAATAGTAATATAAAGAATAAAGAGAATAAAGAATAGGTATTTAAATGTTTAAACTATTCATATGTCCTTAACTTACCTGTTATTCGGTTTGGTATCTTAATTCACTTCGACTTGAACAAGAAAAGCTACTTTTCTGGCCAGAGTGGGAAGTTGTAAACTTATTCCGCGGCTACTCCCACATCGAAGTTAAGCACAAGCTCCGTACAGGACAGTGCTTCCAAATTTCATTACGAGTTTGCTGGACAAACTGAGTGGATTTTTACAGGACATGCCATACAGATCATGAAAATAAAAAATAAGGAGTGCAAAAAAAAAAACTACGTTAATAAACTGAAGAAAACAGTATAATGGATTGAAGCAGTGAAGGAAGAGGTGTTATAGAAATAATAAAACGTGACAAGAACCGCTTCAGGCTACTGATAGAAAATCCAATCTATGAAGAAGACAAGCCTAAGCCTCGACCGAAGAAAGTGTGGACAGATAATCAGAGAAGAACAATTGAGTACAGAGATAATGAAAAAATACTGGAAAGAAAGGAAAAAAAGGAAAACCCATAAGTCTTAAGTTATGTGCGGTCCATAGATGGCCAAATTCGGAAAAAAATATATATTATATACATATATATATATATATATATATATATATATATATATATATATATATATACTGTTTTAGTAGATTAAAACAAGAAATCAGCGCGCGCATGATTTGAATAATGTATTTAACGAAATTTCAGTTGTTCTTTTTCAAGTTTAAATATTTAAAACGAATTATTATCTTATTAAAATAATTTAATATTCTGTTAAAGCGAAGACATGCGTTGTTCACTCTGAATTTTAAATAACTCCTTGATATTGTCCATTTTATTTTTGAAAGTTAGGCTAAATATATTACTTTATCCTTATTTCAATAATTACGAAAATAGTTGAATTTATCATTTTATTATAATAACTACAACTATTGTAGGATGCTTTATGTTTCTACTTTAATAATTACAACTATTATGGCCTACTTTATTTTTCTACTGTAATAACTACACTAAAACAGTCTACTTTATCTTTGTTATTTAATAATTACAACTAATATATGATACTTTATCTTTCTACTTTAATAACTACAACTAATATTACTTACTTTATCAATCTACTTCAATAACTACAACGAAAATAGCTTAATTTATCATTCTGCTTTAATAATTACAACTGAACTAACCTACTTCTTGTATTTATAGTTTATTAATAAAAACTTTTAAATAATCTTATGAATTCAGTATTGCAACTCCTAAACACTTGTATTCTATATTTATTTATAAGTAGACTGTCTTAGGAAGATTTATTACATAAATGGTTGTTACGTCATTCATCACAGGTGTAGATAAAATATTTGACTTGATAAACTTTATTTTTATCGCTTTTTAGCTGTCCAATTATATGGGAATATTAATTTAATCGATAGAATTACATTGCAAATTTTAATGATGATAATTTTCGTTACATAATTCGATTTATTTTCGAAATTAAGATTGTGTGATAGGCTTTCAATATAAGTTTGCAATTAATCAGGTGAACACTTTATTATACTTAATTACATATTTAATAAAAGTTAAAGTGGAAAATCTCAATTTACTCCATTAACAGTAAATATGGAAGAGTTCTTTGCCCTTTTATTTTCCATTGACATTTATTTCTTATATTTGTTTAATCTTTGATTCTTTGTTACGACAATAGACCTTTCTCAATTTTGTTTTCTGCATTTCCTCACCGTTGGATCTGTTAAATATCACGTAAATGTCCTTTGTATCTTGCTGCAAACCGCTGAACACTGTCGATGTGTCATAATTGGAGGGAAAGCTTGAGTTGTCGTAATTTTTGAGGTTTTTTGTTCTTAGTGGATAAAATGAGCAGTGGAAAAATAAAATGTCGTACATATGTACTGAATAAAATCTTACCAACAAAAAAAATGTAAATTTTGTAAAATCTGTATCATTACAACCATGGAAGGGTATTGGTTTCAGTACTGGTTAGTATTGTTTCTATGCCAACAATATTGAGGGAGGTGATTTTGCTGAGATCAGGCTCAATGTGTTGTCAGTTGTCACGCTTATTAAGTTTTTCTGCAATTAAAGGTACCCACTTTACAGAACCTGTTTGTGCTCCAGGTGTCAATAGATTCCACAGGATCCATATCTACGGCTGCAAACGGATTAAATAATTTATCTACAGCAGCCGGATTTAAACCTTGGACCTTCAATATGGCAACTCAACGACCAACACACTGAGTTACCCCCCTATCGTGCGATTTGGGAACTATTTACTTACTAAGAGTGTTACTTAAGATATAACATAATAAATCGGTATTTTTAATTCCATTTTATCTTAGTAGCTTATAAATATACTAATGCTTTCTAAAGTAAAACCTTGTTTTGTTTTATTGGTTTTATATTTTATTATTGTTTATGACAATACCTAACGAATTATAACAAATGATATTAACTTTATGATATTAACACTCAAGAGTCCTTACAATTCAATAAATCTAACCGAAAAGTCAATTTAGTTTAATATATCAGGCTCAATACATTTTGAGATTTTTTTTTTGTATATATAAACATTATTTCATATATTTATCAATGTGACATTATAAATAAATCTTGAAAGAGGAAGTACAATAAACAGAACTTTTTAGATTCGAATGAGTTTTTCCATTTATACTCCGGTGTGGAATGAATTCTCGATATATTTTATTAATCCATTGGCGATTATTGAATTAATATTGTTAATGTTTTTTTAATTTTAATTGCTTACTAGATATAAAAAATAAATAAAGTGTAACATTTTTAGGCACAAAACTTTACTTCCCGATGTTGTTTTTTTTTTTTTTTTGCGTAGAGCATTTATAAGTTCACACGTTCAGCGACGCGACCCTATGAGTATAAAAACAAGAAAATATTCATGGAATTAGAAACTTATGATTCATATTCATATTCATTTATATTCATGGAAGTAGAAACTTATGATTTTGCATCCCTACAACACGGTTATGTAAATTTATTTCATATTTCATTTATGGAATAGTGATTATTGAATGAATTATTGTTAACGTTGTTAATATGTTCGTTTATTACAAAAAATGGCTTACCAAGTGCAAATCAATGATGTAAAATGATTGATGATCACGTTGCGTGATAAAAAGTAAATAACAAAATTAATCGCTGTCAAAAGTCAAAATAAATTCTCAAATATATGGTATTCTTTTTCAAGATGGGTAATTCTAAATAATATTTTTTATAAGTTTCTATTGCTTCCATCGGTTTATTACAATATGCAGTCATCTTATACTCCTAAAAAAAGACCTGTACCACTGCAACCCTTGAAGGGTCTTCAGTTCAGTGTATGGTTGAGACTGTTTTTAGGGCAACAGTGGTGAATGGAGGTGATTAGTCCGAGAACACACTCAACCGCCAGGCTTTTCCCCCAATTAAGGGTAAAGTTGTACTCTACATCCCTCTGGCCTGGTGATGGCCTAAAAATTAGGCTGAAACGGCGGCACAAATAGAATTAGTTTGTCTTGTTTTGCTTAAAATTTATCAATTGCACCCTCGACGTTTTCGCACTCTTCTGTTACATATCCAGTCAATCATTTCCACATATATATAAGTGAAAGGTCACTGAGTGTCTATTCTCATCCTATACATAGTTCCCGAATCGTATTCACACAGTTCGGTTGCGGATTTAACATTTGCCAAGAAAATCGACGCATCAACGTAGTTACCTGATGTTTATTGGAAGATTTATGGAAAGACTGGTCTATTATGGTAGAAAATATTCAATAATATAAAGAAATTCCTTTACAGCAACTTATTATTTATTTATAATATTATTATCCTCAAGTGTGAAGTTATTTTTACTTAAAGAAATTCCTTATTATTGGGAAGGCATATTGATATTAGCTCTTGAGCTGCTACGAGTATAATGAAATTCCTCCTGTGAGAACCATCCTCCTATATGCCTATCACCGGTAGTCTACAAATTATATACTTCGATCCTGGAAGGTCGGCTTAGACCACTAGTGGAACGCCAAATTGGAGAAGAGCAAGCCGGAATTCAGACTAGGACGACAAACACAGGATCTTATCTTCTCACTAAGAA
Organism: Troilus luridus; assembly: GCA_964056705.1. Lineage (NCBI taxonomy): Eukaryota > Metazoa > Arthropoda > Insecta > Hemiptera > Pentatomidae > Troilus > Troilus luridus. The sequence goes on from OZ057415.1 coordinate 66,577,504, forward strand.
ATATCCTCCAGAAATCCTGGGACCGTGACAAGAATATGTACATTGCATTTCTGGATCTCAAATCGGGTTTCGACTCAGTCCCAAGAGAGGAGATATGGCCTGCCCTCAGATACAAGAACATACCAAGGAATTTGGTAGAGGCTATAAAATCTACCTATTAGGAGCCTAAAGGAATCATTAGGCTCAGTGGATTGGAGTCTGGCCATTTTGGTGTAGCAAGAGGGGTCAAAAAAGGAGACAGTTTGAGCCCTTTGTTGTTCCTCCTAATCATGGATGAGGTGGCATCCATCTGTAGGAGAAGAACTGAGAGAGCATTTCTGGGGCGAAGAAGTCCAGTTTCTTCCTTATGCGGATGATGTAGTGCTGATTGCTCACTCAGTGGGAAAGCTGCAACAAGCGGTGACGGAGTGGTGTGAAGAACTGGAAATGACAATCAATGCCAACAAAAGTAAGATCCTGCAAGTGGGTAGGCGGCAGGAAGAAGTTCACATATACTGCGATGAAGAGGAAATGGAAGTGGTGACTGACTTTACTTATCTCGGCACAGCAACAGATAGGACTGGGAAGCTGGACGCGGATATATCCAATAGCATTAATAAGGAAAATATAGTCTACTACCAGATTTGTAATACTGTTGTAGGAAAGCGGGAGGTAGGAAGGAACGTCAAACTCCACATCTCTAAGTCAGTGTACGTGCCGATACTGCAGAGGGTCCGCGAGGGTCCGAGGTACTTGCGAAGAGTGGCGGGAAAGACGAAAAGAGACTGTGTTCGCAACGAAAGGATTCGTCAGGAACTGTATATTGCCCCGCTGAAAGAGCTCCTGGAAATCCGACAACTGAAATGGTTCGGCCAAGTGGTCAGGATGAATGAACACCGGGACCCTCTCAAGACGATGGACTACATGCCGGATGGAAAAATACCTCGAGGACGCTCAAGGATGCCTTATCTCGAGTACATCGAACGCCTCGGCAGAAAAAGGGGAGAAGATCTCCTTCAATCCAGAAACCTAGCAAGAGACCGGGATAGATTCGGCTCCTAGCTGGACGCTACCCTACGCTGTAAGGCACTGTAGGGGGAAGCGAAAGAAGTAGAAGAGAAACATCCTCCAAGAACGACTTGTATTTAGTTAATTTTAAAATTGTAGTCGGTAATTTCGGCCGCTGGAAAATATTCGGTTTTATCCTTCAATAAAGTGTTAAATATCAATTTCGAAGTAAGATATATACTGTAAATGATTTGCCCTTTTAACTTTCAATATTAAAAAAGAAATTTTATATTTTTTTCGAAATATTTTTAAATTGCTTAAGATCCGTTGAAAAGCCGTAGTACCTTACACTTGAGGGTTTATATGATCCTTCACCATTTATTAGTTTCTTAACGATTATTTCCTCTTCGAACTAAACAAAGCACCATCATTTCAGAATCTTTAACACTGATTTTTTTTAGATTCATATTTTGCCGCTATGGACTGCAAAATAGCAAGGAATATCATTTTCCGATTCTGGATCTTGTTCTTCTACCAGCTTTCATACCCTGCCAGTATCTCTTGATTCTCTCAGTGCCTTCTTCTGTTCTTCCGACAGAAGTCCCCTTCGTCTTTTGTGTTCCTCTCCCAAGTTATAACCCTTGTAGTATTACACTGTTCGTCGAAATTCATCACAGTTCATGACTTTGTCCTCCGGAATATCAATTACATTAAGATCCTTATCACTTTTCTGGAACCATTCCCATCTATTCAACTTAGGTTCTATAAAATTACATCTTTCCTTTGTCAGGCGATCATTCTGAGGGTGTGTCCATAGATCAATAACCTTTTCTTTTTAATTAGTTGTTATTGGATCCATATTTCTGTATAGTTACTCGTTTGATCTCAATAATATGTACCCATTATCCATCTGTTTCCTGAAATCGTCTTTAATATCCTGCAATTTCTTTTGACGATTTGATCAACTAATCCCCTTCTATTCATAGTCAAAGCCTGTGAACCATAAAATCCTTCTGGCTTTAAAACTGTACCATAATGCCTCACAATAAGCTTTAGAGCATATAGGTCAACAAGTTCAAGTTTCTCTTCTTTTTTACTTATATTGCGTTTCAAAATAATAAAACGCCATTCCTAAAAGCCAGTAGCATACCTTACTCCCACAAAGAGCACACTGTAAAGGATAACAGCCTAGTAAATCATTACTTTCTCATTACAAGAGAGTTCACAAGTGAGCTGGGTAATTTTACGACTGGAAAATAACAAAGGATTTTCTCCTTTGAAGTGTGTTCGCTTTATAAATCGTGACCGAATGTATTTGTAAAAGCTAAAATCAACATCCGTTCTGTTGTACTTGGACTAATATCTCTCACATGTTCGTCTAAATCTGATCAGCATCACAAGTATGGGTATTTTAGAATACAGATTTAAAACTCCCCTACGTCAGATTGTTTTTATACATGGGTGGGAGTTTTATGAATATATATATGTTACATAGAAGCCATTCCGGGATTGTAGATTTATTGTTGTATAATTGTAGATTTTTCTACCCCTACATTTAAGTACTTCAACTCTTTTGATCAATCAAGGTGTGTTTTGCATTATAGGGTTCTTTTCTAATTCAGAAGAACACCTTGATATCAATAGAAAACAACTGTTAAATCCTCTCCAAATTGAGTTATATGGTTAAAAACCTTTATATGGATTTTAGTTGGTTCCTAAGGAAAGTGCTTTCAAGTTGTTTCCCCATCCCCTGAGGTAATTTTGTACCAATGATAAACAGATGTGCTATTCCACTTTTTTATTGTTACCATTGTTAAATAAAATTTAAACCAACCTGGTAAATTTTCGGATTCTTCTTTGTGTTCTAGGATTAATTAAACTAAGGTCCTCAAACTCTTGTCTCACGATATTTTTTGCCTAAGTCTAATATGAAAGTATTCTTTCCTAGATGTTGTGGCAATGCCAAGGTGTTCCTTCTGGTTTGGATAATCTAACTTTAATTACGTTTATCTACTACGACTAATAGAATAAGAAAATTAAAATAATTGTGAACCTAAAGGCTCGATGCCGAAACCACTCTCTACTTACAAACTTCCGTTCTTGGACCACGACCCAAACCCGTTAGATCATTCTTAACGCAATATTCTTTCAGACGCCGCAGTCTACACTACGACATATAATATATGAGAAGCGAGGAGATGGTTGATTGGAAGATCTGAGTAAGGTAGGAAATAGTTGGAGGTGCAGTCAAATAAAACACTAAATAAGTGGGTACTTATCTATTATGTGCCGAGGTTTCGACCCACTTTGTGGGTCATCTTCAGGGCTAGTGGAAGCTGAGGCTAGACTAGAAGCGGTCTAACTGACATATAATTACTTCTTTATTCAGACCTTTTAAGATTAAAGACTATTAATACATTTTTTTAGTTGAAATTAGAGTTTAAGCTGCAACTTTGCCTTTCTTGTTTATGCAGTTTACGATCTCTAATTCAGTTCTTGACCAATAAATCTGCGTATCTAGGTTCTGGGCATGTCTTTACAGAATGGATGTGGATATTTATACCGGTCCACTTTTTTTTTTATATTCCTCTTTCTTGCCGTTCTTCGTGTCCACCAGAGCCACCCTTCCCGGTCCCCACACTTCCTTTTTATTTGAGCTAGGGTTTTCCCACATCTTGCTCCTATTTTTTGGGTAAGATCTTGATACAAGTTTCTGGAGTCCTTCTGTCCAATAATATGATTTCTTGTGTTTCTTTTTTTAGCATTAAAACATGCAATAATATGAAAGTTAACTAACCCCACCTGATGGTAAAATAACTAAATTTATCAGGGACACTAGACAAAGAACAGGCTAGGATCGATGATACTACTGCCACTTAAGAGTCACGAAGAGGGCGGGTGTGGTTCAACAGTTACCTAGGTCACGTGGCGCCGTTAACATAGCCTATCTATCGACCTCTTGTTGCACTCAAGTCGATATCATTCACAATTTTTATTGTAAAGTCTTACTCAATAAATATTATATAATTATATTATAAACAGTGTATTTTATTTCGTGTTGAAAATACTTTTGGTACTGTTGATACTAATACAAGACCGACTTTGTACTTTTTTCAGAAGTGTATTGAAAGTTCATACTCTGTAGTTTATAGATGACACCTGTGGTGCAATGGTTACTGTAACAACCACCTATGCCTAAGATAGCGGGTTCGCTTACCTGCAGTTGACTCTAGGATAAGTGCAAGAAATCATGTTATGATATCCTTCGGAAGGGACGTAAAATGGGGAGCGCCGAGCCTGTTCGGCATTCTAATTATACTTGGATAGGAAACAATTAGGAATCCCACTACTGTAGCATTGTTCGATTAGCCATAGTAGCATAATAAAAAAAACCCTGTAACACTACAACCCGTGAACGGGTCTGGGGTTTAGTAATGGTAGAGACTGTAGTGTTCCTAGGACAAGGGTTGTGAAGGGAAGTATTCCTGATCACGCTCAAATGACTTGATTTCAACCTAATTCAGGAAACTAACTTTATAGAGGCTGGTTGAGCCCCAGGAGGATATACAAATCCCATAGAGACCATCCATGGCTGTTAAGAGATTAAGTAATTCTGCTGTTACAGCCGGATTGGACCCTGGAATCTTCGCCCTAGCACCTCAGAATTCTAAACAACGAGTTACCCTGCTCCCCTAAAATAATTTAAAAAAGTGAAAGAACTAAATATACTAATTTTTTAATCATTGCTTAAATTTTTAAATATTTTTATTTTGAAGAGAAAAGATTTTAAAATTTAAGCAATGATTAAAAAATTATAAAAAATCCTAAATAATATAATTACGTAAGTCAACAAGTCTAAACAAAATTATAGTAATGTTCAATGAACATTCTTCCTCGTGTATACATCGCAAAATTGCGAGAACACGAGGGATATAAGATCGGTGAAGAGAAAGGATTTGTCCTCGGTAGGAGGCAACCCGGTAGCTCAATTGGTAAGAGCTCTGCCACGGTGAGACGGACGACCCGAATTCGAATCCCGCCTGGGGCAAATCTTTTCACTTCAAAATAAAAATATTTAAATATATTAATATTTTCGAGATAACAAATTATAGTGCCTTCATAATAACATTAAGTTTGTAACCAATAAGAAAACTAAAAATGTTTGAGGTCCTCCAGATATTTAAGGTCATTTAAGTTAGAGTTGAGTTCCCTCTAAACAAGTATAATGAGTGTTGTTTTTTTTTTTTTATGTATGCTATTAAAATTACGAATTAAAAACTAATTATTTGCGAGTTGTTTCCGAATACAAGGTTTATTTAAAACAAAGATCATAATGAAAAACAATGGGGAAGTGAGTTGTTAATTTTGAAAGTCCATTTGGGTATAAAAAACCATATCGTTAATTCGTTTAAATAATTTTAACGATTATTATTTCATATTAAAATGTAAAAGGTTTATACTCTTAAAAACACCACACTTCGCTTTGTGCTGAGTGTTAAAAACGTGAGGTATTTTTAAATTAATTTAAATGCAAAGGCTTAAATATCTCAGTGCATGAAAAAATGGATTTATAAAATTCTATACAAGATAGCTTATAGTTATAATTTTAATGTATGGGATATATTTATGTGTAGGTTCAGTATTCGAGACCTTGTGTAGCGAATTAATTATTAAATATTATATTAGCCGTGAATATATTCTGGGAGAGCTCACCCAGCCTCCATACATTGGTTATCGTTAATTGAGGAAAAAAACCTGGAGGTTGAAGTGACCTCGACTAAATCACTTTGCAGCAGAACCATGGGCCCAGAAAAAGTGATGTAATGATTATATTTATATTTTTGAATAATGAAAAAAATAGCCCTTGAAATTCAAGAGCTCTGGGAACGATTTTTATTTTTGGAAATAGGTTTTAGTGGTGTTTATGTTGTAATATGTAAAAAAAAAAAATTTGTATACATGAAATAGTATTGTTTAACATCTAAAATAATTTCGCACTTCACAAAATATTAAGGCATGTTACTTAAAAGAGAAGAGATTTTCATCGTTAATTTCGTATTATCATCGTTTAAAATATATAAATAAGATACTAATCTATTAAATACTCACTTAAATTCTCACGGTCAATATTTTTAATCATTTCATCACGTATTTCTTCTGGTTTCGCCCATTGTCGTCGAGTTATTTGACGAAGTTTCGCTGGCCACACGGCAAGCTTCCTTTGAGATAAAAAAGTATAAATAAAAATAAAAATCTGATACTGTTCCTGACAGGAGTCTCAGACAAGTCTTGAAGAAGCTTGCATAATGGCCAACGAAACGTCGGGAAATAACTTGACGACATGGTCGAAACATGTGATGGATGGATTACTGATGTAATATTATTACTATTATTAGTATTTTAATATTCAGTTCAATATTATTATTATATTTTAATATTCAAAAGGAGAAAGATGGTCGTAGGAGAAGGTTCCACTCATTGTGAAAGTTCTTCATACATTACGCTCCTCAATTTCTCCGAATCGTTTACGGTTCGCTTTCCAACTGTAACACTGACCATATGAAAATGTTAGTACCTAATTTAAAATGCTCTTACCTAGAACAGTCTTATAAATAAATATGTAACAATTCAGAACCCAAGTTCCAGTAAAAGGTTAAGAACTGGAGCCAAATACCCTTCATTAAGGGAGTATAGATAGAGTATGGAGAATAGAGTTTGGATTACTCTATTCATAGCGATGGAGAATGCAGTATACATGAATAGGGCGTAGACACTATATTCATGTATTTCTATTCATCATCTATTCATATAGATGCTTTAGTCAGACTACTCACGTAGTGTCCAGTTCCTTTCATCAAAAGTAATCAGACTTGAAATTTGTCATGTCTGATGTATGCTTATCGACACGATAAATCTTCCTCAGGAAGGCTGAACCCATGGCCCTTCATGTCTGATGTTAGTACAGAATTTTTTTTCAAGTATACTCTATAAGATATAATATTAAATCATTTCTTAGCTTTCCTATCAGTCCATATTCAATTCATCTTATCACTTGTCTATTACCTTCGCTTTTCTGTCCACCTTCTTCCCTCTTTCCTCTACTATACATCTGCAAGATCCTAAATGAATTAACTCTGTCTTGGTTTTCATTTTCTGTTAAAGCAGGTCTAGTTATTTCCTTTTTCATCGGACTGGGGTATCCTTTGATGTTTCATAGCTCCAACACTATGTTGAATATGCGCATATTTATCGATACGCTTTAACTGTAATTAGTGTAATCTAAACTGATATCTGTGGGTGGGAAATTCGATACGATGGCGTGTGGGATGGAAACTAAATATCAAAGGGCAAAGCACTCTGAGTCGATGGAATAATTAATTATATTTTATATGATATTCATAATAGTTCAATAAATTAGATGTTATGTAATTTTATGCCTTAAATTACTTTTAAATTTGATGAACTGTTTCAGTTTTTGAATAATTTCCGGCTAGTGAAAGCCATGTTCTATTTATATAATTGATTAGATTCCACTTTTAGATAATTATTATTTATTATTAATTTTGGATCAAACTTTATTATAATTTAGATTCATCTTCACGTCATAATTATATATTTATTTCCTTAAATCACACAAAACAGTATTTGAAGTGTAATAAGAGTTCAACTGTTTAATTATAAATATAAGAGATGTTTTCCAATCAAACGGGCTTTCTAAAGAAGCAAATAAACACTTAAAATTAAAACTACATATAAACTTTCCAAAAACGTTTACAGTAAAAAAAGAAAATCAATATTTATTAATGCAAAACTTAGACATTACAACACAGTAATAAGATCTTAATCATTGTATGCATAAGGATTCATTGCCACTCTAAAAAAAGGGGAAGTAGAAGAAATGGAGAAGAAAGTTGGGGGAAAAAAAGGGGGAAAAGTGGATGTTCATATTAGCTATAAAACTCAATAAAAAAAATCCCCAGAATCTCGAAATATATACAAAATATAAAAACTGGAAATAAGGGTGGTGTAGTGGTTAGCATAATGACCTACTATCTCAAGATCGCGGGTTCATGGCCTGACTGGTGGCCCTATGATTTTTTAAAAGGGAGTAAAAAATCCTTGGTTATGTCGTCCTTCGGAGGAGACGTCAAAAGGGGTCCCTATTCTGTGCGATGTCAAGTACTCGTTAAAAATTCCTATCCTAATTAAACCTGGATGGGCTAAATTTAGGGCTCCCAATGTAGCATCGCCCGATTAGCCACAGCAGCGTAAAGTGACAAACAAAAACTGAAATTGAAACTAGGTAAAATATATTTTAATATTACTTTTTATCAGTATGTAGTTATAATTTAAATAGTATGTAGTTATAATTTATTTAAAAACTTTAACTTTCACTATAATTTTTAATTATGATAGATTGCCTTCTTAAGTAAACTGAAAACTTTCATGCGATTTCTTAAGTTAATATTACCCCTAGATGAACCTAACAGCAATCTGTAATTATATGAGTTACAGATAAAAAATAAATTTTCTTGAAAGGTTATGAAATTCTGTGATTTATATGAGTGGGAAATTTTGAGTACGATTTTGCAATCCAGTTACACTTTTAGCTAGTCGTACATTCCCCCGTTCCACGAGCATAATAAACATTTCTGTTTACCACGAATCTGTATCATTTACTTATCTTTGGGCTTTGACATAGGTTTTTCCTTATTTCAGATCTCACAAGAAATGTCAACTATTTCATTTTAGTTATATTTATCTAAATTATAAACTATTATACTGCTGTTCGTCATGGATATTTCCATGACGAACAGCAGTTACTGGAAAAATGTAGAAGATATGAATAGATATTTTATTTTATCAGTCACAGAATTTGAATGTATAATTTTATTCTAAGCTTGTTGTGTTGTCACGTATACTGAAATACTGATTCACTATTTTGACCGGAATTCACCCTTTTTTTTTTAAGTTTTGTTTGTTAGTCTTTGCAACGTTGTGTCAGTTTGTGATGTTTCATCCCAGGATTATTATATCTGTAACCCAGAAAATGTTTTAATAAATTTTCTTTTATGTGTGTTACATCAAACTCAATAAACAAAGTTGGTTCCAAACATATGTATTGGATAATTCAGGAAATAGTTATTGGAGACCATTCATATATATTCTGGAATAATTGAATCAGTCATTTGAGAAACACCTCATATCCAAAAAAGTAAACTTTCGGGAAATAAAAAAAACTCAGCTGGTCCATATTTTAACATCATATATTTTTTGAATTTGTTTATATGTTTCTACAGGGGTTTGGTAAGCTAATTCTACCCAACTGAAATTTTATTATTTTTATTTTGATAGTTTAAAAAATTATAAACGTTGTTGGAGATGTGTTGTTTCTCAAATGACTGACTAAACGATAAGTTATCAGGTATGAAATAAAAGGTAAAACAATTCAAATTATTAATGAAAATCAAATTTTATTTTTCAAATAATATATACACATTTTCCAAACATGCGTATTGGATTTGTCTAGCCTTCACCAACAATTTAATATGTCTAACTCAATTTTGGCCAAAAATGGATATGAGGTGTTTCTCAAATGACTGATTCAATTAAGGTACCGTTAGTTATCACTAGGTTTATTATCATTGTAATTATTATCATCTTGTACCACTACAAACTATGGAGGCTCTTGGGTTCAGTACATAGTAGAGCCTTGGGCATTGGATGTGCGATGTGCGGGTGTCCGATTATTTATTCGATGATAGGACAATTATTTGTCTTAAATCACACTCAAATGTCAGTTTTCCCCCCTTTATTTGTACCTTTTTATAAAACAACAATCATAAATTAAAATTTATCATTTATATATTTATGTATAAAATATATATTTTATCTATAAATTTAACACTGTATGTATTATATCCTACAGTAATACGTCCTACAGTAATAACAAACACATACTACATCTGTACTCAATTTATGAAAGGAAGTTGGTAACATTGAGGTTTAATTGATTCAGAAAATAGTTTGTGACAAAGCGGGCTCCTATAAACTTATGTATAATTATAATTATAGTGATTATTTTTATTATATATTCTCCTGAATCTTGGAAGAAAGTAACTTTTTTTGTTTATAAAATTAATAACAAACATGCATACGTTTGTGTGTAAGCGGTATTTCTTATCTCATGTTCCAGAAACTAATATTTTCATTTGTAAATAGTTCAGAATTAATCTTGTTTAAGGAAGAAAAAATCGTGTTAATGGAGAAAGCTGAGTCAACTTCTCAGATTAGACTCCTTCTCACATGATAAGGGCTATCCTCCATGTGTTTGTAAACATATTTTTCTTATACTTTATTTAAGTTAAAATGGGTTCTGAAAATATATCTGTGGCTTGATTCTAAAAGACCCAAAGTCAAAAATGCCAAATGAGCCAATGTCAACATAGGCCTTTATAGAAATGAATCAGAAAACACTAGCAATGACATTGGCTCGCATTATAATAGAAATACTACCTATTTTAATTTGTCATTATACATTGGCCTTGTTATAATTAAAGATTTACTAAATTGGAAACGTTTGGTATAAATAACACAAAATTTGAAAAAATTGACATTGGCCCTTTTAGAACCAAGCCACAGATATAAATATAAAAGCATTCATGAAGGGAAAATGAAACTTTACTCCGTTTTTATAATAAGATCGTTATCGAAGACAAGTATTCACAACCTGGATTTTTTTCCATTATGAAGGCATCTGAATAACTTTTAAAAACTGAATAACTTAAAAAAATGTCTTTCTAAATATCATAAATTAGCCTGTTTTTATATGTATCGTATAAAATATATTTATAGGTACACATGGAAGACATTATTTTTAACGTTCAAAGTCAAGGTTCTATATAAAAACAGTTGTCACTTTAAAGGCAAGGCATCTTCACTGATAAGCATTATATAATGCCCTCACTCATCACAATTAACGACCATAACCTGCCTGCTATCGGGTGCTCAAAGATGTCACTATAGCCGAGAGATCTGGGCAGGCTCTCAGCTCAGTAATATTGCCGCTGTATAAATAGACCTCCGGGCCTCGCCCCCGTTGAAGCAGGGGGTCTACGGTTATTCCTGTCAACATGTGTTACCTTTTTATTTGTTTTTCTTCCTCTGCTGGTCTCGATAATGTTTGTTTATTCTTCGAGTTCATTTAATAAGGAGTTGGAGTTTAATTTGTCCAATATTTCGGGTTATGGCACACGAAGAGAATTTTCGCTTTCAAATCGTTACCGTCTGTGTCACAATCAAAATCAAAATAAAATAATAATATTTAAAAAAATACTCACAAAGGTCATTTATAAAAAACGAAATTGTCTCCAATGCGAATTATGACACTACAATGCTGTATTGAGGGTAATGATTTTGTATGGCACGGAAACACCGAATCATACAAGCCTGGGAAAGCTCTTAAATATCCAAAAGCGAATATTAAGACAAATATATGGCCCAAGAATAGCACAAGAAACCTACGGATTGAGGTCTAACAAAAAAATATACGAAAGGGGAGTGGACTTGGAAACAACTGTGAGGAAAAATCAAGTAAGTTCCTACTTGCACATGGTGAGGATGGATCCTTCAAGGTGGAGTAACCTGGATATACAAGGCAGAGAAATTTGGCTAAGCAGATGAAATAAGAGCTTAAAAAAGGGCTTGGTATTACTTTTGAGAACAGCTTGAACAGAGAGATTTAGGAGCCGACTAAAAAACATTAAGGTTCTTGAGGAGGAGAGAACGAGGCAAGGACATAGCGGAGGGACGGAGGGGAGAAGGATGCAACATTCGGCGAGAATGAAGGATTATTGGAGGAGAAAAAGGAATGAGAGGAAAACATGACATCTGCGGTCCTATTTTGGCCATTTCACAAAATAAAAATGACTATATTAAAAGAATGTATGAGGAAAGGTGGCACATTTTAATTATAAATTAGAATAATGAAGGAAATACCGCGGAAAAGGTAGCAGGCTGCTGAGTTCGTGGAGTAGGAGAAGAAGATATATAATACAGGTGAAAATGAAAAAAGATGTGGAAGAAATATTTGTTATATAATGTATTTGGTTGAAGGAGACCTCAATCAGAGAAAAGCTTTAAAAAGATAATAAATGAATGTGATTTATGGAAATGCTATGCTTCCATGTCTCATATTTATATAGGAAAGAATCTCATATTTATAATGTGTCTGCATAGAAATGCATACACTTTATAGCATTATATAAGGTAAAAGTAGAACGCTCATCATAAAATCGATATAACTGCATAGTTTTTGTATTTGTATTCAGCTGCATTATCCAGGAAATTTCATTTTTTTAAATTACCTTTATAAATATATATATATATATTCATACATCTGGACCTTGTGAGGTTATAATGTGCTTTATTCGTTGTTTCCTTTGTAATTATTCTCTTTCTTTGAAGATTCCAAATGGCCGAAGAATTGACAGGCATTTTTGTTTCCCGTTTTAGAGTAGAGATTTGAGTCCTTTTGGATAAAAATGTGTTACCACCTCGGTTCTCCTTTTGGATCTCAACAGCTAATAAAATAAAAATCATGCTTGTATCCTTAAAGTATGTTCAATGATAGGGGTGTGTTGTTATCATGGAAAATTATTATTTCGCTTCTGTAGCAAATAATAATAAAGGCTTAGCGAACCCAAAGGCTCGATGCCGATACCACCAATCTCCATTTACTTCCGTCCACGAAACTCTACCCAAATCCATATCCGACAGATCACCCATAACGCAATCCCACCTAGGCCTCGGTCTACCCCCCAGATGCTTCGGCACTTTTTAGGGATTCGTCCATTACTAAACCCTGCCACTTAATTTCCGTGTGTTGTAAAACATGGAGTTTTCCATCTACAGATTTTTTTTATGTAGAGATTTCGATATTTGTGGATTTTCGTACAAATTTTTGTAGGTATCTGTTGTTATATTTATTTTCCCTTTAATGATTTTCAAATCCTGTGGTTCCACCCTTTGCTTAATCTTGTGAGTTAATACTTTTTTTTCACTGAGTTATAAAGAAGCCACTGAAGCTGCTCTCCCATTTCATTTCGTATTCGTCTAGACTGGCGACAAGCACGCACGTAAGTTACGATCAATAGTGGTTTCCCTCGGTATCGGTTTCATAAAGTAACTACTATGAAACATAATGCCCGTTTTATATTTGTACATTTTATATTAACAGTTTTCGATTACTTTTAGGAAGACAGGAGTTGGCCAGTTCCTAAAGACGATTCCCTCGAAGTACTAGGTCATGGTAGCTTGGACAGTTGTCAAGGTAAAATCGCTTCGGAAGCCAATGAATGCCTATTTTAAAATAAACGACTAAATTATTTATAAGTTCCGAAATCATCTAATATAGTACTCTGTTCATATTACTGTATCCAAAAGAAGGCTTTTTTATTAAAGAATAGGTAGGCTTATTCTTTTCCTTGAGATAGATAATGGTCATGCTCCTGTGCTCAGAATTTTAAAATTAATTGATTTATTTAATATTCGTCTTAGCTTCATAGCAGTAAATGTCGACAATTTGTGTACCCTTATTGGCGTCCTGCTATACGTATTATGTATTTGGAATGTATTTATTAACATATATTACTTCATTACGCTCTAAGTGTAGATTTTTTTTTTCTAAAATAATACGTACAACAAATAAATATTTTCCTAAAAAAATGACAAAATACTCTGTAATTATGGGGAAAATAATTTAATCCGAAATAATTCTTACTTATACATGTCAGCTTACATAAAGATCTTTTCATTTAGATTAATTATCTTTTATTAGATAAGTAATAACATTTATCTAAAAAAATAATAAATACTTGGTATTTACAAGAATGGTTAATTATATGTTAAAAAGTAAAATTAGTCAAGGTCAGAATAACTTAATTTTGAATATTTGTTAGATCTGGTCGAAACGTTGGGTTCGAATAATTAGATTTTTTACTATTTTGAGAATTTGTTTGGCTTCTATACGGGCTATTTTCTCCTCCATATAGTTTATATGATCAGCAAATAATTCAAGATATTCTTAATATATGGAATATTTTTTCCAATTTCTTGCCTGTACTCCTGCGTCAATAATTAGCATTTTAAAGGTTAGTTTTTTTTAAATTAGTGGAGGAGCTATTAGTACTTTAGTGTCTACTGATAACCGGCCTTGACTGCCAACACGGGCTGGTCTAGGCCGCGGATCGTGTTAGGCCTAAATATGTCCTCTTTCAAGGATCGTGGTGGATCTTCGTTAAGCTAATGATCTCGTCCTAGCAATATTAATTACATTAGCTTCTAATTAAAGCGAACAAGCGTTTGTACCCCAAACCTCAAGGACTTGGTCGAATGGATGTGAGCCACTGTATAATAGCATGGATAGTAAGCAAGTTAGTTAACCAATTGGTGTTTTAGGTGTTATAATATAATAGAACAGATAAAAACTGTACCACTACGTTCCATGAAGGTTCTTGGGTTCAATATATGATAGAGACTGCACTGTTTCTAGAACAATGTTTGTGCAGGAAGGTGACTTGTTTGAGAGACTAAGAAGTTAACATGATTGGCTCAATCATGTTAGGAGTTAATGGGTGAGGTCTTTTTTTCTGGTTTTACCAGGGCTATTTGCACCTTTCGGTGAGACCTCTCCGAATTCTGCAGACTTTTTGTGTTCAGGCTTTGTCACCTTTAGCCTTTGGAATTTCATTTTCCTGTCCACAAGACAGCGGGGTTCTGGCTCTTCTGCCCTCTTTGTCGTGACTTCGTCTTCCGCCCTTGAGACCATTGGCCGGTTTTCACCTGTAACCCTAGGCAAGGGACCCTTTGATAATATGCTATCAGCCGGGTCAGCTGAACACTGGTTTTTTTAACGGGGTTGTTACTCCCCAACCTCTTCCTTTCTCATGGGGCAGGCCATGGCGGAGTTAAAATGATTGACTAAATTGGAGTGGCAGTGACTGAATAAAGTTTTGTATATTTTGAGTTTTTCTTATATTTCATATATTTTCAAAATGCCAGTTGTACCCTCTATTGAAGCTACTCACTTTACAGAGGCTGGGTGAGCCCCAGGGTCTACAGATCTCACGTGATCGATCCCCGCAAGTCAAAAGATTAAATAAATTATCTGTCATAGCCGGATTGGAACCCAAGACCTACGGCACGGCAACTCAGTGCACTACCACTGAACCAATATGTAATTAAAAATTTTAATTACATTATATTCTAATTAGCCTTAGCAAGCATCTGTACAAGTGCTGTAGTTGTTATAATATGAAGCGTCCAGGATCTAGTGCGGACATTTGTTATTATTTAATTGTATTAATATATTATTTAATAATTTATTATATGTTAAGTATAATAAAAGTATTATATTTGAAATATTATATTTTAAATACAGAAAATAAGACACTAGGGACTGGCTAAGGAACTTATGCGACAAAAAAGGTACCTCATACGTTCGTCAGGTTATCAATTTTGCCACTTGAATATTAAAATATCTTGAGCGTTCTTTCTTCGCTATTGAGGAAGTCCATATTCATTTCATAGGCATTGGAACAAACCCTCTACCCGATAATTACATTGAGTCTTTTATTATTGATTTTATTCACTATTATTAATTTTAAAAATATTTAACTAATAATTTATTTGTATAAAATCCTATTCATAAATTTAAAATTTTTAACAGTAATCATTTTGGAATAAATATACAAAATAAAAATGTTGTTTGATTTTAGCTTCTTTTTTGGATGGAGGGAAATAATTGAAAGATACCAACTCTTAGCAGCTAAAATAAATTTGAAGAAAATTTACTGGTTCATGACCACAATTCATTATATCTCGAATTTGCGTCATTGAACTTGGGGGAGGGGAGATTATTTTTGAGTACTTGACATAATCTAAATGAGGAAAAATATTGTTTAACCCAAAATATATTTGGACGTTATAAGAGAAATAACTGGTGACTTTATTATGTTTTAAAAGTTATTTAATAGAGTTTCAATCTCTGTTTAGACACAGGTTTTTATCGGTTATCATCTATGTGTTTTTATTTACTATGTGGTTTATTTATTTATAAAACTGAAACTTTTATGCGGGCATCCCAGTATACAGCATTGCGTTTTTTTCTTTAACATTAAGTTTATTATTATTACATTATTTCTTAGAAATATTGTTAATAAAGATAATATAGTCGATATAAATACATAGTATCGAAAGTGAAACACGCCATTTTTCAGGAGAGTGAAATGAGTTTCATGACTCTTTCAAAATCAGTGCGTATCGTCGTATTTTACCTATGTCATTATACGTGGTTTTGTGTCTTATTGATATGATTTTATATCGATTATAAATCCCGAAGCAAATGCTACAGATGTATAACGAAAAATGTGTTTTTTCATATTCGATATTTAGCAATGGTATCGACGATATCATTTAGATATTAAAGTTTCATGATTAATGTTTGAATTTATTTATTTAATTGTCTAACCTCGAAGAGCTGTTTTCTATTGTTAATGGCATATCAGAAACTATCTTGGAAGAGTTAAGGTCGCCTGATAGTGATGAGTGAGTCAGACCTGTTATCACCTTAACTACCTCTATTGTCAAATATGAAGTAACAAGATAATTAATGTTAAATTCCACGCAGTGTGATACTTCCTTCGTATCTCATTGTACTATTGTTAACTAAATCTGAGTTAATTGTTGGAACTTTACTTGGCCACTTATACATTATTAATGGTGGTAAATATTCGGCGATAGATTATTTTAAAAATAAGTTCAATGTTCCACACAAAATAAAATTCCATTGCAGCTTTCAATGATTCATTTTTTCAGTTAATATCCGAGTCATAGTGATTTTTAGAATAGAATAGAATAGAAAATAATCTTATTCAGGGACCATGTCCTTTAAAAATAACAGATGTGTACGAAATTGATGAATATGTATCTGACCAAAGGGATAGATTATAAGAATAATACAATAATTACGTAGGTATATGAAAACAAAAATAAACTAAAAGGTAAAAAAAAATCCACAATAAAAAGAATTAAGCTATATACAAAATAAAAGCACCTAACATTATAACAAAAATATATGAGATATTGATTATAATAGGTTAGAGAACCTCTGGGAATTTAGGAGATGTAGCAAAAGCTTGGATTTGACTGTGGATAAGGAAGAAGCATGACGGATATCGGGTGGGAGTGAGTTCCAAAGTATTAAATTGAAAAAAATACTTTACCTAGAGTTTTATAAATATTAATGATCCTTTGGGATCTGCAGACCATCCTGGGGCTCACCTAGGGAAACAGAACACTCCCTACCCTATACTGAAACAATAGACCGTTCATGGGTTTTCAATATGCAGGTATTTTTTTAAAAGATACTTTTGTTTTTATAATATATTTGTCAGTGTAAAAACAATAAAAAAATTCATTTTGTTTCCGCAATGAATTATAATATGATGTATCGCCAGGAAGAGAAAAATACAATTGTAAAAACAATTGCATTCAATAATTACAGTTATTTAATACCTACATTAACATTTATGCGAGGTTAATGGTCTGTGTACGTTTTATTGTGATTAAAAAGTGTTTCATCGAAAACTATCTTTTCCTTTAATTAATTATTCATTACTTTTCTTATAATTACTAACAATTAAATGCCATTAATAAGATCACTTAATATAATAGTTTATTAGCGCAATTTAGTTTTTACAAAAGATCTTACAAAATTATTGGTTTTTTACAGTTGCAATTGTTTATTTTCTGATTTAACTGTATTGAGGGAAAGGGAATCGTGTTATTCTCATAGTTATTTTCTAGGAATGTAGTTTTACTACAAGCAATAAATCCTTTAGGGAGCGGAGTGGCTCAGTGGTAGAGCATGAGTTGCCATGCCGGAAATCCTGGTGCAAATCCCTTTTTATAAACTTTTATTTAGTCTGTTTGCAGAGAGAGATGGGTCATATAGGATCTAGGACCCTCCTGAGGCCCACTCAGCCTCTATAAATATATATATATAAAATAGGGTACCCAAAATAAGGGGAAAAAATCTGGCGGTTGAGCGTGACCTAGGACAAGTCCTAGCAGAACCGTTGTCCATGAAACAGTACAATCTCTACCATTTACTGAACCCCAGACCCGTTCACGGGTTGTAGTGGTACAGGTTTTTTTTTTTTCTATAATAAATCCTTTCCAAGCCATTGTCTTACTTAGCCTCTTATAGCTCAATGGGAAAACACAAATAAGAACAAAAGTTGACATTTTGGCTTAAATTTTAATATTATTAAGGAAAATAAGCGTTAAGCCAAGCAATAATAGTCATTTTGTTAGAAAAAGTTTATTAATACAACATATTTGCAGCCTCATTGCATAAGTAGTCAAGTCAAATTTTCTCTAAAATAAGTTTCATTTAGTGAAGGAAATCGTGTAATTCTCATAGTTGTTGGCTTGAGGTGTAATTATAATATAAGCAATAACTCCATTTTCAAGCCCACACATATATAAACCAAAATAACACGATTCCTCTTCCCTAAGTACACGAAACTCATTTTTGAGAAAATTCGAATTAACAACTTATTCACCGGGGTTGTAGACATATCGTTCATAATATTTACTTATAACGTAAGATATCATTTTTTTCTCTGATTATTTTTTTTTTAATGTAAAAAAAAACCTATACCACTGCAATGAATGGTTTGGGATTCAATACATGGTAGAGACGGTACTGTTTCTTGGGCAACGGTTATACAGGGAGGTTATTGGTTTTAGATCACACTCAACCGCCAGATTCCCCCCTTATTTTGGACACCTACATATTTTAATGTTAAGTTAATGTGCTTATAAAAATCTCTAGAAATATTTGTGTCAATGCGAAAGACTTGAAGAATGCTCTTCCTAGATGAAGATAGTTCTTGGCGGGGATTCAACCGCTGCAACAGATAAGTAGAACACTCCTTCACACTTCGTCACTATAACGGAACAGCCATGAATACATCGCCGATAGTTAGGAAAGAAAATTCTTACAGCTACGGAATAAATTTTCAAGACCATTACTCATTTTTTGTTGGTAACCTACTTCAGGTAATGGCGTTCTATTTATTTTTAATTGATCTGGGTAGCTCAGTGGTAGAGCACTGAGTTGCCGTCCCCTAGTTCCCGGGAAAATCCGGTTGTGTTACATAACAATTGATTTGTTAACGGCCGGGGATAGACCCTGCGGGATCTGGAGACTCTCGTAAGGCTCACTCAGTCTCTATAAAGCGGGTACCCTTAATTTGCGTGATCTATGACACATCACCTCCCTACACAACCGTTGTCCTTGAAACAGTAAAGGCTATACCAAGTACTGAAACCAAGACTCTTTATGGGTAATAGTTTTTTTTTCTATACATCTATAATTATTATTCTCAGTTAAGTATGTAATATGTAGTATTAGATGTTCTCAGATAAATCACAAATAAACTATGTGTCAATTCATGACAGGGTGCTTCACAATGAAATGACAACATTCAAA
The DNA here is from genome assembly GCA_964056705.1 of Troilus luridus. Lineage (NCBI taxonomy): Eukaryota > Metazoa > Arthropoda > Insecta > Hemiptera > Pentatomidae > Troilus > Troilus luridus. The sequence continues at coordinate 66,597,050 of OZ057415.1, forward strand.
AGTCGGATGTCGAACACAAGTTCAGGAAGAAACCTACCGTTTTTGTTCGGTAAAAATGGACGTTTTATTTTTCCCAGGCTAAACATGTTCTCTTATTTAATAGTAACAGCTATTTGTATTATATTATTATTAACTTACGCATCGCTCTAGATTTCGCTCGTCTGTCCATTCTTTATCCCTGTTTCCTCTTCTTTTCCATTGTAGCTATTTTTTTTCTATAGTACTTCTATTTATATTTATTTCCTCTCTCACCTGACGGGGTATCCTCCCTATGATGTTATTTGGTTCCACCACTTAATTGAATTTGTTTTTTTCAACCTGACTTACATGCTCGATCAATTTGTATCTACTTTTCCATATTTCTGTTTCCATGTACTCAGTTGCCACATACAGTTCTATTTTATTAGGCCAGTCTTCTTCTCCTACTTGGCCCGTGGACACCTCTTAGAACTTTTATTTCATTTCTAGAAACATCTCCATTCTAGTAAACCCTATTGTTTCCGACCATCGTAGTATCACCTCACTACTGTTTTAATTTTATTACTAAAACTTAGTAAGAACTTCCATTTTACAACTGCATAATAGTTGGTTAAAGAAAAGTTTGCAATTGTTTATAAAAGTTAATAGTAAATCATAACTTGAGTTAATAATGTAGTTGAAGATTTTTCTTCTATACGACTTCACTCAACTCTTAAGCTTCTATGGGTTCTCGTCTTTTTCTATTTGTATATTATTTACATACCATTTTCAGCAGTGGATTATATTTTACTTCAATTAAAGAGCATAAAACAAGGTTTAAAAAGAAAATTAAGAATACGATGTTTGTTTAAAAAAAATAATGATAGCGAAAAGTATTAATGAACTTTCTTTAATGCCAGTTTTTTCCGGATTCTCACACTTATCAGTTCTGTTTGAAATTTAAATATTAACCTTATGACAAAGAATTATTTAAATAAATCCTTCTGCCTTAAGGAGCTCGTTCTGATTAGATAAAAATTTGGTTCCGGGTTAACTTTACTTAGCATATCTCTGAACAGCCTACTAATCGGCAATGGGGTTCAGGACTTGGAATACAATAGAGTGAAAACATATTTTTAAAACTCTAGGATTTCTAAAATATAATACAATATATATGTGTGTGTGTATATATATATATATATATATATATATATATATATAGACAGAGAGAGGGGAGAGAGAGAGAGAGAGAGAGAGAGAGAGAGAGAGAGAGAGAGAGAGAGAGAGAGAGAGAGAGAGAGAGAGAGAGAGAGAGAGAGAGAGAGACAGAGAGAGAGAGAGAGAGAGAGAGAGAGAGAGAGAGAGAGAGAGAGGCAATAACTTAAAATAATTCAAACCCAATATTGATGCTACGAACACTTTATTTCAGTAGGTGTTACTGATATACTAGGGTCGATAATTTTTTAAACCAAAAAAAAATTATAATAGAATGAAACCCATTGGAAAATGAAGAGAATATAACAAAAATGAAAGGAAAAATAATTTACGATCTGAGGTCGGGAAGTGGGAGAGGGGTTTTGAGGGTAAAAAATGGTTTATCTCGATTTCCGGCAAAACTACAACTCCTGTGTGAAAACATTAAATAGTAAAGTTGTAGGTGATAAAAAGATCTATAACTTTTGTATTTACAATTTTTTCACATAACCTCAAAATGTATGTGAAAAATTCAAAAAACCAAGTTTTTTATTTTTATCTTTTATAAAAAAAAAATTTTCACGAAATTTGATGAAAACATACCTTTTTATGTCCCAAACACACTGTAATTTATATGAACTACAAATTTTTTTTTGTAAAAGATAAAAATAAAAAACCAAAAACTTGTTCATTTGAATTTTTCACATAAATTTTGAGGTTATGTGAAAAAAGTTTTAATACAAAAGTTGTTGATCTTTTTATTACCTACAACTTTGCCATTTAACTTTTTTCTATAAGATTTGTAGTTTTGCTGCTAATCGAGATAAACCGTTTTTTACCCTTAAAGCCTCCCCCACTCCCACTTCACGGCCTCAGATCGCCCGTAAATTATTTTTCCTTTCATTTTTGTTATATTCTCTACCTTTTCCAATGGGTTTCATTCTTCTATAATTTGTTTTCACTTTTTACCATTTTCAGAGGCATCTGGACTGGCCTATGAATCATACCACCATAACTATGTAATTTTATATTTTAAAAAATATATATTTTTTAAGTAAAGGCAGTGGTTTGTTCAAATGAATATACCCGTTGAAAATTGTAAAATATTTTATTTATTACAAGATCACGAAAATTCTATTTCTGTTTATTCTTAATTTCTAACGTTACATATTCCTTCGTTTTATTATTTTTACATAAGCAAAAATTTTATTAATTATACTAAATTAAATCACATTTTTTTATATAATATTGTTTTCATAATATCTTAAATAATAAATTACTATTATTGTCAAAAAGTGATATAAATACTGTTGTTATAATAAATAAATAATAATTAAAAAAAGAGAAATATTGAAGAAATAAAGAAAATGTTGAGCGCGTTACCATCTATATCTTTCCATCCATGTCTTTTCCCTATAAAACGTATTAGTGTTTTTAGATACTGGGATATCTGAAATTGCTCATCGTTGATGTTTTATTGATTTACTAGGATAATTATGCTTATTCCAATTTGTATATGATTGTCAATATTTTAATAACCAATAAATGAGCCAATCAGTTTAGTAACGCGTTCAACTATGCAGAAAAGACAACCATTAAATGCACCAGGGATCAAAAATAACACAGGAAAAGACATTAAAATACGTCCTTGAATCAAACACCTGTGTCACTCAAACAAATTATTTGTAATGTGAAGGCTGATCGGAGTTGGGGTCCATGAGGAAACACGAATAAGAATGAAAGAGTTGACGTTTCGGCCGAAATTTGAATTATATAAAGTTATTTTATATTTATATAATATAGCCAATATTATATTTATAAATTAAAAAAAGCCAAGGGATGACATTCATTATATCAGTAACAAATTATTCATACGCATATTACCTTTCGAATTTTCGGTGAAGATAATTTGGATACAAATGCAAATAAGTATACAGATAGGTAAATACGTTGATGATACGCACTGATATAAATGAACATTGAAACAGTTCTCTCCTAAAAATTTCATCACTTTCAAAACTTGGCATTTTGCAGGGAGCTTAGTGGTTTATTGGTAGAGCGCACACTTGCCTTGTAAAAGGTCCTGGATTCAAACCCTGCTCGCTTGTAGACTTTTATTTAATTTCTTAGGGACCGGAGATGGTTCCAATGGAATCTAGAACCTCCCAGGGGCTCGCCCATCCTCTAAAAAGTGGGTACCCAAAATAAGGGGAAGAATCTGACGGTTGTGCGTGATCTATTTGGAAAAAACACCTTGCCCAACCGTTGTCCAAAGAAGATAACAGTCTCTACCATGTACTGAACCCAAGACCCTTCGTGGGTTGTAGTGACAAAGTTTTTTTTATCTACGATATGAGGTTCCCAAAGTCAATGCTTAACATCCAAAATCTTTTATTTGCTTCACAGAAATATACAGTTGATTGTAAAGATCTAAAAATTTTGTTAAAAAGAACGTGGATGAGGGATCTATTCCTATAGAAAATTAAATCAAGCCAACGGAGAAGTACCGCTGAGTAATGTTCTTCTTCATTCCTTTCATGTCATGCTGTATTATTTTCTTGTCAGCGAATCTGCTGATTGTCAATTATTTGTATTTAATAGGTGTGGATACAAATATCAAGGGGAAAAATGTTTGCTGTTGTAGATTTCTTCATAAATATATTAGTTTCTAAGCTTTTAATGAATTTCTTACAATGTGTATCATTTCGCTATAACAATTCGTTTCATTATGTATTTAGTTATAAGTCTTGATTAATAATTTTAAATTACAATATATATATATATATATTTAGTAAGTAAGTAATTAATATATATATATTTTTTTTGTAGGTAAGTGATTACTGACAGTCTGGTTTTCAAATACGTTCTTTCATTTTCAAATTGTATGTATGCCATTTTTATGTTATTAGATATTTTTAGTTATAAATTTTTTGTCTTTAAAATTTTATATTAACCTGTTTCTGCCTTTAAATGTGACTAAATTGACTTGAAATAATGTTAAATAAATTAACTTTTATTCGTTCTTCCGTCTTCGTGCATTATCGTCGGACCATTAGGAACTCCAACTGAGACCAGTTGATCATATTCCATTGCTCATCATTTTATTTCCTGGAACACTGTCCTCTTATCAGTTCCATTCCAGTCCCTTTAATCGGTCCCATGGATTCAAGGGCACTGATAACTATCATCATCATTGTGATTTATATTTTTCTTATCAGATTTGCAATTGTACGATTAGGATAAAAAGATATTTCAATAGAAGTAATCAGTTTTTTTTTTGTCTTTGATTCTGAGAACCATTGTCACTTTTGTTAGGGTCCATGCTTCATATTTACGGTTATAAATCGATATGACGATTTATTTTGATCTACATTATATCTAAAAAAAAAATTTTTTTTCGTTATTCATCGTATAGATTATTTCTTTAGCTAGTCATTCTAATTTTTTATTACACCACCTTATTATAATTACAATTTTACTAAAATCTGCCTTTCTTGCCATTTTCAAAAAAATAAAAACATAAATTTCCGATCCTAGACATTCTCGTATACACGGCGATATATATTTTATAGTTATGACCCTAACTAACTTGTAAACTCATTTCAACTACCGAATATTCTTAAAGAAAAGTTGAATACAAAACCAAATATTGAATCTTCTCATGTATTAGAATCCTTACTTAATATCGGTTTGGTTTTTAAAATGAGTTTTGGAATCTGAGAAAATTGGAAGCATTAGTTTTTGTCAATCACCAATTAAACGATGTTTTTAAAAAAAATGTGTACATTATTGTATACAGTAACTCAGTGGACAGAGCCCTGAGTTGCTACGCTGATGTTTCGGCTTCAAATCTGGCGGTGGGAGCAAAATTATTTGATCTCTCAACAATCACGAATGAATCTTGTGGGACCTTTAAGCCCTCCAGTGGCTAAACCAGCTTCTATAAAATGAGTACCCTTATTTGGGGAAAAATGTGGTAGCTGAGGGTGTTCTTAGACAAATCACCTCCATACACAATCCCAGAAACAATAGAAGTCTCTTCAAGACACCTGCATGGGCTGTAGCGCTACAATTTTTGTTTATTATTATATACTGTTATTATTATTATATACTATTATATACTTATTATTTATTGTTTTTAACTTTTTTTAAGTTATTGAAACCGGTTGAAGGACATATTTTTAGTCCATGTGAATACTACGCCATGTTTAGTTCTAATTAAACTAAACGCAATTTTCTATAATCCCTTTCAAATAATCATAATTCAACCAGAAATTCGTTAAATGTGGATATTCTACTGAGCACATCAGAAATTGTGGTTACTTGAGTAACTCATTTACTTGGTTAGAGCGCTGAATTGCTGTAGGTTCTGTGGCAGATAAACTATTTACTTAAGTTGGATAATTTTAAGATAAATATGGTTTTAAAATGAACGTTTCAAATTTAATTTTGAGTTCAATTAACTGAAGCAGGCTCATTGTTTTCGTTTAGTTTCTTATTTCAGTTTGTTTCAAAGACAGGAAAATGGAAATGCTGAGCGTTGTAATTTAAAATCTCATTCACTTAATTCAATGATCTGATTTTAAGATTTAGATATTTCCTAAGATATTTTCTCTCTCTGTTTTTATCTCATCCCTTTAATGTTACAGTTTTCAACAATTAACAAACCTGTTTTATGAACTTACTTATTCTTGTCAAATACAGAGATTATCACTTCCAGAACACAGTGAAAGTCATAAAGTATAGTTCGTGACGAATTTTTATTGTACAGACAGATTTCTCCCTCTAAAAGGTCATTAATGGTAAATTAGGTTTGGATAAAAACGGACTTTATTTTGTAATATCCTTATGCTATATCCTAACGGTGTAATCAAGTAAATCATATGTTTTTGTCTATATCAATTTTCTCTGTATATATCTATCTTGTATGTGTTTTTTTCTTTAGCATCTCTAGTCATTAGACGGAATGCATCAAACTTTTAGATTATCTTTTTTATTACCCTTCATTAGGTTATATTGTTAGGCCTCTGGTAGCTCAAATGGTAGAGTGCAGTCACGAGTCGTCCGCCGACCCGAGTTCGAATCCCGGCCAGGGCAAATCTTTTCTCTTCAAATTAAAAATAAAATTAAACATTGTATTTTAATAGTACATAGTAATAATAATAAATATAATATCAAAGACATTAATTTTTCTTTCTCTATTTTCTCTATTTATATTAAGCAATTATAATTAAAAGAAAGATAAAATATACTAATAATAATACCTCGACAACCCATCCATGGGTTCAGTATATATTAGAGACCGTGATGTTTCTAATGATGGTGCAGAGAGGTAATTTGCATAAGTTCACGCTCAGCCACCAGTTTTTCCTTTAGTTAAGGATACCCACTTTAAAAAAGCTGGGTGAGCCCAGATAAGGTCTGAAAAATCCCACAGAGTTCATCGTGGCTGTTAATAGATTAAATAATTAATCTACTACAGCCGGATTTGAACCGGGTTGATATATTTTTATACAAACCATAATATATTAGTTTTCAATAAAATAGCTACAATTTATTTTTATTTTTATGGATTGTTTTTATTCTTGGTATTTTTATAGCTTTTCCTATTGACTAGATATATCTTGTTTTTTAAATTTCATTTTAATAGTATCTTTGAATACGACTAATCCTTTTTGGTGGTAATGTTTATTTTCATTGCGTAATCTAATTAAATCTGATTAAAATGTAATTATCTCCCTTCAATAAATAAAAAATGAACATTATTTGCTATTATTACTTCCTTTATTTGTTTTTTCATCTTGCGATCGAAAGGAGCTCCAATTGAATCTTATTGAATAAGCAGCGTGGAATGTGTTCGAAAGAATGTGGCCCCATAGCTCATACATCCTAAGTCAGAGGTTTATTGTCTATATCACTGTTCTAATATTCTATATTATAATAAAGTTAACTTTCTAACTTCAGCTGAGCTTTGTAAACGTGAACTAATTGTATTCATAATTATTAATTCAATATTATATTAAGTAAAAGCAAGAGAAATTTATTTGTTACTAATTATGATGGAAACATTCATGTAGGAGAAAGTAGGTCGTCTTTAAAATATTTACTAATAACATATATATTGTTCATATAATCGCCTAACTTTCTTATGATTGATTAAATTACATTGTTAATTGTGTGTTTTCTTTTACTTTATTGTTTCGTAAAAGAAAAAAAGCATTCTTCAGATTTTCAATGGGATTATTCAACGTATGGTACTTAAAAAATTGTAATGATAGAATTAACGCTACACGTTTTTTGTGTATAACATAATACCTATTGGTTATCCATGGCAAAGTTTGTGATACTTAGATCTTAACGGATACTTAGTACCAAATCTTGACACACATTTAACTTGGAATTCTCATACTTGACTGAACCGACAAGAAACTGCTCACCGTTTCAGGCTACTTCAACACTTACTGACAATTCTCTTAGCTCCCAATTAATTACAAACGATTTATATATATCACTATTATAAGACTTATTTGGCTTTATGGGGCAGAGTTTTGAGGCTTCAATAAGCCATCGAACTCATCGAAAGCCATCGAAGTAAAAAGTATGGGATGTTATATAAAGAAATAATTTATTTTAATGCAAAGATATGATGTTAAAGGATGACTATAGAAGAAATGTATAGAGAGTAAAGATATAAAATACTGGATTGTAAATGAAGATAAATTATAAAATCGTGATGTTTTGTTACAACAAAAGATGGATGCCTTGAGATGAAGAGAGAATTGGGTATGAGTGGAGTGATGTGGAAAGATAAGGATGAACGGAAGATATAAGAATTAAAGAGTGTAGGAAACTGACGAAGGCTGGAGCTACTGTGACAGACGATTTATTTACAAGGAGTATTATATAACTTTACTCTCTATACATTTCTTCTATAGTCATCCTTTAACATCATTTCTATAGTCATCTTTGTATTAATATCAATTCCATATATTCATATCATTATATATATATTTATTTATATAACATCCCATAGTTTTTACTATCTACATTTTACATCATATTTTGTATTTATTTTCATACATATTTATTTATATTACATTATATTAGTAAATTACCATTTTACATCATTTTATATATCGCCTGTAACTCAACCTAGATTCCCATACCTTTATATCTCACCTTTTTATATTTGTACCTTTTCTTTACGTTCATTTTGTATCTTATTGTTCATCCCCCCTTTTTTCTACCTTTTTGTACTCTTATAATCTTGTAATCTTTTATTAATGTATACCCTTAAAATTATATTCATCACTAATTTCATTACTTTTCAATTTCTATGTTATTATATTCTTTCTGGGTATTGCGATGTTTTTTATAGTTTGGTTTTCTCTCATAGCCCTGAAGACGGCATACAATATAGATCCAAACGTCGGTACTTATAATAAATAAGTTTGTCTTGTTTAGTGTTTTTTGACTGCAACCCCAGACTATCTATATCCCACATTAGATCTTCCAGTCAACAATTTTCCTCTCAATCATTACTATTATAACTTTCGCATAGATCAATTCCTTGCTGTTTATGTAACTGCGATTTTATTCCTTTTATTTGATTCTACGATAGTAAAACATCTTTATAAATCGTGCCAATTATCTAACTCTTCCTGCATTAAATTACACCTTTTGGTATCAATCTGATGAAATAACTTCTATTATTGGATCGAAAATTGCACCTTCAACTGTGCGATCATTTTCAAGGAATCTTCCAACAATGCTCCACAATAGCAACCATTAAGGATAGGAAATCTATTTCGATCGTTCCTCACGATAATCGATTTCGGGCAGGAATCATTTGGTTACTATTGTCTTAGAGAATACAATGGCTTGAGAAATTCCTCAGGTTCAAGTTCCTTGTTCACATCGTACAATCCCCCAAGTCTTCGTGATGGAGTATGTGGCTCCCTTGAGGGTATTGATCTAAGTTTAGACCCGTATCCGTTTCAGAGACTTTAAAATATGACACATCAAAATTGGGTGAGGCCTTCTTTCTTTTACTCCTCGAGGGTTTTCCTTTTAGCTCTGAGCCTTCATTGTGAATTCTTATTCTACCAACAATTCGGACTATATTGAAAACTTTTCGGACTTTGTTTTACCGTGATTATTCTAGCATCTATTTGAGATATTTGTAAACACATATACTTGGTATCGAAAAATTTTGACATATTTATGGGGACTAAAATTAAAGCTGTTTTCCAAAGAGAATGAGAGGTAAACGCAGTTTTTATCTTAGCCGGGTATGCGCAATGAGAATGAAACGATTCCACTTCCTTCAAAACAATTAGCTCATTTTGGACAAAGATTGACTTAATCACGTATTCAACGGGCTCCAGAAATGTTCTATTGATGTATGATGGTCCACGAATGAACGAATCTTTAGCATATAGAGTCAAATGGTTCCACATGGAATTAGGTAAGGAACATTTTTATTGATTTTTCTTGACACTTTGAAGATACTATGTCATAATATCAGTTTTTAGTCCATGTATAATTTATATATTACGCAACAGTAAGGAATTCCTTTTGTATGAAATGGAGCATGTATTTTTTTGCCTTCCTTCATAACAACTAAACTTTCACCCCGCCTTGTTGCCGGATCACATGGATATATCTTTGATGCGCGTTCAAAGGGCTTAAGTCAAAATAAGTCCATTATCAATCAGGAATGATCAGCCAAGAAATAAATGTATGCTTCAAATAGAATTACTACTATATTGTTTGTAAATTACTACTATATTGTTTTATAAAAATAAAATTACAAATAATATCAATAATTAGATTTTACATAATGTTTTGAACTTTGCAGTTGTTCTCCTGAAAAATTCCACGCAATACTTTATTTTAGAATACTTTCGTCCTTCGGCGTTAGCGACTTCAAAATCCATATAACAAATCCGAAATATTGGATCGCAGTACTTGGGAAACATTTATTATTACTGATTCTTAAAGTGTAAGTCGTAAAAATAGTGTAAAAAAGTTGAATGGTTTGAAAAACCTCAATACTCATTTTGTTCAAGCAGTATGGTTTCGTTGTTGTTCTTCTTTTCGATGCGGGCACCAGAGACTATGTGTGTGCCAATTTCACTTCTTCCCATTCTGTAGTTTTCTCTTCCGTTCTTCCCAATCTTTTTTTTTTCAACCTTTCACTGTGCTGCTTCTTTCTGTCCTATGAGCCCTTCCTCCCAGGTTTCTTACTAACTCTTCTCTAGAATCCCTCCATACTCAAGATCCTCACCACAGTGTCGTCTTACTTTATATTATTTATTCACTACCAGGTAGTAAACTTTTCTTCCAAAAGTACTTGAATATTCTTTTCGTTAATCTATCATCAGGATTCCCCCAGCAATCGTCAATTCTGATAATATGACCAAAAATAATAATAAATCAATACAATGTAGCTTTTTTTTACATTAATTGATTATATTTTTTCATTTCTCGTAGTTCAATTGAATATGTTTAGTTTCTTCTTCGGAATGGCGTAAAACTGCATACTATATGAGTTTGTTCTGGGGACTATCGATTTGAAAGTTGCTATATTGAATTAGGTAATTGAATTAGTCGTCCCCTATTGTCCACTAAGCGGTCGCTGAGCCGATTTGTTCCAACATGGTCTATTTGCCGACTCGCTTTCTGATAGTTATTTGTTTTTCATACTTTATTTATAAATATTTTAATTTCTTGTATTTAAAAACTAGATAACGGTTAAATAAGTCTTTAGAGCAATTGCACGGTTTAAATAAGATGAAAAACTAATCTCTACCGATTAAATAAAAGGGCCTTTTCTTGAACGGAAGATATCTCATAGTAAATAAACCAGATGTAAGTTATTGTTATTGTCAATAAAAAAAATCCCTGCACCACATGCACTGCATTACTAATTTGATTACAAATATAATCACTATAATAATGACATAGTTATATGAAATTAGGTGCATCTAATAAATGTACAATTAAGATATTATAAAAAATATATAATTTATTAGTATAAGGGAAATTCATAAAATAAATTTATCAATATACTTTATTTAAAAAAATAATGTTATCCTATATGCAAACAAAAATACTATATTATTAAAAAAAAAACCTGTATCATTACAAACCATGAAGCAGTTCTGTACATGGTAAAGACAGTATGTATCAAGAACAACGGTTGTGCAGGGAGGTGATTTGTCTAACATTATGTTTAACCACCAGCTTTTCCTCCACTTTATAGGGTCTATGGATCCCAGAGGCAGCTACGGGTTAACAGATTAAATATTTATTTTATATTTATCCGCCACATCTGATACGGTCGGAACCCAACCAATCAGATCACTGGAAGAATAGGTACCACCCCCGTCTCAGAAATCTATAAATAACGAAGCATAGAAGAACAATTACAGTCAGATTAAGCCCTGAGGAAGCTTGCGGTATGGCCAACGAAACGTCGGCAAAGAACTTGAAACCAAGAATAATACGTGCTGAATGGAATAAAAATGTGGACCGTGGAAATGGAAGAGGGTATTTAGTTTATCACTTGTAAGAAATTATTTATTTTACTTCCGCCTGACCATTTTCTTCTCCATATTTATAGGGTCAAGTAATAATTATTCAAAATTCTACGCAATAAATTGAAATCCCAGTAGTTTAAAATGTTATTACTTTTTTTTTACATAATTAAAGAACACAGAGACTGTTATACATTAATAACTATTCAAATATTGAAAAATTAAAGTGATTGATATTATAGAATACTTGTGATCGAAAGAGATTTGGTATAATATAAAAGATTCAACGAAATGCTTGCGCTAGATGCGATTCATCACTTGATTAATTGGCCACAGTTTTTACTAAATGATCTATTTACAACATCGCGAGGCCACTGACTCTCGGGGAAAAAACCGGTCCACCCATTCATGTTCTCACGGTTTCCGACCAAGTGTAAAAGATTTCTACTCGTTTTAAGAACAAAATGAATCAGTTATTGTTGGACCGATTCGTTGCACCGTTTAGAAAGCTATTCTTTGTAAAAAAAAAAATATCTATCTAGATTGCTATAAAATAAACATAACATTATTCAATATTTTTTTCGTATTACAAATAAAGCGATGTAAACAAGAAACTCTGATCCGCTAAAACCCTTGAAGGGTCTTGATTAGAACATGGTAGATATGAGGAAGAAAATCGTCCGGGCCAAGGTCAAGAAAATTCTTTACATAGGGAGAACTGTTTATTGGTGAGACCTGCAATATGGCTCTAAACGACGGTTTTCCAATAAACAGTTTCCCTATGTAGAGAATTTTCTTGACCTTGGCCCGGACGATTTTCTTCCTTATATATACAAGGTCAACAAATATTATTCTACATGGTAGATAGTATACTGTTTCTGGGGCAGTGGTGGTGCAGGGAAGTGACTTATCTGAGATCATCATCAACCTCCAGGTTTTGACCTCAAACAAAAGTACTCTTTGTTTTTTACTTTTTAGAGGCTCAGTGAGGACGAGGAGGGTTTGCAGTTCCCTAAGGGTCCATCAACGGGTATAAATAATATTTATGTCAGCCGGAGTCTTTGTCACAGCAACTCAAAGTTATACACACAATATATATGCATCAAGCCTCTTCATTGACAAATATTACGTCACTGTTATCATAATATAACAAATATCAGTATAACAAAAATATCTTAACATTGCCCTCATGTTTTCATTCAAAGAAGTATTATAATATAATGTAAAAAAAAAAAAAAGTGTATCACTACAACCCATGAAAGGCCTTGGATTTATAACATAGTTGATAACGTAATGTTTATAATGAAATGACATGCAATGCCCCAAGACTGGGTGAGCCCCAGGAGGGTCTGATGACCACAGAGGGACCAAATATCGCTGTTAACAGATTAAATAATTTATCACAGCAGGATTTGTACCCAGGACCCTCAGGATCGCAGCTTGGAACTCTACTGCTGAGGTACACCGCCCCCAAAATAATGTAAAACGGAATAAAAGTTGAAGATCCATATCTATATATATTTTCAATTTTTCTTGATTGTTTATTCTTTTCTTGAACGATGCTACGAGTCGGAGTACTCAATCTAAAACAGCCCTTAAGGGCTCTTCAGGTAAGGAGTACCCAGAACTTGTACTTGTCCCTTCCTCGGGTTGTTACTGCTATTCTCTGGTAATAGTACCTTGTTATTCACTCTTGAGTGCTTTCGCCTGGGTTGCCATTTTTATTTTTTTATTATTTGTTTACTTTTTTTGGAAGCGAAATATTGTACACTAATCCATTCACTTATATCTATTAAAAATCTTTAATATTATTTTGTCGATATATTAATCGATTTATAATATAGGACCGTTTCATTTGTATAAAATCTATGGTACTGGCATTAAATTTTTTTTAAATATCCATCATTTTAAAAATGTAATAGACTTATTACATATTAATATCAATATTATATTTATGTATGATATTTTTTATTGACTTAGTCATTGAAATTAACACCTATATCATAACAATACAGCAAGTAAATGACAGGAATAATACACAGTGGCATCGATAAAGAAACGTTGATAAACTACCCAGTATTCAGATAACAAATTCAACATAGAAGGTCACGATGCCCTCTTCTTTTCAGACCACTCGGAGGATTATCAGGAATTGAAGAAGTACCAAGGTTTGAAACTAGTGGGAATAAAGTTTGTCATGAAAAGATTGATGTCGGATTTGGGTCAAATTAGCAACAAATGGGGCATTAAGGTCATAATGAAGTACATTCTTGACAATGTAATATATTAATATAGTTATTAGATAATATTTTTTAAATTAGGAAGGGATAGAATAGTTCGAAAATGGGTTCTTTTTGTATTCTTTAACATTACAAGATTTATTTGGCGGTACTTATGTATTAACGCCTCCCCAGTTATATGTTATAACAGTTATCTTGGATAACGTTTTTAAATCTATTTATTCGGGTTAGAATTTTAATTTTTTTAAATAATCATCAACAATTAAAAATGAAAGAATTTATTTAAAAACAAAGTATATCCTACTATAAAATATGTACCCACCTCTAACCAACAACAGCAAACAACAAAAAATCTAGAACAAATCAGCTGTTAGAAATGTAACTGTTATAAAATATAACTGCTTGCGCATTCGAACAAGATTGCTTTTTACGCAGATACTGGTGCGGTGGCTTTAGTACACAAGTACCTACTTGACTTATTCTAGAAGGTAGGCATAGAAAGTTTTTTTTTAGTGTGGGTGTGTATGCATATATGTATGTATTTAAAATACATAATTATTATTATTGTTATACATAATATATTAGATATGATATACTTTTGGAAATACCCATCCCATATCATCTGAAGGGATCATACTAACTACTACAGCTCCCTTCCTTTTTGAGTTGCCACACCTTTCAACATTCTTTGGTTGGTACTTTCCGACAGGAATCCCATCCATGGTAGAACCTTCCCTTCTCTGTACGGTTGGCCTCAATACAAGTCTTCTAAGGAAGCCTGGCTATGGTTGTGGATCAACAATCATTCGCTTAGATTTCGTGAAGAATTTCCTTTAAAAATCAAACATCTATGGGATTCGAAGTGGCGGATACTTAGGCCCTCAAAAGTACTTTGGAGTTTAAAAGACTTTATTATTACTTAGTATAATCAGATCATATAAAATGAAATTGATAAAAGTGTAATTAAAAGTAACAATCGTTTTTCTTAATTGAATCTGTAATTCAACTTATTAAAAGTGACGCGTCTGTTTGGACTGTTGATATGAGATGTACTGTATTTTATCTTCATTCATATAAAGTTATTGTGTATGTCTGGTGTTTATTTCCATTGGCATTCTATTTTATTTTGCGTCCAAAACTGTAGGAAGCTCTTGATGCGTGTAAGATCAGATTTAGATTCTTCACTTTAACACAGTTGTATTTTTGTAGCAAAGGTCCGGGTTCAAATACAACTGTGGTAGGTAAATTATTTAATCTTTAACAACCACTGATGGAAACCGAGGGACTAAGGGACCTTCTTGGGCTTACCCAACCTCTATAAAGTGAGTACCCTAATTTGAAGGAAAAACCAAGCGGTTGAGCGCGATAGTGGACTATCTACCATTTACTAAACCTAAGACCCTTCATGGGTTGTAGTGGTACATGTTATTTTTTATTAATAATATATATTTTTTAAGTATATCTGATATATAATTAGAAATATTTTGAAATTCGGCGGAACAGCTGCTATGGGTATCGAATTACAAAAGGCAGGTTCCTGGACCAAAATAGCGTGTGAGTTTTATTTGAATGGAATGTTTATCATGTTTTGATTCCTATTGCCTGATATAAGTCTTAAAATAGAGGTGATTCCTGTGGATTGCCTGGAAATAACCCGGTAGCTTGAATGAGTTATAGATGACGATTTAATATTTATAGATTTTATTTTTGTATGAGCAAATATCGAATGGATTAAACATATTAAAATCTCGTTTCCAGACTTGTGGGGATATGTTTATTTTCCCTGTGAAGGATAGAGATTTAGAAAATTTTAGTTTTTCGAATTTCAACGGAAATATCCATTTTTAATAATTGTGTACGTTCGAATCCCACACAACTCAAACACAGCCGTAGAAAGATGAAATATTGTATTTTAGATTATTGTAAAACTATTGTGTTGTTCACATCCAATTTTTCACACTATGATCACTTTAGTGTTTTATATAATGCTCTGAAAATATGGTCAACAAAAATTCATTACAATGTCTTGTTATACTTACCAAATTTTTCCGAAAATCGTACATCAATATAAAACAAATACTGAATTTTTGTTGATTCCCAACTTAAAGCTCTGTGCTAAATTTGCTAAAAAGCTAGAAAACAATATTCTTATTCTCCCTAAATAAAAATATATGTAATGATGAATAGAAGAAATAGTACTAAAAACCTTTTTTTTCTGAAGGTGCTGGGTTCGTATGCGGCTGTAGCAGATAATACATTTAATCTGTTAATATTCGAGGATTGACCATGTGAGATGATGAATGTCTCCTGGGGCTTACTTAGCCTCTACGACCTTAAAAAGAAGAAAACCTAGCGGTTGAGAGTGATCTCAGACAAATCTCCTTGCACAACCGTTGTCCTAGAAACAGTCCTTTCTCTTCAGCGTACTGAACCCTAGACCTCTTTGTGGGTTGTAGTAATACAGGATTTTTTTTGTATTGGTACCGTTTAGTCAGTTATTGTTTTTATGTACCTTTTTATTATTATTAATTATTGCTTCATCTAAATTGGTTCCGGAGGAGTGTGTGAATACTCTGAATTCCCGCTATGTTATTTTAAGTACGAAGCGCCTGCAAATTTCGTCATCGCGGAAATTATTCAGTTTGTATTGGCTGTCTCCTATCGTTCCCTCTTATCCATTATTTATCGGATTCTATTTTGGGCAATTCCTTCAGTTATTTATGCCCACTCGATTTCTGTCAATTCTGTTTGCCTATCCTTAGATCATTAAACTAATCAGTGACATGTCTCTGCGATTTATTAAGAAAATAAATGTTTCATTAGTCTCAGAGATTGTAGATGTCATCTTTTCTTTTGAAGTCAGTAGGATTTTTTTTTATTCTTTAAGAGTGTTCTAAGGCGATAAGTGCAGGGATAGCATCCTATTGATTTTGTGATAAGTTTTTTGTTTTTTTCAGGGTCAAAGACAATGAATGGCCTAAATGAAATGGATGGAATTAGGTCTTATCTACTTACATTTACGAAAAAAAATATGTACCACTACAACCCATGAGGGCCTTGGATTCAGTACATGATGGATAGATACTGTTACTCGTAAATCGGTTGTGCAGGGAGGTGATTGATTGTCTGTGATTGAAGACTGTTCTCCAAAACCACGCTTAACAGCTTTTCCCCCTACAGGTCGTCAGATATGGCCACAGGGTCCAAATATGACTGTTAACAGATCTGTCACAACTGGATTCGATCCCGGAATCTTCGGCATAGAAACTCAGCGCTCTACCCACTGAGCTAACCAGCTACAGAAAAATATTAACTGATTTTTATTTATCTCTTGGCCAATCAACTTCCTTTATCATTTCTTCTTCTTTCTGCGGGTATTGTCATGTGGGCTTTTGAATCTTCTTTTTGCTTAATATTTTTTTAGAATCCTTTATATCGGACCCGCATATGTTGAAGTCTTGGATCTATATTACTTTTCCATTTTTTCTAATATATGAGGCTTATGTAACATTGATTGAGCTATATGTGGTGTAACCCAGTGGGTAGAGTGCTGAGTTGCTAAGGTGGTTCGAATTCGGGTGTAGCAGATAAATTATTTGATCTGTAACATCCACGAATGGACCTTGTAGAACCTTCAAACCCTCCTTGAGCTTTCCCAGCCCATATAAAGTATGTACACTTGATTTGAAGAAAAAACTGGCAGATGAGCGTGGTCGCGGACAAATCCCCTCCTTGTTCAATAGTTCCCTCGAAACTGCGTCTACCATATCTTCGAAGTCTCTTAATAGAGTTCAGCTCCTTTAAATATCAATTTAAGACATCTATATATTTAAAAAACTCTTATGAATATTATTAAAGGATAAGATAATCAATCTACTAAAAAAATCAATATATGCTATAGCTCAGTAGCTATGCCGAAGGCTGCTGGCTAAAATCCGACAGTTTTAGATAATTTATTTTATCTATTAACAGCCGCGGATGAACTCCGTATCTTCAGATACCTTAGGAGCTCACTCAGCCTCCACAAAGTGGATACCCTTAAATTGGGGGTAAAAATCCGGTCTTAGAAACAGTAAAGACTCTACAATTTACTGAATCCAAGACCCTTCATGGGCTGTATCGGTAAAGTTTTTTTTTCTTCTTTTTATGAACATATGGTTTTTAGAATTGGTTAATGTGATGTATGAAGGTAAGATGACAGTGCTTGTCCAGATTTTTGTTCAGAGGATTCGAACACACTTTCATTCTGGAGTGTGTTTGAAGGAAGTGTAGCCATCTACAGATCTATTTCCGAATGCTTACAGCTAAGGAAACAGAAATAGTCGCCCTTACTGCGAAGTTACCAGCCGTCGCTAGATTGATTGATGTATGGCTAAACTTGAGCCTTACTAACTCCCAAGATGTTTTCATTAGTTGGACCTAAACAAGTCTTTTTGGTTTATCAGCATAGATACATATAATCATTTAAAAAATAAATAGAGCTTTTTGGCTTAGGAAATAGAAAGAACTTAATATAATTTACATTGAAATATATTTATTATGTATCAATGGCCATGCAATTATCTTCTAATACATAAGCATAACAGTATGTATAGTCCTTTGTTCTATTGTTTGAATAGTTTGTGGGTTCCAAGGGCTTTATTCATTGCATCTTGTATCATGTTACGCCTACTTTATTCAAAGCTTCCTGCTCGATTATATTTCCTTCAGTTATTATGAAGTGGCGCCTTTTATATATCATCCAGGTGACAGTTTTATTGCGAGAGAGTTCTCGTCCACTCTGAGTCATTTGTATATTTGATTGATATCGTTTCAAGAATATTATCATTTTAGTTATTCGAGTTCTGTTGCAGTTTCGCCTATTTAGGCATTATTCAGATCAAAAGCCTCTGATGAGCTGTTTAATTGTTGATTCTCTCAGCACTTTCAACGTTTTTTTTTATTCAATGTTATATCTTCTTCAATAAATATTTACCTAGATAAAGCACTGAAGAGCTTATGGAATAGCAGCATGTCTAGCAAAATGTTGGTCAAAAGGATTTGATATCTCGGTCGAAACCCGAAGGAATATTTGATGAATGGATTCAAAATATTGATGAGAATATTTAAATATTTCACTGTTTACTGCTGATATTCTAGCTGTCATTTAGTCGACTTATGTTATGTACAAGAATGTATTATCACGATGCATGACCTGATGCATAATAGTTGGACTGTTGATGAAACGTGTGCTGCACTTTGAATTCTTTGAAATTATTTTTTTGGTGAATGTCCTGATGATACCTGAAAGGAGAAACGTTGCCAGATTAGTTTTCCAGTATTTTAGATACTTAAATCTCTACCTGTTGGGATTTTTCTTATTGCATTCCAAGTCTAGATTGCAAGTCCATTCAAGTTTTTGATAGTTATAAATAAAATATCCTTTCGACATTAATAGAATAAAAATTGAATCGATAACAATAAAAATTTCAAAGCTAGTCGAGAAAGTGCTATCTTTGTTATCTTGTGATTTCAAAAAAGCAACAGTTCCAACGAACTTTATCACTCATCGTTCTTTACATAGTCATAATAGAAATTACTTAAAAGAAATTTTAAAGTTATATTTCGTTTTTAAACAGAGGAGAAGCCATAAATCTGAAGTTTGTTTGTTGTTTAATTTCGGTTATCGATCAGCTAAAGTTGCTTTTCAAACTCTAGAAGCACTTAATAAATGATTCGACCCTCATTGAATCGATTTCTCCCGCTTAATCGTGTAACGATCGCACTTATTCTTTATAAGTTCTACTGAGATACTACGCCACTTCTTGAGTTATAAGACCATTCCGGACTGAAGGAGTAGTTATTTTATCAAGTGGACTCTCGAAGGACAAGGTCTAGAGGACCGGCATTATCTGGTCAGGCTACGTGATCGGGGTATCAATAAGGTGCTTCCTATAGGGAGGGTGGCCGTGCACTCCTATTGGACATTGAGAGTTGTATATTGATGCTTATTGACCGTCTGCTATGCCAGTATTGGTCAATAGTGCCTTTAATAAGGCAGAAATAATAACTATGTGTGTTTGGGGGGGGGGGGTCTAATGTGAGGGGAGCGAGGAGCTCTGAGACTGCTGAGTGGTCATGCTGAAGGTCCCGGATTCAAATCCGGCTGTGGAAGATAATTTATTTCACCTGTTAACATACTGGGATGGATCCTGTGGGATCAGGAGATTCTCCGGGTGTGCACCCACCCTCTATAAAGTGGGTACCCGTAATGTAATGTTTATCTGTCATTTCATTTTGTTTGTATCTTTTATATCCAAACCTGAAGAAGACATGCAGCGTGGGTCGTAACGTTGTTTTCAAATAAATAGTTCAACCCTATTTAAAAAATTCTTTTACTGATCTCCACTGGAAAAATTTTCTTCCACATATATATATCTACTATGTTTGAGAGGAATTATTTTCCTGGAATGAGGCTTGTAATATGATTCATAGGAAAATCTCTGATGAGAATCTTGCGCACTATGAATATTTGTTATTTTATCTATAAATTTGAACCAAGGTGCATTAAACTTTTAAGTCATTATTCGGCATTGTATAAATCCTTACTGGTCTTATCAGTTTAGGCTACGTGTCAATTTAATGGAACCCTTCGAAAGAAGACTCATGAACTACCTTACTAGTCTGGTAGAGCGTTGAGTTGCCGTACCGAAGGTCCTAGGTTCAAATCCGGCAGCTGGCAGATTTTATTTAATTTGTTAGCTGCCGAGGATGGATCATTTAGGATCTTCACCCAGCCTCTATTAAGTGGGTACCCAAAATAGAGGGGAAATTTTGGCGAGGAGAAATCTAGAACAATTAAAAATTACCCAATCGTTGTCCTGTACTGACAACTGAGGCTGGACTCCTCACTACATTTTATTATGTCATTCAAAGAATAAGAGTTACGAGCCCACAAAAACTGGTATTTTCGGAAGCAAATTAGCGATTAATGTGAGACAATCCTAAAGTTTAATTTTTTTATTATATTATTGATTATCGCTTAAAACCACATCACGATATTCTTCGAAGTATAGCTTTTAATATGCGACTTACTCCTTTCTCTCACACCCAACTCTGTCCAATCGTCCACACTCTTCAGGTTGTGTTGTACTCGTCGTTATGATGCAACTACACAGAGGGTTAGTCCCTACTCTACAGAATAACTTGCACAACTGCATTCGTTATTGTAGTTATGTGACTTGTTGAAGCTACATATCTTACCTGAAGAACTAAGGTACCTTTGAAGTATAATTATTAACTTACTAGTATTATTAGTATATATGCTTTTTCCAACTGTAGTGAATGAAGCAACTCCTGGATCATTTCTAGTTCAGTTCTAAACATTTTCAAACTCTTAACAACAGTTTAAAGATTTATCCCCA
This sequence comes from Troilus luridus, assembly GCA_964056705.1. Classification (NCBI taxonomy): domain Eukaryota; kingdom Metazoa; phylum Arthropoda; class Insecta; order Hemiptera; family Pentatomidae; genus Troilus; species Troilus luridus. Next base: position 66,618,386 of record OZ057415.1, read on the forward strand.
ACACATGTCTTCAAAAGAAAGCGGAACAAGCGGAGTAAAGTCACAGTTAAGAGCAATCAACTTCAAGAGAGATTTAACGTTAACTACAGGATGCAGGAAGTCTCGAAAATAGTTTTCCACTTCGCTTCACACCAACTTCCGACAGCCTGTAGTTGATGCTAACTTGCTATGTTAACATCATCTAACAGTTATTTGTTAGAACTATTGCTTCTTCGGCATTGTTGGTGGGGGGAATAAGTATTAAGATATCGAGAAGTTCAAGAACATTCTGGTGTTTTTGATAACCACAAAAAAAAAACGAAATTCAAGTGGAGTTAAAGGCGCGGTTAAATGCTGAATATGCTTGTTCTTTTTTATCCCCTACATTACTAAACCCGGGTCTGTCGTCTCGAAATTTAAAAATTATAATTTATAAAACTATCATTCTTCCAACGTTTCTTTACGGATATGAAGCTTGGCCGTTAACATTGAAGGTTGAAAAACCTCTCAAGAAAAAAGGATGAGACTACTTTATTAGCGAATTTAGGAGATGACGACATACTTAATTATAGAGGATGCACCCGGTTAATATTCTTGAAGTGATAGCGTCACGGAAGATTAAGACAGGCTTGTAAGGTTACTGTTACCTTTGTTAAAAGTTTAAGTTACCTTAGAAACGAACGGATTCCTACAAAAATAATAAGCGCTGAACCTACTGGTTAAAGCCCGAGGATTAGACCGAGGCGTAGGTGGGAGGATTGTGTTTATAGTGATTAGGTGAATTTGGGTTTGGTGATCCGTTAACGGTTTGTAAGCGGAGATATGTGATATCGGCATGGTGCCTTAGAGTTCGCTCAGCCTTATTAATATCTTTTTATTTACTGATCCTATCCAAGTTTATAATACTGAAAACTTTATAAGAGTTATATTATCGGGTAATTGTATGACTAAACAGCTGCGTCCGATAAGTAAAAAATACGAAAATGATCGGAAAGGGGTGAAGAATTTAACGTAAACTAGGGATGGGTAGATGCTAGATTTTCCTGTATCTGATACTTTTAGTAAAAGAATCTCCAAAATATTGCTATGGGTATATATAAAATGTTTAAGAACTATGTTCTATGGTAAATTAAATCCCACAATTTGATTCACAAAGTAGATAAAAAAAAAATAATTTACCAATTTTAATTCGTATGTTATAGTTATAAATAGCACAAGGTAGCATGAGGTAGTGAATATATTCGGGAATACTGAATAGCTGATGCTTCAAACTAGTGATGGGTATGGTTCTATCAATCTGACCGTATCTGATACTTGGATCAACTACTTTTTAGTATCAGATACAAAGTATCAGATTGATATAAACTTACCCATCCCTTACGTAAACGCATGTACCCATAATAATATTTTTTTACTCATTATCATCTTTAAAATACATGATTACCAGTTGAATATATAAGGTAAAAGATAGGGATGCAGCGTATCGATCGACCAAGGATATGGGACAGTGGGACGTCATAACGTCATCAACATAAATAAAGGAAGGATATGAGTACATAACGTAATAATTACATAAATAACTACATAATAATAACTACATAATGGACATATGTCTAATTAAATTAAAATAAACAGCATAAAATTCTATAAAAAATGATTTGACTATAAATATGTCACAGCAATTTCCTAGGCATAAGTTTTTTGATTTCGACTAATGTCATTATTCCTACAAAATATCAAGTTCAAACCTGACACAACTCAAAATACGGCTTTATAAAAAAAAAAAAAAATTGGAAATGGAATATTAGATATGTCGTTCCTGAATTAAAAAGCTTCAACCAATACAATTGCCTTCAGTAGCAAATTGTATTGGTTGAAGCCAAAAAATGCCAATTTTTGTGTAATTTCATTGTTCTTTGAAGGAGCGATACAATCTCTTGATAGTATGAAACTTCATTTCATTAATGATGTAATAATATAAAATATGTCAGCTATCCTCTGACGCCATAGAGAATAATCTTTCTTTTCGATACATAAAATAAGTATGAAGAAATAAAGAAGAAAGAAACCACGTTTTTCAAATAAAGAAGAACTGAAATAAAGTTACCGGTACTTACTAGCTTAAAGGATATGTGAAGCAAGAATGTCAAATGCTACAAAATGATAATTAATAATTATCCGAAATAGTAATAATTAAACTGAATAGTTTAGATTGAGCATTAGAAACTAATATTTAAAAAAATTAAATACAATATAAAGTAATAATCCGGAAAACTTAGGAAGTAGTCAAAGTAAAGATTATTTTTTTTTATCGGAATTATTAAGGTTTTAATTCAATAACAGTTAATTAAAATGTTAAATTAATGACGATATAATGAGGAAATAATCGGCTAAAATACAAGGTCAGTGGGAAAGGACCAGGCCGAGGGTGACTTCGATGAAGGGGAAGGAAAGAGGGGAGAGAATATTGATCTGCAGCAGCCTGTTTCGGGTTCTCTTCCTGCGTCTATGAGAACTGATAATTGTTAAACAATAAATAATAATAATAATAACAAAATACAATAAATATATTATCCATAAATACAGTATTTACTACAGTGGCGCGCAGTCAAAATGATACAACTGGATATTGATAGGAATCTTTGGATAAATAAATAATTCAATTAAATTACATTAAAAACAATAATTTATGTGATCACTAAACATCCTAGTAGTATGTTATTTCTGTATAAACATATACAAATAAACAAATCTCTAAATAAATTGTTGAAAAAAATTTAAGTCATAGGGAAGATACTTGGATCCTCAGAGAACTAAAACAAAATCCATGTTAAAGTGCACCCTCCTAAGTATTATTCAACTAAATTACATTAACAACTAAATGGAAAGTTTATGAATTAATAGTATTCAACAGTTAATAAGAAGTGTTGTGTATCATTTTGACTGTGAGTGATCAATCTATTTTTCTATCCTGGTATAATTAGGATAGAGATCTGAAACGCATACCTTCTATATGCTAGGGACCGCCTTATATCGTCCTTATCGAAAACGACGTAACCAAAGATTTTTCATCCCGTTTAAAAAATCTTAAGGCTACCTGCCAGGCTCTCAACCCAGGATATTGAGCATAAGCGATTTTCTTGTATTATCCTTAGCAAGTAGATGTCTGAACTTGCCCTTTTATATTTAATCGGGTTATTAAACTATGAAATCTCCAATCCCATTAGGACGTTCCTTATCTCGGAGGATATTGATGAAGATGGACTGTCAATGAGCCGGAATGGATGGGTTGATCGCTGAGTCCATTATAGTTGAAGGAGCCAAGACCAGCTGCCTGATGGAAGGGTCTTCGCCGTGAATCCCTCAACTTACCAAGCCCGCCTCTTATTAAGTTTATTGCTTCTATCTAATAACTTCATCTAATTGCCGATTACGATAAAAAAATTAATACATCCATTCGGTCAAAAAGGAAGATCCTTGTCACGATCTGTAGACTGTTGGCCTTTTATATTCCTAATCGTCTGATATTTTATGTATAATGCTTGTTTACTTGGATTATATATATTTTTTTTAATTGTGAATTTATTCTGATAAAATCAAATATAATCAATATTGCTTGGCTAAATCGGGTCTATTTGAAAAAAAAATCCGAATAAAGAAAAATCGCTTACATTTGTTTTTCGTATTGACCATTTTAGACGTTCTCACTTTACAAATTTATTGGTATTTCCTTTCAATGGAAGGCTTACCTAAGGATTTTTCACTTATTTAAAAAAATACTAAGGCAGGGTAGATTAATTATCTACTAATTTATACTACTTCTATTCCAGAGAAAGCGTGCGTTGATCATAAATACTAAGCTCAAAAGAGACTTTAATGTCATAATGTTTTATTTTAAACGGCTATATGCTTTTTAAAAAAATATAATGCTTTGGGATAGAGAGGTATTACAGCCTCAGAATACAGAGCACCATTTTCAAAGCATGAAGGATCTTGAAATGCTTATATCTCTACTTTTTCTAGATATTATTACTATATAATAATATCTGCCTATGTATTATAATACAAGTAATTGCATATTCTGTTGATCCATCAAACATTGTGTTATTTATTAGATTGGAAATATTATATTGAAATTATAACTATAATCCTTCAAAAGAAATGAAAAATCACAAAGCACCTGGATCAGGAAGCCTTCCATTAGAGCTTGTCAAGGCAGAACCAACGTCTATGAAAGAAAAAATAGCTGAGTTGTTCACACGGTGTGGGAATCGACGGAAAGTCCCTTGAAATTGCATTGATCCATCGAATATTGCATTATTTATCAGATAGGAAGATTTTTTTGCAATTTTAATTATAACCCTTCTTTCTTATGATGATTCTTATCACTAATTTATGACACAACTACGTTAAACTTATGACTAACTGCCTGATCAACGTTTAGAGGGTCGGTCAGTTGATGTTTTAACTGACTCACAGCCCGACAATCTGGAATTAATTGGATGAGTCAACTGGGCGACGAACTCATAGTCCATTGATACACTGCAAGTTTTAGAAGGCTCACTGTACCCAAATCTATGAATAATACCATTGTTTCTATGAGAGATAATTCAGGAAATATTTATCACGCATTTCGTTTGTTTGTTTACTTAACGCCACTTAATGCTGATATGGCCTATTGGACGAAACCTCAGTGGGAGGCCTAAATTTCGCGCATGTCCCAAATTTAGTTGGACTGCAGGTTCAAGTCTGGAAACATTAAATTGTATTCTATAGATCTAAGATCAAGCTTTAAGGGCACATTGACCCTTGTGTTTTAATATGTCTGGAAGCATGTTAACGCGAATGCTTATAATATATTCCGTAGCACCTCTTTATGTTACTTTGCGAGTCTTAAATTTTGCCTATCCAGGTTTAATTAGGATAAGGATCTTTAAAGAGTAACTTACACAGCACTGGATCGGTACTACCTGTTACGCCCCCTCCAAAGGACGACACAATCAAAGATTTTCGCATCCCTTTAAAAAATTCTGGGGACTACGAACCTACAAAGTTGTGCATACAAGGTAGTAATGTTAACAGCTACACCACAGGTTACTCCTTAGGCATTTCATTCTTCTTATGTATAGAGTTTCATTGCTGTTATTAATATATTACTTTACATATCATAAGATTAGTATTAATTTCGCTTTAAATAGGGTATAAATACAGAATGATCCCTTGTTATCCATACTAGTTCTTGGCTCAACACTATATGGGTGAATGCGAGAAAGATGGGTATTCTGTTATTATATTATGTTGATTTTTCTTTACTCGTGCTGCATTTAGCAATGGCGCCATCTGGTATGTTCCTTCATATGTTCCTTCTCATCACGAACAACGAAAACTTTGTAAGAAAGACTATCTTGAAAATAGTGAGGTCTTGAGGATGAATTGGAATCACACAAGAGGCCGAATTAAGGAACACATTGCACAAACATGGATTCGGCAAGACCTTTAAGGCGGAAGCTGAGGCGGTTGAGGTCATGGTAAAGACTCTGCAAAGTATGATATCACACCGCTTAACGTAATAGAGGATGATTGTGATGCTGACATTAGCAACCTGTTGAAATACGAATCTGCATAAGTTTATCTCCTGAATCAGTCACTCTCCCGGTAAACTAAGATACAATCGCATTTAAAATAAAGAAGCTGTTCATATGTGTTGTTTTCAGTTTTTAAGCACTGTGATCGGAATAAAATTCTTAGAAATATAAGGTTCATATAAGTAATAGTCATTTTCAAAATATAGTACATAGAAAATATACGTCATACACAGTATTTTGCCGTCCGCGAAAAAAGATTTTTTTTCTACGAGATGCACTAGCAAAACGACTGGGCACCTCAGAATAATTGTCTATGAATATCCATTATATTCAATAGAGAATAAAAATGAGCAAAAACTCCATTTACTAGAATCTTGTAAAAAATACAAAACCTAATTTGTAGCTCGAAAATAATGGCAAATAACAAACCATTTAAAGTTTCGCTTATTCAGCCAACATCAGGACATACTCCAAAATAAAAATTCAAGTCGATGAAGATCGGATCACAACGCATCTCACATCAACAGTCCAAATAGACTTATCAAGCAGATATAGTAACTTAATTTCAAGACGTTTAATAAAAAACTCAATGAATAATGAACATTTTTAATTGTCTAAGTCAAAACTTGAGGCTCCTTCAAAACTTAAGGTTTTAGGTTTCTGGGTATAAATAATTCAAATATTGAATAAAGTTTTTAAAAAATAAATAAATACGTTCGTCCACTGTCAACAGCATTACGATATATATTATACAAACTCAGAATTTCCTGCATTTTGACTATGAAGATCGAGAATCGAAGATAACAAGTATTTCATTATGTACTTATGTATTTCCATATATCCGGTATTATAAATGAAGTACTAGCCCCGCGAATGCTGAGATGGGCTTGTAATTTTGTTGTCCTTAGAAACGGATGAATGCTGTTAAGAAACGCTCACCAGACTGGTATATTGCAAAGGTGTAGGCAGAGGCGTTCAGAATGATCTAGCGGATTTCGCTACTGAAAATATTTTAAATTGGTAATGATTATGTTCCTTTAAAAAAAAATATAACTCCATATCATCTGCAAAACGATATCATCGACAATACCACATGCCTGCACAACTGCTATCTTAGAAACAGTACAGTTTAACCATACTGTTAAGTCTAGACACTATATACCTAGCACAAGACCTCTCATGCGTTGTAGTGGTGCTTTTTTTTTTTTGTTAGAGTGAATAATCAATGACCTTGTGAGAGAAACTATAAATTTTATAAACTATAAAAAATCTTTCTTGTATAATTTGAAATTTAAGTTAATGCGAAAATTCACACTTAACATTTTAATGACGTAAATTAAATATTTACCTGACGCAGGACAAGGTGGGTCGATAAGCCTTGACATCTGAACGGGTCTCGCAAGCAAGTTAATAACCAATATAGGTCAGGTCATATTTATTGATTGACAATATTTAACATTGATTGAACAATATTGTTGTTTAACATATGTTGCAGTTTCATTCGGAAATTGTTTATACACGGTCTTATATTTTGATCTCCGCACATCCTGGGATGCCGGGTTACCCCTGACAACCTTTGATGTATTAAAAGACTTATATATACAGACTAATCCATTATGAACCCTTCCCCTATGGAAAACTCCCAGAGGCCTGTGCTACCGACAGTATACACGCTCCCCAGTCATGACCACATTGTTTTTTTTTTACATTGCCACACCCAGCAGATGTCCTGTGGTCTTGTTTGCCTTTTGGAACAACTGTTGCTAGGCATCTCTAAGACGTTTATAGGAAAATTCCTTGCATTTTCAAGGCCGCGTATCCACTATATTCGGCGAATCAACGATGCTCCCCGCTCTGCGTTCCCCCCTAATGGAGACGTGATTTGTAACATTGGCCGAACAAGAATTGAGCCGCAATGTTCAGGTGAATCTCGAAGGAACAACATTTCGTCCGAATTAGTGGCAAGTGCAGTCTAAATTTTAATTAATTATTTTACAAAAAACTACAGAAGACATCGTTTTTATCGACTTGTATTTAGAAGAAGGACAACGGTTGTAGAGGAAGTAAAGTCAATGATGTCGGTTGGCGAGTGATACGGATTGTTAATTTTTTAAAAGGTAACTTGATCATTACCTATTTAAAATATTTTCAGTAGCCTAGATGCGCTAGATTATTCTGAACCCTTTGTTCTACCCCTCGGACATATACCAGTCGGTTCAGATAATTTTATAACTAACAGCTTATTAAGTTAGGTAATTCCTCCGTTTCTAAAGTAGAGACCAACAACTTCACTTCACTCAAACTTGGCGGCGCTATTTTGTTGGTGTTGTCCAACTTAATAGAGGCTTGGCGAGCCCTAAAAGAGTCTCCAGATCTCATAGGGTTCATACCTGGCTGTTAAAAGATTAAATAAAATATCTAACACAGTATTTGTATATAGTATATGATTTGTACCCAGGACCTTCACAACGGGAGCTCAGCGCTCTACCACTAAGCTATCCCGCTCGACTATAATTTATTTTACTAATTATAATTTAAAACTCATTAATTTTACTTATGAAATTTTTCATCTGAAACTTATTCATCAGTTTATTTGGAAGTAATAAAAAAACGTTATGACACCCTGAGAACGACTGCTCCCTCTTTGAGTAATTGGACCAAGACAAAGAAAATTCTCTCCTCCTAACAATGGGAAGTTCAAAGAGCTTTCAGGTAAACTATCTTGTTTATAAATACTTGTTTTATTTCACTACGGGTCCGGTTTTAAATAACAATGGTGAAAGTGGATGTTTACAAGCAAACAATCCAGTCGGAAACAGGCCAGTAAATACATGTTAAATGGGTTTTATGCATTTACGTAAAGGAGGCTTTTAAAATAATTTCTCAGAAATAATGGATGATACGGACTACGAAAAGTACTTAGAAATATTTACATTTGCCTTTTTTCGTGGCCATATATTTTTCATTAGTTTGCTGTGGGCTTCCTTCCTCTCTTGAGTCTAAATAGTTCCAGTGTTCTTGAATGATTTCTCCTCTTTGATCAACTTGACATTTATGAATTTTGAATCTGCACATTGCCTGGCTTTGGATATTCTTTGGTATAACTCCTGCCAAATTGAGATCCATTGCTAAGCCTTTTATCATCATTGTTGTTATATATAATAATCAGAGACCGGGTTTCCGTGTTATTTCATATTACATTTTCTCATGTGCCACAGCTTTTAAACCCAAATATATCTAAAGCAGGATTTATGAGATAGTAAATTATGCTAACTTCCACCACGAATGTGAAAAGAAATGTTTAACTTATTTACAAATTTTCAACGAACACATAATAACCCTCATAAGCAATGGCTTGATGATAAATATGACTGTTACTTCATCCATCAATGATTAATGGATATATGACGAACTACAGACCTTTGACAGATCAATAACGATGTGTGAGATGAGAGACGGGAATATGTCTACAGCCCCGGTGAATAAGTGGTTAAGTCTAATTTTCTCCAAAATGAGTTTCTAAAGTAAGCGGAATCGTGTTATTTTCGTAGTCAATAAGGGGCTAAGTAAGGCATTGGCTTGAAAAGGAAGTTATTGTTTATATTACAAGTCCATTTCAACCCAAAAACTACGAGAATGGTACGATTCCGGTTATCTGAAAGCGGTTAACTCTCTCAACACAAAATCCGACTTAACCACTAATTCACCGGGTCTGTAGATATAGAGTAAAGAGTTCTGAATCAGATTTTGTAAATAAAGATTGCAGCTGCATATGAGGTGATATCCAGTGGCGTCTTATGCATATATTTAAATTTAATTATACATGAAATAATTAATACAAGTTTTATTATTTTCATTATTACGTATTTTCAAATTTTTGGGGAAATTTATAAAGCATGAAAGTTTCCTCCTTTTATCGCCTTGCTTTATCAGAACTATCTTATCGCTGTATTTGGCCTTTTCTCTTTTTTATCGCTTAAGATAGTAAATACCACAGAGGATTTAACGCAGCAATAGTTTATCACTAACCATTGTTTATAAAAAAACAAAAAAAATCTGTGTCACTACAACCATGAAGGGTCTTGGGTACAATTCATTGTTTGTACTGTTTCTAGGATAACAGTTGTACAAGGAGATCTCTTTCTGAGAACACTCTCAATCTTCAGTTTTCCCCATATTGTACAGGCTAGGCGAGCCCTAGGAGGGTCGGAAGATCACACAGAGTCCATATACGGGGTTTTAACAGATTAAAAAATTTATTTATCGTAACCGGATCTTCAGCACAGGAACTCAGCGATCTACCTAAGCTATATACTAATATGTAATACTAAGCTGCCCCTCAATTATTATTATCATCGTCATTTTGAAGTAAAATTATAGAAAGTATAATTTTTTATTAATTGTTTTAATTTTTGGATATTTTTATTTTGATGAGAAAAGATTTGCCCTGGCCGGGATTCAAACCCTGGTCGTCCACCTCTCCGTGGCAGCGCTCTTACCAATTGAGGGTCGCCTCACCCCTCATATACATCGCAAAATTTCGAGAACACGGCGTTAGGGGATCGGTGAAGAGAACGGATTTTTCCTGACTGTGAGGCGACCCCTGGTATCTCAATCGGTATGAGTGCTGCAACAGAGAGGCGGACGACCCGGGTTTGAATCCCGGCCAGGGCAAATCTTTTCTCTTCAAAATAAAAATAATAGTATATAGAAAGTATAATATGCTAAGAGTGATATCCTGAATTTATTTTTGTTTACAAGCTACAAGGGAGCAGAGTAGCGTATTGTATAGAGCGCTGTGTTGGTGTGCTGGAGATATCTGGTTCAAATCCAGTCGGCTAAATTAATATATCTATTAACAGCCAAAAATAGACCTAGTAGGATCCTCCAGTATCTCACCAAGCCTCTATAAAATAGATACCCTTATTATGGAAAAAATCTGAGATTTAATATCTCGTCCCAACCGCTATTTTAGAAACAGTACAGTTTACCATATGAATCCATGATCATGAGTACCACTACACAGTTGTTTTAACTTTTTTTTTTTAAACATATGACTGTAATGTGTAACATAGGATGTAAATAGTTGGGGGTGCAGTCAAAAAAACACAGCAAATAAGTTGAAACTTATTATATTATATATGTGCCGACGTTTCGACCTACTGTGTAGGTCATCTTCAGGGCCAATAGGAGTGGCTGCTCGGTGCAGAAGGTAACTGACCAAATAACACATGTAATGTGTAACGTATTGTTACGGTCAGAGCGGAAAGTAGGACCGGCTTCTGATCTGCCTAGAGCGGATTAGGCAAACAATGGGATTAAGCGGAAGGGATTATAGAATGGCGTGGAACCTTCTAGATCGGTCTAGGTGGTCCTCGTCCGTGTTCCGAGTAATGCCCCACCACGACCTACCTTGCCTATATAAAAAGGACAGCGTTGTCGGCCGCGGCAGTCAGTAATAAGAGTAGTAATAAGACGAGTCAGTAGTAAGCCAGTGAGTAGCAGTTGTTAACTAGTGGCAGTTTGTGTGAGTTAGTTAGTGTTAGTATCAGTCTGTATTAAGTGCTTAGTGAGCAACAGTGACAATTAGTGGCCGTGTAATAAGTGTAATAGACTGTGTGGCAGTTTGTCATATTTGGAGAGTCTTACGGTCGGTGGACTTTAGTTAGCGAACTGTAAGTGTTAATTTGTAATTGTAAACTATAGTGTAATATTATTGTATTTGTACAAATTTATATAAATAGTTTAGTTACTTGTATATTATCTTAGAAATTAGATAACATTTAGTAGAATATTGTTACTGTAAATTGATGTTAGTTTAATAATTTAACTGTTTTAAATAATCGCATTGTATTCTTTCTAATTTGTTAATAAATATTAGATTATTGAATTAAGTAATAGTTTAGTCCATTTTACACCCAGTAGCCCGTAACAAATTGGTGTCAGAAGTGGGATATTTTGTGTAATTGTTATTATTTTGTAATTATTGGGCTACTGTATGAAAAATGGCTTCTCAGAGTCTTAAATTAATGGATTTAAAAGTTGCGGATTTAAAACGGGAATTAGAAGAACGTGATCTGGATTCTTCCGGAAATAAAAGTGTACTGCAACATCGCTTGCGTCAATTTTTTGTAGAGTTAGGGGAAAATCCAGATGACGTTCTGTTTGAAACTGATTTGAGCAAGTTGTCTGCAACTTTTAAAAATGAATTAGGCAATGTAGAAAATAAGCTAGGTAATGAATTAAGCAGTGTTAAAAATGAATTAGGCAATGTAGAAAATAAGCTAGGTAAGGAATTAGGCAATGTTAAAAATGAGCTAGGTACTGTAAAAAATGATTTAATGGATACATTAGAGTCTAAGTTAGGCACATTAGAGACTAAGTTAATGGAAAATGTAGATAATAAGCTAGCTAATGTAGATAATAAGTTAGCTAATGTAGATAATAAGTTAGCCGATGTAAATAATAAAGTAGCTGATATAGAATCTAGGCTAGGAGAAGAAGTGAACGAAATTAGGCTAAGAATGGAAGCTCTCGAGGGACGTAAGAGCAACCCACCGACGAACGATACCGACCATTCCTCCGAGGGCAGCCATCGTGACACTATTCTGCCCGCCAATAATGGGACGCCACCAGCTCACAACACCATTCCAGTATTCGACGGAAAGACGCCGTGGGAGGACTACATGACTCTCTTCGAGACAGCTGCTTCGATCCACGGGTGGTCACAGGAGACCCAAGCTTCAGCGTTGTGCCTGGCCTTGCGTGGAGACGCCTTGAGAGTGCTGCAGGGGATGCCCATGTCGGAGCGGTCCAACTACGTGAAGCTGATTAGAAGACTGGAAATGCGTTTCGGACACCGCCACATGGACCAGCTATATCGCTCACAGTTAAGAAACAGGGTCCAGAAGGACAACGAGACGCTGCAGGAATTTGAAGCGGATATTGCCCGGCTGGTGAGGAACGCCTACCCATCGGTCACCGACTATGTCTACGAGAGTTTGGCTGTCGACAAATTCCTGGATGGACTTCGGGACCCAGAGACACAACAAGCAGTGAAGCTCGCCCAGCCGAAAACGTTGGGAGACGCATTATCTCAGGCCATGGAGTTTGAAGCTGTCAGGCTGTCTGTACGGGGCAATGCGCGAGTTCGAGCAGCAGGAGCAGAGCCTAATGTGGTAACCAGCGTCGAGGACATAGTGACCAAAGTGTTGGATGCTCTCAGGACCCATAAGAAGGAGATACGCTGTTGGGGCTGCGGCCAGCTTGGACACCCTAGAAGCAAGTGTCCAACCCGTAACGTCAAAGCCCCCAGGAAGGCCATCAGAGTTGTGTCAATAGGAAGCAGGACAAACAGCTTCTACGTTGATGGGATGGTGAACGGGCAGCTGCGAAGCCTTCTAGTGGATACCGGCGCGAGCATGACAATCTTGAACTCCAAGACACTTCCAGCTGAGAAGATCTTACCAACAACTTGGGCATTACGGACGGCAACGGGACAGCCAGCCAAGGTCTACGGGGAGACAGATGCCACCTTCCACATCGGGGATCAACATCTGCAGCACCGCGCTCTCGTGGCAGAGATCGATGAAGATGTTATATTGGGCATGGACTTCATGATCGCATACGGGATCAAGCTGGATATGTCGAGAGGTGTGATGACGCTGGGAGACGAGGAAGTCATACTTCGGCAGGAAAAGGACTTCTGCGCACGAGTGCTGCTTCCAGAAGACACCACTTTACCGGCACGGAGCCAAATCGTGACGCATGGGACGGTCGAAGGCCATCTACCCGCGGGTCAATGTGCACTACTCGAACCTGGAAGGCACGAAGAACAAGAGGTTGGACGCGGCGTACTGGTTGCTAGGTCTCTCATCAAGATCGGACCTACCACTCCAATTCGGCTAATGAACCTGAACAGCTTCCAGGTAACGCTGAAGAAAGGAACACCGGTCGGGGAGTGTACCACCGCTACTTCAGTGGTTCGTCAGCTGCAACGTCATCCCACCGAGCTTCGAGGGCTCCCAGAGGAACTAAAAGGATTTGTGGATGAATCATGTCGCGACCTTTCACCTGAACAGAGCGAGGAGGTGAAAAACATGATTACCCGATGGCATGACGTCTTCGAGATCGGACCAGGACCACGGGGCAGAACGGATATCGTCCAGCACAAGATTGACACTGGGGATGCGAAGCCCATCCGACAGGTTCCGCGGAGGCTGCCGTTAGCCAAACGGGAGGACGCCGAGGAGATTATAAAGGAGATGGCGGCTGACAGTGTCATTGAGCCTTCGAGTAGCCCCTGGATGTCTCCTGTTGTATTGGTGAAGAAGAAAGACGGCACAACGAGGTTCTGCGTAGACTACCGTCTTCTGAACAATGTCACCAAGAAGGACAGCTATCCGCTTCCCAGGATTGACGATACGCTGGACACCCTAGAGGGGTGTAAACTCTTCTCTACTTTGGATCTCCGCAGTGGATATTGGCAGGTTGGATTGGCACCTGAGGATAAAGAGAAGACGGCGTTTTCAATTGGCACTGGGCTCTGGCAGTTTACAGTAATGCCATTCGGGCTTTGCAATGCTCCTGCCACATTCGAGAGGCTGATGGAAAACGTGTTGAGAGGTCTCTCTTGGGAGGTATGCCTGGTATACCTAGACGACATCATTGTGCTGGGAAAGTCCTTCGATCACCATCTGAAGAACCTGGAGAAGGTCTTCGAACGACTGCGTGCAGCGAACCTTAAGTTGAACCCGAAGAAGTGTAATCTCTTCCGAAGGCAAGTCAACTACCTGGGGCATATTGTGTCAGACAACGGAGTTGCTGTTGACCCAGAGAAGATAGCAGCGATCACCAACTGGCCAGTACCTCGAGATAAGCACCAGGTGAGAAGTTTTCTCGGGCTCTGCACCTATTACCGGAGGTACGTGAAAGGATTCGCTAACATCGCAAAACCTCTTACCAGACTTACCGAAGAGAAAAGGTCTTTCCATTGGGATCACGAGTGCCAGGCATCCTTCGAGGAGCTGAAGAGCAAATTGAGTAGTGCTCCTATTCTGAGCTATCCACGTCCCGAGGGCAAGTTCATACTTGACACAGATGCCAGCAACATCGCCATTGGAAGTGTCCTCTCTCAGCTCCAAGACGGAGAAGAAAGGGTGATTGGATATTTCAGCAAAGCACTCTCAGCTCCGGAACGCAACTACTGTGTCACAAGGAAAGAGCTCCTGGCAGTAGTAAAATCCATAGAGCACTTCCATAAATATCTATACGGAAGAACGTTCCTGCTGAGAACGGACCACGCGGCTCTAATGTGGCTGCTGCGATTCAAGTCACCGGAGGGACAAGTGGCGAGGTGGATCGAGCGCCTTCAAGAGTACGACTTTGAATCTGCTCATCGTTCTGGAACGAGCCACAGGAATGCGGATGCGCTGTCAAGAAGACCATGTGAAGATGAAGAATGCAGGCATTGTTCCCGACAAGAAGAGAAGCAGGGAACAGTATTGAGGACAACGGTTGTTATCGACAGTTGGCGGGACACAGAGGTGTCAAAGGAACAGGACGAGGACCCGGACTTAAAACAAATAAAGGAATGGAAAATATCGGGGCGAGGAAGACCGACCTGGCAGGATGTGGCTCCAATGTCGAAGAATGTAAAAACGTACTGGGCCCAATGGAACTCCATTGTAGTGGACAACGGGCTGCTGAAACGGGCATTGGAGAACGCGGAAGGAGATCAGCGTAGGCTACAGCTCATCGTTCCAAGGAATAAAGTGCCCGAAGTGCTTAGGGAACTACATGACGGTGTAACTGGCGGCCATCTTGGAGTTCACCGGACATTGGAAAAAGTTCGTGAACGCTTTTACTGGGCAAACCTTAAGGACGATGTGTTGGACTGGTGCAGGCGTTGTGCGACTTGTGCGGCTTCTAACGGACCAACAAGAAGAAAGAAGGCCCCTATGAGGAAGTACAACGTGGGAGCACCGTTCGAGAGGATAGCAATCGACATCGCTGGCCCTTTCCCTGTGACAGACGAAGGCAACCGATATATTCTCGTGGCCATGGACTATTTTTCTAAGTGGGTGGAAGCGTATGCCCTTCCGAATCAAGAGGCAGTCACGGTTGCAGACGTACTTGTGAAGCAGCTCGTCAGCCGGTTTGGAGTACCCATGGAACTTCACGCTGACCAGGGAAGAAACTTTGAGTCTGCAGTCTTCTCCGGGATGTGCGAAGCACTGGGAATACGGAAAACCAGGACAACACCTCTTCACCCTCAATCGGATGGCATGGTGGAGCGCATGAACAGGACAATGGGTCGATATTTGTCTAAAGTGGTCTCCGAGCATCAGCGAGACTGGGACCAGTATCTTCACTTGTTCTTGTTAGCCTACCGGAGTTCAGTCCATGAAGCAACGGGGCAGACCCCCGCAAATGTGGTGTTCGGCCGAGAACTTCGTTTGCCTTGTGATCTGAAATTCGGGTTCAAGCCTAATGAGGAAGTGGCCGGAGAGGAGTACGTCACGAATCTACGGAAGCGGATGGATAATATCCACGAAAAGGTTCGTGCAAACATCCAGGGAGCCAGTGACAGAATGAAGGAGCGTTACGACATCAGGGCAGAGAAAGGTGGATTCCAACCTGGAGATTTGGTCTGGCTACATGATCCTCGAAGAAGGCGAGGCTACTCACCTAAACTTCAGAACTCCTGGGATGGCCCGTTTGAGATCATCAATAGGATAAACGACGTCATCTATAGGATCAGAAAGCAGCCAAAAGGAAAACCCAGGGTAGTCCATTTTAATAGACTGGCCCCATACAAAGGAGACCATGGCCCGACAAAAGACCAGCAAGTCAGGTACCTCAACAACGTGGAGGCCAGTAAGGTATCAGTTGCACAACCTAAGGTACAAGGTTCCCGTGGAGTAACTCAGGCAGTATACAGAGATATCTTCTCGTTACCCGCGGACTATTCTCTGGCCCATTGTGTAGCCGAAGATCTGAGGACTTCCCGAGGGATTGCAACCGTCTTCAGGAAGAAGTTTGCTGGAACTGAGGAACTGGAACGCCAAGGACCACGCGTCGGGAAAGCACTCCACCATACGCACGAAGGACGACACCTGTTCTACTTAGTTACCAAGTGTGCTACTGATCAGAAGCCCACATATGACGCACTGCGGCGAAGCCTCGACGACCTGCGGAGTAAGCTTCTGAGACTGCGTGTCACCAAGCTCGCGATCCCTAAGTTGGGCTGTGGATATGACGGCCTGGAGTGGAAGGTTGTCAGGAACATGCTTGAACAGATATTCGCCAACTCTGGAGTCGCCATATTGGTGTGCACGTTCAACCCCTGGAAAGGAAATGCGTCTCCATCGAGGGAAGCTCATGACCGCCCGATTTCTCCGGACTATGCTCTGGGGCAGAGCACTTTTAAGGAGGGGGCAGTGTTACGGTCAGAGCGGAAAGTAGGACCGGCTTCTGATCTGCCTAGAGCGGATTAGGCAAACAATGGGATTAAGCGGAAGGGATTATAGAATGGCGTGGAACCTTCTAGATCGGTCTAGGTGGTCCTCGTCCGTGTTCCGAGTAATGCCCCACCACGACCTACCTTGCCTATATAAAAAGGACAGCGTTGTCGGCCGCGGCAGTCAGTAATAAGAGTAGTAATAAGACGAGTCAGTAGTAAGCCAGTGAGTAGCAGTTGTTAACTAGTGGCAGTTTGTGTGAGTTAGTTAGTGTTAGTATCAGTCTGTATTAAGTGCTTAGTGAGCAACAGTGACAATTAGTGGCCGTGTAATAAGTGTAATAGACTGTGTGGCAGTTTGTCATATTTGGAGAGTCTTACGGTCGGTGGACTTTAGTTAGCGAACTGTAAGTGTTAATTTGTAATTGTAAACTATAGTGTAATATTATTGTATTTGTACAAATTTATATAAATAGTTTAGTTACTTGTATATTATCTTAGAAATTAGATAACATTTAGTAGAATATTGTTACTGTAAATTGATGTTAGTTTAATAATTTAACTGTTTTAAATAATCGCATTGTATTCTTTCTAATTTGTTAATAAATATTAGATTATTGAATTAAGTAATAGTTTAGTCCATTTTACACCCAGTAGCCCGTAACAGTATGTTAATTTAATAATTAATTTCATCGGATGTTCTGAACAAAATTAGATATAAAACAGCTAAAATTAGATTTTGAAAATATATTAATTACCTTTTTTTAAATTAAACTATTAATTTACAGCTTTTTAGGAAATTTTTACATCAATCATATTGGCAAATATTTTTCTGACAATGACCGAGTTATCGCAGTTATGACTTCCACTTTGGTGAACATTATATAATGGAGAATCCATTCTGTCAATATCCGACGGGTCTTTGTCATTGACATTGACATCCTTTCCTCAATAAGATGGAATTGACCCGATTTAGTGAGTGGTTTCGAGATTTACCAATTGAAACAAGTTCTGTTGAGATATTGGTCTATCAGTATAATGTGTTATGCTATTGTCTAAGTAAGTAATGGATTTGTCATGTTTCGTGTTGGATTTCTTAGGCGGGTTTTTTGTTTAAGCTTTGAAATAATTCTACTAGGTTAAGTTGGTTAGTGAGGTCATTATGTAGAGCGATGAGTTTCTGTGCTGAAGGGCCTCCTGGCTCACCCAGGATCCATACTCTGGGTACCCTATATTAGGGGAAAACACGGCGGTTAGCGTGTCCACGGCCAAATCATCTCTCTAAACAATCCTTTTCTAAAAACATTAGGGTTTGTACTATATACTTGTTATATGTAGCTATGTTTAGAATGCTAGGGATATTTAAATACACCTGTGAAAGGTTCCCCAGTCTTCTGGTATCTCTAGTTACTCAAATTTTTCAAAGTATCTAAACCTGAACAAGGAGAAATGGCACAGTTGTTATCAGTACAGTAAAGGCTAAAGATTAAGCACTCACATACAACGAAAAACTTCCTTTTTGTATGTAGATGTGTATAATTTTGTAACTAAGATCACTACACAATTAAAGTAGAGCTATTTTATCTGAAGTAAAATGATCTGTGTTTACTATAAAGA
Source organism: Troilus luridus (assembly GCA_964056705.1). Classification (NCBI taxonomy): domain Eukaryota; kingdom Metazoa; phylum Arthropoda; class Insecta; order Hemiptera; family Pentatomidae; genus Troilus; species Troilus luridus. The sequence continues at coordinate 66,637,028 of OZ057415.1, forward strand.
TTGATTATTATTATAACTTTTGGAAAAGAGGGGGATATGTTTTTTAATCAATTACTATATAGTATTACTGTACCTCAGTTACAGTAATATAACTTATAATATACTTATAATGATCTCAGGGTAGCATCCCATATTATTATTTTAAAACAGATCAGATCAAAGAATCTTACCTTTCCCTGACATCATTGTTTGGACAATTGAGGCCAACTGTACCTTAGACTCTTCATTTAGTGTTACTGTCTCTTGTTTATCAAGTTGTTTAAACAGTCTTAGATCTTATCCTTGCTAATTATTTAATATTGCTGCCTAATCACTTATTATGGCATTTAGTTATCTATAAACTAAATACCATCTTCAATAATCTGGGTTGCTCCCACTCCTTTTTAGCCTCTAGGAGAAGCGAGACCGAATCCATTTTGGTTTAGCCTTCGATTGGCTTTGGCAGGAGCTTTGACCTCACGACGCTTTTGCATAGGCCAAGGTGTTCCTACGCTGCTTGCCTTAGTGTTAGTCTTATCTCACTGTTCCTTATTTATTGATTCATTAAGAATAATTAGTCAAAATTTAGCAATAATTTAGCAAAATTAAGGTAAACATTTAAAGGCCTAAATCTTGCGATATAAATTTAATCTATTATCTTTGATTTCTCAAAAGCCGGGTTTGGTGGGAATAATGTCTGTCATGAAAAGATTGATATAGTGTTACGGGCTACTGGGTGTAAAATGAATTAAACTATTAATAAATTCAAAATAGTAATATTTATTAACAATTTAAAAAGAATACAATGAGATTATCTAAAACAATTAAATTATTAAACTAATATGAATTTACAATAACAATATTCTACAGATTATAACCTTTGCCTAACTGTTATCTAATTACTAAAATAATATACAAATACTATAAGATATTACTAATACTAAATTACTATTTACATAAATTTGTACAAGTACAATGATATTGCACTATAGTTTACAACTACAAATTAACACTCACAGTTCGCTAATTAAAGTCCACCGACCGTAAGACTCTCCATATATGACAAACTTACACACAGTAATAAGCAGAAACAGTTTATTAGACTCTCGTACTGTCACAGTTCACTGATACCCTGAGTTGGCGAGAGTCACTTATCGCTTATTACTCATACGGACTGTCACCGTCCACTGTCACTGACTGATACTAACTTTACTACTGACTGGCATTTTATATACGCAAGGTTGGTCGGGGTGGGGACACCTAGAACATTCCAAGAATTGTCTCGCCAATTCGAGATGGTTCTCGATCTTTCTAATCTTATAATCCCTTCAGTCGTCCTAATTCTTCCGGGCCTTTCTCTCGGACCGTAACAATAGGCTACTGCTCAAATCAATACATTAATATCATTATGGATGATTATATAATGAAATTAATTTCAAATACTTAAATAAATTGAAATCACATTCAAATAGTAAAAATATTTCTAACCAAAACCTTTAGGACAATGACACAAGCACCTACGCAACGTTACATAATTCTGCACAAATACCTCTGCCCAATGTCAAGGAATACATAACAGCATATAAACGGTTTCGCAGCAAGTTCCTATGTAGTTCTTATATATTTCTTCAGTAAGAAAAAAAAAAGTTGGGCAAGTTTAGATGTTGGAAAAGAGCTGAACGAGAGATCTCCATGAACGATTTGAATGGAGACTGGAGAATTGTCACTAAGTAAATCTCATTCACATATCTACCATCCCCGGTCATTTTAAATATTTATTTTGTAATCATATTGGTTAGTTATCATTAAAAAAACAATATATAAATAAAAAAAGGTGTAACACAAGAGCCTAATGAAGGATCTTTGTTTCCATACTACCCTTTTTCTATATCAATGGTTATGCAGGGTGTGTATTTCCCAGATATCACGCTCAACCGCCTGGTCTTTCCCCAATTACTCAATTGATAGAGGATGGGTGAGCCGAAAGAAGGTTCCAATATCCCACAGGGTATATCACCGGCTGTAAAGAGATTTAATAATTTATCTGCCAAAGTCGGGTTTGAACCAGTAACCTTCGACTTTGCAACTCAGCACTCTACCCACAACTTCGCTCCACTATTATTATCATGATAAAAAAATGATGGTTCTTGATAGCGGGTTTCGTAGATATGGAATATTAATGGCAGCTTTGCGAAGTTTCTTCATGCTATGGTAGCCTATAATCGTAGTGCACGTAATGCCTTTTTATAACCCCTCTATCGATTCCTAGCTTCAAGCACGACCTCAAATGTTGACATAGGAAACGAACGAGTGTCCGACATGCGATCGAAACGGTCAGGGAATCACGTTTTGCAATTCAATACTGAACTGCATAACGTTAGTAAGGGTAGGAACGTTATGTCAAATTGGCACTTCTGAAGTACTTTTAAAACTGTTATCTGTTTTTGTGTTTGTTTTGTTTTTTTTCTTGAAAATATTATTAATTGAAAAATATAGGGTCACATGAGGTGTAGTGGTTAGCAAAAATGTCGCGGGTTAGCAGCTCGCCAATTGGCCTTAGTATTTTTTAAAAGGATGTGAAAAATCCTTGGTTATGCCGTCCTTCGGAAGGGACGTAAAATGGTCTCGTTAAGTCGTAATGATACCTATATATAAAAAATTAGGACTCCCACTGTAGCATGATCCGTTTAGCCAATAGTACGTTAAGTGACGTTAAATAAATAAACAACATTTGAAAATTTAAGATTTTAATAATAAAACAACAAAAATTTTGTTTTGACCACAATATCTTTGTTTAATGTCAGGAGGAAGGAGTGTAGATAAAACTAAGGGCGTTGTTTTATCATAGATAGCGATGAACACTATTATGTTTACATAATTTCTGGACTTTAATGATATGCGCTTCCTGTTTCTCTATAAATTTTATTAGTTTAAAACTTACAAAATATCATTTATTTCAATCTTTCCTTCATCCCCCAAAAAAAGATATTTCCGCAGGCAGTCCCTTCGAGTCAGATCCTCCAAGGCGTCTGAAAAGAAGATGGTTTCGCCACCTTCTAACTTAAATCTGTTATTTCAGTACCACCAGTCTGTGTGTTGTTTATTTACTTGCCATTATTTACCATAATAATTACTTGCTCCATTCATTAATAATATGCGGGTTTTTTCTACATTTTTCAGGCTATTGTAATACTTATTTATAAAAGGTAACTGTAATTAATTAAAATCACTGTTCTTTAAACATGTAAAGGTAGTCCGGAACATGTATTCACACTTATGCTGCTTGTATGTGTAAAATTGCAAATAAAGTTGGTTCTTTTTTGTTTTGTTTTTCATTAATAATAAAAAAATATATATTCCACAATTTATTAGTCGCTTTATTAGTAAAATCATTTTTAACTTCATTTAATGGTTTCATTGAAAAAATATGTTTATTAAAAAATGTTTTCAAATTATGTATCTGTATAAGATTTTTTTTTTTTACAGGTAAGTTCAGATGACACCTACGATTAAGTTCCAGAATAAGGATAAGTGCTGATTTGTTTACACTTACGTTTAGACCATAATAATCATCTTTGCTCTTTTTACTGATTGGGTAATGAGTGAATGACTCACATTAATATCGAATATCTTTAATTCCAAATAAATAACATATTAACTGATGGCCTTTTTTTTATATCGGTTGGGATTTAAGTAGTCGAATTATACTTGAGAAAAACAGAAATCATTGTAAGAAATTCTTACTATTCCTTTTCTTCTCCTTTCTCGAAATGTTAGTAACTCATTTTTATTTCTTTTAATTGTTTTAAGTTGTAATTTCTAGACAAAATAATTTATTGACTCAAATTATTACGTTCCTCCGATATTCGTATTTATTTATGTTTTATTTTTATCTGAAATTAAGAAGCCTAAAATAAATGGATAGAGAAACTTTCCTTATTTATATATATATATATATATATATATATATATATATATATATATATATATATATATATATATTAAATATGAGAGCGGGGTAGCTCAGTGGTAGAGTGCTTTTCAGAAGGTCCCGGGTTCAAATCTGGCTAAGGCAGATAATTTATTAAATCTCTTAAAAACTCTATTTACTCTCTTATTATAATTATCTGTTATGATAATTTATTTAATCTCTTGGGACTTAATGGGATTAGAAGACACACTTGGGACTCACAATGAAGTGGCCTCCCTGCACAACCGATGTCCAAGAAACAGTACTGTCTCTACTATGTACTGAACCCCAGACCCTTCATGGATTGTAGTGGTACAGGTTTTTTAAATATGTATGGAGCGGAGTGGCTCAGGGGTAGAGCACTGAGTTGTCATGCCGAAAATCATGTTTCAAATTCCGCTGCAGGCAAGGCTTTTATTTATCCTGTTAACAGCCGGAGATGGATCATATCGGATCCAGGACTCTCCTAGGGCTCAGCCAGCCTCTAATAGTGGGTATATGGTGGCAATAGTAGGGTACTCAAAATTAGGGAGAAAATCTGGTAGTTGATCGTGATCTAGGTCAAATCACCTCCCTGCACAACCGTGGTCCATGAAACAGTACTGTCTCTACTATGTACTGAACACCAGTTTCAGTTCAGCCAGTTCGGTTTTACACGAAGGGAATTTTGACCCAATTTAATTGCCAAATGCAAGTAAATATTTGCCAATAGTATTGAAGTATATTGATCACGAAACACCTGACCACTTTGATTTCCTCCGAGATAAGGCATTAATTTTTTATAATCACAAACAGATATTTCACAATTATTTCTTCCTTCTCTTTCGGTAAAAAAATTATTTTTTCTTCTATCTCCATGTAAGCTACCTCACAGAAAATTGGACCGATAACATTCCTAGGGCTACATACATTGAATCCTCCACCATGTCCAAGGACCCAGATAGTTTTTTTGGTATCTGTTCCGCAGGTTGTCCCTTCGAGTTGACTTTCAGCAAGTTCTAGCCGTTTATTCGTTTTGTTTTTAATATTTTTCAAAAAAAAAAGTTATCGTAGCTTTAGTATAGAAAAGAGAATTTAAAAATGAGTTGTGAGTAGATTTTAGTAATCATTTCATTAAGAAATGATGAAATGAAGTTTCAACTAATATTTCGAAGTATAAATGATATCAGTTTGTTGAAATGTTTATTCCTGAAAAAAATGATTACCGAAGTATACACAATTCCCATATTTACATTCTCTTTTCCTTACCAAACCTCATGATAAATCATATTTTTGGAAAGTATTAAAAGGGAAACGAATGATAAATTAAAATTTGTTGTGGCTCAACTCTAAGCGACAACCTGCTGAATAATTATCCTTTTTTTCTTTTTCAAGTGGCCTAAATAATTTTTAATATATTACAATTTTACAAAAAAATATACTTTAAAATACCTTACTTTATTACCTAAAATGCGATTTACCGATTTACAAAAGACCAGTTTAATAAGAATAAACTATTTCTATTGTTCATTCAAACTTGCTTACTTAAAATAAAACCAATTTTAGTTTTATAACCTGTATTTCTTTGCAAATGCTTTGTTATTTAATTTGTAAAACATTTCTGACTTTAGCCTTTTTGATTCAAATTAAATGGCACATAACTTATTACCCCAAATAAATACCAACCAATATTATACAAGCTCTACTATTAATGATAGTAATGAATTAAATTTGTATAGTTACAGCTAAAAAAAAAAAAAAGAAGTATAACTACAACCCGTGAACGGGTCTGGGGTTCAGTACATGGTAGAGACTGTACTGTTTCATGGACAGCGGTTGTGCAAGAAGATGATTTTTCCCCATTATTTTGGGTACCCTATTTTTATAATATTTTATAGAGGCTGGGTGGGCCCCAGGAGGGTCCTAGATCCTATATGATCCATCTCCAGCTGCAAACAGACTAAGTAAAAGTCATGGCCTGCAGCGGGATTTGAACCAGGATTTCCGGCATGGTAACTTAGTGCTCTACCCCTGAGCCACTCCGCTGCCTATATTTACAGATATTAATTCACAAATAAATTTTAATGATAAATTGTATATGCGTGTGTATATTAATTGTGTCTTAGATTTAGAAAGAATTGCTATTTGATTTTTATGAACTTCAGCCATCTTAGCATCTTGTTAAGATCGTATATAATCTTAATTCCGTAAGAAAATAGTATATATTTCTTATTGTTTTATGAAAACTTTTATTTATATGATTTATTTAACTTTTAAAAATGATTAATTTGTATTTTGAATTGAGTTTCTTTGGTGAGTTTGCACTTAAGATTAACAATATATCTGTTAGTTAAAAAATAGATATTTAATTTCATCATTTGATCGTTATCAGTAAACTCACTCCTATAAATATACTACAGTGATATAATTTTACAAAGGATATTGTTGAGGAAAATGTGCGTGCTAGAGATTTATGTGTTATACAGGAAAATCCACTCTAGGGAAATAAAGCCTGAGGTAAGAATTTTGGTTCAATTAATTTCAACATTGTTATAACAATCATTACATAAACACGTATATCTGTACATATATATACCATCGTCTTTCATATGATCATAATCTTGTGTAAAATGCAAACCTTGTTGGGGCCACATCAAATTTATTTTTCATTATCTTTTCTACCTCATTCCCTCAGATGAGGATATATCTGATACTTATATATACATATGATACTGATACATATATATGATACCTCATACATTGAAGCTACTTACATAAACAGTTAAAGGCCTTTCTTTATAGGGAAAACTTTAATGAAGTTTTCTCTAAAGGGGCCCTTACACGATCAATATTACTGACAGTATAGTCAGATACTGTAAGTAATATTGATCGCGTAAGGGCAATACTGATGTACTGAAGTAGGGTATTGATGAGTGATGGTTCACTCCATCATTCCTTAGTTCAACCCGGCGTAGGGGAGGGGATACTGACAGTATTACTGCATACATATCGTGTATGCCCGTTTCTTTCATTCCTCAGTATTTTGTAGCTCTTGAGTGCGCACATCGACAGATTTCCGATGCAATAATGAAACATAGCCACATTTTTCAAAATTTAAAAATGATTTATGTAATGTTTTTCTTATAACAGCAGGGTGGAATATAATTTAATACGTAAAATTGTGTATTGTATATGGAAAAAAATTATATTTTTCCCAGTGTCTAAATGAGAGCTTCACAGGTTTTATCACAAGCCGGATGATAGAGAAATTACCGTTGAAAACTTTTAAGTCCTAGATCCTATATGATCCATCTCTGGCTGCTTGCCTACTTAAATGCTTAATAATTCTTTAGAATTCCCTCATTAATAATCCCACTGAGACATAAATTCCTAACGATCCGACTCATCACGACGAAAGCCGAGTTAAAGAGTTATTAGCGATCGTCCTTGCTAAATTCACAAACTGCCGATAGCTCCGTCCGACCTTCGCCCTGACGATGTGTGGACTCCCTGTTCCACCATGGCCTAGTCCTTCTAGATATGAATAAGGAAGGAGAGGTCTCCGATAAATTACTGCCACGGAGTTAACTAACGGAGCAATCTACTGGAGGATGTTGTCCACTCCGTTAATTGAACGTATCCATCAACGATATTAACGGAACATAAATGAAGGATATTCAATAACTCGAGTTATTTCCCCTGAAAAAGTAATGGGTTATGAGTTATATTTATTTATGGAATATATTGCACTTTTAATACAGAAGAGTATAAGATTATTTTATTCATACAGATATAAGTGGGGCTCAGAACATGATAGAGACTGTCCTGTTTCTTGTACAAGGCTTCTGGAGAGAGATGATTTATCCAAGATCTCGTAAACCGCCAGATCTTCATATTATTTTGGGTCCCCATATTATAGAGGTTGGGTGAACTCCAGAAGGATCCATCTCCTGCTGCTAACGGCTTAAAGAAAAGTCTTGCCAGCTGGGGGATTTGAGCAGAGGATCTTCGACTTGGCACCTCAGCGGTCTACCACTGAACCACTCCGCTCCCCATGTACAAATACCAGTAACAACCAGTGAAGTAATATTTTACATTCATAAGAAAATACTTCATATAAATACGTCACAGAATCGTAAAATATTATTCCACTGTTGATTACTGCTACTTATTTATCTCTGCTCTGTATATAAATGATACCATGTCCAAAAAAGAGGAAATATTTTAGGTAAATTGTCACAAATAAATACTAAGTTCAATACTTCCGATTACTTATTAATGCCAATAATATTGTGAACGATTCAGCCAATTCGTCAAACTTCCTTATTATCAGAATTCAAGATCATAACGTAAAAACTTATTTAAAAACATTCGAGTAAAGTAGATAACAATATAAACATATAATGCAGTCAAGAAAAAAATTACATATATACTTTTTTTCGTTATAAATACAACCTAGCTTTGGAATAAATAAATAAAAAAATCTACAAAAATATTAATATAATAAAAATCACGTGTTTTATTTATATTTTCTTTATTCGTTATATTTATATTAATGCATTTTTTATATTCCTATTTGTTTTTCGTGTAACACTACAACCCATGAAAGGTTCTTTGGTTTGGCACGTCGTAGAGACTAATGTTTCCAGGGAAGTGATTTGTCCTATATCACGCTCGACCGTCAGATTTTCCTCTGATTAAGGGTACCTGCTATATAATGCTGTGTAACCAAAGGGATGGTTTCCAGATCCCCAGTTACATCCCCGGCTGTTGACAGATTAACAAAATTACCTGTTATGTTAATATAAATGGACTGTTTTTCAACATAACGTTGTTTAATTCATAACATTTCGTTTACCATATTTAATTTTTATCTTTTATTTAGTGCAGTTACTTAGGCAGCACTACAGCCCTGATGAATAAGTGGCTAAGTCGATTTTTTTCCGAAATGAGCCCTTGTACTTCCCTAAGCGGGATCGTGTGATCCTCGCACAGCACAAGTGTCAAAGTCAGGCATTGACTGGAACTGGAGTTATTGCTTATGTTATGGCTCCATTTCACGCAAAACCTACGATTTTTCTTCCCTCAGGAATAATATTTACTAGTGAAATAAGGAGTGGGGCGGCTCAGTACCACTGCACTGAGTTACCGTGCCGTAAGTACCGAGTTCGTATCTGTCTGTTGCAGATAATTTATTTAATATGTTAACAGCTGGGAATGGATCCTGTGGGATCATGAGACCACCTTGATGCTCACCCTGCTTCTGTAAAGTGGGTATCAGTAATTGAAGGAAAACCTGGCGGATCTTGGACAAATCACCTCCATGCACAACCATTGCTCAGGAAAAAGCACAGTCTTTACCACCTACTGAAAACAAGAACCTTCATGGGTTGTAGTACTCCTGATTTTTGTTTTTTTTTGTAGTGGAATATAATAGTATCCGACTGTAATACTGAAATATAAATTTTATTTTTGTCTGGCTGTGTGTTTTTTAAAATGTAACCAGATTCGTATTAGGGAAGTAAATATTCATTACCGGTGGTAACGATTACGCTAAGATTTCTCCTACATAATTGACCCTCAAGACTGTATTTACATAATGAACTTGAATACCAGTAAGCTAAGTTGTCGAAGGTGAAGTGAAATTATGGCCAAATATGTCCCTTCATCGAAATAACCGTCGGAGACCCATTAATTAACTTTCCCTCCAATGGTCCTGGTTCTTATTGAAATAGCAAAGGTTGGATTTCAAGAAGTCCATTGGCTTTCAGGACTTCACCACTAAGGAGCGATCATTGAGAACTTTCACTTTCACCGCAGCTAACATAGCCCAAGTTGATTACCCCCAGATGATAGCAATTCCCATATTATTTTCCTCTGCGTTTCTCCATTATCGCTAATTGAACCCTGGACTCAACGGTTTTCCTGAAACTGTACGTGAGTCGACATGGCACAGGATGCAGATGCTGTGAAGTTTTGACAGCAATTAAAACTAAAATGCACATAGATAACACAGAGATAACGCACTTTGTGCTTTTTTGTTTCCACGATACGATAGAGAGCGTCGTAGCTCAGCGGTAGAGCACGGAGGATCCCGGAGGTCCCTAGTTCATATCCGGGTGCAACAGATAAATTATTAATTCCCTTAACAGTCACAGAAAGGCCCTAGGTAAACTCTCCTGAGCTCGATCAGGCTCTAAAAAGTGGGTACCCTTGTTTGAAGGAAAAACTTGGCGGTTGAGGGTGATCTTGGAGACTGGGAGGGACAAATCTCTAACAACCGTTGCCCTACAAACAATTCAGTCTCAAATCGCCATATCAAAATATTTCACTTCTATATTTACAAAAATGGAAAATCACACCTAAAACTTTCTAAAACAGACGTAATATTTTTAGTAAATCAATCCTGTTTGTAATATAAAATTGATAGGAATTTTAATGGTTGGCCTAAACGTCTCACATACTTAAATATTTTATAAATGAAGCTTCTTCTGTGAGGACCCAAATGACAAACAATTCTAAAAAACCCTATTCGACGAGTTCAGGATCAAAAGCTGATAATTCCTAAATTTCAAAAATTGACTTTTTTCGCTCATTTAGTGTGTAAGACGACACTTTTCCATCTAATTGCTCATGGTCTTAGTTCGGTATTGAACCTGAAGATTCGGAAGCACTAAACAACGGAGTTATCCGATCCTGAACGCCTCATTTGTTCTATATTATCAGTGGTGTTATGAGTTCATTCTTCACGGTCGGCTATCAAAACTGTGGAACAGAGATGTAATCTTGCAGTTAAAATTGGCACAATTCAAGTTGTCAAAATCATCCGTTCATAATTTGACATCGCATTAATGCAATCGGTGTGAAATTCTCATAAACAATTTAACCGTGGGAGTCATCAAGAAGAATGGTAATGTGCTCATTTGTTGGTTAATGGAACTTATTCAAGTAAAATTGATGTGGGAACTTAGGTTATTTTAGGGCATTCATCATTTTTTAGTTGATACATTTTTTTCCCCAGTGGAAATGGCGTAACAAACAATTTATAACCTACTTGATCATTTCCTTTTTTTAGCATTATTGCAAATAGACTTTATTGTGATGCTTGAATGGAATGATTATAAGGTGGTAAGTTGAATGAAACTTATGTGTCCTTAAAATCCATTAATATCTCAAGGAAAAATCGCTGATCATCAACAGCTTTGAACTTCATATTTACAAATGCAAAAAGTAAATAAATAGTGGATCGAATAATTAAATAAGCAACCAGAGGTATTTGAGATACACTGCGGTGCAGTGGTTAAAACAAAACAGCCTCCAATATCCAATATCGGGGGTTCGGAGGCTGGCAAGTGGCGTTGCGATTTTCTGATGGTATTAAAAATTCTTTGTTATCTTCGAGAAGGATATGAAATGCGATCCCTAGCCTGAACGATGTCAGGTACTCGTTAAATACCATTATCGATCCGATAGGCAAATTTATCAGCTCCCACTGTTGCATCGATTATTCACACTAAGTGACGTTATATGAATAAATAATAAGAAACCATACTGGCTAAATCATTCCTGGGTCAAGTTCATCTGTTTCATAAAATTTAAGAAAAAATAAAACTTATTTTCTTTACTTATGTTACTTCAACTATAAGTTAATTAAAGATTCGGTAGATGGTTCCGTTGTATACCAAGTGTAAAGCAAGCAGAGGCATCATCGATTAGGTTAAGGGATTAATCTGGCAGTTGAATGTGCTTATTGACCAAATTAGCACCCTGCTCAACTGTTGCCTTAAAAACAGAAAGAATGTACTGTTTTCATGCCAACGGTTGCACATGAAAGTGATTTGTCAGTACGTATATTTCCCACCAGATTAATCCCTAAACCCTAATGAAGAGAAAAATAGCTACTTTACACAGTCTATGTGTACTACGGATGTGTTGAATTTATTAAACAGTACATTCCTTCGGCATCACCTTTGGCTGAGTGGTTAGCACAAAAACTTCGATGTTCAAGGTAGTGTGGGTTCGCAGCATGGCAGGTGACCCTAGTATATTTTAAGGAGTAAAAACCCTTGGTTATGGCGTCCGGTGTCAGATATTCATTAAAAAAAAATAGGGCTCCCACTGTTGCTTCGTCTGATTGGCCATAGTTGCATAACGTGACATTACCAACCAATGAATGCAAGACTCTTCTTAGATTATACTATTGTATATATTTTTTATTTATAAATGTATTTAATGATAAATAACTTGCTTGAATACAACCTGTGTGTGACAATATAACTAGTTACAGGAATAACGGAACGGATAATCCACACCTACAGTTAAATATGACCACGTTCGGCCCAGTTCCTCCAACAGGGTCTTGTGCACTTCGGTTGCGCACGTCTGGTCCATGAAGTTAGGTTTCAAAAAATGTTCTTCCGAATCCCAGAAAGGTTGTATCTGATTTATTATTTATGCCCCTATGAAAACGAATCTTAGAATGTTTGTATAATCATTTAACTTCACTTGCCGGTATGGCTTGTAACACTTATCGGTACTTGTGATAACACAGTGGGAGTCCTAATCTAGACCAATCCAGAGACCTTTAAGGATAGGGATCTTCAATCAGTACAAGCTCGGGACCACCGTTTTATACCCCTTCCAAAAGACAGGATGACCCAGGATTTTAGGATTTTTAGGGCCACCAGCCGGGCAGCGAATCCGCGATCTTGGGTATAGTAGTTTGTTATGATAAACACCACACCACAGGTCACCTCAAATCTCAGAATGAATATTAATAGATTGAAGTCTCTATAATAATTTAATACGCTTTTGTTTCTCCGATTTCCATTTTAAAATATATACTTCAAAAGACTCATACATGACTATAAGACCTATTTGGACTTATGGAGTAGAGCTTAGGTGCTCAACTAAGCCATCGAATTCCTCTCGTATCAATTCTTACAATTCAAAATCCTTCATAAAATCGTGAATGCTCCTTACTGTGTTACGAATAATGTCATCCATAATGACCCCAATGTCCCATTTGTTGCTGATTTAGTCCGAGCCCGATACCAGTCTTTTCATGAATAACTTCATTCCCACTCAAAACCAAAAATTTCAAACTTAGCTGCTTCTTCAATATCCTCCAAGATGTCTGAAAAGTAGATGGCCTCGTGACCTTCTTAGTTGAAATTGTTATTAATTACTACCAATGATTAGTTACTCTACTTGTCTTTAGCCAAGCTTCTAAGTATCACTCTAGCCATTTACTTGTTGTATTATTATAATACAGTTCTAATAAATTCATAAATAATAAATAAATACTTATACTCCCCTGCATCTTCCCGTACCTTACTGTTGTAATCTTCTATACCAATTTTAATGTTATTTAATCAGAGCTGTCACAATAGATTTTCCCAATGGATACTGATGAATGCAACATTGTGTAACGGCTACGATTTCATAGTCACTTTCATCTCCACTCATTGACCGTTACCCAGCGGTCCTATGTTTCACCCGGAAGATGTGGACTTGAGATGTTGCGGATCCGGAGGAATGGTATTGGGGGAATCCTTGCGTATTAAAAGCCAAAATAAATGGCATACATTGTAGTCAATTTAATATTTCTTAAATTTTTATTTATTCATGCTCTCGAACTCCCAAGCTGTTCATCCCATGACTAGATATGTTGCTAGAAGATAGATTCGATGAATAAGTAGGTATAGGATAGCCTGAACAATAGAGCTTCAGTTGTTCAATCAATTATCTGCTTCGCATAAAAGATACAAGGAGAAGTTGACATTGCCAAACCTTGAAAATATGTTCAGGTGTGTTTCCTATAAAACTTGATTTCCCCTAATTATTATTTAAAACTTACTACTGCACTTATAATAATAAGACCTTATCGCCTTGAAGAGAAAGTCAAAATTTTAGCAAACTAATATAGAACTTTCTTTGCGTGATCTTGATAAATCTTAATAAATCTTGATAAAGCTATGCATTTTTTTTTTTTAACACCCTACCTGCCATTTCTGGCATACGGGTTTCGGCAGTGGCGGGTTAGTGCGTTGGGTTTCCGCACGCCCGCCACTGCCAAAAATCTCTTTTTTTTAAAACCTTTATTCATAGTAAACTTTTACATCATCTGGGGGGGGGGGTCTTATTGTCTGAACCATACCCGATAACATTAATTCGGATTATCGACGCTTCACTGTACCTGTGAAATTCCTAATTTTAGCGAAACATCGTATCGTTCTTCCGTGCACAGAAATTATCCTTATATACAAAATATTAACGTTAGTGTTAAATAATAGTACACGCTACAAAGTCGTTTTTGGAAATTGGAACTCTTATTTTTTTCCTTTTAATTCTCTGAGGACAACTTCCACAGCAAAAGTTTCAGTTATTCAATCCATTATTAAGAAAACTTCGGAATTCCCAATTTGTGAAAACCGATTAGTATTAATAGATTTTTGCTTTTGTCTAACATCTGCCGTATACGTAGCAGCAGCTGCTTCTAACGTCACTCGTTACGTCACAGCTGTACAAGCCCTGGTGTTTAATAAAATTTTTATTCATTAATTTTTTCCTATGTTTTACTTCACTTAATACTCTTAGTCCCCTGACTCCCCAGCTAATGGCGGTCATCGAAATGCGAGAAATGATAAAGTTCTAATTTCCAAAGATTAAAATTTTTATTTCTGTGTTTATAATACATACGTAGTTCTTTCAGATACCTAGGGGTGATGCATATATATTTTATTTACAATTTTTGGGTGTACTTTGATCAAGGAGCTATTTAGCAATAATTTCTGATTTTTGGACTTAACATTTTGTTATCAGAATTTCCTAAACCACAGTAAACCATATAATATAACCAGTCTCTACAAAGTGAGACCCTAAAACAGGGGAAAAACCTGGCGGTTAAGTTTGATCTGGAACTTATCACCGCCCTGGACAACCGTTGTCTTAGAAACATTACAAAACCCAAGACAACCCATTACATTCATGGGTTGTAATGGTACAGGATTTTATCTGTATTTTACTTGTACCTAATTGTTTTTTCGTATTGGATATATCGACATTATCTAGTCCTACTGAATGCCAAACAAATGTGAAAGCGTCACAAACCTCAAGAAAGTAAATCCGATTTCGTTTTCAGTGAAGGAACGAAAGGAAATTTTTCGATGAAATGATTTACTGCAAACCGCGCTTACAAATAAATAAATATAAAACAGATCGTCATTTCTCACGTAATAATTTCTAATTTTTCGTAAATATATTTTATATTAACACTTGGATGGAATAATAAAAATATAGCAAGTGAAACAAAATTGTTGTAATTTATTTTTCATTACTACCGTCGATTAATTTGATATTTTCATTGGATTTTTCATATCATTATTTAAATAATTTTTTTTTTTTTTTACAAATTCAATCATGTTTAAATATTTACTCATTTCTATTATAAAAGTAAGGGAATGGGGAACGATATAGTTCAGCTGAGCTGCTATACTGAAAGTTACGGGTTCAAAATTGGCTGTGGCAGGATAAATATTTAATCTATTAGTTACGGATATATACTGTGTAATTTGCAGACCCATCTCGGGCTCTCCAGCCTCTATAATGTGCGTATCCTTCTAAGAAACATCACAGTATCTACCACGTTTCCCTTGTATTTTAAAAAAAATATGTGTTAAATTCTTTGCCTCTTTTTTTCTTACGTTAACTATATTCATACTTGATGGTAAAGGTTATTCTTGATTTTAATCATTTTTATCTTACCAAGTTGTCTCTCTCACATATCATTACATATTACCTAAGTGCACCTAATATCATCTCTAAATTACTCAATTACCTAATATCATTACCTATTACCTAACTGAGTCAACCCGCCGGGGGAGTGTGACATATATGGATTCATTTTAAGGCGATGAAAACTTCGGTTTTGTACATTATAAGTACTTCCTCTTTTAGAATCGATAACAGGAATCTATTTTTTCTAATATCGATAGTCTCTGCTAAGCCGGTAATGTAATGAGTTTAGTGCAGCGGAGTTGTACTGTAGTAAAGTGCTGAAGGTCCTGGGTTCAAATCGCCTTTAATGACAGATTTTCTTTTAATCTGTTGGATGCCGGAGAGAGACCCTATGAGATTTGTGACCCTCCTGGACCTCATCCAGCTTCTATAAAGTGGGTACCCAAAATAAGGGGTAAAATCTCCCTGCACAACCATTGTCCATGAAACGAAACAGTCCCTACTAGTACTGAACCCAAGATCCTTCATGGGTTATAGAGATACATTCTTTGTTTATATCCACCCTCACATTCCATCTCTTCCTTTTAAACCTTCCGTGTTTTGGAACTTTAAACCCACCGACAGAACATCTGCTCGACGCCAGGTGTTGCGGAGGACCATCCACCTGCTTTCAGCTTCTTCTCAACTACCTCGAACATCCTCAGTCCTTTATTCTTCAGCGGCCGAAGAAACAACAGGTCGTCCTTGGCCGGGCAATCACAGTGCAGGTGCTCCGTTTTGTTGAGTTCTATAATAGGGCGATTAGTCTGTCGTAAACAAAAAAATAAAAATAAACAAACTATGAAATAATTATTTGAAACCTTTCTCAGAAAGCTTAGGATTCCATTCCATTTCCTACGCATTTAAAGCTAGTAATATTGTTAATATAGCCACCCCGGAGGTAAAGGACACCACGTCACATTTTTATATTGTTTTAATTGTTCAGGAGAGCTAATCTTCCATAACATTGAACTATTGACTTGTTTTCATCGTTACTTATAGGAATAGCTTAAAGTAGATTGTTCGCATTATTACTGGCACTGATCAGTAATCAGAAGTGACTATAGTAGGTATTTATTTATGACAATTTACTCAAAATTATATATTACCCATTCTGTGCCCTTTACCTCCGGTTCACAGCTTTAAAAAAATTATCTTAATTTTAACTGTAAACCAAAAACAATAATTAAAGTAAACTGTAATTGTTTTGATTACTTAGTTATTCATAATTAAAATTATCATTTATTTAAGCATTTTTCGTAACCAAATTAAAATCCATTGTGCGTTACCTTTTTTGCTATTAACGACTCCCATCCATTTCCTAATTTATTGGATATTTCTTTTGAATTATGGTTATATTATAGAAAAGCGCTATAAGGTATGGTCTTAATAAATAAATATAAATAACTTTCATTAATAGCGTAAATAATAATAACAATTAAATGGGAAAGAGTAAATAATTAAAATAAAATAATAATAAGATAGCGAATAAAATGGAAAGGAAAGAAATAACAAGAACAAATAAAATACTTATAAATAAATAATTAGTTAGTAGACAGAAATAAATAATTAGATAACTACAATAATAGGCCCGCCCTAAGTTCATGGCCTAATGAATATTCTTAGGACATTATTGTTGCTGTTTTTTTCCTGTATTCCAAAAATTCCTTTACCTTGAATTGCAATAGTAACTAAATATTGTTAGTTAAAATAAATTATTCATCCGTTTCTTTTAGTGTGTTGACATACATCACTGTGTTATAATATTTTTCCCTAAAAATAAAAAAAATATCACTTTGCAATATAATACTGAAAAAAGTAAGATTTTTATTAATTAATCATATATTTAAATATTCATACAATTTCTGAAGTTAGAATTTATTTTGTGACTATAGTATATATAAAGAAATATTAATACCCCTCAAAAAATATATAGTTAACAACCGTAACCGTAACCGTAATTTATTTAAGTTCAGCCAAATTCTTAGAGTTATTTTTGTTAACCCTCTTCATAAAGCATTGACCCCTTTAACAAAATATTACTGATTTCTTTTTTAATTCCCTTAATTTCCTTAATAAATTAATTAGTTATTTTTTGTAATAGATTATAATAATTCATGATAATTTAATTATTGCATATAAATCAGTGTCTTTACTGACTATTATGTACAAGCAACAACATTTCTGGACACCTGCATTCACCACAAGTTCCTTTGTGAAGAGATTATTTCAAGAAAGCTTGACGAACCACTGGTCCGTTCTTCCTTTCCTACTATTCAGTACTTTTATAAATAAAAGTGGTAAATAAATATCATGCTAACGTTAAAACAAAAATTCAGAGATAATATTGCATGCAGCTGATATATTTGTGCTGAAAATTATTTTTATATAATTTCAGTAGTATAATGAAATTAAATTTAATTACTCATATAATTGATATAATACAATTATAGTTAGTAAATGACGAAATAGACCAACAGACGCCTTCTCATTAGATGGTCATTTTCGATTAAATTGTTTAAATTATTTAATTGGTCCCTTGTCGTCATAAATTTGCCTATGCAATTATCCATTTAAAAAACAATGAAAATAGATTCTGAAAGAATAACCGCCAAAATTATAGACATGCTTATTATTTCTTTATTAATTAATTACCAGAATGGCAAATTATTACTTATTTATATATTATTGACTGTTAGATTATTAAAGACTACAAACTATAATCAATTATAATATCAGGGTGTTATGATTATAATAATAAGCAATTAATTAGTAATATGTCATTTATGTGAAAATCACTTTCGATCTACAACTATAGTCAATAATTATGTTTCTAAGGCTACACCTACATTGGATCCGGTGTGATACGATGAGACGTAGCAAGCAAACCAAATGACTGAAATATATCGAGAGTTATAACATTTGGTTCTTTAAATTTATAAAATTAAGATTATTTATTAATTATTTTAATACATGTATATTTTACTATAATGTATAGTAAAATATGTATAATGTATTCTCCCCAGCATCGTATGTGATAGAATCACATCGCACCGAATCGGATCCAATGTAGGTGTAGCCTAAGACTGTGTAAGTAATAAATATAATAAAAAAACAACAAATTTTTACTAAAGAGTCTGTAATATAAAACTATATCGGTGGTTTGAAAAAATACTGCAGAGTCAAATAAAATTCTCTGTCTTCAACATCAAGTATTATATATCCATATTGTATATTGCTAAGCATTGCGACAAATATAAAATAAATTTTATTGTACTTCCATTTTTATTTTTCTCTCTTATATTTTTAAATATCAAACATACACGTTTTCATTTCATTATTTTTACAGGTATTCTATAGTTTATTTTGTGGCTCAGTGTCAAAGCGCTGAGCTGCCGTGCCGAAGGTTCTGGGTTCAAATCCGGCTCTGGTCATTAAATCATTTATTTAATCTGTTAACAACTCGGGATGGACCCTAACGTTTCTGGAGACCCTCCTGAGGACCACTGACTCTCTATAAACTGTGTATCCTTAATTGGGAAAAAAAACCTGGTGGTCGAGGGTGACATAGGATAAATCACCTCCCTGTATAACCGTAGTCCCTCATGATTGGACTGCATTATAGTCTCTAACACGTACTGAACCCAAGACCCTACATGGGTCATAGTGGTATAGGATTTTTTTTCATATACATGTATATATTGTTTTTTAAACTTGTAACTGCATTGGGTATCAGCCAAACCATCAAAATTTATTCATATTGTTACAGCTTAATGAATAATTTCTCCAGTATTGTATGCAATACGTATAATCGTCAAGATAAATAAGCTGTCCAGGAACCACTCCTGGAAAAGGAAGGAGGCCTGGCTAAGGAAGTGGAAACAATGGCCACAACAACCCAGCCATTTCTCCAAATGAGATGGGAAGATGAGAGGAGAGATTTCTTCCACGAACAATGGGTTCGTGACCGGCTACGTTAGGTTTTTTTCGACAGGACCTGTTCCGTTCACACTTGATACTACAGTCAAGTGTCAAGATGTCTTCATGGAAGTACATTCCTCTGTAACCTCCAATTTTTTAAATGTTTAATCAAGTTATGGAGCCAACTGTGAGATGACTCGAGTTTACGTTATAACACCAGGCTATTTAACATTGTTTATGAGATGAATAAATAAACCTTTACTTTACAATCCATGATGTATTGAGTACATACTAGGGACTGTACTATTTTTAAATTAGCGGTTGTGGAATGGAGTGATTTGACCGAGATCATTCTGAAATCATTAGCTGGTTCCCCAATTAAATGCACCCTATTTATTTAAAGTACCTTCTGGTAGAGAGGCTCGGAAGATAGGTTGATAAAGTTTTGATGAGCGATAAAGAGATATTTTTACCCATTTCTTTCATGGTCATTACTCAAATTTTATATTTAAAGCTTGAAATTGATATTTTCCCTATAGCATGATGGAATTCTCATTGAGGCAATATGGTGTTAACTCCTTCAATTGTCTATTCGAGAACTACTATTCATTGTTTAGGTCAAGATATGATTAGTCAAACAATTTATAAGTTTAACAGGAGCATAGAAGACACAGACTGGAGGTCTGCCAGCGAAATCTGGTGATTCTCAAAAATAGATGCCATTCGTTATTTATACGTTATTTTTAAACTGTCACTTTTTTTCTTAGTTTCGGGTTCCTTTACCAATACTTAGATATTTTTAGGATGTTGTAGGAAGATATTAATCGAGATAGCTCTGAGGGTAAGAAACTACTTCTCTCCAGGTCGTGGTTTCGAGGGCGGTTGTGGAAGATAATTATTTAATATTGTATAAGATATGGATCGAACCTGTAGCATCGTGGTGTCTTCCTAGGAACATCCATTCAATAAAAAATGGGTATCTGGAGAAAAAACTGGTGGTTGAACGTGGTCTCGACCCTAGAGCTACCTGCACAATCATTGGTTTAGAGACAGTACGATCCTGTATCCCAAGACCCTTCACGAGTTGTAGGGATACAAGATTATATTTAACGTTATTTTTAATCTATTTATCACGTGTTTCTTCTGGTTTTGACCATGAAGTCAAATTCTTTGCCGACGTTTCGCTGGCCATACTGCAAGTTTCCTCAGGGTTTAATCTGAGACTCAATACATAACTCTAATCAAACGAAACGTTGACAAAGAATTCAACTATAAGGTCGAAACCAGAAGAAACACCTGATGTAAAATAAAAAATATATACCATTGGCAATTTAATGTTACTTTATTTACTAAAATCTCTTGTGTGGAAAATTGGTATATATTTTTGTGATAATTAAAAATCAGCTAAAAATATACAGAGGAAATTTAAAATTCTTGAAATTCCTCAGTGTGTAGAATGTTTGGTTGCTAAGCTGAAGGTTTTGAATTCAAATTGGCTGAGACATATTAATTTTTTAACTGTTAACATCAACAGATTGACCCTAAGAGATCTACAGACCCTCATGGGGCTCACAAAGCATTTACAAAGTGGTTAACCTTAGTAAAGGGAAAAATCCAGCGGATGAGCTTGATCTCGGGCAAATCAATACCGTTCACAACGGTTATCTTAGAAATAGTACAATTTCTACTATGAAAGCAAGATACTTCATGGGTTTTGGGGCAAATGTTAAAATTCTTGTCAACTGTCTAACCTTTTTCCTTACAAAAATTATAATAAAATAAAATAAGATAAAGAAGTTAATTCTATACATAAAACATGTTGGAATCCTTAATATAAGCTTTCCATAATCATTTCTTACATTTTTATGTTATTATATATCACGAAAAAATACTTTAAATAAATTATTTTAACCTAAATTCTGTGTAAAAAAAAACAATTTTAGGCGCAGATCGAGACCATTCCGCAACGCACATCAGAATATTTGATAAGAAGGGCCTCTAAGTCAACGCTGCAGTCTGTCCTGTACTAAAATATCTGTCCTTCGCCAGCTCCGGTCAATCTACTCTAATATGGGTTCAAAGTTTAATTAGTTTCCGAAATAGCTGAGACGATAATGAGTTCTTAATAAGAGAAATAGTCGCGAACTATTAATGAATGATAAAGGTAAACGATTTCCAAATTCTGTCTGCTAAAATGAATATCTTCCACCCTATAATAAGCAGAAGGTCCGAGATCGAAGTTTAATCAGTTCTAAAAGAATTGTTTACCGTATTCCATTGAAGGGTTCCTACTAATAACTAGAAATATATTCCTCCAAATTTAAAAACACTATTAGAAACAAAAAAAACTATCGAAAAAGCCTTATTATTGAAAAAAAAAATTACAGAAAGCCAGTGGAAAAATGGAAGAAAGTAAAATGGATGGATGAATGAACATGGTGGGGTATTGGGAGGATTTATATTTAATTATATATATATAACAAGAAATAAGCATAAAAAATAAAAATGGAATTAAAATATTTAAAAAATAATAAAGTTGTGTCATTAGTTACTTCTGATGGATATGAGCTAATTATAATTAACTGATTAGAGAGCATATGTTTGGGAATTAAAGAGATGCTGAAAAACCATAGGCTTAAATGAAGATAGAGAAGAAGCATGACGAACATTAGGTGGGAATGAGTATAAATATATTTATATGAATTTAAATCCAATGCCAAAATGTTTTGCTACTATACTAATATGTTATATATTCTAAATTCAGTAGGAATTGACAGATGTTGTCATAGCTTTAATAACATTTTATGAAATAAATAACATCAGTATACAATATTATATTTGCGTGTTAGAATGTAAAGGGAGCGGAGTGGCTCAGTGGTTGAGTACTGAGTTGCCATGCCGGAAATCCTGGTTCTAATCCCGCTGCGGGCAGTTACTTTTATTTAGTCTGTTTGCAGCCGGAGATGGATCTTATAGGATCTAGGACCCTCCTGGGGCTCACCCAGCCTCTATAAAATATTATAAAAACAGGATACCCATAATAAGGGGGAAAAAATCTGGCGGTTGAGCGTGACCTAGGACAAGTTACCTCCTTGCAGAAGCGTTGTCCATGAAACAGTACAGTCTCAACCATGTACTGAATCCCCAGACTCGTTCACGGGTCGTAGTGGTACAGGTTAGAATGTAAAGATAATATTGGTTTTTAATAAGAACTGTTTAAACCCATTTATATATTTTTTATTTCGTGTTTTTGTAAATATAAAAAAAAAAAATCCTTCATTACTGTCCGAAACGCTCTCTCATGAGGACTTCGCGATAAGAAAAAAATATACTAATTATATGGCTCTGCATTTCAAAATAAATACAGTGGCTATTATTTTTAATGTTTTGATATTTTTAATTAATAAATAGATTTTCGCTAATTCGTTTTCGACAATTTTTAATGAAACGTTAAAAAAACGGAGTAATTAAAGTGAATATGGTTTATTAATTTATTGAATTGTTATGTTAGTTTAAATTATTTTAGCAAAATAAAAATAAATCTATATAATTAATTATTCAAATAATTATTTACGATTAGTAATAATTCTAATGTTAGAATAATAGTGGTTATTACTAATTAATTATTATAAATATAGATTAATGTTAATTAGTCTAGTATTCGTATCCTAATTTATTGATTATTTTAATTATAAATCCGATGTTCGACTCCGATCTTATGAGCCATCATTGGGGCTGAAATTAAATCAGAATATAAGAGAAATATCAAGAAAGGAAATATGAGATAAGCCACATATCGTCTCTGCCATTTCCAACTATCGAATGTGAAAATACTTTTGAGGAGAATAGAAAAAAAAAAGCAGTTTCAAGGTTCAATAAAAATAAGTGCCTATAATCAAGCCAATGGCATTTATTTTACGTTTTTTTTGTTCCTGATAGATGCCTCTATATGGATTATAACAATTATCAATCCCAAACTAACTCCTATAAGTCGAAAACGTAAAACTGTGTTTTTTTTTCACATTCGATACTTTGGGATGCCAGGGACGATATGTTTAAAAGATAAATACTGAATGCTAATTAAAGATAAATTAGCGATATTGATAATGAGAAACAAGGACTTATCTTCCATACAATTATTTATGCTTATTCATTAGTTTAATTATCATATATTATTATTTTTATTATTCACTTTCATTATTTAGTTAACACACGTTAACACTTACTAATAACGTAGTTTCTTTTTTAGTATTATCGAATGGGAGCGGGATAAATTAATGTGTTGAGTGCTAAGGTGCTGTGGTGAGAGTCCTGGGTTCAAATCCAGATGTGGCAGATTAATTATTCAATCTGTTAACGAGACACGGATGGATCCTGTGAATCTGCAGACCGTCCCGGGGCTCACTCAGTCTTTATAGAGTGGGTACCCATAAATGTGGATAAAACCTGGCTCTTGAGCGTTATCTCAGATTAATCACTTCTCTGAACAACCATTGTCCAAGAAACAGAACAGTTTCTACCATGTACTGAGCTAAGGAACCTTGGTATAGGTTAGGTTAGGTTAGTACTTTGTATCTCTGATTTAATATCAGCTCTGATGATGGCTCTTAATTGGCCTTCAAAATAATGACTTCACATTGTCTGTCACTTAGTTTGTTCCATTATTCAGTCCTATCGAACACGACGATTGTTTGTAGTACTTGGACTGCCAAATTTATTTATTGATTCCTTTTATATTCTAATCGCGTTATACGATCGAATTTCGCTACTTGAAACGACGATTATCGATCGGGGTTAAGAAACCTCATTAAGAATTGAATTTTATAAATTTCTAAAGAGCTTTGAAGTTGTCTTTGAATCGCTGATAACAGTTCTGAGGAACTGGGCTGTGACCATTAACCGGAAGTCACCGCCTGAGTCATTCCACCCTACCCCCTCGACTTCCTTCACTTCCTGTTGAATCTTGCTCTTTAAAAAGTAAGGTTTAAAAACCTCTACCTAATATATAAAATGAGAAAACTTGTACCCCTACAACCCATGGAGGGTCAAGGGTGTGGAGAGATTGTACATTCAGCCTCGGTGAACGAGTGGTTAAGTAGAACTCTCTCCAAAATTAGTTTCTTGTACTTAGGAAAGCGGAATCGTGTTATTTTCGTTGTGAATCAAAGGCTAAGTCAGGCATTGGCTGGGAAAGGAGTAATTGCTTATATTACAACTCCACTTGAAGCCAAAAACTACGAGAATGACACGATTCCACTTCCCACAATAAAGTTATCGCTCTTTGGACCAAATGCGACTGAACCACTTAATCACCGGGACAGTATATACATTCTTCATGATTAGAAGTG
Organism: Troilus luridus; assembly: GCA_964056705.1. Taxonomy (NCBI): domain Eukaryota; kingdom Metazoa; phylum Arthropoda; class Insecta; order Hemiptera; family Pentatomidae; genus Troilus; species Troilus luridus. The sequence goes on from OZ057415.1 coordinate 66,662,003, forward strand.
AACTATGAACTTCGAATCTTGAACTTAAAAACTTCGAGACTTGGGAGCCAACTTCAGACCTAATATTAAATCAGAGATACAAAATGAACATAACATCCGACAAGTTCGGTAATGGTACAAAAGAAAAGACCTTATTTGTATGTGTTAATATATGTTAACTAAATTAACTAATGTAAACGAATATATAAATACTAATCTACGATAATAAAACTAATGAATAATTGTTACAGTTTTTAATTTGATAATTATTTTAAGTTGTTATTGCTGATTACTTCCTCTCGTTGAGATCGTATAAAAGATAAAAATCCTAAGAACTTTTTTTATTTGAGATCGGGTTAGCTCAGTGCATAGTGCTGAACGCTGTGACAGGTAAATTATCCAATCTGCTAACGGGTGGATACTATGAGATCTCCAGGCCTTTCTGGGGCTAGCACAGCCTCCTAAAAGTGGGTACCCATAATAGGCAGTTAAGCGTGATCACCAATGGCACCCCTCCGTACAACCGTTACCTTGTAGAGTTTTTACCATGTTGAAGCTAAGATCATTCGCTGGTTGTCCTGGTGGTGTAAACATTCATTCGATTACTGGGTAAAACCATGACTGATTTGTTAATTGAAAAGGACTGAATTATTTTAAATATATATTTTTTTTTTAGTCTAGGATTTGTAAATACAGCTGAACTCATGGTTCTAGACCACAGTTCTTAATAGACATTCATTAAGTACAGCTAGGGGTGTCTAAAAAAAACAACTTCAAGACACTCCACCAATTCGTGAAAGAAGAAGGTTAGGATCCTCCAATAAACCACGAAATCCGAACCACTAAAAATATTAAAATTGGGGTCATAAAATAAAATTTTTGATTATTTTTTTTACTTTACGTCATTTTTTTAAACTTATAAAGCCATAAAATCTTATCTAACTTTATATTTAAAATCTAATCCACTTATAAAATCTTAAACTAATAAGTACAAATTTAAATATAGTGAAAATTTGAATTTGTCTACTGTTTAATTGTCCGGGAGAATCAAACTTTAGAGACCTAAAAAATCTTGATAAAAACAACTGCTTGTCATTCCTCTTTTACCTCCTTTCAAAGTCAGAGCCATTAGACTTTATCTTTGCTTCTTGATTCAGGAATGGTTGAAAGAGATATGAGGGTAGGATCTGTATTACAGAAGAAAACTGGGATGTAGATTCTATTCCAGGAAATCCAAAGGTATCAAACCCTTGGTGACTCACTCAGACTAGGAATGGGCTTCAACCTGTAGATATCAGGAAACTATCTACAGATCGAAGAGAACTTACTTCTATCTACAATAGTTCTATCTCAATATAATCTATAATTTGATTTATTGTTTTCAAATAATTTTATAAAGAAAATAATCATGAAAATATTTCTCATAAAGATTTTCTGATCTCAGTAACAATCAATACCAATAAACTAAAAAGAAAGATAAGATAACAATTTATAAGACCTCTGAGTTCAAGAAAGTAATTTATTTTTCATTTATAAAAAAAAATGTATTTAAATCACTATTTATTTACATATTCTTGTTTATGGGCAGGTTTGATAGGCTTCGATTTTACAGGATTTTATATAAATAAAATATATTGATAAAAAAATCTGAAAGGAAAGATGAGAAAAATATAAAAAAGTAAATCAATTTAATTTAATAGGTAACCAACTTATATATAAATAAACATAAACCTCGGTATATTAACAAACTGAAAATAAAGATAATAAAAAATTAGATTAAATATATTTTTTCAAAAAATACACGACTACTTCAACTAAGATACAGAGACATAAAAAATAAAATTAAAAATAATTAAAAAATAAAATAAAAAAATAATAAATTATAATAATAAAAATTTATAATAAATTTATAATAAATAAAAACAAAATAATTAATTAACTCTTATAACATAGATGTAATTTATAAAATAAGTAAAATATTTATAAAACTGTTAAAGTTAAATGATAAATAAAATTCATTAAACAACAAACTAACAATTATCCAAAAATATTAATTTTATCCATGTATTATATACATTATAATACAACGTTAACAAATGTTCTATAAATAAAAATGAATTATATTTTAAGTTAAAAAATAATTGTAATCGACTAAGCTAAATTGTTGCAATATTATTATTATTTACATAAAGTCCTTAGTATTAAAGCTTCTATTGTAGGTAAACATACTATCAGTCAGTATAGACAAATATTTAGTCACAGATAAAACATCATGCAAAATTATTCTACAACTTAAAATTTAATGTACTTTAAATTTTTTTTAATTTATCATTGTTAGATTAAATAAATAATAAGAATACATACTTTTTGTTTGTATAAATTCCATGTTTATTTTTTTTTTATCTCCCTGCATCTTAGTTGGTTTATGATTATTCATGTATGTTTAGAAAAACTTATTTACTTTAATTTTTTCTTATCTTTTATTCAGTTTGTTTCGATATATTTTATTTATATGTTTTTATAAACAATTGAAGCCATTGGAGTTGGTCCATAAACAGAAATATGTAGTAAATAGTGTGGATGTACAGTTAAATTTTTTTTTTAATAAGAAAAATCATTCTTCTAAATTGTTTAAATTAAGATATACCTCCAAAACATGTTTTCATCAGCCATACTTCCTTTAACATAGGAAGTTCAGGATCGAATATTAAGTCAAATTAAATTCATCGACCCTGGATCAGCTAAAAGTAATCATTGGTTTGGTATGCAGGAAGGTCCTGTATTTGATTGCATTTAGTTAGGTTTAGCATATTCTTTCAAGGTTTTACCTCTGCCAAAAATGTATACTGTCTCTATAATTATTTATTAAATTTGTATCCCATTATTATTTTTTTTTTTTTTTTATATATAAACCTTGGGCTTACTAAATTAAAATATGTCTATTGATGGAATGATTTTTTGTAATTACTTTTCTTGTTATTCATAATAAGTATGTATAATTATCTTTAAAGTCTTAAGTAAGACTTTAAATGTTTTTATAAAAATTGAAACAATCCAAGAAAGGTATTGTTTACAAATGTTTGAATAAATAAATTGCCTTTTTCAAATTCTTTGCAAATGCCAACTGTTCTATATTTTCTATTTTAAACAGAGGATTTCATCTGACCTCTATAAAACTGTAGTAAATAACTTCTGGACAGAATAATATATAAAAAAGTATAGTCGAGTACAATCTTGTTAAAAATTAAAATTGTTTTGTTATTATTATTTACAATCGTAATATTAATTTAACCAATAAAAATTATCAAAAACTCAAAAAGATAAATAAATTCTAAATTAGAATACAATATGAAAAATCCCCAAAAGCAAGGCCCTTAGTCCCTAAAATACTATAAAAACTAACCAATCACTGTTTTTTTCAATTCAGGCATCATTACGACAAACACCAGAAGAAAAATCAAATCAAAGAAGATATAGCGCAGCACATCTCACACCAACAGTATAAACAGACAGTAACTTTGCTCCAAGATGTTCCTCAAACAACTCCTTAATTAATTAATTTATTTGTTTAGCATTTATTATCATTAATTTAATGTCATCCATATTTGTTTTATTTTACTCAGGTAGTCAATTTTTATTTTATGTTACAGATAGCCTCAGTCCTGGTCCTCACCCAGCTGTCGACTGAATTGGCCGAACCAGATGCGAATGGTGGAGGTACAGTCAGTATCCTGCTTGGTCTTGATGTTGATGACTTCTGGCAATCCTCATCAAGTAATGGAATGCAAGGTAAAATAAAAAAGTCATTCCCAATTCTAAATACAGTATTCAAGTGATTTTTAATTAAACAAAGTCAGATAATTGAAGAGCTAATTCCTTTGTAATTAATTACATATTAAGTTCTAATTCCAAGTTCAATGAGGCATAAATAAAAGTGTAAACATAAAATTGTTTTTTTTTAGAAATCAATTTTATTAATTAAATGTTTAAATGAGTTTAATCATATTTACAGAATATTTTAAAGTTCTGAACCATTTATATAGTTTTTTGTCCCTGATCTCACAAGAATCATCCTATGCAATATCAACAATCTGTACTTAGTTAACTTTTCTTCTACTAAAATTTCATGACAACGAGGTTCTAATTATATAATTTCTTAAAATTATATCAAAGGCAATCAAAATGATTGAAGTGTTTTATTTATTATTTGTTGTTTTATTTAATTTTTGTTTACCAACGACTTCCTGTCCTCCTTTATCGTTTAATAACATCCCACTGATTCCTGTAAAACAGGTACTTGACTAATGCTTAACTTGGAATCCTCATATTAAACTAAAACGGCAAGAAACACAGTTTTTGAACAGCTCGAGTAAAGAAACAGCTTGCCGTTTCAGGCTACTTCAACATCTAATAGACAAACGCTCTAAGCTTCCAATTAATTACAAAAGACTCATATACATGACAATCATTAGAGCCATCTGGACTTACGTAGTCGAGCTTTGGGCCACTAAGCCATCGAATTCCTCTTGTATTCAATTCTTACAATCCGAAATCCTTCGTAAAATCCTCAATGCCCCTTACTTTGTTGTTACTTTCCACTCAAATTCACTAGTTTCAAACCTACCAACCTCTTCAGTTCTCGATAATCCTCATAGGCGTCTGAAAAGAAGATTGCCCCGTGACCTTCTAAGTTTAACTTTTTATTTGAGTACTACCACTGGGTATTCTCTACTTGTCTTTATTCATAGCAATATGTACCATTCATCCTATTTACTTGTATTAGTATTATACAGTTGTAAATTTCATTGAAAAAAATAAAAGTTATTGTTTATATTTATGTTTGAAATAACTTAAATATAAAATGCATTGGGGCTTTAAAGGTACTAGACTTTTTAAAAGATAAACTGCATTTTTTAAATGTTTTATTTATTTATTTTTGTATATATAACTGCCTACATAAAAATAATATTTAGCATTAACTATTATAAATATTTTTATTTGAAAAGAAAATATATGTCCAGGACTGGGACTCGAACCCGGGTCACCCAGATCGCTAGTCTGGAACTCTACCAATTGAGCTATCCTGGTTCAATCAGGTTCGCTCCCCGGTCATGGCTTTTCAATTAAAAATTAATGAAATCAATAACTAATAAAATAAAATAAATTAACTATTACATGCATATTATTTTTTTCAGGTCTGGAAGTCCTCATAGCATTCCTTCTTTTCTCATTTGTGTATGCAACTGCTAGTGCCATATTAATTTGGGGTAGTATTGTTGTAAGTATATTACTGATCATTATATTTTTAAATATTATTTCCATTTTTTTTTTTCCTCTTGCATATTAGCCCTTTTATTTACAAAATCTACATATTCCATATGAAAAATTCGATTGTTCCATTTGCATTTTTAGTCATTTTAAAGCAGAGTAATTGTTTGAATGCTAAATTGGAAATGTTTTTTTTTTATAGGAAAAAATAAATAATGAATATACAGATAAGTAAAAAATTACAACCCATATCAAAAGGAGGGTTCTTTATGTAGAGATCTATATTCTATTGTTTGAACTCTCTTTTTTCCTTTTAAATACAATATAAATAAATAATTAATACATGTGTTTTAGTTATTTACATTTTTTTTTAAACATTCAAAACAAATACATATTTAACTTATAAAACCTAACATGCAATCAATCAATAAAACTACAATGACACATTTTATACAGTCAAATATTTATAATTAATGAAAATAATCAGTCAACCCAAGCTTGTCCATAAGAGATTAAAATAAGTGATATTTTGTCTTCGCTTGGATAGAAGAAATTTTTACCATGAAACTATCTTAAGTAGAATTCCGACCTTTATATGGGTGGATGTTTTTGAAAAGTTGGTCTTCAATCTCATATTTGATTAGCTTGGCCTCCAATGCCAAACAATTGTGGGGTCAATGAATTTTACAAAAATAAGTAAAACTTATTTATTTTGTGACAAAGTTTCGGCCTAATTTTTAGATCATCGTGAAAAAACAAAATGATTTTTTTGAAGAAAAAAAGCCAGAATGTTTATTCATTTAAGTTTTTGATTTTTACTCGACTGTTATTTGTTTAAAAATATATATGTTTATTATTATTATAAAACTTTAATTTTCTTTTATTGTTTTTTAGGAAGTGAGTTGTTTTGCTTACCCATGGCTGGTCTGTGAAGCTATTAGTTTTGTGACCCAAATCATAACTATATATCTTCATAGCTTGAAATCTTTTCAAAGAACAAATAGGTGGATACTTCTTTTGTCTGCCTTTAACCTAGGTTAGTATTTTATTTTTATTTAAAAAAATTGTTTTTACTGAGTTATTTGTTTTCTATTAATCATTATATATTAATTATTTCTAATTACTTAATCTAAAATGATAATTGTTTTGTTTCAGTAATATCTATATATTTCTGGGTCGTTGTGTTTTGCGCAGCACGATCTTGGGCCAAACTAAAGCGAGAAGAACGTGAGAACGCGTCCACTTCAACACTATCAAGCGGGAATGAAACGATTAACGATGAAAATTACACAACGCAATCGCCTCAGAAAGGCGTACAAGTCTAGTCCTAACGGGATAGTCTTTTCTAATGATGTTTTCAAATCAGTATTTTCTGATATATTTTTATATTATAAATCCTTCCCAGTACTTTTACAAAATTGATTATTTATAATTTACTTATATTTTATAAGTAAATAGCTACTATAAATAAAGTGATTTTATTTTCATTTTGCGATTTGTATAGTGATGAATTATAGATGATGATATTAACTTCTTTATTAGTCAAATTTTCTGTAAAATTAGAAAGAAAATTTGTATAACCATTTTGCACTGGATAAAAAATGCGTTTGGGAATAATTTTCGTGTGTGCGGTTTCCCAAAATGTAATTATTATAAAATTAACATTTTTTTCTCTTATCTCTTGAAATTTAATACTATTATTTTCTAGTTAAAGTAAGTTGTTTATAACAGTTCCTATTTTTGAAATTTTATGTATTTGAGAAGCAATTGCAAAATAATTTTAATTTATTTTGTTTTATATGCACTATTTATTTATTTAAGTTTTGTATAACTAGTAATACCATATTCGATGTCTATATAATTTAATAATAATGCATTTAATCGAAATTTTTCGGAACATGAAAAATATTTTTGTTCTACACAAAAAATAAAAGTGATCTTAACTTTATCCGGATTAAAAATATTCATGGTTTTAAGTTGGAAAAATTGCATATTTATACTTTAAAGTAAGTGTACTATTTTCAAATGTGTCCCCAAATCTGTATAAATCATGATTTTATATGTTATACTTATGATTATAACATTTAATGATTTTGATATGTTATTTCTTCGAATATCTTAAACATCGGATTTTGAACACTGAAGACCTCATGCAACACTTTAATTAATAAACACAAAAATGATGTTTGATTATTCATGAACTTTATAATTTCTTTACTCTCAGCTATATTACACGTTATATTCAATAATCTCTTTCAGTTTTTTTTTATTCTACATGCATTAGTTATATATGTGGCTTCTGGTAGAATTTTTAGTGACTTTTACATACAAACAAGTTTTTGGTGTATATATTGCAACTTTATCAAGCTTTTTTGAATTATTATAGCTTCAAGTTCACTAAACCCAGAACAAATTTTCATTATCATATTTTGAGCATCGGAAAAAAAAAATCTTGAGAATCTGGAAGGGAGTGAATTGATTGATCATAAAGATGTTAATTACTGTGTTGATTAGTTAAGCAATAATTCATAATTGTTGTAGTTATAATTTTTAAAATATATTTTTCAGTTTTGAAATGGCTTTGATGAAAATAATAGTGTCTTGTTTACTACGGTCTTGGAATGACTGTTATTATAAATTTATTTACTTTGCATCATTCATGTAATATATCTTTAAAAATATATTAATACCGTTGTTTTATAATTGCTTAAAGTTAATAATTAATACAATAAACAAAATTTCATTAATTTCTATCAACAGTATTCTTAAACATTTTCTATTTACATTTAAATATTTAATGTAAACTTGGTTTGTTTTCAAAAATTAAAATTTCTCTGTTAATATAGGTTTTAAGATAGATACAAACCACATTATCAGATTTATTACAATTATTGTCAGTAGAATTAAATATTAAATAAAGTGTCATTTAATTTTTTTTTTAATTTTGTGTATCTTAATTCTTTAAAATTATTGGTTCTAATACTTATTCCTGTAAAGAAATTTACTGAGCGTAGTGTTATATGGGTAGTGTTATATGGAACCGTATTGTTGAACGATACTATTTCAGGATCAAAAAATTCAATCAAAATATTTGTTTTGTTTGATTTAAATAAATATAAAAGTAAGGCTATTTTCAATTGGATTATTCTTCCTTATTTATTATATTATTATTAAATGAACTTTGTATCTCTTTTCAAACAGAATGTGAGGCTTAGCTAAAATTTAGCCAATTGTATAGAAAGTCAGAGTAAGGATGTTTTTTATAAAAAGGTTACCGTTCCTTTTACATGCGACTATTACCAGGTAGGCCTCAAATGATGTCTGTACCTATTGTAAATTATTAAATATTACTAGAAGGCAATTGTTGTAAATATGTTCTTAGTTGTTAGAGTATTCTATGTAACACTGTAAATATTGTAGAATAAAATCATTGTGATACAATGTCTCTCTATGGAATGAGACAATGATGGACTGATTTATCGTGCGTAATGGATTGTAAGAAAATTTTCTGGTTTGTGCTATAAAAAAACGGTTATGATTTGCTTTGAAGGAGTTGTTCATAGATTGTTATATTAAATTACCAAATTTACTTCTTTCAGCTCACTAGTCAAATGTATTTATCAATGTTTTTATCATTTTCACAAATATGAATTTTCATCAGTTCAAATGTTGTCATGTGTATGTTGGAATTTATCATGCTGTGTATATTTTTATTAGAATACATTTTTTTTATAATACATCAACATTTTTCGTCCATTTATTTGTGCATTAAACCAATACTCTAATGATGTATTTCCTAATTTTGTTATATGAATTTAAAAAGAAACAAAGTTTAATATGTTTCTGATATTTTATAATTGAATAAAGTGTATTAATTATATTGACAATTAATAAAACTTTTAAAACCTACATAAGACCTTAAATGAAATTTAAAAATTATTACCCACCTTGTTCAACTAAAATTATAAATTTTAAGTAGAAATAAATTATGTATACTGCAATAGAAATTTCAGTGGTTCACATATTATTAGGTAGTTAATCTCTCCTTCTGATATTAATTTTTTCACATCACATCAAATGGTAAATTTAGTTTTTTGAATGTTTAAACCTTGAGTAATGTAATTATTTTGTATTAAAAATATGCCAGTTGGTTTATATTTTTTTTTTATTACACTTTTCTCTTATTTAAAAGCTTAGATTTTGAAAGGATCCTATCATTCTTTGTCATGTAATTTTATTAAAATATTGTCAAATGGTGGAAAGAAATATTCATCCCCTAATATTTTATGTAAAATCAAGAGATTCAAAAATTACTTTATGGAGGCTTTGGATTGTTAATTCTGAAATAGACAACTGATCTTTACTTTAATTAAAAATCAGCCTATGCGTTTATCACACAAGTTCTACTGCAATTACTATTTTAAATACATTCAAGAAAGTGGTACTTAAAAGATATTGATATCTTTTATGGTAAGAAGTTTATTACTTATGAAAGTATTTACATTTCTAATTGATTAAAAAAATAAAATAAAATGTGAACAATAACTATAACTATTTAAATATATATATATATATATATATATATATATATATAAAATAATGTTGTATATATATAAAATGTTGAGTATATATATATATATATATATATATATATATATATATATATATATATATATATATATATACTCAACATTTAAAGAGTTTAAATCACCCTCAGGAAATACATGAATGTAATACATTCAATGATATTATACCTTATTCTTATATAAATTTATAAACAGAATAAAGAAATAAATTTAAATTTAATTACTTGTTAATATTTAGTTATAAAGCATACCAAGTAATGTATTATATTTATGTAATTGGGATGAAGAGATAAAGGACCTTCATAACATGTTGTAGACGTATTGATGGAGGCACATAGATACATCTACATATTATTATTTCTGTTTTTTAAAATAAATTCCGATATTTTTAAACAATAAAAAATCAAAATATTATATCTATGCTATTCTATGAATAAAAAGCAGTCTCGATTCGTAAAAAAAAAAACACCAATGTTTTCATTTCAAGGGTTAATTTGGAATAATAACAAAATTTCATAACAATTTTTAAGTTTAAACCTCTTACTTCAACAGGACTCATACCAATTTTCAGAAGAAAAAAATCATGAAATAAGTATATTTTGCAAATTAAATGAAAATAGAAGTTTTACTTATACTGTGAAAGAAGGGGCTCCTAATAATAATCCGCTAACCTTCTATCCGAGCGAATTTGCCGGTCGTGAATTCAATAAATAAAAAAAATAAAATAAAAAATAAAAACAGGTAAGTTTATTCCCCAAATTTATAAATTATACAAAAGAAAGAAAATACAAAAAGTAAATAATAGATATATAATGTAAAAAAAAGAAAAAAAAAGAGAACAATTACAAAAATATATAGGTGCACCTATAAACCTAAGGAAATACAAATAAAAGTGATTTAAAAGGTAAATAAAAATTATGAAAAAAAAAAACGAGAATGCAATAAGCACTTACAATTAATAGTTTTAAAAAACAAATTTAAAATTAACTATTTAATAAAAAAATGAGTTTAAAAACAAAAAAAAATATATTGAAAGTCAGTGAATAAATAAAACCACTGAGCTCTTGAAAAGTTTGAGGCTAGTTTCTGAAGATGAGATGACAATTTCTATATGATGAAGAGTAGAAAACTAAATGTCTCTTACCAGTGAGTCCAGGGTGAGGTGAAATTTAACATACAGTTTTACCGGTGAGATTGAGAAGATGAAGAAGATGGAGAGATGGCGACAATCAAAGGGTAGAGTAGCGAGTCGAGTCACAGCCTTCTCCAACACCAACTGTCTTGAGAGTCATCTTGATCCGTCCCCTCCCCATCACATTACTCTCTATTCCACCACATGCCCCAATCACAATGTGAAATTAAATTACTATTTGAATTATATAAACCAAAAATTATATCTTAGTTTTAATTAATAAAATATCCATTTGAAAGAAAACAAAAAAAATTAAAATTAATTAAAAAATAGCTATTGATACCCGACATATACGTAGCAAAAGTTTTTACACAAAATCATATTAAATATATACATTATTATATTCCTTTTGCTAGTATATTTTTTAAATTAATATTTCGAATACTCTTTTGTTTTTGAGTTCTATTTTGAGTCGTCAATCAGAGTCAACTTCAATGCCAAAAAAATGGCATATTTTTCTGTACATCACACAATATAGTTTTAAGATATTTTACTGACCATATTTAGATTCCAAAGATGTGAATCGAGTTGAGCCTATAATATTTGATAGGATTTTCAGTTTATTGGGTGATGGTAAATGGTATTCAATTTAAAAATTAAAATATTTTTTATATCCGAAATTTAAAGGCGACCATTTTATTTCACTGAAGACAAATCCCAGCTGATAATCATCTACATTTAATACAACAAAATTTAAATTGAAAAAATTAAGTTCTATGATAACCAAAAAAAACAAATTAAAGATGTTATAAAGAAGCGATTAATGGAGACAAATGCTAATTGTTGTCTGGTCACATTACTGTCTTCTGTCCTGAAATTAAAAAATATTCTTAACAGTTGTGAAACGTGGGTGCTAACTTAGAAGGAAAAGCAACAACTTAAAATATTAAAAAATACAGTGTTGCATTGAATATTCGGTCAGAAAAAATATGAATTGAGAAATCGAAAAAAGAGGAATTACAGAGCCTGCACCCTGTTAATAGAATTGAAGTTACAACATAACTAAGATTAAGATGGATTTGTTAAGTTGTTGGGTTTAGTAATGAAAATGTAAAAACTTAATAAGTGTTGTTCCGGCTGACAAAGTCCGAGGGTAGACTCAAGCTTAAACGGTAGGATTGCATAAATTTTAGGTAGCTTTAGTATTGGGGGCGATGATATCAGTAAACAATGATTGGTCGTATCGGCAACGAATTTGCGGGTTAGCTGAGCCTTTGATTATTGTTATAGTATTGTATTATTATTGTAATGAGTTTCATCAAAATCATTAATTAAAGTAGAGTAAATTGTAAAAAGTATATAATCAAATTTGTTAAGTGGTAATTCTAGAATGTCCCCTGATACATACAGGCACACAATCAGAGCTTCAAAAACGTTTATTTTACTTGAAAACTCAGATTAGATTATTTTCAGATCGCAATACTTTCCCTAACTATTCTTTTCACAGATATGCAGAGAAAATTCACGTAGAACAGATTTAATGCTTAGGACACCATCTTGGCAAACATTTAACTTGGAATCCTCACATAAGACTGAAAGAACAAGGAACTACTGCCATTGCAGGATACCTTAACAATTACTAGACAAACGCACTAAGTTCCCCTTTAATGAAAATCCTTACAAGACTAAATACTTCATAAAATCCTCTACTTTTATGAATAAAGTCTTACCCAATGACCTTAAAGTTCCATTAAATGATGGTTTGACCCAAACCTGATACCAATCCTTGCATGCCAAACTTTGTTCCCACTCAAACCCACTAGTTTCAACCCTAGCCACCTCTTTAATTCCTGATAACCCTCCTAGGCATCTGAAAATAAAGTGGCCTTTTGACCTTCTAAGTTGAATTTTTAATTTAATTACTACCAGTCGGTAATTTCTCTACTTGCCTTCATCTCATGCCACTGCATATCATCTATTCGATTCGCTATTATAATACAGTTGCAAATTTCAATTAGTAAGCTTTGAAAAAAAAACTTAGCTGCCTCAAAGATTAGTAGAAATAGTTTAGATTTTTTAAATGATATAAACAATCCCCCTGGAGTAATTTATATAAATTAACAATTTATATGCTTTCTAGCAAGTTAACAACTAAATATAAATATTTAACATCCACTTAATATCAAATAAAAAAAAAATTGAATATTATATTGTTTTCAGGTTTCTGATAAATAGTTCATAGATAAAATTTTTAATTAAACAATTGTATTATTTATCCCTTCTACTTGTTCACACATTAAGTATTAAGAATCAAAATATAGTGTTATTAAACAACTAAAAATTTTTTTTAATTAAAATTTTATCAGGAAATATATTAGACTTCCTGTTTAATCATAGATATATGAATTGAAAAATGAACAGAAGGATTTTTTACAAAGTGACATGGACTGTCATATCTCCTGCCTAGGACATGGACTGTCACATCCCCTGCCTAGGACATGGACTGTCACATCCCTTGCCTAGGACATGGACTGTCACATCCCCTGGCTAGGCTTGAATAAGATATCAAAGAAATGTCTTCTCCTACTTCATAAATTAGCAATGCACTGCTTTGGCTCAGAAACAATAAGCAGCATATCCACCGATTCAGTGCAGAAATGTTAAAATTATGTATCCTATTATATGTTTTTTTAGGATTTTCATTCGAAAATATCGAATCACATAAGTCTCTGATTTCAAAGTTTTTTAAAAACAAGATTATTGGTTTGGTAACAGTGGTTGCCTGTTCCGAGAAAGGTAGGAAGATGTGTTAAAGTTTTATTTTAAGTTAAAAATCAATCTGAATAAATTCAAATAAGTAGTAATATATTAATTGGTAATATATGAATCCCAAACGACAGAAAGGCAACTAGTCCAACTTTTGAGAATTTTGTTTATAAAGGTTTTAACTTTTACAAGAGATAGAATGCATTGTTTACAAGAGAAAGTACTTTTGTACGCGAACAGTATAGTTTTGAAAACACCTTCAATATTTTATTTATTGCAGATAGTGAACTATTTTTTTTTTTGTATCTCATGTAAAATTTAGATAAGTGACTAGTTACCTTTCTACATAAGTATTTATTGGGTGTTTATTTAACTTAAATAAATGTGTAGATGTGTAATTTTTTGCTCATAAATTAAAAAATTAATGTATTCGTAAATCAATATAAATAAATGGGACAAATATATCATAATAAATGTAAAGGCAACCAGTTTCCTATTTTACTAACTTATTTAGATTATTTAAAATATATAATTAATTATCTTGAATAATGAGAGTTGATCCTTTATAAATGAGGGGGAAAATGGTCCAAGTGGAGATCATTGATTAATTATATGTATATATTATAAAATATTATATAATTTTTCACCATTAGTTACACTATTTCAGATTTAATCCAGGAACCTTTGAAAGAAAATTCAATGCATAACAGCGGAATTTTGATAGGCTTGAAAAGTAAAAGGAGTAGGTTGTATCCAACCTTTGATTCCAAACATTATCAAACCGGTGTATATTTTAATTTCTCCTGCAATTACTCAAGAGAGGTCTTCAAAAAGGCCAGTATTCGAAACCATCACTAATTTTTTTATGTTTTTGTTTAAACATAATTTACTTTAGTATTTGATATTTAGATGTCAAGTGATCAGCTACTTAACATGAGCTTTGTCGTTTTAATATCATCTGATGACTACAATGGAACAATTGAATTTCTGGAATATTCGACGATTTCATTTGATTCAGACGTTACTATTATTGTCGGAGATTATTTGTATGATCTGTATAGAACTCACTTTTCAAAACCTATTATCTCCAATCTGGCCGGAACACATGACAATGAGACGATAACATTTGTGAAACAGAAAAAAAGAAAAAACTTGAACGGAATTACAATAAATACAGGAGTAGTGGTAAGTAAAAATATATACTGAATAATATTAGTTGACCTTATATATATATATATATATATATATATATATATATATATATATATATATATATATATATATATATATATATATACATATATAAGAAGAAGAAATTGGTCTGGGTATAGGTAAAAACATTCTGCTATATAGGGAGAACTGTTTATTTGGAAGATGACATTTCAACCTTCATTTCAGGTCTTCTACAAGTGTCAATAGCTACAATAGCTTTTTTTTATTATTTTTTTTTCTTCCAAAAAGATATTTTATTACATTAAAATCCAGATATATTTTTTTGTTTTATATAATCCTTACAATAGTACAATTTATTAAAAGTAAATAAAACAATTCTGTGAGTAATTTTCAAAAAATATATTTTAATATCAAGTGGAAGAAAATGGTCCGGGTAGGGGTCAATAAATTTCTCTGAATAGCAAGAAGTATTTATTCAGTAGCCAACGTTTTGACCTACTTTGTTGGGCTAAATATGCAAAATACAGACAATTGAAAATTAAAAAATTGTTAAGCAAAGGAAAAAAAAAATAAAGAAATAGAAGCATAATAAAAGCATGGTAAATGTAGAAAATGAACATTAAAATATATAAAAATTTTTCCTAAGCATGGTAAATACATTATAAAGGCTAAAATGAAAGAGCGTATAGTATTAATAACCAAGTGACAGGAAGGTAGTGAAATACATAATAGAGATTAAAATAACATTAAAACAGAACAGGCCATGTTAAAATTAAAGAATAATAAGGTATAAAAAATAAGTTAATAAAGATAAAAACTAAAATAAAATGGATAAAATAGAGCCAAAACTCAAAACGAAACATTAAATTTTATTAGAATGCAAATGGAAAAAACCACAAGCAGAGCCTTATGTTTCAAATCTGGTGTAAAATACAAACAATTATCAGTCGACGTTTCACCTATTCAAGCATTATCAAGACACAAAAAAGAGTAAGATCAATCACATCTCAAAACAGAAGTGCAATACATCCCAACGAATAATCGCTCAAATAGGCTCATAACCTGAGACCGCACCTCCACCTCAAGACGTTCAAAAACTCAAAAACTCTTTTTTTTTTGGATTGAACGTCTTGAGGTGGAGGTGCGGTCTCAGGTTATGAGCCTATTTGAGCGATTATTCGTTGGGATGTATTGCACTTCTGTTTTGAGATGTGATTGATCTTACTCTTTTTTGTGTCTTGATAATGCCTGAATAGGCGAAACGTCGACTGATAATTGTTTGTATTTTACACCAGATTTGAAACATAAGGCTCTGCTTGTGGTTTTTTCCATTTGCATTCTACTAAAATAAAATGGGTAAATATTAAAGTTGAAATACAAGTATTGGTATACAAGTATTGAAATAACAAGTACTGATTGGGGCGACCTGTGGTCTAGTGGTTAGCGTAACAAACTACTAAACCCAAGATCGCGGGTTCGTAGCCCGGCAGGTGGCCCTAGGATATTTTAAAGGGAGTAAAAAATCCTTAGTTACGCCGTCCTTCAGAAGGGACGTTAAACGGGGGTCCCGAGCCTGTACGATGTCAGGTACTCGTTAAAAATCCCTATCCTAATAAAACCTGGATAGGCAAAATTTAGAGCTCCCACTGTAGCATCGTCCAATTAGCCATAGCAGCATAAAGTGACGTTAAATGAACAAACAAACAAACAAACAAGTACTGATTGGTGGACAATAAAGATGGGGAGGGAGAGAACAATAGATACATATTAATACAGAGCAAAATGGATCATGTGGGGCATTAATAACCATAACAATGAGAAATAAACACTATAAGATAAAATTATGTATGATAAATAATAAATAAAATATATGTAGGCAATAAAATTTAGCAATAAGTTTTAATATTAAGTGTAATGTTCGAAAAAACAAAACAGGATCAGTCTCAAGACAATTGTCCTGTGAGAAGCTTGTTACTCTATTTACTACTCTACACATTGATTTGTCGCCAATCTCTCCATCTTCTTCATCATCTCAAATCTCACCAGTAAAACTGTTTGTTTATTTTCACCTCACCTTGGACTTACCGGTAAGAGATATTTAGTTATTTCTACTCCTCGTCATATCCAATTATCATCTCATCATCTTCAAGAACTCATCTCAAACTTTTCAAGAACTCAGTTATTTTTATTGATTCACTGACTATCAATATTTTTTGTTTTAAAACTCATTCTTTTTTTATTAAATAGTTAATTTCAAGTTGTTGTTTTTTTTGTAAAAATAATTAATTGTATGTCCTTATTGCTTTCTCTTTTTCATAATTTTTATTTAGTTTTGGTTCTTATTAAAATCTACTTACTACATATAATATTACTCGATCAATATATTACATATACTACTCTTTATCACATGTATTATTTTAATTTATTTGTATCTTTCATATTTAGCCTTGAAGAAAACCTGTAATGTGGGTCGAAATGTCGGCTTCCATATAAACAGTGCTCCCTATATAAGAAAATTTGTTTACCTATACCCGGAACAATTCCTTTCTCGTAAAAATATAAAATTTAAACAATAGCTAATTTGAGTTATTTCATAAGATATTTAGGTTAAACTATAATTGAATTGGATATCTTTTATTTATTTTAATTTAACTGAAATAGTTAATTTTTAACAAGTGGACTGGAGGATTTCCTTTGAACATCACACCAGAAGGTATTGAAAAGATGCTTGATTTTAATTATCTACCAGAGGAAGAATTCTTATCTAGATATGGGTTTGCAATTCATAAAATTCTCGAGGATGCTTACAACTTCAGGTATGATTGTTAATGTAGAACTAATATTAAGTAATTGTAAAAAGCCACTCACGGAGTTATTATTTTTCAAATTAAACAGGATGCATAATGTTCTCTTTTGCAATGTGGTGACGAAAGCAAGGTAGCTATGGAGTGAATTTCTCCAGAGTATTTATATTTAGTCAATGTTAATCTGTATATATATATATATATATATATATATATATATATATATATATATATATATATATATGTATATATATACATACATATATAAAATAGACCACAGAAACCAAACAACCAAACCCTTAGCCAGTAGGTACCAATGACTAGCTATTGTTACCTAGACTTATAAAGTTCTACAATTTACTTGTATCAAGTTACTTGATTGCTTGATACTACAATTGTTGTATCAAGTTATTTGAACTACCATCTACTGAATATTTGGAAAAAAAAATCTATACCACTATAACCCTTGAATTGAAGAGTCTTGGGTTCAGTTTATTGTAGAGTTTGTAATGTTTCTAGGATAACAGTTGTTCAGGGAGATGATTTGTCCGAGATCACTACCTACTTCCTGGTTTTCACTCCACTTTATAGAGGCTAAGTCACCCCCTGAATGGTCTACTGATCCCAAAGGCCCCATCTGTGGCTGTAGACAGATTAATTAATCTAATGTCTGTATTCAAACCCGGGACCTTCGAGATATGGGGGGGGGGGTACTCAGCACTCGACACACTGAGATACCACGCTCCCTTCTGAATATGGAAGGAAGTGGAAGTTATCAATAAACCCAATTCAAGCAATGCATACACAAACTGAATAAGAGTTATTTTAAATAATACACTGTTGTTTCAGAACTATTTTAGTAATTATTATTATAAATACTTGAAAAGTTGTGATTTGGATAATTATGAATTTCCGTGCTTGTATTACCTTCTAAGAATCTTAAGAAAAAAATTGGGGAGCTTACTAGATAAAACCTTGCTGACAATTATTTAATGTTAGACCATCATCACAACACTATGGTTATACCATCTTTTTTTTTTCTTTATTATTTCTTTGTTCTAAAGGCAATATAATACCCATGAAGATCTTTCCAATAATAATAATTTAAATAACATTCGCTCATTATTATCTTATTATGATGAAGTATTAAAAAAAAATCATCCCCCCCCCTCCATTTGGTTGCCTCAGTTAATTTAAGTCATATAATTTTTAATAACTTAAAATATCTAAAATATTACACTATTTTTATTTGTACTTCGTTTTTCATCAATAGGATGAACATAAGCATTTACGATGACTGGGGATATTTTGATGAAAAATTAAAAATTTGGGGCAAAGGAATGTTTCGTGGTATGTTATCAGAAGAAATCGATTTAGGAACTTCAATAAGTAGAATCTATGGAAGAAGATTAGATGTTTCACTTTTTTTCCCACCATTTACAAATTTCAGGTAGATAGATGATTTACATTATAAATATTATTATATATGCATTATATACAATGCATTATCATATACATGTAAGTTAATACTTAGAATATATTTTTTTTTTTTAATTTATTTATTGAAATTTAAAACTGCATTATAACAATGGAAGTAAATATAATGAGTTATTCATAATGGCATGGGTAAAGGCAAGTATAGAAGTTACCCAGTGGTAGTTTTCAGAGAATATATTTCTTAAAAATTATTTGCCGTTATTACACCTATATAATAATCCTAATTTTCTACAATTCTACCAATAAGTCTAATTACATAATAAAAATAATTATAACTGATTACAGAACGTGCTTCATTTTCAAGCATCCATCAAGGCTCGGTGAGTTTACAGCACTGGTGAAACCGCTGACTATCGGTTCTTGGCTTTGTATTCTGTCAATCATTGTCATATCAGGCTCCATCCTTTGGTTTATAAAATCATTTGATACGATTGACATACCACCGAATGAACGTGACCTTGGTGCAAGTTTACTCTCATCATTGGGCACCCTTTGCCAACAAGGCAACTTTAAAATTTTGAACTTAATTTGTCTACCTTAACTAACATAGAATCATTAATATTCAATTAATATATTTCAGGTCTTATAAGAGATTCCCAAAGATTACCCGTAAGAGTATTATTCATATTTCTGTTAATAGCAAGTTTGGTTATTTATATGTTTTATGGGGCCGCTGTGGTTGGATTTCTGCTCTTGCCATCTCCAAAGACTATTGATACGGTAGAAAAGCTGATGGACAGTCCTATCATACCGTATGCGGAAAACCTCGCTTATCACAAAACACATTTTCAGGTAATATATAAATGTATCTCTTGTTATTAATGCTTTATAGTAGGGACAGTTATTACCAAAATACTTATATAATATATATATATATATATATATATATATATATATATATATATATATATATATATATATATATATATAAAAGTAAATATATAATTATATATTATATAAGGAAGAAAATAGTTGGGGGTGCAGTCAAATAAAACACTAAATAAGTGGATACTTATTTAATTAAGTGCCGACGTTTCGACCCACTTTGTGGGTCATCTTCAGGGCTAACTTTTAAAAAACTGTTATACTCTATATTCATATCTTGACTTTCTACTGTTATTTTTCCTTTATTTACTCTTTAATTTCATTTTGGTTATATTTTCTTTCATTTTACTTATGTAAACTCCATAGGAGTCTATTATCTTACCTTTTATAGTTTATATATATTCTACTACCTTTTCCATAATTTTACTTCTCACCTCTGATGTTTATACCTTTTCTTTCTTTTTTTAAATATCTTTCTGTTTACTTCCGTCTTTTATCTTTTTTTAATAAAAAAAAAAAAAAAAAAAAAATCTTTTTTTTTTTTTTTGGCATCACCACCGTTCTGTACATTTTCTCTGTAATTTTTTGTATTCATATATATCCCTCACTTTTGTTCTAAATTTCTACCTCTCTACATATATAGTTTTTCTCATTTATCATATACTTAGTCCTCAATGTATTTTTATTGTATTCATTGTATGTTGTCTGTTTTTCTTTCTTAGCCCTGAAGATGACCCACAAAGTGGGTCGAAACGTCGGCACTTAATTAAATAAGTATCCACTTATTTAGTGTTTATTTGACTGCACCCCCAACTATTTTCTTCCTTACATCATTCAGTCAACCATTCCTCGCTTCTCTTATATATTATATAATTTACAAACTAAAAAAAAATAAAATACGCGATGATAAATATCAGTAGAGAGGGATTAATCAGCAAGAACACATTTAAAACACATTAGAAAGGAAATTCAGGAGATTCAGCCACATTTTTTGTAAAAGAAAAAAAATTAATACACACAACTTTTTGTAAAAATCTAAATTTTGGAAATCTTCAAAAGACACGGATAGGCCCGTACCTATACGTGTGTGGGATTTTTACCCACTAAAACCACCTCCTTTACCATTACAAACCTAAAAATGCAACTATTTCTGCTTATGAAGATAAAAAAAAATTATATTACAGTAATTTATTTTCATCTGGTCGATGTGGAAATGGATTCTGGATTCTAAAACATTTATATCTTATTTAAAAATATCGCAAAAAATCGAAGATAGTTGCATTTTGGATATGTTGTAAGGGCATGCCTGAGTAGTGAAAATCCAAGTTTGCAACCTAAAAACGGATAGGAAAACTTTTGGTGACCGAAAAACCTCGGGGAGACTGGGTGGCTCCCTCTGCATAGTAGTGCCTACTAAAACTACCATTATTGTTTTAATTTACAAGTAAATATTTATACTTAATAATAAACAAGCTGTTTTAGATCGATTCGTGGCGAACAAGGTCATTTTCTTAAAACACCCACTTTCCCCGATTTTCTTTTTTTTTAAATTAACAAGATAAGTATAACAACTACAGGCCTCGTTCTGTGCTTAAATTAAAGCTAATTAAATTTACTACAACTCCATTTCACTTGACTTTCATCGTAGGATCACTCCTTCGGCCGGTGTTCCTCACATAAGTTGGCCAAAACTTAAAATTTGGACTTTTTGGAAAAAATGATCAATTTTCAAAAAGGGGTAACTCAGAATCTATTAGGCCTACAGAGATGCGGTTGGGTGGTTTTATCGGTGGATTTGGTTGAGCAAATAGTAGAATATTTAAATAACTTTAATAATGGTCACCCATGGGTTTTTTTCAAAAACGCACCGATTAGGAGATATAGGACAAAAACTGAAATAACTCAAAAAATGTTGAGGTTTTTCTGCCACCAACAATTTTCCCATCCGTTTTTTCTGTAGCAAACTTGTATTTCCACTAGGCACGCCCTTACAACATATCAAAAATGCAGCTCTCTATTGCGACCTTCAAAGACTTGACCGTTGACCTGTAGCTAATTTGCCATCAACTGAGGAACCTACGGCGGCCTGAGAACATTCCTCTAGTTATAATGGACCGTGAAAACTTCACATTAAATGAGGTGAGTGATTTCATGAACAAAATTAATCAATATTTTATCAAACAGACGAGAACTGAGATCCATTTTACCTACAATTAGAGACCGACCAACCCACATCAGAAAGACATCTAAAAACTCGCGGAATGAGTGCCATAGTGTTGCACTCAAAATCACGACAAAACTCAAACAAATTTGTAATAAAAAATCTTGATCTTTCTATTCCCATAACTGATGACAGGAAGGCATTTGAACCTATTAAGACTTCGGACACAAGATGTATGCAAAAGACTGCACCAGACGGAAAGAAAATGGAATTATCACCTTTAGTGATAAATGTTCCACAAGGTATCACTATAAAAAATATACAAGATAAAGTACGCCACATCAATAGACGTATATTCACGGTTGTGAAATACATCCCAAGAAACGATATCCTACCAGCCCAGTGTCAGCAATTTGGGCAAACAAAAAACTACTACAACCACATCGTAAAATGTGTAAGATGCAGCGGCTCACATAACATTTCTGAATGTCCGTGACTAGGCGAACCAAAATGCTCAAATTGCGAGGGAGCGCACGGCTTCTTATAGAAAATGCCTGGATAGGAAAAAAATTAGAAGGAATAGTGACTAAAAGGGTGGAGGAAAAGAGATCTAAGCAGATCAGTACTGACCAAAACATACCCAAACCAATGACTAACAACATGACAGTTCGCCCGGGTGTAGATACGCATTTTTTCTACAAGGAACCAAAATGATAAGCGAATCACAATCATCAACCAGTCAAACCATGCTCCACCACCATCAGAGCCTCCACAAAATTTCGCCTATATACCTCAACAACCGCAGACGGACCAATCAAATCTCATAATATCTCTTGTCAATCAGATGGCTCAGCTCACGGCACAATTTACTTCCATGATGTGAGAACTTACAACCACAATTCAAGGGTTAAAAGTACAAAATTTAACCAAATAAATAAATTCACAATATTAAATCTCAACTGTTAAATTCCAGGTAATGATATAAAATGCTTGATTATTTACATATTGGAAAGTTATTTAAATACAAATTTATATTTATACAAATTGTGATTTTAATATATACACGTACATATATGAGTTCAGTACACATTTTTTGTGTTATAACAAGTCATCGCACCCACTGTTTGCCCTGAAGATGGCCACAATGTAGGCCGAAACGATGGCACGATTAATAAAAAATAAGTTGTGATTATTTTTTGTGTTATCATTGACTACACCCCCTGACCAATTCAACCCATCATTGAATTATTCAGTCAACTATTTTCCAATCAAACATCTATTTTTTATATACAAATCTGTATTTATAATTTTAGTTAAACAAGTTCACATTAATTTAAAATAGTTTTTTTAAATAATTTACAAATAAAAAAAAATAATGCGTGATGATAAGTATCAGTAGAGAGCGAATAATTGGTAAGAGCATATTTAAAATACATTAGAAACGGAAAGGAGTAAACTCCAGTTGCGTGTCGGAGCTGACACACACTCTTTTTATTTTTTTGTCTTCAGAGGGTATCAATATCATGATGAACCACTGTATTTAAATATACGTAGATACCATTTAGGACTCAAGGCAACCTTTTCCACTAATTAAATTTATTTTAGGGCAATTTTAGTGAAAAGGCAGCAAAAGCTTACGAGGCAATAAAAGAGGCGAAAACGGATAAAGAACGATGGATTGAATTAATGGAAGGGATTCAGAAAGTGAAGGAAGGAAAATCTGCAATGTACGCCCAGGATACTAACTTGTACAGAGCTGTTGAAGATTCGTTTAGTAACTCAGATATTTGTGCTTTAGCTGAAATTGAAATTGTATTATTATGGGTTTCGACAGTAATAAGAAAAAAATCGCCTTATAAAGAACTTCTATATCAGGGGTAACTATTTTAAAAAATCATCAATTTCTATTTCAAAAATAAAACTAATTATGCCTTGTATTATTTTTTTAAATAATGTTTATAGTAATTATAATTGCCATGGTATCCAGTTGCTATGTTTTACTTAAAAATAAATAAATCATTTTATTTCTATCCATAATTATTAAATAATTTTTCAGCATGATCCTTACGCACGAGAATGGTTTATTAAACAGAGAAATGAAAAATTGGCAAGCTCAACGCCCTACTTGCTTCGTCCAAAATGAGAGCCCAACCGTCAGCCTTGAAGCAACAGTCATAGCTCACATTATCTACACACTAGGCTTACTGCTGTCACTAGTCTTACTCGCCTTTGAAATATACATAGATAAAATTAAGAAACGTCCCTTCAAAAACAGAAAAACTGAATAGTAATTGACGAGATAAAATAAAAACCTTTGTTCTCCATATCTCCTTAAAATAATTAGTTTATACAAATTAGACTAATATTAAATTATCACTTGTGTATCAGTAGTTTTAGTTTTATTTCCGTTACTTTATTTTTTAAACAAGGATATTTGGCTTTATTACAAACAAAACTAAAATTTGAATTAATTATTATATATTCCAAGATGAAAGATAATAAATATATTATAATTGAAGTTATACGGTCTAATGATTACATTTTTTTTTTAACATCATCATATTCCAATCAATTATTTTACTCACAAATACTTTGAACTTCTTTAGCATTTCAAAACTGTGTCCAGCCAAGCCATGTTGCTTCGATCTGAACCAGTGGTAGTCAGAAGGAGTAATGTCTGGCGAGTATGTTGGTTGCAGCAGAATTTCCTATTATATTATATTATAGAATTTCCTATATCAGTCTAGCTGCAACAGTGTATACTTCACAACTCTTACAACATGTAACAAAGCACTTTCATGCAAGAGGATGACTTTGTACCTGTTAGTTCTTATTGCTAGACAATACATCATTCAATGTGTTCATTTAGCTTTACCAGCTCATAAAACAGTAGAACAATATGACTTACCTTATCCAAAGCAGTACTTACGTCCACAATGTCCCTGGATTTTCACTCTTGAAATTGTTATCAATATCATTGCCAGTCACAATACGCCTCAGAAAATTATTCTTTTTTAAGTTAAAAACAATGAGCCTTTGCATAGATCCAATAGATGTCACAGATCTTAACACTTGTACAAGCCTCTAGCCTTGCTTGACAAAACGATATGAGCCAATGAACATTGTTAAAGTATTTAACTTTGGAACACTAATTCATATAATATAAATATAATTGTCTAAAGCATATATATAGTTAAAGGTTCTGAACGTATCTAATACTTTTTAAAAACTTTATTATGAATGATACATAGAATACATGTAAATAAATGGCAACTAAATAGCGATATTAACTGTTCAAATGTCTACGGACGAAAAGGCCCTTCCCTTTGGTCTGGGACGGTTAAATAGGATCAGCCATGCTGATGCTATTTCTCTAGAATTGTTTACTGTTTTTCTGGCCACCTGCAGCCACCTGCATCTTATAGTGCATAACAATTCTGGGTAATTGATTATGATTCTAAGTATTGTTTACACATTTACTCGGGAGCCACCTGTAACTATATATATATATATATATATAAATTACTGTATATAAACCTTATTGCTGTGCTTAAAATATTAATTTTAGTTCATATTTTATTCCCATCCTCTTACCGTCCTATATCTCTTTTACCTTGCATGGGTAAAATCCTAGAAAAACTCATCCTCAAACGATTGTACCTCATCCTCCATGCAAATCACATAATACCAGATCACCAGTTTGGATTCCGACTATTCCACTCCACTATTCAGCAATGTCATCGTGTGGTGGATGTAGTCTCCTCTGCATTAGAACGTACATCATATTGTTCGGCCGTCTTTCTTGACGTGAATTCCTACCGCCTACCTACTTTCTCATCCTTCAATCCTATCTCACAAACAGAACTTTCCAATTAAACCATAATAATGACTATTCATCCCTCTTTTCCCTATCTGCTGGTGTCCCTTAAGGTAGTATCCTTGGCCCAATCCTTTATACAGTTTATACAGCTGACATCACAACTCATCCTAATACTATTCTTACCACGTATGCTGATGGTACATGTGTATTATCAGTCAACACCAATCCAGTTATTGTATCCCAAAGCCTCCAATCCCATATCACTGATCTTGAAGAATGGTGCCAAAACTGGAGAAGTAAAATAAATTCTCAAAAATCGCATCAAATCACTTTTACCTTACGTCTTAAACCAATGACTTCCTGCCCTTCAGTATCCTTTAATAATATTCCACTTATGCCTGTAGAACAGTTCCGATACTTAGAGTTGCATCTTGACAAACGATTAACCTGGAATCCTCGTGCGAGACTGAAAAAACTAGAAATCGCTCAACGTTTCATGCTACTTCAACACTTACTAGACAAACGCTCTAAGCTCCCAATTAAATACAAAAGAATCATCTACATGACCATCATACGACCTATTTGGACTTACGGAGTAGAGGTTTGGGGCTCCACTGAAGAATAAAGTCATCCATAATGACCTTAATGTCTCATTTGTTGCTGATTTGGCCTAAACCCGCTATCTATCCTTTCATAACAAATTTCATTTCCACTCAAACCCTCTAGTTTCAAACCTAGCTTCCTCTTCATTTCCCGATAATCCTCCTAGGCGTCTGAAAAGAAGATGGCCCCGTGACCTTCTTAGTTGAACTTGTGATTTGAGTACTACCAGTGGGTAGTTTCTCTACTTGTCATTCTCACATGTCATTATGCATCACTTAGCCTATTTACTTGATGTATAATTGTAATACAGTTGTAAATATCAATAAATAAATAACTTTAAAAAAATAATAGTTCATATTTTATTTTGGGTAAATTGTGCTATTTTTTTCTAAATTTTATTTTATAATTTATGATTTCACATTTTAACTCTAATTTTATACTAACGTGTAAATTATCAATTTAGTCAAACTGAAAATTTTTAATTTATTATATAGTTAACTAATACTTGAATATATTTGAATGTAATTCTATAAACTGATCTGTAAATATTAAAATCACATGTAATGACATTTAATATGCTAATTTAAGCATGGTCCATGTCCTAGTATTAATAATTAATAATAATGGTATTAATAAATTAAAAAATATGAACTTCAATAAGCCTGTGTATAATTTTAATTAGTTTGTTGATATAAAATTTCCAATCTACAAAATTACTGGGGCAATAAAGTACAGTATTAAATAATAAAAAATACAGTAATAAAAATCATAATATCATAGCATAGATTTTGTCCATTTTATGGTCTGTTACATTTAATTATTCATTGAAATGAGGGATATTTGTTTGCCCACATGATGCTATGGTTTTCAGGATGATGTCACAAAATCAGAGGGAATAAATAAGAGTATTTGACTGGAAATCATTTACGATTCTCTCAGATTTGTTTCTCTGACACTGCGACATTTAATTGGTCGAGATGGGACAGCACATAATCTGCCTTGTATTAATTATAATTATTTCCCTTAAAACTGGTCACTTAGTTCATATTTCCGAATTTGTAACAGATTATTTCATTCAGCATAAAATTCATACAGTAAATATATTAGTATGCAATCAGTCAGGTAACTATAATAATATTCATTATAAACATAAGTATCATTAAAAAAATACATAACATGTTTTTTTGTTAGATGCTATATCTATACACAAGAATTTTTTACAAAGAAAAGCACCACTGGGCTCACTTGTCCATGATTTAAACCTTGAAAACAATGATAAACTTTCCAGAAATTTCATGGATACAGGAGATTTAAATCATTTAGGTATATTGGTTGATTTTAATTGCGAGAATCCACTAATTCAAAAGGTGATAAATCTTTATATATATATTAGTTAAATAATTTAATTAAATATTTATCAATGTTATTGGATAGCTGAGAGCAGTTGCTGTACAATTAAATTAATTCCAAACAGTCACTTTTATCATAAAGTACAATAAAGTATTTTTTTAATGCCAAAAAAATAAGACCATTATAATTTACTTATATACCTTCTACCTTATATTATATACCTTCTAAATATTATTGAATTGTATAATACTGTTAATATATTTTTTCTTTTTTGTGTTTTTTAACGGATATTTTTTTTTCATTTCATAACCCCCAAATTATGATGATCATAACCCCCAAAAATCTTTTAAAGCATGCTTCTAATTTGGAGGAGGCAAATACATAAAATAAAATACTACAAAATATATTAGAGATAAACATTACTAAAAATATAAGCTTAACAAATATTAAATAAATTAAATAGCTTTATATATAATATATATATAATATATATATATATATATATATATATATATATATATATATATATATATATATATATATATATACATATATATATATATATAAATTAAATCATTTTTTTCATAAAAGAAAGAACATTTTCTTTACTTGATTTTTACATTTTTATTTTTAATATAATAATTTAAACGTTTATTTCATAGTTGTTTAGAATAATTTAATTCAAAAGGTAATTTTATTTGTTTAGTTATAAGTTTAATATTTGTGGTAAGTTTGAAAACATATTTTATAAAAGTGAAGAGAGAAAAACAAAAGTAAGTCGACCGGCTTTTGTTTGCTCCGGCTAGACCAATGTAGACAGAGTGTGTTGGCAAGAGCCTCTTGACGTGCACATCGTATGCTCTATAGGAGCCCAAAGTTGCATCTTGAATTTGAAGAAGATACTAATTTGCTCCCCACCTGCAGGTGTAATTAGTTTAAACTTCGTCATCGATTCGACCAATTCGAGTTGACCCAGTCGATCATATCAATCTCTATTGTCTCAACATCTTCGCTCACCCTGCCGAGAATCTACTATCTACTGGAATCTACTTCGACAGACAGATAAGAGCTTTTTTTATTATATCATTTCAACTAGAAAACTACATAAACATTTATTACTTTGTAATCGATTTCATTTGGATATTTATTTATTTGTAATTTAATAGAGTCAAATTTATTACCATAAGATTAAATGATAATTGTTTTCTTTTTGTTATTAATTAGTTGTTTATAATTTAATTAATATTAGTAACTTCATTTCACATTATAAAAATGTTAAAATTGTTCTTTTAATTTAATCAATTGTTTTGTCCTATTATCAATAGGATTAGTTGTCTACAGGATCGTATGTCATAACTGATACCATCCCTAAATTGATAATATAATTTCTCTCTTCTTTTACATTTTATTTTATTTGTTCTAATTTTGTGTGCACTCTTTATAGGCTTTGTCCATTTTTTAATCTGATTAATTAAAGGCCCCTAAACCTAATTAAAAACAAAACTAAATTATTCCATCTTAAAGATGAACTTGATTATTTATCTCAAAACAATATATATAATAGAGCAGAAACTTGTCTGAAAAGGAAAGAATGTAGTACAGAATTAAAAATTTGGAGAATTTATGCTACTTAACGAGTAGTATGTATAATATAAAATGCCTCTCCAAAAAGGCCAAAATCAGGCACTATAATACAGAGGTAAAACCAGTGATATTGTACGGGATCGAGAATATGTGCTTTTCCAGTTATGATAAATTACTTAAAATAGAGAGAAGGATTCTTAGGAGAATCCACGGGCCCAAAGTAACACCAGAAGGATACCGGCTGAAATCTAACAAAGAAATTTAGAGTGAAATATGGGATTTGGACACAGAAATGAGGGTTAAAAGACTCAGATTTTATGGTCACATGATGAGGATGAACGAGGAGAGACTTAACAAAAAATTTTCACCAAAATTATAGGCTACAAATTCAAACAAGGGTACCCAGAACAAATTTAACAAGAAACACGGGATTACCCTAGATTTACTAGAAAACAGAACGGAATACCAAAGATTCCTAAAAAATTCGGTACTAGAGGCAGACAGAAAAAAATTTCCATCCATGACCTGGAATGGAAGAAAGAAGAAAAACCATCAGTGAAACCATGAAGCAAAGATGGGCTGAGAAAAAACTGAAAAAGAAAAAAAAAAGCTGCATCTTAGTCGCGTAGTCCTTCAGGGCTGTTTTGCGTCAAACAATAATAATAATATACATATCATCATCAGATATGGTCCGTATAGGTAGCTTTATTATATTATAATTCAATTTTGTATATTATATTTATTTTCAGGTGCTCTATGAGTTGGTTAATAATTGCTGCTACCATGTATTGTTTTGGAATAAATTGAATATCACTGAAATATTTATAAATGATTCAGTATCTTTTGGAACCCAATTAATTTCAGCTATAGCTGATGAGAACACTGTAACTTTATATGACATTACAGTTGCAACTCACATTGTCACTTTAGGCTACTGGGAAAACGGTAGTCTGTTTATGGAAAATTCTCAGTTCAACAAGCATGAAATCCGTAACGAAGTTCTTCATGGCATTATATCGGTAATTGATAATAATCAACATATTATATAGTTCTTAGTAATTTTCAAATTATTTCCCTATTTTGATTTTTTTCTTATACCGATCACTTAGTAGTAGAGGAAAACAAATTAAGAAATGTAATTGAAAGCATAGTAAATAAATTAATTTGTTTTTAACTTAATAACAGAAACAACAATCACTAATTAAATTAACTGGAACAGCAAATAATAATTTATCAAAATGAAATATATGCAGGAGGTAATACCCGCTCAAATAGCAGCCATCCTACTCATGTTGTTTCAATTGTATAATTATTGGAATCACTCAAATTGTTGCACTTATAAAGTTACTACACATTAGACATTTTTTTTATATTTTAGAGAGATCATTTCTTATTTAACAACTTTTCTGGTTTATCTAGTTTATTAAAGTTATTTTATTTATTTATTTTTTTCATAACCTCTATGTATGAATATTTATTTTTTATATAAGTTTTTGTACACTTATCAGTGTACATTATTTGTGTTTTTTTATTTCTCCTTTTACTGTAGTGTAACTACATTTTAAGGAGTTGTGGATGGGTAGATTATAGCTTTTCTTTCTTCATTTTTTTTTATTATTAAAATTACTGTGCTATTATCATTTATAAAAAAAAAACACTACAAACCGTGGGTCTGGGATTAAGTACATGGTACTGTTTCAAAGACGACGGTTGTACAGGGAGGTGATTTGTTCTAGATCACACTCAACCACCAGATTTTACCCCCTTATTTTGGGTACCCACTTTATAAAGGCTGGGTGAGCCCCATAAAGGTCCTAGATCCCTTATGATCCATCTCCAGCTGCAAACAGACTAAATAAAAATCTCACCAGCAGCGGGATTTGACCAGAATTTTCAGCATGGCAACTCAGTGCTCTACCACAGAGCCAATCCGCTCCCTTATCATCATTTATAAACAATTGTTAAATATAAAAAATTAAAATAATTCATTTTTCGAGAAGAGATAATGCTACCCGGTCATGCTCTTTTTTATACAATAAACAGATGTTATTACTTACATCAACAGATTTTGTTTTGTTGCTCCTATGTACTTAGATATATATACTAAAATTTTAGTTTACAGATGAAAATATCAAAAATAACTCAGTTAGAAAGTTTAAGAACGAGGAAATTTTTGATTCAGAACTCAGCACATTGACCAATTTTTCTATGAGCATTTATAGAAGTTTACGAGTAATGTATGGTCTCCAGTAAGTAAAAAATAAATGATTAATAAAGCTATAAATTGTCAAATCGCAAAATCAAAACTATAAAAACTGTTGGCAGATGGGAATTAACTATTATTTCGAATCCAAACGAGCTGGTGAATTACACAGATATTTTTTTAAATCTTAGCACTGACTCTTTTGATTTTATAATAACTTCTGAAAACCATTTTAGAACAACAAGAAATGGAGTAATAAGATTACCTTCAATTAAAACTATCAGGTGAGATAAAACAATTTTATTTTTTAAATTACATTTATCTGTCTCTTGACACTGTCTAATTTTCTTTAGTAAATAGTTTATGAGATAACCAAATTTTGTAAATATAATGCAATTAAATAAAGAAAATATTTATCACAAATAATAAGTTATAAAACTATAATATTAAATATAGTTTATTTATTTTATAAGAGTAATAAATTACCAAATTAATGTTGATTTTAGGCAATGTTTTGTATTTAGACATCCACCAGTGTATTCCTACAAGACTTTCTTTTTTAAACCTTTCTCGCTAGGACTCTGGATAGGTCTCGGCATCTTTCTAACAATATCAGCAGTATTGTTATATTTAATGTGCTTGATTAAAATTGATGATACTGATCATAATGAATTGAGTATTTTTGGTAACACACTTTACTGTTTAGGAGCGCTTATTAATCAAGGTGAGTAAAAAAAGTTTAATGAAATAAGAAAATTCAAGCTTTCATGTGTCTAAAATTAGAAGTTCCAAAATGTTCACAATTTGTCACTTTTACGTTTGTGAGACATTAGAGTAGTTAAGGATGGTTAAACTTGGTTTTTAAGATAGAGCTGCTTACCTCTAACATTAAAATTAAGGCAAATTATCAATAATTGGATTATGAAAAATTTAAACTTTGATTAATTATTTATTATAGGTTTATCTGTTCCATCTAGAAGGAGTTCAAAGCGTATAATCCAATTTAATATTCTTCAGCTAAGCCTTTTTATTTCAAATTTTTATTCTGCTGTTATTCTGAATTATTTATTATACCCAACACATTCAACAATCAAAGGATTAGATGATATTATAAATCAAGGATTTGATATTGGTTATGAAGACACTATCTATAATAACGACACTTTATCAGTAAGAAAAAATTTAACTAATGTTTTTTAATGCTATCACATGAGGTTTTAGTAATTACTGTGTATACATTACTAAAAGATCATTATTTCATCTATTGAAAATTCATAATTTAATATTTATATGATATCAATGTAGTTAAAAAGAAATTCTTGATAAGTAAAAGTTAAAAATAAATAAATTTGTAACAAAATGAATTAAGTTAAAATATAATAATTAAATGTTAAGTGCTAAGGTTCTCGTCTGCGGTCGACCGTGCTTACTAAACAATTCACCGACCCAGTTCTGGCAGGATATTCGTCAGCATTTGTCACTTTAACCCAAAATTAATCGAACATTTAATTAAATCACATTTTTTATAAGTTGGGGAAAAAACCACTATTCAGTACAGTATAACTTCTTAATTTATTAAATTCTTTAAAATGTTTTGACAAATTTATGTCATTCTCAATCTTTTAAACAAGTCTTCTGCATCAATTAACAATCATGCATAACTTGAAAAAATATAATATAAATATAAATATGCATTTGCGAGTTTTTAGACTTATGACTTTTTCAAGTTATGCCTGTTTGTTAATTGATGCAGAAGACTTGTTTAGAAGATTGAGAATGACATAAATTTGTTGAAACGTTTTAGAGAATTTAATAAATTAAGAAGTTATACTGATTTGGATAATGGTTTTTTCCCCCAACGTATACAAAATATAAAAAATCTGAAGATTTATAGTCCAGTTTTACATTATTAAAAAAAAAAAAAAAAATAAACTTCATTTTATTCAAGAATGTTTTGTCAATTTTGTTTACAAGTAGCAGCACCTCTTGGACCCAGGGGTAAAAATGTTTATGTTTGCTCGAATGAGCCGTTAAATACCTGTTCGTTTCCCCCATAAGTCAGAGTTGAGAACTGGTACTGCCGGTGAGCAGGGTCGTGATCCGACTGGAAGGAAGATGAGCTGTTAAGGTAAGAGTCTCTATTTTTCTGTAGTCTGACTTGATTTGGGGTGTAGCCAGATGGTAGCTCAGTTGTTGATAGAGCCAATTAAATATTTTCTTTTTCTTTGGTACGTTTCGACCACGAAGTACAATAGATGGGATAGTGAATCTTATTTTAAATTATCGTTATTTTTTTTATTAGTCTTAATATTGTTAATAGTGGACCTTATTTTATATTAGCATTATTACTGTTATTATTAATTATTGTGTTGATAGTGAATCTTATGTTTAATTACAGTTGTTGTTTTTATTAGTTATTTTTTTGTTGACGGATAATTTCGGTTTACATTTGAACTTATTATTTTATTAATGCCTTTAGGATTATTCTTATTAATAGTAGTTGAGTGTAATTTTTAATTTAATATAGTAGAAATTATTTTTTACACAAGTATATTTTGGGTTCATTTTTTTACCGTTTCCCTATGTGTCCTCGACTATACCATGCCCCCACCCAGCCCTTTTTAGGGATCCACAAAGTCTAAGAGAGGACGAGCAGGTAACAAATTGTTTAATTATTTAGTCAAATTAGATATGTAGCTTGCTTCAAGATAGGTCGCATTAAGATTTGGTCAGTTCATTTTAATCTAAAGAACTTGTATGGCAACTTAATTTATTTAAGATTATAAGTTAATAATTACTTATCTTGTATGCCAAATTAAAAAAAAATTGAATCAATCATTTGAGAAGCACCTCATGTTCATTTTTGGCCATAATTGAGTTAGACATATTAAATTGTTGGTGAAGGCTAGACAAATCCAGTACGCATGTTTGGAAAATGTGTACATGTTATTTGAAAAATAAAATACTGATTTTTATTAATAATTTGAACTGTTTTACTTTTTATTTCATACCTGATAACATATCGTTAAGTCAGTCATTTGAGAAACAACACATCTCCAACAAGCTTTATAATTTTTTTAAATATCAAAATAAAAATAATAAAATTTTAGCTTGGTAGATTTAGCTAACCAAACCCCTGTAGAAACGTATAAAAATCTATGATGTTAAATTATGGACCAGCTGAGTTTTTTTCGATTTCCCGAAAGTTTACTTTTTTGGATATGACGTGTTTTCCAAATGACCGATTCAATTGGAATGAAACTGTATCAAAAAATCATAATAAACACTAAGATAAATCAACTTTACTCGTTACATTAATGTATTAATTCTTTAAATTAGGTGAATTCATCAGAGGTTTTCCAATATGGTTTTGGGAATGCGATTGCTTCTTACAATATTACAAGTGGAATAGAGAAAATCAGAAAATCCAGATTTTCATTCCTCTCTATTGACTCTAATATTTACAAGAAGGCTTCGGAAAACTTAAAAGATACAGAAATATGTGAACTTTCTTCCATTCCACTAAAAACTACCTATGATGCATCAATGTATTTAAGAAAGAACTCTCGTTATAAAGAAAATTTTCAAAAAGGGTAAGTCATAATTTTTAGTTTGTCACTTTTATTTACTTGTTGATCCTGGAAATATATGTATGTATATATATATATATATATCTAGTGGAAATAATAAAATAATTTCATTGAGAACTATAGTTTTATTTCTTAAGCAGTACATTTATATTCTGCTATGAGTGTATATGTAATATTTGCATTCCGTATATCTTTATAGATAAATAAAGATAAATTTATTTTGCTAAGCCTTTTTGTTAATTACAACCTAGATTATCCTTCTTCTTATTTTCTGAATTTTTTTTTTAGAATACTGCTTTTAAAAGAAACTGGAATAATAAATCACGAGGATGAAATCTGGAATAAAAGAAAACGGAAATGTTCAGGCATGGTGAAATATGTAGAAATAGGACTACAAGAGACTTCAATAGCTATTGAAATATTTTTATTTGGTTCTATATGTTCTGCTATCATCTTTATCTTGGAATTCATTATCGCAAAATTTAAGTCTTGGTCAGTAACACAAAGAAAGCAGACTATTAAAGAAATTAGCAATATTTAAACATTGATTTTATTTTGAGAGAAAAAATTTCTCTCTGATATGCTGTTTATTTAGGTTCCAGCATAAGTATAGAAAATGGTTTTTAAAAAAAACAACTTAGCTATTTCTTTGTAATTTAAAAATAAGAGATAAAAATATATCCATATTTTTAACTTAATATATATTTTTTATTATCCATTCTATATTTTTTAATGATTCATGTATTAAATAAATAAAATAGTAAACCACTTGTGTTTGTATTATGTATTATTATTAAGACTATTACTAAATTAGTACCGTAAATAATTGTAGGATGCTTCAATTTTGTTAAATTAAAGATTAAGAAATACAATATTATCTTTAATGAACAAAGCATTTTGTATAAAATGTAAATAAAATCTTGCTTGTAGTGTTATAACTATGAACCATGGAAAGGTAAGTATTTTTTATAGACCTTATATATAAAATCATTTCAGTAAACCAATGTGACAATATGACAACCGCAGATAAATATTTCAAGAACAGTTTAGGAACATTTTATAGAATGTTCTAAGTATTAAAATTTATAACATTGGGCAGACTGTTGCTTTCACTACTTAAATGAGTAAAAGTGATTAGCTTGGCCCAAATTAAAGCAATTTAAAAAAATATAACTCGTTTAATTGGGAGTCGTTTGGAAACAGTGGTGCTTGAGTAGAGGTAAACGATGAGGAGGAAGAGATTGTGTTGAGCAAAGCCCTGGTTTCTTCTTTTAACTCGGCTTTAGAATGCTCTAGCACCTTAAGGACAATAAAACAAGATTGTTCACTCCCAAAAGTTTCTACCTGGAAAATAATATAAATTTTTAGTTTTCTCCTTGCGATATATTTATAGATTATATTTGTAGTTTTTAGGGTGTTAGAGCTTAGAGCAGAACTGTTACCTTAACTCTGATTAGATAAAATCTCGTTTTCTAGATATACATTCTTTACCTATTAATAAAATTCTAACCATCCTACAACCGGTTTTCCTCAGATCACAATGAAGAACCAGTTAATCTAGTTTTGCACCAGTCTCTTTTAACCGTTAGCTTAGTTTTAATTGTTAGCAAATTTTTAATGTTCCGTAGTTTTTTATGCTGTAACATAAGCTCCCTTCATCGCCTGTGGTGTAGTGGTTAGCATAAGAACCTTCTACGCCCACGGCCGCGGGTTCGGAGCCGGGTAATTGGCTCTAGGATTTCATAAAAGGGAGTAAAATTCGTTGCCCTTCAGAAGGGACATTAGGAAGTCTCAGGTACTCATTAAAGAACTCTATCCAAATTATACCTGGATAGGAAAAATTTAGCTCTCCCACTTCAGTATTGTCTGATTAGCCATAACATGAAGTGATGTTAAATGAATAAACAAGCTCCATGGCCAATTAACAAGACTAGCATTCTGACTTGAAAAAAGTTAAACTATTTGAGTTGAGATAAAATGATCTCCTCACCAACATTTATATGTATAACTTTGTTGCTATGTTAGGGTATCTGTTCTGCAGGTTGTTACTTCAGTTTATTTACAACAAGTTTTAACTGTTTATTCGTTTCATTTTTAATATTTTCCAAAAATATAGACTTTTCTGAGCTTTATTGTGGAAAAGAGAATGTAATTATGAGTAATGAGTAAATTTCGGTGATTATTTCATCAAGCTCTGGTCAAAGGGGATAACTCAACTGGCGCAGAAGGGGATAACTCAACTGGCGCAGAAGGGGATAACTCAACTGGCGCAGAAGGGGATAACTCAACTGGCGCAGAAGGGGATAACTCAACTGGCGCAGAAGTTCAAAGAAGAATATTGACCGCCAATAAGTGTTATTCTGGGATGGTAAAAATTTTAAGAAGTCATCTGATATCAAGAAGAGCCAAGGTGATGCTTTACAAGACAATTATCAGGTCTGTTTTAACTTACTGATCGGAAACCTGTCCTCTGTCCAGGGCAGATGCCGACAGATTACTGCTCTTCGAAAAAAAATATTAAGAAGGATGTTTGGAGCGGTAAGAGTTTGTGATCAATTTAGACTCAGCCTAGTAATAGAACGTTTTGTATATGTTTATTATAGTTTATGAACAAATAAAGGTTATTATTATTTGTATTATTATTATTATTATTACTCAACTCGAAGCGACAACCTGCGGAATAATTACCTAAAAACCGTCAGCCTAAGTATATTCTCTGCGGCGGATAGAAACCATCCATCACAACTTCAAGTTCTCTTTCAAATGAAACATCAAATTTAGCCATTTCAGTTTAAAATCATTTAATGGTCTTCGGTACTACTGTGTTGATGCAGCAGCAGTTATTTTTGCCTACTTGTTAGCATGCATAGACAGTTATATTTTGTAACAGCTATATTTGATAACAGCTATCTTCAATTACGTTTTTAAATCTATTCATTGGGGTTAGAATTTTAAATTTTCTAAATAAACATCAACAATTACAAATCAAAATAATTTATTTAAAAATGGAACATATCATGAACAATTAAAATAATGGATAATATATAATTAAATAATGGAATATATCATGAACAATCAAAATAATGAAATAATGAAATTATAAATAGCATGTATGAAATTACAAATCAAAATAATTTATTTAAAAATGGAATATATCATTAACAATTAAAGTAATGGATAATATATAATTAAATAATGGAATAT
This sequence comes from Troilus luridus, assembly GCA_964056705.1. Lineage (NCBI taxonomy): Eukaryota > Metazoa > Arthropoda > Insecta > Hemiptera > Pentatomidae > Troilus > Troilus luridus. Next base: position 66,700,548 of record OZ057415.1, read on the forward strand.
TTTTCCATTTCCAAAAGTTACATAGACCAAAATACAGTTTCATTACATGCGAATTGCTACATTTTCTTTTTTTTGTAAAATATTTCGCTCCTGAAAAACAACAATAAGATTCTTCTTCTGTTTTTGACAAATCCCAAATACGCATTTTCATAGTAAAAAATAATAACAACAAGAAATCTAGAACAAATCAGCAATCAAACAAGAAATCAGCAACAAAAAAAACTCAGCAAACAAGAACTAATAACGAATATACAGTTAAAAGAATATACAACTCGAAGCGACAACCTGTGGAATAATTACCGAAAAGAGAAATGTAATTGTGGGTAATGAGTAAATTTCGGTGATCATTTCATCAAGAAACATAAGTTTCAAGTTACATTTCGAAGTATGGATGATATGTGTTTGTAAAAACGTTCATTTCAGGCGAAATTATTACGGAATCATTATCCGTAATTATATTATCTTTTACTTGATAAAGCTCATAATAACTCTTATTTTGGGAAAATATTAACAGGGAAACGAATGAAAAGTTGAAACTTGTGACTTAATTCGAAGCGACTACCTGCGAAATAATTACCCTTAAGAAAATGTGATTATGGGAAATATGTATAATTCGGTAATGATTCTATTTAAAAATTAATGTTTCATTCACGTATACTTCGAAATGTGAGTAGAAACTTCTATTTCTTGATAAAATGAAAATGTACACATTTTCCGTAATTACATTCTCTTTTCTATTCCAAGCTCAACTTGTATTTTTGGAAAACATTAAAAATGGAACGAATAAACAGTTAAAACTTGTGACTCAACTCGAAGCGACAACCTGCCGAACAGAGTTACCTTGTTTTCCTATTAATGTGTGTGTGTTTTTTAAAACTATTATTTATTATGTAATAAATAAAGTAATAAAGAGAAGAAGTGATAGTCAGAGGGCGAGGTAAGAGGCCCTTACCCTTGAACCTGGACGGAGCGAGCACATTCCATCCATGGCCCGCTAGATATATCTTCCTCTTACAGCTCCCAATTACTCCTTTTAACATGACTCCTTGTCTAGGCTACTGCCACCGATTACTCCCTATTCTTTTTTCTTCCTTTATTAAAAACAAATACAAAAAAAAAAATGAGCATACGTTTTCATTAACGATACGTCGGATATTATTTAACCGAGCAAATACTATGTTAATTTTCCCTTAGGGATGTTTATTTGATTGCTTTCGACTCATATGTTTTATTTTATTATGCATATAAAATAAAATAAATAAAAGGTTCATCGTTTATTGCGTGGCTTCATCGATTTATTGTCAAACTTAACTAACCGTTAATTATTCCTATTATGTTAATTTAAACTCTTACTAATTTATACTATATCAATATTATTTATTTATATTCACTTCATATGTTTATATGTATAGCCTGCGTGAATAAGTGGTTAAGTCTAATTTTCTCCAAAATGAGTTTCTTGTACTTGAGTAAGCGAAATCGAGTAATTTTCGAATAAGGGGCTAAGTAAGGCATTGGCTTGAAAAGTAGTTATTGCTTTTATTACAACTCCATTTCAAGGCAAAAACTTCAAGGATGATAGGATTCCGGTTATCTGAAAGCATTCAACTCTTTCTAGACAAAATCCTGCTTAATCACTTATTCACCGGGGCTGTAGATATATTACTAGAACTTATACTATTACTAACTTACATATTTAAACCATGCACCACTAAAACCCATGAAGGGTCTACGGTTAAGTTTGTGATAGAGACTATACAGTTTGTTAGACAACGGTTGTCCTATATCACGCTCAACCACCAGGTCTTTAACCCAAATTAAGGGCATCCACTTCATACGAGGCTGGGTTGGGTGAGAACCAGGAGGGTCTCCAGTCCCCTCCATGGTGACCAGGGCCTCCATCTCCGGCTTTTAAGTGTTTAAACTAATTATCTGTCATTGCCGGGAGCGGAGTGGCTCTGTGGTAGAGCACTGAGTTGCCATGCCGGAAATCCTGGTTCAAATCACGCTGCAGACAGTTACTTTTATTTAGTCTGTTAGTGACGGGAGGTGGATCATATGGGATATAGGACCCTCCTGGGGATCACCCAGCCTATATAAAATATAAAAATTGGGGGGAAACCTGGCGGGTGAGCGTGACCTAATCACCTCCTTGCAGAACCGTTGTCCATGAAACAGTACAGTCTCTACCATTTACTGAACCCCCAGACCCGTTCACGGGTCGTAGTGGTACAGGTTAATCTGTCATTGCCAGATTTGAACCAGGTACCTTCGACACGGGAACTGGGTGCTCTATTGAGAACAAGACGAGTTTCTAAAATAAATTATGTATTATTTAATGTTGATATGTTACTTTATTCGAGCTACGGTTACGCAATTTATTTGGTTTTGAAACACCTACTTTTTTCTTTGCTTTCTTCATGGCATCATACTGACTAGTACAAACCAACCCATAAAATCCCACAGGAATAATTAGGGAATATTATTCCTAAGGACAGTGAACTCGAGGGAAAATTACCCGCAGTTTTATTTTATCTCTCAACATAAATATTTTACGAGCTGATATTTTTCGGTGGTTAGCAATTTTCCCCATTAAGAAAAAACGTACTTTATTCTTTGTACTTAAGTAATTTTCTTTTAAATATAAATATTAAAACTCTCAGTCACAATTATGCGAGAATTACCCACATAAAATAAAACAAAACAACAATTTTAATAAATGTGGTTCTTTAATATAACTGTCACTATGCACTTCTAGGAGATATATTTCTGCATATAAACCTTGCATTTACTACTGGGCATCACACATTTTGAGATAAAAATTTAAAAACTGAATTTTAAATAATTTTAAGAAGTTTTATGTTCTTTTTTTTTTATAACATTTAAACACTTTTAGAAACACGAATTTCTTATTTCTAGACACTTTTGTTATTGACAATAATGTGCCAGATGCTACTTTTTATAAATAAAAAATAAATTTCAAACCATTTTTGTTTGGCTGTAATTTTAATAGTAGGAGCGGAGTGGCTCAGTGGTAGAGCCATTTTAGCCATAGAGAACCATTTTAGCCATTAGAAGCTTTAGAGGAAAAATCTGGCGGTTGAGCGTGACCCAGGACAAGTCACCTCCTTGCAGAACCGTTGTCCATGAAACAGTGCAGTCTCTACCATGTACTGAACCCCGGACCCGTTCACGGGTTGTAGTTTATTTTTATTGTTGTATAGGCTGTTTATTTTTTTTGTAATTTTAATATTATTTTATATTTATATGAATAGGTACAAAATTATTTTTATTTTTTTTACTCAACAGCCAGACAGATTTATTGCTGTAAAAATGGTATTTAGTTAAAGTTTAGTTAGTTGATCGCTGGCAGTGTGAGAAATTTATAAAATTAAAAAAAAAATATTAAAAAACCTGTACCACTACAATGAAGGGTATTTGGTTCAGTACGTGTCAGAGACTATCCTGTTTCAAGAACAGCGGTTGTGCTGGGAGATATGTTTTCCTAGATCACACTCAATCGCCATGTTTTCCCCCAATTAAAGACACCCACGTTGTAGAGGCTGGGTGAGTCCCAGGTGGTACCTAGCTTAAATAAATTATCTGTCTCAGCCGGATTTGAAGCCGGGACTTTCTGCGCAGTTCTGAGGGTAACTCAACGCTTTAACACTGACGTACCTCTGCTCCTAAAATGGAATAAGGAAATGAAAAGCGACAACCTGCAGAACTGAAATCATATTTTTTACTACTTGATTATCTGAGGCTAGGATCAATCGAACTCTAACCACCGGGAGATGCCTTCATAATTCAGAACGAAGAGGAAGCTGAATCATGGCTCCGACAGAAGAGTTATTAATTGGGCCCGCGCGGTTGAGAACAAGATGATGCAGCCGGAGTAGGTAATAGGGGAAAGGTGAGCGACGAACCGGCAACCTGAGCAATATCAACCGAAAATTATACGGCCGCAGGTTGATACGATCTACACCTCTGCGTCATCTGGCCTTCACCGATGTGTATATCTCGAAGGGAACTAGCTCCCACCTCATCTCTGGAACTACAGGATGTCTTTAATCCTGCTGCTATGTGAACAACAGGATGTCTATGGAAATATTTCGAAAAATGTTTAGTCATAGGAGTAAAAGTATTTAGGAAGAAACAATATTACTGATTTTATTTCTAAAACACCAATTTGCTTGTTGGTTATTATTGGCCACTTTCCTTGATTGAAATTTGAATATCAGGTCATCGCAAGGAATACTGCAAGGTGCAACTCTGTTAACTTTTTTGTATTACGCATAATCACAATATTAAACTAAAGTTACATATCTTAAACAATATTAAACATCTTGAATAATATTACAGCGGTTTTTAGCTGAATTACTTTCTTTTAAATTTGTGCTAGGTGGTACTTGTAAGGGGTAATCTTGCCTCAAGGTTATGCCATATCATCCAGATTTGTCCAATTAGTTACATTATATTAGTTATTAATCCTGTTCCAACACTGAATCAGTGAAATAGCGGGAAAAGGCCTCACCAATTAGTGTAACGTTAGAAACTAAAATTTAAAAATGAGGAGATGCTTGCAGTTAAATTATTCGACAATTTTTAAAATTTTAAAAACATGTTTTTATTCTTTGCCACATTTTTACTATATAAATTTTCAATATCATTGAGGCTAGCTAAGTTATCGTTCTCATTGTGATTAGCTGTTTGTACTTTTGTGTCTCCAATACTCTCGGCCCTAAAAAACAAAATGAGGGTAGAATGACATTTTTTTTAATTAAAAAAGAAATCGCTAAAAAGAATCACTTTAGTTACCATAATTGGTAGGTCTATAATTGGTGAAATATGATATATTTTTAATGACCCATGTGCTGTCTTGACCCACCCTGTACCAGAAACTATAGACAGGTTGCCTCAGGAAGTAAAAATCCAATTACTAGTGATATAATTTTTACCGATTTTGACCTTGATAATTCGATATAATCATTGGACTACTTAAATAATTAGAGACATTCATAACAACATAGATAATTACATTAAAACGTATAACAAAAATTTAAAAAATCAGGTAATTTCTATTTATTTTGATTTTCTGATAACTTACGATAGATAATTCTGATGGTTACCCAGTTTTTAGGAAGATAGGTTTGGCTATATTTTTTCTTCTCTTACGAAATTCATCGATTGTGTGATTAATTATTCGGTGATGCTGGCACAACCCTTGAGGACTTTTTTGCTATAGGATACCCGTGGGAAAGGAAGCAGTGTCTTCGGGGTCCAGTGATGACCGACCTCCATGAATATGGAAGCGATCGTCAGCAAGCAAGAGTGAATCCAGGATTATTAATTGACAATGGCGTTGTCATCGAGTCGATGTAGTGGGCCGTTTCATGAAAAATGTCCGTTTTCAAAGGAAAGGAAATTTTATGAGATCAAAACATTTTCATTCAAACTTACCCTCATTTTCTATTTATTTTTATTTTCCCCAACTTTTTATCAAATCTCCAAACCCAGGACTGAAGACCATTTTCTAAAATTTTATCCTTAAAGAAGGTGGACAAATTTCTGAACCAATGGAAATCTGTTGGAGATAAGTCTGTCGAATAAGGTGGGCGTGGGGGGGCCTCCATTAATTTTTTCACTGTATATTGTGAAATATGAGGTTTGGCGTTTTCGTGTATGAGAATAGGTCCCTTCGTATTTATCAATTTTTTATATAATTTTTTGTTGTTGTATGCCAATATCCCTGCGTACGATGTAGATACGATAGATTCACTTCTTGGTAGAAAGGATAAAGGAACTAAAAACTTATTTATGAGTTAATCAGTGTCACCTGCTGAAAATGTCTCAAACCAACGGTAAATGGTCCGTTCGTTACAACACCCTTCCCCGCACGCGGTGGTAATGTTTTTTCCAGGTTGGGCTACCGAGTGTCCAAGTTTGAAAGTCCACTATTTCCTGTTTGAGTTTTAGAAATAATAAACGGAGATTTTATATGGAACGGATCGACAACAATGTAAAAATAACTACAGTTCAGAAGACCAAATATTTTACTTTTTCAGTTTACTATTTTTTTTTTCCAGAGAAGGAGATTCTGGAGGTGTGGCGGAAACACTATGAGGGAAAATTTTCATTGGAGGAATACAGAAGTGACCGGATAGTGGATAGAAGACATCGACCGAGGACCAATGTACACACAGCCTGAGGATATGGATGACACAATCCAAGAGGAAGAGGTTGAGGATGCGGTGGCACATATCAAGCATGGAAAAGCTGAGGGAACGGATGGTATAGCACCAGAACTGGTAAAGTTTGGGGGACCAACGGTGGTTAAAGCGCTACAGAACCTGTTCCAGAGGATTTGGAACTCAGGGACCATACCTGGGGAATGGGAGGACAATCTAATTATATACAAGAAGGGAGACCAGACCTTATGTGAGAACTACAGGCCGATATGCCTCTCTTTGGTGCTGTATAAAGTGTATACAAGGATCCTGGAGCAGCGGCTGAGAGTATATGTTGAACCCAACATGGAAGAACAACAAGCTGCTTTCCGGCCTTCATATCTTCTCTCTTGGGATGATTACGGAGAAAGCGATGGACTGGAATAGCATTAGGACACTTAGTGTGACACAAGTAGCTTCTGGTAGAGAAGCTCTGAAGCTAGGTTGATACAGTTTTGATGAGTGCTAAAAAGAAATTCACCCATTTATTTCATGGTCATACTTCACCACCACAACGATTTTTGAGTTGTGTCACTATAATAAAGTAAGAAGAAAAACCATCATCAACGATTCATTAAATTTTAATACGTTTCGACTCTAAAAGTGATTTTAAATTTATTTTTTTTATGCATCAAAACCACAACGTACATAACTATAAAAGTTATTATTATGTACATACAATATGTAGTTTGACTATAGGGAATAAGTACGCCCTACAATAAAAACAAATTTTAAAATAGTTTTTACAACAACGTTTTTTGGAGAAAATTGACTTGTAACTTTAAAGTTATGTACGTTGTGGTTTTGATGCATAAAACAAAAAAAAATGTAAACATTTAAAATGACTTTTAGAGTCAAAACTTTTTTTTCTTACTTTATTTTAATGAAAGTATTTAGTCCAGTAAATATATATCAAATTGAAGTTGTGTCACTTTAAAAGTACTTGAACACACGCATGATTTTACCGATACTTGTAAATTTGTATGGTAATCTACTTTCGACGGATCCTCATTTGGAATGGATTTGAATACACAGTAAACCACCATGTACATATTACACACACGGACACAATTACATGACCAAGTGGGCATATTTAAATGGGACGACACTGCTAGGCTATGCTACACTGGACGTATAAGGTTCTAAGTTCCAGACACGTACTTTAAACTCGGAATGTGATTCAGAACGCGTACCTGTCCACCCCCGGGAGTAAAAACTCGGAGGTGTAAAGAAGACTAATTCTTTGTATTGTGAGCGTGGTAGTGTGGTCGGAATATCACTTTGCAGGCGGCACCCCTCAATTAGAACCTTAGCTGTGTCTATAAATATTTATTGGGCTGTTGGAACGGCAGGTTCCTGTAGCGGAGGACACGTCCTTACCAGAGAGTATTGACCATTTTAATTTGCTTCCTGATTAATATGGGGTGATTTATTTAATCTGATAACAGGACTTTGTGTGATCTTCAGACCCTCCTGGGGCACACCCAGCCTCTGTAAAGTGGGCACCCTCAATTGGAGGAAAAATTCGGTGCTTAAGCGCAATCCAGGACAAATCACCTAATTACACAACCGTTGTCCAAGAAACAGTAATGTCTCTACCACGCACTGAACCCAAGATCCTTCATGGGTTGTTATATAGATTTTTTTTTCCTGTTCGTAACATGAATTATTTTTGGAATTATTATTGCCAAGAATAATACAAGGCACTGCACTATTAACTGTACTGTATTACCAGGACAAAAATGTATTTCATTAATGATAATTGTTCTTTTGTGATAATTGCGTGACCGTCTGTATTTGCTAACGAATCCCTAAAATACCAAGAAGCATATTTAGTAATTATTCCTTTTTGTTGCATTTACACTTGCGCAGTTTCGCAACCAGTCAATTTGATCTTAATATTCGTTTAAAGGTGCCCTTGCACGGTCAATATTACTGACAGTATTGGAATGACGAAAATACTGAGGAATCACCCTTCAGTATTTTTACACCATACACGATCATTATTACTCTCAGTATTTAACTCATTTTCCATATTTTGATGTAGTTTCAACTCAGGGCTATATTTTTGATTTTATCTTCATCACAATGTTTAGTATTACAATTATCTACTTTCTTTTTATGTATGTTTACTATTCTGTTATTTTTATGTGCTATTATTTTTGTAAAACTTCTAATTAAACTCTCTCTGTATTTTACTAATGTAAAATGATAAAAAATCAGAAATAAATAAATTTAAAAAAACTCAGTTCACAGTTTTCTCGCGATAAGAATAGTCATCTTTTTCTCACCCCGATTTATACCTAATTTTTTAATGGATAGAGCGTGTTTAGCAATTGAAAAAAAAAATAAGAGGAAAAGACGCTTGTGGTAATAGGATTGGCTATTGGACAGGGATAAGTTCAGCCATTTAAACTTTATCAACTAGATTTCAGTAAAGGAACAATCAGATTACTATAATTATTTTCGGATGAATAAAAACGTATTCAATAATTTATTAAATATGGTTTCTCATCATATTAAAACCAAGATACAAATATGAGGGAAAGTATATGCCCAAAACAGCGGTTGGCAGTTACCCTACGCTTTTAGCAACAAGCCGAAATTTTGACGACTTAAAGTTTTCAACGCTTATTTCTCCATCAGCCGGATTGTGAAAAGAAACCTGTGATGCTCTCATTTAGACACTAGGAAAAATATAATGTTTTTCCATATACAATAAATAATTTTACGTATAAAATTAAGTTCCATCCTGTTGTTATTAGAAAAAAAAATGAAGTTTTAAGAAAAACATTACATAAATCATTTATAACTTTTGAAAAACGTGGCTATGTTTTCATTATTGCATCGGAAATCATTCGATGCGTCGCACTCAACAGCTACAAAATACTGAGGAATGAAAGAAACGTGCATACACGATCAGTAATACTGTCAGTATCCCCTCCCCTACGCCAGGTTGAACTAAGGAATGATGGAGTGAACCATCACTCATCAATACCCTACTTCAGTACATCAGTATTGCCCTTAGACTATCAGTATTGCCCTTAGACTATCAGTATTACTGACAGTATCTGACTATACTGTCAGTAATACTGATCGTGTATGGGCGGGCCCCTTTAGATTAGCTGGAATATAGAATTTTTGAACTGATTTGTCCGATAGTTTCTGAGTAGGTCTCTTAGCCATTGTCTTTTAAATCTTCTCATACGAAGTCCAAGTAACAGAGATTAGGAAAAAAAGAGAACAAGTGGATTTTGGTGATATATTGATGAGTGGAGTGTTCAGTATTTGCTCTCAATTCATGATTTTAATCTGAAAATGTTCATGTCTTTTATATAGTGATTCGAAATATACCAAGGAGCACACAATTGTTTCTCATAACTTTGAATTATGTAGGCTGTATCTTGGGTATATGAAAGTGTTTTACTGAATCGCCAAGTTCTGCTCCTTATTTCCAAATAGGTCGTTTATTTAAGTTTGTTTGTTCATTTAACGTCACTTTATCCTGCTATGGCTAATCGGACGATGCTACATTGGGAGCTCTAAATTTTGCTTATCCAGGTTTAATTAGGATAGGGATATTTAACGAGTACATGACATCGTACAGGCTCGGGACCTCCGTTTAAAGTCCCTTCCGAAGGACGGCATAACTAAGGATTTTTACTCCATTTAAAATATCTTAGGGCCACCTGCTGGGCTAAAAACTCGCGATCGTAGTTTGTTACGCTAACCACTATACCACAGGTCGTTCCTCGTTTATTTAAGCCATAAAGATAAATGAAGTGATCTGTTAACCAGAAGATGTGATAGTTGTTTGTAGCGTCTTGTTTATTTTTAATTTATTATTTAATGACATGCTGACAGATTTTTTTTTCTTATAGGGTTTGAAATTTAGTTAAATTGAAACATAAAACCTCAAATTTTATTTGAGGGTGGAGTTGTTATTATTAATTTTTTTTTTTTTTTTTTTTTTTGCCTTGGTGCATAACAAAGGTTTATTAATATAAATAATCAACAAATAAGGAAGGGACGACCTGTGGTCTAGTGGTTAGCGTAACAAACTACTAAGCTCAAGATCGCGGGTTCGTAGCCCGGCAGGTGGCACTAGGATTTTTTTTAAAGTACGATGTCAGGTACGCGTTAAAAATCCCTATCCTAATAAAACCTGGGTAGGCAAAATTTAGAGCTCCCACTGTAGCATCGTCCGATTAGCCATAGCAGCATAAAGTGACGTTAAATGTACAAACAACTAGGAATGAAAATAACATTTGTTTCTAACAAATAGTTGCTAACTATTTGTGATTAGTAGTTATTATTTTTGAACTCAAACCGGACCATTATCTAATCCGTGATATTTATAAAGACAATTAATAGTTGTTCAAAAATGGAAGTAAACTTATATGGTTGATTGCTTAATCCAAAAAGGCATCGAGATGAACAAGCAGCACTGTCCAATTTTCATTAAGCTATTGACTATCAGGCTAAAGTTAAAAACCGGAGTAGTAAATGGCCATTTAGATAGATATTACAGGGATATATTATTTATCGGAAGGGAAGAATACAGATGTACGTGTTGGGCGACTAGACCCCTCCCTAAACACAGACTTAGCCACACGATCGTAAACGTCTGTCAGAACAATCGGACTCGACTCTTCCCACGCTATCAGGTCGACGCTCCTCCGACTCGGAAATCGATTATCTTCCAGCTCATGGGAAAGTAGATATAGTATTCACTATGTCAGCTTTATGTTTGTCGAAACAGGGTTAAACTATTAAATAAATTCCCTTACCTCTTACTAATAAGCAATAAAGAGTAAAATTTAACAGAATAACGCGCACGCGATCTTATGATTCGTTGCTGTAATTTATATTAAACTCAAACGTACACCACTAAAACCCATGGAGAGCCTTGTTTATTATGTGTGATAGAGACTATACTGCTTCAAGAACAACGGTTATGGAGGTAGGTAATTTGTCCGAAATCACGCTCAACCTCCAGGTTTTTCACTAATTGAGTGTACCCACTTTATAGGTGCTGGCTATCTTTTTTTAATCTTTTTTTACTTATTTAACTATAGATTTACTTATATAGAATACAAAACGCACTTCACTTGGAATTCCCTAGAAGTAATGAATCAAATCATTATGTTTCAGAGCCCATGATCAATTACTTTTTTCTTGGCTCGTTCCTTAGAATCGACTTGTTTCAGAAAAACGCTCCTCAGAATATTATCCAATTTATAAAGGCTAAGTGTACCACAGCAGAGTCTCCAAATCCCAAAAGGGCCCGTTCTCGGCTGTTAACAGAATGAATAATTATCTATCACTGGCGAGTTTGAAAAAGAAACCTTCGGCACGGCAACCCATTCCTCTATCATTAAGCTAACCAGTCTCTATATGGTTTTGTAATTACTTTTGTCATTTAGTTAATTGTGTCACATTGATATGATACATTAAATTAGAATTATCATTATCCTTGAAAATATATTAGAGATAAGGTCAATGTCGGATAGATCATTATATTCGAATTTCCAACTTTTTTCTATCACAGAGCGGAACAAGTTTCGAGATGAAATAAAGCAAAAATTTCACCTTTAAGGGAGTTGTTAAAATTTCTGAACAATCAGAAATCTTTTCGAAATAAGTCTGGAGTATAAATAAAGTGGGTGTTGTTGGCATTTGTAACTGGCCTCGTTTAATTTCTTCATTGCCCTCCATGAAACAAGAGATCTAGCTTGTAAGAGTCCCTAACGGTTGTTTTTAATATGTTTTTAGTTGCGTTATATCAATATCGCTGCAGTACGATGTGGATATGATCGTTTTACCTTTGGTTGGAAAAGAGAAATGAATTATTTATTCATTTATACTCTGTCCTCACCTTTTTTTTTTTAATTTAATTTAATTATATTTACAACTATAATGCTATTATAACAAGTAAATGTACATTATGGCATGAAAAACACTTGTGGAGAAACTACCCATTGGTAGCACTCCAATAAAGTTCTATATTAGATGATCTCGAGGCCATCTTCTTTTCAGACGCCTCGGAGGGTTATCAGGAATAGTATGGGAAGCAAGTTGAGAGACTAGCGGATTCAAGTGTGTATGGAGCTTGTCGTTGAAGAATAGGTATCTAGTTTGGGCCAAATCAGTAACATATGGGATATTAAGATCATGATGGATGAGTTTGTTTGTGACATAATAAGGAGCATTGAGGATTTTACGAAGGATTTTGGATTGTAAGGATTGGATACGAGATGAATTGGATGGTTTAGTAGAGCCCCAAAGCTCAACTCCGTATGTCCAAATAGGTCTGATAACTGTCATGTAAATGAGTCTTTTGTAATTAATTGAGAGCTTAGAAGGTTTGTCCAGTAAATGTTGAAGTAGGCGAAAACGTCGAGCAGTTTCTTGTCTTTTTAGCCTTGTATGAGGATTCCAAGTGAGACGTTTATCTAGTGTCCTCAGCTGAAAATTTTTTGTGAAGATAGGTAATTTGTCCAAAATCACGCTCAACCTCCAGGTTTTTCAGTAATTGAGTGTACCCACTTTATAGGTGCTGGGTAAGATCTTTTTTTATTTATTTAACTATAGATTTACTTAGATAGAATACAAAATGCACTTCACTTGGAATTCCATAGACGTAATGAATCAAAGCATTATGTTTCAGAGCCCATAATCAATTACTTCTTGGACTATGGTCCGTGGTCGAAAAGTCCGTTCGTTACAAAACCCTCCCCGGTTATGTTTCTTGCAGCTTGGGCTGCCGGCTGCCCAAATTTAAACTCATATTTGATGGCATACTTATCAATTTTCATTCAATTGTATTAATAGTAAGTAAATACCATAAAAACACATAGGATTAATAACAGCTCATTACAATCTGTAAAAGAATTTTAGACACAAATAAAAGTGGACATTTCAAGCAACCTCCTAATATTTAGTAAAATACCATGCATGTTATACATAAGGTATGTTTGTAATATATAAGAATATACCTTCTATGTATATATAAGGAGGGCATAGGGTAAATAAGAGGGACATTGGGTAGCCGAGAGGTGGATTTACGACAGGCGGGGAGGAATAGCTCCAAGGGATCAGATAACACTAGCTTCAGGATTCGGTTTCAGAGCTCTCCTTTAGTTTAAGGCCGCCTTATTATAGTAAGGCATATCCTCCTAAACACTCTTCTGTTTTCGTCTCATTAGTCTACATAATTAGTTATATACCATAATGTTACATAAAGGTCAACCGTTTAATTAAGTTATCATATAGGGTTGATAACCTAAGGATTTGAGTATAATTGTGGGTTCATAACCTCTAAGTTGTGATATGCTTCCGTGTTATAAGCGATGTAACATTATATCTTCTTTTATATATACACAAACCAATTCTAAAATATAGTACAATAGATATTAAGAGATAGATAGAGAGATAGAGAAAAATCAAACAGCAGACGGTAAGACAGAGTATGGATAGAGAATAGTCACTATTTTTCAATGCAAAACAACCATTCAATTTACTCAATCTGCTCTTTGCAACCCGGGGAATACCCCTCTATTATCTGCCTGGGCCTGCTACAAGGGACAAAACTGCATACTACGAGAGAACATTTAGAACCAAGTACATGTAATCTACATCTTTATGGAGTAGAAAACCCAAGCGGACACCAGCAGAGTTGGGAGCAAGCCAGCAGCCACAAGAAATATGCAAGACATCTGACGTGTCATTCACAGATGAATCACCAGCAAGAATTCAGTAATTAACATTATATTTTATTATCATTATAGTGTATGTAATTATATAATGCATTTTATTTTCATGATCAATATACCAATCCAATATACAGTCCACGATGCCAGAAGGTGAATGTACCATATACCATGGTATTCATGGTACCGTATACCATAAGAAGAGATGGTATTTTCCCACTTTGAACAGCTATATTAATTGATAAGTTACGATGTCATTCCTTAGTTAATATTCAACCTAGTTAGTTCATACCAGTAAGTCTCTATGTATATCTATGTCACAATGAATACAATTCTTCTTACAAGTCAAATCTATAGACGAAAAAAATACCAGTTGAATAATATTAGTTGAGCTTGTATATATGAGGAAGAAAATGGTCCGGGTAGAGGTCAAGAAAATTCTCTTATACAGGGAGAACATTTTATTGGTAAGCCAACGTTCCGATTGACACTAGACTCAGTCTAGTGTCAACCTCCGTCGATTAAACTAGCCCTGAAGAAGACCTGCAATGTGGGTCGAAACGTTGGCTTACCAATAAAATGTTCTCCCTGTATAAGAGAATTTTCTTGACCTCTGCAGAAAGTTCCTAAAACAAGGCAACGATCCATCCTATGCCAGTTACTGACTAACCAGTTGACGTTCAACTGATTCAGACATCATCAGGAAATGCTTTATTAAAAAAATTCAAGCATCGTCAGTATTTCCTGACGATGCCATAGATTGATAGGCAAAACCTTAATTTATTCAAATTGATGTGGAAATGGTTGACTTGATATATCTTTATAAATGTTCTAAATATTCGGGGTGTGCTGTCTATTAATCTTACCAAAAATAAAAATGACTTATTGTATTTGTGTCTGCGTTTCGGCCTAAGTTTTAGGCTCGTAAAGACTGAGAATAACTATAACAGTGCAGTACCAAAGAAAATACCGCAGGTTATGTAAACAGAAATTATGGGAGTAATAAGAAATATATACAATGAACAAAAGTTAAATAATAAAACAATTGACGAGGAATGGCAAGAGTGAAAAGTGTGTTAATTTATTTAATTTACCGTTTCTAAAAGACAAAATGCTTTTAGTTGGAATGTTTCCTGTAGCAATCTTATGATGTAACATAATTATTAATAAAAATCGCACATATACCTCTGAAATCACAGATATTTATCTTATCCATTTATTTTCAAATATTGATGCATATCAGCGACGCATATGCAAAGTATCGAATATGAAAAACACCACTTTTCAAAAGAGTGTAGAAACTGTTTCAAGGTTCATTCGAAATCATTGCGTATCGTCATATTTGGCTTATTTATTTTATTTCTTTTTTTTTATTGTTATTTTTACCGTTATACTTGATAATTTATCCATGCAAAACAGAACTTAATATATTTACAGTCTCGGTAAAGAAGTGGTATATCTCCAAAACAAGGAAGCGGATTCGTGTCATTTTCGTAGTGCATAAGTGACTGAGTCAGAGCTTGGCTTGAAATGGAGTTATTGCTTATATTATGAATCCATTTCAAGCGAAAACTGTGATAATCGCCGAATTCTGCTTCCCTGAATACAATGATCCTTCTCTCATGGCCAGTTGTCGAAATATTCACTTTGCACAATCATTTGTTTTATCTTCCGATTACCAAGGCTATACTTTGTTTCATCAGACGTTACAGAACTTCTGATGAAACAAGATATGTAATGTAAACTACTGTTAATTTCCATTCAAGTCCAATAACGTTCGACGATTATCCAATTTCGCCGTCATATCAATTACATATCGCTTTCATATAATGGTGCAATGGATCCTATACATTAATTAAATACCCCTTTCACATTCCAAAGAATCAAAGAAGCTGCTGAGAAACAATGAGTAGCCATTTCACAGAGAGCATGAGGAGAGGGAAGCCATTAGGAGGAATATCTTGTGACAAGGAGAAGGAGCACTTAGGATGATGATGGCTGTGGAGAGGGAACGGACCTCGGAGTTGGGATTGAGTTATAGATCCCTTCTGTCCTTTATATCTCTCCGATTTTTTTGCTTTTAAACTGTCACCTGGGCTTCGGGACTTTTTGTAATTCCGGGTTTCGGAGACCTACCCAGCCCCTGCTTCAGGAATGCTTCACGATTTATGTCCGATTGGCAACAGTCGAGGGGGGCTGTAGCATAACCGATATGGGAAATAAAAAAAATATTGCATTGTGAGCTGACACATTCCTTGTTAGGCAGTTTCATACTTAAAAATTTCACAGACCGAACCCAAACCGCACCCTGTACAAAACATGGAGTCTAAATTAATTTCACGACTTTATAACTAAATCGGTAAAAAAATAATATCCTTAATTTGTTCCAGGACCCGAGGAGGAGTCACCTGTTGTGTGCCAGTAAGGATAACAGCCTTCTAACCCTAAGATCGCCGGTTCATAGGCTGAATTTTTTAAAGGGAGTAAAAAATCCTTAGTTACGCCGTCCATCGAAAAGGGCGTAAAATGAGGATCCCGAGCATGCGCGGTGTTAGACATTGTGTTTCAGGTACTCGTTAAAGAACATTATCCCAATTATACGTATTATTATTTTATTTTTAAAACTGTAAAATAATTTATTTGAAAGTAAATTGTTCAATTGGGGGGGGGGGGAAGGACTGCCACCAGTGACAAGTATTTATTATTTATCCAAGCAGAACAGAATTTGTAAACGTATTTACAGCCTCCGTGAATAAGTGGTTAAATTGAATTTTAATCATAAGCCTTAGGATTTTTTAGTGGAAATAAAAAAATTCTTGGTTATGTCGTCCTTCAAAACTGACATAAAATGGGGGTCTCGATGCTTTGCGGTGTGGGATATTCGTTTACATCCCTATCCTTATTGTATCCGAATATATAAAATTTATGACTCCCACTACAGCATAGCCTGATTAACCATAGCACCATAAACTGATGTTATATTGATAAAAAGGTGGCCTATAGAACCTTACGGTGTATACATACAATTTAAAACAAGAACCCTTTGTTAAATCTATAAAAAAAATTATCCAAGAAATGTTAATATGCATGTATGTAAAAAAGGACAAAGAAAAAAAAATTACTAACGATTCGTGGAGTCAGTGGATAATAGATCCAAAAGTTAAAAGGAAATTGGAATGATTAGAAATAGAACATTGCATCGTTCATTGAAAATTTAAATTAAAAACAGAAAAGGATGAAATAAATCCTGGTGCAAGCCTTCCATCCATGAATATCTAACTTAAGCTGGAAGATCTAGAGAAAGAGAAACAGACATTGCATTGGATGATTTATTGGAATGGCTGCAGATGGTGGCTTTCCTGAAGTAATGGAATATGCTGAAGTCGGCTTAAATTAAGTAGATATTATACTATCTTATCTTATGTTCCATTCCAGGGTAAAGCTTCATCGTTTTAAAACCTTTTTTTGATATTCTGTCCATTATTTGTCTTTCTAGGTGATACTTATCCCCCTTGCCTTTCTTCTGCCATATTTTTTAAATACAGAACAATACCACCACATTTTATTTTATTTTATAACAATCTGTAAAGCCTTTACTTTGAGGTTCGTGCTCATTATAGTCTGCCGAATTCTGTTCTTGTTTTATATTTACTCTCCTAATGGATCCGGCACTGTGGTGTAGTTTTTTGTGCTTTGTCTTAATGGCCCTAGATACAAAGGAATATTTCAATTTATGAAAGAAATTATTTCTGTTTGCAGCTGATGCACCTTCGTCTTCTATTAATAAAGACCTTTTGTGCTGCATTTAAGAACTTTCCAGGAGAAGACATTCCCCTTATATAATAGCGATAAAATTTTTTTAGTTAGCTATACTCTTAAATATTTAAAACTATTCAACTGTTATCTACCATTTACACGGAAGATCCACACATGATGATTCCTAAGCTTTCTTACCTTTATTGCCTGGTCGGAAGAAACCTGGAGTATCCAAATGGCAAAAGCCTTTGACCAAGCAAGAAGAAAGAACTATGAAGGAGCTTGCAATGGATTCGACCGAGGTTCGGCAGACTTTAAAACAATAAACGGTATCCACCAAGGCTGTTGCCTCAGCCTTCACCTTATCACATATGTAGTTAGGTCCATAAGTTTCCGGTCTGTCCTGCTTCCCCTCCTTCAAACGGGCCGAGACCAGCACGCCTATGCAGGTCCATGCCTGTTCACTCCATACCCATCGCCCGCACTTCCTAAGTCCTGTCCTGCCTTGAAGAAAACTCCCCATGTTTAGAATGTTCAAACTCGATTACATGCGGTTGTTAAATTATTTTGTAAAGAGGGTCTTACTCCCCCGCAAATTAAAGAGCGCTTGGATTGGATTATGGGCAGCCCCTTCCCCCCTCGTATTCCACAGTGAAAGAATGGGCAAAATTATTTAAGTTAGGACAACTTCTAAAAGATGACCCGCATCCCGGTCGCCCATTGGAAGCAGAAAAACTTCTGAAACAATCCAACTTGTCGAATCTGATCGATCGATCGGATTGCTGTCTGACCGGCGACTGAAAACCAAGGAAATAGTAGCGAGTTTGGGGCTTTTAAAAACAAGTGATTTGAGGATCATCAAAGAACATTTGCATATGAACAAGGTTAGTGCAAGATGGGTTCCAAAAATTCTTTCAGCTGCTCAAAAACAGGAACGAGCTCCCTGCTGCAATGAATTTTGGCGATTTAACACCGACGAAGAGCTCCAAGCAGCAGTGGTAGTACATTTTTTTAACAAAAAAAAAAATTTTTTTTGTATGGAATAGAAATGTTGCTAAAGCGTTGTATTAAGTGTGTTGAACTTAAAGGAGAATATATTGAAAAACAGTAAGACCAGTTTTTTTCTTTCACCTTTCCTTCTATCCCAGGCCGGATACTTTTGGACTTTACTACGTATATCTTATAGAGCACAAAATACTTATGACTTACCATATTATTACGAAGTTACAAAGGGTTGATAGATTACTAAGCTAAAGTAAATATTGTACTTGTAAACATTGGGAAGCACTTAAAGAAGTATACAATTTTATTTTAAAAAGTTCTGCATGCCGAACTAGTACTTAAATGTTATTACCGTTATCAATCTCGCTCTCCCAAATAATATTTCTGTCCAGTAGATACACATAGTAAGATACAGATATATGTGTGGAGAAAATTTAATAGACCTGTAGCTATTCAAAGCCACATATCTGAATATTGCCACATACTGATAAATATTGAGTCCGTTAGTGCAAATTAATTTTTGATCACCCAGCACATTAAATACTGTGAAACTCCACCTGAAGAAGTAAAAGGAATAGGAGAGAAATTGTTTTCTGTAGGTCGGAAACAATTTGGAAAGGCAGAACGTCGTGACATATGAGCGGACGTTTTCGTGGCGGCTAGTAGCGAGATGGCCCGGGGCTGGCCGTTCCCACGCCGCTGCCTCTTAGCTCATATTTCTCGACAATTAGTAGCTCGTGTGGAGGAGGCTCGGACCATGGGTACTCCATTCGTCGGACCCGGGTACTCTAAGGTCCGGAACCCAAGCAGCGGGAGCCGGGTTCCACAAGAAGAGAGAGAAATATAGTCGCTATTCTCTCTCTCTTCTTCCCCTCCCACCCGCGCCACCCGTGTTACACCTCTACTCCCCGAACTGAAAACATGCTCCCTGTCTTGGATAAGGCTCAGATAAAAAAGAGTTATGAGGAGATATCGGGGCGACAAAAAAGTTCCCAAAATTCCTGAGGGACCAGCTGGTTCAGGTAGGAGACCATTCAAATATTCCTCTATCCTCCTACACCTTATAACTTGACTGTAAAACCAAATTTTGTAAATGAATATAACTGGGATAAGCCGATAATTGTTCCTACCACACAAATTCTATTTAAACGAAATATTTAAATAAAAGACAAGAAAGTCATAGCCTTTCATGGGATATAGCGGTACTGGAATTTTTTGTTTACATTTAATCAGTTCCCTGTATACAGTGTGTGCTGTAGGGACAATTATTGATTTTTTCTAATTTTATTTATTTACAAAATTGGGAGAGAATTTTACGGACAGAGCTAAGTTAACTATCTCCCTGATCTCCATTCTCATCCAGGTGTGCTCCTAGATATTATGTACCTTTAAATTAAATATCAACAACATAAACATATACTGTGTATAATCATGTATCATGTATTAATCATGTTTACATGATATTGTAAGGTAATTTCTATTACAAACTATAACAAAAAAAATACATAGGATTTGCTTACATAATACTTTTCATGAAGCATACATACTACTTTCATGGGTTGTAATGGTACGGGATTTTTTATTTGCATTTATTTAAATACATCTTGAATAGTATTATCTGAATGAATTTATATCTCATTAATATAAATTTATTTATATGGATAAGTGGTTAAGTCGGATTTTGTCCAAAGAGAGTTAACTGCTTTCAGATAACCGGAATCGTATCATTTTCTTAGTTTTTTTGGCTTGAAATGGATTGTAATATAAGCAATAACTCCTTTTCAAGCAAATGTCTTACTTAGTCCCTTATTCGCTACGAAAATAACTCGATTTCGCTTACTTAAGTACAAGAAACTCATTTTTGAAAAAATTAGATTTAACCACTTATTCACCAGGGCTATAGATTTATATATATACACATATATATTATATCAAAGATATTCGATTTGTGTTTTTTACCAGTAATAGGAAAATCTGAGCTGTTCATTTGAGTTAAATTTCTTATTTTCAGAAAAATATGGACATGGGGTTTTTATCTACAAACTTTTGATTTATACTACTTAGTTGCCATGCATTTTGATTAAATATGTATATTTATTTTGAGACCCCATTTAAAGCTCATATCAACGTTGTATTTAACAATTTCTGAACTTTTATCAAATCACTCGCATACCCAACAAAGATAAAATTACACGGATCACCTTCCTAATTACTTGTAAGATGATGTAAGAATCACATCTAACAAAGGAGAACTATGTCTTGAAGAGAACTAATCTAAAAATTTGCAAACACCGTCTTATATTAAAGGTATGTAAACTCTTATTTTTTCGCTTCATTTTGATGAATATTCTCGATGCGAGCTAGGCTTGTTCAATGATGATGTGGGAATGTACAGTAAATCGTTTCAGGCACCAACTCTTGACCGATGAAACTCTTTAAACCAGGTCGGAGACACTTATAGGATCACCATCCTCATAACACATAACTAGAAATACAGAATATATCTCTATAAAATTAGAGAAAATACAAACAAAATTAACTGAAATGATTATTTGAACTGATGCAGTGTTGAAATTTCCGTTGTATCATATAAAACAATTTATTTTTATAGTTTCAAGAAATTTTATCGACAAGTATGCGTTAATTCTTAAAAATGCATCTAGTTTAAGCATAAAACAATTACCGTTTTAAGAAACCGCGTTAATATCACTTACTATTCTTGTATGTGACGCTAAGATTTTCTGAGAAACGTTTTTCTCATTTGTGATACAAGTTGATTTTAAAGAACGGTTTTACCAAGAGGAAAAATGCAATTGACTACGCGGCGTGAAATGCGCAAAGAATCAATGGCTTTAGGGATTTCCCATCGAAGTGGAAGTGAGTTATGAATTTTAATATTTATCAAATATTAAATTAAAAAATAAAAGAATCTGGATAACCTTCTAATATCATCCACCTTCAATAAAGTGGGTACCGCTTATTTGAGGAAAAAAACTGGCGATTGAGTTTGATCTCAACATTATTCATAACCGTTGATCTGCAAACACAACAGTCTCCACCATATACTGACCCCAAGACCCCAAGGGTTGTAGTGGCACGGGTCATATTTTGTCAAATATGGCATAGATATATCTGGAATCAATTTAAAAACTTAAAACAAACTCTGAAATACATCAACAAATAAAAATGTGACTTTTTCGTACTGTTGTGGGTTTAACTGAAATCTGACTTAAAGACTGTAAATAAAATATATTTTTAAATAACGTCTAAAAAGCCAAAAAAAATCTTGACGGGTGTGGTTTGGATAATCAAAAGTACGTATGATCTAAATTCACTTTAAAAAACCTAGGTACTTCATCAATTGCTAATAACCTTCATGACTTCTGAAAAGATAAACTTATGAGGATAACCTTTTAAGATGAATTCGTTATTCGAGTACAACCAGGTGGTACTTTCTCTACTTGCCTTTATCTCATTTCATTATATATCCTCATTCTATTTACTTGATTTATTAAAATGAAACTTTTTTTCTATTGCCCCGAACTTTTTCGTTCATCTATCGTATATCGCATCACTTATTTCATACAAATATTTGATGAAGTATTTTAATTTTATTTAGGCCTTTAGTCATCAGTTAACTACACTCTGAGCCGCCGTAAAAAATTAGTAGACTGCCGACAGATGTCATCCGAGTAACTAATAGGGGTCCAGCGTCGAGTGTTGGATTTAATACGTTTTTCGTTCAGCGATATATATAAACTACCATATGTATATCTGTGTGTGTGTGTAGTTGAAAGAATATGTCCGGGAGCCAATGTCAAAGCAAGACGGAGGTTTTTGAAACTAAAACACCTCCGTCTTTCAATGAGGTATGTGTTAGGGACGAATTCACACCGCCCTCCCCCTTCCCCTCTCGATAGCCCAGAAGAAGACCTGCAATGTGGGTCGAAACTGTGGGTCTTTAATAAACACTTGTCCCTACTTAAGACAAATTTTTGACCTCCACCCGGACCATTTTATTCCACACGATTAATAATGTATTGAGTTATAAATTACGGCATTGTTATAAATATTCTATGTTTAAGCGTTTATTTTATTTACCCCTGACGGAGAGAGGATACGAAAGGTTTGAGATTGAGAACCGCAAAGATAGTTAGGAAGAGGTGGAAAGACATGAAACCGCATTCACCATTCTTCGTCCTCGATCAGAGCATTGACTTCAAGAAGCAAGAAGAAAGCTATTTCCTGCGGTTCCGTATAGATTCTAGGGTGTTTAATTTTTTTCTTTTTTAACCACTGTAAAACAAAATATGAATCGACAACACGAGAAACAATATCCATTATCCGAAGGTTTAAATATCCGAACTGACATTGAGGAAAAGATAGAAGGAAGGTTCGACATTACAATTCTTAGAAAATGAGTTATTAATAGTTGCATATCGTGATGTTAAATAAATAAACCGAAACACTTCCTTTGTGTCACACTTTATGGCTGGACAATTTTTTTATTATTGGAAGTTGAGGTTTTCAAACCCAAAATTGAGATTTTCTGCAACCAAATTTATTACATTTTTTTCCAGCTCTTCCTGCCATATCTTCCTGCCATGTCTTCCTGAACTTGTTCATCCACGAAATTCTTAGTCGGCCTCTTCTTCTTCCTTCAGGGCACCATTTGATGGTCCTGAGTTACGGCTGTACAATAATAATAATAAATAGAAAGAATGAAGTTATTAATAGTATAATAATAAGGCCTACACACTTCCGTCCACGGACTACAGCCCAAACCCAAATAAGCCAGTTCACTCTCAACGCAATCCTCCCACCTACACCTCGATCTACCCTTCAGAAGCTTCCCAGTCGGTACAGCGCTTATTAACTTTTTAGGAATTCTTACGTTACCAAGCCTTGCTAACTTTAGGGGCCCATTTTAATCTTCGTTACAATCACCTGAATAATATTAACCGGGAGGACGCTCCGCAATTCCGAGTTTTTTAATCTAAATTCTTCAGGTGTCTCATCACGCAAGCCGCTACGCGTCGCCATAATCGAGCATGTTGCTGATGCTGACCCGCAAGTTTATCCTCTACCGAAATTCGCTTAACGCAGCTAAAGAAGTTTTCACTCCCAAAAGTTATTCACCGGTTTCATTAGGTGAATTCCCAAAAATAAAGCCTTAAATCTTCGAAATACTGACATTTACAAAGACAACCAGTTCGCCTATTCCGGCATCCTCAGGACAACACTTAACAAGGAAGTCACATCAAAGAAGTGCAGTACATCTTATACAACAGTTCAAACAGACACTTCAAATTGTCAACTAATAACAAGTGTGTTTTCCCCATTGCAACATATTTATAATATAAGTGGATTATAGTTGACTGGATATTTCTAATAGTGGATTGGAGTGGCCAGGGAAGTTTTTCTTTTATTGTGCCAACGTTACGACCTAAGATGCAGACCATCTACCGGACTAGAAGGAAGAGTGACCAATTTATAAAAAGAACGGAAATAATACTTTTATTGTTTTAAAAAAGTTATTCTTTTATTGTGCCAACGTTATGGGCGTAAGTCATTCCTGTTGAGAAGTCTGGATCCTGTCTTAGGTCCCTACCACCTTTCCTCCGTATTCTACTGCGCCTCCCACCTCGACGTCCTGCCATCCAGGATGTGGGAACGCTTTGGGTACCCGGGCGACACTGTTAATGGAAAGGGGGCAGTCAAAGATTACACAAATTAAGAAGTTTTTCTTTTATTGTGCCAACGTTACGACCTAAGATGTAGGCCATCTGCTGGGCTGGAAGGAAGAGTGACCAATTTATAAAAAGAATTGAGAAGAATGGAACTAATTCTTATTTTATCTCATAAAGAATTCTTCTATTCTTATTATTTCTCACCAGTTGTTCAATCTAGGTATTCCCTTTTCTTTATAAGATATTTCTTATATACTGGACTAATCTTCTTGATCTATATAATTTAATAATGAAGAAAAAACCTTATTCCAGTCAACAATTGTAGGTATTCCCTTCAAGATGGGGATATTACCATCAATTGTGATTGCCGGTTCTGTATTATAATAATAAAGGGGACTGTATGAAAACATGTGGTGGACTTAATGTAACTTAAAACATACATAACATTTTATTGAACTAATTTACATTCTTTGTAACCATAAAATAAACAGATGAATGAAAGAAAATGAAATTACACATGCTACATGGTGGAGGTTTTCGTTTTCATGGCATTTCTTTGGCCGATTCTCTTCTCCTCCCCATTCTTCAGTCTGGGTAGCCCTGGACCTACATACGATGTACCTCTCAAGATGGCTGCCCACTTACCCCCTTACATGTGACGAACAACTCGGACACTACTTGGGGTTGCCAGTTTCTTGACTTGATATTTCCTGTCCTCAGCCTTCTGGATATAGATAACGGCGTGCCGTGAACACCAGTTATTACATAATGTACTTCACACTTTATTATTTCATATTTTATCTTACTCTCTGTATTTATTTTCATTTTTATCGATTCTGTTCATAAATTTTGTTATTGGTACTTTTAGAATAGAATAGAATAGAAAATTAACTTTATTCTGGGACAAAGTCCCTTTAGAATAACAGATATGAACAGGAATAAAAACATAATATAGATATCTGGCCAGAAGGCTAAATGTTACAAATCATAAAGCGTGAAAACATGACAGAAAACAATTTAAAAAGAAATATATAAACAAAAATAATAGTAAGTAAATAAATAGTACAGATCTTGACAGGATATTAAGCAATTACAGAGAATAGATAAATCCATAGCTTTTGAAATTGAATGCATGAGCTAGCATTCCATAATTTGTTTACATGATGTACAGCTTTTCAAAAAGCAGAATTAAAAGAACTAGATAACACAATGAGTTATTATATACATTGTATTCTAAGCAAATGACTAACCTACCTAGAGACTATCCTTTTGGGAAGCTAATAGATGTTGATACAGCAAGGATTTGAATAATGATAGAGAAGGAGTATGACGGATATTAGGGGGGATTGAGTTCCACATTGTGGTGGAGCGGGCGAGAAAGGAACGTTCGAATGCTTTGTACTTGAATGTTTTATGAAGTTATTCTGTGTTTCTTTTCTCAGCCCTGCGTTTCTTATTTTATGTAATCTTTGACTGCACCCCCTTATCATTCCAATCCACTGTTTGTAATTGATGTCCGTTTTTTAATTATTGCTCAATTATATCGAAAGTAGTATACTTTTAAAAATATAAAAGACATATTTACAGCTTTTCTGATACATATGGACAGTTTTCTTTGTCCTTTTTGTCTACTATTACTATCTTTAATATCTTATTATGAATTATGTAGCGTTACCTATTTTCCAAGCTATCTTCCATCTCCTGGAGGGACAGACGACGAGGTGGGAGGCGCAGAAGAATGCGGAGGGAAGGTGGTAGGGATCTCAGACCGGATCCAGACTTGCCAACAGGAATGACTCATGCCAGTGAATCATTGCCAGAATTTTCGGCCGAGGCGAAAATCTTCTCTTCTCGTGGCATTTACCGCTTATTCAACCTTTTTTGTTTGATTTTATCTCCTCCCCTGGTACCAGATATAGTTGTCCCATGCTCGGTCCTCTTTGTCTCCCCTTGTCGGCTGTCTTTCGTTAAGATTTTATCTGAATCCTCCGCTTCTTCAGGAGAGAGCGTTAATGAGGAACGAGGAGGAGAACTGGCTAATTTATTCAATTCTATCAACTCCTGTTTCTACCTCGCTTTTTGGCTGTTTCGTTTATTTTTATATGAATTTTATTTTTAATACCGTGCCAAAGAGTCTACCATTAATTCTGTTTTTATCAGATTCTCCTGTATGTACGTACGTATGTAACGTAAAGTTTGACTCGATTTTCGGTCGCTTCAAAACATCGAATTAAATTGACTCTTTACAGACTTCTCGAGTACTGATGAAATGCAATAATTGGTAATTACTCCGTAGGTTATTGCTTCGAATTTTGTTACAAGCTTTAACTGTTTATTCGTTTCATTTTTAAAATTTTCCTAAAATGCAGGTTATCCTGAGCTTTAGTATGCAAAAGAGAATGAAACTTTACATTCTTCTAATGGACCGATGACAATACAATAATTTACTAAGTTTGTCCCACTATCCTAACCAGGATCTTCAGGATTAGCAATATTTCATATCCGCACGGCAGTGCCTTGTGGCACAAATGGCTTAATCTTTGAGGTAAGCATAACACTGCTGACAGGATCAACTGGAGAATTTCGTATAAAAAAAAAGGGTTCAAGAATGTTATGTAGTATTGGCTACTCTGAAGTATTGATATAAAAAAAGACGAATATGAATAGGTTGTTTTATTCATTGGCTGGTAGATCCATACTCGAATCTTCCAAAACCGGTCCTAATAAAAGTATTATTTTCTGAATTGCAAATGACACAGAACCGATGAGGCGTGTTGCATAGGAATTGGTCGAAAATTAAGAGAAAAATTCCTGACAAACTTGAATTTAAAAAAAACCTGTACCAGTGTACCCCATGAATGATCTTGGGTTCATTATGTGGTATAGACTGTACTGTTCCTAGAATTACGGTTGTGGAGCAAGTTGATTTGCCCTAGATCACACTCCACTGCCAGATTTCTCGCTCAATTAAGGGTAGCCAAGTTTATAGATTAAGTCTTTAGGTTTACCGTTATTAAGTATATAGATGAGCTCCGGGTCTCAGATCTAACATGCTCCATCATTTAAGCTGATGGCTAACATATTAAATAATTCATCTGCCACAGCTGGATTTTAACCTGGGACCTTCGGTACCTCAATTCAGCACTCCACTGAATTACCGCGCTCCCCAAACTTGTTTTAAATATCATTTTACCGTTGTGAAATATCTTCATAAAATAGATAATTATTAAGATAGGATGCATATTCAGAAATGCACCGAAAACTTTATTGATTTTAATTTTATTGTTGATTTTATTTTTATAATTATTATTAATAAAACAAGGAAAATATTGTTAGCAATGATAATACCTTTCTTGTAAAGGCTGATTGGCTTCTTACATGAGTGAGGTTCGTCGAGGTCTGTGAAATACATGTCCAAAAGTTCCAAGGCTAAAGTGATTCGTTAACTAATGCTCCATTTAAAAGTTATTAAATATACATTTTGCATATCGTAGAATCAGTGCTTAGTAAAAAAAAGCTGTACCATTGCAACCCATGAAGGTTCTTGCGTTCATTACATAGTAGAGACTGTACTGTTTCATGGAAAACGGTTGTGCAGACAGGTGGTTTGTCCTAGATCACGCTCAAAATGAGAATTAATTATGAATTTTATTATTTAATCTTTTTTCTTGTGACTTACATTTTATGTTTTATTCACTGTTATTTATTTATTCTTTTTAGTTTCTCAATGTTCAATGTTCAATGTTCAGTGTCAATGTGACGAAATGTATTTTTTAAAAATCTATTTACCTTTTTGCCACTTTTTTAAATACCTTATTTACGAACCCTTTTGGCCAGATGCACATTAAATTTCTTTTTCAGTTCATGCTTGTTGTCCTAAGGGACAATTAATCTATTCTATTCTCTTCTAAAGCCTTATGTTGGAACAAATACATTTTAAAGAAACGTTTCTATTCTATATTTATTAGATTTAAGTAACCTCTTTAATTTATTATTTTGTTCACAAACCTTTTAATTATTTTTTCATAACAATCTTTTTAATAAGTTTAGTCAGTCTTAAAAACAACTGCATTAATACCAATTAATGCTTACAATGCTGTTTTTTCATTTAACGTTCCTATTGCTAATCGGAAGTTGTTGCAGTGGGAGCTCTAAAATTTGCTCTGAAGATTAATTAGGATTGGGATTTTTAACGACTACCTGATCGTATGGGCTCGGGACCCCCGTTTATTGTCCCTTCCAATGGACGTCATAACTAAGGATTATCTACTTCCTTATACTAATAATGTGACAGGCGTAGCTATGTGCAGTAAAATTTAAAATGCCAGCAAATTAAAAAAAATACAAGTGAAACTTGTTCTGAGTTCAATTTTTTACATTTATGTACATAAAACCATTTTCTTTATTGTTTTTTAAATAACAAGCCTTTTCTGAAATTAAAATCGATTATTTAAACTAGCCTATCACTAGTATCAATGAATTGTACTGAAAATTTTCACTTATGTATCATCTCAAAATTTTTATTTTATTTCTTAATCACCTTATTAATAAAAAACATTACAAATACTGTTTTCAGTTTAGTATTACTGTAATGATGCATTTTCTGAGACGTTTGTTTTTGTAAAGACATACATAATGTCATGGATAAAGGCAAATAATAGGTTGGGGAAAAAGAAATCCATTATTTTTGCGTGAAATTCAAAACTTTATTTAAGATGTTTCGGATTGTCCGATTTGGGTCAAATGTGCACCGTTTTGTTGTATAATTTTTTGCCATTTTAAAGGTAGCCTCATAATGCCTCTCTCATAGAAGTGTAGGTCCTTATTTGCGAAAAACTCTAGTAATCGGTTTTTACAATCTTCTCTCGATCCCAATTTCTTATCACTCAGGAAGTTTTGCAATGCGAGAAAAAGGTGGTAACCGCTTGGTGCCAGGTCCGGACTATATGGTGGATACTCTACAGACGTTTGTGGCCTTGCGTTGTCCTGATGGAACACAACACCTTTTCTGTTGGCCAATTCTGGCCGTTTCTGGTCAATCGCTAACTTCAACGGTCCAGTTGTTGACAGTAGAGATTTGAATTTAGTGTTTGGCCATAGGGAAGCAACTCCTAATAAATGATTACTTTCAAGTCTCACCAAATACACAGTTGAACCTTCCTGGCCGTTAGTCCTGGTTGAGCCACTGTTTGAGCTGCTTCACCACGCTCGTTTTCGCACAATATTGTCGTATGTAACCCATTTCTCATCTCTAGTCACCATCCGTTTAAGAAATGGGTCTATTTCATTCCGTTTAGCCAAGGCTTCGCAGATGGAAATTCGTTCCATAAGGTTTTTTCGGTGTTAATTGGTGTGGAACCCAAGCATCGAGCTTCTTTTTTAATCCAGCTTTGCGCAAATGGTTTAAAAATGTTTTATGGTCGATCTTTAGCTCCTGGGCGATGCTACGACTACTAAGATGCCGGTCAACTTCGATTATTTCTGTGATTTTATCGAAATTTTCGACGTACGAACCAAAATTGGACGTAATAAGCTGTTACAGTATCGGCACCATAAACACCATTCACAATTTCAGCGCCCTGGCTTGGATTTTCGCCTTTATCGAAGAAAAACTGTAAAATGTACAGAATTTTCTCTTTGTTGACTTCATTGTTAACACCCTGTAACTCACAACTGAATGGAACAAACACAAAACAGCCAAAGAATTTTTTAACTGTGAAATTTCACCTTGACAACGAGCATAAATTTGCAATTGTTTAATCGATACGTTACGAGATATCGATCACTACAGCCATCTGTCGAGAAAACAATGGATTTCTTTTTCCCCAAGCTATTATAAAAACTACCCACTGATAATACTAAAATAAATAAATTATTATTTTATAATATTATAAAAATAATAAAGTTGTATTTATTTAATGCCCAAAGGGTATTAAACTATCACTTTAAATAAATATTTATAGTTATTTACTTTATTTACAAAAAAAAAAAATTAATTAGGAATAAAACGTACATCACGAAAATAAATTTCGGATCCGATTTTCTATAAAACATAATTTAAAAAAAAATAGAACTATTTAAACTTTATCATAAAAATGATATGATTAATCTATGGCTACCAAAAAAATGAGTCCTTTCCGGGTTCGATGGCTGGTCCAGGAACAATAGTGACAAAGACTTCTTAGCAGGTGAGTCATCCCCTTGATGATGGTAACACGAAGAGCAAGTAGTTTAGGGAGGGGCATTTTATACTTAAAGAAATTATCATTAAGGTAATACGATTTTAATAAAATAAATTTCATTAATTTAAAAGAAAATAATTCTGATATCTTTATACACTTAACCTATACATATTTGGCAGAAATTACTTAATTTTCATAGAAACTGGATATTAACAAGAAAGAAATAAGTTTCGTGTAAGATTGATTCAAAATAAGTAAATAATAGATTAAAAAAACAGTACCACTACAACCCATGGAGGGTCTTAGGTTCAGTCAATGGCAGACTGTACTGTTTTTTGGACAACGGTTCAGCAGGGAAGTTATTTGTCCTAGACCACACTCAACCGCCAGATTGTTCTACCTCATGTTAGGTACACACTTTATAGAGGCTGAGTGAGACCTTGAAGAGTTCTTAATGCCAGAGGATCCATCTACGGCCGCTATCGGATTAAGCACGGCATCTCGGTTTAACAATAGATAAAGTTTAAATAGTTCTATTTTTTTTTAAATTATGTATCATAGAAAATCGGATCCGAAATTTATTTTCGTGATGTACGTTTTATTCCTAATTAATTTTTTGTTTTTGTTAATAAAGTAAATAACTTTAAAAGAGATATTCTCTTAGTAACGTTTGTATAATTAACTCATGTAGACTTTTTTTTAAATAGTAACTAATATTAATTAAATGTAACCGGTACAGCTAAGAAAATAAAAAAATATGTTATATATTTTATAAGGGTTAAAGATAGATTTATAGTATTTTTCTTATCAATTATAAAGCACCGGAACTTGAAAACTATAAATAATAAATATTGCTATTAAAAACGCTTCAAAGTTTCACTAGATAATTTAATATTGCCAGATACATATATTTCAAAAATATCAGTTCAATCCATAAACACGACTAACGAGTTGTAGCAATTCTTTTATCTTTTATACATCCCTGTCCTGTAATGAATCCAATAACTTTTTATGGTTTTAAGTGGTACAGTTTTTATTTTAATTCAACTTCAGGGAATGTAACGTTTCGGTTTACTCAGGAGTTTGTGCAAAGTGAAACACTTCCAAAAGGAGCATATCGTATAGAATGTCATATAGAATAGAATAGAATAGAAAAAGCGAGGATTTAAATGTAGCCAGTAAAGGAGCAAGGCGGATGAAAGGAGGGATTGAGTTCCACACAGTAGGAACGCTGGAATGCCTTGGTTCTGTGGGAACGAGTGTAGAGATCGGAAAGGCATGATCTTGTTTTTCGGTGCTGGGGAGAATATTAGAATTGGAGGAGACTGTAGATATGTGAAGGTTGTTGCGAGTTAATGGATTCGTATAGAAAAGCACTGAGGAAATACTGTCTACGAATGAAAGGGAAGAGCCACTTTAACTCATCACAGTGATGGGACACCCGGGATAGGCTCGGAGTACCAAGGACAAATCTTAAAGCGCAGTCCATTATTTGCTTTAATCGGCCCTCAAGCATTTTCGAAGGCGCCCGTATACCATACTACAGTAGTCTAAGTGGGTGAAGATGAGGGATGATTGTATAAGGAGATGCCGAGATCGATGGAATAATTTCAGGGATCTAATTGACCGTCGGGATATTTGGTTTCCAGGAAAGGTTTTGGCCAATAGTAATGCCTAGGTTTTTGACAGAGGGGGTAAAAGTGATTGGGTGGTCGTATAGGATTAATGTAGGGAGGGTGGTGATAGCTGAAAGGAGGGAGTTAGAACCTATAACAATGGCCTGAGTTTTCATTGCGTTCAATTCCAGTTTGTTCAGCTTTGCCCAGGCACTGATCCTATCTCGGTTTTGGTCAATACTGGTGAACGAAAACAATAGCTCAGAAGGAGAAAAGATAAATAGACAAAGAAGTCGAATATGTGCCTAGTACACTTCGAATCTTTGTTGTGCTTGTCCCAAGATTACGAATCTGTTAATATTCGAAGACACTGTAAACAGCAAGTAGGCTATAACGGACACGTAATTAGAATGACACATATTCTCATTTTTTCCTCTCGGATTTTGTTTCCTTGAAGGAAAAAAGAAATGGAGGGAGCCCTACAACCCATATAGGGAGCCTTAGGTTCAGTAAATAGTAGTGACTGTATTGATTACATAACAACCGTTGTGCAGTTTAAAGGGAGTAAAAAATCCTTAGTTACGCCGTCCTTCGGAAGGGACGTTAAACGGGGGTCCCGAGCCTGTACGATGTCAGGTACTCGTTAAAAATCCCTATCCTAATAAAACCTGGATAGGCAAAATTTAGAGCTCCCACTGTAGCATCGTCCGATTAGCCATAGCAGCATAAAGTGACGTTAAATGAACAAACAAACAACCGTTGTGCAGGAAGTTTATTTGTCTGAGATCACGCTCAACCGCTAGGTTTTTCACTAATTAAGGGTAGCGACTTTATAGAGAGCTATGTGAGCCCTAGAAGGGTCTGTAGATTCCAGAGAGTCCATCAGTGGCAGTTAATGGATTAACCAGTTTATCTACCACAGCGGTATTTAACTAAGAACCTTGAACATTGAAACTCAGCAATCCAGACACTGCGCTACCGTCCTCCCCATGATCCATTATCCTCAATTTATAACTGAGGAAGCTAAGTAGACATATGGCACTAAATATAATATTTTTAAAAGTTCGATAGGCTCAACTAAAACTGGTCGGAGTTCGAAAAATTGTTTTGTAGGTCAATTGAAAGATCGGGGTACAATCGATTAGAAATAATTATAAAAAATGGGTTTTGTGTATCGTGAAATGTAAAAACTAAAAAAATAAATGTTTTTCTGATTTTTTTTTTTGATCAGGCCATAGCATACTTTTATAAAACAGCTTACCTTTTTCCTATTTACAAAGTGGCAAGTTATAGGTGGAATAATGCTCTAACCAATGAAAAAGGAGGATTTGGTGCCGAATTTTGAGGATACTCCTACAATGACCAAATAATAAGATCATCAATTTAGTAGTCTCGGAGTAAAACAGCTTACCGCGAATAAATATAGCGTACATATCTAGAAATCTATATTATTTGTGCTGGTGGATAAGAATTTTTTTTCTTGTTCGATTCGGTTCTAAACTACAGTAATTTTATATGTTAAAATAAGATAAAATAAAGGGGAAAAATAATATTATAATATTAAGGAACTGAAATAAAGACCTTTTCAAATTTTTCGTTTGTTTAGTCGAGCAAATATTCTAGTAGGATACTTGGCCGACTTATTTCTCACGGTTTAGCCCTGTTCTGAACCTGTAGTTTTGGGCGCATAAGACATTACTTGCCTAACTAGCGAAGTAAGTGAAAATGACAAATTTTTAAAATTTTCAGTAGTCGGTTTTTGCTACTGAGCGCCTCACTAGCCCTAAAACATCTGGTATATATCAGTCCTATTTTTGGAAGGAAAACACTTTTACCTATGTTTATTATAGTACCTAGAAGTAGATAAGGTTTTCCGACAGTTTTTATCCTTGGGAGTGTGTCATTCAACACCTACAACTCCAACATCAAGAAGCCTGATGAAGAAACAAGAGGCAATTACATATCTCAAAGTACCTTCTTCAGCTCCCGATGTTCCTTTAGTTTTTCTGGCCGAGAAAAAGATCTAATAGCGGAGAAGGAATAGAGCCAGGAGCGAGGAGACAAAAAGTGAAGACGCGTTGAGGAATCTGCTCCGACCTAACTACAGGATCGGGATGGTAGTCTGTCATCTCATGAAGGGGATTAAATACACCACCTCTGAGCTACGAGACCCTTCAGGTTCTCCGGTAGCTCATCGAGGATAGAGGGAATTGAGTTAATTTGTGTATTTCTATGAGGAAGCAAATGGTCCTGGTGGAGGTAAAAAAAAATTCTCTTAAATAGGCACGACTGGTACTGGAAAGCACAACTGGAAAGCCGAAGTTTCGACCCACATTGCAGGTTTTCTTCAGGGCTAAATCTACAAAATACAGACAAATTTAAATTATACATTGTAAATATTAAAAATACATATAGGTGTATAGGTATCCGAGTGATATTGTAAAGAGTACATAAATAAAATAGATAATAAAAATGTTGTTGGAAAATATTTAGT
This sequence comes from Troilus luridus, assembly GCA_964056705.1. NCBI lineage: Eukaryota > Metazoa > Arthropoda > Insecta > Hemiptera > Pentatomidae > Troilus > Troilus luridus. The sequence goes on from OZ057415.1 coordinate 66,735,227, forward strand.
TTAATGTTGAGCTTTAGATAATACCTATATGTCACGTTATTCTATATTTTTCAACAACATTTTTATTTATGTACCCATTAAAATATTTGATTAAGAATTTCTCTATATAGGTAATTAACATTCCTATTATTTTTTTGTGCATTTCAACATCTCTATTAGATTTATTAGTATTACCATCTTTATTACTTTTCTGATGATATTTTTAAAACTTTTTTTAACGTGAAGGGTCTGGGGTTCAGTACATGGTAGAGACTGTACTGTTTCATATACAACGGTTCTGCAAGGAGGTGACTTGTCCTAGGTCACGCTCAACCGCCAGAATTTCCTCCTTATTTTCGGTACCCTATTTTTATAATATTTTATAGAGGCTGGGTAGGCTCCAGGAGGGTCCTAGATCCTAGGATATTCGGCATGGCTACTCAGTGCTCTACCACTGAGCGACTCCGCTCCTCTTTTCTGATAATACTCTATAATTATTCCCTTTATTTTATATATTTATCGAAGGGTCCCACCATCTTTATGTGGTTCGAAACATTGGCTATCCAATAAACAGTTCTCCCTAACTAAGAGAATTTGTCGACCATCTCCCGGACCATTTTCTTTCTCATATATATAAAGTCAACTAATATTATTCATGTTATATATTTCTAATTAAGTTCGATATCATTTATAATTGCTGTGGCGGAATGGTACCCATGGAATGGCAAGCTGTTGGCGTTGAAATGCGTTAAACACTTACTTATCTTAGTCATCAACGCATATGGTTTGTTTTATACACCTTTGTTTTATATTATAGGTTAATATCACGCACAAAATCATTCTCACATTTATAAACACGTACACATTCAAACATATGCAACTTGATATAATCCTATAATGCTCCCTTGTCACCTTGTGACTTCTCTAAATTTTAGACAGGTTATATTTTATTTATTGTTGGAAAATAATGCATCCTCAAAAATATGTTCAACTGTAAAAATATCGTTAAAATATTGGCTACTTAAAGTTCCGAATTTCGGCTGCGTATAAAGACTACTGACAGTAATCCTGTTGCTATAACTAGAACTAAAATTTTCCTTAAAACATCTACATAATAAAAAATAGTTTAATTATTTACAAGAAAAGATCAGAATGGTGGTGGCAGTTTTTTAATAATATGTAAATGAATGAGCCGAGAGTAGATGTAGGATGCAGATAATGCTACTAATGTTTTTATAATTTACTAAGACTCCACTATTTTCCCCAATACTGTGCATCCTTAAACGCGTACTTCGTGTAAACAAATGTTTAAGTCACCTGCAGCAGTGATGCTTGATATCTTACATACAAAAAACATGTTAACTTTAACTTTATGCTGGAAGATATAGAATCGAAGCACATGACCATGCTCCTCTTCTCAAGTGCATGCCCAATCTTATCCTTAGCTGAATGGGGTATGTTGTATACATTTTTACATTTCAAACGTGAAATTTTCTAATTTAATAAAGAATTGGAGCATATAAGGCGTTCAGGCTCAAAAGCAGAGAAGTACGAAATTTCGTATGCTGACTTTACACATTTTTCACTTGTTTAGTCAAGCAATGTTTTGTGCTACCGAAACTTCAGGTTCACAACCGGACTAAACCTATGAGAAATGAGGTGGCAAAGTGTCGTACACAAATTTGGCAAAGAAAGACAAATTTGATTGAATAAACAACCGAAAAACGTGGACAAAGCCAATTTTGAAATTTACAGTTATACACTTCTTATCCTGAACGTCTCAAATTAGATAGACCTTTCACCATTACGCTGGAGGACGTTCATACGAATATTTTGGCTTTTATAAATAAAAGCATAGAGTCCTTAAATAATTCAGGGAAAATGAAGGGCCTGTCGGTGAGAGATGTACTGTGTTCCGGTTCGGATTTATGGGAGCTGTTTAAAAACATTAACTGTTCTCTCATAGGCCGTGGTTCTGTATTTATACATTTAAATTAAAGTTTAGTGCATAATTGTTTTCTACACCGATAGTCCGTGCTCTTTTGATCTATCCTCGCAAGAGTCGTGTCAGGTCGAGCGTATGTAAATGGACGCCGTAAAGAAGTCAGAGAGACAGAGGGCATTGTGCGCGGGACAAAATGGCGGTGGCGGCCATTTGTCTTTTGTTGAACCATTATTAATAAGAGAGAGAGGTAGAAATAAAAGACAGATAGTGAATAGCATTAGTCCTTCTTATTTTATTGCATATCTGTTAGCCGATGCGAATGTCTCGTTCCCCGTCACGATCCAACAATAGAGTTCGCTCCGGAGATAGCTCTCCCTGTCCATTGTGTCAGCTCTCGCGATGGCTTTTATTCTTTCTTCTGATGTCCTTTTCTATCGAGTCGATACTAGGTCCTGAAGTCTTTTGCAATACTTGGTTCTATACTAAGTAACTTTCAGGTTCTCCTGCATGATACCACTATGCCCAGATCGTTTATAGCCTGGCAAGCCCCCTTAGCATTTTTAAAGGGAGTAAAAGTTGCTCGGTTATTACTGCCTTTCGGAAAGGTAGTAAAATACCAACCCCGAGCCATTGCGGTGCCATATACTCGTTAACATCCCTACGCTGATTACGCCAGGAGAGGAAAAAATTGTAGTTCCGATTGGTCATAGTAGCATAAAGAGACGTTAAATAAATAAGCAAACAAGCACCTTTCATTTTCCCCAACTTCTAAGCGTCTTTATCCATTCTTACTCTCCAACCCAGAATCAGACAAATCACCTCCATCACAAGCGTTGCTCTAGAAACAGTACACATCTTTTTTTTTAAAGTAGAAACTTATTTAACTGTATTAGTAGGGGAAAAACTATTGGGTTCGCGTCGAAAATATAAGCGATATGCCCGTGACGATATGCGAGACTAGGGACGTGTAGCGGACTATGTATGATTAGTTTTAATCAACTGTACTTCAAAGGTTAGAATTCAATTGATGCTAGAATAACAATATTTAACTTAAATGCCGTTTAATAGTTGTGGAATTCATAATAATAATAACTTGAAATATCAATTACTGGTTGATCTTTTCGTTTCCCCGAAAAAGATTTGGTCTCGAAAAAGACTCGTTAAAAATCACCATCCTAATTAATCCTGGATAGGCAAAATTTAGAGCTCTTGCTTTAGCATCGCCCAATTAGCAATAGGAGCATTAAGTTAAATAAACAAAGTCTAAGTATTGTCGAACTTCATCATATGTTCTGATTAATAAATGAACTACTTAAAAATGTTTATAAATGTTGTTCGGAGTGTCAATATATGTGAAAACCACACTGATGTCAATAAATTATCACTGAATTAAATGTTTCAGACTATAATTGATTTAGAAATTCAAGAAAGAACACAGCTATTCCAATGGGTCGACTTCTGTCTGCAGTTCTCATAACTGTATATTTTTTATTTATGTATATTGGTTACATATAAGAATGAGAAATATAAAATATTAGGGAGAAATTATTGAGTGGTCGACTGGAATTGAATCTTCATATCTTCAACTCCTTGTATCGTTCTTTCTCAAGCCTAATTCTGAGTAACTCAGATGCTCAAGACTTTAAACCATTGCTTTACAGATGCATTACATAAAAGCACAAGCACCTCCAAAAAAAAACAACAGAAGTAATCAATTAAAAACTTCATCCAGCCTTTCATTTTAAGTGCGCGCCTTAAATCCTTTGTCATTACGATACTATCAAAGAGGCAGGGAGACGTCAGACGTAAAAAGAAGCTGTCATTCCGGACGGGCAAACAAATGCTAATCACCTGAGATGGGCCAATTAAAAAGGTATTAAGGGCTATTAATGCCCTCGAGCGACCTTCTCACTAACTGGCTCCCTCAGCAACCTACTCACCGTCCAAGGTTCGACTAAATCAAACACATTCAACAGGTTAGGACCTGCTAACAGCTTTCCTTTCTTTATTTACGATGTCTGGATCTAATAAAATATCGGCCAGAAGAACTACTTCTGTCTGTTTGACAATTTACAAACCTTAAATTATATTTTTAATCTTTTCAAAGATTGTTATTGTTATTTGACAATGTAATACGATCTACATGAGACATGTATAAAAAAAGTGGTAGAGATTGTACTGTTTCTTTGACAATGGTTTCGCAGAAAGGATGTTTGCTTGTTTAAAATCACATTTATGCTACTATGGCCAATCGGGATATGCTCCAGTGGGAGCTCTGAATTTTGTCTACCCAAGGACTTTACAGGAACCTAGGGCCATCTGCCGTGATAGGAACCCGCGATCTTGGGCTTAATAGGTTGTTACGTTAACCACTAGACCACTGGTGCAGGGAGGTGATTTGTCCTAGATCATCCTCAACCGTCAGTTCCCCACCCTATTTTGGATAACCAATTTAAAGAGGCTTGGTGACCCCCGGGAGGATCTGCCGATCCCATTGAGTCCATATATGACTGTAAACAGATATAAAATTTAACTAGAAATAACAGTTAAGCCGCGTATACACTTGAGCATTCGCCCAATGAGCAATCGTTCGGCCTGATTTGCTCAGATGAGCACAAGGCGAGGCGAGCGGATCCGCACTGCTCAGCCCGAGCCGAAAGTTGTCGGTACTTCATAGTGCACGTATTCGTTTCGTGCTCGATGGGTACAGGGAAAAACTAGGTTCCCCGAATGGAGGAACAAACATCTCCTCTCTAGTCTGAACTAATAATCCGACTATATACAATTGAGCCGACTATATACAATTGAGTTCTGCTGAAAGGTTTTTGTATAATTTTTTTCTTTCATTGTATATGTGATTCTGTATAGATACATTTAAATTTTTCCAAGTTTTTGAAGTTTGAGACTGGTCTGTTTGGTACATCATATTAGAAATAAATATATATTAAAAAAATATATAAACAATTGAGTAATGAATTCGAACGTACATGCGACATAGATATTGCGCAACGCTTTTAAAACATTAAAAAAAATGGAAATCCCTTTTTCTGTTTTGTTTTTTATGGTTTGATCTATGTAAATATAGGAGAAACAGGCAACTAGAAGTTTTCTGTACACCATGGTTGACAGGGGCTCAGGGCAGACTGGATTCCATGCTCGGCGTTCGGGCCACTACCTTCCTGGCTCAGTGCTCATGTGGAGCGTGGATGTGCGAAGGAAGCTTCCCCCTCCCCGGAGGACCGCATGCTCATTCGGGCCGAATGCTCAAGTATATACGCGGCTTTAGGTTTGTGACAAAGAAGGATTCCTCCTACAAGGCCCAAAGATTGGTTACGACACTAAAGATATTGGTTGGTGTCTTTGGGTAAGTATGCCGACAAAGGGTACGCGATGGTCGGAACATTTTCGTAATCCAGAACCTTCTGGAGATCCTGAAGACCACTTCTATAATGGGGACAATTGTGTGTTACTTTTTGGCCAACATACGTTATGACTACCAGATTTATTGCATATCAAAATATCTGTCTCTAATGATTATCTATACTCTGAGATAAGACTGACTCCTATTCATAGATCTCTGTGAGGATATCAAGAGCTAGAAACGAGGGAAATGATTCAATAAACAGTCTGGAGATAAAGAATCATGAAGTGACTAAACAGATAAAACACCTTCGGTGCCGATTAGGATAAGGAACTATCTTCTTAATTACTCAAGTGATAGTTAATAATAGATTTTTATAAATACATCGTCTATTCATGCATTAAGGTTTGATATATTGTTGGTTTGTCTATAATTGATCAATTGGGAGCGGAGTGGCTCAGTGGTTGAGCACTGAGTTGCCATGCCGGAAATCCTGGTTCAAATCCCGCTGCGGGCAGTTACTTTTATTTAGTCTGTTTGCAGCCGGAGATGGATCATATAGGATCTAGGACCCTCCAGGGGCTCACCCAGCCTCTATAAAATATTATAAAAATAGTGTACCCATAATAAGAGGGGGAAACCTGGTGGTTGAGCGTGATCTAAGACAACTCACCTCCATGCAGAACCGTTGTCCATGAAACAGTACAGTCTCAACCATGTACTAAACCCTCAGACTCGTTCACTGGTCGTAGTGGTACAGGTTTTAGGTTTTAATTGATCAAAATTGGATTAATTGATGAAGAAATGATTGATTGGGTGTAAATCGAGCAATCTGGAAGATGGTGTAACCCCGAACTGTAAAATTTTACACAAATAAATACTACTAAAAATTAATACTATTGTAAAAAAGTACTGTTGTAAGTTGCTCTCAAGACTCTGCATCCCTCTGCTTTGACAATGTCTCACCAGGCCGAAACGTTTAAACAAATAAAATAATTTGTTCTTATTTGTATAAAATTGATTGAATTCAACCCTCAATAATTTTCAATATTGTTTAATATAGTATCTATTTATATATAATAACCTTACCTGCTCATTCATGACATCGTGACATTAATTAATCAGAATCTTCTGGCTCTGCAGCGATTCTGGGGATATTGTCAACCAAGTAAAATCGTGTACCAATCCACGACCATATCCCTACTTCATTCTGATAGTACTGGAACATTTATTCCTCCTTCAGTGGTAGAACTTGATGATCCTCTTGGGTGGTTCTCCACTACACTGCTTGTTCATTCCAAAGTTTATATCATTATATTAATAGTAACAAGCATTAAAATATCGTATTACTTCCATATTTTAATCGGGAGTCGACGTTCCATTCCCTTATGGCCAGTAGATGGTCGATGGTTGAGCTTTCATTCCTCTCGGATTCTTTTCAAATATAATGATATCTTTGATTATGGAAGAAAATATAATTCGAAAGTCCTCATGCTTGAATTCAAGATATGTTCCCAGTTATCATTTGAACTACCTTCACCATAGGATCCAAATGCATTTTGCCATTTGCAATAATCGCAACTTGGTTTGCTCAGTTAGGTTATTCATTTAACGTCACTTTATTCTGCTATGGCTAATCGGAGGATGATATAGTGAGTCTTAATTTTTTTCCTATCCAAGTATAATTACTATAGGTATCTTTAATGAGTAGATGACATAACTAATATTGACCGGGGCCGAGATTTTATATCCCCTCCGAAGGGCAGCATAATCATGGATTTATGTATTACTCCCTTCAGAAAATCCATAGGTCCAAGGATTAATTAATTATTAATGTTAATTTATATATTTCCATTCATTAAAATGCACACAATGCAATAATTATTGCATAACCTATATTTTCACCTTTCCTATTATATTTCAAAATTTTCTTGAAGGAGATTTCTCGCTATAGGTTATTATCAGGTTTATTCCTAATATTCCGTGAAATGCCACAATGAATGATATTGTATTTTGCTCATGAAAGAAAACCCGCTTGCATTCTGAGAATGGCCATCACCAATTTGCTCGTAGTTTAGCAAGCGCTTTAGATAACAATATTTATTTAGTGATAAGTATTGTTTTTAATGTTAAAGTTCCTCTGAAGTGGTCCAACAACCATCAACATGTTTACGATCAATTCCATTAATCGATTGAGAAAAACTAGCTTATACATTCTGAAGCTCTGAAAACAACAAACCAATTTCTCAGGTGGTTAAAAACGTATTTTATTTAAACTAGCATTATTTTCTTGATTTTTGATGATCACTTTTTACAAAATGATAAGTTAAATGAAATCGGTGCTAAGACTGTTTAAATCAACCACTCAAAGAGAAATGGCTTTTGACATAATGATGGCTTTAGGTGGCAGGATCATTCAACAGTGTATATAATGAAGGATAGAATTGGTCAGGGGGTGCAGTTAATAATAACACTAAAATAAGGTTGACTTAATTTTTAATAGTGCCAACGTTTCGGCCTAGGTTGTAGGGCCATCTTCAGGGCAAACAAAGAAAAAGAAATGTATACAAATTTCTTATATATTTTTACTTTAATATCATCATCATCCCATGGCGCTATGGTCCATGAAGGACCTTGGCCTCCTCAACAATTCTCCTCCACCTTGACCAATCTTTCGCTGCTCTTCTCCATGTTCTTACCCCCAGGAGCTTAAGGTCTGGTTCCACATCGTCCAGCCATCGCATTCTAGGCCTTCCTCTTCCTCTTTCTCCGTCTGGACGTCCCTCCAGAATCAGCTTTGGGAGCCTTTTTTTGTCCATTCTGTGAACGTGCCCCAACCATCTCAATCTTGCTTTTTTAATACAAGAAACTATGTCAGGTTCTCCATATAGGTCTTTAAGTTCTTGGTTCCTTTTAATGCGGAAACCATTTCCTTCCTTGGTTGGGCCATACACTCTTCTAAGAATCTTTCTCTCCCATGCATTCAATAATCTCTCATGCTACTTTAATATCATATTTTGTATTAATTTTTATAAATATTTATATAACATTCTAATAGTAAATTATCATACATTTTATATTATGTATTTAACTATTATGTATATTTTATTATGTATTTAACCTGTAATTTAACTCCATATTTTTAAGTCTTACCATTTTTACATATGTACCTTTTTATTTATTTTTCACATTGTATCTTACTTATTACCTTCTTTTTTTTCTTACTCTTTGTATTTCTTTACATTATCACCTGTCTGCACACATATTCTGTAATTTTGTTGTTCATATATATCCTTAATAATCTATCCATCGCTATATTTCTTTACTTTTCTATAAACTCTATATGTTATTATATTCTTTCTTGGTACTCCACTGTTTTTTTTATAGTTATTTCCGTTTTTCTTTCTTAGTCCTGTAGATGGCCTACAACGTAAGCCGAAACGTCGGCACAATTAAAAATAAGTTAACCTTATTTTAGTGTTATTTTATACTGCACCCCCTGACCAATTCTATCCTTCATTATAATCTTCCAGTTTCTAGTTCCAGTGAACTATTTTCTTCTCGAACAGTATATATAATTATATAGGTAACACCAACTCGACATTAGCGGACCGTTTTGCTCATACTGAGACTTTTCACCTGTTTTTATATAACTACTCTTATACGCATAAGAGTATGTATAATATAGATATATAATATAAGAGTATATATATATATATATATATATATATATATATATATATATATATATATATATATATATAATAAATTTAATATATACGTAGTAAGGTCCAAAAGAAAAAACAGGTCTTACTGTTTTTAAATATATTCTCCTCTAAGTTCAACACACTTTGGCAACATTTCTATACTATGAAAAAAATAATTTTCTTCTTTGTTAAAAAAATTACAGCTCTTGGAGCTCTTCGTCAGTGTTAAAGTCGCTTGGGACCAAGTCTGGGATGTAGGGTGGATGAGAGATTTCTTGGAATCCACAGTCCTTCACAGCGGCCTTGGAAATGGAAAAGAATTTTTGGAACCCATCATGCACTAACCTTGTTCATATGCAAATGTTTTTTGATAATCCTCAAAACACTTGTTTTTGAAAGCCCCAACCTCGCTGCTATTTCCTTGGTTTGTAAGTTGGATTGTTTCAGAAGTAACACCATCCAATGGGCGACCGGAACGCGGGTCACCTTCCAGACGTTCTCTCCCTAACTTAAATAATTTTGCCCATTCTTTCACTGTGGAATACGAGGGGGAGGACTGCCGTACACACAACCCAAGCGCTCTTTTATTTGCGCAGGAGTAAGACCCACTTTACAAAATAATTTAATAACCTCACGGTACTCGAGTTTGAACATTGTAGAAATGGGGCCTTCAAGGCTGGACACTGACTGACAGGACTGAGAAAGTGCGGGTGATGGATATGGAGTGAGCAGGCATGGACCTCCATAGGCGTGCAGGTCCTGGCATGTTTGAAGGAGGAGAAGCAGGACAGGCCGCAAACTTATGGAACTTATAAGATATTTTATAAAATAAAATATAGAGGAAATATCATTCAGGTAAGTATCAGATCTTTTCCATTATGATATTGATATACTTTCTTATCAGAATATTTTAAAAACCGTCAATATGTCTGCGTTCAACGCTGTAATCATTCATTTCTCTAGAACATCAAGTGTTTTCAATTTATGTTGTATTACGGAATAAGTATTTTTAAATATCCTGTCCTGTTAAATTCTTACTTAATATTAAAAAAACAAAAACTTTTTTATCTTGACTTTGAGTATAGTTCTTCAGATAAGAACTGAAAAAAACAATAAGAGTATTTTTTAAAGTCAACATATCTGCAATAATACGTTTCCTTATTCCAAAGAGGCTCAGTAATTTTCCAATCAATTTTAGGTAAAGGAATAGATTTGTAATGGGAAAAACTGACGTAAGTACAATTTCGATAATTTTATTATCGTATTAAAAAAATACGATTCTAATTCTGGTCATATTTAAAAAATAAATTATTTTTCCTGCAACCATTGAGCAATGCTATCCATTACTCGACTAAAACTGATGCCGTAAGTTCCACATTCACACAGAGAGGGAAAGTGGTTTTCCCTCACTAGTGGGGGAAAGTAACAGCCACGAAGATCGAATTTGACAATCAGCACTCTGTTATTTTAAATGTTAAATGGCGATATTATAATATTATTCATTTTATATTCCTAAAATGTTAAAATAAATGATTTTATATTTAATTAAAGATAGATTTTATTTATTTTGAAGCGATTTTATAGAAAAATTTAGTATAACCTTAAATCTATTAGAACCTTCACACATCAGAAATTTGGAGATCTAGCATTAAAACAGTGATGAGACCACAAACAAAATAGAAAATGGAAATAGTTAGTGATGAACTCATAGAATTTACTCTTCCATTCATAAAAGAACACGCTGAACAGGTAATAAATCAACTTTTACCAAAAACATCTAATGTCAGATATGAAGAGAAATATAAATCAAGATATAATAATATACGTTTATTTTATTTTTGTATGCGTTATCAGAATATTATTTTCTAAATAGTAATAAATGAATGTTTCAATGAGCAAACCGTCCTAGAGTTCTAATTTCCATGGTTAGTAGTAGAAAATTGTAAGAGATAGCGCTAGTGTAATTATAACAAATCTAAAGTTTCGCCTTTAATTCTTAATTTTTAAATGGTTGCAGGAAAAATGTAATATTTAACACGTGAGAAAAGTGCTTGTAACACCCTCGTTTAATTACCACACGAGCTGAAGGTTCACTCGGGTGTAATAAAGTGGCAGTTTCCTCACTTGTCAAATAACTATTTACGTGTAAATAAAGTATAAGGGTAATATAAAAAGATTATTTGAGTAGCGTCTGATTAATTTTTTTTTTATGTCTTGTTCATAGAATTGATGAATAATAACATAGTTATCAAATATTATCTAAAAATTTTATCTGAACGTTTTTTCTTTCCTTGATTTAAAGGAATATAATAGTTTTGAACAGGATAATGCTTTCTGAGCAGGTCTCTAGGCCATTATATTTTTAATCTTCTTGTAGGAAGTTCAGGTAATAGTAAGTAGGAAAGAGAAAGAACAAGGGGATTTTGGTGATGTGTCGATGAGTAGTTGGGTATTTTGTGTTTATCCATGATTTTACGATGGGAATGTTCCTGTCGTTGTGTATAGTGTGATGCGATATAACTAACGTGCCAAAAATGATAAGATAAAATATCCTGAAGATACAAAACTTTTTTTTATACTCGTAAATAAGAAAAACAACTGATAACTTTTAGCGCCCAAGTGTATATTGTTCAAATTTGAAGTGTCCCTTTTGAAATGTCAATTCTGAAAGATTATATTTACTGTATGTACCTGTATTATGAATGCCCCCCATAAACCTCTCAGTGACAGAAGGTTAAGATCCTACAAGAACCCCTTGTAAACCTTCAGGCCAACCTAAACTGGGTTCAACTAAAGAATTTCCCTTTGTGATTTTATGAATCATGCTTTAGTCACGTTGTTGTTCATTTATTTTGATACAAGCCAGAAAAAACATTAAAAATATTAACTTTGATATCATTTCCGCAGGTTGGCGCTTTGAACTGAGTGCTGATAACTTTTAACATTTAATTCTTTTCCTTTTTAATATTCTCGAAAGTTAAAATATTTGTATAACTGGCTGAATAACGTAAATATTTACTGTCTATCGATTAAAGAACCGACTGTTAATATACTGTTTAAGTTATATCATAATCTATACTTCGAAATGTTTGTTGAAATGTTCATTTCTTGATGAAATGATTCCCGAAATATACATACCTATTTATATTAACATTAAAGGATTTATTTTCCTTCTTTTATAAAGAAGGAATATTTATTCCTTCAATAAATAAAGTATCCTTATGAAAGGACCATTTATTTATTGAGACATTCCACACAAGTGTATCCCAAGCACCTTTTAATTTATTTAATATTAAAATAAGTTTATAAGTTATATCTCTAAATATATTTTAGAGTTTTTCTATGCAAACCGTTTAAACTAACATTTCGAAACATAGATGATGATATATGTTTTTTGAAATGATTTTTCTTGATGAAATTATTACTGAAATACACAAATTGATTTATTAGGATCTATATTGTTTAAGAATATATTTTAAATAAATTATCTATATATATCCAAAAGGACAGTGTCGACTCAAAAAACCTAATTTTTCGATTAAAGTATTTGAAAAATAAAATTGCAACAGGCCATTCATTATAGAATGGCAAGAAGAACTCGCTCGTAAAGGAATGTGTATAAACAGCCGCAAGAGCAAGGTTATGACAGTAGCCAGAGATGAAGGAGATGGGAGAGATGTAGGAGTGATATCCAATGGAGAAGTCCTAGAGAATGTGGAAGGCTACACCTACCTTGGAACAATATTCAGCAAATCTGGCAAAATAGATCAAGAAGTTTCCAACAGAATAAAGAAAGAAAACAATATATACTACCAGATTTGCAGCACCATTGTGGGAAACAGAAAAGTAGGGAAAAATCCTAAACTTCACATATACAAAGCAGTATATCTCCCTACCTTGCTCTATGGCGGCGAAAGTTGGGCCATCCAAGACAAGCACTTAAGTAGGATAACGGGAGCGGAAATGTAATTTCTACGAAGAGTCAAACCAGGAGAGACCGATTAAGAAACGAGAGAATGAGAGAGGAACTCAAGGGTACCTTCACTGAAATGCCGACAACTTCGATGGTATGGGCACATATGCAGAATGAAGGAAGACAGAGTACCAAAAAAGTGTATGGAAGCGAGGCCAATTGGCAGGAGGCCACGAGGTAGGCCTAGGAGAACATACTTTAAAATACTTTAAAGGATTAAAAGTTCGTTGTCTCGAAGCTACAACCTGCCATTATTCCCATAAAACTTCAAAAATTATACAACTCAAAATATGACTTTGTCAAAGAAAAAATTGGAAACGGAACATCAGATATTTCGTTCCTGGATTAAAAACCTTCAACCATTACAATTGCTACTTAATGCTTAGATAAAAATGCCAATTTTTCAGTTCTGTCGTTGTTCTTTTGATGTAGCGATTTTTTATGTAAGCTATGATAATTAAATATATATATATATATATATATATATATATATATGAAACAAAAGAAGAATAGTTTGAAATATTGGTCACAAAAATTGTCTGTATCATCTTTATGCGAGATAATAAAAAAGAAATATGAGATAAAACAGTGTGTTATTTACAGTAAATAAACGTTACATAAGAAATTTAATATATATGTAGAATAAGCTTTAAAATACAGCAGATGGCGAGGTATCGCAGACATTTAGAGAAAGCTTGGTCGCAGACTTATTGCCCATGACCTGTTCAGGAGCTCACATTCCCTGCCAGTTAGTCGTCTTTCCTTCCTCATACTAAACTTTCATTTAATATATACGCCTATATAAATATATATTTATATATATATATATATATATATATATATATATATATATATATATATATATGTGTATATATTTTTTATTTGCATTTATGTCGCTCCTTCAAGAGAACCACATAACTCAACATTTAGAATTTGTTATTAATCGACCACTAGTGGGTGCCTTGAGGATAGTCTACATCTTAGGCTGAAACGTTGGCACCATGAAATAAGTTTTGCTTACTTTGTGTTACAGTACCCTCCAAAAGTTAGTTGAAATAAGTCATGATTCGTTTTAAAGAAGACTGTCGTCAATAATATTTTTTCAAGCGACTTAAATAACACGGCTCTATAATATCCCATGGGAAAGAGAGATTCTTATCGCTTGCACTGCCCAAACGTAAACAAAGATTTCACAGTCAAAAGTAATCCGGCAAAAGTTAGTTGAATCATATTATATTATTTTCGTGGTTCGGTATTGGGCATGTGATTGATAGTAAGATGACTGATCGTGTATATTGTGATATCTTAAAGAATAATTTTAAAAAATCTGCTAGCTCTATGGGATTAAATCAGGATTGTATATTTCAACAAGATAATGATCCTAAACATACAACTAAAATAATAATCCAATATTTAAAAAAAAAAAAGAAGATAAAACTATTGGATTGGGCCTCTATGTCACCTGATCTGAATCCCATAGAGCATTCCTAATTACATTATTAATGTTTTATTGTAACTATGGTTATTTAAAATTTCAATGACCATCTTACATAATAATTCAAACATTATACTTTCAAATACAATACGAATGTTTATAAAGAATTAAGTGTGTTTATTAACTTTTTGTCTGAATGTTTCAACTAACTTTTGGAGGGCACTTTATCTTTGATTGGACCCCATTACCAATTCAATCCATTATTAGAAATATCCAGTCAATATTTCCACTCAAATTAGGATACTTTAGTTAAAACTTCAGTAGCAACTGTATTGGTTAAAGGTTTGTTATTCACGAACGACATATCCGACATTCCGTTTCCAACACGTTTTTAAAATAAGTAATATTTTGAGTGGTATCATGTTTGAAGTTTTATGGGAGTGACGACTTAAGTTAAAATAAAAAATTTTTGAAGCTTTTAACATTTTTATAATTATTAATAAAATAATTTAAAAACAATCATTGCAATAGGCCAATACCTAACTTTTTAACTCGCATGGAACTTTCAAATACTTCTATTACCTCTATTGAAAAATTAGTTGTTTTTTTTTATGACATTGTTGTTGTTCTTTTATATTTCCATATTTTATAATAATAACTGTAAACGGAATTATACAATTTAAAAAAAAATTATTTACAACTGTATTATAACAATACAACAAGTAAATGGCAGGAATGGTACATAATGATATGGATAAAGACAATTAGAGAAACTTTCCAGAGGTAGTACTCCAATAACAACTTCAAATTATAAGGTGATGAGGTCATCTTTTGTAATAAAATCATAATTAAAAAAAATCTTTATTTGTTTTTATAAAGGCTTCAAAAAATATCATAAATTCCATAATATAAAACACGACATTAAATTTCAAGTAAAGATGATCCATGATGTTCCAGCCTCTATACAGTTTTTTTAAAAGGGAAAAATAACGACAAACTAAATTAACAATCAGGAAAAGTATTTAGTTTCAGATGTTTGGTTTTTGATCTAATGTTCCAAGATTTTGTATGTTCTTAATTGCATATTTAAGTAAATATTTATAGTTATATATTTTTTAAATTAGTATTAATTTGTTTATGCTATTCAGTAGTTGTGCTTTGTTTTCCTCGCATTTGGCAAATTAAATTTTAAATGTCCTATTTTAGATTTAATTCCGAATACATAGCTTTGTTTTTGTACTTTGATCAAATAATAAATTATTGTGGGATTTTACATGTACACAACCTCTTATAGGTAACATTTACTAAGAAGAAATGACTAGCTAAGAAATAATTTTTTAACTACTTCTGCATCGAAGGAGAAATTTTCTATGACAAAAATTCTTAAAAAATCTAACGATAGTTTAACTATCACATAAAGGTGTAATTGAATTAATAATATACTCCTGGTTTACGTGCACAATAATAATAATAACATTAAAACTATATAATATGAAATATAATTCTTTTACTATAAGGAAACATTGAATTCATTAAATTAAAATTTTTATAAAAGTATTTGTTTGACGTTATACTAAGTGGCATACTTAGGATTTCTCGTTTCTACAAATAAAATATATATACTTTATAAATATATAAAAATATATGGTTTTGTTTATATTTATATTGATTTATTTCTCTCTAGTGCAGAAATAGAGGGAATAGAAAGCATTGAGAGGTACCTGGGTACTAGAGGTTATGACTTGACTGCAATAAACCTTCAGGTATCATTGAGGGTCTTCTGGACCGTTAATCATCTTATGCTGTTGTAAAATTTGAAGAAGGTATGTCACAGCTAGAGTACTTTAGCAAAAGACTTTAGATTGCTGCCTGGAGAAAGCTGTGGAGACAAAGAACTCAGTCTCATGGCGTTATTGTTCAAGAATTGTACAATAAATTTTTTTACTATATCAATTGATATGTTTATTATTTACATTTTTACTTATAACAAGAATTAATCGTTTCAAACCTAGCGAAACCAATCCAAATTAACAATATTTTAGAGTCAACAATATTTATTAAGACCCTTCAATTACATTACACTACTTGGTCTGTCATAGAAATTCAGAATTCCCAGTTGGATCGAAATCGTTTTTTTCATATACAGGAAAACCTTCGAAGTAAAAAAAAACTGTCAGCAATAAACTTGCCATTGAATACAAAAAGCTTCTCAGAAGAAGAGGAAGGAAAAACACAAACTTGTGTTTTTTCCTTCTAATAGTATATAACATATAATGTTAAGATTAGAAATACTGCATGGTCTTCATTCGTTGAATACGGATAAGTATTTGTACATCACTTCCTCAAATGCCTAATTTTAGTAGTTGTTCATTTAACGTCACTTAATGCTGCTATGGCTAATCGGACGATGCTACATTGCGAGCTCTAAATTTTGCCTATCCAGGGTTTAATTAGGATAGGAATTTTTAACGAGTGCCTGACGTCGCACAGGCTCGGGTCCCCCGATTAACGTCCCTTCCGAAGGACGGAGTAACTAAGGATTTTTACTCCCTCAAAAAAATTCTAGGGCCACCTCCCGGGCTACAAACCCGCTTTCTTTGGCTTAGTAGTTTGTTACGCTAACCACTAGACCACAGGTCCCCCCCTCCTATTTTTAGTAAATATACATATATTAAACATACAAGTAGTTACATATATTATTTTATTTTCTAGGGTTGCAACTATTGCTAGGTGGTTGTCACCGGTGGCGTAATGGTCATTATAAGAACCTTTTGTGGCCAAGTTCGCGGGTTCATAGCGGTAAGTACCCGATTAGCGAATGTAGCATGAAGTGACGTAAAATAAACAAACTAATTTATATAGAAGACATATCACAGATTGTTATATTTTAAAAAAAAAAGCTTCTTAACCGATAGATTTTTAAATAATTAACTTTAGCATTATTAATAATAGCATAAAGGAATGAGGTAATGTCGAAGTATGAACTGGACTAACATGACGATACTGTTGGCATTAGACGATTATTTGAGAACATTTCGTCTCAGATGTTTCATTTATGAATCTTAAATAAAAATAAATAAAAACAGATTATCAATTCAGGTCGATTCCAAAAGCAATCGATTCTATTAAAGATTGTTTTGTTTTTTCATTTAACGTAACTTTATACTACAATGCCTAATGGGAAGTTGCTAGATCGAAAGCCCAACATTTTGAATATGCAGGTGTAATTAGGATAGGTAACTTTAACGAGTACTTGACATCGCACAGGCTCGGGACCCCTATTTCACATTTCTTCCGGAGGACGGTATGACCAAGGAATATCACTTATCGCCTCCCGGGCGCAAACACGCGTTCTTGGACATAGTAGGTTGTTATGGTAACCACTACACCACAGGTGACCGAATCCATGCCAAACAAGTTTTTGTGTCGTAACTTATCGAAAGTTGAAGTAAGTAAGACCATAAATGGTGTTGATAACATAGGAATATCTGGAATGCGTCATAGCAGATATTCCGTTTTATTTTTCCTCTTTTTATGACTGATGACTATTTATTCTTCTTAGAAGACGGATGTCGCATGATGTTTAGACTGGACAATCCACTGCAGAGTGCCCACCTCAGCATTACATGTCAAGCCGATAGTGTGTTCCTGGACTAAATAAACAATAACACTCAGCAAGTACCTTACTTCAGCTTCATTCATTTCAAAACTATTTATAGCTTACTTTTATCTAAACAAAGTTAATAAGCAACAAAGCAAGTCATTCAAACATTTAGTAAGAGGAATTCTGTGACTGGGAGAATTCTCCAGATGGTAATTGCCGCATTACGTATACAAACTGGCATAAGCAAATAACATTATCCCACAATTTCGGTCTTTCCAGTTTTGTTAGAACAAAAGGTTGTTTTGTTAGGTTGAATCAATTCTTCAAAGGCCTCTTCGGTTTTAAATCGCATCGTAAAATTCTTCAACAACGTTTCACTATACATGAGGTAGCTTCATCAATAATAATAAATTAATTGATTCCTCAATAATCTGAGACTCAGATACTACTCCTTCCCTTGTTGGGATGTATTATGAAGTTAAACTAAAACAATAAGCATATAATGAACTTGGTAAACCAAAGGCTCAACACTGAGACCAACAATCTCTGTTTACTGATTTCCTTCTACGGTCAACCGCCCAAAATCAAATACGTAAGATCACCTTAAAGCAATTCTCTTACGGAAAACTAAGTATCGGTCTATTCCTCTGACCACCAGTCGGCACAGAACTAATTTTTATGTATTCGTTGCTTAATTAGCACGACTTTCTAAGCTTCACTTCAACCTTATGATTTCAATTATATTCAAATAGGTTTCATAACAGTCATGTATGAATTTTACGACATTCATATGAAATATAATTCTCGACTGATGTATTAACAGTTTTAGAGAACGTGAATTGGAAATTGAAGAAACCATTCGCTTATTCAAGTTATTATTTCTGACGGTAACATAAAAACCTCTTTATCACGAATTTTTAAATACGATAGCAATTATCAGTTATCAGGAGTACGCGACATATCTGTTATCAGTTGATTGCATTCGACGGATCTTGCCTTCTGATAAAAAAGTAACAAATAAAACCCCCACTGAAAACAAGGTTATGGAATATGTAAATGCCTGACAAACATAATTTTATGGCAACATCATTTTTTTTTTGTGAGTTTCGCTTTCCCGTAAAATTACGCATGGCTATATTCAACGAGAAGATTATAAAATAGAAGTATGAACGGTCACAAATGATTAAATAAGGACCATGCTCATGAAGGATGCTAAACTCCGAGGGACAAAGAAGAGGATAATTAAGGAGACTGAAGAGGACGAACAAAGGGAACAATAGGAATACCTCGTCCATTGAGAGCTCAGGTGGTCCGGCACAATGAGGGGTCGCCGGCGATGAGGATCATTGGGTCTTCGGGACACCCATCTCTTCTTGTAGATCATAACAGAGCAGTCAGTCTATGAATAGATAATGAGGATATTGCAACGTGGGCAAGAACTTAGCATGAATGAAGAAACTAGAGGGAAGTTCAAGGTATTGCTTGATCACAAAATCAATTTAAGGTTGTTGCTGAACCTTGAATGAAATGAAACTGATTAACTATCATATCTATAGCCCTGGTGAATAAGTGGTCGAGTCGGATTTTTTCCAGAGAGTTAACTGCTTTCAGATAACCTGAATCGTATTTTCTCGTAGTTTTTGGTTCGAAACGGAGTTGTAATATAAACAATAACTCCTTTTCAAGCCAATGCCTTACTTAGGTCCTTATTCACTACGAAAATAACTCGATTCCGCTGACTTAAGTACAAAAACTCATTTTTGAGAAAATTAGACTTAACTATTTATTCACCGGGGCTGTAGATAATGGATAATGAACCAGTCTTCTTTGGATGTATTCAAGCATTATCAAATCATAAAAGAACAATCAAACGTATATTAATGGTAAAATATCGCATCATCAGTTCGAAAATGATCCTCAGCTTGAGATCCAAGCTCCAAGATCACATACTGAAGGGGACATTTACATACCAATAACTATGAATAGTAAAACTGAACAACCAATGGATCAATAGAAAAAAACGAACTGGTGAACATAAAACGTTACGTTTTAAATATTAGTTGACCTTGTATATATAAAGAAGAAAACGGTCAAGAAAATTATTTTGTATAGGGAGAACGTTTTATTAGTAAGCCAACGTTTCGACTCACATTTTAGGTCTTCTTCAGGGCTAGTTGATGGGCAGGGAGTTGACACTGGACTGGAGTCGAAGAAAAAGAGAGTTTTCTTGACCTCTGCCCGGACGGTTTTCTGCCTCATAAAACGTTACGATGATCTAGAAAGCATTACAAATGAATCAGTCATTTGAGAAACACATCCTGTCCATTTTTGGCCAAAATTATGTTAGACATATTAAATTGTTGGTGAAGGCTAGACAAGTCCAATACGCATGTTTGGAAAATGTGTAATAATTATTTGAAAAATAAAATACTGATTTTTATTAATAATTTGAATTGTTTTACCTTTTATTTCATACTTGATAACATATCGTTTAGTGTCTCATTTGAGAAAAAACACATCTCCAACAAAGTTTATAATTTTTTAAAATATCAAAATAAAAATAATAAAATTTTAGTTTGATAGAACTAGCTTACCAAACCCCTGTAGAAACATAAAAATTTCAAAAAATATGTGATGTTAAATGATGGGCCAGCTGAGTTGTTTTTTTTCTGAAGTTTACTTTTTTGGATATGAGGTGTTTCTCAAATGACCGATTCAAATAATTAATAGCATAAAGCTAAAAGAAAACTCAAAGTAAAACTCTCAGATACTATTCCCTACAGCAGAGAAATGTTATATTCGAAACAGCTGATTAGTAACTACTGAAAAATTAAACATTTATCCATGGTGATGAACTTTTATCATTCGGCAATCCCTCAGAGCTCATGCAGAAAGAACTAGAAGCATTAAGAAAGGTATAAGAACGCTAAAACCAGAACCATCCTTTGTAGCGGAAAGCCACATTTTCTTAAAAGTGTGTCACAGTCGTTGAAGGATCTATACACTGCTGATCTGAAAAGAAAATTTGAAAAACATTTCTATATATGTAAAAAAAGGCCGAATAAAGTGATTGTAGGTACAACATAATTTTTTTTTTTATATTTCAATTTAAATATTTTAACCTCAAGGTAGTATCCTTGGCCCAATCCTTTATACAGTTTATACAGCTGGCACCCCAACTCATACTAATACTATCCTTACCACGTATGCTGATGATACATGTGTATTATCAGTCACACCGATCCAGTTATTGTATCCCAAAGCCTCCAATCCCATATCACTGATCTTGAAGAATGGTGTCAAAACTGGAGAATAAAAATAAATTCTCAAAAATCACATCAAATCACTTTTACCTTACGTCGTAAACCAATGACTTCCTGCCCTTCAGTATCCTTTAATAATATCCCACTGGTGCCTGTAGAACAGATCCGATACTTAGGGTTGCATCTCGACAAAGGATTAACCTGGAATCCTCATACTAGACTGAAAAGACAAGAAACCGCTCGACGTTTCAGGCTAATTCAACACTTACTAGACAAACGCTCTAACCTCCCAATTAACTACAAAAGACTCATCTACACGACCATCATACGACCTATTTGGACTTACGGAGTAGAGGTTTGGGGCTCCACTAAGCCATCGAATTCCTCTCGTATCCAATCCTTACAATCCAAAATCCTTCGTAAAATCCTCAACGCTCCTTATTTTGTTAAGAATAAAGTCATAATACGTTAATGTCCCATTTGTTGCTGATTTGGCCCGAACCCGGTATCTATCCTTTCATAACAAACTTCATTCCCACTAGTTTCAAATCTAGCTTCCTCTTCGATTCCCGATAATCCTCCGAGGCGTCTGAAAAGATGGCCACGTGACCTTCTTAGTTGAACTAGTGATTTGAGTACTACCAGTGGGTAGTTTCTCTACTTGCCATAAACCCATGTCATTATGTATCACATAGCCTATTTACTTGATGTATTATTGTAATACAGTTGTCATCAACAGTTGTTATCAATAAATAAATATTTTAAAAAAATTTATATTTTTTATATTTATTATTTTTCAATACCAAGTTCAAAAAAATAATCAAAATAAGGTGAAATTTAACTAATTCGAGAAAATTATTCATGGACTAAAACGCCTGTAAAATGAGAATAACCTAAATAGTTTCAGATAATGAACAGACTTTTTTTTTCATTATTATTTGTTTTTTTTAATATGTGCACCGGTGAATCGTAAATTTTTATTAGACAAGTGCCATAAACAACTGGCTATGTGAAACTAGAATTTAATCAGTTATTTCCAATGTCAGATCTAATTTCCTAATCGGTTTTTTATAGCTCATACATTATATAAGATGAATGAATAAATAATTAAATGAAAGGTTGCAAAAAAAAATTGTTTTGTGGGATATTTTCTTTATATAATTACTTATTATTTTTAAAATATGACAAATGTTCATAGATAAAAGAAATTTCTGGTAAAATTGTTTTTTCTTATGGTAATTATATGTTATTTAACTTTTGAAAAATTGTTTTATATAGTCCAATTAATTTTACAACACATGAGTTTAACTATAATTACAATACAATATTCTAAAGTTTTAGTTAATATATAAATTATTCGATAAAAAATAATGTTACAGAGAACAATTAGAGGTGTAATTATTTTTAATTTTAATATTACTGGCAATGGTTAAAGATATTATTTTTTTATAAAGCTTACATTTTATTACTCAAAGTTATTAATATTAATAGCGAGAAAATAAACAAATTATAATTAAGGCGGATTGATTCCATACTGTTGATATCATTAGTGAATTGAGGTAGTGATTTTGAATACATCTGTAATGAACCAACAGCTAAGTAAGGTATTTTTTATAAGTTATTCCACATAATATATATTTATTTAGTAATCCAATGAAAAATGTAATATAATTAGAGAACACATTTTAAAAGCTAACAGATGTCTAAACATTCGTTTAGAGGTTAGGTTAGTAACAATTGACTAGAAGACAGAATTTATAACATTTTGAGAATCGAAATATCGAACATATGGCAAACAAAATAATGTCAACTTAAATTTGCATAAACAATAATACTTGATAATTAATATAACTAGCCTTTTTAATCCACATGTTTTTGTTTTTTTAGTTTAAGTTAATAATACCGTCATTCTGATAAAGGTAGTAAGGTTATGTTAAAACACCATGTCATTAACATTAAAAAATATATAATGCTTACTATTAATCGTGATGTTAATAAGTTTTCAAATAATTATCAGCTACGTGATTTATAAACTCTGTCATGGTTTTAATTATGGAAATCGTGTTGATAAATATATGAATAATTGTTTTAAATTATTGTTAATTATTATCATTCAAAAATAGATAATATTGGCTAGATTAGTTATATACTGGTTAAGTCGAATTTCGTCCAAAATAAGATCCCGCTTTTCTCAATACGCTCTTTCTGGAAAAAAATCGACCTAGCTACTTATTCACCGGTACTGCAGATATAATATGAAATAAGATAGAATGTTTTAAATAAACTAAGAATTAACCTCGAATTTGGAAAAAACATTTATGAATATTTTAGTAAAAAAAGGTAGTTTTTATGGAAATAATATTATATATTTTTTAATTTATAAAACTTCACAATTTCGAGAGTTAAATTATAATAAAAATAAACCTAAATTGTTCAGCTCCCCTCTTTTTTTCTAGCATACTTAGCTAGGAGTGTCGTTTGGATCTGGTAACTCAAGAATATAAAAAATAATTTTGTTTGGTTACCATATCGCACTAGGAAACAACCTCTAATCAGGGGGCAAATCTGGTGGTCGATTATTATCTAGAACAAATCACCTTCCTGCACAATCGTTGTCCAAGAAGTAGTACAGGCTATCGGCTTATTGCTTGGGTTCAGTATTTGGAGAGACAGTGCGGTCCCAAGACTACCCCGGGTTCAAATCTGGCAGCGGTAGATGAATTATTTAACTGCTAACAGGCACGGATGGACACTGGGATCTAATCCTGATCGGCCAGACTCTATAAAGTGGGTAACCTTAATTGGGGGTAAACCTGGCGGTTGTGAGTAGTCTTGGACAAATCATCTCCCGCCTGGATTCTCTACCATGAACAGAGGCTAAGATCCTCCATGTGTTGTAGTGATACAGGGTTTTTTTTGTTTAGAAACTATCATGTCTCATGAATACCTAGGAACGCTACTATGTTGGAATATCTGTATTTGTAACTACTATCGTACATTTCTGAATTATGTAAGGGTTATCGCAGTGAACTTAAGTCTTCCTATGGAGACCCGAAGACTCGCCGTCGTGGGCAAGGGACAGACGGACTATAAAACAAGTATTGTCCTCGGTGAAAGGCTTTGGGCAAACCCCTACCATCGCAAACAGGTTTCCACCGAGTCCCTCTACGGCGGAATCCTTCTTAGCTCATACCGAGTCTGCAACAACTTCGAGGGTCATTGCCACTTCAGAAAAAAAATTTAAATAGGCATTGATGAGGACTCCCGACAGAAGTGAAAACTCAAAACCCTGGAATAACTGTGTTCTCTTTTGAATTTCTAAATCAATTAAAGTCTTAATTATCTAAATTTCAAACTTGAATTATTAACATTAGTCTGGTTTTCACACCTATTGGCATTGCCATGGGAAATAATAATTACATACATGTTCAAGTATTACATTTATTAATCTAAGCATAGGTTAGTATTCCACAGGTTGCCGGTTTTAACCATTTCCTTTCTAATATCCGATTATATTTTAATATTAAAAAAAAAAAAAATCCTGAGTTTTAGAATGAAGAAAAGAGTGTAATTATGGGAAATTAGAAAATTTTCCCTTTTAATATTTTCCAAAAAAATACAAGTTATCGTGAGCTTTAGTATGGAGAATATAATTTTGGGAAATGTGTATACTTAAAATGTTTTTGACAATTGAATCGTTGGCATAGAAAAGGTATTTTAAAAAAAAATGTATCGATAACTAAAAATGAAAGTTTCAATTGGAAAATAGTAACTACCTCCTTTCATAGAACCTAAACCACACACAGTTTAGTCTTACTCCTCTTTCTACGCTGATGTTATGATTAATTATTTCATTTAAAAAAATAAAATTATTTGGTATCAGTTCTACAGGTTGCCGCTTCGAGTTAAGTCACAACAAGTTTAACTTATCATTCGTTTCCTTATTAATGTTTTCCAAAAATACAAGTTGCAATGAGAGTTATTATAGAATATAGAATGTAATTATAGTAAATACGTATAGTTCGGTAATCATTTCTTCTAGAAATTAACGTTTCGACCAACATATATACCATCCATACTTCGAAATGTAAGTTGAAACTTTTATTTCTTGATGAGATGATTACCGAAATCTACTTATTACACATAATTACTCTCTCTTTTCCTTACTAAAGCTCACGATAACTTGTATTTTTGGAAAATATAAAATATATAGAAACATAGTTTTAATATTCTCGAAAGTAAAAATAGCGTCAGTGTAAAGGGGGACTATGGAGGCGAACTATGGGAACTTCGGTAATCAATTCACCAAGAAATAAACGTTTCAACAAACATTTCGAAGTATAGAAGATGATGTAACCTAAACAATATGTGTAAGTCGGTTCATTAATGTCTATACAGTCAGTAATGTATATACAGGGTAGTCCAACCATAATGCAGGATGCTAATTGTAAATATAACAAAAAGTTTTCAGAGAATTATCTTAATATTTTTTTATTATGATAGAAGGATCTATGACCATTATGTGTAAAAGAAAATATTGGCCAAATGATCGCCACGGCTTCTATGGCATACTTCTATCCGATGGTCCATATTTTCAATGATTCTGAGACATAATTGAGGTTCAATGTTGTTAATGTGCCGAATTATCTCATCCTTTAGCTCTTGAATTGTTCTTGGGTTATTTACGTGCACTTTTTCTTTTAAACATCCCCTCAGAAAGAAGTCCAACGGTGTCAAATCACATGATTGTGGCGGCCAATTAACATCACCACGACGTGAGATAACACAGCCATTGAATTTCTCCCGCTGTGTGGCTAGTGGCACCATCCTGTTGGAATCACAGGTCCCCATATCCTCAAGTTCTGGCCACAAGAAGTCAGTTATCATCTCGCGATAGCAAACACCATTCACGGTAACTACTTGGTTGACCTCATTTTCGATGAAGTACGGCCCATACGATGACGCCGACAGCCCATAAACCGCACCAAACAGTCACTCTTTCTTTGTGGATGCATCGGGTTTTCAACAATCACTCGTAGATTCTCATTTGCCCAAGTGCGGCAATTCTGCTTGTTAACGAAATCCACTGAGGTGAAAATGTGTCATTGAAAATATATACCATCGAATAGAACTATGCCACCGAAGCCGTGGATATGGGGACCTGTGGTTCCAACAGGATGGTGCCACTTGCCACACAGCGGGAGAAATTCAATGGTTGTGTTATCTCACGTCGTGGCGATGTTAATTGGCCGCCACGATCATGTGATTTGACACCGTTGGACTTCTTTCTGAGGGGATGTTTAAAAGAAAAAGTGCACGTCAATAACCCAAGAACAATTCAAGAGCTAAAGGATGAGATAATTCGGCACATTAACAACATTGAACCTCAATTATGTCTCAGAATCATTGAAAATATGGACCATCGGATAGAAGTATGCCATAGAAGCCGTGGCGATCATTTGGCCAATATTTTCTTTTACACATAATTGTCATAGATCCTTCTATCATAATAAAAAAATATTAAGATAATTCTCTGAAAACTTTTTGTTTTATTTACAATTAGCATCCTGCATTATGGTTGGACCACCTTTTAGATACAATATACGGTTATGAGATTAAATTATTTTAATTTTCAAGAATATAAAAAGGAAACGATTGAAAAGTTGTGTTGACTCGAAGTGACAACTTGTGGAATTGATACAAAAGCTCCTGATAATTGTATTTCTGGAGAATATATAAAAATAAACATTTAAAGCTTGTAACTCAACTCGAAGCGACAACCAGCTGAACAGATAGATACCTCTGAAGTTAAATTAAATACCTCTCTAGCTAACATTTAAGTTAAATGCTCAATCTGATGCCGGATATTGTTCTTAAAATATAATTACGTACTTTAATGCTACTTTGGATTGGTGACTAAATGTCCTAAAATGTTCGAACGCCAATAAATTCAATGGAAAATAAACACGATTATATTAATAATTCTACTGATTAAGTTTATTCGTTATTCACGATTATCTCAATCATGTTAGTTGATTAATTGTAAGAACACCTGTAATCAGACTAACAGCGACCATTTTTCAATTAAAAGATTTTTTAAATTCCCTCTCAAGCTAACCTAGCCTAGGGCAGGGTCAATTGCTCTCAATTAGTACCAACAGTCAGTAATTGCACTTCCCACGATCCATAATGCAAATGGTAGCCTCAAGTTCCATAACCTAAAATAAATTAGATAATAGAAATGATTATTATTAAAAACAAGATTGAATAAAATCTAATTGGCAATTGCAGAATCAATATAAATCGATTAGTTCCTACCTTCATTAGTTTCGCCGTACTTAGTTACAGAATTTTCAAAATGGCTACCTATAAAGTACTTTTAATGCTGTTTATCCGAAATAACCATTTTTCATTGTTGCTACACACATTGCCGCCAGCGAATGTTATGCCGAAATTTACTATAAGACCGGTAATATTATCATATATCAATATAATTTTTTTTTATATACAATATCAATTTTCTATGTGACGGTAACACGTTCCCGGTTGTCAATGTGTTAAATAAAAATGGGCTAATTCAATATGACTAAAGGAGATAAAAAATAATTTGAAAAATGAATAAACGAAAAAAAAATAAAAGAAATAATTTTCCCGGAAATAAGAATAGTAAGTTGTATAAAGAAAGGTAAAGGTTCCGGAAAAAATATTAAATAAATTAAACAACGTATTAGAATATTATGTATAAGATGACTTTAATAATTCAGTTAATAATTTTACTTCGTTTGACGTCAATGGAAACTGAATGGCATTCACATTGAAAATAAAAGTTATTTCAAAATTTTACTTCGTCTAAGCTGTTATTTGATGACTGTAAAATATGTCAAAATTATGTTCAAACATACGTGCTTTTTAAATAAAGTAATTTTATAAGAATTCCCAGAAAAATGTAGCTAGTTTTTGGTTCTATGGACATGCTCATCTCTACTGCTGTTCTCAATTAAGTTGGGCTTTTAAAATTATTAATACAAATTGGTGGAATCATAAAAGTACCTTTTAAATAAATAGTGCTTCTAATACTTCCATTACTATTGGAATTTTTGAAATTAGAGAAAATACAACTTTTAATGAAATACCTATTTATTTATTTTCTCATTTTTTTTATTTGAAAAGAAAAGATATGTCCAGAACCGGGACTCGAACCCGGGTCTTCCAGATCGCTAGTCTGGGACTCTACTAACTGATTCCCGTATATTCGAGTTCGAGTCCCGGTCCTGGACACATCTTTTCTTTTCAAAGCGATCTGGATGACCCGGGTTCGAGTCCCGGTCCTGGGCATGTCTTTTCTTTTCAAATAAAAATATTTAAAAATTAGTATCAAATAAGATAAAATATTTATTTTCTCATTATGCTTATATGTTTTTAAAAATGATTTTAAATAGATTTTGTTATTTCCTTATTCATTGTTAGTTTTGCTAAGAATTAAATCTGGACACGTTGTCAAATTTTTGTATTTGTTTAGGAAAGCCGATTTTCAATAACTTTTAAGTATTAAAATTTGTTTCCTCGTCAATTGTAGAAAAAATTGGCATTGATAAGTAATCAGTAGTAATATTGATGAAAGTTTTCATTTATGGCAACCTAAAATTCATTTGTTAAGGGAGGATTGTTGAGGGATAATTTTAGGGAAGAATTATATTTCCCCTTAAAAGGGAACCAGCGTTTTTCCCCGGAAAAAAACCCAGCCTGATAAGCGTATATATGCCAACTATGAACTCCTTAATAGTCAGTTAGTTTGAAACTTGGTTCATTATTAGAGCTAGGACTATATAAAGGTATGTTTGTTTAATATTACCGAGGTAATATTAGCATTATTATTATTATCAGTATTGTAGGTTCATAATATTGACATCGCTTAAGTATTACCGATGTATTATATAATAGTGAACTACCTCACCCCAGCTTTGCTTGGGTAATAAGGCTTATTATGCCTACATAATTTGTCTGAGTAATGTATTTTTTTTATCACGTGAATATCATTCGTTAAGCTTCTTTGCGAGTCTTGATTTGCTTTCTTCTCATCTCAGCTAATGTACTTTATTATATAGGAATTATAAAAATAAAGACAAAACCAAATATTACTTAATATAAGAATTTATTATCTTCCGAGTTAGAAAATTGCACGGGATTAGGCAAGCAGGGTCTTCGGTGAAACCCATCGATATTCCCACCCGTTTACACAAAACCTCGACAAATTATATACCTTAACCTTTCTGGTGAATCACTATCTATGGGTGAAAACCGCGTGAAAAGCCGTTGAGTTGTTATTGAGTTTTCCGCGAACAGACGCGGTCGAGGACTTTGTCTTATTATTAGATAGATAATATGGAAGCCAATTTTTTAACATGGCATTAAATGTTCTATTTATTGGGAGATGTTTTCAAGATGTATTTTATTTAAATATTTTATTTTATTTAAATATAGAATTCCAAATAACTTCGTGATTAATTTAGTATTTTTTCTAAAATTAATTGTAATTAAAATATTTAATTAAAATCGAGTTAAGTATTACTTAACTTTTTTAAATATATCTATTCGTTAATTAACGTAACAGCCACAGAAACGATTTGACGTGTATTGCGGATGGAAGCATATCAATAGCAATAGCATTCAGAATATGAAAAGTTGACTTGAAAAGAGTTGTGTTTTTCTTTGGCCATAGTAAAAAAAAAAAAGTTTAGTCTTTGGTGTTTTTATTTCCTTTTTCTTTTCACAAAATAAATTTTGTGTTAACTAATAAAATAAATAAAATTAAAACGAAGTATGTAGAAACTCATATTTATAATATTGTTATACTATTAACAGTTTAAGTAAGTAAGAATAGGGTAAAATTATCCACAGCTATTATTTAAAATAATAAATGAATTTAAAGAACAATTACACTTAGAGATTGAATTTAAATTAAGCATTAAAACGTTCCACAAAAACATAAAGTTCTTGGAGTCTTCATGTCCTTACTAGATTCTTAAATTGATATAGGAAAACAAAATTAATAGTTTTTTTTATTGAAGTTACATTATATATTTTTTTCCTGCATCGTCATGTGGTTGTTGGTTGAGTCTTTCTAAATGAGTCATTTTGTAGCGGAATTTCCTTTAACACCTGAGGCTAATTGTTAAGGAAATTTTAGGAATACTTACATTTTTAGGGGCTACAAAAGGTAGCTATCCCGGAGGATAACTGAGTAGCTTTTAAATAGAATAGCAGCAGTAAAGTTAAGAAAAAATAATAAGTAAGGAAAAAATAATATGCGTTTTGGAATTAGGCGTTGATATGTCAGAAAAATTTATCCAAGGGGTTAAAGATAATGTATTTCATGGTATCTATTATATTGAATTTTTAATAATAATAATATCTTAAAATAGGTTAGTGGCTATGTCCATATCAATAGATTAGTATAACGTCTTTTCCCCTCAATGATTCAATACAAAATAAATATTAATGCATTTGAAAATTTTAAAAGTAATATATGGGCCAAATAACTTTTCATGTATTAAATAAGTATATAAAGAAGCTTTAAACAAATATTTTATTTATTATTAAATGGAAACATTTGAAACGTAGGATGGTACGTTCACTATTATTATAAAACTGATTATGTATTTAAAATATATTAAATTATTAAAAAAATTAAATAAACGAAACTTAAGTCTTAAATCTTATATATCAACCTCATCAAAATTTAAATACATTTAATGTAGTAAAATATCCATAACTAAAAATGTTATTCACTTGTATAAAAATTCACTCCTAAAAATATGTTCACTTA
The DNA here is from genome assembly GCA_964056705.1 of Troilus luridus. Taxonomy (NCBI): domain Eukaryota; kingdom Metazoa; phylum Arthropoda; class Insecta; order Hemiptera; family Pentatomidae; genus Troilus; species Troilus luridus. The sequence continues at coordinate 66,766,320 of OZ057415.1, forward strand.
TTTTTTCTTAATATAAATTGGTAAAATAATCAAAACATATACAACAGAAATGATTATCTCTAATCACCACCAGGTATATATATATATATATATATATATATATATATATATATATATATATATATATATATATATATATATATATATATATATATATATATATATCTGTGGCTTGGTTCTAAAAGGGCCAAAGTCAAAAATGCCAAAAGATCCAATGTCAACATTGGCCGTTATAGAAATGAATCAGAAAACACAAGCAATGACATTGGCTCAAATTATAATGGAAATACAACCTATTTCAGTTTGTTATTAGACATTGGCCTTATTAGAATTAAAGATTTAGTAAATTTGGAAACTTTTGGTATAAATAACACAAAATTTGAAAAAAATTTACATTGGCCCTTATAGAAGCAAGCCACCGATATAAATATCGTGATAAACTATCTAGTTAGTGATAAGCTTCCATTAGTTAATCATTTTAGCTTTTTATCCTTAGCCTACTCAGCAATCAAAGATGAAGCAACTTAAAACCTTGAGATTATAAAACTCTAGGTGATAGGTTAATTATTAAATATTAATATTAAATAAATATTGAGATTATTATTGAAGTTTAAAGTTAGAAAAATTGAGATTTTTTTGTTATTCGTGACGTCAATTTGTTATATTAAACATATTAATAACTCTATACCAACCACTCCTTTATTTTTGTTTTTTTTTTGGATAAAAATAAATTTTGTTGTTAATTTTTGGAGCACTAAAGGAAATCGTTCAAATATATAATAATTTATGAGATATAACATGGTATACATATTTTATGACATTTCTTAATAATTAAAAGCTCTTGTATTCGCTTAAATACATTGAAAACATGATAAATTATGAAAGTAATTGTATTTTTGAATTCAGTGTCTTAACGATGTTTTTATAATCGAAATTAAATATTGTTCTACTAACGTATATTTTTTTTGTAGATAGTATTATTAATAGTTTAGTAAAGTATGGAAATCCGATCATAATAAAAATCCATTGCTATTACATGTTATTAAAGAAGTACAAGAAAGTCCATTGTTCTTTGCGGTTTATAACATTTAAAAAAAATAATCTGTATAATATTTTATATTTTGAGATATTCATTCGATTTATCGTTCAGTTAAAAGTTATTTTTACATGCTATCTAATGAAAATTAAAAATCAAAATAACATAAAAGCATATTGCACTGAAATTAATTTTTTAAAATAATTTTTACGACATTTGATATTTTGTAATATTCATTAGATTAAATGTTCAGTTAAAAAAAGTTTTTTAAAAGCTATGGTATGAAAACTAAAAATCAAAATAATGTAGAAGCATATTGCACTGAAATTAGATTTTTCATAATAAAATATTTAGTGCAAAAACATTAACAAATACAGTATTGTTTTAAACCAAGATAAGGCAAAATTGTCATTAAAAAAATTAACGACCCTGCCAGGATTCGAACCTGGAATCTTCTGATCCGTAGTCAGACGCGTTATCCGTTGCGCCACAGGGCCATGCTTGATTCCGTGACAAGTATTATTAAAAGTTTAAATTATTTAAAAATATCCATATATTTTTTATATTAATTTAGTATTTATTCACTGATATAGTTGATTAAATATAACTGGAATCAATTAAAACTTTATTTGCTAATAGTTAAGTGAATTTATGCTTTCATTTGTAAACTGTTCAGTATAAAAAAAAAAGTTTTCAATTGCTACTAGGCTAGGATATGGTATAAGATTAATACAAAGGTATCAGTTCCGTAGGTTATCGCTTAGAGTTAAGAGACAACAAATTTTAATTATTCATCGTTTCCTTTTTAATATTATAGAAAATAAAAATAATCTTGTGATTTATTATGAAAAGTAAGAGTTTTGTTATGGAAAATGAAGAAGACGTTTCTACAAACTTATCGAAGTATAGATAATGATTTATTGTAAAGAGTAAGTTTAAGTCAGTTCTTTAATATCAATACAGTCACTAAATAAAGCCAGTAGTAATTGAATCATTTTTATTTTTGAGAATAAAGGAAACAAATGTAAAAGGTAAAACTTATCACTTGGCTCGAAGTGTCAACCTGCGGAACTGACATCAAAATATCAGATGAGTATATATATAAGTAGATATATATGTATATATATATATATATATATATATAAGATTCAAGGCAAGGGCGGATTCAGGGGGTGCACGTGCCCTCCCCCCAGGCAGTTTTTTGTGTACTATGCAGGATCCATTACAGTACATAATTATAGGCAAATCACATGACCATAGTTGTTAAAATAACAGAAAGAACATGAGTTACACTATTGCTTTGATATTTTAATAAACCTTTGAAATCTTTCTGAAGATACAACAAGTTTATTTGTAAGTTATTGTTGATTTTTTCCGCGTCTGCCCGTTGTGTCCTCCCTAGAAAAGAATCCTGGATCCACCCTTGCTTCTAAGATAAGAAAATAGGTTTACTTTATGTTTCGATATATGAATTAGCTTTAGAAGTATGTAGGTGACTTGAGGTGGGCCTCACTGGTGGGGGAAGGGCCATGAGAGTGATCAGGGTGGGGAGGCCTCTGCACTCTGCGCATGCTCAGTATTGCTCTCCCCCTCTAGTGAGCTGTGCTACCAACAGTCTGTCAGTACAGGTTTGGCTGAGAGAGTGTTTGTGTATGTTCTAGTGGCTCCAGCATGTTTGACGTGTTCGGCTCCCTCAAGGGGCTCCTCCGGATAGACACAGTATGCATCGACAACAACGTGTTCCGGCTACACTACAAGGCTACCGTCATCATCCTCGTGGCTTTCTCACTGTTGGTCACTTCGAGGCAATACATCGGAGACCCCATCGACTGCATCGTCGATGACATCCCTCTCAGTGTTATGGACACCTATTGTTGGATTTATTCCACTTTCACGATTCCGAACCGACTCACAGGCACCGTGGGAAAAGACGTCGTTCAACCGGGAGTAGCAGGACATGTCGAAGGTGAGGATGAAGTTAAATATCATAAATATTACCAGTGGGTGTGCTTCGTATTGTTCTTCCAAGCGATACTCTTCTATGTGCCGCGTTACCTGTGGAAAACCTGGGAAGGTGGAAGGATCAAGATGTTGGTACTCGACCTCAACTGCCCCGTCATCAATGAAGAATGCAAAGCCGATAGGAAGAAACTTCTGGTCGACTATTTCACCTCTAATCTCCACACCCAGAATTTTTATGCCATAAGATTCTTCATTTGCGAAGCACTCAACTTCATCAATGTCCTGGTACAGATTTATTTCATGGACTTCTTCCTTGATGGAGAATTCTCCACGTATGGGTCAGATGTCGTGAGGTTCACCGAAATGGAACCGGAAGAAAGAGAAGATCCTATGGCGAGAGTTTTTCCCAAAGTTACCAAATGTACATTCCACAAATATGGTCCATCAGGATCCGTGCAGAAATTCGATGGCTTGTGCGTCCTCCCGTTGAACATCGTCAACGAAAAGATCTATGTCTTCTTGTGGTTTTGGTTTATCATCCTCACAATCCTCTCAGCATTGGCCCTCGTCTACCGCGTGGCCGTGGTCTGTGGACCCCAGCTTCGCCTCTACCTGCTCCGTGCAAGGTCCAGGCTGTCACCTCAGGGCCAGATAGAGACCATCGCCAAAAACTGCCATCTTGGGGACTGGTTCGTCCTCTACCAATTGGGTAAGAATATTGACCCTCTTGTATTTAAAGAACTGATAGCAGATTTGGCGAAGAAGTTTGAAGGTAAAGAGTCAGTTTAAAATTTGTTTGGTTTATTGTATTATTGTAATACTAGTGCCTTAACTATGCCCTCTCGAGTAGGGCTCTGTCCAAACTTTAAGCTCTTGAAATAATGTGTTCTATAATGTGCATTAATTTCATTTATGTTAATTGACAACATCCTTCTTTTGGGGGCTTCAGGCACTTTTGTGATTTTGCTTAATATTATATTTTGTTAATTTTTATCAAATGAAGTTATACTCCTCCATAATTGCACTGCCAAAGCTATATGTCTTTCATTCATAGAGCTAGGAAGTAGCATATTATGAGAGCTAACGCACACATTTTATTTACAATTTTTGAAGACAATAATATACATTCCAAATCGAAACAATTGGCAATATTTAGGTGTCCAAATCGTAAAATAATGCTCATGTTACTTTTAAAAGACTGTATTAAACTTTAACTGCTTCCTTATTGTTTATAAAATTAATTTTTTATTACTTGTAAAGATTTTATGATTTGTAGAACTTTGTATAATGTGTCAATTCTATATTTAAAATTAAGGTGCAGACAATTTTTTTTATTTGGAAAAGAAAATATATTAAATTTGTGTTTAATTTAATTTTACAAAAATTGCTCTATATTATTTATTTATGTTTTCCATCAGTAGAGTGATAATTATTTATTTTTGGTTTTGAGTCGGCCCTTCATATTTTTTTTTTTACAAGGTAAAGCAGAAATTGTTTAAAATAAAAATAAATTCATTTATTTAAATCTTACCTTGTAAACTAAATTGTGTTTTAGCAAGTTAGTTTTGTTTAATGCTTTTGCATTAAAGTGGTATATATTTTGGCAAAATACCCTTTTCGAGGGTGAATGAGAGTGTGTGTAGGAGTGAATGTAATTTTTTAATTAGACTTATTAAAAATGTGATCATAGTTATTATATATAAGTTAAATATATATATTAATTTTGAACTAATATATATAATTCTTTAAAAATATATATATGTTTGCCAGTTATGATTGATCAATTGTAAAGAGAGTTTCTAGGTTAAATTATTCGTAAAATTTGTGTATGTCCCTCTTTAGTCTTCGTGATATTTTCAAATGTTTGATTTGATCAGGTTATCAATGTATGTACATACATATATATTTACTACATTTTTTTAGTATATATATATATATATATATTTATATTTAAGCAATAAGCAAAGAAAGAGGTAATAAACTAAACTTTAAATATTGTATATATTTATTATGTAAGTGTGCCTTGTTTTAGTTATATATATTACAAATCAATTATTGCCATATCAAAATACTCCATGGGACCAATTAATCCATTCCCAATGAACTCAATTGTATTTTTTTACATTCCTAGTTTTAATTATTGTAAAGCTTCATTTCCGGCAAGGTTCAAAGTTTGTATAGAAATAAATTTTGGCTTTATTGCGAAGCTATTTTTTGTAAATTATATTATATAAATAAAAGAATATTGCTTTGTAACATAGATTTTTTTCTTTCTTTTTTTTTGCCCATTGATTTTACAGTTTAAGTTTAAATGTTTGTGTATAAGTGTGATGGTACTTTAACGTTCCTCGATTAAATAAAAGGTAACTAATGTGTATCAAAGACTTGTTTATTTATATTTTGTGGGGTGAATTAAACCTTAAGTTTGTTTATTGAAATATGCCCATAGCTATGTTAGTTTTCGTTAGAAAATAAATAAGTGATTCAGCATGACACACAAATTAGGACCATTTGTTTTTCCTTGCCACACTAGATATTTTGTGGTATTATCTTTACAAATTCACACACTACACTTCCTAAACAGAAAGCTATATAATACTATACTTAAACTAAAAAAAAAATAATATCGGGTTGGGTCAGATATAGTTACAATAAATTGACTATATGACTATATCTGGTTTAAATTGTTTTTGATTGCTAATGGAAATATGAGCTGTCTTATTAGTAGACTTTTAAATTCTTTAAGATCAAGATTCTTTAAGAAGTATTTATTTGTGCTTGAAAATATATATATTAAAATTGATAATGTGTAAAAAGGACTTGTGTAATCCCATTTATTATATTTCAATTTATTCATATTAAAGGTATTTTACAAACGCAAAAATATATAATAATAATACTTAAGAATATACTATAAAGCTAATTTAGACCGATAATCTTGGAAATTAAATTACGTAATAAACACAGCTTTTATTCACAAAATCTATGTGCTGACAGTTTCAAATGACAAATACATTGCATGCTTAAATAATTTTTGGGACATAATAGACATAACGCAATATCGTTATCAAAAATTTTATCTTTCACATAATGCTAATGCAATAAAAAAATACTATTTGACACTTCTTGAAATAGGAAGAGGAATAAAAAGAATTGGTTTTATATAACTTAAAATAAGCTTACAAATTAAATATATATATATTTTCAGATGACAATTACTTTGTCTGTTTACACAACTCTTGGAACAAAATAGGTAGACCATTAAAATTTCTTAAAATATTTTTGAATATTCAATTATTATGCAAGAGAGATAAAAAAAACAAAACAATAATTATACAATTCAAGATAACCATCAGGTTACATTAGGAACAACAAACAAATACAAAAAAGTGTTAACTCGAATAATTAAATGATAATATTGAAAATTATTAAGTAAGTTTGGGTGAAGGTTACATAATTGTTCTAGTTTTAAAGGTTGGGATTGTGATGATAAGAGATGTCAACAGAGATAAAATTATATTTATCAATGTTTCTTACCATTTGTTATTATTAATCAGGACTTCTATATCTGCGAAGGATTTGTAAATGTGAATAAACAATAACTTTACTTTGTGATGAAGCTTATTTTTGAGTTTAAACTGTCAGTTTAATACTAACATGGGTCTTGGGGTTATTTTTGCTTTAGGTATAGTTTTAACCTATAACTATTGTTATAGGTGTAACCTATAGTTATAATATAACTATATATAGTTATATCAAATAACTATATTTGATAATATGAAACATATGTATAGTATATTATAGCAATATATTTATTAATAAAAATGCACATTGTAAATTTTCCTTCACTTATTATAAGGAGTAGCACTACTTTTAGTTTTGAATTGAGGAATATGGGTCCATCATAGAAATATTTAAAGACCTATGCAAACTGGCGGTTATAAAAATTAAAAACAGTTATTTTAAACTAGTTCCTTTTTAGCCAGTAAAAGTAACTGGCTCACCTAAAGCAAAAAATAACATATATCTTTGATTATGATTTTTCGTTAAAATTAAGGAGAAAATTATTATACTCATTAACATTTGTTGTATTTTGAATTAGAAGTGCATTCCAGAAGTCAATATTCAGTAACGGGTGAACGCTCGGCTGGCATACAACAGGTGAGAGAGCTTGGCGGCCATCTTGCCAGTGCGACCTGAATCGCTAGGTCCCTTCGAGAGATGCAGCCTTCTACCTGCCTTTACCTTTTACTGAACAACCATCACTTCTGGAACTCCACGCTTTCACGTGCGGCTTAGGTTATATTTTTATTTTTCCTTTAAACCGCATTGTTTAAAATAATTGGAGAATTTATAACTGTATCCAATCAGTTACACTCTGAATTCCCAAGATGGGATTATATAAGAAAGATGTTTTCGAGATCATTTATTAAAAAAGTAATAACAACTTGCCGAATAATTACCAAAAGTATGTAAGAAATAAATAAATAGAAAGTTTTATGTATATTTCTAATATTTTAGGTATCAGTTCCAGAGATTAAATTTAAAGTTTTAACTTTCCAATCCATTTTTAATATTCTCGAAATTAACAAATAATCATGTGTTTAAGTATGAAAAAAAGAGTTAAATTATAGGAAATGTGTATATTTCGGTAGTCACATCATCCAGAAATCAACGTCATAACAAACACTCTGAAATTTAGTTGATGATTTAACCTAAACAGTATTTGCAAGTCGTTTCTTTAATCTATAGACAGTAATACAATTATTTTTATTTTCCAGAATATTCAAAAGGTAACGAGTGAAAAATTAAAACTTGTAACTTAACTCGAAACGACAACCTCCGGAACTGGTATCCAAACTCGTAATATTTTATAGGATTAATTATTTATAAATTAATTTGGTATATATACATAACATTTGTTTATTCATTAAAGAAATTTTGGGGCATATACATGCAAAGGGTAATTCTACAGGAGCAAAAAAACAGTTTTGACAACTTAAAATGTAAGTTTTTCATCAGGAAAATAGTATTTACCATCATTGATATAAACTAAACAACTTCCAGTTTTGACTTACTCCTCTTTCTATCTTATTGGCATGATTAATTAATCATAATTACTCCATGAGTAAAAATTCATAAGAATTACTTCCTTTTTTATTTAAAAAACTGGAAAATGATTTTTTGAATACTTAATACTTTTCCATGCTAACGCATCTATTGTTATGATTATTTATCTAGATAAATTTCCTGCCGAGTTTTCAAACAGGAATTACGTTAGCCATTACAGTTCTTTTGTCAGCTAAATAATTGTTGAAGAACGCTTTCAGTTTGTCGTAAGTTAGGTTTACTGTTAGAGTTAGAATATTCCAATATATTCAAAACAACTAGAGACAACTGTGTTCCAGGTAGTAAAAATACTTTTGAAGGTATACAAAAGGTTTTGAAGCAGGTAAGTCATGCCTTCCCTTTAAAACCCTCGAGTCCCACAATTTAGTTAACAAAGGAATATTCCTTGAGATATTTGGTTGTCTATTACTAATTATATTATTTAATATATAACATGGTTTATATTATTCCTAATTGAAAAATATTCTAGGAATAGTGAAAAAAATCCTAAAGAAAATTGTAAATATGTAACAGTTGGACATTAAAAGACAGCTACAAAATTTTTTATGTTACTGTTACAGATATTAATAATACGGTATGAATTAACATACAATTGATTGGCTTAAAAATATTTTATTAATGATAAGGGGGGCAAAGTTTGTATGCTTGCTTTCTTACTTTCTTACTCGCAAAATCTACATATTTTGTCGATGAACAAAATAAATCAAGTATCATTGTTCACTTCTCGCTGCTGGCCTACGATAAGTGAAACCGTTATACTAAGTAATCCTTTTCAATAAATCCAATAACATTACATACTAATCCTTTACTAACACCTACAGAAAACTTCTGCCCGTCCCGTTTGTTAATCAGTGTCAATGTATGTTTTACGGGTGTGGTGATCCGTCTGTGATGAAATTTGGTATGGATAGTCTCAAGCATGAGGAAGTACGTATGCTAATTTTTATCAACACCAATCAGGCGAAGTTTATATAAAACTGTAACCTGATTGACTAGCAGTCAACGCACCGCAGAAACCACTGAACTTAGCATCTTGAAATTCGCAAATAGGTTCTTTGTATAGCTTAAATGAGCACTAAAAAAAAGGAATTCGGACAATTTCACCCCCAAGGGTTTCCCCCATAATATAATGGGGGCTCAAAGATTGGATGGAATCCGTCAGTTTTGAAGTTAGACATCTGAAATTTCGGATGTACGAGTAACTTATAGCTAAAAGAAATTAAACTATTTATTTAAAATGATCTGTCACGAAACGTTATGTGGAAGAGCAAATAAATAAAAAAATTATAAATTTGGAATGCCATGATTGTGTTTATTTATCTGTATTGAATGGCTGAGAATAATTGAGTTAGAAATTTGGCATCAATTAACTTGATTATAATCGTCTAAACTATTATGGACATCTAAATAGCCAAAATATTTATTCTAGGTGAAGAGGATTATTTATTTACTGAGTTTTGTAAAGATATAACAGTTAAAATATATTAATACATTAATCATAATTGTATTGAAATTAAAAAATATTAATGGAAATTAAAATATTAATTAACATTATTATTATTGGCACATCATGTAACTTTTGTGAATTGTAGCAAATTATATAAGAAATAAATATTTAAAAATATATTAACGTCTTTTAAATTTTAACTTGATATTTAATTGTAGTTAAAATATAGTGATTGTATTGTTTTTATGGTATAGAACAGTCGCGCCTGATGTGACGAAAGAGTTACAACTGGAATTTGTGTTGACCTAATTTCAATTTCTCCGGATATAAACCCACATTTTGTAGATTAGTTTTTATTAAATACAATAGAAGGCTAATGGTCATTCAACTAATTATAAAATTTCGAATTTTAATATATCTTGAATTTTTATCATTCAATAATAATTTCTTTTCAATTAAACTGTTACTGCATAAATATTGATATAAATTAGTAACATTAAGTAATTTTTTGCTTCCAAGGTCGTTTCAAAATTAATGTAGTTTTTAAACAATAAGTTTTCTAATATCATTAAGGACCCAAAATCGTATTGAATTATTCCCGTATTGTCGAATTATTAATTTTATAATTTAGAAATTTTATTAATTATAATGGAAAACATTGTCAAGTGATTTGTTTTTAAAAATTTGTGTAATATAAAAATTTAGCTTAATATTTATTCTTTTAATTTTTTTTTTAACGGTTTCCTTCAACTGAACATCTCAGTCAACCGACAATTTCTGATCATATATTCATTACCCAATTAATTAATTTTAATTTATACTCGATTAAAAGATATTCAGGAAAAAATATTTGAAATAAATTTCGATTCAAAGTGTTGTTTATTAGAATGTGAGTATAAAATCGAAACGCAATGAAATATATATATATATATATATATATATATATATATATATATATATATATATATATATATATATATATATATATATATATTGGTTTCTACTTATCTTGACTGTTATGGAAATATTATGTTTTTGATTCTTGAGTTTCAGTCAGTTTATTTCAACTTCTTAAGGCGACGTTTCGAGACTAGGTTAGTCTCATATTCATGCCCTAACAGTGAACAAATGAGCTTTTAGTAAAAACATTAAATAGCAGACTAAAATAAAAATAGATGACACGTGTAAGTTGTAATGGATAGGTGTGTACTTACAAGTTCCAAAGAATTGATCAGTTTATCATCAATCAGTTATCTCGCAATATATCATAGAATGTTTATATTGCAAAGCTATGATCAAAACGAATAAGTAATCAATTTTTATGGAACAGCAGTTATATTTAAATAAATGTATCTATTTTGTAATAAATGTATTTATATGTAAAAAAACAACTCATTGCTTAGTTTGATCTAAGTAAAATGTCATGGGAAAAAAATATGATCTAGTTCTGTTTATTCCTTATTTGTTTATAGTTCACATTCTATTGACGTCAAGTCAACCCTGTATTTCTATGGAATGCTTCGGTAAAACATCTAATTATAAATGCTTCATTATTCAGCTGTGAACAATAATGACATTTATTAAACGAGACAGTGATGGTATTATTGGTATAAAGCATGTTTAAATTTTTCCCACCGATAGAACTGACTAAACATAAACATTATGATTTGATCTTACCGCATAAAAACGAAATAAATAATTAGGAATTGAATGAATAGAGAAGTCTTCACTCTCTTCATGATAAACCAAAAAAAAAAGGTATTTCATAGAAGGAATCATTGTATGCCGGAAAAATACGTGCATATAGGCATAAACAATTCATAACTACTAAATACTTTATGAACATCAAAGAAAAAACTGTACCACTACAGCCCATGAAGGGTCTTGAGTTCAGTACATAGTAGAGATTGTACTGTTTCAAGGACAATAGTTGTGCTGGGAGTTGGCTTCTCCGATTTCAAGCACAATCGCCAGGTTTTTCTCCCAATTAATGATACCTTATAGAGGCCAAGGTGAGTTCAAAAGGATCCTCAGATACCACAGGGTTGACAGCTTAATAACACGGATTCAAATCCGGCTGGGCAGATAAATTATTTAATGTGTTGATGGACCCTCTGGGCTGGACTGGACTATCTTATAGGTGGATGGACCTGCCGACCATCCTGAGGATCACCTATCCTTTTAATGTGGGTACAGCTATTTAGGGGAAAACCCAACGGTTGAATGACATCTTGAACAAATCAGCTCCCTAATCAACCGAAGTTGTAGAAACCGTACTACGGTCTCTACCATGTACTGACTATGTATCTACTATGTACTACCTTTCATGGGTTGTAGAGGTACAGGAGTTCTTTTTTTTCCCTAGGTGTAAGCTTAGATAGTAAATATCAGCAATATCATTATTCTTTTTTTTAAATAGAAACATATCTGGCGAGAGCATAATTTTTCCCAAAATCTGTAAATATTAGAAAATAATTGTAGGCAAAAAATTTCAAAGAATAAAATCATTCATATTTTAACGTTAAATATTCTCCTTCGGCTCTTGTTAATTCCAATTTTATTAAGAAGAGAGGTATAAGAGTTTGTGTAATCTTAAATTGCAACTAGTACAGCATGACTTGGACAATATAAAAAGAATAAGTCTTAGGAATTTTATAGCTGATATAATGCTGAACTAAAACGTTCCTGTCTCACTGGATCAGCACTTTAAGGCTTGACCAATTTTCAGGCCACGTTGCATAAAAATATAAAAAAGAGGTTTGAAACTGACGTCATGGAGAATCAAATTTGGATAATCAAGTATCCCATTTCGATAGTATATCGGATGAATCGAGCTTGTTTTCAATTTTTGTTTTGATACAATGAATTCTATCTTAATTAAGAGTCAGAAAGTTCTAGGAAAACATATTTTATTTTCATGTTATCGTATTTTGTTCTTTAAATAAATATCGTTTACAATTCCTGCCATGTACTTGTTGTATTGTTATAATAGAGTTGTAAATTTCAATGAATACATTTAAAAAAAAATAAAATAAATATAATTGGATGCTAATTGTTTTGTTTTTCATTACATCTTGTCAATTCTCATCATACTATTAGCTATAGCCGTTCTAATTCATAAGAATCAATTTTTTTTATTGCCTTCTAATGAATAGTTTCTCCATAAAAGTTAAATGGATTTACTTGTATAAAGTTATTTGGGTTTCAGTTAATAAAATTTATAGAAAAAAGATTTTCTTTTTTCAAATAAAACTCTATCCATTATGTTTAGTACAAAGTATCTTAGAAGTTCGAGAAAACGTGTAGAACTAACATATTCACAAAGGAGGTTTTTACACATAGCGTTGGAACTGAGAACACAACATTAAGATAAAGAATGACTTTGCCTTAAAACTGTTATCAGCGTAGCAAATACTTTAAGTACACAATCATTAGTCGTGTAAATGTTGTAAACTACTGTTATTTTTAGACTTTTACTAAACAATGAGAAATACATTATTTGCTATTTGCATTTCTTCTGAGTTGCTTTCTAAGATAACTAAAGTATATATATATATATATATATATATATATATATATATATATATATATATATATATATATATATATATATATATAAAGACCTGCAATGTGGACCGAAACGTCATTTTCGAATAAATAATTTCACTATTTAAACAATTATTTTTTTAAACACCACCTGGATCATTTCTTCTCCAAATTTACACTGTCAACCAATAATTATTCACTATTTTTTTTTTTATATACCGTTTTACTTCAATAATTGCAGGAACTGTATGTAAGGTGGTTCGTTACAACTCAATTCAGTCAGTTGACGTAACAAGGCTATTTATTTTTAAAAAAATCCTGAACCAGGAATCCATTTTCAGGCCTATCGTTAATTGCTTATTTCTACAAAACATGAGTTAACAGACGATAAACACTTTTTAGATATCAACTTAGGTCAGGATGTTGGATCTCAAACCATTGTCGATGATTTAGAAATAATAATTTCGAAAATACATTTGTGTTAATAATGAACTGTTAAATAGTTGTTAGCAAACTTAAACTATAAACTTAGATAATCTATATTAATAATATTTTTGTTGACTTTTTTTCAATAATTTTTTTTCCTTTTTTTTTTTATATATTACGTTTTTATATACTTTTATTTTATTTTACATATTAATAACAATTAAATAATAAATCAATTTGAAAAAAATAAAATAAACCTTTTTTTTTAATCTAACTGTGACGTACTTTTATTTCTATATTACTTTTGAAAATTCAAGTGTTGATTAATAAAAATTAAGTAATAAATACAAATTAAAAAAATTAAATACAACTTTTAAATATAATTAAGTAGAAAAAACTAATATCCAGTCATACTTCATTATTTATTATTTCTTCAAAGTTTCGACATTAGTTATTATCAATTGTTAAAATATAGGCTTTATGCATCAACCTATAATGTATATAACTATACAAAGTTATAAATCAATTTATCTGTAAATACAACAATAACAATTAAATTAATTAAAATAATGTAAATTAAAAAATTTCAACTTTTTTGATTCCTACTGTGATTTACTTTTATTTTTATATTACTTTTCCAAATTCTAATAAATAAATGGCGTTGACTCATATAGTTCTGTCCAAAGTAACACCATGATTGGAGATGGATTGAATTCTTTGAATATATACACATTTTAATTATTCAATAAAATCGGGTAAGAATATTTATAAAAGTGACAAGTACAATTAGAAAAAAACAGTTTTAGCTAATAAAATACGTATTGTTATATCATTCTTTGTTTTATATTAAAAAAAAACAAAATATTAATAGTAATATAGTAATGAAAATGAAATCAGTTAAAAAAATGTCTATTGTATCTCTCTTACTAATTAATATTTTTATCTACGATAGCAATTTCAGACCACTAAAAGATATTAAATTCAATGACGAAGATATAATAATGCTTAGATTTGCTACAGTTGAGACCAACTGACGTGGCATATCGGAAACAAAAGATCACCGATTGTATTTTTTCATGAACAATTGTTCTCAATGATGTATCTGAATCCTATAAATTTTCGTCAATTAAAATGATGGTATTCTATACAAGTGATTTTGTTGTATTGATTATTGATAATTGTGTTATTATGACTACTCCTAGCCTGCGTATGAACGTTGAGAACGATTTACTGTGAGAAAGCCAGAAAGACAGTTTATGGATGTAGCACGGAGGATCCTATCGAATAAGTCTTGCGTACATATGATTTGTTTATAAATAGTTTTATCTTCCTTACATTGCTCCGTATCAGGCCATTTGATTTATTACTTATATCTTATCGATAAGGGTTCAAAGTAGTAGCATGCTTAAAACTGAGCTAAGATACAAGTAACACAAAAGTCAGATATGGCTTTCTTTGAAGTTATCCGGCATCTCAAAATTATTTTTTTTTTAAATTTACTGAATGCAATTTAAAACTGTATTATAACAGTATAACAAGTAAATAAAATGAATGATACATATTGACATAGATATTGATATATCAATATGATACATATTGAGATAGATTGGTTTGAAGCTAGGGGGCTTAAGAGAGAATAAAGTTTGCCTTGAAAGAATTGAATCAGGTTCGGACCATACCAGCAACAAACGGGACATTAGTGTCATTATGGACTTTATTCGTAATAAAAGAAGGAGCGTTGGGGGTTTTATGAAGGATTTTGAATTGTGAGGATTGGATATGAGAGGAATTCGATGGCAATGTATTTTTTAAATTCAATTTCATCTCCTGTTTCAGGTATGGACAAACATTTACTTATTAACGTTTGGGAAAGACAATCTTAATCATGAATTACTAACACTTTATTGATTTCAATAAATAAATAATATATAAAGATGATAACAAATAGAAGTATCGAATAGGAGAAACCACTATATTAACAAATTTAAATAGTAAAGGATTAACATTAAGAACGATTAGTTTTAAGGAAAGTTTCACAGTTCAGTAGACTTTAATAATTATTACTTTAGATATTTAACAGATTTTTTACATTTCCTTGTCAATTTAAAAAAAATTAGCTGCAATTGTTATTATTCTTTCCATTTATTAAATTTCATTTAAAGGAAACCACATTCTTTTATACACAGTTAAGGAAGGATTTTGGATCGTAAAGATTGGATGCCTTAGTATAGCTCTACTCCGTAAGTTCACATGGGTCTTATAATAGTCATGTGTATGAGTCTTGTGTAATTAATTGAAACTAATAAAAATTATTCGGGGATAGCGAAATGAAATTATTCCATAATAATCAAACAACCGAAATGCACGCTAGGTAAAAATAAAACACTTTAAATTATTCTTGTCCTATGGTTATATGATAGAGCTTTTATTTTTTAAATATTCAATGAGATTTTCCGGAAAGTTGGAGTTTTCTCAACCAAATTTTATTTCCCTCCAGGCCTTCCAATCTGATTTGTCTTCCTGAATTTGGTTGAAACTTTCGGTAGACTTCTTACTTCACGGCACCATTATAGATTCATTTCTGATTTTCTTCCAATACTCTTTAGACAACGAAACCACTTTAATCTCTTGATGGTAATTTTATCCCGGGAGGTTTTTTGAGCGTCCATTATCTCTCAAACTATTTTATCGGGTATCTTATCACGCCTAGATATTCTGGCTGTTCTTCTCCAGAAGTCCATCTCATCGACGAGTATTTTATCTTTACTTCTCTTTCTCAATTTTCATGTTTCATAGCCATATATATACGATAAACTTACTGTAAAAAGGTAAAACATTTCATTAGCTGGTGAAATATTTCATTTAAAGTATCAATTAATAATGATTCGTATATTGCATTCTATCTAAATCAATTGCAACATCAGCAATCTAAAAGCCTTATCAAACTAATAAAATTATAAAAAATGAGTCGTGTTACTGATAAGTTAATTTAGATTAATATCGATCGAACTAGATTCTTTTTTCGAATTTCTTTTTCAGTATCACAAATGAAAGAAAAATATATTTTTTATTCTGAAAAGAAAAATTAACATAATAATAAAAAATAAAAAACTTCGCCACTACAACCCTTGAAAGGGTCTGGGGCTCAGTACATGTATCCAAGAAACAGTACAGTATCTACGTACTGTTTCTTGGATATCGGTTGTGCAGGGAGGTGATTTGTCCTAGATCACGCCCAACTTCCAGATTTCTTTCCGTACCCTCTTTATAGAGGCTGGGTGAGCCCCAGGATGTTTCTAAATCCGATAGGATCCATCTCGGGCTGCTAACAGATTAAATAAAAATCTTCCCAGCACCGGGATTTGAATATAGCAATACAAGTGCTCTACCACTGAGCCACTCCGCTCTCTACCATAAACATGGGGGGAAAGTTTATCATTTAAAAAAGAAAAAATACACATTTAATTGAACCTTGAGAAGAAATGGCTTATAGAATCCATCGAGTTTGTTCACAATCTGTAAATATTTCTCTATAAAGTGGGTACCCTTATAGAAGGAAAACATCTAGTGTTAAAGAGTAATCTCGAACAGGTCACCTCCCTGCTCAGCCGTCTACATCGACCAGATATGTAGCAAGTTAACAATAATAAATAAAAAAGAAATAAAAAAACTGAAAATAATGGTGTTTATTAATTTAGTTTTCTTGCTAACCGTGTCATCCTATCTGAAAGAATACTTACGTACTGATAAGTGCTAAGGCGACAGAAGGACCTGGGCCTCCTCTATATGAAATAATAGCGTACATAAAATTATATTTTTCATGTATTTCAACGTCACATACATTCAACAATACTAGTTTATCCTAAATTTAATTATGTTTGGCTTGATAAAAAAAAAAAACTCATTCAACATGTTAAAATTGATTGATATAGTGAAACATTGGGTAATATTTCAAGATAAGATAACAAATAATCCTGAAAGCTAGAATCCTCATAAAAGAACAAAACAAAACAGGATATGGAAACTAACAATTCTAGGCACACGACTCTTATATACAAAAAGTTAATATATTCTTAAACAATTAGGAATGCTGACAACCCAAACTACAAGAAATAACACCTGGATATAACCCCATATGAAAAAGTCATTCATTATAATCATAAAATATTATAAATATTTTTGTTTTGAAGATAAAAGATTTGTCCTGGCTGGGATTCGAACCCGGGTTATCTGCATCTCCGGGGCAGTGCTCCAAGCTACCAGGTCAGACAAATATAAATATACATTGGAAAAATTGCGAGAACACGGGGATATAGGATCGGTGAAGAGAACGGATTTGTCTGAGTTTGATACGACCCCGGGTAGCTCAGTTCAACTCGGTAGCTTTCTTCATTAGAAAATTAAAAATAATTACCATCAAAATACCAGTTATTAAAAATAAATTATAAATAATATATTGACGTAAGTCAACAAGATCCTAATTAAAGTAATATTCAATGAACATTCTTCCCCGTGTATAGAAGAGAACGGATTTGCCTGACTTGGATACGCCCCTGGTAGCTCAGTGGTTTCGCATGCACCGGAGATGCAGACGACCCGGGTTCGAATCCCGGCCAGGACAAATCTTTTCTTTTCAAAACGAAGTATTTAAAAATAATTACCATCGAAATAACAATTAATAAAAATAATATATTATAGTACCAATCCAAAGACTACACTTGTGACTCTGTTAACTGGATGAATAAAAAAATCAAAATAAAATTAATTGGAAATTACAATAAAAAGCTATAATTATTTCATTTTTATTAATTTATTTATTAAATTTTATAACAGTATTTATTAAATTATAATAACATGATAAGTAAATACAATGATTCATAATAGCATAAGGTAGGGGGAATTTGAGGAACTACACTCTGGAAGTACTCAAATAAAAACAAAAAAAACCTGTACCACTACAACCCATGAATGGTCTTGGGTTCAGTGCATGGTAGAGACCGCAGTACGGTTTCTACAACTTCGGTTAATCAGGGAGCTGATTTGTCCAAGATGTCCTTCAACCGTTTGGTTTTACCCTAAATAGGTGTACCCACTTTAAAAGGCTGGGTGAGCCTCAGGATGGTTGGCAGGTCCATCCACCTATAAGATAGTCCAGGCCAGACACACATTAAATAATTTATTTGTCCAGCCGGATTTGAACCCTTATTATTAAGCTGTCGACCCTGTGGTATCTGAGGATCCTTTTGAGCTCATCTTAGCCCCTATAAGGTATCTTTAATTGGGAGAAAAACCTGGCGATTGTGCTTGACGTCGGAGAAATCAACTCCCTACACAACTGTTGTCCTTGAAACAGTACAATCTCTACTATGTACTGAACTCAAGACCCTTCATAGGTTGTAGCGGTACATTTTTTTCTTTTATGTTAAAAAAATCTAGTAGTTATGAATTTGTTATCCCTATAACCTTGTATTTTTCCGGTATACAATGATTCCTTCAATGAAATACCTTTTTTTTGGGTTATCATGAAGAGAGCGAAGACTTCTCTATTCATTCAATTCCTAATTATTTATTTCGTTTTTATGTGGTAAGATCAAATCATAATGTTTATGTTTAGTCAGTTCTATCGGTGGGAACAATTTAAACATACTTTATACCAATAATACCATCACTGTCTCGTTTTATAAATGAGATATCGTTCACAGCTGAATAATGAAACATTTATATTTAGATGCTCACCGAAGCATTCCATAGAAATACATGGTTTACTTGACGTCAATAGAATGTGAACTATAAACAAATAAGGAATAAACTGGACTAGACCTTCTTTTTTTTTCTCATGACATTTTACTTATATTAAACTAAGCAATGAGTTGTTTATTTTACATATAAATACATGATTACATTTATAACGTTACTGTGAACAATAAACCACCGTAATATTAAGTGACAGAAACTAGATGCTGCATCTAAATTAAATTGTATATCTTTTAGTGATTATTTTATAGCCAAAATATGGATTTTTTAAGACAAATATACTGAGCAACACTTATTTCTGTTTTTATATATAGATTTCATTGAGTTCCGATTTTATCTAATCAACAACACTTCGAATCGAAATTTATTTCAAATATTTTTTCCTGAATATATTTTAATCGGGTATAAATTAAATTTAATTAATTGGGTAATGAATATATGATCAGAAATTGTCGGTTGACTGAGATGTTCAGTTGAAAGTTTACATGAAACTGTAACCTGATTGACTGACACACCCAGTGCTCAACACACAGCAGAAACCACTGAACTTAGCATCTTGAAATTCGAAGATAGGTCTTTGTATAACTTAAATTAGCACGAAGAAAGGAATTTGGACAATTCCACCCACAAGAGTTTCCCCGTTAATATGATAGGGGTTCAAAGATTGTATTGAATCCGTCAGTCTTGAAGTTAGTCATCTGAATTTTCGGACGTACGTGTAACTTACAGTTAAAAATAATTAAATTATTTATTTAAAATGATCTGTCACGAAACTTTATGTGGCAGAACAAATTCCTCGCGAGCAAAGCCGTGGACAAAAGCTAGTATAATATATAATTCTGGAATTATAATATTATAGTTATAATATATAAACTCCATTATTTCAGGCTATTACCTGATTTAGCCACTTACATCGCTTCCCTCTATACAATTAACTCATTTTAGAAATTCGACTTAACCACTTATTTACCTGGGCTGCATATGCATTATTCATACACTATAAATTTCAAATTCATTCTCCTATAATCCTTCACCAAGCGATTAAATTTCAATTTGATAAAAAAAACTCAAACTGGTGTCTTTAATAATAATTTAAGACAAGATCAAGATCGAACAATGTTTATATTAAAAAAGATTAATTGTATTGCTTGATAAAATAAAATTTCCTCTTCTTAATTCGCAGTTAAGTCAACAATTCTCCTCCACCAGTGATTTAGAAGCTTTTTTATATCATTTGTTACAGTTTCTCTTCCAGTTTCTTTTTTTTTAGTTTGTTTCCCTAGAGCGATTCTTGAAGTTGCATTTGGGTTTGAGTTATCTAACATTGCCATCGTGGATTTCTCCCCGTTTCCCTTCCAAAAAATAAAAAATAAAATATTAATGTTTACTATATTTTCTGGAAAAAATTATAGTAAACATTAGTGTTATATTTTTTTTTATACGTTTTTTACACAAATGATTACTAACCAGCTGATTTTTTGTTTTTTCATTTATATTGAAAGGAGGGGACTCTTTGATCAAACAATACATTTTTTAGGACAAATGTGTTTTCAAATAATTTAAATAATTATCTTGAGATTTAACAAAATAACCCAGATAATAATCAACTTTTGAGAATCATCAAATCGACATATTTTATCCTTGCTACGTCTGTTAGCTACCACAATCGAGAATTTTCGCACAGGAAATTGTTGGGCGTCTCATCGAAATGAAGCTATTCACGATGATTCAGCTTGATACTAATCAAGTGAAAAAATTTACCATGGATCCTGGACTAAATGTGACGTTTGTTTAAATAACTATCTTACTTATCAACAATTGAAATAAATCGATAGATCGAAATCAAGACACGTGTTTTGCTGGTTTAATGTAATGTTCGTGATTATAGAAATCGATTCTAGTTAATATATGAAATTTTAGATTTTAAACTTTGATATTGGCAGTTGTGAAATCATGTTCTGTAGTGAATAAAAACAACTTCTATTCAAGCAACTACTTTGTAATACTTATAAATTTGTATCCTTCGAAAGTGGAATGATAACGTTGTAAAAGAGCAGACAATAACAGCTGTGTTATACAAAATTTGGGATGATACGTAAAAAAAAAAGAAACAAGTGATATAAAGATGGCTGAAACCAATTATAACTTGATGAACGCCTTGTGCACCGTTTCTCTTCACGCGGACTCAGTTTGGTGGCACGAAGCCAAAGACAAGTACAGGCTTGCCAACCTCAATCTCTGGGTTAACGTCTTGAGGACACAGAGCCAACCACCTGGAGCGAATTATGATTACTACGATGATAAGTGAGTCTTAATAAAATACATAAATAAGTTAATAAATAGCGTATCATATAGTTCTTAGATTGAAAGATTATCGGTGAATTCCCTTCAAGTGGAGTTCTTAAGAAAAGTCAGGGTATCAGTTATGCAGGTTATTGCTTCAAGTCATGTTTTAACTTTTCATTAGTTTTCTTATAAATACTCTCGAAAATTAAAATTTATTTATTAATGACTCTATTTAGTAACTATTACTGACTGTATATAGATTAAAGAACCGACTCACACAGTATGATCAAACAGTATGTTCAGGTTATGCTTGTTGAGATAATAATAGTATAAGCCAGGCATTATTATTACTTTTATTAGAGCTCCATTTCAAGCCAATAACCACGAGAACAACATTTTTCTGCTTCCCTCTATAGAATTAACTCATTTTGGATCACATTCGGTATCAGTTCCGCAGGTTGTCGCGTAAAGTTGAGTTATTAAAAGTTCATTCGTTTCCTTTTTAATATTCTACAGAAATACAAATTATCAACAAATTATTAGCTTTGGTATCTGCTCACTTCGAGTCAACACAGATTTCATTTTTTAATATACTTGAAAATAAAAATAATTTGATCACTTATGTGTATGTAGTACCTATTTGTTACTATATATAGTAACTATTACTGACTGTGTATAACTTAGCTTATAAATACTGTTTAGGTTATGTCATCATCTATACTTCGAAATGTTAGTTAGTTAACTTCTTGATGCAACGATTACCGACGTATATATATTTCCCACTGTTACATTGTTTTTTCATAATAAACTCAGGATTAGTTTCATTTTCGATAATATTAAAAATGAAACGAATTAAAAGTTAAAGCTTGTGACAACTCGAAGCGAACCTTCGGAAATGATACCTAATAATATTTTTTCCATAGAAAAGGTAATTATTAATTAATCAAAGTAATTGATCAAAACAACGAACGGTGGTTGCTACTATTTTTCATTAGAAACTTTCATTTTTAGTTCCAAAAAAGATTTTTGCTTTTCTTGTAAAATTGCCTTTTCATTACTACTACCTTTTCCATGTAAGAGTATTCCATGTTAAACTGTATTTTCGATAGGGAAGAAATTAGTACTACTCGAAACTTTAGTATTTGAAAAAAGTCAGCACTAAGAAACTTTTATTGAAATCGTATAATTCTATTATAAATTTTTGATTAACTAGGTTTTTAAAATTGATTTTCCTTTCAAACAAACCTTCTGAAATTACAATGAAATATTTAAAGTCCAGGATCCATGGTCCATTTTTGCACTTGATTACTACCAAGCTGAATCTTCGTGAATAGCTTCGTTTCGATATGACGCCCAACAATGTCCTGTGCGGAAATTCTCGATTGTGATAGCTAACAGAGGTAGCAAGGATAAAATATGTAAATTTGATGATTCTCAAAAATTTATTACTAGCTGGGTTTTTTTTTGTTAAATCTCAAGATAATTATCTAAATTATTTGAAAAAATATTTGTCCTACAAAAGTTAGCTATGGTTTGATGGTTTGATCAAAGAGTCCCCTCCTTCCAGCATGTGTCGATAACGAGGTCATCAAAAATGATTACTAACCAGCTGATTTTTTGTTTTTTCATTTATATTGGAAGGAGGGGACTCTTTGACCAAACCATACATTTTTTAGGACAATGTGTTTTAAAATAATTTAAATAATTATCTTGAGATTTAACAAAAAAACCCAGTTAATAATAAACTTTTGAGAATCTTCAAATCGACATATTTTATCCTTGCTACCTCTGTTAGCTACCACAATCGAGAATTTCCGCACAGGACATTGTTGGGCGTCATATCGAAACGAAGCTATTCACGAAGATTCAGCTTCATAGTAATCAAGTGCAAAAATGGACCATGGATCCTGGACTATTACAAATTCAATAGAAATGTTTAGTAACTTTTAAAAATTTGTTTAAATAAATAATTTATAACATTTAAATCTCTAAATATTTATCTAAAATATAGTTTATGTGGTATTTTATGACCTAATTTTGTTATAAAAAACTAATTTTTGAACCAAATTTGTACAAAATTAATTATTCCAGCTTGTTATAGAGAAAACTTGTTGTCTAAAGAGCTGTAATCAATACATTTGTAAGCTTGTTAAATGTGAATTAACCCGAAAACAATTTAGTTTAATAAATCAACTTATTTTCTAGAAGGATTTGACATTAGTTTAATCTTAAGCTCTTTGGTATATTGTAAACATTTTTACGTTTATAGAATTTCTTTACGTATCAAGATTATCAAAAGTGGTATATTTATTTTTGAACTGTAGCTATCAATTTCAAAACAATTTTTAAAAGTTTGGTCACCAAACCTACACTACATGCTAAAGGTTATGAATCGAAAATAATAAATTATCGATAAATCATGTTCAAAAAGTCATGATTAGGAAAATTGGATTAACCTAAAGACGTCTTATATCAATTCAATTGATTAAATCCCTAAAAATAATCCGTATTAGACATTTATGATGTGTAAGTGATTATATCACACTAGTCTTTTTGGAGCGACACAACTCAAATATTGTTTTTTTTTCGGTGGTGAGTTATGGCCATGAAAGAAATGGGTAAACATCTCTTTATCACTCATCAAAACTAGATAAACCTATCTTCAGAGCTTGCCTGAAGGCATTTGTGCCACTCTTAGTGTCATAATGCTATTCCAAGCTCACTTATATTTTCTCCTGTTTTCTAAAATTGTAGGTTTTTGACATATATAGATTTTAAATAACCTAGTTAATGTCCTTGTTTCTGAACGGGCTTACCGCGTAACCCAGCGTTCAAATCCCTCTATCAAGAGATTTACTTTTATATTTTGACAGAATTTAAATTTTGTTGGTTTGTATGCTAGAAGTCCATAATTTGGAATCTTACGATGAGTTCAGATCATTCACCTATGATCACCTATATTTGTTCAATGTTTTTTATGAAACAATACTAGAGTTTAGCCAACTCAATGTGAGAGGGGTTACGATTTTTTTAATTTAATTTATTGCTAGGATAAATGATATAATCAATAAATAATAATAGGATCATTGATAGGAAGAGGATCAATGGTACCATGAAATAATTGAATATTTAGAAGAAAGATTACGATTTCGTAGCCCGGCAGGTGGGCTATGCCGTCCTTTGGAAGGGACGTACATTGGGAACACTGATCCTCTACGATGTCAGGGGCTCGTTAAGACCCCTGTACTAATAACACCTGGAGAGTCAAAATATAGGACTCCCACTCCAGCATCATAAGAGCAATCATAAGTGACATTAGTTAATTAAAAGCTCACATTTAGCCAGCACCGGCTCTAGCCCACGTCGCACCCATGTGCAATCGTGACCTAGTCGCGCCCTCTAGTAGGCCCGGGATTAAAATTGAACACTAACAGTTATACAAGGTGCTACAAAAAAACGGCAAATGCCATAATTAAACAAAATAGGCTATCAACATGAAATGAAATTTTTTGAGAACCTAAGACGCCTCGCGCAGCCCCTTGAGATTCGGCACCGTGTGCCCCGCACACCCTGCACATAAGGTAAAGCCGGCCCTACATTTAGCGGGAAATACCAACTTTTGTTACAAACATGAGCACACCCATACACGCAGAAGTATACCATAGCACAGAGCTTTACCTCTATTGTACTCCTCAAGAAATAATCCTCTGTGCCACTACGTGCGACGAAACTCCAGAGGTGTCAAGAAGTAGCAGTCAGAACAAAGCAGGAAGAATGCGTTTTTATATTTTCCAGTGTTTTAATGTTCGTTTATTTGTGCTTAGAGGTATTGTTTTTGATAAATCCTTCATGCTGTAGAAATCCAATCAAATTTTGAAAGAATAAAGTTATATAAATGTAGTACCACGAAGGTCCAGCTTACGCAAACTAGCAGCGACGTTGAGGGGTACACCTCTCACAATGCCGGTTTAGGCATTGTATACCTTTGCCGTACAACTCAATTTGTCGAGTATAGTACCTGTTTTAAGGTATCTAGATACATTTCCGAAACTTGGTTCGTCGAACCATTGTTTCCAAGTGTAGGATACAAGAAAAGCGTTTTTTAGTCTGTAATCTGAGTCGTTAGTGTGTTAGCTTTCTGTTAATGCGTTACTGTGTTGTTGCTGTCTTTGTCCTCTCATCATCCTCACAGTGTAACTGTTTCAGGGTGACCGCAACCAGCCGTTGCTTGAGGAAGGCCCTGCAAGAAGTGGAGCTGCCGGAGGAGATGACCCCGGACCCCGAGGCCTGGCTCAAGGGACACTCCTGGCCGACAGCCATCGTGAGGAACTTCCCGGCCATCTCGATAGCCCTCGTCGGCGAGCTCTCCTTCTACAGGGGGCTCGGTCCGTCTCTTGGAAACTATATAATTCTAAAGTATTTCTACGGGTCGACTCATCCTCTCTTCTCGGCACATTTGTAGAGTAACTTATGCTTTAGATGTCATTAAGTTTTGTGTAGTTACCTCTTTAATTAACCTCTTTTTCAATTTAACCTCTTCTGTAGTGGTAAATGTATTTTATTCTTGGTTTTACTTTTCATAATAAATAAATGTTCTTTAGTAATGATTCATTTTAAGGGTAATATTAAGGTCATAAAAATGAAATAACCGTGAAAATTATTTTTAATTTTCTTTTAAAGAAGAGAAACGAAACTCTGGCAAATTAACTTTTTTTACTCATCAAAGTGTAACTTCCAATGGCATTAAATAATTACAATATAGTCAAGATTTGAGGAAAATTCTATACAATAAATCGTTTTAAAATAAAATTGCAAACATTTTTATGGGATAAATTAAAAATGTAAGATTAATAATTATTTGAGTAAAAAAAATTTAAAAATGAATCCTTAGAAAGAAAATTTAGATCTAGATGTGACGAATATATATTTTATGTAATATATAACATAAATTTATATATCTTTTTTAATCAAATGAAAAGTGTATGTATTAACTTTTATTAGAATGATCCACATATATTTTAATTTTATTATTCGATGTTTATTTTTTTAAAGAATAAACTTAACAAAAAAAAAAAAATTGTTTAGCTAAATTGCATTTTAGCTAAATAAATGCTTACTCAATTGCGCTTAGATCTTTAAAAAACACATCGACTTTGAGTCTTTTTGCAAGTCTTTCGCAAATAAAATACTCCAAGTTAAAAAAAAAAAACCCAGTAAAATATCCTCGGATGAAAGAAATGAAGTTCGAAAAATACTTTAAAAAAGTTCCATTAATATATACGCTGTCATAATGATTGATAAGGCTTGTCCTTATTGAGGGAGTGCCAAGGATGCAACAAGAAAACCTGCGATAAAAATATTATTTCCAGGGATATAACAATTTCTAGATTGTTTGGGCTAACCCAGCCTCTATAAAGTGATTACCCATAATTAGGGGATTTCGGATAAATTAACCGTTTATTTTCGATACGAATGCAATGTAATGAATGTGAAAAAACTCATTTTTGTTTTCGATCTATAGCAATTCCTGTACAGCTGATAACAGATATAAAATCCACTGAAGCATTCAATTTCAGACCCATAATGTATTCCATACTTTGTATTTGCATCGACGAAATGTAATGAGATAATTTTATATGGCATTTTCAGGTACATTTCACCCGGGAGAGTTATCCTCATAAGCATTTCCATCTCGCGGATTATTATTACGGATTGTTATAATATTTTCTAATGAGACTTTTGTCCTCATAATCACTTGGTTCTGTATTCTAAATAACTAAAAAGAAATAGTGATGGTAATCACAATGTGAGGGAATTTGAATTTGAATTTCTATTTCACTAACTGGGACACCTCTTTTGCAACATCGGTGGACACATCTCCCGGGTTAAAAAGTAGTATATTAGGATGAAATAATCGAATTCCGGAACAAACAAACAAACAGACTTCCTTAGAATAATATGCATAGTATGAATAGTATGAGGGAATGATCAGGGGTTATGCATGTACACATTTCTCGTAAACTCATGCATTTCGTAATCGGCATACATTGCAATTCACGAATAGATTACCTATAATGGTCGATGATATAAGCTAATAAAATAAAATTACAAATTCACACTTAATTCAAAATTTGTGATACTGAATGAGATTTAGTACAGAAAATGGAAAAATGACCATTCCAGAATTATTGTCAGAGAAGAATCTTCCCTACAAAGTAGAGACGTCTGAAGAAGCGAAGTTGTATCGGAGGACTTGCTGTGAATCTGTGAAGAACATCTGGTCGGATCCCAAGTTTGGTGAGTCCTGACATAAATAATATAATAATCATAAAATTTAGTTGCTACAATAATTGATTTTACCTTAGAATGCTGTCTTAATAATATATCCAATCTTTTAGTACAGTTGATGGATAGCTGGATGGGGTTGATTAAGTAGAGATGCTGTGTATACTTACGGCAACTTCCCCCTAAGTTATGAAATATCTTCCGTGTTGCCAGCAATGCAACTTCCTTAAGCTTCCATCTTCTTGTACATGTATAAATACTGGCCTTAAGATTAGGAAGAGAAGGTAGAAGTTGGGAAAGTAGAGAGTAGAGAGGAGATCTAGTTTTTGTAAGAGAATAGTCTCTAAGTTAAATGTAACCCATAGTCAATAAGTTTTAATGATATAATAGCAATAAGTTACCTACTAAGTTCATAAGAATGTCTCTTATATATCCATCTTATTTATCTTTAATATCTTGATAAAATAATATCTTTCTTACAAGTCGTCCACCGTTTGATAACAGTACGTTTAAATCGGTTAATCAACTTTAGTACTAGTCATCGCATGGGAAATTATCAACTATAATATAATACCGGTCGTAAACATTTATTTTATTACTCTTTCCAGGAACTTTTTTTTAGCATTTTAGAAGGTTATATTTAGAGTGCTGCCAATGGGTAGTGCCTCTACATGTCCTTTCATGTATTTATTTATTCATACAGCATTTGTACTAGATGTATATATTACAGTTGTACAATTCAATAAAATAATTAAAAAAAAAAAAAGAAGGTTATATACCTCATTTATCCGACTGCACAAAAACTTCATTATATATCTTTAATTATATTTCCTCAATATCCCACTAGTTAATACCTGAATGTCCAGTAAATTAGTTGTTTAGTCGAATTATATTTAAAATGAGTTAATTGTAAACATACTCCACCATCCGTTCCTGCTCTAGTGTCCTTCTGGTGGACAGAAAAACCTGTAAAAAAGTAAATATATTTATATATAAGTAAATATATAAAGTACCTGGGTTATTATTTGGATGCTACCGGGTCGTCGGAGTATGACGCCAGAAGAAAGGTGGAGCAAAGCCCGGAAGACTATCCGAATTCCACGCCCAGTCCTCTGGAATACAGAGATTTCCAAAGAAAATAAACGAAGTATTTTCACAGCCATAGTGGAATCCGTCCTGATATTTTCTTCGGAAACCAGGACTATGAGCCCCCTGTACTCAAAGATACAGGTGGTTGAGAAGGATTTCTGGAGGAGGCGTCTCCGTTTCACCAGTCTGGATTAAGTAAGAAACGAAGAAATTCGACCGAGGATGGATCTGGGTACAACAGCCAATGAAAGGATCGGGGCACGCCCACTAAGTTGGTATGGGCATGTGATGAGGATGGCCTGCGAATGTTGGCTTAACCTAGTCCTAGATTGGGTTTCACCAGGGAAGAGAAGACGCGAAGGGCCAAGAAGCAGGTGGGTGGGGGAGTCCAGGAAGAGGTGGGTAGTCGAGGTATGGAGGAAGATGATTGGATGGATCGAGAGGCTCTGCTCTGACAACCCAGGTTGGAATCCCTATTTAGTAAAGTAAGACTGGATTGTTTGAAGGAAGCGGAATTGTGTCATTCTTGTGTCTTTGACTTGAAATATACTAAAGTTATAAGCAGTACTCTGTTTCAAGCTATAGACTACGAGATATCTCTATTATACAAACAAGTTTATACTGATTACCATTAAGGTTACGTATTGATTGAACTGGGTATACCAAAGAAATTAGTAAATCTGGTAAGGATGTGTATGAGCGAAACTTTCGACAAGGTTAGAATTGGTAACAATTTTTCGGAGAAGTTTGAGGTTCGTTCAGGTTTAAAAGAAGGTGATTTGCTATCACCTGTACTATTCAATTTAACACTAGAGTACGTTATTAAAAAGGTGATTTTGGGTGAGGACGAAGAAACTATAAAGGTAAATACACAAACGTTAATGAATGTTGCTAAGGAAATAGGGCTGGAAATAAATTCGGACTAAGACTGAGTATATGGTCAGTAGAAGGAAAGGGCGAAATTTTGGTGGGTTTTATTGTAGGAGGAAACAAGTTAGAACATGTGGAGATGTTACTTAGGGTCAATGGTAACTGGAAAAAAAGAAATTCAAGATGAAACAAAGGCGCGAATAAAAGCGGGAAATGCTTGTAACCATTCGGTCTCGAATTTACTAAGCTCTTTTGTCCAGAAATCTAAAAATCAGAATTTATAAAACAATTATCGTTCCATCTCTTCTCTATGGATGTGAAACCTAACGCTGAAGGATGGACAACGTCTTCAAGTATTCGAAAATTAGGTGTTACGTAGAATATTCGGTCTGAGGGGTAGACCGAAGCGAAGGTGGGAGGATTGCGTTAGGAATGATCTAGCGGGTATGGGTTTGGGTGGTGCTCCGTGGACGGAGGATTGTAAACATAGATTAGTGGTATCGGCATCGAGCCTTCGGGTTCGTTAAGCCTTTTATTTATTTTTTTATTTACCATCGAATTCAAAGAGTAAATTGTAACGGACCGTAACGAAGACACCGCATTTCTTAATTTCCAATTATTAAATTTTTAACTTGTTCAGGATTACTAAAATTAAAAATATCTTAAAAGGAAGAACAAATAAAATATAAAGAATTGCAATTTATAACAGTAAATGTTTCTGATCGACTAATAAATTTAAATTTATATAAAATGCTCGCGTCATATTTAACTAAAATGTTAAAGAATGATAAAGTTTATTAAAAGATTATTAATAATTCATAAAAACTATCACGTTTTTAAATAAGCTAATTCCGTCTTCTTTGATATTTACTTGTATCCTGTTTTATTAACACTGGTGTTCCTCTGAAGAGAAGACACGTGTTGATCCCCTGCTCATCATGTTAATTTATGTTAAATATTAGAAATAACATTCAGGAACGGGTCCAGCTGGAAATACCACTTCCATCAACATCTCTGGAACGAAAAAATATCTACTGTTGAAATATTACGATAGGATAGAAAAGAAAATATTTTTATTCTGAGAATATTGTTTGTTTGTTGTTGCTTCATCAAGGCCTGCAGATGTTTTATTTGTATAATTAATTATCTTAAAAAAAAATACATACACACACTTACTGACAAAAAATATCTTTATAATTAGGAAATAAAACAATCGGAAAAAAACAACAATTGCATCTGTAGTAGGGACAATGGATCATCAAATATTGGTTATTAATTTACAGTTTGTAATAAATTTCACCACTTTGTCGATTTCAGATTTGCTTTTTTTTTTTATAGAAGTAGCATTCCTCAAATATATGTCTGATACTAAGATTTGTTTTACACCTAGGGCATATCGGAGGTGCATCCCTTGTAATGAGATGTGCGTGGGTAAGCCGGGTGTATCCTATTTTAAGGCGAGCAATAACCACCTCTTCGTGGCGTTTACTGCGCTTAGATGTAGCCCAAGGCTTTAGAATAGAATAGAATAAAATACATTAGACTACAATAGAAAAGTAACTTTATTCTGGGACTGAAATAAAGCGTGTAAAAAGTGACAGAAAACAATTTAAAAGAAATTTTTAAATTAAAAAATAATAATATTTAAAAATTTTAATTTGAAAAGAAAAGATATGTCCAGGACCGGGACTGGTCGGCCAGGTCCCTAGCCTGGAGCTCTGCCAATTGAGCTATCCTGGTTCGCCTCTCGGTCATAGACATATCCTTTCTTTTCACTGATCCCATCTCCCCGCGTTCTCGCAAGTGTGAGGAGGAATTATACACAACCTTCTCCAGCTCTGTCGGTCTTCCACCAACTGTGCTCTTCTGCTCCAATGGAGTCCCCTCTCTCAAAGTCCTTCCTCACCTCGTTTTCCCACTTCCTCCTAGGTCGTCCTCTTCCTCGTTTTCCCTCCACTTTGACTCGGTAGGTTTCACTAGCAATTCTGCTAGGATCCATCCGCAGGAGGTGTTCGAGCCATCTCAGCCTGCTTTCCTCTATTAGCTCGTTGGGTGGTTTAACATTCAGATTCGACCTTACATTCCGGACTCGGTCTCTTTTTGTTTTGTCCTCCATCTTCCTGAGAAATCTCATTTCTGCTGCTTGTATTATGTATTGGTGTGTCTTGGTCAGCGCCCATGATTCTGAAGAGTACGTGAGGATAGGGAGAAATTGTTGACTTAAATACAGCCACTTTCGTTTCCTTTTCTACTTCTCTTCGCTTAAGAAATCCTCTCTTAACCGCTTCAAACATCCTCCCTGCGGCACCGATTCTCTCGGCCACTTCAAAATCGATGTATCCGTTTTAGTTTAGATGCGCTCCCAGGTATTTCAAGTTCCCATCTTGTTCCAGGACTTTATCTTGAACTCTAATGCCCCTCATTTTTCTTCTTGCCTTCTTTCCTACCTTCATCACTTTTGTTTTATTCGGGTTTATGATTTTATTTATAGCCAGCAACTCTTCTTTCAATCTACTAACATTGTGCTGGAGGTTTCTATCATTCTCTGAAAAAACAACAATGTCATCCGGAAATGCCAGCAGTGAGAGGCTTATTGGGCTGAGAGTTTTTCTGATAAAAACTTTCGACGCAAATATATGACCTTTATCCATCTATTTTTGTCTTAAGGCTTGCAAGATATCGGTTTTCCTTACACGGCCAAATGCTTTTGTGAGATCGATAAAGAAAAAAACAACATTTACTTTTCCTTTCTAGGATTTTTTCAAAAACCTGACTCATTGGAATAATCAGGTCTTGGGTGCTCCGATTTTCACGCAAGCCTTATTGTTCCTCTTGGACCAATCCTTCGACTCGTCTTCTTATTCTCTTTTCCAAGATTTTGGAGTATATCTTGCTTGGCACACTTAAGAGGGATATACCTCAGTGGTTATTACAGTCCTTGTTGTCTCCTTTCTTAAAGATTGGGACCATAACAGCCACTTCCCAATCCTTCGGGATTTTCTTCAGTTTCCAAACTAAATTTAGAAGATGAATACCTGCGGATTTTCCTAGCTTTACGCTTAGCAGGGCTTCCTCTAATTCGTCCTCATCAATATAATCCTCTTCTTCCTAGAGGTCTCCCTCTCTATGTTCTTCACTTATGTTTGGAATCTGGGCGTTTCCCTCTTGGAAATATTCTTCCTACCTTTCTATTATTCATTCGTTATCCATGAGAATAGTTCCTTCTTTGTCCTTTATGAGCTTCAAAATGAAAATAATATTCTTTTATATAGCTCTATATAACTGTTCTATTGAAAGGCAAACAAAATAAATAAACACCTAAATACAAATAAGAAAGAATGATAAGAAGTTTTATAACCTGAAACCTCTCGCTACTTCAACACTTATTAGACAAACGCTCTAAGCTCCCGTATAATTACTAAAGACTGATATACACGGCTATTATAAGTCCTGTTTGGAGAAGGGAAGTAGAAAATTGGGGGTCCACTAAGACATCGAATTCTTTTCGTATCCAATACTTGAATCCAATATCCTTCGTAAACTGCTTCTTACTTTGCGAATATAGTAATCCATAATGACCTCAATGTCACATTTGTCGCTGATTTGGCCCGAAATCTATACTTTTCCTTTCATGAAAAACTTTATTCCTACTTAAACCTCATAGGCGTCTGAAATTGGAGATTTGAGCCGTTGATTTTGAAAGTTAGACAACTCCATTTTATATTATTGCTAGATATTAGCTTTAAAAATCAATAGATTAGAAATATTTCTGACCAAATAAATTTCTGATAACAAATTGATACTAATAGTGAATTTTTAAAAATATAAAATTATGTTAATTTGCAATTAGATTCACTTTTGATTTTTTTTTTTATGAAGTTGCCTCACTTCCAAAATCAATAGTTCTTCAAATCAACAATTCCTCATATAGTTCTCGATATATATATTTATAGGCCCATTTACTGTAATTGTAATATACTAAAAGGAAAAATGTGGCTAAATAAAATATGGTGTTAGTAACAAATACCAGTTGGAAGGCAACAGAGACTCCTACTGATCTCCTAATCAAGATTTATCTCTAAGTAGCCCAACAGATGCTCTCTCCTAAATCTAGTTCTATCGGGGGGATTTTTAAATAATAGACAATAAGATTTATTTTATTGCCATAATCAACTAAAACATTAAACAAAAATATAAGTTTTTAACAATAATGTAATCCAATAATGGAATATTGCTATCCTAAACGGTTCCCTTTACCTAACACGTTTCAAATCGTTGCTTATCCTCCATAAGATTAATAAGAATCAATATGAAAATAATCAACATTATAACACCTTCTAAAGGGCTGTTTGAAAGTTCCACATGAGTAAAAAAAAAAAAAAATTGGGTATTGTATAGTACAGCATTCCTATCAAGTATTGAAGTTCTGTTATTAACCACTAATTTTTTTTAAAACCTTGAAACTTTGATTTTAACTGTTCATTATTCCCATAAAACATAATGTTCATGCATGATACAACTCGAAATATGATTTAATTTTTAAAAAATGTTGGAAATGGCAAAAAGCATCAAGCAATTTTTGAGTAATGTCGTTTTTGTTTTGAAGAAGCTATATATTTTCTGGTGGTTTTATTATTCACTTAATAAATTGTAATATAACATTAAATAAACCTGTATTTCTTCTTCTTCCTTTAACTCCTGTGTGCCTTTAAGCGTCGAATTGCAGCCTTAGTCCACTCAGCTTACCGGCCTCTGTCCTATGCAAGTCTTCGCAACTCCGGGATGGTACATCCCAGTTTTCCAATGTTCCGATTACATATTCCTATGTCAGCCCCAAAGATGACTGTCCCTCGGCTTGGAAGACGGCTTCCAATATCAACCCAGCTTTTCGGATATCATCCATTGTGTTGATGGGACCATACCATTTTAATTGCGTCTCTTCCAGGACATCCTTACGAATCATGTCATTTCAGACGCAGTGTCTCTTGATTTTTGCAGAAAATACTCTGAGAAATATCATTTTGGACGCGGAAATCTTGCTTACTTGTTTACTATCGACGGTTGTCCAGCTTTCTGTTTCGTATAGCAGCACTAGAAGGAACAACGATTTATACAGTCAAATTAAAGTTACCTAAAGCCTCAATACTCATTTCCTGATTACCTATCATTGCTTTTGATATCTGGTAGTATAGTCCCATTGCCTTAATCACCCAATTTAATACCTCCTTTTCTGGTTTGTCTTCTTCGATTATAACTATTCCTGATTACGTATACACATTAGTGTGTTTTGTATGTAGTGTAGTTTCTTTGGACTCATCATCAAATAAAATTTTGGGCTCTAGAGTGTCAATTCCAACGTACGTGATCTTGGTTTTAGTCGGATTGTTGAACAACCCTCTCAATTGTAGTTCTTCTAGGCATTCCTTCAATGATGACTTGTTTTTCGAAAGATAATAACTCTTAATTATAGCAACTTGAAGAAATATAACTTGCGACATATTAACAGTTACTGTTTATCAGCCATAAAGAGGTGTTAGGCAGTATATAAAAAAAAAAATACTGGAAGTTATTCTAAGTAATTAGATTTATTCAGTTTCTGATCACTTACAAGACTTACTATACAAATATTTCGGAAGAGAAATCAATACAGATGGAGATAAAAAATATCTTTTTGATTAGTGAGAAACTATTTCTTGGAAGCACGCATTTCATGTTTGAATTGACTATGAAGCCTTGAAGACCTGTAATTTGCGTCGAAACGTTGATTTCTGATAAGCAGTTTCTCACTATTCAAGTAGTTATTTTTGAGATCCACCTGAATGATTTTCTCCTCCTTCCCATTTTTTAATTATTGTTAGTTGATCAAGCATATTTGCTTAATTTTCGTCCAGTTTGATAAGCGTCGACTAAGCCCGGAATTGGATTGAGGGTGCGCCCTTGGGAATATACATCGACTGCACATCCTCGTAACCCTAAAGAATTAGCAAGTTAAGACGAAGAGGCAGATTGCTGTAATCTTCTCTATCGCGGCTCACTATCGAACATTATCCGGAAACCGGTTTTGCTAATTTCAGACAGCATGAAGCGCGCCGATATATTGTGCTGAGGAATAGGTGCTTGTAGTGGGGGTGTTGATCCTTGAATTGAACACAGTCTTATAACATAGAGGAACACCACTAGCGTTCTTTGTCAGTGCAATACGCAAGACAAAAAGATAATGTGTGTGTGTGTGTGAGAGAGAGAAAGAGTGAGGGGGGTATTGGAGATGGGTAATAATAACATTCTTCTAATATTTCTTTAACTGTTAGGATGGCGTCATAATATTGGCATGAGGGGAGTGTTTTTGTAACAGAAAGAGTAAGCCGAATGGGAGCCAAGTTTGAAGCGTAGATAGATTTCTTTTTCGTTTCGGAAAATCAAAAACGCTAAGAAATGCATTGATACATTTCCATGGTGGAATCTTAGGTATTCTGTGATAATAATCACAGATATAATAAAACAAATTAAAAATCTGTGTACCACTTTTCTTCTAACCTTGTAGTCATTATTCTTATCCTTCAACAACTTTCTTAAGTGTACATTTATAAATGTGTTAAGTGCAAATTTTTCAAAAATGGGTTTTTTTAATATAATTTACATTGTAAAGTTGTGATCAGGAAATCATTAGAAGCTTTAGAAAAATATATGGTCTGCTTAAACTTGAACTGTATTTCTTGTGTCAAATTATTATCAAAGTTGACTCATGTAAAATCTTGTTTTCGGCACTTAACACATTTGTGAACTAAGGCTTCGGTGTATGGTAAACAGTTTTTATTATTACTATCATCTTTTTTAAACCATAAGCGAATCTTAATTTTGGTGATAATACTAATTGTGATCAGTTTGTCCAGTAACGTTATATTTTTTCTAACATGCCTTAACATTTAAGAGTACCTGGATTGCAATAAACACACTTTCGGCCATTCTTTTCTTTTAGAGTTTCAACACCTGAAGCCCCTGTAAAGGGCACATCGAACACAAAAAACAAGAAAAAATAACGAGTTTTTCAGTTGAGTGTAAAGCAATACCTTCTAACTATTTTTACCCAACTTCGCCAAAGTTATACAACCGTATAATAAAGCAAAAAAAAAATTCGTGACGGAGAACGAATATATTTGAGTAAAACTAAATAATGTTTAAAAGGTGAGAGAAACCGATGGCACAAGTGCATATTTAATAATTTTTAAATAGGAATTTTAAAGTTGGGCTTGATAATAGTTCATTGAATGTTGTGTAATCCCTCCTCTTTTATAATGATATAAGAATTAATTATTTGAGAACAGCAAAAAAAATTAACCTGTACCAGTACAACCCACGAAGGGTCTTGGTATCAATGCATGATAGAGACTATTGTTTACAGGACAATAGTTGAACTTGATTTGTTTGAGTTCATGATCAGTCGCCAGTTATTTTGCCCCAATTAAAGTTACCTAATATACAGATACTGCGTGAGCCACAGGAGGATCTGTGGTTACAGTAGTGTCCATCCATAAATGTTAACTGATTAAATATTTTATGTAGCACAGCTGGATTTTAACCCGGAGTCATCAGCATAGCAGCTCAGAACTCTACATACAGATCTACTGATAACGAAAAAAATATTATAAAATCAGTATTATCAAATTATTCCTTACTTGTTCTCCAAAAGATCAGTCCAATTTCTTTTCCCAACTCGAAACGCACTCACCTTTGAAAAATAATTGATCGTAAAGCTAAAAGTAAACAAGCAAATCTTAATCAGAACTAAATAAGGTAAAGAAAAAATTGTTTGAAGAGTTGAGGAAAGTCGTATGAGTGGGGACAGGCCATAATATTAATTATCTTCATATTAATGATTAATTATCCATAAATATGTTTTAAGGTCTGAAATTGTTTAATTGACTCTATGAAATCTATTCACTACTCATTTTCACCTTAAAATCTCATTAAACGATATTATTATTACTCTTTTCCAAAATATCAAACCTCTCCAAGTGATGGATATTTATCCAGATCTTCACGAGATGTTTGCATATACTCCTAATTTATATATTGCGTATTTTTTCGGTAATAGTTCTTAACCCAATGGAAATGACACTCCAATATTGTTATTTAATTTTTACATTATAATAACATAATTTTTTTTTAGTAAAGTCATATTTTGAGTAGTAAATTCTTTGAACTTGAAGTTTTATGGGAATAGGAAGTTAAAATCATAA
Source organism: Troilus luridus (assembly GCA_964056705.1). Classification (NCBI taxonomy): domain Eukaryota; kingdom Metazoa; phylum Arthropoda; class Insecta; order Hemiptera; family Pentatomidae; genus Troilus; species Troilus luridus. Next base: position 66,804,388 of record OZ057415.1, read on the forward strand.
AAGTTTCGAGCTTTTCAATACCATCATGCTGTGTTTTTCAATAGGAATGCTTTGCTTTACCAATACCCAAATTTTCTTTTTTTTAATCTCACATGGAACTTTTAAATACCTTTTATGAAAAATTACGTTTTTTTGAGATCTGACATTTTTCTTTTGAAGTGAATCGATATGTGAATGCCACATTTTTAGCTTTTATTACTTGTACTATTTTAACTTATATTGTAGCAAAAGATTGCAAAATACTCCTCATTAAAATTATGTTCATTAAATGTTGAATTAATTAATGTTTTTGAGATAAACAAATTATTCTGTTTAGAGAACGTTAAGAGCATCCCAAGAAGAGAGAGCGCAAGCTTAGTAGTCCCAAAACGGACCGACTTCAACCCTTCAGTACTTCGTGTGCGGTACGTATTCTTATTAATAAATTAAAATATTTATTAAATTAATTATTTATTATAGAATAACATTGCTATGACTTATGCTTTTCAATGATTTATACAACATGTTAATTATCGAAGGTAATCCACTCTTGTAAGGTTTTTTACGTACGAAAATTTACAAATAATTACAAAATAAGTTTAACAATATTATTTTTCCATTTAATTAGTAACGGATTAAACAATGATAGTAGTAAGGATTTATGCTATCTGGTAATCATAAAATTGTAATCAGAGCTGATAAAAACTCCTGTAGGAAAATATGCGAGATGCACCAACAATCGATGAAGTTGCCATTCAAATGGTTGGAGAAAATTTGGAAGCTCTTTGTTTTAGGGTAATAGGGCAGAACAGCGTCTGTCGGGACAGCTAGTAAATTGAATATAGTTGTTTGTTTGTTGCTGTTGTATATAGTTATCGGGTATTGGAGCAGCATATATATATATATATATATATATATATATATATATATATATATATAAATAAACCTGTATTAATTATTAAAGTATCAACTAAAATGTTCAAAAACATTTTTAAACTACTGTAGTAAATTATAATAATGTACTAAAATACAATAAAAACTCGTTAGCGATGGGATTTATGGTAAATGTGGGGCAACGTACTTGCCGAAGGACACTGCATGAGGCCACGTGCATCAAATGGGTTCATTGACTAATTCTATCGATATGTAATTTATTTTTTAAATAACATTTATAGTAATATTAATTATTATATTATTAAAACACTAGCAAATGTTACTGCAGAATTAGAGATGGACAATAAAACTTGTAACGAATATAATAATTCGTTATTTTAATACCGTTCTGCTTAAATTGGTTTATTCGTAACTTTGAGAATTTAATCATAAACGGGCTATGAGTTTTAAAGAGACTTACTTTTAATAATTTTTATAACTGCAAAATTTATTCTTTCTACTAAAAATGGATTTTTATAAGAGATTAAATTCATCCAGACACTCAGGCACTATGAGGATTTGATTTCTCTAGTTTTTTAAATTTAAAATAGACATAAATAAGACTAACTTATTTCACTAATGGATACGATATATTTTAATTCCCTAATTTATAAAAAATACAATTAATCACTTAAAGGATTTATTCAATTTGACGATCCGAACTCTAATTTTCGTAATAATTACTACGTAATAATGAAATATTATTACTAAAATATTTGTTAATTATCATTGATTAATAATAACGTCGATCTAAAGTAATGTAAAAAGGAAAAACATTTATAACAAATCAGCCAGTCAAATGATAACTGAAAAACTTTTTTCTTTACCATGCAAAGGTTTAATTCAATGATAATTATAAATTATTTTTATTAATAACATTAACAATTATCACTTAGCGCTACATTAAATGTGCGTTTGCTCATTATTTCGTTCTTATATGTCTCTAATTATATTTTATAGTGTTTATTTATTTGCTTGTACTTTTTTCGTCATGGATTTTATTCTTCTCTTTCTTTTTCTTATTCTATGATTATTTCTTCCCCTCAATGACTATTTTTATTTATCTATAACTCAATGGATTATATATCGCAAGGTTATTATAAAATTACAAAATTCATTCTGAACTTTAATTGTATCATCAAGTCTGAATAAATAGTAATTTTATTATTTCAGATCATATTCATTTATATATTATTGGATTTTCCAGAAAATTATGCAGGATTTTATGTTTTCGTTGAAATGCCCATCCAAGTATTAAACTATTCATGTTTGGGGAACTTATTGCTGTTTGAACCCCTTTTCCAACAAACATTTTTATTTACCTCTGTAACATTCTGCTACTAAGAAATAATTCAGTCTTTACTAAGATGTTAAAGCGTGATTTTCACATAATCTTGTTTTAATAGTTTAAACTCGGCCGGACCGGGGCCCAACGGGCAGAAATATCAACGAAGTCTTCGGTGAAGGCACTGTAAGTGAGTGTACTGTCCAATGGTGGTATCTGAGATTTCGAGAGAGACTTGAGCCTTGCAGACAAAGAAGCTCGTGGAAGTTCTGCCAATTTGCACTCTTTATCACCTTCTCAATCGCCAGAAGTCTCTGCCAGTTCTCGAACAGTTGTTCTTGGATTTTCCTCCTCTATAGCTCGGAGAACATCGTCACACATCTTAGTAAAGACTGAATTATTTCCAAGTAGCAAAATTTTTCTGAGGTAAACAAACATTTTCGTTTGTAAGAAGATTAACAAATGCTATTATTCAACCAAACACTATTTGAAGGAGCATTTTGTAGAAAACGTAAAATCCTGCCTTTTTTTTGTGACAACCCAATATTTATTTTAATTCAATTGTGTCAAGTACTAGGTTAAAATTTTTAAAGGAAGTTACATTCACATTTTTTCAGGAAAAATAAAGTAACTCGTTCGTTCCTTTCACACCTTTAATGAGTGTTATACATCCAAAAAACATCATTTAATATATAGATACACGCATGAATACATGTCAAGTACTCATATAAATGCATAAATATGTTTATAAATTTTAAATGTGGGTACTAAGGTATATGGGTATTTAAAACCGCTAGGGTTGTTTATGCCTTTTCTTACTTAAGGCGTCTGATATACGATGAGTTATTGTCTCCAATAGCTGATAAGAAATCAGGACTTATGGGGACCCTGTTTAGTAAAAACTGAATCGTTATGGTAGGAGGTATTGATAAGGGCTATCTGGATGACAGGAACAATGTTTCTTCCTTGAATAGAACAGAAGAAGAATAAGAACAGACGTATCCCATTACTTGTATATAGATATAAGTATTATAAGACGTCAATGAATATTATCTGTACAGTTTTGAGGACAGACGTCGCCTATAAAACTCTGGAATATGAATGTTATCTATTTTCTTTTATACACAAATCGATACAAATAATATATATTATCGACTCTAGCTTAATTGTACTACTAATGTTGGTAACAAATTTCGTATTTCAGTAAAACTAAAATTAAATTATTGTTATTATTTTAAAAAAATTAAGAATGCAACATCTTTTAATTGTTTTTAACCTCGTGTTTAACTTTTTTTTAATAAATGAATATAATCATGTGTAGTAATAGCTTGAGTTAAATATTAATAGACTGAATTATTAAAAGGAAAAAATAATAATCAGTAAGAAAAAAATAGGATAATAAAGCCAACGACGCAATAATAAAAAAACTAAAAAATAAAAGTAGAGACATACAAGAACGACATAATGTGCAAATGCACATTAAAAATAGTTATCATTGATTAATAGTTATTGAGTAATAAATAGAATAATTATAAAGAATAACAACAAAATATTTATACAAATATGAGGCGATTGAAGAAAAAAACAGAAGAAAATAAAAAATAATCAGTATAACATAGTTAAGATAGAAATCTGGCCGATGATGCATTATATAACGGTTGGGCAAGATGATTTTAAAAACTAGTAATAGTATCTTAAATAATAATCTATAAATTTGTTGATTAAACAAAGGAGAAGAAAAGAAAAAAATTGCTTTCCTAAAATAATTGACTAATGTAACATAGATGTATATATGATAATAGAGATTGTGTGTTTTTTTTGTATTTTTTTCCCTTTCAAAGTAACCCTTTGAAAAAGATCGCCCATTTATTGGCACATTTCATGCCTGTGTATATTATATACCTGAGTAAGTTATATAAATAAAAATAGAAATTATGTGTACCTATATTTATATAGTTTTACGTCGTAAAGCTGAAATTTTAGAAAATAATTATTAAAACGTAGAAGTTAATTTAGAATGTCGTAGTTGTAATTGTATTCATTGTTGTTTGTATATAGATGTAATTAATGCAGATTATTTATTATGGTTTCATTATATAATTGAAACTAAATTTTAGCCAAGCAACTAAATGCAACTCTTAACGTTTAATAATTTTAGGCGATTATTTAAAGTGCTGATTTCTGGCCTAATTTAATAAAAAAGTAATTAAAGTAAGTATAATACCATACGTGCAATTCCAGTATGTTTAACTTTTAATTGATAACTACATCACAGGTACAGGCTTATTCCTCTAGTAATGGGTGAATCCTAACAGTTTTTGATTCTACCAAATGCAGTGGCTTACATTTGTTTTTGAACAATATTTTAAAATTAAATATTAATTATAAAATATAATATTTTACTATGTTTACACAGGCGTCCTTCGAACCCTCAGCCCACCTACCCGACGATCACGGACCATTCTTACCAATCCGATTTGTTCCCTTACAAAGAGAACAATGTAGAGCATGAACGTAAAAAAAGGCATATCAATAATAATACGGTAAGTAAAATATATAATAAAGGAGGTATCTATCTATACATATTATAAAACAAAGTCCTCGGCCGCGTTTGTTCGCGATAAACTCAATAACTACTGCACGGATTTTCATGCGGTTTTCACCAATAGATAGTGTGAGGGTGTCGAGGTTTTGTGTAAATGTGTTGGAATATCCATGGGTTTCACCGAAGACGATGCTTGCCTAATCCAATGCAATTATGTAAAGTGCAAGATAATAAATTCGTAAATAAAGAAATATTTGGTTTTGCTTTTATTTAATTACATTTTATTAGTATGCCCCCTCCGACGGACGTCACAATTAGGGATTATATACTCTCTTTAATTAGTCTTAAGAGTACTTGCTGGTGTACGAACCCGGGATCTTGGCCATAGTAGGTTGTCTAGCTTGCCACTACAATACTGCTGACCAAGATAAATTAATAAAACTGTTAATGAAGTGAGTAATCTTAATTATGGAAAAAAGGGGAGATCGAGTGTGAAATATCAATATTTCAAGAATGGACTGAATTTAATGATAGGCCATATATTTGATTATTAGATACATACAATTCAAAAAGGTTCAGTACATTAAAAATGGTACTGCTAACGGTTGTGTAAGGAGATAATTTGACTTATATTACAGCCTCAATCTCAACATTTTACTCTTGATTGAGAGTGTCATAGTACAGACGATGGCCTCTAGATTCTTTCGGGTCGATTCTCGCCTTTTAACAGAATAAATAAATTATCTGTTGCAGCTGGTCTTGTGTTCAGTAACGAGCTACAACGCCGTCCATTTAGTTAGTAATTGTATCTGTTAATAGTGATTATTTAAATATTTTAATTTTGAAGAGAAAATATTCAAATAATCACAATTAAATAAATAAAAAATTAAAAATTAAATATATAAAATTTACGTACGTCAACCAGATCGTAATTAAAAATGTAATGTTCAATGAACATTCTTCCCCATACATACATCGCAAACATTGCGAGTACTGGGGACAGGATCGGTGAAGAGAATTGATTTGGCTTGCTTGGCTATGAGTCTGGTAGCTTAGTTGGTAAAGTACCGCGCTAGAATTACGGAAGACCCGGGTTCGTATCCCGACCAGGACAAATCTTTTCTCTTCAAAATAAAAATAATTAAATAATCACAATTAAATAAAATATAAAAAACTAATAGTTAATTTAACTGAAGTCTTGCCAATTTTTAATAATGATTAGATTTAGAGCATCTATACATCCATTGGATATGACTGATCATCAAAGGATAACCTGACTTTACTATCACAGGGACAACAGAACCCTACGACAGCGCTCCTTAGGCAGCAGGGAGAGAGCAGGGTAGGACATAGCTCGATGGGCAACAATGTAGCGCCGCCGAAGCCTACGGCTAAAGGTGAGTATCATCAGCTTAGTTTTGAGTTCTTGTGAAGTGTCCACATATGACATTGCATGTTTCGCAGAGGCAGAGAACCAGCGCGTGCAGCGGCCAAAGGAACACCACCAGGAGTCACATCAGCAGCCACAAGAGGAGCCACAGCAGCCAGAACAGCATCTATTACCACCCTACAAGCGTTCAAAGCAACCACAACCCCCACAGTACCAACTACCTCCCTACAAACGGTCACAACAACTCCACCATCAGCCCCAACTGTCACAGCAACTCTACCAGCAGCCACAACAGCCTTACCAGCAGCCGCAGCAATCCTATCAACAGCCTCAGCAATCCTGTCAGCAGCCACAGCAATCCTGTCAGCAGCCACAGCAATCCTACCAGCAGCCGCAGCAACCACAACAGCCCTACCAGCACCAACAGCATCCACAACACCCCAACCAGCATCCACAACCGTCACATCAATCCTACCAGCAGCTACAACCGTCACAGCAACCCTACCAGCAGTCACAGCAACCCTACCAGCAGTCCCAGCCGTCACAACTCTACCAGCAGCCGCTGCATCCACAACAGCCTTACCAGCAGCCACAGGAGTCCTACCAGCAGCCTCAACTGTCCTACCAGCAACAACACCAGCCCTACCAGCATCCACAGCAGACCTACCAGCAGCCACAACCGCCACAGCAACCCTATCAGCCGACACAACAGCCCAACCTACAGACCGTCCACATCAGTCAGCAAAAGTACCAGTCACAGCCAATCCTCCACAGTAGCGACTTTCCAGAGCTACCACACAGAGGTATGCACGCTTACTCTAGGATCTTTTAATCATTTGAGACTCAATTATTAACTCAAGGTTTTCTTTGTTAATAAGGTCTCATATTTTGGCACATCTTCAAGTTTAAACCTTTTTTTCACTACCTTGATAGCAGCATTCATCAGAACTATTTTTTTATCTTTGCTAGGCCTGTTAATCTCAGCCTTCACGCTCTTGTCAGAATACCCGCTAATTAATTAGATATACCTCTAGCCTCGGTGCATAAGTGGTTGTATCGAATTTAGTCCAGAATGAGTTACTTGTTCAGGTTAAAGAGGAATTGTATCATTATCATAGTTTTTGGCTTAAAAGTTGTCTAAACATAAGCACTCACTAACTCACTATTGAGCGCTAAAGTCCTTGTATGATCTTGGCGTGGATTCTACTCGCTTTCACCAACTGGGCTTCTCCAATTTCTTATAACTATCCTTCTTAAATCATGTCACGTCTCATCCATATAATGTAAGCAATAACTCAATTTCAAGAAATGAAAAGCCACTCGTGCACTACTAGAAACACAGGATTTCACTTCCCTCAGCACAATTAACTCGTTTTTGAAAAATTCGACTTCACCACTTATTCACGAATAAGTGTATAGCACTTCTTAGCCCTAAGCTGACATAAAAACTTGTGATATAATTAGAAAGGAATTCGTTATCTTATATTTACAGTAAACGTTAAACTGTACAATCTATGATTCACAAACTCACTAAATGTTCCACTCAACGCCATCAGATTCCATACCTTTGCCAAAACGTTGTATTGCACTAATCGCCTTTACTCCACGAAAGGGTTAATTGGCGTTTCATGTCATTTGATTAACGATCTTGTCAAATTTCCAAATCGTGCGCGCTTCTGAAAGAATTAATGTATACCTTGCTAATGAAGCTGTGCGCATCTGGCGTCTTGATTGCACGTTGTCGAGAGATTATTAATTAACCAAATGCAAGTCTGGAGGTGTTCCAAAAATAATAATCTGTACAAGGCATCACTCCTCATGGGATTAAATATCTGAAAGAAATTTAATATTATTTATATATATATTTTTATTTTTTTGTTCCTGCAACATGTCCAATAAAGTCAGTATGATTCAGAAGGATCGTAAAATGACAAAGACACAAACTCTTATTTTTAAATTTATAAATATACCTCTATCAAATAAAAAAGTTATTTGTGATGTAAATTTTTATCTGCATTTCCTTACAACGGTCCTGTAATAGAAAACAAATAATTGCTCAATTGGCACTTAAAGTTTAAATTAACAATGTCACATCAATGAAATTAGGAAGTCATAATTTAGGAGTCTTGGGATTGTTGCAGCAAATCTATTTTTCCAGAATATTTAACATCAGATTTTTATTAATTTGCAAGGCATGGGTGGTCCATGTGATCCAGAGTTTTGTGAGCTCACCCAGGCTCTATAAACTTTGTACGTTTAATAAGGGAAAACTCCAAAGATTGAACGTGATCTGGGCCAAATCAGCTCCGAGCAAAAACATTGACTTAGAAGCAGTATAGTCTCTACCTAGTACTGAGCCCTCTATGAGTTGCAGTGGAGGAGGTTTTTGTTATAGCTGCAGATATATTATTTCTAAGGATCATGTTACGTAAATCACGTATCTTTTATTTTCGATTAAATAAAAAAATGTACCTAATGGATACATCAAATAATGTTCAATTACCGAGGAGAATTTCGCTAATAAATATTTATCTCTGAAATATTATCGCTAAGAGTTATGAAAGATATCTTCAGAAATCCTTTGTTTCCAGGATCAGCATTTAGCCTTGAAGTATTCTCGCCATCAGCGAAGTTGCTCGTGACGCAAGCTTGAGCTATAAAATGTCTAGTAAATACACGTTGCAAGAGTATTTCACTCAGGATTATTTTCCAATAAAATCTTTAACTTCATATTAAATTTAATGACCCCTCTATATTAAATATTAATTTCTGGTTTACGAGTAAGCTTTTTTTATGCTCACTTTTTCTTGTTTTTCACGACCTAACCTATCGAATAACCTTAAGTTAACATTAAAGTTGACAGAAGCAGGCCGAGAAATCGTTCTCCAATTTTGGTATAGGTTTTGCAGGCTGTCGTTTCGAGTTGAGTCACAATAAGTTTCAACATTTCTTTCGTTTTATTTTAAATAAAATTAATCATATAAAAGAGTTTATAATGAAAACAAGAGGGTAATTATGGGAAATGTGTATATTTCGGTTATCCCCAGACGACTGTATATATTTTTATTATCTACAATATATAATTTTAATTTATATGTATCTTGTTTATTTAAACCAGCAGAAGACCTGAAATGCGGGTCGAAACGTTGGATTTAAAATAAACAGTTGTTCATATTAAAGAGAATTTTTCCTGACCTTACACGGACCATTTTCTTCCTTAAAGTGACATATGTTTGTTGAAACGTTCATTTCTTGATGAAATGATTACCGAAGAATACATATTTCTCATAATTACACTGTTTTTTCAATACGAAGACTCACGATTAATTGTATTTTTGTCTAATATCAAAAAAGAAACGGGTGAAAATTTCAAACTTTTGACATAAATTAAAGCGTAAACCTGCCAAACCGTTATCTTTTATCTAGTTTAATTTAATTAATTTAATGGAAAATACTCAATATCTCTAAAGAGTACTAATATTGCAATATAATTAGTTGAAGTACTAAACTGGATTTCAAAATAGAATAATATCGGAGTACATCTACTAAATCGTTAGTATCTACGGTGGTCATGATCCGGGAGAACACCTTGATGAGAATGGAGTCATGGATAATGAAATCCGGGGGAGGGTCAACTCAGCTGGTAAATTGTTCCATGCACTAAATAAAAGGTTCCTAAATAAAAGAGAAGTATCCAAGGACACAAAGTTGGGGGTATATAAATCTACTTTTCTCCCCATATTAACATACTCCTCGGAATCTTGGGCACTGACCACCAAACATAAAAGTTGGATCCAGGCTTCAGAAATGAGATTCCTAAGGAATGTAGAGGGGAAAACAAGACGAGACCGAATTCGCAACTCGATCATTAGATCAAGCCTCGGAGTGGACCCTGGGGAAAAATTCATTGAAGAAAACAGTCTCAGATGGTTTGGACATGTTTTAAGAATGGAAAATAACAGGCTGGCCAAGCTAACATACGAAGCTAAGGTTGAAGAAAGAAAGTCCAGAGGAAGACCCCGGCGTACCTGGGAAGATGGTATTAAGGAAAGCTTTGCAAAGAGATGTCTGCAATGGAATAGAAGGAGAGAAATGGTAGAGGATCGTATGGTGTGGTCCGGGCTATACAGAAAGAAACCTCACACTGCAGAGCGGTAGAGATGAACGATTATGATGATGATCTACGGTGGTACAGTTAAATTAACAGTTCTTTAATTTTTAAACCCTGTTTTGTCTAAACGGAACTAAGTGGCCGAAAGGACAGTTTGATAGAAAATTTGTATTACAACTATTAGAAGATAACGGAACAACCAACTATAATAATAACAACGTAGTTTGTTTTTATTGTTTATTAAGTCTGATATTATTGATGAATCGTTTTCGAACATAACAAATAAGCTTGGACTGCCTAATAATCAGGTGGAGAGGAAACTGAATCACGTCACATCCTATCACATGTTTGTTCTACTACGAATAGTTTGGCATAGCACTACGAACATTGTATAGTACTACGCCATATGAATATTCATAACAAGCAATGTAAATATTTATTAAGTTCGACGTCTAACGAATATTTATGTCTGTGTATGTGTAGTAAATACAATCCATACATTATAAGAAAAGGTTGTAGTTCTTTGGACAAATCTTCAGAATCACCGATGATCACCTGAGAAAGGAATTATGGAGTTTCATAAGACCTTAGGCGAACAGACTCTGAGGGTTCCACGAATGTGATAAAGGATCTTGAAGAAATCGTATCCTGGAAGACGAAATCATGAATAGGAGTGAATTTCGACGAATGGTGAAAAAGCTACAAGGGTTTAAAACTGCAGAGGAACTCAAAGATGAATGGAACTTTTGTCAGATGTATCGGAAGAAGGCTCTGAGCGAAGGGATCAAGAGATACTGCCATGACATCAAAACTGGTACGGTACAAGATTTCCGGGTAACAGACACGGAAAATGGTATTGATTGTTAATTCGGAGTCCATAGCGTTCAATACAAATGCAAAAAAACAAAACATTACAGTACATGAGCTCTAAGACCTACCTAAGTGGCTTTAGGACTTTTTAGAGCGAGTGAAAATCCTAGTTATTCCGTCCTTTGGAGAGGACGTAAATTGGCACTGCCGATCCTCTACCAGGTACTCTTTCAAGATCCCTCATAATTACACGTGGATGGGTAAAAATACGACCTTTAAAACAATTGCCTAATCAAATTGTGAAAGTGAATACTAATTTAATAATGGTAATGAGTGGTATATTGATTTAAAAGAAAGTATCGCATCCATTTTCCTTAAACCCATGAGAGGTCTAGTAGTTGAGTTCATGGTAGAGAATGAACTATTTCAAAGCCAACGTTTGACGTGACTTGAGAACACACCCAACCGCCATATTTTTTTCATAACTAAGGACATCAAGTTAACAGAACCAGGACAGTGCCTGGAATGTCTCCAGTCCAACAACAGATTTGATTCACTGCTATTAACTGAAGAAATGATACACTTAGATAACGGTAACTCTCAGCCCTATTTACCGAGCTACCTCGCTCAATTATTTTGTAATTAAGAGGTGATGAAATATTAACCTCACAACTTGCCATACGACACATATATTATAATTGAGGCGTTCATGATCAAAAGCGGATAACTCCAACATTTTTGGCTAGTTTAGTCCAGCAATGCTTATGCTTCCATATTGAAATATGGAATATGGAAATATGGACTTGAAAGTCCAGGACTGTATTAAAACCGTGATAAATAAGGTGGCAAAGTCTCGTGGAAAAATGTGGAAAAGTCCATTTTTTTAATTTCGGAGTTAACTCCATTTGATCATGGACGTCTCAATTTTTCTATTATATAAGTATATTACAAAGGCAAATATTACAAATATTATTAAATATTACCTGAAAGAGGCATATGGTAATTTTGACAAATTGCTATGGGCGAAAAATATAAATGTCGGAGTGAATGCCTCAACCATTCCGCGAGTTGTTACTAATCATCGCTGATGTGCTGTCAATCACTCCAAGAATTATCTCTTCCATCCAAGGCCGTAACGTTGCTTTTCTTTTTTTAGCCAGCCTTTGGGCTTCGGGTGTTTATAATTAGACGTTTAACGATATGCTAATGTGAATGTTCTATCAGGCGCCGTAAAAGAAATAATGTTCCAAGGAAAGGAACTGAAAACTGTCATTTCATATTCCTTTCCATAGGCAAATCAATATTTTAGTAAAATATTTGCAGTACTAGCAAATATGCATAGTATTCATTTAATCATAAAATACTAGAAAGGTCAACACATAGAATAAGGGCATTAAAACAAGCAATAGTAGTTGCTCGAAATCTCCCCAGGTTCTATTGAAGGGCATTCTTCACTTAGGAAATAACTTAGAATGTTAAAGACTTTCCAGGAAGACTCAGAAGAAATCCTAGCGCAATTCGACAGAAGAAAGAAAGCAAAACCGAAATGTAATAGAAGAAGAGAATGAAAAGCAATAATAAAAAGCTAAGTGAACTCGAGGGTTCGATGCCGAACTAACTAATCGGAAGCAAATCAATGGGTCCAAACAGAATCCCCCCTTATCTCGTTCCTCCCACCTACGCTTCGGCCACCCTTGAGAATGCTAATTACATTAAAAGGGATTCGTTCGTTTCTTATCCCAATAACTTTTTAAACCCATCTTAGCCATCACGGTCAATTATCAGTTTTCATTTAAATATTTAATAATAATTTTTAATGTACTAAGGGATACCCCCGGTCCGCCTAAAGCCGGACCAAACCTCGTTAAAAAATTATATGCCTGTTCACTGTAATGTGGTCGTAGGCATATAATGTTTTAGTTGAGGTTTATAGAAATATTATTCTATAAACTGAAGTTAAGGAGTTATTTTTTAACACCACAGTGAGCCTATTAAAATATGTACCCAATTAGAGTTGTTTTGGGATATTGAGTATATTGCATTAAATAAAAGGTATTAGTTACAGTCGTTTCGACATTACATCTTCAAGGCCTAACCTATCGAATTATTATAAGTAAACATTTAAGTTCACACAAGCAGGTCGAGATATCGTTTTCTAATTTCAATATAAGTTGCGCAGGTTGTCGCTTCGAGCAGAGTCATATTTCAACTTTTCATTCGTTCCCTTTTCAATATTCTCGAAAATAAAAATAACAGTGAGTTTGGGTATGAGAAAATGATTTATTTGTGGGAAATGTGCATTTTGGTAATCTTTTCATCAAGAAATAAATGTTTCAAAAAAATAAGGGTTTTCTCAGGTTTAGGTTATCTTCAACCAAAAATTTCCGTAAGTTCATGTTTCCTGCCTTCCTGCCTCAGACCTTTTTTTTCGTGGTCTTCCTTGCCGTTTCCTCCCTTCGGCACTCCAATTGAAAATTATATTGGACAAACCTTCTTCCTTCATTCTTCTGAGATGACCATAGCATTCTAATATTTTTTTCTCTATATTTTGGGGCACGTTTTGTTGAATTTGCATCCGTTCTCCAAATTCGGCATTAGTCTTTTCATTTCCAAACTGGCAGCTCTCCTCCAGTAGTCCATCTCAGTATCAAGTAGCTTTTTTGCCTAGCGCAGCGGTTATCTTTCATGTCTCTGCTCCTAATAGCAATATACTTTCAGCTACGGACTGGTAAAGGAGCTTCGTGGTAACTTTCGTCATATTGTTGCTCTAAAGGACCAATTTAAGGATACCGATAGCTTTGCGGGTTGTAATTATCCTTTGTTTTATCTCCTTTTCCGATGTTCCATTCTTTTTCCATTACAGAGCCTAAATATTTAAAATTATCAAATCGTTTTATGACATGTTCTCCTTATCTGATATGGAAATATATTCAGTTTTGCTGAAGTTTATTTTAAGGTCCCAACTGTCATATATCTCCCACAGTTTTCGTAGCACGTATTCTGCATCCTCATTGTCTTGAGCGACAATTACCTGATCATCCGCGAACAGTGGATTATCCCATATATTTGTTATCCCATTCTTTTAGCGCCGCTAAAATACCAGACAACTGAAGACCATGAGGATGCAGAATACATGCTACGAAAACTGTGGGAGATATATGATAGTTGGGGCCTTAAAATAAACTTCAGCAAAACTGAATATATCTCCATATAAGACGAGGAGATTCACTTCATTCTTGGTATTAAAATAATAATCCTAAAATCGAAATGATGGATTGAATTGGTCAGGGGTGCAGTCAACGATACCAAGATGTAGGCCATCTTCGGGGCAAACAACGGGTTTGGTTGCTTGTTAAACTACTCGTAACACTTGTCAACTCAATTAACAATTAAAAAATGAGTTCTGCTTATTTTGTGTTATTTCTGACTGCATCCCCTGGACCAATTCAATCCATCATTAGAATTATTTAGTCAACTATTTTCCACTCAAACTAAAATCGAAATTTTGGAATATGATTGAACTTATTTTATTTTTGAAATCAACAAGCTACATTATTGTTGAAACTTTGAAATAAGACAGGAATCAATAACAGTAAACTCGTTTGTAACCTGTTTTTCTCTTCAGGCAACGAAAATACAGTATGCCCGGGTCCAGCTCGAAGACCATTCTTGCCTGACCCCGGAAATTTCACAGGTAAAAAAAGTAAAGGAACTGTAGTTAATTTTGAGCATTTGTTTTAGATGACGAGTCCGTTCCCGCGACTACGTCAAGATGTGATTCAGAACTGAATCAAGGCATTGAGTCATATTCTGATAAACAATGAACCTTGAGAAAACAATGTCGGGCTTGGTTCATTGATAAAACGTCCCGTAGTGTGTGTGGGTTATTTGAGGAAATGCATGAATGACATAACTACAATTAGAAAGGTGCTGGGAAAGGAAATGATATTTAAGTAGAGGTTGTTAGTGAATCACCAACAGTTGAAGAGTCCGTATAAGAAGGTTGTTGAATTAATTTATATACACTCTTAGGGGTTAGTTTAGTCTGTTAGCTGCCGTAGATAATACATATATGATCTAGGATCCTCCTGGAGCACACCCAGCCTCTATAAAGTGGGTATCCAAAGTCGCTCTACTGAGTTACTCCTTCAACGAAAGAATTTAACTTTCAAAAAATAAAATAAAATTATATTTTCAAGTGTACATAATAATATAACTGCCAGACTTACGACAGCGAAATGATACCCTCAAAAATAATCCGTATCAAGATTTTTTATAAATAATTAGTATCCTGCCACTCTCGTATTCAGAAGCACCAAGATGCAAATTTAGCAGGGTTCAGTATTCAAGTTCTAGTTTTAATGTTTCCTTTGAAAATAATATGACGCTTGACAGGCAGAATCTCCGCTGCATCAAAATTATGTAGTCAATGCAATACTAATCTTTTGTGAAAACCTGTTCTGTTCAAGTTTCCAGAAGCAAGGTGATGGTAGTTGTCATAACGATCTTGGAGAGATTCTGTAGGATGGGGTAGATATATTAACACATTGGCTACAGAATGGCCAGCCTACGTCATATTTAAATGAGCCTAAAGGTAACCCCAAAACGTTTATCTAGAATATTACATATACTTATTAATTTTCGGTAGTAGGGTGGGAGTGGAGTGACTCAGCGGTAGAGCAGCAGTGAGTAGTCGTGCAAAAAATCCTAATTCAAATCCCGCTGCTAGCATGACTTTTATTCAGTCTGGTAACAGCCGGAGAAGGATCGTATGGGATCTTGGACCCTCCTGGAGCTCACCCAGCCTCTGTAAAGAGTTTATCCAAAATAAGGGGGAAAATCTGGCAGTTGAGTGTGATCTAGGACAAATCACTCACCTCCTTACGCATCCATTGTCCATGATACAGTACTGTTTCTACCATGTACTGGCCCCCAGACCAGTTCACGGGTTATAGTGATACAGTTTTTTTGGGTTTTTTTCGCTAGTATAGAATGAATAAAGAACTAAATCCAATTAAACTTTATTTCACAAAACAAAAGAACGGCTTAACTGAATAACAGGTCAATACGGGAGAGCGCCATATGCAACTGCATCGTTGTAATCGGTTGTCTTCGAACTAAGATAGTCATCATATTACATTAATATTAATATTAGAACTGTACAAGTAGTTAATAATATATACTACTTATTTATTTAATTATTTACTTAGTTATTTAATAGAGGTGTGGCTATTAAATAACGAGACTGACGTTGCAATAACATTTATTTTTATTTTATACATAATTACTTACCATCACCTTCAATATACACCCCTTCTCTATCCCTACACCGCTCCATGCGAATTTTCCATTGTTGGAAACAGTGCTGGAAGTCATCTTCTGTCAGGTCCTTCAGGATGCGTGCCGCTTTCTCTTTTACAGCTTCCACGGACTCAAATCGTCTCTCGCCCCTTTTAATGAAGATTTCACCTTAGGGAACAGATAGATGTCACATGGTGCAAGATCTGGTGAATAAGTTGGATGTTCTAACACTGGGATGCTGTACTGGGCTAGGAACCTCTTGACAGATAACGCGGAATGAGCTGGCGCATTGTCTTGGCGGAGAACTCATGATTTGTCCTTCCACATTTCGTGTCGTTTTTTCCTTACTCTTTCAAGTGGTTTTGCAAGTACCTCAAGGTAGTAGTATTGATTAATAGTTTGACCTTCAGGAACCCAGTGAAGGTATTCAATCCCATGAATATCGAGAAAAAAACGATCATCATTGCTATAAATTTTGACTTGCTCATTCTAGCTTATTTAGCGCTCGGTGGAGTTGGGGTCTTCCAGTGCATGGATTGGTGTTTCGCTTTCGGATCATAGGTAAAAAACTACTTTTCATCACATGCTATTACCATTTCCCATAAATTTGGGTAATTTTCAATGGCATCCAAAGTGCCAGTACAAACATTTTTGCGAGCTGCATCAAACGTGAGAATTTTAGGCACCATTTTGGCACACACTTTTCGCATGTTAAAATTGTCCTGTAAAATTTGCCGTATACATTCTTTATTAATGCCTACAGTTTCAGCAATTGCACGAATACTTAATCGACGGTCAGACCGAATCAAATTACCACATTGTTACCACATACCTTTTTCAACATTGTCATCCGTTTTTGACGTTGAAGGGCGACCTGGCCGCGAATTATCTTCAGCGTCTTCTCGGCCATCTTTAAAACGCTTAAGTCATTCAAAAACACGTGAACGCGATAAACATTCACTGTCATACACTTCTTTCAGTAAATTGTAAGTTTCAGTCGCGGTTTTTCCAAGTTTGAAGTGAAAATTCACAATAATTCGTTGCTCTATTATTGCACTAATGATTTTATCTTGCAAAACAGAAAAACAACACTAACGCGAACGTAGGCTCTGACTAAACGGTATTGTTTACCGAAGCGAGACTAACTGCATACTAAAGAGAAAGCTTCACACTAAACAGCTGTCAGTCAATAGCGGTTGGCGCATGCGTACTTGTTCCGCAGCAACGTCCGTCTCGTTAATAGCCACACCTCGTATAGTTACATCACTAAATAAGTGAATTATTAATTTTTTATTGTTTCCTAACAGTTATATACATTTTATTCTCAGCCCTGATGACCTAAATATTACCCCGAAACGTTGGCACCAATAAAAAAAAGTTATACATACTTTGTGTAACATTTACTGGCTGCACCCGCCCTCGACCATTTTCAACATTTCTTGAATATTAACTAATTAATAGTGGTTACCCTTAATTACTATTTCACACTATTGTCAGTTCATCAAACAGATATTTGATTAGTTAGAATAATTAGTACTGGAATATCCGGTTCATTACAGGATCTGTAATAAAGGTTTCTAAGCACAGATATTATTAAATACTTCTTGCATTTATAATAGCATAATTATATAATACAGACACGTATTTAGCAGGTTCTGGAGCAAACAGTCCAGTTGCTAATCGTATGCAAATTTTCAGTGAGTTATTAAACCTCGCTTTAAGGTTCTTTCTAAAATCCAATATATGCATTTCCATTCAAACTTTTAAAGTGATCTACTTGTGTAGTGATACATCGTGGAAGAAAATTCGTAGTTTTAGAATTAAATTTTAAAAATACAAAATACAAAAAGAAAAAGGGGTGATATACGCACTAAATTATTATTTATTTTTTAAAATTTAATTTAATGATATTTACAACTATAATGGTATTATAACAAGTAAATGTGCTAAAATGCAGAATATGACATGAAAAACACTTGTTGAGAAACTACCCATCGGTAGCACTCCAATACTAAATTATTTAAATCTAATTGTTATTTCAGAAGGAAAAGGACCAGAGATACCTGAAGTCCAAAGCTGGCTCCAGGGCGTGTTTCCCCAGCGAGTTACGGAGTTCTCCAGCATGGCTTCACTGGCCAGCAAGTTCGAAGAATTTTCTAGAAGAGTCAACGGGTGCCACAACCAGGAAGTACAGACTACTGAGGTAGATATTGGAGATTGAATATTGTATCATATAGCAGTTATTATAATAATTAATTAATACATTAAACAAAATCAGAGAAATACAAATTATTATTATTATTATTTTTAATGGCTTCCTTAGTTTGAAGTTTTCTTCAATCAAAAACTTTTTTTATTTCCTTATTTCATTTCCTTCTATCTTGAACATCTACCTCCCTCATACCATGACCGTGCATGCTTTTCTCAACTCCTTCTATCCATCTTTGCCGTTTCCTCCCTTCAGCATTCCCACTGAAAATTAAAGTGGGCAGTGTTCCCTCCTTCATTCTTCTGATATGACTATACCGTTCCAATTTATTTTTCCCTATATTTTGTATGGCGTTTTTTAGGGTTTGCATTCGCACTCTGATTTCGACATTAGTATTTTATTCTAGCCTCGACAACCTGGCAGCTCCAATAGTTCATCTTTTATAAAATTTAAGAATTACACAAAATATCAGAGATATACATTTTTTTTTTTCCTTCTATCTTGAACATCATCCTATCTCAGATCGCTTCCCTGGATGCTTTCCTCAGTTCCTTCTATCCGCCTTTTCCGTATTCTTTCTCGCCGTTTCATTCCTTCAGCATTCCAATTGAAAATAAAATTGGGCAATTTTCCTTCCTCCTTCATTCTTCTCAGATACCATTGCAATCTCTTTTTCTCTATATTTTGAAGGACGTTTTGTTGGGTTTGGTATAGCCTCCATCATCTCTCATGTGGTTCATCTCATTTTAGTAGTTTTTTTTCTAAAGCAGCGCTTATCGTCCATATCTCTGCTCCATATAGCAATATCAATTATGGACTTGTAAATGACTTCATGGTATCTTTCATCACATTACTGCTCTAAAAGACCTAGTTCTGTAGCTTTGCGAGTTGTATTTGTCCTTTGTTATATCTTCTTTCTTTTTTTTTTATCACGGACGTTCCGTGTCTGTCCATTCTAGAAAAGTGCTGGTTGTTGACAATTTAATTAAGAAATTAAATAAAATCACATAGCATTGAACTGACTTAAATTTATCTTAAATGTTTTTGGATTAATATTTTAAAATATATCTGATAAGAAGGTTTTTCGGATTAACTTTGAGATTTTATTGTTTAAGACCGACGTTCAGCAGCTGCAAGAACAAGGACCGTACTGCCTAGAAGGGAGGAGACTCTACAGGGATGTTCTTGCTCCAAAGGCTTTGGTAAGATATTACCATACATTATCACTTCATACACTTTATGTTCTTGCCTAAAAGAAAATTAAGTTTGGTACAAAACCTCGCTATGCAAACTACAACCCATGAAGGGTCTTGTATTCAGTACGTATTAGAGACTGTACTGTTTCTTGGACAACGATTGTGAAGTATATGTCCGAGATCACGCTCAACCGCGACAATTTCCCCATATTTTGGATATTCACTTTATAGAGGCTGGGTGAGCTCCAGGAGATTCCCAGATCCCAAGCAACCCATCCCCGATGTTAATAGATTAAATCAAATCTACCATAGCTGGATTTGAACCCGGGACAGTTGGCACGACAAATCAGAGCTCTAACTCAGAGCCACTCCGATCCCTATATGCTATAAAAAACACCTATAATTTATTAAAGTGTTATTCCACTGTTGTATTAAAATTATCAATAAATCAAACCTTATTGTGTTAAAAATGTCTAGACACAAAACGTAATTAGGTTGAATAGAGTGTCTAAAATGATTGGAAGGAAAAGATAATAATTGAAGAAAATGTATTATACAATGTAATGAAGAACATAAAAAAAAAACATATATAATTATATTATTTATTTCTGCACCAGTAAAGAAGTGGTCATCTTTTTCATTCTCGTAGTTTTTGGCTTGACTTAAAGTTGTAATGTAAGCAATAACTCCATTTTAAGCTAAGACCAGACTTAGCTGCATATGTACTACGAGAACGAGACGATTCTCTAGGCACAAGAACCTTACTTTGGATAAAATCGACTTAAGTAATTATTCAAAGGGGTTGCAGATTTAATTATTATAAATTTTATAAAATATTGATATATAATTATTATATCTATTCTGGATATAAAAACCCAGTACGGTTTACAGCACTCCTTTTGTAATTAAGCGTTTCTATCTTGATTAATAATATCCTCCCTCTCATTAACAAACCAGCACATTTCAGTGGACACCTTTGTAAGATAAATATTTTCCGTGTGTTGATCTTGTTAACAATAACTTATTAAGACAAATTGTATACACTAATTATTTATTTATATAAATTTATCATCATTAATATTTTATCCACACTGGTTCTAAATCTCGAGGCAGTGGGCAGTACATCCCACAGCTGCTATCACGGCCAACGAGTGGGATGAAAGGCATTAAATCTAATAATATATTCAACTTTAAGAGGATATTTTTTTTCTTCCACATCTGCATTCTATCAGCGTCAATCAGTAAATTAAATTATAGGCAACAAGAAATAAAAGTTAAGTAAAAAAAAATATAATTACCCTCGGATCAGTGTGGGGATCAATTCTCCTACAAATACGAAATAATATATGTATATTTTTAATATTTTTATTTTTAAGAGAAAAGGTTTGTTTTTTGAGCTACATCATCATCACATAATAAAAATTATAACAAATTAATTAAAAAATAAATTAAAAATAATATAATGACGTAAGTCAACAAGATCCTAATTAAAGTAATGTTCAACGAACATTCTTCCCCTAGTATACATAGCAAACTCCGAGAGCGCGGGGATGTAGGATCGGTGAAGAGAATGGATTTGTCTGACCGAGGTACGAGCCAGGCTAGCTCAGGTGGTAGAGCACCACGACGGATACGTGGGAGACCCGGGTTCGAATCCCCGTCCTTGACAAATCTTTTCTCTTCAAAATAAAAATATTTAAAAATTAATTAATTAATTAGTAAAAAATAAAATATATTTTTAATGTTTACCACTGTCGCAAGATATTACTTGCGTCTTATTGTTTATTTTTAATTCTGAATACAATTTTCTCATTGTTCATTAAAAACCCTACGGATCTTATCATCATCACATAAATTATATAACTTGTACTTGTTCCGTCCTTCCCATTTTGAATCGCTGTATATATTTTAACTAAATCCATCACTCCCATAAAACGTCGTTTTCTTATAATAGTTTCAATATTTAAGAAATCAATTGCTGATCTCTAGCCAACCAATTTCTTCTTTATATTTATGTGTTCAACCAATAATCATTAACGAAATTCAAATTGTTTGATCTAACTTCATTAAAATAAGTTCGATTATTTTGTAAGCTATATTTTCAATTTTTGGACAAATATGATTAAATGAAGATTAATAAAAAAAAATACTTACTACAAGTCTTTTGTCACATGGTAGGGAATGTACTGTTTCTGGGATAACGGTTATGCAGGAAGGTCATGTATCCGAGACAACACTTAATTTTTTTAAAAGGTTTTTCTCCCAATTAGGGTATCCAGCTTATAGGTGCCCAATGAGCCTCTGGAGAGTCTGCAAATCCCATAGGATACATCTACGGCTCTTTACAGATTGAATAATTTATCTACCACAGCCGGAATCAAATCAGCACTCTACCCAATGAGCTACCTAGCTCTAATGGGGATAAGAGGGCAAAGCTCTACAAAAAAAAATTTATTGTCGTGTTACAGACAAATAAACAGACAGATAGGGCAACAACTGAAACGTGTTTTTTAAACTCAGTTGATTTTCTGCAGTTGTCGACTTGGCTATGCTTTTAGAGCCATTAGCTATCTTATTTCTTAAAATTCCTTTCAAATTTTTATATAGAATTTTCGTATAGGGATTTTTGGTATTAATAAAGTAACAAATGCCAGTACGATCCTTGAGAAGATACTGAGTTCTATTTAATACACGTAGTAACATTAAATTGACTTTAAATGTAATAATTTTATATTTTAACCTTGGTGAACGATTGATTTGTAAACTACTTACAGATACTAAATATTTGGAAAATGAGTAAACTTGGAAGATCTTTACTGTAAATAATGGAAGATTTCTAGGAAACGATTTTCAGTTCTGAATATGAGAGTCAATGACCATAAACGTCAACCTGTAAATTTTCAGTAATATTACCGCCCTAATGGAAGTTTGATTGCCTAATTTAGAAAAACAAAATACGCTAAAGTCCCCCCCCCCCAAAAAAAAACTAGGGAACTGTATTTATTACAATAAGGGGAACGGAAGGAGACCAGGATGTAGGAAATCGTTAGTGATATGGGAGCTTATCGGGTCACGCCAAGTTTTAACTCTATTGTTGACTCAATTATTAATAATTTATTATTGATAAAGGTATAAATAGACCAATTTTATTTATTAACACACATTCATTAGCTTCGCCTGTATGAATATATGTAGCGGAATCTTCGAACTCGATATTCGGTCACTGCAAAACGTCGAATTGAATTGAAACTTTGCACACTTCTCAAGGATCGACGAAAATACAATAATGTAATAATTTTGTTTCATTATCCTGACCAGGATCTTTGGGATTAACAATTGTTCAAACCGAAGGCACTGCATTATCTTGTACCAAGTACCTACAGCGTGAACTATGGCATACATGGCTTAATCCTTGAGACAAGCATCGGACTACTGAGAGGATCAATTGGGCAATTTCGTATTATTTGCCTACGAAATAAGAAAACAATTAAAAAAAAAATTAACGATTTTATTGAAAACCGAACTAAAAAGTAGAAAGTAAATAATAGTATAGAAAACTAAAAAAAAAACATGGTTTAATAGAAAACATAATAAAAAAGTAGAAAAATAATTTTCAATTCAATTAATTCAAGCGTAAAAGAATAATAGAGTAATGAGAAAACAATTCATTTTATCGCAAAGAGTCAATAAAATTTTTGCAACAAATAACATCAAACACCCCACGCTTTTTTAACGATAAAATGGACGTTTTTGTCCATAACTCTGTTGTTATTTCTATTAGGAAAAAATTATTTTTTACTTTTTAGTTTTGTTTTGTGTTTTTTAAACTATTATTCATTTAAAGTATGAATATAAAATGCTGGACAGAACCTCTTTCTTTTTCCTAGCATAATTATTCATTTCCATGTTCATTAACATAATTCTTGGTCCTCTTTAAAGAAATTCGAACAAGAATCCCAACACTTTACCCAAGTTTCGCATCAGATTGAGGTCGAGTAATTTTTGAGCCTATCAAACTTCGTTCCAGAGAAACTTTGAAGCGTTTAACTGAGGTCCTGGATAAACCTTGCACTTATGTTTCATTGTTGATCTGGCAGAATTCCAGAATGTTGCAACAGAGGGATGTAATAGCACTCACTATACAATGTTGCCTAACATATTTACTATTTATTTATTCTACCGTACATTCCTTGGTTGTATTCGAAGAAATTCAAACCGGTATTCTAACTCCTTGTCCAGGGTACGAATCAGATTGAGGTGGGTAATTTATTTTTTATCACCTATCAACCGTTTTTGACGTGAAGACTTCTTTAAAATTGCTTCATTAGTGGGAGGCAATTCAAAAATCGAGGGATACAGTTTGCTGTTGCAGCTACATATATATCATCTCCATTCAAAATTCAATTAGACCACTGGATAGCTAAAGGATTTTGAGGTAATTTTGATGTGTATCCAGATTTCCATTTCGTATAACTTTTGACTCGGAGAAGCAAAAACGTTGGTTTAGGTTTCAATCGTCGGCTGTCGTCATAATCCATCGATTGGATTTAAAAAATAAGTGTAAAATAGTGACATTGAATATAATAAGTTGCTAGAATGTACGCGCCGAAGAGCCAAATCCAATACAACAAATACAAAGATCGTATACGGTATGAAGGGACATCTCAAGAGCGTTCGAATGGTAACAATAAAACATCATATCTCTGAGTCAAACAGACCTATAATTAATAAAGTTGTATTGTAACAGATTAATTATTTTTTTACTTTATTTTTTCCCGTATACATAAAAAATAATATTTTATATATAAAATATAACCCGTTACATAATCGTATTGGCGTACAACACACGGCCGTATTCATTACATAGCCTATGTTACATTTTTTTCTTTGTACACACATTAAATATGAGAACTACCACAACATTGTAGGAGAGGGATATAGCACTCAGTATGGCTATGACTGTAAGTCAGACCGGTTAATAGCTCAGCCATCAGGGGTAGGACAGCCATATCGATGACCTTATCCTGCGCTGAAGATGCATGCAAATGACTGATCCTTTGAAGGCGCCATTTTATTCCCGTGATAAACCGTCTGTTCGCCGCCTCTATCCTTGGGAGTCGCAGATAAGATCGCCATCTTTTCCACGTATCCTCCTTTATGGTGTGCTTTTGCTGTTTTAAATGCCACTATCCTCCGAGTAGTGTTATGGTTGCCAAGTGTTACTGCAACGTCTTGAATCTCGAGTACTTTCGATAAGTCCCATACACTGTAACGTTTACGGAGTAATAACTTGGAAGTGGTCGACAAGTAGCGATAAATATTATACCTTGAAATAAAATTGCTTAAAGAACGGCATAAAAACGCACCAGTGAGATTGAATTGAAATTTCAGCATGAAAGAAAAAATAAAATGAAGTTTGTTTATTTATTTAAAGTACCTTTATGTTGCTCTGAATTTATGAGCTGTGAGACTCAGATTTTATGTAATCCACTTACCACTATAATATTTACATTCGTAATGTGACTAGACGATAATTTTAAAACAGTAATTTGTTTATGCACTTATTTAGCGTTACTACTTGTAGCTATGGCTAATCGAACGATGCTACATTGGGGCCCCTATATTTTTCCTATCTACTTATAATTAGTATAAATATTTTTATTTCGAAGAGAAAATATTCGAACCCGGGTCGTCCGCCTCACCGTGGTAACGCTCTAGCTAGTTGAGCTACCGGGGTCGTCCCATCACCTAAGACAAATCTGTTCTCTTAACCTCTCTTATATCCCCCTTGTTCTCGCAATTTTGCGATGTATACTTGAGGAAGAATGTTCACTGAACATTACTTTAATTTTGAGATCTTATTGACTTACGCCATTATTTTATTTGTAATTTATTATAATTTTTTAATCATTTCTTTAATTTTTAAATATTTTTATTTTGAAGAGAAAAAATTTGCCCCCGGCCGGTATTTGAACCCCACGGTAGGTGTAGGGACCCCGGTAGCTCAACTGGCTAGAGCGTTGCCATGGTGAGGCGGAGTCCCGGGTTAGAATCCCGACCGGGGACAAATCTTTTTTCTTCAAAATAAAAATGTTAAAAAATTAAAGCAATGATTAAATTATTATTAGTATATTTTATTTAAAAAGAAAAGATGTGACCAGGGCCGGGACTCACCGATCCTATATCTCCGTGCTCTAGCAATTTGCGATATATACACGGGGAGAATAATCATAAAACATTACTTTTATTTTCGGATCTTGTTGAGTCACGTCATTATATATTATTATAATTTATTTATTTTATTTTATTGTTAGATGTTATATTTTTTTAAATATTTTATTTGAAAAGAAAAGATATGACCAGGACCCGAGTTCGAAGGATAGAAAAGAAAGGATATGTCTGACCGAGAAGCAAACCAGGATGGCTGAGGTGGCTAGGCCCCACGACGCTTACATGGAAAACCCGGGTTCGAGTCCCGGTCCTGGTCATATCTTTTCTTTTCAAATAAAATATTCAAAAATATTAAAAAAATTAGAACATCCATCAATAAAATAAAATTAATAAATTAGTATAATATAATTAGTATAGTGTTCTTTAATGAGTGCCTAACATAGGCTCGGGAACCCCATTTTACCCACTTTTCGAACGTCGGCATTACCAAGGATTTTTTTCTACCTTTCTAAAAAATACAAGTGTCACCTGCCGAGCTGCGAGTCTGCGGTTTTGGACATATAAGCAAATCCTTATAGATATAGCTTAATCAATATTTAAAAGAAAGCTAAAAAGAAACTAAATTACTCAAATATTGAGTGAAAATACTAGCCTGCTTAAAAAATTCTAAGCCCTGCATACAAAAAAAAATTATGGCAACGTAATATGTATATGCACTCAATAATTCTTCATTATGCCTTTCTACATTTTTAAGAGTATAAAAAAAATACCAATCCTCTTAAGAACATACCTAAAACAAACTGGCTTGGAGATATCATTTAAAAAAACAGATGTAATGACTAACACCAAAGATGTCCCACCAAAACTCCAGACGCAATACGGAAAGATTACCGGGTGAAAAAATTTAAGTACTTAGGGGAAATCATCATGAAAAGTGGACTGGATAAAGAAGCACTCGAGGAACGAGTATGCAAACTAGAAATAGCATATCAAACGTCGTGCTCAATCTACAACAAAAAATGCCTGTCCAAAAATACTAAACCACGTCATTATGAAACTGTTCTGAAGCCAGTATTATGTATCCAGCCGAAATTCTATCCCTAAACGCTAATGAAGGACTCCTCGAAAAACCGGAGAAAAAAGAGTGCAAAATCGTTAGAGGTATAATGGGATCAAAGTACAATGGTATATATGGTATATTTTATAATGGCATCCATTATAAAAAATCTAACAAAGAAGTCTACTGCGAAATAGAGAAAATTACGGAAACGATCCGTAAGATGCGAGCACGGTATTATGGTCATCTCAAACGCATGGACGAGAACAAGCTGACTAAGCAGATGTTCAACTTTTTTTACCTCAAACCTAATACCACAATGCCCTGGTTTATGAGTACCAGAAACGACCTTGAACTACTGCAGCTAAAACCCAACGACGCCTTCAATAGAGATCTCTTCCAGTAACAGATACTGACGAATGGGCTAACCCGAGACGAGAAACTGAAAAGAGGACAGGGTACCGCCTGGACAGCAGAGCGCAAGCTGGCCCACTCACAGAGAATGAGGGAAGCGAAACATGGCCCAGAGAAAATCGAAACAAATTCCTAAGTGTAACAAGACTTAACGTGGTCCTAAGAATTAATAAATAATATATATATATATAGACACACCCACACACACTTTTATATGGCAAAATTTTCATCTTATTTCAGGAACAGGATGAAGACAGTGAAACCAACGTTAAATTTGATGAGCTTGAAAGGGAGGCCATAGAACAATACCTAGAGTCGCAGGAAGACATCGATGAAATGCCAGAAGTTGAATTATCTGCAGACCTTGAAGAAAAATTCCTCGTAAGAATACCTATTAGTTATAGAATTACTGTAGAACTACAATGCTGAAGAAAAAAAATTATTGAATGTTTTTTTATAGGATTTAGAACGGCAGGCCATCGAACAATACGAAGGACAGGAGTGCGAGTTCGAGGAACAACCGATAACAAAAGAACTAGAGGCTAGATCCCCCTATTTCGAAAAACTACGAGACAATCTTCCGTTACCGGAAAACTTGGAAAATGCTCTTCCCATACAAGAACTGCAGACGAGTAAGAACCTTAATCTTCTTCCGAAGGGAGCTTTAGCTCAGCAGAAGACGACCGATTGGTTCCAAGAACAGCCTCATTCTTCAACCTGGTCTCCAAGGATTGCTCAGGAGGTGAGTGAAGAACCTTCATCTTGGGATCCTGATACACCTAGAAGTCGATTTGTGAAGGAAGAAGAGGCGAAGCCTGTGGAGCCTAAACGGCGTGGTCGTAAGGAGCCTGCTCCTGCTCCGTCTTGTGTCCGCCTGCCTTATCCAGGACCTTCCCAGGAGCCGATGAGTCCTCCCCGATGTGAGTACACTACCTGTACCCTACCTGTGTTACATATTGTATCTAATGTAAAACGTATAAGTAATGTTATTCTTAAGGAACCGGGTCCCAGAATGGAATTATTATTCTATTCTATTCTATATTCGAACATGCTTGTAAAAGGTGTCATACCGAACAAATATAAAATCGGATTAGAGGAATGTATTGTAAACATCAATTCGGTTCTACTTTTGTATCTTGTAACCGTGACATTAGTCACTTTGGATAAATATGCCATAATCGTATATCTAATGATGTAGTTATTGCAGCTGTTAGAATTTCTGAGAGATGCGAGAAGAGATACGGATCCAAAGGAAGCAAGTCCTCCCGCGCTAACACACCTTACCAAGAAAGAAGTTCCAAAAAAGGCCAAGATAGTTTCAGGAAATCTTATTACAAGAAAAAGGTTTGTTTTAACCATTCATTCAATATTAAAAATAATCTGAAACCCCAGTGAATAAGTTGTTCAGTCGAATTTCGTCTAAAATGAGTTTCTTGTACTCAAGAAGGCGAAATAGGTTTGTTATACTAGTTCATCAGTGGCTAAGTCAGGAATTGGCTTAAAACGGAGTTTCTCCTAATATTATAAGTTCATTGCACAAACTATGTGGATGTCACGATACCGCTTCCCTCAATATAATTAATTCTATCTGGACGAAATTCGACCTTAACACTTACTAACCAGGGCTGCAGATATTTAAACTAATAGTTTTAATAATCTACAAAGATCTCTAAAAAAAATAACCCACTCAACTTATGTTATCACATTGAATCACTCATTCTTTACTTTATCTATCGTAAGATATAACGATAAAGAGAGAAATGAAGAGGAGAGAATAATATCTTTAAACAGCTTCATACTTCAACTGTGGTAGTGGCAAAAAATTCTTCAGCTTGAACCCCGTATCCACATGTTAATGGATTTACACTTTTCTTATTATTGGTTTTTATTCATGTAGAGGAGATGAAAGATAAGACAAGACGCTTGAAGCAGTCCTTGGCTAGCTCAACCGCTCTTCTCTGTCGTTAGCACGTCTGATGGATACAAATGTTCTCTTCAGGTCCTCTATAATAGCATCCTTCCATCTTTCTTTCGGTCCTGTAAGAGACGATAATCCATCGGGTAATCTATAGTAAAGTCTTCTGACTGTCCTCTGTTTGACCATCCTGATTATGTGCCCCCGCCATCTGATCCCTTGTACCTTATAAATTGTGAGAATCTAAATTGGAGTCGAAATGAACCATTCCCCTCTACCGTTCCTATCAATATCTTTCCTTCTATCAAGTTCAGCTAGTGTTTCACTCAATGCCCACGTTTCAGATGGATGTGTCATGATGGATCGGGTAAGTGCTTTGGGATTCTTTTTTGTTTTTGGTTGAGCAGCCTGTCAAAACTACCAAAGAGTTTAGCTAGACTAAAATTAGATTGGTTAGCTGCTGGCATTACTCTATATTTCTAAACTCCCTCTCCTTCATTCACTCTCTTGATCCCAAGTACTTAAACCTTTAAAACCCAATCAATTCTGTACTTTCCAATAACTTAATGCCTCTGTAGATATACGTCTTCTTGTTCAATATACGAGTATCTTGGTGTTAGCATCTTTAATGTATTCTTTACCCTTTCAGGCACCGCGAATGGTTTCTTTGATGATTTGTCGAGTCCTTTCAGCAATGTATATGCCAATATACATCAGTATATGCCATCTCATGTGCAGCTAACAAAATAATCTCTATCGTAAAGCAAACATGTGGACTTCTTCGGATTTTTTTCAAAATCAACGACGTTCCTTAAGTCATTTATTAATGTATCTAAGAAACTTAGAAACGGTGTATAATGTATTAGAAGCAGTTTAATAAGTTCTAATCAAATATTGTACGAATAAAAAGACGTAGCCAAAATGACTCTTTCGGCTCCTTCTGATCTTTACAGCATTATTAAATATGCTACTTGCAACCCATGCAGGTTCTAGTAATGCGTAACCTGCCAGTAGGAGCCGAGCCCCAAGACACGTTTCCTGCAGAACAAGAAGCGTCCACCTCCGCTAAGCGTCGTCGACACGGAAGTCAGGTCTCTGGTCAATTGTCTCAAGGCGAGGACTCTCAACTTCCTAAAAGTAAGTAGACAAGAGTACGCAGGGTCGTGTACAAGTTACGGAAATCACCTGTCGCTCATGTTTCAGGACGCTGACACGAGGACGTTAATGGAGGAGCATTCCAAAGATGCTGTGAGGGAGTTGTTGTACAAGAAGCAGCCGAAAGAGAGCATCAGGAAGGAAGTGAAGATCGTGGATATTCAAGAAACGGACACCTTGAGGCTCTATGCAAGAGAGGTAACTATGCATTTAAGTTCTTGTTTCTTTAAACTCATAAATTCATTTTCAAGAAATTAGTTTCGAATTCAACACAAATGTGCGTTCTAGATCTCGGGCTTGGCCAGGCAGCAAATGCAAGCCATCCTGAAGAGAGTAAGAGACGATGTTATAGACATGACCTCGAGGAAAACCATCTTCATTGCTCAGCCAACTACAGCAGAGAAAAGAAAAGTCAGGTAACCTTTCAACTTCATTAATATACTTACTTGACAATTTCTTTTCTTGGATAAATGAAATAAATAATAACAAATCATAAATGAAATAAAATAATTTTTAGATCTTCAAATTTTTTTCAGATACTATATTAAAAAATGCCTTGAGTTGATGGAAAAGGCAGAGTCTCTAAAGAAAATGCCAAAGAAGCCTTTGGAGTCATCAAAAAAAGAAATTACTGATACTTTAGCTACCATACACAAGTAGGTTTTCTGTCTATTCTACAAGTTTTATGTATATATCACTATGTGTATGTTTATTATTCCAAAAAATTGAACCATTTTCAACGCCTCGATCCATCTCTTCTATGGCAGGCCTTAATATTGGTCCATATCACTATAATATTCTAGTTTCAATAATGATCAGGATGGTCGTTTCTGTGGCATCTTACTTAAGTTCCTGCCTTCCTCAATTCTTGATATAGTTGCCTGAAAATGTGGTTGCATATGAATCGCAACACCACATCACATTAATTTAATATTTATATGCTTCTTATATGTTTTATTTATTTTTTTAACTCTTATTATTATTCAATTTTCATTATTTTTCTCGGCTTATACCGGATAACAGGAAATAAATAAATCAACTAATAAATCACTTGCGGTTTCGACCAACATGCATTTATTCCAGAATATTACAATTTAGACTCAATTCTTTAATGGTGTTCGCCGTAATTTCCGGAATCAATTCATTTGTCGATATAGCTTACGTTATTATTATTTAATCACCTGCTTGCACAAACGTTGTCATAGAACCAGGACAGTCTCTACCATGGGCTGAACCCAAGACTCAATGGTTTGTAGAGGTACAGTTTTTTTTTTTAACTAGATAATAATGTTCTAGAACAATGGACGTGGTGTACCTGCTACGAGACATGTGCCGTGAGACTTACGAAGACATGGAGTACCTAAAGAGCTCCAAGGAGACGGTTGTGGAGATCATCCTAGGAAGATCCTACCTCGAAGACAAGTCTGATTACATTCGGCAGAGAGTGGAGAAGGAGAAGCTGTCGTTGCTCCTTTACTGTCTCTTCCCGAAGAGAGAATCCGTCCTCTTCGACCGAGAATGGGCAAAGCTGTCTTCTAGGACTCAAGCGGTCTACATGTTCTACGACCAGCAGCTACTCAACAATACTCTCCTAATAAAGTGAGTATTTTGGGGTAGAACTTTAAATTGGAACTGGAAGGGTGTTGTTTAAGTATTACCTTTCCCTCAGGCACCAGCCTATCCAGTGGGCGACCGGCCTGAAGCAGATTAGGTTCGTGAACTGGATGACGGTGACCAGGCCACGTAGGAAAGAGCTTTGGTCGGAGGACACCTGGGAGAAGTGCCTCATCATCGGCTGCCATTCCCGCCCGGTAGATGTGTTCGTGGAATGGCCAGGATCAGTTCTAGTACCAGGTGAGAAGGAGAGATATTATAATTTTTCTATAAAATCCGTACTGTATGATGTAATGTTTCTAATCGGTAGTAATCATATAGCAGGGCATGACCTGCTAAGAATACAATGTACTATATAAGAAGTACATTGTTTTTAAGTTGGATTTGTAACAAGGAGTTCCATCAATGCTTCGGTGTTGTCAGCAAAGTAAACTTCCTTGACCTCTCTTCATCTTTTATATGAATATATACCAATACAGTATCCAGCTCCAGTGAAAAGAGAGAAGTCACTAAGTTAGTTCTATAGTCGTTTCTAAATTTTAATGTTAGTTCAAAGCCAATAAGTCTACCTAGATTCATATAAGAAAGTCACTATATATTGTTGTTTCAATGTTCAATGTCACAATAATTCTATAGCTTAATATATATAAGTCGTCCACCGTTTGCTAAAACTTTCCACCAAAAACGTCTAAACGAATATATTTCGATCTTGAGTTCATTCAATAAACAATACATATTCCTATGTTATATCTTCAATCAAACTTACCCCTTAAAATAAGTGGAATCTTCTACAAAATGAGTTAACTGTACCATAGGAAGAGGGATCGTTTCATTCTTGTAGTCCATCAGTTGCTAAGCCTGTAGATAAATGTTTAAATCTTCTGTGGCTCGTACTGAGTGAAATGGTTTTTGTCAAGCCCGTCAATACAATGATTCCTTTTTATATAGGATGCATCTCGAGAGAGAATGAGGATACAAAACCGATTGTAAGAGATGAACCCATGGATTGGTCCATAGGTTTTGAAATAATTGGAGTTTACTCCCTAAGAAACGATTTTCTTATTTAGCTTGGGGTATGAAAATGCAGAGGAGTAAAATCGAATTTTAGCTAAAAGTTAAAAGGTGCGTTACGCTCCTTTCTCGATAATATTGTATTATTTGTTTTACATAATAAATAGAAATTTAAATTTAAATTCCGGGACTAATCGGGAAGAGATACGTTTGGTATCAACGGTAACAGTTTATTCTATTACTTTATTCTGGATGTGCTGAAATGCGATAATTTTTTAAAACCACAAATTAAGGTTAGCTTTGTTTGAACTAGTTAAGAAGAAAAATATATAACCTCAATGTTACCTTTGAGCTTAGATGTTTTGTTATTATGAGAATAGATTTACAAATGTTTTAAATGGTCAGGGATACCACGTCGAACACGCCGGTTCTCGTCCGACCTCCGAAGTTAAGCAACGTCGGGCGTGGTTAGTACTTAGATGGGTGACCGCCTGGGAAAACCGCGAAATTTTGTTATCTCTTTAAACTTACCAATTAATCAAATTAATATATTATTAGTATAACTATCCAATGCCATTAAAAAAAAAAATGATCAGGGAGGAGGTTTAGTCAATATACAGTAAAATATAAATATATTGAGAGACGTTACGTACAGGTATTGTATTTTAGTTACCACAAACCTATTGTCACAGTATTTAATAATGATGATTATAGTATTCATGGACTAAATACTGTTCAAAATCAGGTTAAATGTTCATGGTAGAAGAAACGAATCTTCCCAAGAATGATTTATATAAAAAATATTAACAATTATTATTATGTAAAATAGTTTAATATAAATATTTCATTGGA
Source organism: Troilus luridus (assembly GCA_964056705.1). Lineage (NCBI taxonomy): Eukaryota > Metazoa > Arthropoda > Insecta > Hemiptera > Pentatomidae > Troilus > Troilus luridus. The sequence continues at coordinate 66,838,336 of OZ057415.1, forward strand.
ATGATGTAAATATTATGAATACATATTTATATATACTTAGATTATTTTTTAAGATGCTTTCATTTACCCCCTTTTTACATAATCTACACAATACTAGTTCTTAAGGAGTAAACTCCAGTCGTGTGTCGGAGCTGACACACACATTTAAAAAAAAAAAATCTTTTAACGAGTACCTACATATTAAGAAGGTACATAAGACTCTAGAAAGCCTCTGGATATATAACAGCTATTTTCAATTTTCTTTTTTTTTTTCTAGTGTTGAGAAGAGAAAGTGTACAGGAATCGGAGCCGAAGATGGGACCAGAACCGAAAAGCAATCTAGAGGAAAAAATCGAAGCACCCCTTTACATCTTGAAACCTCCAAGGAAGAGGAAGGCCGGTACGAAAAGCGATTCCGAGCTGTTTACTAAGCAGCCAACGCTAGCCTCTGAAAGGTATAAAATATTTAACTTTTAATATGTTTAATTATGTTTCTTCAATATACTAACTTCTAAATTAGTCTATTCTAAAAGTTTCTTAAATTAAATACCATTAACTCAAAATGGTTCAAGAAGTAAGTTTTAATTAAAAATATTCGAGATCTGAACTAAAACTGCATGTTTTGAAAATACTTGAACTTAAAAAATATGATAGTACCAGCAAATTTTGTCTCCTATCTGTCTCTAATTTAAATTCCGTAACGATTTTTACTTGTTTATCAGAAAAGCTTAAGAAAAAGATTATTTATTGTGGTCACCGCTCTGCATAATCGTTTTCCTGGAAATAGTAGAGTAAGCAGCATACGCAGAGTCCAAGCTGCTGTCAAAACCTGTCGTGGGTTGTAGTGGTACTCGTAGACCTGTGTTTTTAAAAATTATTTGGTGGCTGAAACAGGTAAATTATTCCATATTATACTGCTTAATAAGGAACTACACATAGCATTGATTTTCTTTAAATACGATTCATTTTAAATATACGACTTACGTATTTTTTTCCTGGTCCCTTGGCTCTTATAATTTTTTGATAATAACATAGTAAGGATGGATGGTATCTCTTTTACTGGACCACGTGCATTTTAAGAAAGGAATGTGAATAGAATTTTCCTGAGATCAATTAGATGGTAGGAGTGGGGTAGTGATGAAGCTCACTAGTTCTTTCAGAATGGAGTGACTTACGTATTTTTATTGTGGTTATGATTATAGCGGAGTAAAGTATTTGAAAACTAGACTGAGATGGATGGGACATGTGGAAAGAATGCCAGACCACAGGATAGCGAGTGGAATGCTCAGTGAGAAACCGGACGGTAAACAAAGCAGAGGACTAGATGATGTCGAAGAGGACCTGAAACTGATGGGTGTAAGAAACTGGAGGATAGCACAGGATCGCGGGGATTGGTCGGCGGTGGTGCTGGAGGCCCGGCTTCTTGCTGGACCGTTGAGCCAAAATAATAATAATAAAATAATAATAACCTTTAAAAAGCAGATAAATCTATTTATACTAAATTGACTAACCAACTAAAAGAAGAAATTCGAAAATTCATAAGTTAACGAACCTAACTGAAAATCTAACGTCTTCTGACAAATCATTATGGATAACCACCAAAAAGATCCTTCACTTCAAAGACTTTAACCATCCACTCCTTACTGAATCCAATGACTGGATAAGATCTGATGAAGAGAAAGCACAGTTGTTCGGTCAATTCCTTTCTAAAACTTGTCAGCCTCATCCTGATATCATGAATCCATCTCACCATGAATATATACAAAGAGAGTTAAATATTCCCCTTTAAATGACCCTTCCTCCCAAAGCATTCCATCCTTCAGAAATATCGAACATTATTTACAAACTACCTTCTCTCAAAGCTCCTGGACACGACCTCATCACAATTCACATCCTAAAACATCTTCCTAGAAAAGCCATTCTATTCCTTACCTACATATATAATGCTATACTCCGCACTACATATTTTCCTAACCTCTGGAAATTATCCGTCGTGAAAATGATACCTAAACATAAAAAGAAACCGGAATACCTTTCCTCTTACCGCCCTATCTCACTTTTACCATCACTGGGTAAAATCCTGGAAAAGCTCATCCTGAAACGATTGTACCCCATCCTAAATGCAAATCACGTTATCCCAGATCACCAGTTTGGATTCAGAACATCCCACTCCACTATTCAGCAATGCCATCGTGTGGTGGATGCTGTTTCCTCAGCTTTGGAACGTAAATTGTATTGTCCAGCGGTCTTCCTTGATGTCGAACAGGCTTTCGACCGAGTCTGGCACCCCGGGTTGCTTTACAAACTCCGTAAATTCCTACTTCCTACATACTTTCTCATTATCCAATCCTATCTCTCCTACAGATCACTTACAGTAAATCATAATAATGTCTACTCACCCCTCTTTCCTCAATCTGCCGGCGTTCCTCAAGGCAGTATCCTCGGCCCAATTCTCTACACAGTTTATACAGCTGACATCCCAACTCATCCTAATACTATCCTTACCACGTATGCGGATGACACATGTCTATTATCTGTCAACACTGATCCAGTTATAGCATCCCGTACTCTTCAATCCCTCATCACTGACCTTGAAAATTGTTGTCAAAACTGGAGGATTAAAATAAATTCTCAAAAATCTCATCAAATCACCTTTTCCCTCGGTTGTAAACCAGCGACTTCCTGCCCTCCTGTATCGTTTAATAACATCCCTCTAAGTCCTGTAGAACAGATCCGGTACTTAGGACTACACCTTGACAAACGCTTAACTTGGAATCCTCACACTAGACTGAAACGACAAGAAACAGCTCGTCGTTTCAGGCTACTTCAACATTTACTAGATAAACGCTCTAAGCTCCCAATTAATTACAAGAGACTCATATACATGACAATCATTATACCCATCTGTACTTAGCGAATAGAGCTTTGGGGCTCCACTAAGCCATCGAATTCCTCTCGTATTCAATCCTTAAAATCCAAAATCCTTCGGAAAATCCTTAATGCTCCTTACTTTGTTACGAACAAAGTAATCCATAATGACCTTAACGTCCCGTTTATTGCTGATTTGGCCCGAATCCGATATCAATCTTTTCATGACAAACTTCATTTCCACTCAAACCCACTAATTTCAAACCTCGCAACCTCTTCAATTCCTGATAATCCTCCGAGGCGTCTGAAAAGAAAATCGCCTCGTGACCTTCTAAGCTGAACTTTTTATTTGAGTACTACCACTGGGTAGTTTCTCAACTTGTCTTCATGTCAATGTATTCAGTCATTTTATTTACTTGTTGTATTTTGTATACAGTTGTAAATTTCAATAAATAAATTTAAAAAAAAAAAAGTCATTACCAGCAAAAAGCAGTGATGTAGCTGAGATCATAAGATACTAACAAAGATAGTTTTTTTAATTACTTGTTTTATAATAAGTAATATAAGATAAGGTATGAGACTTCATAATAAACTTCTGATTTTATTTATGACCTCATCTAAAATAATATTATAATCAGATCTCATTTATTTTTAAAAATGAAGAAGGAAACGGACACTTCAACTTAGTATGTCAAGGAACATGAGAGCTCTTGGCTAACCCGAAAATAAATGTGATGCAATAATTAATAAGTATCTTCAATCGTTAAATTATAGATTAAAATTTACCGTCCTTGGAGCACTTATCGGATCTTCATTTGGACTAATTACCCATCAAAAATCGAGCAGAAAATTTAAATGAAAATCATTAAAGATTTTATTCATCCATCAAGATTTTAATCTTAAATACTAGCGTAGTAGCAATCATAAACGACCGGAATTCCACGAATAGTTTTTTTTTTTTTATTTTTTATTTAATTCAATGATATTTACAACTATAATGGTATTATATCAAGTAAATGTGCAAAAATGTAGAATATGACATGAAAACACTTGTGGAGAAACTACCCATCGATAGCACTCCAATCACGAATAGTAAATAGGCATTCTCAAAATAATTATCTATTCGAGATAACAAACATAAGTGGTTTTATTCGAAGTCTTTAAACTGGAAATTGTCATTGAATTCAATGATTGGTAAATACTCAATTATTTACATTACTTTAATTGACCCAGTTGGAGAGATTTTTTTAACTAACTGTTTTGCTGTTATTCTCTTTCTGCCCTGAGGATGCCTGAATAGGCGAAATATTGGACAGGTCTTTTCAATTTCCTGCTATAGTTTAGAGACTTAAGGTTGTTAATTGGAATTTTTCCACTAATTTATTTTTAATAATTAGTTTTACTCTTTGGTGCATTGACATTTTCAAATTTCGATAATGTTAAGTAAGTATTATTCTCATGAGTGACACGGCCCCTAAGCACCCCTATGGTTCTTCTATATTGTGTCTCTTGTTAAGTTCTTGCTCTTCTATAGTAATATGTATATTTATATATTAAATAAACTATTATCCTTTTATATGTTTATTAATAAACGGTTTGGTTGATTTAGAAGCTACTGGACTTGGCCAAAAACCTACAAGACATCTAACCTCCTTCGTCTCCTGAAGACCCAGCCTAAGCAGAGGAAGAAACCAGTCGTCAAGAATGACAGTGGTTGTTCCCTAATGTAAAAAAAAAATCACATTATTTTCCTTAAATCGGTTACATTAAGTTGTTGAATTGCAATAAATAAAATCTGGCTTTTTGTAATTTGTCTTTTATTACTACAGTAATTATCGTAAGTACTGAATCCGTGATTCATCAACCCTCAAATACAAGAAAAATAATTAAGATTTGCTTTATCTCATTTTCGCAAGTCCAAATACCAACTAGTTCAATTTCTCGACAATCATATCAGCTGGATTCTAAATATAACTCTAACCCCGTTCGGAGTGTAGTAGTGAATATTAAAATAATTGTAGAGATGAAGGACTGGCGGAAATTAAGTAGTTAGTTAGAGCGTCTGGTGGTAACTGGTGGCAACTGGATGCACGTGAGGGGAATAATGTCAGAATTTTCAATGTAATGTCTTGTATGACACATGTATGACGTATTAATGTGGAGATGTACATGGAGGAATTGCATGAGATATAAAATAAAATAAGAATTAAATTTGATAATTTTTATAAATATTCTAACATAATCCTATATTTCTCTATGCCCCATTGCCTGCATTACCTAGAACATCAGTACTAAGGTATAGAAAGTAGAACAGTTATCACCATTTAATGCTGTAAATATGGCAAATAATAAAATTATTATTATTATTATATAATTGGGTTCTTCCTAATGACAGATCTATGCCAACCGATCAAAATTGGCAACAGTTCTGCACCTTCGAAATGACTATGTACTTTAATCTCAGACTATACTTGGACAAAAGACTCACTACAAAAATTAACGAGAAAAAACTGACAAGGGGTAACAAACAATTCCCATATTTTCTGGACGAATTGAAACAACTAATTTTATAGAAACAACTATATTTAAGACTTTTTCAGGTATATTCTGGGCAAACAGGGCAGAAGTTGGGGGTTCAGCAAAACGTTCACATACACGAGATAAAAAAAATTCCAAATTCTAAGAAAAATTATAAATATCCTTGGTTCATTTCGAGTCACACTATGGTGCACACACAACGACATGAACATTAATAGAAATATGTTGAATAATATTAGTTGACCTGGTATACATGAGGAAGAAAATGGCCCAGTTAGAGGTCAAGAAAATCCTTTTATATAGGGTGTACTTTTTATTGGTAGGATAACGTTTCTCTTGTATTGTATATTCAGGCCTGAAGAAGACCTCCAATGTGGGTCGGAACGTTGGCTTACCAATAAAATGTTCTCCTTATGAAAGAGAATTTTCTTGACCTCTACCCGGACCATTTTTTTCCTCATATATACAAATACACAAGTCACCTCCTTGCAGAACCGTTGTCCATGAAACAGTACAGTCTCTACCATGTACTACTGAACCCCAGACCCTTCATGGGTTGTAGTGGTACAGGTTAATATACAAATACACTTCTCCTTCGCCAACATCAACCAAATCCTTTTATTCTTTATGCTTCCTACTCTTTGTTACCCGGCTCAACCGCCAGATTTCCCCCACTTATTTTGTGTAGTCCCTTCTGGAGGATGGGTGAGCCCCAGGGAGGTACTATATCCTATAGGATCCAATCTGGGCCACTAACAGATTAAATATATATCTACTAGCTTTTGCCCACGTGGAATTACGGCTTCGGTCGCGTGGAATTTGGTCTGCCACATAATGTTTCGTGACAGATCATTTTAAATAAATAATTAATTTTTTTTAACTATAAGTTACTCGTACATCCGAAATTTCAGATGTCTAACTTCAAAACTGAAGGATTCCATACAATCTTTGAGCCTCATTGTGTTAAGGGGGAAACTGCCCAAATTCCTTTCTTGTTGCTCATTTAAGCTATACAAAGATGAATTCTACACTATCGGCAAATTTCAAGATGCTAAGTTCAGTAGTTTCTGCCGTGCGTTGACCGCTGGGTGAGTCAGTCAATCAGGTTACAGTTTTATATAAACTTAGCCTGTGTGGTGTGTTGATAAACAGTAGCTTATGTCCTTTCCCAGGCTCGAGATTATCCATATCAAATTTCATCCCAGACGGGTAAGCACAGCCGTGAAACATACATTGACAGGATCATAATGTACGGGACGGACAGAAGTTTTCTGTTGTTCGTGTTAGTAAAGTATTAGCATGTAATGTTATTGAATTTATTGAAAAGGATTACTTAGTATAACGGTTTCACTTGTCGTACGGCAGCAGCGAGAAGTGAACCTTTTTTTTTTTCTTCCTTACCCCCTTTTGGTTTGAAGGTAAAGAAAGTACTCTAAAGGAGAGAAGTTTAGAAGTGAACTATGTTACTTGATTTGTTTTGTTCAGCGAAAATATGTAGATTTTGTGAGTAAAAAACACGTGAGCAAGCATACAAACTTTGCCCCTCTTTTTCACCCCCTTAGCGGTGAATTTCGGAAAACACTTTCTTATAGGATGCCATAGACATACAAAGAACAGACCCTCAAAGTTTCAGGTATCTACGATAAGCGGTTTAGGCTGTGCGTTGATACCTCAGCCAGTCATTCAGGACAAAGCATATTATATGTATAAATATATCTAGATATATATCTCAGTAATAGTAATATATGATATTCTAAAGTCATAATTCCTCTGAATCAATTATTGAAAGCTTACCGTATCGACATACGTCCCCCTGCTCGTTCTCGTCCAGAGTCATACCGATTGTATCAGAAACCCGGCCATAAAACTCAGGAGCGCCGACAGATAAAAAATTGAGAAGGTAATAACTCTACGCGGAGGTCCTACAAAGCCTAATGATACTTGAAAAAAGTAAATCCAATCTAAATAATTACAGTTATCAAGATGGCATTATCGATGTCTGAAGAATCTGGTCCAGATGAAAAGTAAAAACCAACTATCGCTCTGTCCAAGGGCGGGATCAAGGACTGGATTTTATTATTTGTTAGGTAAATTATGATTTTTTTTTAAATCTAAAAGGGCTATAATTATACCGTTATAAACAAATATTAGGTAGCAAGTATCACCTGTATATGTAACCATAAATTAAATGAGACGTTCAGAATCAAAATCGGATAACTCCAAAGTTTAAATAATTTTTTTTTGAGAGGCAGTAAATAATCTATTCTAGAATCACTTGGTATTATGAATTTTCCCAAAATGTTTAAGCAAGATAAGTTGAAGTTATCTCATTATGATCCTGAGTGTCCCATTTTTAAAATTCTATCATTGGATTTTTTAATCATATTTTGAAAAGAAAAATATCAAACTTTATCGATAATATTAAACAATCGATATATCGAAACCCTTGGATGGAGCCCATCCCTATTGTGATTTTAAACTTTGAAAACGCGCGCTTGTCTTGGTTTACAGGGTGTCTTGGTTTTATCAAATAAGTTTGAAATTTCACATATTTTAATAAATTATTATTCGCTATCTCTGGTATTTATTGTTGGATTCTACTTGAAATATTGGGGGTTATCCGCTTTTACTTCTCAAATACATCCTTTTCTACAAGCCATTATGCAGTTCCAAAATCATTCGAAACTTGTGGATTAGAAGAGATAGAATTTTGTTTATTTTTATTTTTCAAAGAAAGACCAACGCTTTCTGCATAAGAACAACGGAGGAGTCAGAGGTTGAACGATCTACGGCAGGAAACTGAACGGCAAAGAAAGATACCCTGAACAGTAGTTGTGTATTTGTATCCCTTGATGGATGTATAAAATAATAATTTAATAACCCAGAAAGCTCAAGCGAAATGAAAACCATTAAAAAAATAAATTAATTTTTGAAACAGCTGAATTCCATGGTATAATAGTTCCATTTTCTTCAAAGAATTTTCAAAATTGATTATTTCTTTAATATTGTCTCGTTCATCTACCGTTACTCCTGTTTTTCCTGCTTAGTAACAAATTCATATAAAGTAAAGATTTGAATTATGTAGGTAAGTTGGAGTTCTGATTGTTGTTCAGACAACTTTATACCGACATGTTAAAATTTTTAAATTAAAAATCAAACGCCATATTAAAAACATAAATTTATAAAACAAACAGTTGGTAACGATATGGGCGAAGAAGGCGTTTATGTAACATGGTAAAATGACATTTCATTTTTTCATTTTTGGGGAGTTAAGCATAACCGAATATCAACTTAATGTAAAGAGGATAACCAACAAAGGACGAACCGATGAATTCACGAGTTACAGTTAATATTTAATCCTAGAAGAAACATTGTCAGGATTTTAAAAAATAATAATAAATATATAACAATTTCGGTCATTCTTGGCTGGACTCGAATACCACCAAGATGGTTACGTCAAAGCAGGCGCTTCCGACAGGCTGCAATTAGGGACAATTGGAGAGAAAGTGAGCGAGCTCTCACAAAGGAATAGTCTTCTTCTGAGGAACGAAAACGTTACTGAACTGAGCAACTGTTTATCCGTTATATTGCTAGCTCTTAGGATCAACAGAATGACGATTGGTTGTTTATATAAATATTTGTTGATGAGTTCGCATTGTTTTGGAGCAGTATCCTTGGTAGAAACGAAAATATTATACATAACTAAATAACTAAACTCCATAACATTACGGGACTAGTAATGTTTAATTATTATTTAAAATCTCTAAAATAGTTTAAATAATATTTAACAATATAAGTTACAATAAATTTATGAATTGTCCTCATTATCGACATAAAGACTTTTTTTTATGGGATATTATAAAATCGTAAGCTCAATAATTTGGGTTCCAGGTGGCTCTTGAATATGTCAAAAATTATATGTTCTTAATTAATTAAGGTTAACTTTAAAAACTTGGCTTTTTCGCATTTTTCCTCTAGAAATTTCGCCTAACACGACACTTGCCGCCTTATTTCTAGTTGTTCTAGTCCAGTTCTGAACCTATGTTTCGGGGTGTACAAAAAAAAGCAATTTTTCAAATGTGGGCTTATGTGCTTTCGATCCTCAAGTATACCTTTGGTTGCATACCATTATGAAATTCAAAAATCCTTCAAAATTACCTTGTCCAATAAATGTAATTTTGATATATTTTCATTTTATTTAAAACTTTAATCAACAATAAATAACTCAGATGACAATAAATATTACAAGATTCCAAAAAATTACCTGAAGATCAATATAAATATCAATTGAGGTTAAACCGAGAATTTCATGACAAATTTGAAGGAGATTCAGTGAACATGAGAAGGAAAAGGTTGAAATGGAAAGGGCGACCTCAATGGCTTCAAAGGACTCAAAATGGGCTAACATTGGAGCTGAGTGTGGGACAGAACAGAAAGGTCAAATTTTCTGTAGAAGAACCCAGGACCAGCAGTCAAAGCCTTGACAGAAATCAGTGTGAGAAGGAAGACATTGGTGTCCTATGGGCATATTAAACGATTAAACGACACATATAATATTGCTCATAAATAATACAGTTATTCCAAGATAAGTTGCCGGTGGAGCATTCGACCCAATAGATTTTCCCTGGAAGCCATAAATATAATAATCCATACTGACTTCCGATCTACTACTGTATCTGTATCTGAATCCTGTATATCGGAGAAAGTTGAGAATGAGAAATTCGCAAGCCTCGAGGATATTTTACCTGAGCATCCGGCGGAAAGGGTTGGAGCTGTGAAGAAGGTACATGAATCATCCCTGGAGCCGGGGCGGAGGCAAAGGGACCGTCCCTTTGAGCAGGAGCAATATTACCGGGGGTTTATTACAGGTCGTAAAACCTAATGACAGCCATGAATGGAAGTCCCGCCATCTTCTAACACATGCTCCAGCGACACGTGTTCCAGACTAATTCCAGCCACATGGCCTCAGATGTTCTCTCTGATTTCGTCCTGGTGGGTCCTTGTACCTTCCATTCAGAATCTTAGGGAGCCCTAAGATATTTTCTAATGATTCTTGTTATATAAAATCTTAGAAATATCATAATTACTATATATTGAATCTTCCTAATTCAAATGAACTATAACATTCTTGTTACATTTATCTGTAATAAATAAATTATAAATCAAGGATTTTCGAGGGGATTCCAAGAGAAAGGTACTGGTTTCAGTACTTAACAGAGAATAACTGATTTTTAACCCTTAAGTGGAAGCATAAGTGACAGGAAAAAGCAATCGGTGGGTACTATGATTGAATATATGCGTCGGTTGAAAGACACCAACAGGGACTATGTACGCCTTATGAGTTTTTCATGAGTGAATGAAGAGTGAGATAACGATCAACCTCCATATTTTTTACAAAATTAAGGGTACCCACTTAATAGGGATTAGGCTTACCTCAGGAGGGTATACAGATCCCAAAAGATCATCTATGACCGTTAACTAATTAAATAATTTATCTGCACGGGCTAGATTAGAACTCTGGATCTTCATCACTGCAAATAAGCGTTCTGCACACTGGCATACTGCACCCATTACTTCAAAATTATTATGTTTGGATACTGCTAAACTAGAAATGTAAACAATTATCGATAGTGTGACGGTAGTACAGTGAATGTTACATACACAACGGGTTTCAGCAAAAGTGTTGCGTGAAATGGATTTTTTTTTCCCTGGATCATTTCTAATGTTTTATTTGTTTTATTGTTCTATTACTTATATTTCAGTGGCAAATCCTTTGGTAACATCTCTCCAACTGGTGTGTTCCTGACTGAGTGCAGAGTGTTATTGCAGGCTTTTTATTTTCTTTAAATTGTTTTAACATTGTTTAGTTGACCTGGACTTTTTATTTGGCTACTCCTAGCGAACAGGTGATACATATTTTGATAGTAGGAGTTTTATATTTTTACAACAATTAAGCACCTCAAAGATATGAGTTTCTAATTTAAGGATCAGTTTAAAATACTCCTAAATTGTCTAAGGATACATTCTTCAGTTTCCCATGCGATTCCTCAACATCCTCTAGATCATGATGCCATCGACTTTCCCCACCCTCGTTCCTTCTGCACTTGCTTATCCATATTATCCATTAGCATTTTATGTATTTATAATATCCTAATCAATGGCCGGGACGAGACTCGGAGAGCGCCTATTTGCCCCGGCTATATATAGATATTACGCAGTGGATATCGGCCGGGAATGAATGGCCAGGCTCCTCTACGGATAACAGGATGTTCTTCTCGCAAAAGAGCTCGAGGATCATGGCCGCCATTATCTTGGCTACAAAAGAAGATTTCCTTCTGCAGGAAAGTTTTTGTGAAAGTTTTCAATAGGGAATAATGTCTAAATTACCTGCATTATCCGACGGTGCTTTTCTTTTTGTTTTGAAACAGTGTGCAGAAGGTTCTTGACCTGTGTCTGTCTGGGCTTCCATAGTAAAATTTGCTAGTTACTACTAGAAATATTAAACATTAGTTGATTAGTTACTAGGTACAAATTAAAGTAATTATTCACCTTCCTTAATATAATATTTACATATAGCGTTATTTGACACTTACCAAATAATTGCAGAATTTATTATTATAAAAAACAATGTATTAAATTCCAGAGAAACAAGTATAATTTAACATTAACAATTAATTCAATTTAATTAATTAATTAATTTAACAAGTATAAATTCCATTATAAATTTCCTTTTGTCAATATGTCAATAATAAAGATTAAAAATCCTGTACCACTATAACTCATGAAGGGTAATGGATTCAGTACATGGTACAGACTGTACTGTTTCTAAGATTGAATAATTCATCTGCCACGGACGGGTATAACAATACTTTAAACATTAGACAATCAACTGCCTTGAAGAGGTGTTCAAGATTGAAGCAAGCAAATATTTCTTTGTAACACAACCAAATGATATTGAGCTTTCATTCATATTTTTATTGATGTTTATTATTTAAACTACCAATATCTGTTATACACAATAAAATAAAAAATATATAAAATAACTAGAGTTATTTTTTGGCATTTCCCTTTGTTTGCGTAAATTTCGATTACCCGACCGACATTAGTTCGAATAATCGTGGCTCTACTGAAATTAATTATTATCAAGCAAAGTTAATATTTTTTTTTTCCATATCAAATATCAAAAGTTAATAATAACCCATTCATTTAATAAACCTTTTACTGCAGATATAGACTAAAGCAGTCAACTGTTTCTGATACTCAATCCGTTTCTGCGATATTTAATATTCTATGAGAAACTTTTATCTTGTATTATTCAATACTTTCTTTATTATATAATCACAAAGGTAACGGTGAGAAGTAATGAAAAAAGTATAAGTAAAAAATACTACGAGTTATGAAATCGATACAGATGTTTACGACTAGCGGTGGTGTACAGTTAGTGAAGGGAATATGATAGTTATAAGACACAATATTCAATATCTATAATACTTTCAATATTCATAAATTGTTTATTTCTCCTATAAATTAAGACTTATGTTAACAATAACGTAAATGTTTTGTAATAATTTTATTTTCGAAGGATTTTAAGACGATTCTGTGTCTTAAAAAAGCGCTTACCAATAAGATTGTGACAAAGTCGTCCGGCTATCAAATATTACATAGCTAGAATAATTAAAAGTTTATCATAATTATAGTTCATCTAATATCACTAATTGGGGTATTAAACTAATCATAAATATGGGCCCATTTTCTAAAAAACGAATTAGGCATTAGGACATACACTGTCTGTTACTTGATGTCTGTTTTTAAAAATGCAATAAGAAATATAAAAAAAAAAAAAAAACCTTATTGTATCTAAAGCTAAGTGAAGAGTAATCTTATATAAGTAATCTTGGAGAGATGTTACTGTCCCTATTTGATTATTATGTTTGGTCTATTGATGTGAGGTTTGGTGGACTCTATCTCATTCTGTGTGATTTTTCTTTTGGCGTATATCCTGCGAGTCAAATGCACCCGCAAACATCTCATTGGTTCTTACTTTTATGTTAGTATAGTCATTCAATTTAAGTAGACATGATTATGTGAATATATATATATATATGATTAAAAATTTAGATATGCGTTTTATTTCAAATATTAAAATTACATGTCCGTACAAATAAAAACATTCGGCCCGCACTAGATACTCTGGCAACATTAGTGGACCTCCTATCGCAAAAGGTTGCCGACCCCTGCTCTAATTAGTTAAACACTGCGCGCGCTCTGCCCTCTATCTCGATGGTTCAAGATATAATAAAAATGTTTAAATAAAAGTTGTAGAAAATTTAATCCTCTACAATATTTATAATTGATATAAATAGCATAAAACCCATAGGAAACGAGATATTTGAAATAAATGTGTAAAAAATCGATTTTTTGCCCTTTGCACTTGGAATATCTGTAGTCGCTGACATCCTACGATCTTCCTAATTTGAAGGTTTTGAGACAAGTTTTAGGGTGCCAAAATAAAGTTTTATACAACTTTATAGCCGACTATCTCTCATTCCGAGATTCTTGCTCTCATTTGACTAATTCTACTGGACTAATAATTATAAGCTAAAAAGTTTCTAACAAGTTAGTTATACATAATTAATGACTAATAACCTGGAGGAAATTGGTCGATGAATGAATGGATTACGTAATACTCCATTAATGAAAATAATTGTTCGCTTTCTTTTGTTTTATTATCGGAGCAAAGAAATTGTATATTCCCAGACTGATCTCAACTTTCGATCCTTCTTTCATATTAGAAGTACATGTGCAAGTGAGACCATGGGTTACATTGCCTTGAGAAAGTCATTTTACGAACGACTAAAGGAAACTAAAAGCTAGTTACCAATATGGACATTGGCGATCAGTCCCAGGATCTTCACATATCATTAGCTGTATTCAAACATCTGTTCACGGATTACTAGGCAAACCAATAAGTCACCCTTAACGCATTTCTCCCATCTACGTACGCCTCGGTTTATCTCTCGGTTATTTAACAGTCGGCACGGTGCTTATTATTTTATTAGTTATTCCTTCATTACTATAAATTATTGTATATTTAGTTCCTCATTGAATCTCACTTATAGGGGTAACAAATGCGATAGGGTAATTTTTTTTTTTTTTAATGTCACACTGGGGACTTTAACTGTTAGTTGGAATCAATCTTTTGCCCATGTCAACCGGGAGCATTATCTGCAATGTTTCATTATTATTTATCCAGTAAACTCCTTTTTCGGATTGAATACTCTAAACAATTCCTTATTATTGAAAACATTAAGACATTGTTCCTTCAAAGATAGCTTACCCGTTTAACACCGATATTTCACTCCTTTATACAATACCAATATTATATATCATATGCCTACCAATAAGGTACCAGCGTAGTGGCTCAGTGGTAGAGCGCTGAACGACTTTTATTTAACTTGTTAGCGACCGGAAATGGATCCTATGTGATCTAGGACCCTCCTGGGGCTCATCCAGCCTCTATAAAGTGAGCTTCCAATATAATTTTGAGGGAAACATTTGAGGATGAGCGTGATTCAAGACAAAGCACCTCTCTGCTCAACCGTTTTCCAAGATACAGTCTCTACCATGTACTTAAGTACCAGCCTCTTCACGGGTTGTAACGCTTACGTATATATTTTTTCTTTAATCTAATACTAATAACGTTTGTAAGAGATTTTACGTTTCCGGAAAAAAAAAAGGCACGAGGTATAATAATGTACCTGAAAGACAGCTTTTTAATATGTTTCATCTTGTTTTTATATTTTTTTTAAATGACAGCAATTTTATTTTTATATTTGACTATATTATTTTACTAATTTATTTATATTGACAACCTGAAAGACTGAAAATTAGAAAATATATTTTTCACCTCTAAGCTTTCCCTCTTATAGTGAAACTGAAATCTAGCGTTTAATTTCCATTAAGTATACCTTTTTTTTCGTATAGCCTACAACCTTTCCCATAATAATATTATTCACATCCGGCCACTTACAAAGACTTTCTTCATACGCCTATACACTCTTCCTCATTGGAGATTCGTCTTACTTTTTATTTAGCTGAAGCGTCAGAGCTGTAACTGATTAACCTTTTGCCAGGGGTATTAGTTACTTACAGGGGAGCATAGCTTTGATTGCATACAAATAATTCAATAAGGTGTATAATACAATAAGATTCAATTAGTAAGATTCATTTAATCAGTACGATTTATTCAAAACAAGGTTAAGCCCTCATAATTTAAAAGACTTACAGAGGAAGTCCTGTAAGTACAGTCGAGCGTCAAATATTCGAACGCTAATTATAAGACGGTATAATGATTCGAACTGGCTCAGCAAAAAAGTGCGAAGTGTATTTTCTCTAAAATTAGGTATGACTTCAGAACAATCACTTCATGCTAGTATACTTAAAACATTAAAGACTCAGATGCCATGAAGAGGAAGGAAAATTATATTAAAACTGTCTTGGTATCACAACCTAATCGGATAGGATAGGATCATGTTGTGGGGCGATCAACGGCGGAGTTATTACGCCCTTGCTTTCGAAGTGATAGTTTTGTACACAACCTAATCGTATTGTTAAGCAATAGTAAATAAAAATACTTAAAAAGTCTTGAACGTACAGTGGTGCTTCGATTATCCAACGGCAATTATCCGAACTAGTCTCGCGGAAAAGATCCAAGGAAGATCCGACATAGCCTTTCCTAGATAATAAGTTTGAATATTGTTTTCTATAGAATTAGAAATTTTCCACAACGTTTATAATGTTTCCAATGAAAACAGCTTGAAGAGACTATCAACATTCCTTTGCTAGAAACTTCAACATTAGGTGGATTAACGTGACATGTGTACTAAACAATAAACTGCAAAATAAATTATACATATCGTCCCTGCCATCGCAAAGTATCGAATGTGAAAAAAACAGTTTTCGTTTTCATCTTGTCACACTTGCTTTAGGATTGATAATTGATATAAAATTCATATAGAAGCATCTATCAGTCACAAAAACAATGTAAAACGAATGTCATTGGTTTCACTATAGGTACTAATTTTTATTGAACCTTGAAACTGTTGTTTATTTTTAATTCTCCTCAAAAGTAACGATTTTCACATTCGATAGTTGGAAATTTAGTGATTACCATTTTCCTTTTAGATTAATTTAAATTGTCAAAACTTTTTTTATCTCTTGTTCACTTTCTCCTTTGACCTCAATGCAAGCCTAGAAGATGACCTGCAATATGGACCGAAACATTGGCTTTCAAATAAATAGTACAATCCTATTTGAGAATTTTTTCTCTGGCCTATACCCGCACAATTTTCTTCCCCCATTCAGAACTTTTGACTATCTGAACCGCAAATAACGAAATCAGTTCGGATAATCGACGCCATACATAACTTAACATAAGGTACCTTATACATTATAACTAACACATGTATGTTATATTTAAGGAACATCATGAAAACTAAAGCCTATCCGATGTCGGTATCGTCACTGCTGAATGGATCCACTAGTTAAAAAAGAGATATGAGAGGCAGATGCTGAGAACTTCCTGTGTTTACTGTGAGCCTTAACAGTAATGGTCGCCTTCCTTTTGTGGTCCACTTAGGGAGTACACATGGGCCAAGGACACTGCACGTGGTCCAAGGTTACAACACGTGGGCAGGTTCCTAAAATAGTCACAGTTTTAAAATTAACGCGATCTATATTCCTAAAGTTCCCATGACTCGATACCTAACCTCCTAGAGAGAAAAACTAAACTAAAAACAAACAAATGCACCCACAATAACAAACCAACAGCCACGTGTTGTAAACTTGGCAGCTTCAGGCTCACACTTATGAACTTCCAATGGATAGGTGCGCCGTGGAATGCAAGGCATTAAGAGCATATTTAAAATTACGTTTTATTATACCAAAATCCACAGTACTTTGCTACGAATAAAGCCATCCATAATGACCTCAATGTCTCATTTGTTGCTGATTTGGCCCGAACCCAATATCAGTCCTTCCATCACAAACTTTATTCCCACTCGAACCCTCTAGTTTCATCTCTAGTGATTTCTTCGATCGTTAAATCCCCAGAGACCTCAGAAAAAATATGGCCTTGTGACCTTTTAAGTTGAATTTGTAACTTGAGAACTATCACTGGGTAGTTTCTCTGCTTGCCTTTACCCATGCCATTATGTATCATTCTATTTTCTTGTTGAATTGTAATGCAGTTGTAAATTTCAATAAATTAATTAAGCATAAGTTTTATTATCATTGTAAAGACCAAATATTTAAAAATTACCAATCCAGGAAATAAAACCTACAACCTCTGGTTTTTATGTAAAAGGAGAAATTTCTATCTGCTTAAGACAATTGCCAAATTTATGGTAATCATCACATATAACCTTGCAACATTTAAAGTTATGAAAGTAGTAGTTACTAATGGTATCATTAAAATCACATTTACAAGTAATATACTTAATATAGATTAAATGTGATATGAGCTTTAAAATAAAAAACTGTACCAATACAACCAGTAAAGGATTTTGAGCTCACTACATAATAGAGACTGTATCGCTCAGCTGACAATGATAAACAAATATTCTTAATTTTATAAATTTACTTAACACTACTCCATATATATATATATATATATATATATATATATATATATATATATATATATATATATATATATATATATATATATATGAATAAATGCATTACAATCAGAGGTGTTGTATGTACATTGTGTCATTATCAACTATTGCTCATTCGTTCAGCGATGATTACAATTCCGTTTAGTAATCAATAAAGAGAAAAATGTTTCTGACAATTGTCTTTATTTCCAATTAAGTATAGACAATTCGAGCTGAACCGTTTCTCAAGAGAGATATGGAATTATTTCTACTTACTTATAACTTACCAGAAATAACCTATCTTCAGACTTACAAAGCCTTCACCACAACGTTGCGTGAAAGGTCAGTTTAAATGATTTGAACTTCAAAATATATTCAGCCATCAAATTGGTTTTATAAAAAAAAAATCATTCTATATATCATTGTACTTGTATAGTTACCATCAAGCGCTGGCGAAAGAATTTAAAAATAAGTAACTTTATTGAAAATGGATTACCAGAATTTAAGATTTATGATTTATATAAGTAATGGTATTATTTTTTGTAATATTATAATGAGATTTTTTCAATAAAATACTGAAAATATTTTCCAGCTTTCGGTTTTATACAAATATTAATTCTATAAATCACTTGATTTGTCATCAAGCACTTTTCAAAGAACTACAATCGAGACACACAAAGAATTTTTGAAAAAGTAATTTTATTGAAACATCATGCACATTTAAAATTTTGAAATTTGAATATTTCGAAGTGATTAAAATCAACGTTAATTAATTTAAAAATGTACAATAGATATAATACAAATTTAATTTTTTATTTTATAAAAAAAGTAATTGATTTTCATACAGGTTTACATTACAGAGAAAATGATGAATTACTTTAAAGAATACTTAAAGGAAGTTCAGCATGTAACGGTAATGATAATAAAAATACTCATCGAAAATTCTGATGTGAATATTGATGAATTAAAGGTTATTGACATTTAGTGATCAGTAATAAAATAAATAGCTGTGGATTTAGAAAAATGACGGTATTACGGAATATTCCTGCAAGCCTACACACTTGTCTAAAGAAAAATCTCAGCAAATAATACATTGTACATCTGGTAATTTATTATGTTTTATTGATGGGAAACATTTTCGGAAAAACCAGAGTAAACCAGCTGTATAAAAAAAAAAAAATAAAATAAAATCTACCAAAGAAAACATGAAAAAAATACAGTTGAAATGACGTGGTAAATATTAGACCAATAGGAAAAAAAATCTACCAACGATAAGAGGTGGTGATTATGAACAAAAGAGGTGTTAGAATCAACAAAAATAGTGGAACAAAAACTCATCCTATTCACCTTGATTATGTTGGAAAGCGAAATCAACATAATAGTTTTTTTTTAACGAATCGGTCATTTGAGAAACACCTCATATTCAAAAAAGTAAACTTACGGGAAATCAAAAAAAAAAATCAGCTGGTCCAAAATTTGTCATCATATATTTTTTGATTTTTTTTATATGTTTCTAAAGGGGTTTGGCAAGCTAATTCTGCCAAACTAAAATTTTATAATTTTTATTCTGATATTAAAAAAAATTATAAACGTTGTTGGAGAAGTGTTGTTTCTCCAATGACTGAAAAAACGATATGTTATCAGGTATGAAATAAAAGGTAAAACAATTCAAATTATTAATAAAAATCAGTATTTTATTTTTCAAATAATTTCTACACAATTTCCAAACATGCGTATTGGTTTGTATAGCCTTAACCAACAATTTAATATGTCTAACTTAATTTTGGCCAAAAATGGACATGAGGTGTTTCTCAAATGACTGATTCAAATACTATAAAGAAACATCAAAATACAAGTAATTTAGTAAAAAAATTAAATAAATAGAAATGAAAAAGGTTTTAACAATTTTGATTAAATCTCTAAAAACTATAAGATGAAACAATCTGACAAGATTTAAATATTGAATTTCCAAACTCGCTTCCTCGAATTAGCCTACCATTTTGTTAATTTTGAATTAGTTATTCCTTTCCCATTATATTAATAAAAAAAAGGTAAAAAAGGAAAAAAAACAAACATGAAAAATTTGCTAATTACTTCAGGAATAAAAAAAAAGAAGAAACATTTTCTCATGTTGAAAATAGATGAAGAGATTTAATCTAGATCAGACGGAAGAGAAAAATATAGGTTAGGTAATTAATAGGTTTAAATTAATATTTGCCGTCTATAATTTTGTCTAATTACGAATGATTTTAAGTTTGAAAACACATTCACGTTTATAATGGTAAGTAATGTAGATGTATATCATACCTTTAAAATACTATGTAGATATAAAAAAATGTGATACGTATAGCATATATCTTATAAAAGAGAATCTTTAACTGAGTATTAAAGATAAGTAATGATGTGCATAAATATATTATTTAATAAGGTTTGAGAAAAACGTCCACGGAATGTATTTTTAAAAATTTCAATTACGCTTACCAGAATAATTTCAGAAAAAAACACTTGTACTAATAACCTAAGGAGGTTATTCAGTACAACGTAAGAAGGGGATTAGTTCGAGATTACACTCAACCCCCAGATGAAGGGTACTCTTCTTACACATTATAGAGGCTGGATGAGCCCAAGGAGTGTCATCAGATCGCACAGATCGATTCACGGCTTCTAACGCATTATGGATCTAAGGATCTTGTTTCCATTAACTCGGCCAGTGATTTTACCTAGTAACAGTAACCCAGTGATTAATTGAAAGACATGGGTTAGAAAAACATATGTATTTATTCAATTGAAATGATAGATTGCAAAATTTCAAAAATAAGTAAAGAAATAAATATAAATGTCATTAGTTCAATTAGTTACCTCTGGCGGCCGAAATTCTACTAGGTCCTTCAGTATCCTCTCAAAAAGGTCGTCATTTCTGTACCTCTGCCTCCACATAAACTCACACAAATATGAGTCAATCATGGAGCGATGAGTGCCATTTTCTTTTTTATTTCTACTTTTGGCTTTGGCCCACATTGACTCAACTGTTTGAGTATGAACACCAGTAACTGGATCGACGAAATGTTTTGAATGATTCATAACAAAATTTCTATAATCCATTCCAACCAGTTTTTCGATTTCATTTTAGAACTTCCACTGATCCGACATTATAATGGACCCTGGTCTAATTGACGTTCTAATACACTCCCCCAGGGTTTGAGTTATTCTATCAGGTACTGTCTATAGAAAACATTCTTTCGTCTCACGACAGATCCCGCCAAAGACCCACGTCCAACGTTTTACTTGTGAAGAGAGAAACACGACTCGTCAATCTCAACTGTCATTCCTTCCTCTCCAATAACTGTTGGGGTTTTCAATAAACTGAATCCGCACACCTCCCTAAGATAATTTTTCCAATCAGCAATCGTACGGGAGCTCATGTCAAATTCGTTCAAGCAGAATTTAACCGTCGTATATTCCTTTGCCCATGAATGAATAAATAATACTACCTTATTTAACGGTAACTTGCAATGACTGTTTGCAATGCATTACTTTCGGCAAAATTCCTCTTTGTTCCAAAAATAACTTTGTCCCTTTCTCTTCATTGCATAATTCGTACAGTTTCAAAAGATTCAAACTGGTTGCTTCATTAAGCGTATTCATTCTCACAGTAGTATATTAAAATACCGTTAAACATGTGTTTCATTTGTGAATCCAGGGAAATAAAACTATATTGCAACCGTTAATTAATATCATAAATAGTAGGAAACAAGACCGGATTTAATAATAAGACTTAGTGAATCTGAAGACTCGATGCCGATACCACCAATCTCTGCTTACAAACATCCGTCCGCGGACACCCAATCAAACCCAAAACCGCCAGATCACTGGGGAATTAACGCAATCGTCCCACTTACATCTCTGGTCTACCTCACTGACGCTTCCCATTCGGTACATCGTCTATCAACTTTTTAGGAATTCCTTCGTCACTATAACTAGCAACTTTACAGGTCCATCTAAATCTTCGTGACGCCATCACTTGTACAATATTAACCGGATGCATGCTTCGCAATTCCGGTTTGTGTAATCTCCTAAATTCTCCTGTGGTCTCATCCTTTTTTGGACCGAACATTCTACGCAACACCTTGCTTTCGAGTACCTTAAGACGTTGTTCATTCTTCAGCGTTAGCGGCCGAGTTTAAAATGAATAATTTGTTTCCTTAATACTTCATGCCATTTTCATTTAAACTGATCAGTGTTGAACACGACAGCTTTTTAGACAACTGCGGGCTAGAAAATAATTTTCACCTCAGCACTCCAAAATGGCGGCGGAACAAGAGAAATTGCAGAGCCGATGATAGATAAGAGGAGACAGGGCTGCCAACATGGAAGATGGAAGAACGAAAATAAGAGGGAATGATGGAGCATTAGGTGGCCAGCTTGTTTGCCCACGACGCGGGAGATAAACTCTAATTACATACGTCGGCTACGTGAGCTCCGCTAATCGCTTCGTCCTCAGCCTCCCTTCCCTAGTAGCCGCTACCTCTTTAGGGGCTCTGTCCTCTACCTCGTGGAGGAATGTAGGCCTATCTGCAAGTAGGCGGGGATCTCGGGATTCTTTTACGAAAGAGGAATTCGAGGATTGCCGAGTGCGGATAGTGAAGAAAAAATAGGTGCTCAGGTGCATAAATGAGTTTCCATACCCATGAAATCACTTCTTCCTATTTTTTATTTTTTTTAGTGGCGCGACAGATGTTTAAAGCGATCCTTGCCCTGCTCAATCGCCAAGCTCTATCTGCTTCGGTCCTGTGCATGTGGGGAACTTATTCTCAGTGTCTTGAGATCTCCCAGGACGCTATCCTTCCACCTGCCTCTGGGTCTCCCTCTACGCCTCACTCCATCAGGGCAATTTTCATACACTCTTTTAACAGTTCATTCTTCTCTCATTCTCAGCCACTTCATCCTCTGTAACCTGACAAAAGAGGAGATCATCATGTCAATATAATGTTCATATAACTCTCTGTTTTTTCTTCTGCGCCATACACCGTTTTCCTGGACGATGCGTCTGAGGACACGCCTTTTTGAATCTATCCACCAGATGTGCATCCTTCTTATTCAGGGTCCCTGTCTCGCAAGCATATGGAACTCGATATAGATCCATATTTTTACATTTACATGATTGCAATTTGAATTCCACTGCCGTGTTTTGGGTATTATTTTACAATTACGAATTTTTTAAAATGGCTAAAGAAAGCTGATATATAATTTGAACATTATAATGGATTAGAAATAATGTTGATCCATTTGCTTTTTATTATTTTAATTAAACCTCACTATAATCATCTGGTTAAGGCGGATTGAATCAAAACCAACCAGTATTGGCCCAATCCTCAGTCGTGACTCCTCCATAACCGTACCACCTGCGAGCAGAAGTCATCCTTCCATTAGAAGAGACGCCAAGAGGAAACACATTTCTTCTTCCGCTTATGTAATTTACTAACTACTACTTATCTTGTCGGATCCTTCTCAAATGTCTAAAGATTTATTAAATGGGTAACCTTAATTGTTGTAACACTTGGCAGAGTATCTCCTTCCACAACCGTCGGTCGGTAGATATAGTATTTCTATGCCCAGTTTTTCGAAGTATAAACCAGTATTTGATGAACGTCCCTGCACAATCGTTGTCCTAGAAACTGCATAGTCTCTACCCCGTAGTGAACCAAGACCCTTCATCGTCCGTAAGGATTTGAACCAGAGAATTTCGGCACGGCAACTCAGTGCTCTCCTTTTTTATTCGATAGTATTTTATTAAAACAGTAAAATATCCAGTTAAGTGCTGATATTAATTTCCAATAAACCATGAAAACATTAGTTACTTACCTGACAGACAACTGAGGAAAACATATCACTGGTCAATCAAACCACAAAAACAACATAACTAATTATATTGAAAAAAAAGCGCACTAAGTGAACAATCGCATCGTCGAAAACTTGTGATCAACTTTCGCTTAAGATAAGTCAGAGCGGCGGATCGTCCCGATATTTTGCTGAGCAGATAGGCCAGACAGTTATGAACCAGGGAATACCGATTTTGATAGCATTTATTGAATTTCGGTATTTCAAGTTTTGGCCAGGTTAGGCTTTTCTCTACCCCTTCCACCATCTGGAGATCCCTCCATGATCAGCTTTGGGAGCCATTTTTTATCCATTCTGTGTGTAACAAGAATGAAATATAATATATATGTATCTCAAATACAAAATGTAATCAACAAGGTTTAGTAGCAAAATTAACAAATTATTACTTATATTATAAATAAAATGAATTATAATGGTAGAAAAACAAATACAGGAACCAGTTGGTGTAAATTTATGGGCAACTAAAAAAAATTTTTTTTTTTTTTTTAATTTAATTTATTGATATTTACAACTGTATAATAAAAAAAAATACATCCAGTAAATAGGCTATGTGATACAAAATGACATGAGTAATGGCAAGTTGAGAAACTACCCACTGGTAGTACTCAAATCACTAGTTCAACTAAGAAGGTCACGTGGCCATCTTCTTTTCAGACGCCTCGGGGGATTATCGGGAATCGAAGAGGAAGCTAGGTTTGAAACTAGAGGGTTTGAGTGGGAATGAAGTTTGTTATGAAAGGAAAGATACCGGGTTCGGGCCAAATCAGCAACAAATGGGACATTAAGGTCGTTATGGATGACGGTATTTTTAACAAAATAAGGAGCGTTGAGGATTTTACGAAGGATTTTGGACTGTAGGGATTGGATACGACAGGAATTCGATGGCTTAGTGGAGCCCCAAAGCTCTACTCCGTAAGTCCAAATAGGTCTTATGATGGTCATGTAGATGAGTCTTTTGTAGTTAATCGGGAGGTTAGAGCGTTTGTCTAGTAAGTGTTGAAGTAGCCTGAAACGTCGAGCAGTTTCTTGTCTTTTCAGTCTAGTATGAGGATTCCAGGTTAATCGTTTGTCGAGGTGCAACCCTAAATATCGGATCTGTTCTACCTGCACCAGTGGGGTATTATTAAAGGATACTGAAGGGCAGGAAGTCATTGGTTTACGACGTAAGGTAAAAGTGATTTGATGGGATTTTTGAGAATTTATTTTAATTCTCCAGTTTTGACACCATTCTTCAAGATCAGTGATATGGGATTGGAGCCTTTGGGATACAATAACTGGATTGGTGTTGACTGATAATACACATGTATCATCAGCATACGTGGTAAGGATAGTATTAGGATGAGTTGGGATGTCAGCTGTATAAACTGTATAAAGGATTGGGCCAAGGATACTACCTTGAGGAAACTAAAAAAAAAATAAACACTAAGCATGATGAGATTTTTGTATTTTTGTTTATTAAATTTAACTTTTCGGTTATAGAATAAAATACGGTAATTTTTAATTTATTTCGATATTTCAATTTCAATATTTGTTATATATTTAAATTATTCGTCTTGCGAAAGGCATTATGATTGATAGATACGTAATTGAATTGTTAATAATTTATTTTACGTGTTGATTTACAATATATTTTTTTCGGAATATAGAAAAAAAATAGTATTTATCAATAAAAATAGGGGGTTACGTTAAATATTCTGTTTTATAAATTCAAATATATAAACACAACTATCTGAAAAAGATACTGAGCACTGAGTTTGACTATTATTCTGTTCACTAATAAATTTACACACTAAATTACATTTATTTTATCTTTATTGATGCTTTTAGAGGGAATCTTAAAAAGCCGTAAATATATTGTAAAACGCCTGTGGTAGTATCACTTTTAGAAGCTTATCACTTGTTGGTAAGGTGTTGAAGAACTATGTGGCTTTGTGCACTTGTGTTGAAGGAATAAAACAAATAAGACTGAGAGAAGAAATTGTTTATTTAGAAAAAATTATGTATGTGAAAATTAGTAATTATTCTTAAAAAATATTCTACTTTCAAAAATTCAATAAACGAAATATAGAATAACTTGAATATTGGCCTTACATGTATGAGGAAGAATGTTGTCCGGGTGGAGATCACATCAATTTTCTTAAGTAAGGAGAACTGTTTATTTTAAAGCCAACGTTTCGACCTAAATCGCCGGTCTTCTCCAGTGCTAAATATACACGATACCTATAAATTAAAATATTAAATAGTAAAAGGATAAGAATATATATAGGCATCTACAAGGGTGATAAAAAAAATAAAAATAAAAATGGGGAACAGTTTTGGTAGATATAAAGACAGAGGGAAAAGTTATAAAGAATAACGTGACATGAAGGCATTATTTAAGAAAAATTATAGAAAACTTACAAGAGAAGGAATTGAATTATATAATAACAAAGAGTTCCTAGTTAAAAAAAACAGAAAAAATATAGATAATACATCACTAAGATATAATGAATACGACCTACTAAGAGAGGGTTCAGTACGTGGTAGAGACTGTACTTTTTGTTGAGATTGTTGATTAGTCCGAGAAGACCTTCAAGCGCCTGGGTTTTCCCTTTATGTAGGCTGGGTGAGCCCAAAGAGCGTCTCCAGATTCTGTAGGATCCATACACACCAGTTAACGGATTAAATTAAATTATCTGCCATAGCCGGATTTGAACCCGGGATCGGTAACTCAGCGCTATTCCACTAAACCGTTCCGCTCCGGATAAATTTATTACAATTAATTCACTGTGATTTTCTAATTATAGTATTATCAGGTAACAAATTTTCTGTTTAAAATACCTGGATATTTATTTATATTCTAATAATTTTCAAAATACAGGTTACTTTTGAATACAGATTACTTTTGAGAGTTATGGTCCCAAATCGGATAATAATGAATTATGATTAAGTTGGTTCGGGAAATATTAATATTATAAAAATTTGTTCGAAAAACTATCGAATTCAAAGAGTAAGGTAGAACATTAAATTATTCTTATTTCTCTAAATTACCGTCGCCTGTTCGTATCTTTCGAATACTCAGGACCATTCCTAAAATTAAAAAAATAAATCAGACCCTAAGAAATGAGGTTGCAAGATGCACCGTTCAATTAAACGTTTCTTTGTCGCTGACATTAAACTATCGTATGTCCTATGTTGGTTACCAGTTGTCCCACTTCGTTGCAGATATTTTTATACTTCAAGATTTAAAAAAAATTAAAATAGTCATATTATGTGGTTCATATAGTTTCTAAAATACTTAAATAAGAAAAGAACATTGATAATTTAATACCAAGTTTAGACAAATCTCATAATTTATCATAGCATATCCTCAATGATTTTATTTATAGCATAATCACTGAATATAGTGCTATAAATCGACTCTAAAGAGTTAAAATATTTTTTTTTCAAAGATTATTACGTAAAATTTTTTAATCAGTTGCGTAAAAACCTTTATCTTGAGTTATCGAAGGTTAAAAAAAACAAAAAAAACAAACTGATAATGGAAAAGAACAAATATAAATCGCTTATTTAAGTACGGATTTAAGTTATAAAATCGCATCTTCTAAAATCGTCTGCTATAATAACCGATTTGAGAAACGTTAAATATTATTTACTTCACAGGCTTAATCGATGTTTCAATTTCATTATGTAATAGCGTTTTGTGTCATTAACTATATGGAAAACATAATGGTCAAATTCACTAATCGATAAAATTTATAAATAAACTAGTCGATTTGTTTTACTATTTAGCAGTTAACCAGGGAACTTGATTTTCAAATTCCATTAGAGTGAAAAACGCCAAACGTCCTACAAAAATGTATGTAATTGTGAGAAAAAATCATCTATAAATTCTGCTTGTCGCTAACATCATATTTCCTTACTACTAAAACTGTAGAAAATTTACTATTTCGAGATACAATAATTATATTGTTTAAAATAACGTACGTGTTATATTGTATATTATTGTATAACTACAACATGTTGGGAATTGAGCAGTATCTAATAGCCAACATATTTATTCCTATTTGAGGCTGAGTTTGAATATCGGTTGTTTAACAAGTTTTATTTATTTATTTTTAAATCTGTACCTCTAGGACCCATTGGGGATATTGGATTCAGTACATGGTAAAGACTACTGTTTCTTGGACAACAGTTATTCAAGGAGGTGACTCTTGCCGAAATTTCGCTTAACCGCAAAATTTTAACCTAAATTAAGGGTACCCAATTTATAGAAGATGAATGGGTGAACCCCAGAAAGGTCTGCAGAACCCATAGGTTCTAATATGGCTGTTAATAACTAATTATCTGTGGAATCCCTGAATCGAACCTGGGATCATCAGCACAGATGAACTTGACAAAATATTGAGGTTCCTTTTATTTTATTTTAATAATGCTTAATAAACATTGGGATGATTCCAGCATGGTCTTCTTTATACATATATTGAACTGAAATAATTTTATTTCTATTTTTTTAATTTATTTTCTCCTTTTGATGGTGATTATTTTTAAAAATATTAATTTTGAATTTGGTTTGTCTTGGCCGGGATTCGAACCCGGGTCTTCTTCACATCTAGTGCAGTGTTCTGACCACTGAGCTACCAGGGGTCGTATTCAAGCCAGACAAATCCATTCTCTTCACCGATCCTATATCCCCGTGTTCTCTCTCGCAATTTTCGCTATGTATACACGGGGAAGAATGTTCATTGAGCATTACTTTAATTGGGGTCTTATTGACATACGTCAATTTTATATTTATAATTTATTTTTATTTAGTGTTCTTTTGATGGTGATTTTTTTTTAAATATTTTTATTTCTACTTTTTTATTGATCATTCAAAATATCTATTTATAACTATGAAAAAAAATAAAAATGAAAAACTATAATATGTAAATATTGACATAACTAGTAAAATAAAAATATAAGCAGAAAATAAATTTCAAAACTAAAGCTAACCCACAACGAAATATCAATTGACTCAGTCGTTTATGTTTCCATTTCATAGCGTTCCTTTATTTATTGTATTTGTTAGTATTTACTTTTTTACTGAATAGTTTACTGTATTCCAAGTTCAGGCGGGAACTATGGAAAGTATAAACAATCGCAAAAAAGACAAACACATAGTCATCGTTCAAAAACAAGCAAGAGACACATATTCCGTGAGACTGTAAAAAGAATTGTAATTACATTTTTTATTTATTTATGGCGTTGGTATGAAAAGAAAGAATGGAATTTACTGTAAATTTAACACTTAAAAGAAAGAATATAACATCATAACATTAAATAAAAAATTACAGATAACCATGAAAATAAATTTTAGCGTGAGAAGACATAAATAGAAGTGAGTCAATTAAGTAAACATTCAAGTAATAAGAAATAAAAAAATGAAACATTATAAAAGATAAGAATTCTAGAATTTTCTGGAAAAGATTCCTATATTAATCCTTACATAAACTTTTCTCTGATTCAGATAGAAAAAAATTAGAATAAAAATACCACTCAAATAAACATTTATGAACGAAAGTGTTTTATGCCAAAAATATGATTAAATGTATTTAAATATTATTCTCTAATTGACCTGACCCAGAGTTGAGCTAATTAACACGCAAATCAGAAGTGTGCAAGATCAGTTGAAAATTTAAAAATAATCTCGTTTAATTTTAATTATATTTCTATTACCAGTATTAAATATAAACAATCGCAAAAAAGACAATTACATAGTTATCGTTCAAAAACAACGATTGGTCAAAGAGACCAATATTCCATTCACTACAGTAGTGTTCATTCAACTGTCAAACAAAGGCTTGCTCTAGTAAAAATTACAACTAAATTGCATTTCACTTTGCAACTGTATTAATAATAATTATCAAAATAAAAAAGATTGATTTTTATATTTTGCTTCTTTTATTTTTAATATCAACAATAATTATTTTTAGTTTTAGTTTTTTTTTATTATTTTCAATTGCCTAGCTATAAACATCTTTTATTTTAGGAAACAATGAGATATTGTTATTAGAATAATCACTAAAATGGTACCGAAGCATTTGTTCAATTCATTTACTTGTTATCGAAGGGAGTTGGGTATACAAAATAAATTGACCAACAAGCCTCTAGGCAACATCCAGAATTATAATCTGCCAGCTTTTCTGAGTTCAAAACGAATGCGGTCCTCACGTTTTGAATACTCAATTCCTTGAAGCTCCTGGTCTAGAAGGGAATGTACTGTTTCTTGGATAACGGTTGTGCAGGGAGGTGATTTGTCCTAGATCAACCGCCATACTATTTCCTCATTGAAGTGTAACCGGTTTATAGAGATTAGATGAGCTCCAGGAGGGTATGCAGATACCACAGGGTTCCTTGGAAGAGTTGGATGTTTCTTTAGACTTGACAGAATAAATCTGTAGGAGTGGTTCGATGTCGGAAGCTTCTGAGGGAATTGGAACTTCAATGGTATTTGATCAACATTGATTCTCTGACGAATTAAAATTCCTCAGAAGTTTCATGTTGAATTTATTTATTTTCTACAAAGTTCTTGGTTACATCTATAGGTAAAAAAAAAATTATCTGATCAACATTTCTAAATAAATTAATGAAGTTCTCGATTTGGAAAATGAAGCAGGAAAATATAACTGTAATAATGATGGAGTCTGGTTACCATTGGTGTGGAATGTACAAGATCTTGAAGTTCCTCCACTGGACATTCCCCCTTAGAGCAAGTCTCCATAAATATGTATGGAAGATAAGCAAGAGTCCTTTAGGGGAAGATGCATGGCATGCACCGCGCCCTACACCAGGAATACATTTCTAGGTGTTATATTGTAGGAATAATAGCTTTAGAATTTTAAAAAGACATTATTTATTTACATGCTAAAGAATTTTTACAGTGAATAATGATAAACAAATAAATTTAAAGATTAATTGTCAATTGAGTACTAAGGCACCTCAGACTGGGTAACACAATCTCTTTTACCATGGTTCGGGAAAAAACAATTCTTTCTTATAAATATATTGTTCTGATACACTATCACTCTTCCGATACTGATTGTGATACTTATTCCGCAGGTTTCGGTGGTAGGGGTAATTAAAGACCAAGTGACTTAACGTTACGTAATTTTAAGTAATATCTGTATGAGAGATGTTCCCCACCATACATCCCAATAAATAAGTAAAACTATAAGAAAAAAACAACAACCAGTCAATATGTACTTAAATTGGTATTAAAATCTGGTATAAATTCATGTTCCTTTACCCCTAACGGAGGTTATTTTAGCCTTCTCATACAATAATTTGGGATATGGAAATATATTATTGTGAGCATTATATCCCAGTAATATAATATGAGAGCGGAGTGGCTCAGTGGTAGCGCGCTGTGCTTCAGTACCAACGGTTCTAGGTTCAAATCATCTTAAATTAGTCATTACTGGCTATATTACTCATTCCTAAATAAGATGTCGCTTTATTTTAATGAGTTATATTTTCAAGATATTTTTGTTCACAACATTCCATTTTATATACTACAAAGCGTATTAAAACGTATTGGTGAAATTACGCAACATGACGTCATTTGACGGGACTACCCAAACCTCCAGCTTTGGTATTAGGCATCCTGCAGAATAAGTACCTAACTGTTAATGACATAAAAAATCGTGGAATACCCATGCTAAATGCAACGGAACTCCAATAGCGCGTACTTTCATCTGCTCCAAGCTATATGCTATGTCGTCCGTTCTTGGAAGGGAACAATAAGCACCATCTGTCGGAATCGGCATTAAGATCACTTGGAACAGAGGAAGAGAGAGTCCTCGAGGCGAATTGAATGGGAAGATCTATTTATACATTGGGCCCGTGGGAGGTTGTTGACACGACATTGTCCTCCGAAGCGAACACTATCTGATGGTGGTGCACATCCCACTTGTTTGCAGCGCTATCTGTCAGGAGGGCTCACCATTCACTTCTTGATATCGGCTCAGTACGAGGGATCACTGCCTGCAATTCATTACCGGCAGATCCCCTTGGTTAGATATACTTCGATATTGTCTTGTATTGCATACCGAAGGATCAGCAAAGCCACTAATCGATTTAAATAAGAAACGGTCATAACTTAACTATTACCTACTATTACCTGAATGTTATGACGTCACTTCATTACTCTAAAATTTGAGCATTTTACAGTTTGTTAAGGGATTGGGTTAGGAAGTGGTGTAGCTCAATATGAAGGGCGATGAATTCCTGTATTTAAGATCACTAGTCCTAATCCGGCTATGACAGACCAATTCAAGAAACTATTTAGTCTCTGCCATATACTGAACAGAAGACCTTTCATTGGTTGTAGTGGTACAAATTTTCTTGTATAAGGTCCTAAGTGTATGAAGGTCATTTATCAAACTACCTGACTATTAATCTAGATCTTTTACCAACGTATTTATTTGTAACTATTAAGTTGAATGCTTAAAATCTTAGTGGCTCAGTGGTAGAGCACTGAGTTGCCATGCCGGAAATCCTGGTTCAAATCCCGCTGCAGACAGTTACTTTTATTAAGTCTATTTGCAGCGGGAGATGAATCATATGGGATCTAGGACCCTCCTGGGTCTAACCCAGCCTCTATAAAATAAAAAATAGGGTACCCAAAATAAGGGGGAAAAATCTGGCGGTTGACCGTGACCTAGGACAAGTCACCTCCTTGCAGAAGGTGAGAATAGAGACTGCGTTGTCTATGAACAATACAGTCTCAACCATGTAGTGAACCCCAGACCCGTTTACGGGTTGTAGTGGTAGAGTTTTTGTTTTTTTTAATCTTAGATCCCTATTTTCTGCAGAACACCAGGGGCTTACCCAAATTAAGCCAGTACAAACCCTTGATTAAGGGAAAAACCTAGTTTGACAGTAATCACCTTTGACAACATTTGGCTTAGAAATACTCCAGTCTGTACGGTTGATGGGTTGTAATGGTACAAGTATTTTTTTTGTTCGCAAGACCCCTTGCGAGATGTGCTTAATATTGTATACTGAAGATAAATAAAGTCTTTTTTTTAAAGGATTAAGTCTAAATTTGTAAAATCTTGTCTACCACATTGAGATACCCAAGAATATTTGTAATCTCCTAGAAATGTCTTAATAATAGTTTTTGTTTAGTTTTTATTTTTATTTTGACCAAATTTCGAGACTATATTTTTCTCACAATCATGCCATAACATTAGAAAAATAGGCTTTTAGAGATATATTATTAAATAACACACTAGTCTAAATTTAAAGTTGACTATTGTATCATCTTCAATTTGCAAGTACCATTGTATCAATACATGCAAGTATTGATCATATTAATTATTTATGATAATTTACCTAAAATATTGCCTATTTTGTGGACATGGTGCTCATTACTTCCGGGGGACAGAAACCATTGTAGTGATTCTAGCTGGTTTTGTTTTCTAATAACTTAAAGTGGATGGAAGGAGTCTTATCACCATTCGAAAAGCAGACCCCCTTATCATCCAGATAAGGGTGCATTCCTACCAAGACAGATGTAGTCTTCAGTAAACAGACCAATGCAGGTGAGCTTATACGACGTGAGATAAATTTCTCCCTTATAAATATTTTATAAGAGAAAATTTTTAGATTTATAAACATATACGTTTAAAAAAATTAACAAAATGTCCGACGATGGCTAGAAAATCAAAGATTTGTCACTTTCTGTTTGATAACAATAAACTGTTGGAAAATCGCTAATTCTTTAATTCCTATTCAGGATAATGAGACAAACTTAAGATATTATTATCATCGGTCCCTGAGGAACGTGCCAAGTTTCAATTTGAATCGATGTTTTAGTTTGACCGAAAATCTAGTTGAAAAGTAACAAAGTTAAAAAATATAAAATATTAATATTATAGGCCGGCGGGCAGGTGTTTGGTCGCGATAAACTGAAGAGAGCTGCACTTTTGATATGTTGTAAGGGCATGTCTGAGTAGTGTAAATCCAAATTTGCATCCGAAAAAACGGATGGGAAACCTTTTGGTGCCCGAAAAACCTCGACATTTTCGGAGTTACTTCAGTTGTTTGCCTTTATCTACTAATCACTGAATTTTAGAAAAAGAAAACGTAAGTGACCATTGAATCCAATCGCAGCTCTGTAGGTATAATAGATGCTGAGTTACCTTTAAAAATTGGTATTTTTTTCCAAAAAATCCAAATCTTAAGTTTAAGGTTTATCTTAATGAGTGATTCTACGATGAAAGGTAAGTGAAATGGAGTTGTAGTAAATTTAAAAAGCTTAATTTTAAGCACTTATCGAGGTAGGGGTTATACTTCTCTTGTTAATTAAAAAAATAGGAAAATCAAGGAAAGTTGAAAAAAGAAAATGACCTTGTACGCCACGAATCGAACTAAAACAGCTTGTTTATTGCACAGTATAAATATTTACTTGTAAATTAATAATAGTAGGCACTACTATGCAGGGGGGGGGGGCACTCAGTCTCCCCGAGATTTTTCGGCCACCAAAAGTTTTCCCATCCGTTTTTTCGGTTGCAAACTTGGATATAACTACTCAGACATGACCATACCTATCAACATATCAAAAATACAACTCTGTTCGATTTTTTGCGACCTAAACCGATTTTGTGGTACCTGGCCGCTGGCCTATTATTCAGGGCAGGAAGAGTATTTATTTATCTCAGCACACTTCCCTTGCCTTACGGGAACACGGTTTTTTGGCTAAATTAAAATATTATAATTAATCTGTACACGTTAATTTTCCGAATATGTTTACATAGATCTTTTCTAAATAGAACAAAATTCACCTTTCTTTATTGAGATTTATACCTCTTACCTTTGAATTATCATGTTATTTAAAATAAGTAATTAAATTCACGATAGTTCACTTATGATTGATTCCAAACAAACTATTGGATTCAAAAATAATTTACAAGAAACTAGTTATTAAGTGATATATGAGTTAACAACAAAATTGTAGTTCTTATAATTAATTCTGTTTATGGAACAATTCAAGTTAATTAAGTTAAATGAAACTTCTAACGATAGGTTTATTAATTTCTTTAAATAATTGTTATTTTTCTTGTCATCTACGTTTCACAAATCACAGGTATTATTGCTTCCAGTTTCCAATATGTATTAATTATATTGCTAATAACCGATTTGTTAATTTTTTGAACCTAGAAATAAAACATGCAAAGGTGTACCTTCAATCCATGCTTCCAACTCAATACCTCAGGGGAGGTGTTAATAAAGAGAAACACAATAAGTGCCTAATGACACACATATAGTTCCTCAAATAAATACTTATTAATATTAATCCTAATTTGTTGATGTTATTACTGATTCGTTTGATGTCTGGACATCGCTGAGCTGCCGACTTTAGCCCTGAAATATTTAAAAAAAAAGAAGAAAAAAAACCTGCACCACAACAACCCGCCTGAGTGTAGTACATGATAGAGACTCTATTTTTTAATGGACAACAGTTGTGTAGGGAGGTGATTTGTCTTTGATCTCGCTCAACCGCCAGATTATCCATCTCGAGCCGATAACAGATTAAATATAAGTCTGTAATCGAGCTGGATTCGAACCCGGGACCTTCGGCATGGCAACTCAGCGCTCAAGGATGAGACCATTAGCGAGTTTAGGAAATTGTACAAAGCGGAATTGCATAGCATGCGTCCGGTGAACACAATAATTACATACTTAATAAAGTAATCCGGTAAACATAATAAGTGAGATCATAGCGTCGCGAAGGTTGAGATGGGTTTGTGAAGTTGTTGCTCTTAGAAACTAACGAATTTCTTAAGATGAGGTTTACGTTCAGAGTGATCTAATGGTTTGGATCTAGGTAGTCTTTTCGGGTTTTCTTATTATTATTGTTTATTAGAGAACAACAACAACTTTATTTGCAATTTTACATATACAAGCACCATAAGTGTGAATACTTGTTCCGGACTTCCTTTGCATGTTTAAGGAACGGTGATTTTAATTAATTAAAGTTATCTTATATAAATAAGTTTTATAATAGCAGGGAAAATGTAGATTGTTTATTTACTTTGGACTTCTTGCCTTATACCGGATAAATAGACCAACCCTGACCTAGGTCAATGGTACATTTTCTTATAATTTGAAATATTAAAAAAAATTCTGAAGATGCTGGCAGTTGCCATGATAACCGCTTTATCCTCTTCTTGAAGTCCCCAACTTATTTCAATCACTTTCGTAGCTTTAATTGTTCCTTCACCAATCAAACCATTGGTGGAAAGTATTATCGGCAGTACTTTTATTTACACCAGTCGGTAGAGGTGCCTTAATTCCTCGCATAACTGTTAGTACTTTCAAATTTTTTTGACTCAGCGTTCTAGTAACATTATCATTAGCAGGAACGTCAACTTCAACAATGATGACTTTCATTATTTTTTGTCTGTGAGTTGTATGTCTCGTCTACGGCAGTCTCCATGGCTTGATCCCAGTACAGTTTAAAGTCCGCTTTTACTAATATTTCTTTTGACTGGTATCTGTAATTGTTATTATTATAGACTGCAGTATGCATCTCAGCCTAATTAGGTTTAAGAGTAAGATAGATCAGCTAAATAAGAATAATGGATTAACGACAGAAAAATCATTAGTTTCATGATAATCTTAAATTTTTAGGCGAAATTATAAGGGTTCAGCATAACACGTCAATACACTAGATACAAACAACACACACCAAAATTCTAAGAGAAATTGTTAATGCTCCTTTGTTTTTTTCTAATCATATCATACACAACGACAAGAACATTCCCACTGAAAAATCATATATTCAAAGCAAATACACAACATAACACTAAATCAATAACACAAAATCTACTAGTTCTTTCTCATTCCTGTTCCCTGTTACCCTTATAACAGTAACCAGTAAACTAAAAGTATAAAAATAGTAGCCTTTTTAGTATAAATTTAAAAAGACAAAGGCCTAGAGACCTGCTCAATAACTATTTATCATTTCAAAACTTCACATTCCTGCAAATCAAGGAGAGAAACCAAACACTGAGATCAAGTTTGCTGGATGCGAAATTGGTATTTATCTCAAATAAAATGATAATAATAAGTTTTAGATAAAAATAATTATTAATAGATGAAAGTTTTGATTTAAAAACTTAGTCCCTCGGACGCAGATATAGCAGGGACAATCCCCAAAGCAGGTAAGGCCCCATGTTAAAAGCAGACATTCTGTTATCCGTTGTTTTTTTTTCAGAGCGACCTCTTGGACAGACAGACTTATTGTTAGGAGCAGGATGCCTGATCTGTTCCACGGCCCAAAGCATTAACCGCATCTTTACTAAAGGAAAACGCATCAGGAATCGTCTATGATATAATCTCAGGATTGTTTTTGAAAGTTTATTTTATACATCTTATATAATATTAAAAAACTTTATATATCGATGGTTAACTTCAAAAAAGGCCATTGCAAAAGCGCCGATACCAACCAGATTTTTTTATCGTGATTTCCAAACCAAAAATATTTGGCAAGTTGTCCAATAATAGTTCCAATCAGTCCTAGGAGGGGCTTAATACATAATATCTGTCTAATTATGTCATATAACATTTATTTTTTAAATGATAATAATGCGAAAATGAAAACATGCAGTGGAATTTTTTAATCTTAAAATAATGCCTGATTATTTTGTTTTAGTGGCTCCTGAAATTATTAACTTTATGTTTAAACTATCATCAGAACAATTTTTTTATTCTCAAATATCCAAAATAAATTTAGCCATAAAATAACAATTTGAAGATCTGTATATCGAATTCAATTTATCCGATTTCAATGTTCTTGAGGAGTTCACAATGCTCTAATTGGAAAGAGAGAGAATTATCCTTTTCATTCATATAAGAAATTATTGTAATGTATAATATCTTATTTGCTGATAACAATAGTTATAAAAACTAACTAATTTTTACACTATTATTAGTTTATAGTATTATAGCAATATATTTTATTAATTAATTCTAATAAGCTTAGAAACCATGTGTCGAACCTTAAACTTTTACTGATCCTTACAATTGTGCTCAACCTGTCAAAGAGTTTCAGAATCTTGCAAAGTATCTTCGGAATTAAAAAGTTATTTTAGATTCTTATAGACAATTTACCACCTTATTATACAAAACAAAGCTTGTTTGTTTGTTCAATTTAACGTCACTTTATGCTGCTATGGCTAATCGGACGACACTACAGTAGGAGCTCTAAATATTACCTATCCAGGTTTAGTTAGGATAGGGATTTTTGACATCGAAAAGATTCGGGACACCCGTTTAACGTCCCTTCTGAAGGACGGCATAACCAACGATTTTTTACTCCCTTTCAAGAATCCTAGGGCCACACGCCGGGCTACGAACCCGCGATCATACGCTTAGAGATTGTTATGCTAACCACTAGACCACAGGTTCCCCCAAACCCCATAAAAAAAGTTTCCGACGTTTTATAAAAAATTAAATAGTTTTATTAGTTTTTTTATGCGGATAGTATAAGTATGGATTTTGATCTATACTTATACTATCCGTTTAAAAAATGAATGGGAATGAAATAACAATATAGCATACTCGATATTCCAAAAAAAAATGTACAGGATAAAAACTACATTAAAAATAAAATATTCAATAAAAAAATGTGTACAAAGAAATGTGCAAAATTGTGTAGAAAAAACTAAAATAGAATTTGATTGGAGAATAATGCCAAGAACACGTTTCATGAACGATAGAAAAATATAAACAACTATGGGAGTTCGTGAGTGGAGAAAGTGATTGTAAGTATTTTACAGTTGGAACATAATATAATATATATTATAGGGAGCGGAGTGGCTCAGTGGTTGAGCACTGAGTTGCCATGCCGGAAATCCTGGTTCAAATCCCGCTGCAGGCAATACTTTTATTTAGTCTATTTGAAACCGGAGAGGGATCATGTAGGATCTAGGGCCCTCCTGGGTCTCACCCAGCCTCTAACAGTGGGTACCCAAAATAAGGGTGGAAAATCTGGTAATTGAGCGTGATCTAGAACAAAGTACCTCCCTGCACAACCGTTGTCCATGAAACAGTACATCATTCTCTACCATGTACTGGACCCCAGACCCTTCACGGTTTGTAGTGGTACACGTACAGGATAATATATATTATAATATATATATATATATATATATATATATATATATATATATATATATATATATATATATATATATAGCTATTATATTATGTTATAGTATGTATTATAAGAATTAAAAGTCCTAAGCGATTCGGCCAAACAAATGATGATTGAATAATTACAAATAAAAACAATGTCATCAACTGATAAAACAGACCACAAATCGATCGCTCGATAACTTTAAGATATGACGTCCCAACACGGAAATACACCTCGTGAAGTTTAAAACACTGTGGGGAAATCACACAGGGGTCGTAGTAAAAGAATTATATCACGTGGTGACGTTTGTTTCTGATAACATATTACATCAGTGTTTAAGTAGTCCAGCGGGAGAGTTCGCAGCTATGATTCATTCGAACAAGGAATTCCGAGTTCTTCCCGGGGATTTTACGATCGCGTAGCACTGCAACGTATTTTCCTTAGAGGAAAACTGAACAATAATTGTAAAAAAAAAAAATATTATTTCAGGTTTGTTTTATAAATAAATAGGGAACGGAGTGACTCAGTGGTAGAGCTCTGAGTTGCAATGCCGAGGGCCCTGGGTTCAAATCCCGTTAATGGGAAGGCTTTCATTTAATCTGTTAGCAGCCGGAGATGGGCTCTGCGTCCCTCCTGGGGCTCATCTAGCTTCTATAAACTGGGTACCCAAAATACAGCGTGATCTGGGACAAATCACCTCCTACGCAACCGTTGCCCAAGAAACATTACAGACTCAACCACGTACTGAACCCAAGATCTTTCATGGATCGTAGACTCCTTTCTATAAGGGGGTAAAAATCCTTGGTTATGCCATCCTTCGGAAGGGACGTAAAATGGGAAGCCTGTAACGTATCCGGTAGTTGTTAAAGATCCATATCCTATTTATTTCTGGATTAGCAAAATTTAAGGCTCCCACTGTAGCATCGTCCGAATAGCCATTAGAGCATGAAGTGACGTTAAAAGAATAAACAGATTTTAACTTGTATTTCTGGTTCTCGGAGACGCGGCAAATCTTAAAATATTTATAGAATATTCATAATATTATATGCATTCGGTAGACCAATGATTAAAACACTGTGCTTCCTTCCTTTTCTTCTGTATGTGTGAGTAACCGCAATTTGAGGAAAAGGCTAGTGGTTGAAGCTATAATTTCAGATATTCCTTAATTTATAATTTCAGATGTTCCTTAAACAATTCTGAAACATATTATTATCCATACACCCCAAGGCCTTCGTGGATTTAGTGGTACTGGTTTATGAATATATAAACCGCTGCTGGCGGACTTTCTGTTAGCAGCTGGCGGATTCAATCTGTTAGCAGCCAGAGATGGATCCTTTCAGATCTAGGGCCCTCCTGGGGCACACCCAGCCTCTATAAAGGGAAAAAATCTGGCTGTTGAGCGCGATCAAAGACAAATCACCTCCCTATACAATCGCGCAACAAACCGTACAGTCTCTACCCCGTGCTTAATCCAAGACTATGGGATATACACGTGATCCATCGAATATTTTTATTTCATAAATACATTTTATTTATTGCATAAATCATATAGCAATAATATTAGTTTCCAATAAAGTTCATGATTGATTTTGTTTACGAAATAAGCGAAAACTAAACGCTTCAAATGTCGATTCTGAAACTCCCTTCCAGCAACAGAAGAGAAAGCTTAGTGTAACGCAAGACTGATAACAACAGATTCGTTTCGGAACAGAATTATATCAGCCACTATCCTTTTGTTTAATAATATTAATTTAAAAATTAGCTCTTCCGGATGTAATAATAATTAATGCAATAACAGTATCAATATGATAGTGTTTAAAAAAAATAATAGCAAAAGGATATTTCCAGAATAACTCGTTATATAATTAGTCTATATTTATAATAATAAATCATTGAGCATCCTAAGAATTCCTATTCTAATTAATTAAATCTGAACACTGTTTTTTTATTAATTTCATATTAGATGTGATTTATTATGAGAATTTCAAATACTAATTAAAATTTTAATAAATAATAATGTTTATAGCATCTCATTTCAGTTGAATGATTTTATATTTCAGTTTTATTGCAAGTTAAATTAACAGACAATTATATTGTCGTTGAAGATGTTTTAAAGTATTAATTTAATGGCATATTCTTAGTAATAAAAATTTTATTATATTGAAAACTTTGATTTATTCAGAGGAATGTTTGATATCCTCGTTCTGATACAAAACAAACAGATAAAGTCAACAAGTTTTGTTATTCGAGGCTCTTGGTTTTCCAATATCCCAACTAAACAAACAGCTCTTTAACAGTTCAAAAAAAAAAAAAACTGTAGAGGTTGGTTCTTAAAAATTATGATGAAATATTTGAAATTTTTGTTGATTATCCCGTAATAATCAATTTGTTAGATTCTGATTGCTTTCGTTGTAATCAAAGTTTAAAAATAAATAACCTTGTAACGATTCACCATCTAGTTTAAAATTGCTCAACAACATTCTTACCGCTTGAAACTTATAAATCATTGTTATTTCTTAAAGAACACTAAGGTTTAATAACAAAAAATACATAAAAAATACAATATTTATTATATATAAATTATATCAGAATATATAAACAATATTTACAATGCAATACATATACATTTTTGGAATAATACTTCATATAAAATAATAAAAACGC
The DNA here is from genome assembly GCA_964056705.1 of Troilus luridus. NCBI lineage: Eukaryota > Metazoa > Arthropoda > Insecta > Hemiptera > Pentatomidae > Troilus > Troilus luridus. The sequence goes on from OZ057415.1 coordinate 66,880,105, forward strand.
ATCCAGGATCACTACTCAAGCTAAATTCGATTTTATTTTCAACTGACTTATAAATACTATCAAATCACAAAATTTTAAAGGACGCTATTTAAACGCCTTTTCAGTCGACGGTAAACTTCAAATTCACTTCACAAAATAAACGAAGATCAGCAATACGACTCGGATGCGAGATTGGACGCATCTGACCCTTTGATAGAAAGCAAGGGCTTGTTCAGGGTCTGGCTGAGATCGGTGACGACCCTCCGGAACATCCTCGGGTCCATGTTCTTACCGATGTAGTAGAGGAAGAGCCAATCGGAGAAAGTGAGCTTGGTGGATATCATCTCGATTTCGGTTGACTTGAGCGCCGGCCCCGGGCTAACCTCCGACCAGACCCACCTGTTGAAGGTCCCGTTCGTCGAGTGCAGGCAGAAACTGAGTAGCCGCCACAGCAAGCCCAGGATGGTGAAGAAGAGGAGGATGAGGAACCAGAACCAGAGGAGGATGTACACCTTCTCATTTATAATGTTCAAAGACATCACACAGAGGGTGTCGTGTTCCTGGATCGAACCGGACGCACCGTACTTACGGAAAGTACATTTGGTCATTTTGGGAAACACAATTTCCAACACTTCCTGGTCATCTTTCAGCCACCTCAGCCCTAAATCCAAGAAATTTCCCTGCAAGAAACTGTCGACTATCATTATCTGGAAGAATATGTTGAGAACATTCAAGAGCTCGCACAATATGTAATTCTTGGCCCAGTCCCTGTTCACTTTGAGCCTGGCCCAAGAGATGTAGATCTCTTTCATGAGCTTCTCCCGGTTCTTTCTCGTCTCGTGAGAGTCTATCTTGTAGCCGTTGATGACGGTATCAGTCTCCGCGGTGTAGATGGACGTCTTGACTTGTTTGACGATGGCCCTGACCCTCCCTTTCTCCAAGTTCTTCCATATATAGTGCGGGAGGTAGAAGAGTATAGCTTGGCCGAAGAGTACGAAAGGCACCCACTGATAGTACGTGTAGTGTGTCAGCTTGTCACCGGGATTATGCAGACCAACACCGGTATACGCGATGTGGACGCCGGGACGGTAGCTGTCATTGTGGTAACGATTCACCGTGTATGTGGACGAGAAGAAGCAGAAGGTGTTGATGACATCTTTGATGCTCTTGTCACCGATGCACTGGATGTGCTCGTTGATGAACTGTCTGGAAGAGACGAGGACGGAACAAGCGACGAGTAGCACGAAGGTAAAGCGGTAGTGGAGCTTGAAAACCAAATTGTCGATAGAGATCTCGCTCAGACGGAGTTTGACGTTCTTAGTGAAGGCTCCGAAGACGAACATGGTAGCGGGCGGCGAAGAGGGCAGCGACTGCTGAGGTTGATGGAGCGGATCGGCCCGTTGGGGGCTTCCTTGATAAGAAAATAAAGATGGCGGCTCGATAAGAAGCGAGAGAGGAGCTGATAACGGCAGGTGAAGAAGACGGTTGCACAAATAGTGTTGCTGATCACGAAGCGACTCCCTTCCCTAGCTAGCCCCACCACGACTACCCGCGCACTGTCATTACGTCTACCCAGAACTGCTTACTTATAACATTCTACTTTTCCTCTTACATCTTCCTTATCAACACCACAAAATAATATTTTTACTCTTAAACGAGGAAAAAATGATGTATGAAGGAAGTTCGAACAAGTTTATCAGTTGCACATAGAAATGAAAAAAAAAACAATCTAAAAATGATAAACTATATGTAATGGGTGTATAGTTTTAATATAATGAATAACACATATATATATATATATATATATATATATATATATATATATATATAGATATGAAAAAAAATCAGAGCATTTATCAGTTGCTCATTGTACAATTATCTTGTTTGCTGTAGTATATTATTGTATTTAAAACGAATAATTTATTATAAATAGTCATGGAGTATAAAGATCTAATATTGTGAATAAACGAACTTAAATAAGTTAATAGACTGAATAATTTATAATTCGTACTAATTATTTTATTAACTATAAATGTAAGTATAGAAATCAAATCATATATCGGTTGCTTCTTAAAATAAAAAAATAATTTAAACAATTTTAGGAAACGGCTATGTGTTTAACATACGGATATTTGAGGTGCCTAAACTGAAAAAAATCCCATTTTCAGATTTTTTTTTTTAAATAATTTTATTTTTAATTTTAAACAAATAATTTAATGTAATTCGTCATGGGGTATGAAGATTTAAAACAATGAATAAACGGACAAAAAGAAGTCATTAGACTGACTCATTTATAATTATTTATTAATTTTGATATGATTAAAGTAGTATAATTATTTGAATGAGGACTTAATAATTCATACTAATGATATTATTAAGTATAAATAATGGTTTATTATACATAAATATAAATATTGACATATTATATATAAATATAGGAATCTACTTGACTTTAAATAAAATAACTCTTACACTCAGTTTTTGAGATTCAGCAGTATACTCGTTACTCTATCTTTTGATGTAAATTAGTTTTACAAGACAACAATTATGACTCGAAACGTGACCAAGAGATATAACAATTATAAAAATTATATAAAATACATATACATTTTTGGCCAGTTAAATTCTCTGAAACAGAATTTTAAGATATAAGTATTTAGTTGAAAAGAACAACCATGTAACAGTAGATAATACAGTACACGGTAAATAATGAACCAGTAGCAACAAAGTAAATAATAAAAGAATATTATTCTTTAATAAAAAATTGAAGAGGCTAAACAAGATTACAAATTTCAATGATATGACAAACAATTTACAAGTGTCAAGGTAAAGAAAGTTTAAAACAATATTCCGCATGAAATAAAAATGAATTATACACAGAAAAGAATTTTTAGCTATATATATTTTTATATATTTTTTTTTTACAATTCATTCATTTAAATTTTTTTTTAAAGTTAAAGTTCTCCGGAAGGTATTAACATTTCTTCTAAAACACAAGCGTCAATCGTCCACATGTTCACTGGTTCATGAAGCATCTCTATATGAGATGCTAAAAACACGAAAGGAAAAAAAACAGCATTTATGAAAACCAAAAATAAATTAATGGAAACATTTGTTAAATTTGGGGAAATTCATGTTAAATAGAAAACATTTTTTTGAGGCAATAAAAACACTAAGCATTTCTTAAGGAATTACATATATACAAAATAAAAACGTGTATAAGAAATTCAATCAAATTCTAATATAAAAAAAATTCATTCTTCCAATCAAGCGATGTTTTAATACTTCAATGTTCAATGTTGGTTTTAAATAGTTATTTTTCCTTACTCTTTTACGAACGAAGATGTTTAAATCACGAAGGAAGAAGCAAAATGTTGAAATCATCTAACGTAAAAGGTAATATCCCAATATTATTTTAATATTTTATTATTCAAACGTGATTTACATTTTTTAAAGATTATAAAAAATCAAATGAGCACGAGTCACTCAGTGTAGTAATGTATGAAATAATTAGTGAAGACGTTATTAATCTTGAGGGAATTGTAAAGAGAAGTAAAGAATAAAAATATTAAATTCAAACTGTTGTTCAGTTCCAACTTTCAGAGTCAATCCAACAAGTGTACTAAATATACTCACTCTAGGTCCCAGTCCATGGGTTAATGGATTGTGTGCAAAAAACTGTAAAATTTGTTGGCCGAATTTCTACACCTCTTATTTCAATAACTAATGACTAATAAATTCGTTATTTATCTGTTAGTAAAAAATGTCCTTTATTTATGAAAGTTAAAAATATATTTAATGTTTTTCTGGGTCTTTAAATTGATTTTTTTATTAATTTATCAGACGATATGAAACCAAGAACTTAAACGCTGGTTTGTCGTTGTTTGTGAACGTTATATTGAATCTGCTGCTTAAAATTGAATGAAGTTGAAAAAGTACTCTGTAGGTCTATATCAGAAGTATTGTGATGTGGATCCAGTTATAAAATTGACGGTACCAAACTGTTTTTTTTTTTTATGATTGAACCCAAATCCGAATATGATTTTAAAAACCTTTTCCTAATTCAAATTATTGTCGGATCCAGTTTTATTTTTTTCCTTTGAAATTAATATTTAAAAAAAAATTATAAATAATGTGTAATCTAATATATAAAATAATGTATTCAGGGTATTATAACGAAATTTATAATGTATATTAAAAAATTATATGGTATTTTTAGGACCACCAGTCAGGAATGGCAGAAGAAAAGGGAATCTACGGAGTCGAAAATATTGTATAGACAACTTAATACCAAAAAGAGGAGGTTGCCCCGGCACTTTCAAACCAAAAACTGTCACCTCCTTCATTCCAATATTTTATCGCCATTCTTATAGTTATATATATATATATTTTTTGAAGACTATGATCATTACCTATCAACAATAATTATAATAGGACTAACCCCCAACTTATCGAAGGGAGTTGAAGACCAACGAAGCTACCATTAAGTTGGTATTTCAGTTTTTTGAAAGCACTTCATCAATTTTTTTAATTATAGCTTGTCTTATTGTACAATGTTTCAATAATAAGAAATTGAAATTCAATATATATCTAAGGTCTAAGGTGGAGAGAATTTTGTGCACTATTCAGAAGATCCTTTGTTTTTGAATTTTTTTAAAAATAATTTACTTAATGAAATTTACAGCTGTATTATACTAATACAAATTATTTTTAAAAATTAAAAACATTTTGATAAAAAAATTTTTATCCGAAACTTTTATTTCCTCTTTTTGAAAAATATTTAATATAAAATTTCGGTCTGAAAATTTTATTATAATTAAGTTAAATTATAATTCCCTCCTTGGTACCCTTCAATTAAATCTGGAATATGTTTCTTATACGATCTAAATTGTTTCCCTTTATATAGGTTGGGGAAAAAGAAATCTATTATTTTTTCGATGGCTCTAGTGATCGATATCTTGTAAAGTATCGACCAAACAGCTGCAAGTTTATGCTCGTTGTCAAGGTGACATTTCAAAAAATTAAACTCTTTGGCTCATTTTTGTTCGTTCCATTCAGTTGTGAGTTACAGGGTGTTAACAATGGAAGTCAACAAAGAGAAAATTCGGTACATTTTACAATTTTTCTTTGGTACAGGCGAAAATGCAAGCCAGGCTGAAATTGTGAATGGTGTTGAAGATGATGAAATTGTGATGTTAAAGAACCACATCGCACAGGCAGGCCTATCATCGAAAATGTCGATAAAATCACAGAAATAATCGAAGTTGACCGGCATGTTAGTGATCTTCCAGGAGCTAAAGATCGACCATAAAACAGTTTTAAACCATTTGCGCAAAGCTGGATTCAAAAAGAAGCTCGATGTTTGGGTGCCACACCAATTAACACCATAAAACATGATGGATCGAATTTCAATCTGCGAGGCCTTGGCCAAACGGAATGAAATTGACTTATTTCTTAAAGGGATGGTGACTGAGGATGAAAAATGGGTCACAAAGAACAATATTGTGCGACAAAGATCGTGGTCAAAGCGTGGTGAAGCAGCTAAAACGTTGGCCAAACCAGGACTAACGGCTAGGAACGTTCTACTGTGTATTTGGTGGGACTTGAAAGGAATCATTTATTATGAGTTGCTTCCGTATAGCCAAACTCTAAATTCAGATCTCTACTGCCAACAACTGGACCATTTGAAGTTAGCGATTGAGCAGAAAATGCCAGAAGTGGCCAAAAGAAGAGGTGTTGTGTTCCATCAGGACACCGCAATGCCACACAGGTCTGGAGTGACTCGACAGAAACTCCGGGAGCTTGGTTGGGAAATTTTAATGCATCCACCATACAGTCCGGACCTGGCACCAAGCGATTACCGCCTTTTTTGCAAAACTTCCTGAGTGATAAGAAATTCGGATCAAAAGAAGATTGTGAAAATGGAATACTAGAGTTTTTCGCCAATGAGGACCAAGAACTTTGAGGAAAAAAACATAATATCTATCTGATGTAATTTCATTTCTGGAAAGGAAAGATACAACGCAGTTGACCTAAATTCCTTGTGACAATCGACATGACGCATTTATAATTCTATGTAATATTATTTTTAGAAATGATTATATATAGTTAATAGTAATTTATATATTAATGTGAATTATGAATAATCCGCAATTATAAATAATTATATCTTCTTATCTTATCTCACTAAGAACTGTTAACACTTATTGTTTATGTACATTTATATTAATATAAATCATTTTATTTATTTAATTTTTTTGCAGTTTTGTGAAATCTGTGTTACTCAGAACAAGAGATATTTTGAAGTTGTATTGAAATTCTCTCGGACTTTTATTTTTACAATAAAAAATAGTAGCAATACGCATTAAAAAACTAAAAAAGTTTGATTATAGAATAGAAAAAAAGTATTAGTTAGAACCGATTCACCCATAATTGTGTGGTGGATTTCACAGACCACACATCGCTCCTTCTAAAGAATGACATAACTTAAGATGGACTAAATTGGTCAGGGGGCGGAGTGAAGGATAGCACAAAATAAGCTAAACTTATTTTTTAATTGTGCCAACGTTTCGGCCTAAGATGTAGGCCATCTTCGGGACAAATAGTGGGTGTTGCGGCTTGTCAACACAACTAACACAGTTGTTAGTTGACGCAGGGACAATTCAAAAATAAGTTCAGCTTATTTTGTGTCATCTTTGACTGCATCCCCAACCAATGCAATTCATCATTAGAATTATCCAGTCATCTAATTTCCACTCAAACATAATTTAAGAATCGGCATTTTTGGGTAAAGCCTTCAGTAGCAAGTCTATTGGTTGAAGCGTTTTAAATTCAGGAACGACATATCTGATATTCCATTTCCAAAATATTTGTTTTAAATAAGTCATATTTTGAGTTGTACTCATTTTTGAACTATAGGAAAATGAAATAAGTTAAAATGTAAAAACAATTTAAAGCTTATAAGAATTTTCTGATGGTGAATAAAAAAAAAATTTCAATATCATCATAATAATTGGAAAGCTTTTCTTTAATCATACAAACATTTTTATTTTTTTAACTCATGGAATTGTAAATGCCTTTATTGAAAAATTAGGGTACTTGAGTTATGGCGTTGTTCTTTTGAAGGAGCGACATATGTTCATATATATAGAACGGAACATGTGTGGCTACTGCATTCCGCAATTAATATATGACATTCGAACTCAATATGGCCTTAGTTTCGCAGCAAGAACTTTCGCTAATCTACTCAGGAAGGACGAAAAACGCCTGAGAGCAAGGCTAGGGTCAAGGAATTCAATTTGTTTGAAGAAGCGATATGTATATCGAGGTCTGTGGCTATTGTATCTGTTGTTATTAAGAGTTCGTTCTTAGGAAGGTCAGCACTTTTGGTTTTCATAGTGTCCACAATAACATTGTTGCTAAAACGATACTGCAAACTATTATCGGGCAAAGTATAGAAGACAGTCCAGGAGATTTGTATTGAAGATATCTGGGGCATCAGTGACCAAAATTAACTTCCTAATTTTCTTTAATTTAGGAATCTTTGACATCAAAATAAAAATATTTAAAAATTAAAGCAATGATTAAAAAATTATAATAAATTATAAATAATGTAATGACGTATGTCAAAAACATCCTAAAATTAAAAGTAATGCTCAATGAACATTCTTCCTCGTATATACATCCCAAAATTGTGAGAACACGGGGGATATGGGATCGGTGAAGAGAACAGATTTGTCCTAGGTAGGAAGCGACACATTTATGGAAATTATATGAAATGGTAAAATAAATTCATCCAACGTATAATAAGAGAAAAAAAAACTGGAAATTGTCTTTCATGCTCGAAACGCGTTAAAAAATTAATCGCGTTAAAATGTGGTAACTTTGTTTTTACGGTTTATCAAAGATGGTTAGCATTGAGTTAGTCTCGCAAGTGTCCAATTGAGCAGTAAGCACAGTAGGTTTGGGTTTCTAGAAACTATATCAGATCCTTTTCAATAGGTGGAGACTTAATTATCCGAACTAATCGTCGGGTGTGGTTCGCATAATCAAATCAAAGCTTTGAGTAATTGAAATTCGATAATAAAAAAGGAAGTGTCTAACAATCATTATGGGTGGGTATATGTATATAAAAATGTTCTTGCGTCGTACAGGTGTAATCAGTCGTGTAACAGTTCATCGTTTTCTGATTGTCTGTCTCATCAAACTAAAACTGATGTTTATAATTTATTTTATTTTATTTTTTTATTAGTTGTTATGATTTTTAAATATTTTTATTTTGAAGAGAAAAGATTTGTCCAGGGCCAGGATTCGACCGAGGTACGAGCCAGGATAGCTCAAGTGGCAGAGCACCACGATGGATACTAGGGAGTCCCGGGTTCGATTCCCGGCATAAAACTATTTATAAATTATAACAATTAATAAAAAAATTAAATAAAATAAAATATAAAAAATATAATGACGTAAGTCAACAGGATCTTAATTAAAGTAATGAAATCAATGAAAATTATTCCCGCTGTATACATCGCAAATTGCGAGAACACGGGGATCGGTGAAGAGAATGAATTTGTCTGACCGAGGTACGAGCCAGGGTAGCTCAAGTGGCAGAGCATCACGACGGATAAACAGGGAGACCCGGGTTCGATTCCCGACCTTGGACAAATCTTTTCTCTTCAAAGTAAAAATATTTAAAAACTAATATGCTCTATTGCTAAAAAAACATAAATAGGTAAACAGGTCTGGTGTTTCATTAAAACTGCACAATAAAATCTAATTTTATAGCAAATACTTTTCAACCTCCTATTCTTGGAAAGATAATGTCGAACCTTCCTTGTAACTTTTTCGCAAAGCCAGCCTCGAGATATGACGCTCTATTGCACATTGATACCATTCCTGGATTCTTTTTCCGTTACAAGAGATCTCCTCACTCCTCACTGTTAGACAGTAAAGTTTGTTCTTTAGTAGGATATGTTAATTACATGCTTCATTGAATAAATTATCCCTGCATCCCGGGTGAATAAGTGTTCAAGTCGAATTTTGTCCAGAGGGATACATGATCGTGTCATTCCCGTAACTTTTGGCTTGAAATGGAGATGTAATGTAAGGAATAACTCCAATTCCAGTCAATGCCTGACTTAGCCCCTCATCCACTACGAAAATGACACGATTCCGCTTCTTAAGATATAAGAAACCCATTTTAGATAAAATTCGACTTATCCACTTATTCAGCGGTGCTATAAAAATAACCTATAGTTCAAAACGTTTTATTTACCGCTATTTATTTCCCTAACAGCCACCTTCTTCTTTAGGTTCCCTCTTCAGCGCCTTCTCAGCATAGAGGAGCATCCAGCCATTCCTATTTCTAGTTAGGTTCCTGCCCTGTCAGTGGTCCTTCCCTTGGAAGGGGAAGACAAAGCTAACTTGGAGGTGGTTAGGGGTGGTTACGGCATTGTATGAGACTGTTTGGTATTGATGATCGCCGTTTACTAACCCCCTTAAAACGTACAATCTCATATAAGACAATTTCTTCTTAACAAGACCGAGAAGTATTGAAGGATCGGATTCACCTTCTAATTGGCACTAGCAGCCTCCCCTCAGAGTGCACTAATAGAATTTCAAATCAGGTCTCTCAATGCTACGATGGGTTGGTGCACTTTGAATGCAGCCTATAAACTTTTTTATGGGTTTTGAACCGGAGAAATAAAACAAAACTCTATCCTTTCGGACTCGGCCTATTAGTTGGTAATAAACTCAGTGACGAGAGGGTCTATTACAACTTAAGGAAAAATATTGCACAAAAGAAAAAAATAAATAAATGAAACTATGCTATAGCATAGTTCAATACATTTTTTTTTATTCAAATACTTATTTAATTATATGAGCTGATATTTTTGAAAGTGGTAAAGGTCCATTTTTTCATATTAATAGGATCTATGACCCTCCTGGGCCCCACCAGCCTCTATAAAATATTATAAAAGTAGGGTACCCAAAATAAGGTGGAAAAATCTGGCGGTTGAACGTGACCTAGGACAAGTCACCTCCATGCAGAACCGTTGTCCATGAAACAGTAGAGTCTTAGTATGATATTTAGTATTCATGGGTTGCATTCTATTTTAGAGCGATTTAAACTGCAACACTCTTTGCAGTGGGAAATAGCCTCTTTCTCCTCCTGTTATCAATGGCTTGTATTTCACACTCTACTTTGTTATCAACTGTAACCACACATCCCTAATTCTTTAAGTAGGTGAGAAACTGTGAATGAAACCCACTATTCCATTCACTACATTCTCCAATCCTGAATTTTTCACGTACACATCTTATCATCGTTTACCTTAAGACAAAGTTTAGCAGCTTGGATTGCAGTAATGACACCATAGCATACCAAATATGTTGGGAAATGCGATTGTAAATAGTTCCCCAGGAGTTCTCTTGAAAGTTTTAATAGCTTCTTCCAGTTCTATAAATAAGGAAATTCGTCGAAACCGGCAAATCGAAAAATCCATTTTTGAAAAATAAGGCTGTAAACGAAATTAAATTAGAGTATCTAGAAAGCATCGATTCTTTGATAACAGAATCTTAGCTATGTAGCCCTATTATATCTAAAAAACAACAGACAAAGGACAAATAAACTTAGGATTGTAAGGATATCGTAACGTACAGTGACGTGGCAATAGACTTGAAAACAATATCACAAGTTGATTTAAATACTCAACAACAAAAAATCAATATTAGCAGACATATCGACAAGAGATTTTTCTTTATTAGTTTTCACATACTCTCATGGTTTAATCTTATCTTTGTTCTTCGAGTAGTTTTAGAGATTATTAATTTCCAATGAAATGATTAAGTTATCAGAGATGGACAAACCGGTTTCTGATATAAAAAATAATTCATGTTTTTTAATATGGTTTTCAAGTATAGTACTAATAATAAGATATTTTTGATTTTAGGACACCCCCTTTAGGAATAGCAATGCAGAAACCGAATTATGAGGTCAAGTGCCTAAGAGAAAAATATGAAAAATAATTGAATAAACGTGTATTAATTTTATATGTAATTTAATTTAATGATTTTAATATGATTAAATGAAATATCTATGTTAATCAATTAATTAAGTTAAAAGAATTTAAAACATTATTATTTAATTATAGTTCAAAAAATAAAAATGAAACTAGTTAACAAATACTCGTAAAGAAGGAAATGAGGGAGCGGAGTGGCTGAGTGGTTGAGCACTGAGTTGCCATACCGGAAATCCTGGTTCAAATCCCGCTGCGGGCTATGACTTTCATTAACTCTGCAGCCGGAGATGGATCATATAGGATCTAGGATCCTCCTGGGGCTCACCCAGCCTCTATAAAATATTATAAAAATAGAGTACCCATAATAAGGGGGGGGGAAACCTGGCGGTTGAGCGTGACCTAGGACAAGTCACCTCCTTGCAGAACCGTTGTCCATGAAACAGTACAGTCTCAATACTGTACTGAACCCCCAGAGTCGTTCACGTGTCGTAGTCGTAAAGGACAAGTAAAGAAGGAAAACATAATAAATATTTCTATATTGTCGATACAAATGCAAAGTATCGAATATGAAAGTCACCATTTTTCAGAAGAGTGAAAAAACTGTTTGACGTTGCAGAACTGGGCTCATTCAAAATCTGCGCTTATCGCCAAACGTATTTTATCGATCTTTTTTTTTTTTGCAAAATATACCGAACTCCCCAGCTCATTCTGCAAGTAGCCATCCATATAATTGTCCCTTAGATCAAGCCTGGTATGCTTTAGTTATTAAGTAAATAAATCCGTTAATAACTATTGTTAAATCGATAAAACTTTTTTTTTTTTTATTATTTATTTATTGATATTTACAACTACATTACAGTAGTATAACAAGTAAACTCGTTAAAACTAAATATGTGAGGATAGGCAGAATTAAAAAAAAATTCTAAAACCCTTCTTTCATGCACCTAATTACATCATTTTGAAAATTGTGAACTTAAAACTAGATATGGAGAAATCCAGAAAAATTTAAAAAATTTTGGAATTATATGGTATGAACTTTTAGTACAGGGCACACTTGTGATTAAATGTTTTGACGTGGCTGAACAATTCTAGTTCAAAGAAAGCTTACATTCACGCTTATACAGGTATGTTAAAAAGAGATTTTTTATTGCAAAAGTGGTGATGGTTCGGATTTGGGTTTGTTTTGGTAATATCGATTATCCGTGTCACACTCGAAAACATTAGTTCGATTAATCGACGCTCTACTGTATTGTATTTATTATATGCATATCGAATATTTAAACGTAGTAATAAATGGAGCCGGTGATCGTTATTTATTTGTTAATAAATACAAGGGTGCTCCATTAGCTACGGTGATTTCTTTCTGCCCAGGTTCAAGTCACGCTCTGCAATAATCGATTATCCATCCTCGAACAGGAAGGCTCGTGGAACACGGTTGTGCCTCTCAGCCTCTCCCGCGACCATTTCCAAACAGTTCCATTGTGTCTGGTGCATGCCATCGTTAGAGCATGATGTGGCAGGCTGTTATTTATGTTAGGGTAGGATGTGAAAAATGAAAGGTACGCTCGCCTAAATAATATATGATGAAATTGCTAATTTTATGCATGGATGGTTAATTGATTTCTTTAATCAAAGCATGTACTGCATATCTTCAAGAAAATCATATGTTATCTACATCATAAAATGTTTAGTAAATATCTTTACTTTCTTTTATTATAAGAGTAATAGATAATTGTTTTTATGAAGTTTCTTTGGTACATGGTAGAAATTGAACAGTTTTTAAGACAACGGTCGTGCAGGGAAATACAACTTCATTACACCGTCTACAGATGGTCTGCAGCTTTCCACAGGACCGATCCGTGGCTGTTTACAGACTAAATTATTAATCAGCACACCTTGATAATAAACCGGGTCCGAAAGTAAAGCAACCACATCACCCTACCCACCGATGTATCACGCTATCCCAGTAGAAGACAAAACAATTATAATTTTTTTTAAAACCGTATGTTCCTTGAAGTGATAATAAACCGACTGACAGAACCATGACTGAAAATATGTTTTTTTAATAAAGGGGGATCTGCAGTTTCCAACTTGTCTTTACTGTTAGAATGGTTCTAAAGGTATTTCAGTTCTACAAGTCGATAATTATTCCGCAGGTTGTCGCTTCGAGTTGAGCATAAGTTTTAACTTTCATGTTTTCAAACATTAAGGTATCGTAAGGTTTAGTATCGTTAGGAGAACGTATTTAAGGGGCATGTTTATACTTCGGTAACCATTTCATCGAAAAATGAACGTTTCAACAAACATATATCATATACAGTCAGTTACATTTTTCACTGATCAGCCACTTCTATTGCCCCTGAAGATGACCAACAAAGTAGGTCGAAACGTCGGCACAAATAAAAAATAGTTTTCAATTATTTGTCTGTATATTTTTACTGCACCCCCCAACAATTTCCATCCTCCGGTATATCATATATCATTCAAAATGTCGGTTGAAACTTTTATTTCTTAACGAAATGATTACCGAAATCTACTCATTACGCATAATTACAACCTCTTTTCCATACTCATGATAACTTGTATTTTTCGAAAATATTAAAAGAGAAACGAATGAAAAATTTAAACTTGTTGTGACCAAAAAGCGACAACCTCCGGAACAGATACCTTCAATTCTTTTAAAGTTATTATATATTCAAACATTGTTCCCGATATTAATAAAGTAACAACTACTCATAAGCCCCTTGGGAGAATCTAAGATCAATACGTCCCAATATTTCACAATAAATTTCTTTTTAAAGTATTTTATTTATATGTTTATATAAACCCGTGAGTTTTTTTAGATCATACAACCCCCATATATGGCTGTCAATATATTAACCCCGAAATGCTACACTTATTTTTACTAACGGTTCTGCTACACTGGGTCTTTTTATTTGGGCTACGTGTGTACCCCAAATAAAAAGACATTAGAGCATTTATTTCAAAGTAATATAAAACACTCTTAAGCCATGCATTAAAAAAATACCTAATGAGAATAAACTAATTACTGAATACATGAAGCACACACTTTATCTTGATTTTCCAAACAAAAAAATTTTTTACAATGAGCACATTTAACCCTAGATTTTCGGTCTCGAGACCAAGGACAGAAATTACATCGTCCTGATGTGGATTCTAGACTTCCTCTGGCTTCTTCTACCACTGGCAGATCTGAAATACGGGTGATGGTTTGATGAAGTTCTCGTCTTAAAATTGGGTTTTCCAAACGTCTTGACATCTGAGGTCTAATCAGATCTAGGGCCAATTTTTTTAGGAAAGATCTTCGGTTTGTGAATATTTCTTTGTCAGCTGCAGCACACCATCTTAACAGTTACATAGAATAGTATCCTGTAAGGTCATTTTTTGAGATGTAACTGTATTACAACAAAAAAATTCAATTTACTGAAAATCGCTGCAACACATTCTAAATATCCACCTCATTAATTGAAAAAAATAAGTAATTCCATGTTTATAAAAAAATATATTTATAATTTCCTTGTTTAAAATAAGTATTAATAAATTTAACGTTGTAAAAACCCAAATAAAGAACCATAGTGTAGTAAAATTTTACACCGATTGTGCTACACTGGGGTACACCTGTACTCCAAAGGTTAAATATCTTGGTAAAAAACAATAATATCAACGCTTGGAATGCCTCACCCATACTGTCTTGTCAAGAGATGAATCTACTTTGAATCACAGTACTGTAGGAAAATCTTTCGAACAGAGCAAACTTAATAGAGGCAATGGGGTACAGGTGTAAACCAAGTAGCATACCAGGGTTAAATATTTTATCTGTCATTGGCGGATTCGTATCGCGGACCTTCAGCACAGTGACTCAGCGCTCTATACACGGATCATCTACTATCTTCTGAATTGATAGTAGATGATCCGTGTATAGAGCGCTGTTTCATGGACTTCACGACAAAACCAGTAGCTTATAAAACCTTTATCTGAAACATAACGCTTTTTAATGTTCATTTCGTATTTATTAAATAACATATCGTAATTCTGTGTTATCTCGAGTTAATTATATTATATCACACTCAGTTGTGAGCTATGGGTCCCCGGTAGCAAAATGGTGGGGGAACTTGCACGACAACTTCCCCCCTCCTCTCTCTATCTATCTCTCTCTTTGAGTTCCTTCTACTTAATGTTTTACCTTATTTCTCTCTTCGTCTTTTCTTCGAAGCATCTTTCTATGTCAACTTGAGACCAGGATATCTAGAATTATTCACATAATATTCAATAAAAATAAATTTGATTTAATTTTTAATGTCGATTTGAGTTGAGTAACAA
The DNA here is from genome assembly GCA_964056705.1 of Troilus luridus. Lineage (NCBI taxonomy): Eukaryota > Metazoa > Arthropoda > Insecta > Hemiptera > Pentatomidae > Troilus > Troilus luridus. The sequence goes on from OZ057415.1 coordinate 66,895,443, forward strand.
GTTTCAACTGTTAATTCGTTTCATTTTTAACATTTTCCAAAAATACAAGTTATCTTGAGCTTCTATAACTATGGAAAATATAATTACGGGAAATGCGTATATTTCGGTAATCATTTCATCTTGGAATAAAAGTTTGAAATAACATTTCGAAGTATAGATGGCATAAGTTTCTTGAAACGTTCATCTCTAGATGAAATGATTAGCGAAGTATAGACAATGTCCATAATTACATCCTATATTCAATACTTAAGCCCACGATAGCTTGAAGTTTTGTTAAATATCAAATGTGAAACGAATGAAAAATTAAGACTCAACGCGAAGCTACAACTTGTGGAATAAAGACCAAAATAAATAAAAAATGATATTAAATAGATTTATCAAAATTTACAACTGAATTGTAACAATACAAGAAAATATAACAAGTGGGGAAACTACCCACTAGTAGTACACAAATAATAAATTCAACTTTGGTCACGACGCCATCTTATTTTCGAACGCCTGGAAGGATTATTGGAATTCGAAGATGTAGCTTAACTCAAGATGCTTTAATTCATTAGGCAACTAGGAATTAAGTTTGTCATGAAAATATAGACATCCGATCCCTGCCAAATCAGCAAGATATTGTGGTCATTACGGATGATTTCATTCATAACAAAGTAAAAATCATTGAAGATTTTACGAAACTTTTTGGATTGTGAGAGCTAGATATTTAAGGAATTCAATTGCTGAATTAAGCCCCATAGGTCTACTCTAAATAGGTGTTATAATAGGCTATATATAATATGAGTCTTTAATGAATAATTGGGAGTTTAGTTAGATTAGTTGGGGTTAGGTTAGTTAGATTAGTGGTTTTAGTCTGGTAAGTATTGAAGTACTCTGAAACGGCGACCAGTTTCTTGTCATTCCAGTCTAGTATGAGGATTCTTGCATGAAGTCAAATGGTCAAGATCCTAAGCACTATATGAATCAGTGACTATTATAAAAGAATATAAGTCGTTGGGTTACGATTAAAGGTAAAAGTAAAAAAAAAATTAATAGATCATAGTTCGATATAGTTTTCTATTATTTGGTTTCGTTTAAGGTGAATTCGACTGCTGAGGCTATAAGCGACGAACCAGTATAGATTTTAATTATTCGTAGGCATTATGTGGTAATTTCGACATACATAATTCAAATCGGCTACGCATCCATCGTATCTGTCAACAGGTTGTCTAGTCCCTTGTGCTAAGGTGTCGAAATATAGTTAATGCCTGCCGATATATTTTTCAATTAATTTGTTTGTTTATTAATAAGTTACTTATTTAAAAATAAAAAATGCAATATAAACGATGTGAAATATTTAGATAAGATGTGGTCCGGGAGGAGGTAAAATACATAATTCCCCAGTCATTGATAAATTATTTATACAAAACATACGTTTCGACCCACATTGCTGGTATTCTTCAGGAGACCAAGATATAAATACATTTAAACCTGAAATACTTGGAATAAAATATAATTCATAAAAATGAAACTATTGAAATAAACAAGATACAAATGTAGAAACGGTTGAAATCAGAAAATTAAATACAAATATTTTTATAAATTTCCAACTAAAACAATGGAATATAGGTTACTAACGATAATATTGAAAAACTATGTATAATTAATTATAAGTAATCATAAGAATATTAAGTAATAAATCATGTAATATTTATGTGAACAATCTAATTAAAAGTCGTTGTATTTCATCATGACATAGTGTTATTATTGTGTATTCACCCACCTTATAGAGGCTTACTATCTCCGAATATAGCAAGGACAAGTCACTATAAAACAGAATAAACAATTTATCTGGAATAGCAACTACAGATCAGTAGCCCTGAACTCTACGCCTTGTTACACGGCTTCCTCACATAATAAATAATATTAACATTATTATTTTTTTTCAAATAATTACCCACAATAAGTTAACGATTGGAGCTGCATTGGTAACAATTAGAACGCATAATGGTGTAGACTAATAAATATGTATCATTATTGTTTTCAAATTTAATTTTATAATTAAATTTTACTCAAATAATTAAAGGCCCAATCCTTTATAAAGTTTAAACAGCTGATATCCCAACTCATCCTATTACCATCCTAACCACGTATGCTGATGATACACGCATATTATCAGTCAACACCAATCCAGTTATTGCATCCCAAAGCCTCCAATCCCAGATCTTGAAGAATGGTGTCCAAACTGGAGAATTAAAATAAACTCTCAAAAGTCGCATCAAATCACATTTACCTTACTTCGTAAACCAATGACTTCCTGCCCTTCAGTATCCTTTAATAATACCCCACTTATGCCTGTAGAATAGTTACGATACTTAGGGTTGCATCTTGACAAACGATTAACCTGGAACCCTCATACTAGACTGAAAAGACAAGAAACCGCTCGACGTTTCAGGCTACTTTAACACTTACTAGACAAACGCTCTAAACTCCCAATTAATTAAAAATGACTCATCTACATGACCATCATACGACCTATTTGGACCTACGGAGTAGAGCTTTGGGGCTCCACTAAGCCATCGAATTCCTCTCGTATCCAATCCCTACAATCCAAAATCCTTCGTAAAATCCTCAATGCTCTTTATTTTTTTAAGAATAAAGTCATCCATAATGACCTTAATGTCCCATTTGTGGCTGATTTTGTCCGAAACCGCTATCTATCCTTTCATAACAAACTTTATGACATTCCTACTCGAACCCTCTAGTTTTTAACCCAGCTTCTTCTTCAATTACCGATAATCCTCCGAGGGGTCTGAAAAGAAAAAGAATATGGCCCCGTGACATTCATAGTTGAACTTGTGATTTGAGTACTACCAGTGGGTAGTTTCTCTACTTGTCATTTTCACATGTCATTATGTATCGCTTAGCCTATTTACTTGATGTATTATTGCAATGCAGTTGTATACATCAATAAAAAAAAAATAAAATAAAATAAAATAATTCAATTGATAAATCATAATGTTTATAAAATTAAGCACATTTTATAAAAACTTTACCTTGTACAAACCAGCTATTAATAAAGGCTTTAAATTGCTTATCGTGGAATAGGAACAGCCCTGTTATTACGACAATTAGACTAATGGAGCTGTGATCTGGATTCTGGTATTCGTTCATGAGAACCAAAACATTTGACAATCATAAAACTACTATACTCTTCCCCAACTAATTTGTATTTTCAAACTATATTTTCATCTATTTCAAAATTCTTTCAAAAAACAATTCATTTATGGTAGGATCCTTAGGACCAGGACTAAAGAGAGACAGAAGGAATTCTTATACCGGTATTTAAAGGGTCGGGAAATTTGAGAAGATATATATATATAAAATATATAATTAATAGTTTATATCCATTAGGGGCAACGGATGACTTACAGACATTTTTCTTGATGTAGCTTCTTCAAAAGAACAATATCAACTCAAAAAACTATTTTTTTTCAATAGAGGTATTTGAATGTTCCATGTAATGTCAAAATTAAACCAGAAGAGTTAAATAAATACAAATTTAGGTATCGGTAAAGTAAAACATTCCTGTTGTAACGATGGTATTGAAATTATTTTATTAACGAATTTTATAACAGCATACATTTGTTTAAATTTTAAATTCATGCCATAATTACCATAAAACTTCAAGTTCAACCATGAAACAACTAAGAATATACTTTATTAACAAAAATGTTGGAAATGGAATATAATATATGTCGTTCCTGAATTTAGATGCTTCTATCAATGCAATTGCCTCTAAAGAAAAAAAACCTGTACCACTACAACCCGTCAACGGGTCTGGGAGTAGAGACTGTACTATTTCATGGACAACCTTTCTGCAAGGAGGTGACTTGTCCTAGGTCACGTTCGACCACCAGACCCCCCACTAATTTTGGGTACTCTATTTTTAAAATATTTTATAGATACTGGGTGAGCCCAAGGAGGGTCCTGGATCCTGTACGATCCATCTCCAACTGCCAACAGACTAAAGAAAAGTCTTTCATCGGGATTTGAACCAGGATTTCCGGCATGGCAACTCAGTGCTCTACCACTGAGCCACTCCGGTACCTAAAAGGGTTAACTCAATAATAGGTATGTCGTTTTTTTGAAGGAGCGATATGTTATGTTCTTTTATTAATGTGTTTTTATCTCAGCTCATTTCTTGTTATTGTAGATTTTTTTTTTCTTTGACCGGAACAATCCTTTAAGTTTATATTTATCGTTTGTTTGGTGGTGTTTAAAGGCGTAAAACCCTTAGGTCATCAACGCCGGCGGTTTTTCCATAAGATCTTGGTTCATATTGCGGACAGTAGTCGTTGTGTCTTCAAAAACTGAAATACCCACTAGAAACTGCCTTCGCTAATTCTGGGACTAGTCCTAATTTATTTATTTTTGACAAGTAATATATACATTCCTCAAAAATGTATCTAACTGTAAGGTTGGCGTTACAATGCCTTACATCTTGGCCAGATATATATTCTATTATTTTTATACACATTTGTTATTCTTAAGGGACCTAGTGACAGAAATTTTTTTTTTCTATTCTAGATATTATAGAGTTTTATTGTTTTTCCTACTACCGAATAATCATGTGTTAATTATTAAATAACAGGATGAGTAATTAGTATCTGTTACAAAGCCTGGGCGGAGAGTTCTCCACGGGCTAAGGGCCAATTGAGGAAATCCTCATCAGTTTTCATCGCTTTCACTGAATCGAGAATCAACAGAGTGCATCAACAAAGTTTTCATTGAGACGGATTGACGCCACAATAACAATTGAGTGTTGAATAACAATTTATTTATTTACAGCATCTTACTTAGGAGAGGAGAGGGGAATGGCGCAGTGGTAGAGCGCTGAGTTGCCCCATTAATTGGCAGACATTTATCTCATCTGTTAACACCCGAAGATGGATCCTATCAATGACCCTCCTGGGGCTCACCCACCCTCTATAAAGTGGGTACCCAACAAAGGGGGAAACTTTGGAAATTGAGCGTGATCTAGTACAAAGCACGTCCCTGTACAACCGTAGTTCAAGAAACAGTAGACTCTACCACGTACTGAACCCAAGACCCTCCACTGATTGTAGTGGTATAGTTATCGTACTTAACCGTCATCATTAAATAAACGATAAATTGGAGAATGCTCCCATAAATTTTTATTCAGTCGTTTGAATGTTTGTTTTAAACCAAATACTAATTAAAATTAAATATATACAAGATAAAAATTAATTACCCTTATCAGTTATTTTTTAATTGGAAAAATAATTGTTTTTCACTCCCTATATGGGTGGCATTGGCATATTTTATACAGCCATAATTGTATGAAAGTTCTATTAGTCAGTATGTCCTATCGAAATTGCTTGAATCTTATCAGTATCAACAATATTAAATTATTAGAATATTCAATCTACTAAACTAAAGTTATAAATAATTATTATAAATTTAGAAAAACTCCGATTAGCCATAGCAGCATAAATGGCTTTATAAGTTCAACATTTATTTTAAACAAAATGCATATAAAAATTAAATACTTACGACATATAGATTTTTCAATATGAACAATATTTGACATGAAAGATGCAAGTGTTCAAAAAAAATATTTTATATTTATTATTAGATATATATTGTATTATCTATGTTGTGGTATTATATTTTTTTTAATTCTTATAAAGTTAACAAATTTATTTTTTCTTCTCAGTTGCATAACATTTGCACTGTTATAAATAAATCTTTTATATTTATATATATAGGATATTTAGTGTATAATAAGGCCTTTTCGATTATTTTCCAAATTGAAAATTGCTTGAACCTTATCAGTATGAATCATATTAAATTATCAGAATCTTTAATCCTACTATACTAAAATCATAACTTTATTAACACACTGAAGAGTACTTCAGAAGATGTAAACGCTGTAAACTATTTAGTTTTCTTTAATGAAATTTAATAATGATCACATTAATAAACAGTACTCGATTGTACTTGTAATGAAATGCAAAATAGTAATTAATAAATAATTACTTATAAATTTCTGATAATTAAAATACTCCAACAAGAATGAAAAAAACTTTTAAAGTATTTTAAAAATACAAAATTAATTTTCGTTGTGGTAACGTATTATTCAACAAGAGCCCTTTGTTTCTAGTAAATATGTATTTAAAACAATATGCATATTAAAATTAAGTAATTAAAATATAAGCTTTTGTTCATCCTTAACATGAGCTATTTTTTTTATAAATCTTAGAGGTGTAATTGACAATATCAATTAATAAATAAAGATCGTCTGTAACAACCAATCGAAAACACAACCATTGACATTAATTCAAGGTTTAAAAAAAAAATTAAAACTTGCATAAACTGCGAGTTTTCATTTTTCTATAAAAGAAACAATAAATATAGGTTAATTGTTGCAAAAGCTGACCAGGGTTTTTAAAAATAATTAGACAAAAAATATCTTTCTTAAAAACCGCATTTTAAGAAAAATTATGGTTTGCGGTGAATCTATTCTTCCAGAAAACACAGTGAAACTCAAAACGAAAAAAAATACAATAAAGAAAATGTAAGAATTAACACTATGACTATAAATACTTATAGGCCTTAAGTTGGTAATATTTAAATAACAAATCATAATTAAAGTTCAAGATTTTAAATAGCTGAACATTACTATATATCCGGTATTATTTTATTAGTTTATAAATTTATTTATAAAAATGTCTCAAATAAATTAAAACAAACTTTTCAAAAACCAAACTGAAAATAAATAATTTAAAATTTAATGTTTTGTATTTTATGATCAGTAGTTTATTAATGTAAACTTATAAACGATTAAAACCCCAAAATATTTTTAATAAATTTGGAATTTCATATAATTAATGAAATTACTGTAGTAAATTTTATACCAACAGTTTAAATTAATTTAGTTTATGTATAAATTCTATATAATTTACATTTATAAATATAATAAAGTTGGCATAAATATTATATTTTAGACAATAGTTATTAGTATTTACATTTTAGGCGATTATAATATTATTTTATAAACTAACAATAAATGAATAAAATTTATTGTTATATTCTATAATTAGTGTTTTCTAGATGTACATTTACAAAATATTATGACCTATTTTTCCCAAATTTCTTAATTTTAAAAACATCCTAAAAAATTTTATAACCGAAGTATTTTTGTTGTTAAATTTACTAACATTTATAAATGTTATTTGTCGAAATTAGTATATATATATTATATTTTAGACAATAGTTATTGATCAAATTTATTAAAATAATGTTTTTCATATTAAAAAAATCGATGCCTTCCAACAAACATTAATAAAATATAAAAAAAAAATTATCTCCCCGGCGGGGAATCGAACCCCGGTCTCCCGCGTGACAGGCGGGGATACTTACCACTATACTACCGAGGACTGGTAACGAATTATCCAAAATTTTAATACATAATTTTACAGTTACAAATGCAAGGTTTATTTTTTGATATAGTAACATAAATTAGTATTTTCATAATTATATATCAGTGTAAATAATTTTATTAAAAAAAAAAAAAAAAAATTTTCAAACCGAATCCACCATTTATCATCTTTAATCGATCTTAAAATTATTTCAGATAATTATATTTGTTATTTATGTAACATTATTTTAAAAATTCATATTTATTGAAAAAAAGACAACCAAAATTTTTATTAATTTGTGAAAAAATTCCAAACATTTCATACACAAGTATTAATAATATATTTACAGTGGTTATGTCGGATTTTGTCCAGTGAGAGTTAACTGCTTTCAGATAACCGGAATCGTATCATTCTGGTAGTTTTTGGCTTTAAATGGAGTATTAGTATAGACAATAATTACTTTCAAGCCATTGCCTTACTTAGCGCCCTATCCACTACGAAAAAAACTCGATTCCGCTTACTTAAGAACAAGAAACTTATTTTTGAGAAAATTAGACATAACCACTTATTCACCGGGGCTGTGGATATATAGACGAAATATTGGAAATGAATTATATTTTTTTACTACAAATGGCTCTTGATTAGTATCTGATGTATTGTTTATGTGGTAACAATATCTCTTAACAGATATAGATTATATCATATATTTTAATTTATAGTTTCATAAGATGCAATGTAAACCAAACTTGATATTCGGAATTTTTGTATAATACAGATAACTCTTGATATGTAAAGGGGGTGAAAAATCATTGCTTATGTTGTCCATCAGAGGGGACATAAAATGACATTCCCCTGCCAATAGGTAAAATTTATAACTTACTATAGCATCCTACGATTTACCATAATAACATAAAAATGATGCTAAATAAGTAAGCAATGATATTTAAACAAAGATACTATGAAGTTATGATGAAGATGTTAGATACTATGAGGATGAAAGAAAATGAGTTATTTTTCATCAGTCAGAAAGAAAATTCAACATTACCACTAACTAGACGAATCTATAATTTTTCATCAAAACAACAATTCTCAAGAGTTTTAAAAATAATTAAATAATCACTATGATTAACAGTAGTTGTCCAATAGGGGACATTGGCAGCAAATTCAAAATCTTTGCACGTATTCTTTTTAAGATTTGTTGATTTAATAATAAATAAGTCATCAAAATAAAACTAATCCACTTGGCATTGTACTTTTTAGGTCACAACATATAGTTATGATAAAGACCGTTATTTGACTGTCCATCAGAAGATGAAAAGGAAGAATGACGTAACAAATATACCATTTTGCTTGCCCCCCATGCGTAAATCCGGGAAGAAATTTTTTAAAAATAAGTTCAATACACTCCACTGTCTATTCTGGTAAATTAACTAGTATGCCTGTCTATACTTTTTTCAGTTTCAATAACCATTACCACATTTTTATAAGAAAATTTAAAAAAACGATAAAGTCCAGAGTTTTTAAAGAATTTTGTCATGATAAGTTTTTTTCATCTTAATATTTTTTAAGGATTGTACAACTTTAAAGTAATCGAAATAAAAGACTAAGTAACAATTCCTTTATTACATAAACATGTTTGTAGTGATGTAATATTTTATCGGCGTTGCCAAGAAACGAATAGACTTATCAGACAGACTTATTATTGTTCAGTCTTTTGTCATACTCGATTGAGTTATTAATGTTTTTAAATGGTAGATCCGAACATATTTAAATGAAACAATGGAAATAATAAAAAAAAAAGGATTATTTAAATTAAAAACAATAACTAGTTATTAGAAACCGATGTTTCGTCATAATTGTCACTAACGCATTTCTCATTGTTTTAGTTTAAACATCAAATAATACTTTTTTTTTTTAATTTAAATTATCCCTAATTCTGTACCTGGTTTCCTCTAATAATTTAATTTTTATATATTTCATTCCTTTTAATTGTTTTCTTTTCAAATTATTTCAATTAAATATGTTTGTATCTTGTCCCTGAAACATCACTATTTAAGGAATTATTTCTTTGACCTCTACCCAAACCATTTTCTTCCCGAAAACAGAATAAATATAAACGCATATATAATGAACAAATAGATCTATATACCATATACGCCTGAAAATCCTGAAAGGTAACACAAGGCTTTTGATTATATAGAAGCATTTGCAGGCATATATATTGTAAATTGTACAAATATTTTAAATAAAATCTTAGAGGATGTGGAAAAAAAATCATATCTATTGTTAATTAATATCAGCGCTAACATAACCCGCGGAATGCCTTAAAAGCAATAAGGGTTTGGGGAAAATATATCATATGATTCAACTTTGAATATTAATAAGATATATAAAAAACAGTCTAAAAAATTATGTATTTCTGTGTGAATTTAAAAATAAATAATATATGTAACTTCAATAATTTAATACAGACATTAGGAGCACTGTAGTATTGTGTAATTCTGAAACTGCTAACCTTTGGTATCGGTTAGAAGATGTTATTTCTGAACAAAGAGGAGGCCAGTTGGGCCGTGGCTGGGTTTAATTATACGGGTTCCCGAAGGGGTCACGATGGCCCATTCAGTTCTTATCCATTCACTGCCTATACTGCAACAACATGAGCTCTGGGCCTCGTAGAAATACAATATATATATATATATATTATTATTATTGTCACCTATATTTTCTTCTCGCATTTGCGGGTTCAAAACAGAGATGGGGGACAAGTCCAACCATCTGCAGTTATTATTTTTGGTTTTTATATTTTTCGTCTCTAAACATTCAGAAATTTTCTAATGATCCTGGCTGTTTATTATTATTATTTGCGTATGGACCCTGACAGATCATTGAGTGCTTTTATGATTCGCCTTTCTGATCTTCCATTTCGCTTTCATTCTCTCTCCATGGGTTCTCTTCCTTTCCTCAGTCCATTTGGTTCCTGGTCTCTTTGGAACTTCATTCTCTGGCCCAACTACCGATATGTTTACTTTTTGACTGAATGTGTTCATGTCCAGTGCTTCTGCTGGTCCTATCGGGGATTTCTCTAGGCCCTGTTTTACTTGCTGGACTCACGTTATACTCTTACGTCCTGGGTAAGTCATGATCTTGTGTGTAAGCCTTGTTGGTGGGAGTCTCTGAACGTGTCCATACAATTTCAATCTTCGTTTTGTGATGTCTGCCGGAAGATTAGATACTTTCTGCGTTATTTTACGAGATTTTAGTCTTCTGTTCTTTCTGGGCCAAGAATTCTTCTCAGGATCTTTTGTTCTTCCTTCAGGATATTTTCCATGTCGCTTTTTCTGTTGAGTATCAGAGTTTCACTCGCATACAGACTTTCTAGTTTGATCACTGTTATATATTTATATTGACATACGGCTGTGAGACGTGAGCACTCACCAGCACCCTGGAAATCAGAATAGAGAGATGTGAAAGGAAAATCCTTCGCACGATAACCGGAGCGGTATGGGATGAGACTAGATCTTGGAAAGAGCACTGAGGAGTAATATTTAGTTTTTGTCGTTGATCCATTGTTCTTGTCCTTGTCAGTTTTTCCAGGGCGTAAAGGAAAAGATCCATCAAGTAGAGAGTAGAGAACTTTCCACTGGTAGTACTCAAATCTAAACTTCTTGAGAAATATTTTCTAATTATTAGTCTTGTTTTCTATATATGCGTTTTGTTGAGTTTTTTAACCATTGTTTATTGATTACTTCATTTCACATATTTCGATGATGAATGAATATGCATTCTTATTTCTATTATGAACAGGAAACAGGAAGCTTTAAGGATAGGCCTCATGATCTCAATCTGCAGTATATAAAAAGTATATAAAGAACACTGAGGAGTAATTTAGTTTTTGTCGTTGATCCATTGTTCTTGTCCTTGTCAGTTGCTCCAGGGCGTGAAGGAAAAGAAATGATCCATTGTCCAGGAACACCCTTTTCTTTTTCTTATCCATTAATTCGGTATCAGGAACCGATGTAGGTCGCTTGGATAATATGAAAAAATGTTGTTCCTCCATGGTAGTGAAAGAATTAAGTTGCAATGAATACGAGAGACAATCAAGAAGTTGTATCCCTGTGATAATAGCAAGAGTATATTAAGAAAAGCATCAAAAGTTCGAGTATGTTAGTACTTAACAAACGTTAAGGGAGGTTGAAAATATGGAGAAAAAAAACTCAAGCAACCGACTTAAAAAAATATATATTAAATAAAAATGTAATGTGGGATTAGGTAATTTTGTTTACAGAGGTATTCAATCTAAACCGTGCTCTTTTCCTACTTTACCTCATCTACCTCCATATACCACCAAAGGCAATGCCCTCTACAGATTAAGATTAGAACCCAGCAACCAACGCAACCACCAATACCATTCACAGATAAATGGGCAGTAACTAATTAATTTGTACTTCTTTCATTATAATACGTAGTAAGGTCCAATAGTGTCCGGCCTGTAATAGAAGGAAAGGCGAAAGAAAAAACTGGTCTTACTCTTTTTCAATATATTCTCCTCTAAGTTCAACACACTTAATACAACGCTTTGGCAACTTTTCAATACCATGGAAAAAAATGATTTAAATATGGTGTTAAATCGCTGACCTTCGTGGGAGTCATTGCTTTGTGGCAAATCGCCTCCCACGAAGGTCAGTTTTTAACTTTGAGAAAAGGTAGAAGTCGCTCGGGACCAAGTCAGGACTGTAGGGTGGATGAGAGATTTCTTGGAATCCACAGTCCTTCTCAGCGGCCTTGGAAATCAATGCTGCGTGGACAGGGGCATTGTCGTGAAGGAGGCGGACACCTCTTCACACTTGATTTTGAAAGCCCCAACCTCGCTGGTATTTCCTTGGATTTCATTCGCCGGTCAGACAGCAATTCAGATTCCACAATTTGGACTGTTTCAGAAGTGACATCTTCCAATGGGCGACCGGGACGCGGGTCTTCTTCTAGACCGTTCTCTCCCTAACTTAAATAATTTTGCCTATTCTTTCACTGTGGAATACGAGGGGGAGGACTGCCCGTACACACAATCAAAGCGCTCTTTAATTTGCGCAGGAGTAAGACCCTCTTTACAAAAGAATTTAATAACCGCCCGGTACTCGAGTTTGAAAATTGTAAAAATGTGGCCTTCAAGGCTGGACACTGACTGACAGGGCTGAGAATGAAGAAGTGCGGGCGATAGGTATGGAGTGAGCAGCCATGGACCTGGATAGGCGTGCAGGTCCCGGCACGTTTGAAGGAGGGGAAGCAGGGCAGGCCGGAAACATATGGACCTCACTACGTATGTTCAGTTATATTGCCTTTTCATTAATTTATACCAATTTATATACAGTTATTAATTAATTAATTTACAGTCCACTCAAATCATATTGGAAGTACCACGTCCCAACTAGAGAATTATTCTTCTCTAACGTAAATTAGAGGGTTAAAACGAGAAAATTAAAAGAAGAAAAACTATTCCCAAGTTTGAGTTTTCTTTAATTCTAATCTAGAAGCGTGAGAGAAGAGAATTGACCATTCGCCTAGGGTTCAATGCTTAGTAACAACGCAGCATTTAATAAAAATAATAATTAAAACTTTTAATATGGCTTTAAAACCTTTATTAAAACCTTTCATATTCTGAAGTCAAATTATTGCGAAACTATTTTAATGTTTGAAGATCGAAAATGTTGACAAGCATTTTGAGTAAAATTTATAATCTTATGGAGAGATGTTACAGCTCTCTATCATATAGAAAACAGATGTAATATATAATATAATTGTTGGCTTTACCTGGTGTCGGACTGAGAAACTATTGTATTTATACAAAATACTGCATTGGTATCTTCTGGCTTAGACCGTGTGGCTAACTTTTTCGGCAACGTTTCGCCAGACATGCTGCTGACTTCTTCAGGGCAGAAAAGAGAATGAATGATTCATTCATGAAGAAGTCAGCAGCATGTCTGGTGAAACGTTGGCGAAAAAGTTAGCGACACGGTCTAGACCAGAAGATACCACTGAAGTATTTTGTATAAATTGTTGCCATGGAAACCTAAAAGAGTATTAATTGTACTTTTGTTCATTATTTTGTGGAGCTAGATTTTTTAAATTATAAATATTTTAAAAATTAGGAAACCACAAATCCAGTGTTCCTGAATGCTTTAAGTCGTCACAGAAAATTTAGAACTGTTTTTCAGTTTAATTAAAAAAAATGAAATGCATTGATTTAAAAAAAACTACACTTTTTTCCAATATTTCGATTATAAAGACTGATATATCAATACAGAGAAGCCTGTATATTTTTTATTAAAGAACCTAAAATAAAAAAAATCATTATACTATTTGATGCGAAATACTCAAGATAATAATACTGCTAAGCTGGCACTCATATTTTAATAGGCTACCTAGCGGAATTCTAAATAAGTATTCAACATAACTTAAATTTCTAGAATATTATCGAAGTGCCTCTACTAAAATATCAAGTAACCAACTGCAGTGAAAATAAATGCATAGTTGTATAATTAGTGAAATGGAACAACAATTTTTTTTCTTCAATGTTTCTTTTAGACCCTCTTCATTAAAAATTTGCGTTGGATGAATCCTGTCTTAAAGGCCAAGCCTACGGCTCTGCAGTTTTTAGCAGGTTTTTTTCTTACATTCTTTTCTTTTTTTTTAGTGGAGCGCCGGCTAAGAAATTTGATATTCTTGACGGCTTCTATAGGATCCGTTATTTTTATTGGCTATATTTCAACAGAGTTGCAAATAAAGGTGTTAGAATCTTTCCTGATTTGGGAAGTTAAAATCATTAAATTGTAAAGATTTTTTTAGATGATAGATAGCATCGGAGACGTTTACATTTTTGGGAAGCGAGAGAAATTCCAAAGAAGTTGTTTACCCGATCAACTTTCAAATAATTTTAATTCTATCTGCGTGTTTCACAAAACTGACCGAAACATATATAATTAGACATATTTATAGAATATTATATTATAGAATAAAAAATAATATCAGTTGATATGATTATTTTGGTTACCTTACAAATTCATTGCTTATTATTATAATTCTTACTTCATCGAAGGAATTAATTCGTGATTCAGTTTTAAAATAGTTTAAATCAAAAACTAAACTATTTAGATACTCAAAGCCATTAATAATTCAATTTAAAAAGAATTAACAGGACTCCAGAACTTTTAACGAAAATAAATAACCTGAACCACTAAAATCCTTGGGTTTGGTACATAATAGAGGCTACATTGCTTCTTGGAGAACGGTTGTGCTCACCGCTAGGTTTTCCCCAAACTAAGGGTAAGTAAGAAGCTGGGTGAGCCCTAGGAGGATCTACAGATCCAACAGGGTCCATCCATAGAAGTTAACAGATAAATAATTTATCTGCTACAGCTGGATTTGAACCACTGAGTTACCCCATTCTCATACGAGAACATAAACGATGGATGAATTTAAAAATGTATCGACTCCCTTTATTAATATAATTTTCATTAGATTTTCATGGCGTATATAGAAAATATTATTAAAAATATGAATAAATGAAATAATTATTTTCTGTGTAAAAATGTATGGAAAAGTACAGTTACTCAAGATCCAAACGTTTAGGACTCACGCGGTTAATCACTTTTACTAACAATTCATAGAACATATCAATTCACCAACTTGTGGTGTATTGGTTAGTATAACAACGTCCTATGCCCAACGTCGTGGGTTCGCAATCCGGCATGCGACACGAGGATTTTTTTATAGGGTTAAAAAATCCATAGTTATACAGTCGTTCGGAAGGTACGTAAACTGCCGGTCCCGAGCCTATACAGTGTCCTTAATGCTACTTGTTAAAGATCCACATCCTAATTATAAAATGCAAAATTTATTACTCACGCTATAGCATCGTCCGATAAGCCATGGCAGCATTAAGTGGCGTTGAAATGAATAAACAACAACGAGGAAAATAAAATGAAGTAGCTAACCTTATAAACATCATGAATATATAATGACATCATATTCATTTTCTCTTTTTAAGCAATTGAGGTGTAGCCTTACGAGAAAGAAACAAGACAAGAAACCGAATACAGGCCACGTGCCGGGAGCGAATTGTTTATCACCTATTAATAAAGGGAACGTTTACATCTGCGACGAGGATTACGTAACAGCCCGTAGAGTGGTTTTGATTCATAGCTCCAACATGTCGGTGTAATTGCTTTAATGGGATCGTCCACATCTATCAGCTCCCATCCGACGCAACTCATGTAGGTCATCTCGTTGTGGGCCTTCTCTGTCAGTAGCGATACCGCCCCGGCTCTCAATGTACAGTTACTTCTCAAACTCTTTCGCCTACTAAGCTGAATGACTTAAGCAGTAATGCTATTAACCGGTTTCCAAGGTTCAGTCAAGCCCCACTTCAGTATCAGCCCAAGTCCCATTCTTTATCTTTTTATTTAGAGTTTCCCCAAATTTGAGGTTTTCTCAAATCAAATTTTATGATATCAATTTTTCCAGGGCTTCCTGTGAAGAGCATCTTCTTCTCTTATTCTTCATTGTAGCCATGTCTTCCTGAATTTCGTTTATTCATGAAATTCTTGGTCTGTAATTTCTTCTTCTTTTCTTCCTTCAGGGCACCAGTGAATGGTCATAATTAGAATTCTATTATTTTCCATCCTCAGTAGGTATCCAAACCACTCTAATCGTTTTATGGTGATTTTTCGAGAATGGTATTGTGATTATCAATTATCTCTCGGGCTGCTGAATTGGGTATAATATGGTGTAGTATTGTAAGAGAAATATATATTTATTGAGATATTAACAGATGTAATGTAATCTACAAGAGATATAATAGAAACATTCTTATGAACTAGCTAGGTGACTTATGGACTGTTGACTGTAATTATAACACATTGACTATTCTACTTAGAGACTACTTTATTACACGCTGTTACGGGCTACTGGGTGTCAAATGAATTAAACTATTACTGTTCAAGATACTAATATTTATTAACAAATTAAAAAGAATACTATGAAAATACTCGAAACAATTAAATTATTAAACTAATATAAATTTACAATAACAATATTATAAAGATTATAACCCAGGCCTGTTATCAAATTACTAAAATAATATACAAATAATATAAGATATTGCTAATACTAAATAACTTAACTATTTACATAAATTTGTACAAAATACCATAAAATTACACTATAGTTTATAACTACTAATTAACACTTGCAGTTCACTAATTAAAGTCCACCGACCGTAAGATCCTCCAAATATGACAAACTGACACACAGTAATAAACAGTTTATTATACTCTCCTACTGTCACAGTTCACTGATACACTCTGTTCGCGAGACCCACTTATCACTGACTTGTTCATCACACTGACACTGACTGATACTAACTGTCACTTATTGCTGAAGCGGGCGGCATATAAAGGCCCATCGAATGTTCTAGGCTGCAGGGGGTGGGGAGCCCTAGAAGGTTCCAGGAGTTGTCTCGCTTCGTCAGGGCGTTCTAATCCTTCTTAATCCTTCCAGCTCGTCTTAATCCCTTCAGCCGGTCTTTCCCTCTCTGGCCGTAACAACGCCATAACTAGCAACTTCATTTCTGCTAGCTACTCTCCTCTCTCCTACCATCTACCTTCTCTAATCTTAGTGCTAGAATGTATACATGTAAAAGAAGAGGGGAGGGCAAGGAAGTTTACAATGGTGTCAGCAGGAAAGTTCCTTGTTCCAAAACTATTTTATTAAATAATTTGTTCAATGCCATTGACCGGTAACTCTATCACACCTTAATATTGAATTTCACCACTATTTTACTCAACATTTTTACCATACCATTGGAATCTCAGAAACATGGCTAAACCCCCATATCCCCACCTCCGCAATATCTTTACCTGACTACTCTCCATCGCAACGACGGTGAGACCGGACTGGTGGAGGCGTATGTCTTTATGCCCACACCTCCCTAAAGTCACTTATCCTAGATTCTTCACCCACATCCGATTACTCTCAATTGAAATTCCATGCAACTCAAACCCTCTCCTGAGGCAGCGTGATGGTGCCCCTTGAAGCTTAAGACGTACAATGGTTACTGATGGCCATTAAGCGTTCAGGGCTCTCCGCAATTTGACACAGTCTACAATCAGACAAGCAATATCCAAATACTTCCACGAAGCCGTTTCCAATGCTCCCGATCCTAAATCTAAATGGCTAGCTCCATTTAGATCCTCCAAACTCCTCCGATAGCTCTCCCTCTGTAATCCACCATCCTCCAGAGCCTTTCCTGCTTCACCAGATGAAATGAACTCGTACTTTTTGTCTGCCTCAATTTACACATCAAATTTATCCTCCTCCGTCCTTTCTCCAACGCCATCTTTCAACTCCGACAATTTTTATTTCTTAGACATTTCACCTACCGAGATTATTTCCTCCGTCCTGAAAACCCGCTCCAGTACAACTGGCTTTGACGAGATCCCCACCAAATTGCTCAAATTATGCCTTATTAATATGCCTACCTGTCCTACTCTTCATATATAATTTTTCACTACAAAATGCAGTATTCCCGACATCTTGGAAAAAAAACCCTATAAACAAAATTTCTACCCCAATATCCCCCAAAGACTACCGAACAATCTCCACACTCTCCAACCTTTCCAAACCTCTCGAAAGAATAGTCCAGTCTCAAATATCAAATTTTCTCGAACAGTCCAAACTACTTGATCCACTTCAATCAAGCTCTCGTCCTAGTTTCTCCACTCAATCAGCCCTTACCAAAATAACTACTGACAAAGATACAGCCATGGACAACCAACAAGGAACTGTATTAATCCTACTTGACTTTTCTAAAGCTTTCAATTCCTTGGGCCATTCTATCCTTTTTGCCAAGCTGACATCATTATCCTTTTCCTACAGCTCTAAACTATGATTCCAATCTTTCCTCTCTGACAGTTCCCAAGGAATTGAACACAATGAAAACTCATGCCGTTGTTCTAGGTTCCAATTCCCTTCTTAAAGCTATCGCCACCTTTCCAACATTAATCCTAAACGACCACCCCATCAGTTTTAACTCCTCTGTCAAAAACTTACGCATTACTTTTGACAAAAACCTTTCCTGTAAACCCCATATCACCCAAACATCCCGACGGTCAATATTTCCCTGGTGCTTTTCAATACCAATCCATTAACTCGCAACACCCTTCATATATCTACAGTCTCCTCCAATTCAAATCCTCAGCGCAGCACCAAAAACAAGATTCCGCCTTTCTGATCTCTACACTCGTTCCCATAGTACCAAACCATTCGAAAGTTCCTTTCTCGCCCGCTCCGCTACTTTGTGGAACTCAATCCCTCCTTTCATCCGCCATGCTTCTTCACTGGCTTCATTCAAATCCTTGCTTTGTCTAATCTCCTAAATTCTGCTGTGGTCTCATCCTTCATATAATATATTAGCCAGTATAATAGCATAGAAAATCATTCTTGATGTTATTACTCCATAGTATAGAATTGAGCATGCCAATAGCTTTTCTTCCTTCTCTAGTTCTTCGAACTACATCCCCTTCAGATGTTCCATCTTTTTCAAGGACAGGTCCTAAATATTTGAAATTGGTTACATTTTTAATCTGTAGACCCTTCACCTCCGATGGTCCTTCTTCCTCAGTATCCAAATATTCAGTCTTTTCGAAGTTCATCTGCGTTCCCCACCTATTATATTCTTCCATGGGTTTTGCAAACATATATTCTATGTCTTCTTTGATCTCATGATGACTTGCTCATCTGGAAGATGATTCTCCACCTATTAGATTCTTGCATTCATTCTACCTGTTAAATTTTTAAATCAATAGAAATTTCTTGGTACTAGTGCAATAGTATAGAATTATCAAAGAAAAATCAAAGGTGTTCCGGCTTTTTACATAGCATTTTTTATAAATCCAGATAGAGTTTTTAATATAAAGATTTCGTTCAAAAACACTAATAACTTAATTGAAATGCATTTTATCTCACCTGATTAAACAAATTGTGTAATGGAACTTGAGTACCTTTCGAGAAGAGTGGGGCAGGGATTAATTATTTATATTAATTATTATTTAATAATACCTTAAATTAAGTCAGCAAATCCTGATCACGATATAAAACTATACTGGAACGATTACGAACCACACCAGTGTAAGTATTCTTGATTAATATATTCCCGATTTTTAGTAATTTCATTTACTAATTAAATTACTTGTTACATTAAATTACAAATTACAAACAAATGCAGTTGTAACTACATTGGCTGAAGTGAGGATTTAATTTTTTAATTACTTTTTGTTTAGTTGTTTTTATTTTAATTACAGTAGCTCTTCAAAAAATTGCAAATAGTTCAAATTGTAATTTTAATTTTATTTCTTCAATTCAAAATTACAGGGATTGTAAGTTAATTGAAATAGAGAACACAGTTTATCCAACTCTGCTATCAAGTGTTCAACACCCATAATTGCATAAGGGCTTTGAAAAATTTACGGACAGTAATACTTAATTAAGTAAACTTAATACTTCACACATAAGGCAGAGGGCGATACTTTGCAAGTTCAATAATTGATTCGAGAAGTTACTTGAAATTCAATCCACAAGTGCTAGGAGGTTTCTCATGGCTTGTTCTGTATGAGGCGGGTAGTGTACGCTGTGTGTTCCCTGAATTACAAAATGTTATTTATTATCGTTTCACCACTTGTTCCCTTCATGGCAGCATCTGCATACATAAGTATAAGGATACTCGTTCACTGTATAAGTCCTGAACAGACATACAATACAGTAAAATCCAATTTATATAAGTCATTCATCGAAACAACACTGTATAGACGTTATCTTGAAACTTAATCATTCGGTGAACAATAACTATTTTATGAATGGAATTAAACGATCGTTTCTTTGAGAATAGTCTCTAGTTTCTAGATGTGGGAAGTAGTGTTGTGGGTGGAGCACTGCTTGCATAACCTCGAAGATGTTTCGAAATCTATATATCTAGAATGATATCATTAACACGATAGACTTATCCTAATTTGAGCCACGCATAATCTCTTTAGATTCCAACGCTGAATTTGCAATAACGTTGATCACAAATCAGCAACGAATGTTTTCTAGAGAGAAGTCTAACTAGTTAAAATATTCATTCCGCCTGTTAAGTTGGGCCACTTAGGTCGCGTTCATATTAAGGATATATAAGTTAAGCGATATTTCTAAAGGGATATATTGCGACAATTTATTGCTATGAAAGTTCAATAACAGCACCCGATAAATCGGCTCGACCTGGGCGATATAGATTTTGTAGGCACACAATTTTCAAGAGCGGAATGGGTCAGTGGTTGCCATGTCGAAAATACTGGTTCAACTCCCATGGCTGGCAAAACTTGTATATAATCTGTTAGCAGCCGGGGATAGATAGAGATTTCAGTGTATCTTAATTTTACGAGCATCGTTTTGTGTGTGTGAGTAATGAAGTTTTTTTAAATCAATTTTCATTGAAATTTATTATATATATTTATAAAAAAATATGATATGTATTTATAGTTATAAGAGATATGGTATGTATTTATATGTATACAGGTAAATCACTGTTAGGTCAATATATGTGTGAGATAAATGGTGCAGCTGCTGGATTTATCTGGGAATACAACAGATGGGCGCCAAGTCGATAATAGATAACTTTTTTAATATTCTTTTAGAAAGATTTAATCTTATCCTCCCTCCTGCTTAGTGAAGATAAAACTGAAATATCAATAATATTTTTTTGTTATCCTCTTCTAAAACTTATTATTGATTCTTTTGTTTGATAATATTCTTCACGAACACTGTATGTGATTTGCTGGAAATGGATGACTGGGAATAGTTGACCAAACAAATCTGAACAGTTAAACAAAAAAATAGACCATTGAAAAAATAAGTCTGAAAACAATATTTTAATGTACCAGAAATTACAATTTCTATGAACAAACTCTTAGAGTATGGTCTAATTTATTTAATGTATTGCTTAAATGTTAAGTATATAAACCTGTACCACTAAAAGCCAGTTAAGGGACAGACTATACTGTCTCTAGGGTAACGGTTGAGCAAGAAGATAATTTGTTCAAGATCAAGCTGAACCCCCATGTTTTTTCTCACTCAGAGCCTGGGTGAGCCCTAGGATGGTCTATAGATCCCAATAGGTCCATCATTGGCTGTTGATAGATTAAGTAATTTAACTGCTACAGACGGATTTAAACAAATAACCTACATCACAGCTACTCAGCACTCTACATACTGATCTACTCCACTCCCCAATAAATATCTAATTAATAATTTAAATATTAATACCGAAACTATTTTAGTTAATTAATCAATAAAAATAGGAAAAACAATAGAAAAAAATTAGACTTTGTAATGTATTTTTATTAGAAAAATAATTTTTTATCGACTCCACGTTAAAGCACATCACTCTTCTTTTCATTGTGAATATTATTTTTTTCTAAGTTGTTGGAACCGTTTTAACAGTTGTGGCGTATTATATATAGTATATTATTATAAGTTCTGTATATATTTTTTTTATTTTTGAAGATTTTTTAATAATAACACTTTTTTCCTTGTAAGTAAATTCAATATGTTTTAATCACGCCCATTCTTATCACATCGGTTATCAAATTAGAAAATTAGGTGATAGATAACTATATATAATAATTGAAAAAAAGTTAAAGCCAGCCTGAGATTAACTTTTGAAACCTTCGGTGATAGTTATCGAAATGGAAAGTGATACGTAATCTAATAAATATACTGATAATAAAGTTATGTTTCGATATGCTCGTCCGTAATCTTTCTGCTACAACAGGATAATATGAGTGAGTTCTACTCAATTTACACCCGTATAAAATTAATTTCTTCAAATAGAGATCTGTACTTACACCTAGTATCACGTTTTTCGATTAAACTTAAAAATAAATATATGAAGGAGGAATAGAAATCGCGTAGCATTTTGAAGAGCAACTTCCGATAATTTCACTCAGAAAGAAAAATTAGGAAAAAATGAGCTCCGGAGATGGATAAACACTCGATACTTCTAGATGAGGCCTCACCTTGTTGTGATGTTTAGATAGATTCAAATGATGATGATATGGAGATAAATTCATATGCACCAACTTATAGGTATTGTTTATTGTTTGAATATTTCGCATAAAGTTTATTCTTTTGTATGTGTTTATATGTTTAATGACATATTTCTTGAAATACCACTTGTCGGTCTCCTCAGCGACTTTTTTTTTTTTTGAATTTTGCTTTTTTAGCGAATTTTTTACTTAATTATTTTGAATAATAAGCCTTTTTATTAAACTTATTAGACAATAAACAAATTTAAAGGGGCAATAAACAAGGCAAAACATCTAATAAAACAATAATAAACAATTTAATAACACAAATAACTCAAATGAGAAAATAAGGAGTAACCTCAACCTAGGCAAAAATCTACGTTTCATGGCGATCTGCTTAGACACGAGTATTAAACAATTCTGTGTATTCATATATCATTGCCCTCATGTATGGTAGATTGTATTTATTTCTATCCAAGAAAAATATACTATCAACTGTAAAAAAAAATTATCAAATTATAAGAATGTTATTAGAGGAATGAGATTGATAATATCAGAGTTATCATAGCTATCATCATATGAGCTATTATAATTGAAAGTGGTATAAGTCCATTTTTTCATATTCGCCATATGTTAAGGGTTCAATTTTAATTACTTATAAAAATATGGGCAACGGGAAAATATTTTCATCGCTTAGAACTTAGCAATGAGTTATGTTTTAAATCGTAAACACATTTTGAATTTGTATTGTAATGAAGTAATAATCATTACAAACATATAAACAATAAACGATTTTTTTATATTCATATGGACATACGCCCCATACAAATATTATAGGTCATATAAGAACTATTAGTTATATAATTGCACTGTTTTGAAGAGTAAATTTATTTATTTTCATTAAAGATACATTTGTTACCCAACATACACCAGTAGTTACTTAACAAAGAGAAATTTAAGAGCGGCAAGCACCATAAAGTCCAAGTAAAGAGAGCCCGTATCGTTCATAATAATTCTTCTTGAATAAGACAAAAAAGATATCATGGAAATATGCAAGCCAGGGATCCTAACTTATCGCCGGCAATTTAATACAGCCAGCGAACATGCGCCGCAACAAGAAGAAGAGGGAGGGAAATAAGAAGACAGACCGAGGAGGGTGAAAAAAGAAGACTGCGCCGTTCACCGAATCTCGAAGAGGGCCGGGAGGAATGCATTCATCAGTATGCAGATATAGTGGAAATATTATCCGAATTAGCCGGGACTCGAAGTCGTTGGGCAGTGAAGAGGGCTTCAAATTGATTGTAGCAAATTGGCCGCCGCGGTCACGAACTTGAGGAGATTTACGATATGCCTCTCGGGAAGCAAGGAGGATCTTAGCAATGACTTCCAACTTCGGAAATTGTTTTGTGTGTTGCTTATTTGAGCCGGTTTCTCTTCAGTAGTCCTATAGGATAATAAAAAAAACTGTACCGCTATACCCATTAATGGGCATATGTTCAGTACACTGTAGAGACACACTTGTGGAGGGAGGTGATTTGCCCTAGATCGCGCTCAACCCCCAGGTTTCCCCCCATTTACCCACTTTATACACAATGGGTGAACTCAATGAATACATGTTACATGGCCCCATCCGTGGCTAACAGATTGAATCAATTATCTGCCACAATCCGAATTGAACCCGGGACCGCAGTACAGCAACTCAGCGATCTACCACTGAAATGCCCTGCTCCTGATAGGATTCTATAATAATGTATGTAACTACAATAGCAAGTCGATTATACTAACGTCAATTAATCGGAACGCTCACTTATCCGATCTGACATCAAGGAAAAGATGCAAGTGGTCGACATTGTGTTCCAAGAAATTAAGTTTGAGGAGTATTTTCCTTATAACATACTTTTTAGAACTATTATAATGAAACTCCAATCTTACTGTTTCTCAATAATTAAGCATTTAACAGCATGAGGTCACGTTAGTTTTTCACAATGAAACAGTCAACATTTTGTTAATAGACACTGTTACGCAGCTGGTTACGATACATGTACACTACAAGATAATATTTAATTTTTATATCCAAACATAGTAATTCTTTAAAGTGAATTTCCATTATCCCATTTTTTTAATAATCTTAGCCATATCTGGCATTATTTCGGATAACTGTTATAGCATTCGTAACGCTCAGATAACACACATACATGATAGTTTAACGGTCTGTGTAATACAAAGACCGTATTCATAGGGTAGGTAATAAACAATAACCATAAAAAGTTTCCAATCGTAAAACAAAATAATGCAAAAAATCAAGCTTTGACATCTTAGTAAAGACTAAATTATTTACATGTAGAAAAATGGTACATGGGTAAACAAACATTTTTTATTTGAAAAAGAATTAAAAAGGGTTTACATTCACAAAACTCATAATACTTGGAGATTTAAAAGAACATATAAAATCCTGCATTATTCTATGAATTTATGAACGGATATTTAGGCAGTTTGCGTTCTTGAATCCTCACGAAGATTCTTTTCCTTGTTTTCACAATCTCTTCTTCTGTTTTTAAAGTCGAATATAAAGATGTCAGAAACCGAGTGCTCAGATAAGAGAGACAGCTAATGATATATATAATGTTAGTAGTAAAAGTTACTAACGCGTACTATCCTACTAAGACTACTAGGCCTACTAAAGACTGCCTGCTACCGGAGCGACAGGTAAACAAATCAACATCTCTCGGGTTTCACATAAAAGTCCAATAGCCAGGACCCCATTTGAATTTATAATTTCTCAGGGAAAAAACCTCCGCTGCCACCGTTAGACCGTTCTCCTCCCACCGTATTATTAAACTTAAACTCTTTATGTGTTTTCTTAGAATGTATATATTTTTTCCTCTGACGAGTCAGTTTCGTATTAAACAGAATTTTTATAGGACCGGGTCCTGTATGTTTTTGGAAGCGCCTTCTGTGCGAGAATAAAAGGAATTCTTGTTGCCTTCCGATCTTTAGTCTTATTTATCAACAAATAAAAACTACTATTCATGAAAATTTCATGATTGTCATAGATAGTTATATAAAAAAAAATTGGCAACTTATTTAAGGCTATGATTTAGCATTACAACTGTATTCGACCTGTGAAAGCCCTTTAGCTCAGAAGGGTTGCCATAGAATTTTTCAATGGGAGTAGAGAATCCTTAGTGTCCTTTGGAGAGGGCGTAAAATGGATGGCCTGAACATCATCGATGTCAGGTACTCTTTAAAGATCTCTATTCTAATTATACCCGGGTAGGCTAAATTTTGCACTATCACTGTAGCGTCATAAGATTAGCAACATAAAGTGACGCTAAATGAAACAAACGTACAAAACCTCTAGGCCTCAATGAACACGACAAAAATATACGTTATTATTTCTTCAGACCTTTTAATAATGTCTTGAAATTTTCAAGAAGAACCAAAGTTGAGATGTGTCCGAGAACGGGTAAATCTACATCCATACATATCATTTGGAAGGATGGTAGTTTTTTGGGGGTGGTTTTTTAGATATTTTGGTGATGACTCTACTTTTAACCAATATCAGACAGTAAAATATTGACATCAAGCACCACACGCTTTTTTATTTTAAAATATTTTTTTTTCAGCACTCCATTCTTATTTTAAACCTTTTGAAAATTATATTCTATGTTTTAATTTTAATTCCTATAACAGGGTATATTTTTAAGCTATTATTTTTACTTTTTAGTTCGGTCTTTTGTTTTTAACTTTTTTTTTGTAAAATATAAAAACTTCCCCAGTTCATCCTGCCAGTAGTCATATGCTTGTCTCAAAGATTAAGTCATGTATGCCTTAGCACACACCTTAATATTAGGCGCAAGACAATACGGTGTCTTCATCTAAGAAATATCGCTAATCCCGAAGATCCTGGTTAGAAAAATGAGTAAAGGATCTTAAATTATTTTATTGTCATCGCTTCTTGATAAATATCCAAAGCTTCAATTTAATTCCATGGTTTGAAGTGGAAGAAAATCTAGTTTCGTTACATTCAACCGTACATATAGACAAAGCTAATACAATCGAGATAAAAAGGTCTAGCTAATTCAATTCAGGTTCTGAAGAAACGAAAATTTTTGTAGTATAATAGATTAGTGTAAGATTTTTTTTAAGCTGTATATGTTTAAAAAAAAAAATACAGTAATTAAAAGATATTGGTTGGGTATATATACAAAGTAATCACCTGGCAGGTCACTGATCCAATTGAAAGACGAGGCAATTGCGATTAAAAGACCGGTAGTAATCAAGGACTGCAATTAGCGACGAGTTAATGAATAACCTGCTGTGGAGGTGTGCGGTGTCCCTACTAATGTATCCTTAGGCGATTCATTGCCATCCCTGTTCATAATTGTAGGGGTAATTTCATTTGCATAGCCGTTTATTTTTTCCTTTTTTAGCTTCACTCTTTCTTTTCCTTCAGTATGAGGAATCGCTTTGCACTTCTGAAAACTGTCAGAGTACAATTTTCTGCACTAAAGTAGGCAGATACATCATAAAACCCCAAAATGATTTTTTGAAAAATACAAATATATTGTATAAGCCTTTTATAAACCGTTTAGGTTTTATAACTTGTTTTTGTTTATTCATTTATAGCAAAGCGGAAGATGCTACAGCAGGAGCCCTAATTTTTTCCTATCCAGATATAATTACAATCGGGTTGTTTACGGAGTACCCGACATCGTATAGAATCGGGATCCTCATTTTGCGCCCTTTCCGAAGAACGGCATAACCAAGGATTTTTTACTCCCTTTTAAAAATACAAGAGTACCTCCAGGGATGCCAACTGGGCATATTATGCTAATCATTATACTCTCGGACAAAGTACATCCTTGCACAAACGTTGACCTCGAAGCTATACAGTGTCGACCATGTATTGAACCCAAGACTCTTCAAGGTTGTATTGGTACAGATAGGTCCATTGGATACTAAGAGCATCCTTTACCCTTGAAGGGATTAAGGAAGGAAAGATGAAGGGATTATTCAGGCTGGGAAAGGGTAACGCTCCGTACTGGCACTCAATGAGTGTCTCATTGGAGGGGGAGGAACTCTCTGCTACCTTTCTACAGCACCTCCCCAGCCTCCAGCAACCAGGAAAGCATGCATGGTCCCAGTATGAGGGAGGAGGATGTGCAAGGCGGAAGGCAAATGCAAAATTAAATAAAAGGAATCTTTGATTTAAAGAAATTTTAAAAAATAGTTCTTAAAAATAGTAATTATCAAAGCTATGTTTAATGATAGAAACATATTTATAAAATATTTATTTAAATACTACTGGGGAAAAAGTTAGGTCTTTAAAATACTGGAAAGTAACAGACCACCAACGATTCGATAATTCAAGAATTTATTGTACTTGATTTAACCTCTTTGAATGAGGTTGCTATCACTGAGGTGTTTGCTTGGGCTGGTCAGGCCGCTACACACAGTTCGGTGTGTCAGTTTAATGTGCTACCCCTTGGAAGCTCCAGTCCCTCTAATTGTGTTTTGTGTTATGTATTTAACATATTAAACACAATTTTGTGTTTACGTCATGTTTTCGGATAATAAATTGTTATTTCTATACAGTGCAGTGGCTTGTGTTATTTCCACAAATATTCCTCCCCTCTGAACAGTTCTATAAATTCTAAAAGAAAACCTTTGCCTCAACTGACCATATTATCACTCAGTAAAAACAAATACTCCAATCCATGGAGATGCAGTATATAAGAAGAATGGAAGGGAAGAACAGAAGAGACCGAGTGCGAAACAATACGGTCAAATGTGGGCCAGCTGGGGATAACATCGAGGAGCATCAGCTGAGATGGTTCGGCCATGATTCCAGAATGGCGAAAAACAGAGTGGCGAAGGCCGTATATGAGACAAAGGTGGAAGGTACGAGACCGAATGAAAGACTTGGGTAGGCGCAATCCAGGAGGCCTTTGACAGAAGAGGTTTGGAATGGGGAAGGAGAGGGAGTCATGGATTAAGTTCTACGGAAAGGATACTCACACCGTTGGCGGTAGAAGAGGAGTAGATTAAATAAATAAAAAATAACAAAAACACAAAACGAAGGAATACAGACGAGGTCTGGAAAGGCGATTGAAAGGGTGATGTATATTCAAACAACACCTGATAACTAATGTGACCAACTGAACTGACGCGACGGTACACACGCTCACTTCGGACTGTCGTCAGTTCGGTATGTCATACCAAACTGATGAATTTTCATCAGTCCATCAGCCCACTTTTTCGATGTGAGCTCACATCAATTTAGCTTATAAACGGCCAGTTCGGTGTGTCAGATCGATGTGAAAACACCAAACTGACACACCGAACTGACCGTGTGTAGCGGACTTGAGATGTGCTCCATTCGATCTTCATTGGTACAAATGTTTTGGTGTCTGAATTATCGAAATTGTTAGTTTCTTTCTAGAATTTTAGATATTTATTTTTTTTTGGATTTATTTTTCTATTGCTTTTCAATAATTTTCTTACGCCTCTTTTTTTTTTGTATCGCTCATTTTTAATAAATTATTAAAACTTTATTATTCCATTCATAGAATTTCCATGAACTTTATTTAACCTCAGGAAGGAAGGAAGCGATATCTGTAAAGTGTATTTTTATGAACCTTTACTTTGTTCATCTTTCTACCTCTTTTAGTAACATTCAATCTCTGTCAGTTTAGAAACATTCCTCGCAATAAGAGAATCATCTAATGAAATATAAAACTAAATATACCCGATTGTTTTTAATTGATGTAAATTTATGCTGGTCGGACTGATGCTGTAGTGGGAGTCCTAAACTTTGCCTACCTAGATATAATTAGGATAGAGATCTTTAACAGGTACCTGACAACGTACAGGCTACATCCATTTTACGTCCTTTCCGAAATAAGTCATAACCAAGGATTCTTACTCCTTTAACAATTGTGAAGACCTCCAGCCAGGCTGCCGACCCACAACCTTGGACATAGTAGCTATGCAAACCACCACACCACATATGGCTCTAGTATAAATGTTTAGAAGTTGCTAGCCAAATAACTCGAGTTATTGGTTTTCGATATGTCATGAATATCTCTACGTTCTCGAATAAGGTCCACTCAAGCTTCGTGAGAACAAATGAGTGCTACTTGAAAAAAATGATTAGCGATCCGGTTTTAGAAAACCGATACTTGTTTTTAAAAAAACGCTAACCTTGAAGGCCTTTTTGCCGAACTATTCGAATATTCGACTAAGAATATCGATGCAGAAGAAAACCTTATTTTTACCGATACTTTTAATAAAAATAAATACTTTAATAAAAATCAATTAATAATAGGGAAACAATCACTGGTAGCTCAGTGATTTTTTGTTACCGATCTCGAGATCCAGACTTTAAAACGGCCTCTAGTACAAAATTATTTATTATATTTACATATCTGAATCGAGTCTATCCTTTGGGATCTGGAGACCCTCATCAGGATCCACTTGGCCTCTATAACAGACACCATTTCGAAAATTCAGGAATTATCAGAACATACAAAGAAATAAAAAATCGTATCAATGAGGATCAAATGTAGGACATTTCACATCAAAAGAGTGTTTAAGTTTTTTTTTTTACTCAAAGGCTTTGTTATCTTTAGAGTTTTCCAACCGTAAAGAATTATTTTAGTGAGTTTGTGCTTATTTTTAGTAATCAAAATTAAATATGAAGGCTCAAGGCTTTGTTTCTGGAGTTTCCCAATCGCATTTTGGGAATTATTTTTTGCTCATTTTTTAGAAATCATAATTAAATCGAGATTTTTTGGGGAGGTTTACCAATTGCGTTCTAAGAATTGCTCTTTGTCCATTTTTGAGTCTTCGCCCATTTTTAGTGATCAAAATTAAACATAATAATATACCGATAAGCCAATATATAAATTTGGTGTAATGAATCACTAAAAAAAAAAAAACACTTTGTGGGGTTTTTGGTTTATTACATTGTAGGGACTACACTGTTTTCTAACCAATGGTTTTGCATGTACGTGATATTACCGTAGTAAAAACGTAAAAACCTTGACTACTCCATGACTCAAAAATTCGAAAACCATCCTTCATTTCGGTAAAACATAATTAGTTGAATGCTACACTACACAGGCAATGTTCTTCCACAATCTTGGACAGCCGCTATTCAATTCATGTTTTCTTAATATGTTTGACGGTTATCAAAATTATAATGCAATTAAGAAATTAGATAGAGAAAAGATAAGCTCTTTTTGGTTAAATAATGATAATGAAAAGTAGTGGAATCAAGATGAAATAAGCATTACATCAGATCGAGTTTCACTTACCTATATAAGTACATGTTGGCATGTACATTTTCAATTTCCTTAATTTATTTTGTGATTTATTATTTTCATTGTTAAACATTAACAATTTCGTTTTGAGATAGAAAACGCCAGAAATCTATTTCTTTTTTTCACTTCTTAAAAACTTTCCGTCTCTAATGAAAGCGGCAACGCGATTTTTTATAGGTTGTCTTCTTTTACATTTTCATAAAATTTCCTTTAGGAGACCCTAGGTTGTATTATCTTCCTTTTTAGTAATTATTCCTGGTCGTTTCCAAGAGCAGATCGTAAAGAACACGAGACCAGAGAGCAGGTAGGACATAGCTGTCAAGTCGGCTGCCCCCAGATCTTCACACTGGCCACATCGGAGGGATGACTACGGCCACTTAACTGCATTCCTCCAAGTCACGCTATGCTCTTTATATTTTTTATATAAGCTATATGAGTTCCAGCTCTCCTTATGAATATAGTTCACTGTTCTATGTTATGTTGGATTTATTGTAATTTATTGATATATTCTGTACAATTCTCGGTAGAACCCCACCCGGCAATTTTATAAATCCATATTTCCTCACGTATCTAAAAAACCGTGGTGAGCAGATATATAATTACGATGTGACGTCATAAAAACATGTTGGAATAAATCATAGAATTCTCAATAATTATCTATACATGGTAGGCTTAACTGAAAGTTCTCAATGTGGGAAATACAGTCTTACCAGAACCTGAAGAATATTATACTTGAATGCCCAACAAACATAAAACAGAGAGAAATATTCTTTAGAGAATTTATATTTATATTTATTTATATATTAAAATCAACAGATACTGGGCAAATTTTTAACTATTTTGAAAGATACAAAAAAAAATATAAACAATAAAGTCAAAATTTACGATGTGTCTGTCAATATCACGCATAATCACGCATGAAACATTTAAAGGATGGACATATCCCATGAACATGTACCAATTTTTAATCTTGCTTAACTTATGCTAGTTATATTACTAATATAATGATTGTAATTAGTAGTTATAGCTATAAGTCATTTTTGTATTATAACACAAATCCAATCCTGTCCTCCAGTATCCCACTGACTCCTGTAGAACAAATCTGATACTTAGGACTACATCTAGGCAAACGTTTAACTTGGTATCCTCATACTAGACTGAAAAGACAAGAAAATGCTTGCCGTTTCAGGCGCTCTAAGCTCCCAAATACTTATAAAAGACTCATATTCTTACATGACTAAGACACACCTAATTGGCCTTTCGGAGTTGAGCTTTGGCGCCCAACTAAGCCATCGATTTCCTCACGTATCCTTACAATCAAAAATCCTTCATAAAATCCTCAATGTTCTTTACTTTGTTACGAATTAAGTAATCCATTAATCTTTTATAAATAATAATCCATAAACTTTTGAATATCCTTTTTGTTAATCCTTTTTTGTTAAGGACAGAGAGATTTTAGAAAGAAGATCTTGAGTGTGGAAGGATTGAAGGGAATAATGAGGAGGAAACCTGGGGTGAGATGGTCTGAAGACAGAAAGAAACACTATAGTGAAAGGATAAAGGAATATTAGAAGGGACGGAAGAGTAAACAGCCAAGTGGGAAGAATTGAACTTGGCGCGTGGTCCTCAGCTGGCCTCATCGGAGGGAAGAAGAAGAATCCATAAACTTTTATATTTGTTGGTGGTTTTTCACTAACTCGATGCCAATCCTTTCATAACAAACTTTATTCCTACTTAAACCGACTAGTTTCAAACCAAAGAACCTCTTCAATTCCTAATAAGGCGTCTGAAAAGAACATCTGGTGACATTCAAACTTGAATATGTAATTTGAGTCCTACCAGTGGATAGTTTCTCTACTTGCCTTTATCCCATACTATTGTGTATTAGTCATTCTATTTGCTTGATATAATAAAGTTGTATATTTCAATAAATAAATTTATAAACTTATAACTCGAACGCGGGAAGGCTCAAGTTATAACTCAGTAGCGAACACACACCTTCCTTTACTACCATATTTTCAGTATTAGGTTAAACTTGTATTAAGTTTAATGAATGTATTAATTAATT
The DNA here is from genome assembly GCA_964056705.1 of Troilus luridus. Lineage (NCBI taxonomy): Eukaryota > Metazoa > Arthropoda > Insecta > Hemiptera > Pentatomidae > Troilus > Troilus luridus. Next base: position 66,928,375 of record OZ057415.1, read on the forward strand.
TAATTTTCTTTGTTCGCAGGAGTAGAAGAACAGGATGGGACCTGGCACATCGCGAAATATATGTGATTCACCGTCATAATATTGATATTCCATTTATTTTCTTGATCGGACCGATTGTTGGGAAACATACTGAGTCCTTGGTAGCTCATCAGCTTGCCAATCGTTAGTCTTAGCCTAATTAGCTAATGGGATCCCTAATTCGACAATTATTCTCAATGAGATGTCGAGGTCTTCTTAGTCTCGGCTCTGAAATATGCCCAATTCTATAGATGGATGGAGATGATAGTAGTTTTAAAAACTAACTTTGATTTCTTAGTTCTAAATAATTATATTTGAAATGGTTTATTAGTAGTTAGAATTTAGTATTTTCGAGACACCATTTTGATGCATTATGACCAAGTTTTTTATTTTGCCTCTTATTACATCATTCCTGCCGTGAATCCATGAATAGGTGACGACTCTTAAATACAGTTCTAAAAAAAAACTCAAATAGTTATCGCTTAGTGAAATTTTCGATTGGTTAATTTTTCCCCAATACCAATCTTCGGTTCAGTACATGGTTGGGCCAGTTGTTTTTTATAAACCAACGTTTTTGCAGGAGAGTGGTATGGCCGAAATCACCACGCTCAACCGCGAGGCTTTTCTCTTATTAAGGGTAAGCCCCAAGTGGGTCTTCTGATCCCTCAGGATCGAAGGACTGCTGTTATAATTTGGTTAATCGGACGATGCTGCTGTGGGAGTTCTAAATTTTTCCTTGGTTTAATTAGGATAAGGATCTTCGATGAGTACCTGACATCATACAGGCTCTGCACACCCATATCATGTCTCTATTAACTGAATAAGTAGGTTTAAAGCAGCTGGCCACGGAAACTTAAAGGACTTCGAGTTCAGTAACCCAGCGCTCTAAACACCGAGCTTCCCCCACTCTCATAATTATTAGGCATTAAGAATTTGATTTTTTTTTTTATATGAAGGGTAAAAAATGTACATGGTAAAAAATGTACTGTTTCTTGACAACAGTTGTGCATGGAGGTGATTTGTCTTAAATCACGCTCAAGCGCCAGGATTCCCCCCCTATTTTGGGTGCCCACATTATAGAGGCTCGTAGAGCATAAGGAAGGTCTCTAGATCCCACAGGCTCCGTCCCTGGCTAGTAACAGATTAAATAAAGTATCTGCCACAGCCTGATTTGAACCCGGGATCTTCGGCACGGTAACTCAGCTCCCCACTTCTGAACTTCTCCCATTTCAAAGGAATGCTTTGACTGGGACAAATCTTGTAAAGTTCCCTGATTAGTATAATACAAATTTGTTTTATGGTTAATACAAATCTCCTTAAATTTCTCTAGAGAATGGGTTGTTCTGATTCTTACCAAACAACAGAGCTTCATTGGCGTTTATTTTTTTAATTTAGTTCATTATTCATAGAAATTTTATTGTTTTAATGTAATAATTCTTCAAATACTCAATATGTGCCTCCAAAAAAAAGTGTTTTTAAGCCAACGGTTATGTTAGGGAGTGATTTATACAAGATGATGCATAACGCTAGACATTTTCTCAATCAAGAACCCTCACTTTATCTATAAAATAATGAAAACAATCTGAAGGCTGGTTGACCCTCAGGAGGATCTCCAGGTCTCGCCGGTCTCAAGGTCTTGATTCGCATCTGTTAATTTAATAAATAAGTTAACTATACCCCGTCTGGAGAAATTACAGTAACCTAGCGCTCTGAATATTGTGCACTAAGGAGGGGGGGGCAATGAATGTTGGAAGAATTTAATTTATTCGAGTTATCGTTTCGATACATTATATCAAAGATTTTTTTTTTTTGCTCCTATACTAAGTTCGCATCGTTTTCCTAACGCGGATCCTAGAATCGATCTTACGTTTTAATTTTTCGCCTGCTTATTCGGGAGAACGGGGAGTGATTAGGTAGCGATATCAATCAACGAGTTCTCTCTCCTCCCGGCGAATCTGGTTATATATTCAAATAAAACACCCCTAGCGATTTATTTTGAGCAATCATTCCAATAAAGGAAGCCGACCGGCTAATGGGCGGATAATAAGGAGTGGTTTATTTCCGAAGCCCGGGCTCTAATCACTCCACGTCTCCCGATGATAACAATCTCCACAAATCCATTAAACAAATGAAGGCAAACAAGGGCCTATCGACCGGAGGCTCTGGGATAGCTAAGAGATAGCTACCTCTAGCCCGGGGCCTCCTCTCCTCCGAATCACTCATGAAGAGTTTCGTCCTAAATAAAACCGAACAAGCATAGTGATGAATTGACATGAATATTTAACAGATATCCATGTGGGGGCCGATTTGTCATCGCCACCCTCAGAGGTTAGCAACCGGATGGTGAATATTCCTGTCTGCGTTTCCAAATGGACAATTTTTTTCTTTTACTTGTATTTTTCATCTTACTGCTTCTTTTCTGCCTTCTCAGCTCCTAAATCTCTTTCATTCTGGCGCTTTCATTTCTTCTCTTTTGTCCAAGTGGCCTTCTTCTTCATTTTAACCGTCTACTTGTGTAATTCCATCATTTTTCCGTTTCTGTTTTCTAAAAACTGTTTAATTCGGTTTAAATCAGGTATGCTGTGGTGTATTATTTTTTTTTATGTTTTTCTAAATTAGCGATTCTTTTCTATTATAACTAGATTTTTTTATTATTTCCTATTTTTTTGTTTTAATTGGTGTTTGAGGCTCAGCAATCTCCACACCCAGCTACATGGGCACATCACTAGAAAGTTAAATTTGTCTGAATGCAATTTGAATAACCTTAACAAAACGTTCCAAATACCCAGAATTTGGAGGCCGATAAGAACATGTCAATCTATCAATAAATCTATCTCTCCACTGAACAGATCAAAGCCTGATAATTCTTTAAGATCTGACTTGACTGAAAATATTCCTCCTAGAATTCGATTTACTGATCGGATTAGCAATGATGAAAACATATTAGTATTGGGTTCAGTACGCGGTAGAGACTTCACTGTTTCTTGGAAACGGTTGTGCAGTGTTGATTTATCACGTTCAACCGCCAGGTCTTTCCCCGATTTAAGTATACCCACTTAATTTAATATGGGAGAACCTCGGGAGGGTCTACAGATCCAACGGGATCCATCCTCTGCTGTTGACTGGTTAAATAAATTAATCTCTGCATAAAAACTCACGCTTTAGCAATGATAACATAACCGAAATCCATACGACAAACGTAACTTAAAATATTTTGAAAAGTTGAGTACGGAAAAAGAATAATAGTGCCAATCTTTCGTATCCAAAAATGCCTATCCTTTGTAAAACTTGTTCCCGTATTCCCGGAAATTCCCGTAGAACTTGTAACTTTTTATAAAGTAGAATAAAGGATTTCTCATCCTCAAAGATATATAAAAGCAAAAACATCAAGAGTGCTTATCCTAAACATCTCAATTTCTAAAGAAGGCATGCAACGTGCAGGGACTTGCAAAAACCTGTCTGGACCGGCCCACTCGGGGCAGCCGGATCTTCAGCTCAGTTATTCACCTCGCTAAGTCTGGGGGTGAAATTTCATAAATTTTATCTAAAAAGATTGTAAGCTCAGTATATTATATCTGTATGTATGTATTATGTATATTTTTTCATTTATTTATTGAAAATATCTTATAATACAAGTAACTAGTATGAATAATACATAATGATATAAGGCAACTAGACAAACTACTCACTGTTAGTACTCAAATAACCGATTGAAGTTGGAAAGTCAAGAGGCCATCTTCTTTCCAGATGCCTCGGAGTACTATCGGGAATTGTTATAGCTAGGTTTGAAACTGGTAGGCTTGAGTAGGAAAATAGTTTCTCATGGAAGGACTGATATCGGGTTCGGGCCAAATCAGTTACAAATGGTCATTGAAGTCATTTTGGATTACTTTGTTAGTGACAAAGAAAGGGACATTTTGCTTAAGGACGAAGGGTCTTTTATTTTAAGGATTGAATACGAGAGGATTTCCATGGCTTCCTGATCTACTCTGTAAGTCCAAGTAGGTGTTTTATGTATGCGCTACATGTGTGTTCATGAATATGAGTCTTCTGTAATTAATTAGGAGCTTAGTGTATTATATTTAGGATAATTATATCAATTATGTGAATTTAAAATAACTAAACTGTCCCATAAGAGAGGTGACACACCGTTGGGTTTTAACTAATGGTCGAAGTTTTTATGAAATGGTTCAAAGGGCTGTTCGACAATTTTTAATTGTTTTATTTATATGTGATTTGAAGGTAGCTCATGTGCAGAGCAATGAGCAGACGGGCCGATCCAAACTCGGCAGTGGCAGATACTTTAATTTAATCTGTTACTTTAACGGGGATGGACATTATGGGATCTGGAGATCCTCCCAGGGCTCACCCAGCCTATCAAGAGGATGCTCTTAATTTAGGAAAACTTATCTTACTGTGCTTAGTAACGATGCAAGGTACTTTATTTTTAAAATAGTTTTGAACTTCTCAGTTATACGCTAATTACATTTTTTTTAAATAGAGCAACCAACTTTATTCTTATTGCATCACAGGATTGGGACTTAAAGAAAAGTTAAAGTTAAATATAATTCACTACCTAATCGAAACATCTGATATGTACTTATCTTTTTTCCTATCTCTTGAGCATTTATTTATTATTATTAACTTTTATGTACTTTTATTGTTAGTCGTCAACCAAAGCAGTCTATAGCCGTGAAGCTTTCGAAGAGATTAATAGAAACACTTCGTATCTTGGTGAAAAACAAAGAAAAGGAAAGTTAGAGCGGTGTCCTTACCCATGACAATAACTCCTAACTACAATATAGTGAAGAAAGGATATTGTACAATAATGGTAACTACACACACCGCCGTACAAATGGTTCATTTCCATAAGCAATTACCTGCTTGGTTTTCCTTTCTTAACCCTTTTGTTCAAAACTGGATCTTTCATGAGAAACTCGTTGTACTTATTCATTATATACGTTATACTCTGGATCCCGCTATGAAGTATATTTTCTATGGTTATCTTTTCTGTTCAAAATGAAAATATTTTGAAATTAAAACAATTAACAAAAAATTATAAATAGTATTATGACGTAAGTCAAGAAGATCCTAATTAAAGTAATGTTCAATGAACATTCTTACTCGTATATACATCGCAAGATTGCGAGAGGGGATATAGGATCGGTGAAGAGAACGGATTTGTCCTGACTGAGAGGCGATCCCTGGTGGCTCAAATGGTATGAGCGCAGCCACGGAGAGGCGGACGACCCGGGTCTCCCCCGGGGGAGAGGGGGACAAATCTTTTCTCTTCAAAATGAAAATATGAGAGTTTATTACAAAACTTTTCACCCAAACTCTCGATAATCGGCTTTCCAACTGCACCGAATTCCTGTAATTCCCTAGTAGAATGCCAAACCGGGTTTAGAAAATATAGAGGATGCACTAATAGCCACTTTACTCTATCGATTCTTATCCAGTTACAACTGATGAAAACCAAAAGGCAGGTTTACGCATTGTTTATAGATAAATCATAGTTTGCTATGGGAGAAACTCTTCCGATTTGGAGTACGTAGAAAGTGAGTCAACATCATGCACAAGCCCTTTACAGCCAGGCTTCATTTAGGGTTAAATTTCAGAAGGAATTTTCGAAGGAATTCCCTGTTTCGCAGGGCATTCTACAAGGGGACACCCTCTCACCCATGATCTTTTCAATATTTGTGAATGACGTCAGGAATATCATTTGAATGAAATTGTTCTAGTGTCGGTATTGACTATGAAAATCATAATACCGATCCTCAGGTATGCGGACGGCTTGTTTTACTATCTAACATGTTAATTGAGGCCCAAAAAAAACTAAACGCCTTGGAAAAACACTGTGAAATATAAACCACCTTAAAGTAAATATAAACAAAACTAAAGCTATGATATTCAAGAGAACACAAGGTAGGCATAAAAAGAACCCTGTACTATAACCACAATAAAATTGAAACTGTAAGTTCTTTCCGCATACTCGGAATAATTTACGGTATAATTTAAAACTCGTTTTTTTTTTCATATGGCAAGTCAAGATATGCTATCGCGAGATTATAGCAAGATTATAGTCACCTCTAGGTCACCTTCCTGGACCTTAAAAACGACGCTTATCAATAGTTTGATTCGTTCAGTTTTATTATACTTCTGTGAAATATGGTCATTAAGGTACATAGATAAAATTCGGGAAAGATTTAAAAAATCGCTCATTTACTGGGTTATTCAAACCCCAGGTTACATAATAAGAGTATAAACAGGCTCAATAATGCTTAAATTGCAAGTCTTGAAACTTACAATCAACTGGTGGTTGATGAAAATGTGCTTAATGTGTAATAATAGACTACCTAATACATGTTTTAATAAAATGTTACCGGTTCAAAAGTCCTCTACTAATGTAATCAATTTTAAGTGGGCTAGTCATCTTCAGGGTATGATACATGACTTAGGATATGGATGTCTGTAGGCTGAGCAAAACTCCCATTTAGTGTTTAAACATAAAAACGAAATGATAAATAAATACAAAGAAATGTTATACGAACAAGATGTAAATAGAGCACTTCGCCTCAGTACAACGTATTATACAAAAATATATATATTTTTATAATTTATTAACAAATAAATTATAAAAAATTATAAATAGTAATATGACGTAAGTCAACAAGATCCTAAAATTAAACTTATGTTCAAAGAACATTCGTTCTCTTGTATACATCGCAAAATTTTCGAGAACACGGAGACATGGGATCAGATGAGAGAACAGATTTGTCCCCGGCTGGTATCAACTCCGGTAGCTCAATTGGCAGAGTCCTGTCACGGTGAGACGGGGCATATCTTTTCTCTTCAAAATAAAAATATATTCTGTATAAATTCAGATCAGCCATACCTGACATCAGATCTACCCGTAGTGAGAATAAGACTACTTTACGCCAGTAAAACAACCCACAGAATTAATACTGAAGACAATTGCCCTTTAAGCATACATAACTCACGTGACGATTTAAACCACATACTTTTTTACTGTCCATTTTATACAGATCCTAGAAATAAATATATAAGTTCATACGATAACGTTATTTATAAAGTATTGAATCCTAAACACGCCAATGACATTGTTAATATCTGTAACTTCATATCTAAAACTCTAACTATTAGAATAGCTCTGACCCAGTGACACAATAATACAACACCTTTAAATTATATAAGTTTTCCTTTTCTTAGATACTTGCTTTGTTACTAGAATTTTCCATATTTTGATGTAGTATTGAATCATAGCTATATTTTTGATTTTATCTTCATTGACATGTATTTTTGTATTTTATAATTATCTAATTTTTTTCTGTATGTTTACTACTTTTGTTTATATGTACTACTATTTTTGTAAATTTCTAACCAAACTCTCTGTATTTTACTAATGTAAAAATCAGAAATAAATAAATATACATAAAAAAACAAAAACATTCTATTTAAGTAATATACCCAATTAAGGTAAAGAGTTTTCGTACATTGAAGATTCTAAAACAAAGACACTGATTTTTATTCTACGGGATTCCATAGTATTTCGGCTTGGATGATTCGCTGTTGATTTCCCATAGATATCTCTAACTATCTGGGAATGGGAGAATCAGCTCTATCTTCAAGGTTTTTAGAGTGGAATAAAAAACGATACGATACGATTATTATTTACTAAAGATAAATAAGAGCAAATAAATTAATAATTTAAAGATTACCTGATTGTTATATTTCATATCATTGACAAGTGTTCTTCTTTATTTATGACTATCTAGCTTGCGTACTCTGATTGAGATCTAGACTACTCTAAGACCGATTGTCAACTCGACGACGTTTTAAAAAATCAACGCCGTGTTTCAGCAGATTCATTAGAGTTTAGCGAAACCTGAGCTTTTTTTCTGCTTCTCCTTCCTCGACTGGAAGCTTGAAAGATAAGGCTATCCTTAAGAGCTTATAAATCAGATTAGAGAGAGTGAGAGATATCGATGGAAGGAGATAATGAGAGGAGTTGACGGCCTCTAGCGCAGGGCAGGTTCAAGGAACTCGGGAAGGTCCCCGATGCAGCGGCCGATCCCTCCGGTCTGGAGTCTCCAGTCTACAGCCAGGGGTCAAAGGTTCCATCCGGGAGGCCATCTTGGTTCAGATTCTAAAGGCATCTGCTATTATTAATACTCAATAATTATAACAAATATCCCCATTATATGGTATATACCACAGAACAGTGTTCTACCTATACTTACATCTATGTATTCATTTACAAATGGCTAACTGAAGAATACCAACTGGTCCAACGTTAGAGATTGTTTATTTTTACAAGAGATAGGACGCATCGTTATCTACAAAAAGTACAATTTTTTCCGCATGACAGCACAGTCTTGACATCTTCAATATTTTGTTAACTGCAGATAGAGAACTAGCCCAGGGCTAGATCCCTTTTTTATTGCCCCTCTTGTAAAATATTAAGTAAAAAGTGGACTGGTTTCTACCCTAGCGATTCATATGTTAACATTTGCTATACAAAACTATGGAATCTAGCAAATCTATCCTCAGAAGCATATAACGTCAAACTCAATAAATTAACTACATAGAACAGGTTGTAACACTTAAGGTAGTGTTCGGAGGAACAACTACGATATATCGGCTTATTGGGCTTTTAAAAAAAAAAATCCTGATCTGAAATAAAATAATCAATACAAATTTGAATTTCTGTGTTGGCAGAAGATTAATTATTTTTATCTTGAAATTTCTAAAATGCCTGAATATTCTACTAAATGTACTACTTTAAGACAGAATGATCAAATATAGAGAGACATAGCGGGCTGACAAAATAGTCAAAAATTAATAGTCAGTTAGCCGAACCTTCATACATGGAGGGGTCGACGTTGCCATTTCTTGAAAATAAGTTAGTTTTTCTCTAAAATTTGCTTTCCTAGAGCTTTAAGTACTAGTATACTTACTTACTACTATACTTAAAAGAATCAGAGACTTAGAAGAGAAAATCAAGATTGAAATAAACTAACATTACAACTTTGTTCTTGCCACAACCTTGCTGTGTATGCATATATTTACACTTATTTTTCAACCTATTTACTACACATTAAATAAACATTTTTTCATACAAACTTAATTTGGTATTTTCACGTTTTATAGTTTTATTTTTCAAAAAATTTTATTATCTGATCCACACCCGATGATATAAGTTTGGATAACAGACGGGCTACTGTAAGCATAATTATTTTTTAGGAAAACATATATGAAAAGAAATGTATATAATATACATCAATATAAACTATAACATTCAACAGATACACTTTTTTATAAGACACGACTTAATTCAATTTTAAAGTATTATAATAATAGAATTCTGAGCCCCCAAGGATGTCTTGCTATTGTGAACCACAGACCTAGAACCAACCCCGATTTCCACGGTACACAATCTATAGTGTGTTCTTAGACAGTAGACAAGGTCACTAATAGTGTTGCAGTCTGTCGAAGTGAACAGCAACATTACAATACACAAGATATATAAATAACAATTTGTAGCCTTGGACAGTTTTTATAATTTATGGCCAAAGAAGGGTTCATACCAGTGCAACTAAGGTAAGATTCTGGTATTCCACACTCAACCTAAATTTTAGCGCTTTTCGTGAGTGTTGGATAAATTCGAGATTAATTAAGATGTAATTAAGATTAAAACGAGAAGAAATTCACCTATTATCTGAATGCGTTTACAATAATTTATAATCCAGATAAAGTTAATACAGCTGATGATTAATTACAATGAAGAAGAAATATAGAAAATTTATTACAGATTCGACGAACATTAATGGTACTTTAAACTGAATGAGATCTTTAAGAATGGTCGGGTAGTTTGCTGGGAGGTGGCCTATGGCTGCAGTCCTCCGCTACTTCGACAATGAAGCACAGATAGCGCCATACATCAAGTCCTAAGTTACACAACAAAGAACAATAAAAATAACCTTGATATTATCATAGTTAACTGTTGGAAAAGGTGGAATAAACGTCCTAATAATAAATTTGTCGTAAGGAATAAATCCTACAACACTACAACCCATGGAGTTTTTCGGATGCAGTACTTGATAAATAGATAATTTTCTACTTTTTAGTTGGGCTAGCAACAAAAGCGTTTTTAAAACTTTTTTTTGTTGGAAAATATACGAAATTTTATATTGATCTTAGCAGTGGTCGTATCCTTGTCTCAAAGATACCTTAGTACTTGGCAAAATACACTACCGTGTCTTCGGATATTGAAAATCGCTAATCTCGAAGATCCTGTTCAGGGTAATGATACAAATTCAATAAATTTGTTCCCGTTACATAGTACGTACATACAGCCGAAGCTAATAAAAGCTTGTTAAAATAAAATTGTATTGAAAAAAAAAACAATTTACCAAAATAAACTGTGAATTAAACTTATTTGTTCCGATACTTTAGATTGGGCAAACGCAAACAATTTTTTTATAAGTACATTTACCTTAACGATTCATGGTTTATATAAAACCATTCAATGTAAACATTAACATTCATATTAAATGTTGTTCGAAGAGATTCCCTTGAGTATTAAGAAAGTCTCGGCATGTTTCATTAACAGCAGCTGTGGCAGAACGGCACTGGATATTTGTTATTGTTTTACAAGATTCAATATTCCTTCTTTATGGAGAATTAAGTTCATTGACCGGTCTTGCGTAGAATTTTTGTTATATGTCACCCCAAACCAAAAAATTCCCCTGGTGTCAGGTCTGGAGAGCGTGTAGGACAAGTCACTGGTCCTGCATGGCCAATCCATTGATTGGAATAATTATCATTTTCGTGGACCTCTTCACTAATGTTCAGGACAACTATCTAATTGAAACCGCATGTTCCTTGTAGGGGTATAATTTCAACTAAATCATTGCAATCATTATCCCAAAAATTTGTCGAGCCCGTCTTAATGTTCAAGGAAATCACTTTGAACAACATTTAATGTGAATGTTAATTTTTACATTCAATAAATAAATTAGACGGAACAAATAAAATAAGTTTAACTTATCCCTAAATAATTTATAAGAATGAAAATCCATAGATGTGAATATCCTATATTTAGTCAGGTACGTTTCAATATTTTTGAATAGATATGATATTGTTCTAGCATTATTTTTTGTATTTTCGTATGTATTAAATGAAGGGTTTATAATAATTAAAATAATTAATAAATAATTTACAAAATCTAGGAGGCATTGGACAGGAGAGAATAACGGTAGGAGCGGGGCAATTACCGAGGTAGCGGCGTTGCCAAGCCAACCGTTCGGTAGCCCATTCTCCGTTCCATCTTCTGTCCAATCCGTCCAAAACCAGTTCGTATCTCTTCCTTATTTGTCTTAGACTTCACTATTCAATGGATATATAATAAACCAAACATATTTAGCGTTATTAACAAGCGAAAACGAGGAATTGCGTCAAATATTCGGTCCGAAAAAGGATGAGACCACTGCAGGATTCAGGTGATTGCACAATGCGGAATTCAAGAGCATGCACTCGGTTAATGTAATATAATTGAAGTTATATATTATATATATATATATATATTATATATATGTTATACAATATATGTAATATATTGAAGTGAAGGCCCAGATAGCCTCACGAAAGAAGCAGTATAGCATTGTGTGTAGAACGCTGATTTACTAGGCTGAAGTTTCCGGGCTCAAATCCGGCTGTTGAAGATTATTTAATCTTTTAATAGTCATGGATGGACTCTGCCTATAAAGTGTAGGGAAAATCTGGCGGTTGAACGTGCTTAGGACAAATCACCTCCCTGAACAACCCTTGTCCTAGAAAAATCACATTCTCTACCACTGGCTGAACGACACTTTATGGATTGTAGTTTATATCTATATATAATCTTTATATAAGTAACCAATTAATTAAATAAGTAACCACTTATTTAGTGTTTTATTTGACTGCACCCCCAACTATTTTCTTCCTTACGTCTATCTTCCAGTCAACCATCCCCTCGCTTCTTATAATCTTTTATAGTATTACGAGGGTTGAGAAGGGCGTCCAATGCTGTTGGGCTTAGTGATGACCGACTTCCTAAAAAGTTAATAAGCTGTGAACCGAATTGAAAACGTCCGAGGGGTAGACCGAGGCGTAGGTGGGAGGATTAAGTGGTGTAGCCGTGATTATTAAGAGTATTTGGTTTGGGGTAGTAGTCTGTGGACAAAATTTTGTAAGCGGAGTTGGTACCGGCATCGAGCCTTCGGATTCCTGACGAGTTCGTTATATATTGTCTAATAGTAGTAAATAAATACAAGGCTTAACGAACCCGAAGGCTCGATACCACCAATCTATGTTAACAAACCTCCGTCAACGGAGCACCACCCAAACCCTAACCAGCCAGATCACTCTTAACGCGATCCTCCCACCTACGGCACGGATATAGACGGTACAGTGCCTATTAACATCATAGGAATTCGTTCGTTACTAAACCCAGATTCTCTAAAAGTATGAAGCAATATTAATTTTAGATTATCAGGAAAATATTATCACATCTCTCGAAGAAATTTCCATCCATATCATAAAATTTTATTGTTATATTATCCTATAAACAGAAACGTTACATAGCAATAAAACAAAAGTACTTTTTCTCAAATAAAAGTTATTTTAAAACTTTGATTGCGGCTACCCTGTATTATGTTATTTATCTTCTGATTTTTTTTCAAGCAAATTTAAAACTCTTATTAAGAAGCACCCTTGGAAACAGATTAATACAGAAAAAAGTTATAATAGATTTTTTATTATAGAAATTTTAGGTGTGTAGATTTGGCCATTTGCTTGTCTCAAATGAACCTAGTAGTTTGTTTATTATCTCTAAAAAATTGAGGAGAAAAATAATTGATTTTAACTAACCAATTAAAGGCACGCATGTGAATAAATAATAAACTGGTTACAACAAATAAATATTGTAACCAAATAAGGATGTAAACAATTAAAACTTAATTACTTTATCCTAGAATCTACATAATTGCCGTACTAATTTCTCTGGCAGTTACCTTGAGAGAGTTTATCCTTGTTCTTGGGTAGAGTATCACAGATCATTTTAACACATTTAAAATATATATATATATATATGATAAAAATAAAGCCTTCAGATTTTATACTTAAAACTACCACCTGAAACTTAAAACATCTTGTGTTAATTGATCCTCAAACCGCTGTATAACATATTTGTTCACTAGGTTATCGACATGACATCCAATCCTCCACGAAGCTGTAACAAGAAGCTATTTAAAAAAGTAGCCTGACTACTAGAGGATTACATGACGTGACGATGTAGCAGAGGATAAATAAGTTAAGGTGAGCAGCAAAATTTAGAAGGATTCGACTTCAACAGGAGTATTTGTATTCATAATAATTTTAGTTTGTGTAAGAAATGTTCGTTCTTGTATTTAATGGTTTTGCCTTCAGTAAATGAAATATGGTATTTACTTTGAAATATAGCATTTAAAGCCAAACTAAATAAATTAATATGTTTTATAATTTTTTTACTGTCTTAATTTTAAATATTTTTATTTTGAAGAGAAAATGTTTGCCTCTGGCCGAGATTCGAACCCGGGTCGTCCGCCTCTCCGTGGTAGCACTCTTACCATTTGAGCTACCAGGAGTCGCTTCCCACCTAGGACAAATCCCTTCTCTTCACCCATATCCCCATGATCTCGCAATTATGCGATGTATACACGAGGAAGAATGTTCATGGAACATTCAGGATCTTGTAGACTTACGTCATTATATCATTTATTATTTTTTTGTAATTATTTATTAATTGTTTTGATTTTTAAATATTTTTATTTAAAATATATTTGTTCTATGTGGGAGGCGATCCCTGGTCATGGTTCTGGTTCTGGTGGGAGGCTGCCACGGACACTTATATATATATATATATATATATACATATTGTTACGGTCAGAGCGGAAAGTAGGACCGGCTTCTGATCTGCCTAGAGCGGATTAGGCAAACAATGGGATTAAGCGGAAGGGATTATAGAATGGCGTAGAACCTTCTAGATCGGTCTAGGTGGTCCTCGTCCGTGTTCCGAGTAATGCCCCACCACGACCTACCTTGCCTATATAAAAAGGACAGCGTTTTCGGCCGCGGCAGTCAGTAATAAGCACTGAAGTAATAAGCAGCCGTTAATTAGTGGCAGTGTGTGTGAGTTAGTTAGTATTAGTATCAGTCTGTAATAAGTGCTTAGTGAGCAACAGTGACAATTAGTGGCCGTGTAATAAGTGTAATAAACTGTGTGGCAGTTTGTCATATTTGGAGTCTTACGGTCGGTGGACTTAAGTTAGCGAACTGTAAGTGTTAATTTGTTATTGTAAACTATAGTGTAATATTATTGTATTTGTACAAATTTATATATAAATAGTTTAGTTATTTAGTATTAGCAATATCTTATATTGTTTGTATATTACTTTAGAAATAGATAACATTTAGTAGAATATTGTTATTGTAAATTGATATTAGTTTAATAATTTAGTTGTTTTTAATAATCTCATTGTATTCTTGTTAATTTGTTAATAAATATTAGATTCTTGAATTAAGTAATAGTTTAGTTCATTTTACACCCAGTAGCCCGTAACAAATTGGTGTCAGAAGTGGGATCTTGTGTAATTGTTATTTTGTCTAGCATTTTGTAATAATTGGGCTACTGTTTGAAAAATGGCTTCTCAAAGTCTTAAATTGATGGATTTAAAAGTTGCGGATTTAAAACGGGAATTAGAAGAACGTGATCTGGATTCTTCCGGAAATAAAAGTGTACTGCAACATCGCTTGCGTCAATTTTTTGTAGAGTTAGGGGAAAATCCAGAGGACGTTCTGTTTGAAACTGATTTAAGCAAGTTGTCTGCAACTTTTAAAAATGAATTAGGCAATGTAGAAAATAAGCTAGGTAATGAATTATGCAGTGTTAAAAGTGAATTAGGCAATGTAGAAAATAAGCTAGGTAATGAATTAAGCAGTGTTAAAAATGAACTAGGCAATGTAGAAAATAAGCTAGGTACTGTAAAAAATGATTTAATGGATACATTAGAGTCTAAGTTAGGCACATTAGAGACTAAGTTAATGGAAAATGTAGATAATAAGTTAGCCGATGTAAATAATAAAGTAGCAGATGTAGAATCTAGGCTAGGAGAAAAAGTGAACGAAATTAGGCTAAGAATGGAAGCTCTCGAGGGACGTAAGAGCAACCCACCGACGAACGACACCGACCGTTCCTCCGAGGGCAGCCATCGTAATAGCATTCTACCTGCCTATGCTGGGGCGCCGCCAACTCACAATACCATTCCAGTATTCGACGGGAAGACGCCGTGGGAAGACTACATGACTCTCTTCGAGACCGCGGCTTCGATCCACGGGTGGTCGCAGGAGACCCAAGCTTCAGCATTGTGCCTGGCCTTGCGTGGAGACGCCTTGAGAGTGCTGCAGGGAATGCCCATGTCGGAGCGGTCTAACTACGGGAAGCTGATTAGAAGGCTGGAGATGCGTTTCGGCCACCGCCACATGGACCAGCTATATCGCTCACAGCTAAGAAACAGGGTCCAGAAGGACAACGAGACGCTGCAGGAATTTGAAGCGGATATTGCCCGGCTGGTGAGGAACGCCTACCCATCGGTCACCGACTATGTCTACGAGAGTTTGGCTGTCGACAAATTCCTGGATGGACTTCGGGACCCAGAGACACAACAAGCAGTGAAGCTCGCCCGGCCGAAAACGTTGGGAGACGCATTATCTCAGGCCATGGAGTTTGAAGCTGTTAGACAGTCTGTACGGGGCCATGCGCGAGTTCGAGCAGCAGAAGCGGAACCTAATGTGGTCCCTAGCATCGAAGACATTGTGACGAAAGTGTTGGATGCTCTCAGGACCCATAAGAGGGAGATACGCTGTTGGGGCTGCGGCCAGCTTGGACATCCTAGAAGCAAATGTCCAACCCGTAACGTCAAAGCCCCCAGGAAGGCCATCAGAGTTGCGGCGATAGGAAGCAGAACGAACAGCTTCTACGTTGATGGGATGGTGAACGGGCGGCTGCGAAGCCTTCTAGTGGATACCGGCGCGAGCATGACAATCTTGAACTCCAAGACACTTCCAGCTGAGAAGATCTTACCAACAACTTGGGCATTACGGACTGCCACGGGACAGCCAGCCAAGGTCTACGGGGAGACAGTTGCCACCTTCATCATCGGGGGTCAACATCTGAAGCACCGCGCTCTCGTGGCAGAGATCGATGAAGATGTCATATTGGGCAAGGACTTCATGATGGCATACGGGATCAAGCTGGACATGTCGAGAGGTGTGCTGACGATGGGAGACGAGGAAGTCATACTTCGGCAGGAAAAGGACTTCTGCGCACGAGTGCTGCTACCAGAAGACACCACTTTACCGGCACGGAGCCAAATCGTGACGCATGGGACGGTCGAAGGCCATCTACCCGCGGGTCAATGTGCACTACTCGAACCTGGAAGGCACGAAGAACAAGAGGTTGGACGCGGCGTACTGGTTGCTAGGTCTCTCATCAAGATCGGACCTACCACTCCAATTCGGCTAATGAACCTGAACAGCTTCCCGGTAACGCTAAAGAAAGGAACACCGGTCGGGGAGTGTACCACCGCTACCTCAGTGGTTCGTCAGCTGCAACGCCATCCCACCGAGCTTCGAGGGCTCCCAGAGGAACTAAAAGGATTTGTGGATGAATCATGTCGCGACCTTTCACCTGAACAGAGCGAGGAGGTGAAAAACATGATTACCCGATGGCATGACATCTTCGAGATCGGCCCAGGACCACGGGGTAGAACGGATATCGTCCAGCACAGGATTAACACTGGGGATGCGAAGCCTATCCGACAGGTCCCGCGGAGGCTGCCGTTAGCTAAACGGGAGGACGCCGAGGAGATTATTAAGGAGATGGCAGCTGATGGTGTCATTGAGCCTTCGAGTAGCCCCTGGATGTCTCCTGTCGTATTGGTGAAGAAGAAAGACGGAACGACAAGGTTCTGCGTAGACTACCGTCTTCTAAACAACGTCACCAAGAAGGACAGTTATCCGCTTCCCAGGATTGACGAAACGCTGGACACCCTGGAGGGGTGTAAACTCTTCTCTACCTTGGATCTCCGCAGTGGATATTGGCTGGTTGGATTGGCACCTGAAGATAAAGAGAAGACGGCGTTTTCAATTGGCACTGGGCTCTGGCAGTTTACAGTAATGCCGTTCGGGCTTTGCAATGCTCCTGCCACATTCGAGAGGCTGATGGAAAACGTGTTAAGAGGTCTCTCTTGGGAAGTATGCCTGGTTTACCTAGACGACATCATTGTGCTGGGAAAGTCCTTCGTTCACCATCTGAAGAATCTGGAGAAGGTCTTCGAACGACTGCGTGCAGCGAACCTAAAGTTGAACCCGAAGAAGTGTAATCTCTTCCGAAGGCAAGTCAACTACCTGGGGCATATTGTGTCAGACAACGGAGTTGCTGTTGACCCAGAGAAGATAGCAGCGATCACCGACTGGCCAGTACCTCGAGATAAGCACCAGGTGAGAAGTTTTCTCGGGCTCTGCACCTATTACCGGAGGTACGTGAAAGGATTTGCTGGCATCGCAAAACCTCTTACCAGGCTTACCGAGGAGAAAAGGACTTTCCATTGGGACCACGAGTGCCAGGCATCCTTCGAGGAGCTGAAGAGAAAATTGAGTAGTGCTCCTATTCTGTGCTATCCACGTCCCGAGGGCAAGTTCATACTCGACACAGATGCCAGCAACATCGCCATTGGAAGTGTGCTCTCTCAGCTCCAAGACGGAGAAGAAAGGGTGATTGGATATTTCAGCAAGGCACTCTCAGCTCCGGAGCGCAACTACTGTGTCACAAGGAAAGAGCTTCTGGCAGTTGTAAAATCCATAGAGCACTTCCATAAATATCTATACGGAAGAAGGTTCCTGCTAAGAACGGACCACGCGGCTCTAATGTGGCTGCTGCGATTCAAGTCACCGGAGGGACAAGTGGCGAGGTGGATCGAGCCCCTTCAAGAGTACGATTTTGAATCTACTCATCGTTCTGGAACGAGCCACAGGAATGCGGATGCACTGTCAAGAAGACCTTGTGATGAAGGATGCAACCATTGTTCTCGACAAGAAGAGAAGCAGGCAGTGGTGTTGAGGACTACAGTTGTCATGGACAGTTGGCAAGATGCAGAGGTGTCAAAGGGACAGGACGAGGACCCGGATTTAAAACAAATAAAGGAATGGAAAATATCGGGGCGAGGAAGACCGGCCTGGCAGGATGTTGCTCCAATGTCGAAGAATGTAAAAACGTACTGGGCCCAATGGAACTCCATTTTAGTGGACAACGGGCTGCTGAAACGGGCATTGGAGAACGCGGAAGGAGATCAGCGCAGGCTACAGCTCATCGTTCCAAGGAATAAAGTGCCCGAAGTGCTTAGGGAACTACATGACGGTGTAACTGGCGGCCATCTTGGAGTTCACCGTACATTGGAAAAAGTTCGTGAACGCTTTTACTGGGCAAACCTTAAGGACGATTTGTTGGACTGGTGCAGGCGTTGTGCGACTTGTGCGGCTTCTAACGGACCAACAAGAAGAAAGAAGGCCCCTATGAAGAAGTACAACGTGGGAGCACCGTTCGAGAGGATAGCGATTGACATCGCTGGCCCTTTCCCTGTGACAGACGAAGGCAACCGATATATTCTCGTGGCCATGGACTATTTTTCTAAGTGGGTGGAAGCGTATGCCCTTCCGAATCAAGAGGCAGTCACGGTTGCAGACGTACTTGTGAAGCAGCTCGTCAGCCGGTTTGGAGTACCCATGGAACTTCACGCTGACCAGGGAAGAAACTTTGAGTCTGCAGTCTTCTCCGGGATGTGCGAAGCACTGGGAATACGGAAAACCAGGACGACACCTCTTCACCCTCAATCGGATGGCATGGTGGAGCGCATGAACAGGACAATGGGTCGATATTTGTCTAAAGTGGTCTCCGAGCATCAGCGAGACTGGGACCAGTATCTTCACTTGTTCTTGTTAGCCTACCGGAGTTCAGTCCATGAAGCAACGGGGCAGACCCCCGCAAATGTGGTGTTCGGCCGAGAACTTCGTTTGCCTTGTGATCTGAAATTCGGGTTCAAGCCTAATGAGGAAGTGGCCGGAGAGGAGTACGTCACGAATCTACGGAAGCGGATGGATAATATCCACGAAAAGGTTCGTGCAAACATCCAGGGAGCCAGTGACAGAATGAAGGAGCGTTACGACATCAGGGCAGAGAAAGGTGGATTCCAACCTGGAGATTTGGTCTGGCTACATGATCCTCGAAGAAGGCGAGGCTACTCACCTAAACTTCAGAACTCCTGGGATGGCCCGTTTGAGATCATCAATAGGATAAACGACGTCATCTATAGGATCAGAAAGCAGCCAAAAGGAAAACCCAGGGTAGTCCATTTTAATAGACTGGCCCCATACAAAGGAGACCATGGCCCGACAAAAGACCATCAAGTCAGGTACCTAAACAACGTGGAGGCCAGTAAGGTATCAGTTGCACAACCTAAGGTACAAGGTTCCCGTGGAGTAACTCAGGCAGTATACAGAGATATCTTCTCGTTACCCGCGGACTATTCTCTGGCCCATTGTGTAGCCGAAGATCTGAGGACTTCCCGAGGGATTGCAACCGTCTTCAGGAAGAAGTTTGCTGGAACTGAGGAACTGGAACGCCAAGGACCACGCGTCGGGAAAGCACTCCACCATACGCACGAAGGACGACACCTGTTCTACTTAGTTACCAAGTGTGCTACTGATCAGAAGCCCACATATGACGCACTGCGGCGAAGCCTCGACGACCTGCGGAGTAAGCTTCTGAGACTGCGTGTCACCAAGCTCGCGATCCCTAAGTTGGGCTGTGGATATGACGGCCTGGAGTGGAAGGTTGTCAGGAACATGCTTGAACAAATATTCGCCAACTCTGGAGTCGCCATATTGGTGTGCACGTTCAACCCCTGGAAAGGAAATGCGTCTCCATCGAGGGAAGCTCATGACCGCCCGATTTCTCCGGACTATGCTCTGGGGCAGAGCACTTTTAAGGAGGGGGCAGTGTTACGGTCAGAGCGGAAAGTAGGACCGGCTTCTGATCTGCCTAGAGCGGATTAGGCAAACAATGGGATTAAGCGGAAGGGATTATAGAATGGCGTAGAACCTTCTAGATCGGTCTAGGTGGTCCTCGTCCGTGTTCCGAGTAATGCCCCACCACGACCTACCTTGCCTATATAAAAAGGACAGCGTTTTCGGCCGCGGCAGTCAGTAATAAGCAGTGAAGTAATAAGCAGCCGTTAATTAGTGGCAGTGTGTGTGAGTTAGTTAGTATTAGTATCAGTCTGTAATAAGTGCTTAGTGAGCAACAGTGACAATTAGTGGCCGTGTAATAAGTGTAATAAACTGTGTGGCAGTTTGTCATATTTGGAGTCTTACGGTCGGTGGACTTAAGTTAGCGAACTGTAAGTGTTAATTTGTTATTGTAAACTATAGTGTAATATTATTGTATTTGTACAAATTTATATATAAATAGTTTAGTTATTTAGTATTAGCAATATCTTATATTGTTTGTATATTACTTTAGAAATAGATAACATTTAGTAGAATATTGTTATTGTAAATTGATATTAGTTTAATAATTTAGTTGTTTTTAATAATCTCATTGTATTCTTGTTAATTTGTTAATAAATATTAGATTCTTGAATTAAGTAATAGTTTAGTTCATTTTACACCCAGTAGCCCGTAACAATATTAAAAACTTGTTTTTATATAATTGCGAGATTGCAACAGATGTGCAATCCCACAGTTAGGAAATCTTCTAGAGAAAACATTCCTGACATTTCTTTTCTTCCTTAGCACCAAATACCTTATTAAAACATTAAACAACCCTTGTTGCCTTTTTTGTTCTTTATTACTCTCATGACATTTTTATTGACTCCATTAAGGCTTAGCATAGGCTCTAAACATGTTTTGAAATTGAGAAGCAAACGGAGGAAAGCTATAGTTAGAACCCCCGTGGTGAATAACTACTCCTAATTCCTACTAATGGTTTCAGTTATCTCGGTGTCCTCGGGAGGGCTCTGGGATTTATTAGGCACATTTTGAGTCAGGAAGACATTTAGAAGAACAGTTAAGGTTTTGGATGGTTCGGTTATATTAAAGTAACAGTTATTTCTTGTAATAGCTACTTAATTTCGCGTGTGATTGGACTGTTTTTGAAGATATCCACTAAAACCGTAATCATCTATGCATATCATAAAATGAAGTCTTCGGCCGCGTTTATTCGCGGTAAACTCAATAACTACTGCACGGATTTTCATGCGGTTTTCACCCGTAGATAGAGTGATTCACCAGGAAGGTTTAGGTATATAATTCGAGGTTTTGTGTAAATGGGTTGGAATATCGATGGGTTTCACCGAAGACGCTGCTTGCCTAAGCACGTGCAATTATCTAACGTGGAAGATAAAAAATTCCTATATAAAGAAATATTTGGTTTTATTTTAATTTATATATAATAAAGTACATTAGCTGAGATGGGAACAAAGAAAATCAAGACTCCAAAAGAAGCCTAACCAATGATATTCACGTGGTCCTTAGCGGCCGGTACGTGATAAAAAAAAATACATTACACAGACAAATTATGTAGGCAAAATATGCCTTATAACCCGAGCAAAACTGGGGTGGATTGCTAGCAAAAGATAAAACATAAACTAAATAAAAAATTAAGAAAAATTATGGTGGTTTATAAGTTTGATATATAAGGTATGTCCAATTAAACGAATAGTGTTTACAATGCTATCAAATATAAATATAGAAAAACACGATTTTCGAGTAATTTCTTTTCATGAGTTTAATCTTAGACACTCGGCAGCTTAAGCTACAAAAACATTACCATCCCGTGCGGAGAAGTGTGCTCCAACAAATGGACCAATCATCTGGCCGAAACCGATTGGCATCCAAAAAGGTATTGGTTTCTGTGAGGTGGCCAATGGCAGGAATAATCCATGTCCACTACATCCACATCGTGCTGCAGGGATATTGATATGATGCAAACAAAAACTAAGGAAAAATAACCTGCATTCGCTAATCGAAAAGGACCCATACTCTCACACAACAAGCCTCATGTTTGTTGAAGAAGCAAAACGAACGGTTAGGAAGTCCTCCCACATCGACCTCATTTCCCAGACTTATATCCAACATAATTCCATCTCTTCACAAATTTCAACTACTTTCTTAAGGGTTAAATTTTTGGAAGTAATTTCTAAATATTATATGACAACGAAGAATTAGTTCTCCCTTTAATCCTATATTAATTAAAATATAGAAGATCATAATGATTCGAACCCCTCGGATTAATTTTAAAAATTAGTAAATGTTTAAAATTGTTTGAATCGGATCTTTTAAAGTATATTTGTTTTTTTTTATAGCTGTTATTTATCGTGCTTGTTTTGAAAGAAAAAAAAATGTTTTTGGAGTCCGAAACTGTAATTACCAGCCACTTAAAAAGATAAAATATATTAAGGTAGTACTAAAAATAATAAAAACGATTTCTATATATGACATGATGTGGATAGATCAGTTCTCCATCTTCGATCCTCAGTCAAATCAATGGATTAAATATACGATTCAGTTGTGAGTCAGGAATAGTGGTCCCAATTACTAGGAGAAGTTTGTTGGAAGTGAGACGTTGCTGGGATGGTAAACAGAGAGGAAGCAGCGGAGCCTGAGGAAGGGAGATAAGGAGGACAAAAAAAGACTTGAAGGTTGAGCGTGGAAGAGGCGGCGGAGGAATTAGAGGAGATGACAGAGCAGGTGGGGATCAATCTGCCCTATCCATTGTCTGCTTCTTCCGTCTCTACCACTCGTCTAGCTCGTCGTAAGCTCTACCTCGCCGGATACTAAACTCTCCATTAGTATCCTGTTCTCTTGTTATGTTTACTTCGGAAGTAAGGAGGAAGGGAGTAAAGAAGAGAAGATGTTGTAGATATAGTTAGCCAGCTAATAATAAAATTAATTAATTGTTTAAAAATACTTTACAGGTGTGAAAAGTGGCTACTGACGCTGAAGGACGAATGTCTTAAGGTATTTAGGAGATTGCACAACCCGGAAATGCGAAGGATGAGCCAGTTAATATTATTCATGTGATAGCATCATGTAGATTGGCTTGTTTCAGAGAGGTTGGGAATAGTAACAAACGAATCCATAAAAATTAATAAGCGCTGTGCTGACTGGGAAGCGTCTGAGGGGTAGACCGAGGCGTAGGTGGGAGGATTGCGTGGAAGGTAGTAAGTAAGCAGAGATTGGTGCTATCTGCATCTAGCCTTCGGGTTCGCTTAGCCTTATTATTATTTAAGTTAAATAAAATAAAAAACATGCATTAATAGAAAACAAAACTAAGTTAACAACGTTTTTGTTACCTTTCGCCTGCATGTACGTTTGTCTGCAAATCTTTGAAATAGATCTGCAGCCAGGATCAACCGCGAAGTTTCGTAAATCTTTCATTATCTTTTTTTTTTTTAATATTTAATTATTCTATCATTTGCTACAATTCACAAAATTAATATGCTGTACCAAACAGACCAGTCCCAAATTTCAAAAACATTGGACAAATTTAAATGTATCTATACAGAATCATGTATACAATGAAAGAAAAAAATATATACAAAAAAACTTTCAACAGAGAAAAAAAGTTTTTTTTTTTTGTAGTTCCCAATATTTTTTACAAGTGGGTTTTTATTGTGTTTGCACTTAAAAAAGAATTGTTTGCATAGTTTATTGATGAATACATTAATATACGGTATACATAATTCTTTATGCATAATTTTAACTTTAGTGTAATGTGCATAATTTCCAGCAATTCTAAGGCATTTGGTATGCCTTTGCATTTGGGATATTTGTAGTTTTTTATAATTTGTTTCCGACATATAACTAAATATTGAACATGCATATAGGCCGTAAGCAGGGTTTATATAATAATAAATTATTATCTGTGCTTAATTTAGGATTCCTGTTAAAGTATGGATATATAGTACACAGAGCTCTGTAAGCTTTATTTCACACATAATGAGTGGGGAAAGTAAAAGTTAACCTTTTCTCCATGTTAAGTTTTCAACATCTCGAACTCTCGCAAATCACTTACTTGAATCGTTGGCTTTCAAACATTAGTCTCTACTTCTTTCTTTCTTCTTCGAAGGCTACACAGCTCCTTGAGAGTCGAGACCTCCCGTAGTCTGAGCGGCAGGTCTTCTCTTTGTGATATTGCAGCCAACCCACTCAATAATAATCCACTCGATCCATTCTACCCAGCGAAGTCTACCCACTTTTCGGCATTTTGAGGATTTCGTTAGCACCTTTCTTGTAATATGCCCTGTCCATCTTATACAGTCCGGTTTTTATAAACTGCATAATAATATATAAACTGCATCTTTCTCAATCAGGTTTTTCTCAATCTCCATACATCCTTGTCACACACATGTCAAAAAACTCTTATCAGAATCTTCCTTTCAAATCTTACTTAGGCTAATTCTAGGCCTTTCGTCATCCTCCAGCATTTTTTGTTCTCAACAGCAAGAGTTCGTGAGAACGGGGCTGATTAGGGTCATATATATTCGCATCTTTGTTGTTCTAAATAAAGATTGGTTTCTTAGAAGCATCTCTTCTATATCATTATTGGAGTTCAGTTCTGTATAGGAATTTATTCATATTGGAATGGAATGTGTTCATATTGGAAAATATCTTGTATCAAGATGGTAGGAGATATTCTATAGGGATCTCCTTTCTTATGAATAGGTCCAATAATGGTACCATTCTTCAGTAATGCACTTCTCTATTTATTAGAATCAGGCTGTGCGTGAATTCATATTTAAAAAATCAGCTAGAATTTGTTACCTCTAAAGCCGACCAAGGCTGCTGGGTGAGGAAGTTTGGGATGCACCCCACGTGCGGGAGATGGGGATGATATCACAAACGGAGGGGAGATAATGCTGAATTATGCATATTATGAAGATATATTGCTTTATAAGACCTTACTCGTTCTCGGATGCAAGGCAGGTGTGTAGTAGAACTCCCCAACGAACTGATAGAACTATCATATTTTCTAATATTTATTCAAGGAGGGCACACAATAAATGGTCCAATAAATACACCCCTTAAATTTATTATTTTCTTTTCAAATAAAAATATTTAAAAATTATAACAACTAGCAAAAAATAAAATAAATAAATTAGTATAATATATAATGACGTAAGTCAACAAGATCCTAATTAAAGTAATGTTCAATGAGCATTCTTCCCCTTGTATACATCCCAACTTGCGAGAACACAGGGATATGGGGTCAGTGAAGAAAAATGATGTGTCTAACCGAGAGGCGAACCAGGATAGCTCAGTTGGTAGAGCACTACGGCGGAACCATGGGAAGCCCGGGTTCGAATCCCGGCACTGAACATATCTTTTCTTTTCAAATAAAAATATTTAAAATTATTATAGAGTACAAGGTGAGGAAATACCTCAATTTCGACGTGAAAAAAAAAATCCTCTATTTTTTTATAACAATAAACTAATCTCTAGCGGAGTGGCTGACTGTGTTACCATTCCGAAGGTCCTGGGTTCAAATCTCGCTTCTGTTAAGACTTTTATTTAAACTGTTAGCAGCCGGAGATGGATTCTAAAGAATCAAGGACCTTTCACGGGTGTAGTAGTAAAGGGAAAAATAATCTGTAAATTATTGCGTGGCTTAACGATTTTTATTTCAATTAGCAGCTAATGCACGTATGAAAACTAATGATAGTAATAATGCTACATCTAGAGTTATTCGTTTTGATTCGATTGAAAGTTAATCTAAAGGAATAAAATATCAGAAATAAACTATGGGATTATCGCGTTTGTTTTGCGAATAAAATTAGAAACCTCCATATTTGATGTGTAAGATTTGACAAATACCGTTACAAATTCTTGTGGTAAATATGTTGTTTAAAGCCTTTATTTCCACATTTTAAAGTAATTCATGAATTTATATAAAGTTTTTTTTAATTTATACCTCAAAAGTACTACCGCCCTAGGCGAAATTTGACTCCGTAGACGTAAGACAGTAAAGTGTTAACAAGGTAGTTTCTTTGATAACGCGCATAAATCTAGAAGACATCCTTCATTTGTGTTTTGCCAAGAGTTAAGTTCTCCCATACTGATAGTAGCAGCGTTAAAGTCTCCAACGGTGACTATTCGCTTCCTCAATATAGAGGAGATGGTATGGACTCTAACCACTGAAGACTAACTCCTGAAGAGGACTGAGATCAAGCGATGCTGAGGCTGGCCGGCGGACGGCTGCATTCCTGGACCCGGTGCAGACACACACACACACTAGAGCTTGAAGTGCCGTGAGGACGCACCCACACGCAGAGACGCCGCTATAAATAGCCTCCTCTCCTCGCCCTAGTCCTTCCTCTCCTCCCGAAGAAAAAATCAGCGGCTTAGATTCGGCTTTAGGGTCTGCTTAATCAAGTATGGTCAGAGTTTCCGAAAAATCGTAGAAAATCAAGTATTCCAATGTTAGTAGTGTAAAAAGGTAAGAAATGACTTTTTATTATTCATAAACATTAGAAAACGAATTTTTGCTTTTATTTTGTTGCTAAACCCAAAAAAGATAGAATTGAAATTGACAAATGTTTAATTTTGAAAATAATTTAACTGTAAACTGCGACCTAGTGATAGTCTCCAAAAACCTACTGTTATATGCCCCAAAACAACGTAATATAATGACACTTGAGTTTGCCGTCTTTGGGAAGGAACTTAAAACGGGGGTCAGGAGCTTGAACGGTATGAGGAATTTATTAGACATATCTTTTCTTTTCAAATAAAAATATTTAAAAATTAATACAATCAATAACAAATAAAATAAAATAAATTATAATAATATATATGACGTAAGTCAACATGATCCAAATTAAAATAATGTTCAAAGAACATTCTTTTCCTCGTATACATCGCAAATTGCGAGAACGAGGGGACATGGGATCACTGAAAAGAAATGATATGTCTATGATCGAGAGGCGAACCAGGATAGCTCAATTGGCAGAGCTCCAGGCTAGCAACCTGGGCGATCCGGGTTCGAGTCCTGGTCTTGGGCATATCTTTTCTTTTCAAATAAAAATATTTTTTAAAAATTAAAAAGTTAGAAACTTTGTGGAAAAAT
This sequence comes from Troilus luridus, assembly GCA_964056705.1. Taxonomy (NCBI): domain Eukaryota; kingdom Metazoa; phylum Arthropoda; class Insecta; order Hemiptera; family Pentatomidae; genus Troilus; species Troilus luridus. The sequence goes on from OZ057415.1 coordinate 66,955,670, forward strand.
TCGGAACGAAAAACCTGAAATCTCTAAAATAAAAACCGGAAACAAAACTATTACCCGACATTTCGCCAATTTAGGCCTATATATAAATAGACCTAGTAATATAAAATTATTAACAAAAATAATAAAAGCTCATCACGACCTCAAAATTCAGGAAGGGAAACCAAGCACAGGAAACATCCCACCTGCCAACGCCCAAATGCAACTAAAAGTTTCAGGACAACAGATTAAATTAATACAGCTGAAAAAAAATCTAACATGTAGTTCACCAACAACAAACTTCCAAAAGCCCAAAGGAATACGAGAAAAAAACAACACAAAACCGAAGGCAAGAAACCAAATTAAAAAAGGGAAGCATAAGATTTGCATAAGACACGTCCAATCAACCATTTCCTCATTAATATGAAATACATTGTATTTGTTTAAAAAAAATTCCAGAATCAACCACAATGAAGTAGCCCTGAAAATAATATCTTAATTATTATTTCTTTCTTTTCGTATCCTTAGTTACGCCTAAAAACCAAGATTTCATCGGTTTTTGCTCAATTTTATTTCTGCTTGAAAGAATTTTAATGTTTCAAAACATTACAACAATAGTTGCGGTTTCGTTGAAGTACACAGAATTATGAGAACTGGAAAAGTCCATTGCATCAGGATGAGTAAGCCGCTATTGGTTTTACAATCGTCATTATACACACAGTAGTCGGCTCTAACAACGCTCTTGTAATGTTAAGTCATACAGCACTTGAGCGAGATATTACTGTTAACAGCGTAGGATAGGCCATGTGGGATCTACAGACCCTCAGTCACTTTAATGCGGGCATTCTAAATAGGGGAAAAAACTGGCGGTTGAGTGTGATCTCGGTCAAATCACTTCCCTGCACAACCGTTTTCCTAGAAATAGTACACTTACTGAACCCAAGACCCTTCATAGGTAATTTTGTTTAATACTTGCAAAGAAGTTATATCTTCGTGAACTAATGAAAGTGGAAGATGGATGCTTCTTGGCATTTCCTTTACGAAAGAATCAGCTCAACCTAGATTTCTCTTATGCTGGTCACACTGACACCTTTTTTTTTCTTCTTAAGCTTGAATATTTTTACTAATTTCATCTCTCATGGTTTTCTCTTTTCTGCTTTCTGGAGAACCTTTATCTGAAGAACTTTCTATATTGAGACATATTTATTTGTTTTTAATAAAAACCCTCTATTAGAATGAAATTGGAAAAGTCTAAATAAAAAATAAGTGCGAAATTTGAAAATAATGAGATACTTTTGGTCTCAACTCAAACGGTTTATCAGAAATTTTAATCAATTGCAGATAATATTAAAAAAAAAAATATATATATATTTCTTTTGTCATTTCCTAAGAATGACTGAACATGAAATGGCAAAATAAATATTTGTTAAATGAATCAAACAGGAAATAAAATGTAAATGATTCAAACAAGTTTAAATTTAAATGGATTATTTCACAGATAAGTAAAACACCGCACACTTAAGAAAGTTGTTAAAGGTTGAGAATAAAAGATTCCAAGCGAAACCTAGAAGGCTAGATGAATAGTAATCCTGGAATTGGGAAGAAGGTAAAACGGTAGAATGAAAGGATATTTCAAGAAGCGTCTACGCATCCACCACGTAAAAATAGTTTATTTCACGCACCCAAAGTGGGTAATTCGAAACAAAGAAAGTAAATGATTATGGAATTATTTGATGTTTGTTTTTAAACATTTTCTAATTTTTACTAATTTCATTAATCATAATCATAACCCATGACAATTTCTAATTTACAGAATACATATAACATATGCATAACATATGCAGATATAGGATCGGCAAAGAGAACGGATTTGTCTGACTTGGATACGACCCCGGATAGCTCAGTGGCTTAGAGCACTGCTACGGAGAAGCAGACGACCCGAGTTCGTATCCCGGCCAGGGAATATCTTTTCTCTTCAAAACAAAAATATTTAATAATCATTACCATAAAAACAACATTTTAGCAACTAACAAAAAATCAAATAAGTAAAATATAAATAATATATTGACGTATGTCAACAAGATCATAATTAAAATAATTTTTAATGAACATTCTTCCCCGTGTGTACATAACTTACGAACTTACGACTGATTGTCATTTGAATCCCGGCCAGGGAATATCTGTTCTCTTCAAAACAAAAATATTTAAAACAACTGGACTAATTAAAACTTGTTATGACTTAATAGAAGCGACAACCTGTGGAGCTAAAACCAGTAAAAGTAATATCGACGAATTTAAGGACATTAATATTTATGGTACAAATAAAATATTGACAAACCACACAAATTGATGCCTTAATCTCTATGACAATTTAATACTCAAGACCGAAACAGTTTTAAAAAGAACAGTAATGTTCTGAGTTTTGTTGTTTTAATCCAGATAATTTATCCAAAATGATTTGGAGGTGGCAGCTTAGAAGTTGCAGAAGTAAGTGTGATTTGAGAAGAGGAACCTGGTTTGAATCAACAAAAGTGTCGTTTCTTATTGTCATTCGATTTTTTAATTCTTGAGTAAAGAAATGACGTCGGTTAAATTTTGCAGCAAAGAACTTAAATTGTCAAATGGAACATTCATAAAACTGAAAATGTGTTTAAGGGAGCTGTGCGCAGTCGCTTTTAAAGATAATTGATATGTGAAAATAGGAGGGAGAAATATGATTGTTGAGGTTGATGACAGTTTTTTCTACAAAAATAAAAAACAATGTTGGTCGTTTATTACCACAGTGGGTTCTCGGAGGTATTTGCAGTGAAAAACGAGAATGTTTTTAGTGAAAGTGCCGGATCGTTTCACACCTGGAGTACTAAAATTGTGGAGTATGTGGAGGAAGGCTCTGCAATTAATACTGATTGCTGGGAATCGTACAAGACGGAGAAGTTAAAGAAAGTTGGCTTCGATCACGATACGGTTAACCACTCCTACAATTTTATTAACTCCGAAAACAGTGTTCATACTCAAAGTATAGAGGGAATGTGGGTCAGTGTAAAGTGGAGGAATAAAAAAGAAAGAGGAATGAAGAAAGAATATTTGGAATCGTATTTGCTCGAGTTCATGTCCTGAACTTTGATTCTTCTAGAACGAACGATTCCAAAGAATGAATGACTTCGAAGAACGAACGACTTGGAGGAACTGCCTCATTTATATTCTGGCCTCACCTTCCGATTTAAATGACAAGTATAGCTCAATTCCCACCCTACTTGCCCTCTTCTGCTTTCTGAATGCAGAGTCTCCATCACATCTAGTCTACAGTTGATTCTTCGGTTCAATGTTCGGTATTAGTTTGGTAGTTTGTCGTTTCGTGTTAAGTAACAACAAGTTTACACTGTTTATTCGTTAATTTTTTTCAAGTTATTGTGAACTGTAGTATGGAGATCTGAGCTATAGAATGTAATTATGGGTAAAGAGTAGATTTCGGTAATCAAAAGGAAACGAATTTAAGGTTAAAAATCGTTGTAACTTAACTCCAAGCGACAACCTGCGGAACTCATACCCAATATTCTTATACCTCCAACGATGAAATGTTTTAGAAGTCAGTTTTCGCTGACTGAATTACTGGATGAGGATTTATTCTCCAATACTGTATTCACATTCTCTTATCTATTTATTTTAATAATAAGATCCCAAAAAATTATGTAAAATGTGTGAGGCTAAGGATCAAAAGCTACCTTCAAATTTAAAAAAAAACGACATTTTCACATTTGTCTCTAGTTTAGTCGAGCAATTTTGTCTTGGCCGCCTTATTTCTCGTGGCTTTAGTCCGGTTCTGAATTTGATGTTTCGAGAACATAAAGCTTTGCTTCACTAAACGAGTGAAAAACGTGATTAAGTCAATTTATGAAATTTCGAGTTATCAACTTTTCATCATGAATGTATCAGTATGCTAATTTAATAGTGTACTCACTGTTACATTTTGCCACCGTATTTATCATGGTTTTATTCCGGTTCTGAACCTGAAGTTCCAGGTAGATAAACCATTGAACGACTAAACTAGCGAAAAATCGGTGTTACCTGTTTTGACCCCAAACGCCTCATATAAAGATTATACTAAAATATAATATTTTTTGAACCATTTTCGAGGCAATGTTAAATGATATTATTTAATACCTGCACCACTACAAACCCGTGAAGGATCTGGGGTTCAGTGTTGGTAGAGACTGTACTGTTTCTTCTGAGACTGAACGATTGTCTAGAGAAGTGGTTAGTCCTATAACACGCTAAACCACCAGATCCCCTCTATTATTGTTACCCACTTTATAGAGGCTGTGTGAACCCGAGGAAAGTCTGAGATACCAACGGATCCATCTCCGGGTGTTAACAGATTAAATGATGTCTCTTACAGACGGATTTCAACCCGGGACCTTCGGCACTGCAAAGTTACTTAATTCAACGATAAAATTGAATAATTACAATGAAATATGGCATATTAAAGGCGTGGATGCAACTAGTTCGATGGGAATTTACATGGCGCTATTATAAATTCCTAATAATAAAGATAATATCTGATAACTTTAAGAGTTGAATAAGATTAATAAATTCCCCATTATTTTGGTTAGGTCTGTAATGGTACCACAGTCGGAAGGTAAGAGCATGTCGCGTCTCTATCCACAACGGAAGACGATAAGGAAAAGACGAGAAGCCGAAATGTTCGTGCCAGGAAGTACCGTTGTTAATAGGCACACAATCGGCACGGTGATTTATGGACTAGCCAAGAAATGGGCCAGTGAATCACCTCTAGTCCCGAACCAGATCTCAGGGTATAGCGAGTTAGTATATCAGCGAGATATAGTGTGCTGAATATCAATACTCAGCTCAGAGAGTGAAAGTGAAGAAATCTGACCATAACATCGGTTGGGGGCGCAACGAGGGAAGAAAAATTGAGGATTCAGAGAAATAAGGCAATGACTCTCAATTTTTGGTTTTCGGTTCTAAACCAGCGTCTATGCTTATTTTAATTTATAAAAAAAAAATTATTTTTGATTGAGGTGCTGCTGATTTTAGTTTTGAAAAACTGCTGATGGTTATTACATCCTTACATACTTGCATATATTTGTGAGTGTGTTAATACGAAGGTTTCACTTGTTAAGAAATAATATTAGTCCAGGATCCATGGTCCTTTTTCCACTTGATTAGTATCAAGCTGAATCTTCGTGAATAGCTTCGTTTCGATGGGACGCCCAACAATTTCCTGTGCGTAAATTCTCGATTGTGGTAGCTTAAAGAGTTAGCAATGATCAAATATGTCGATTTGATGATTCTCAACAATTTATTACTAACTGGGACTTTTTTTGTTCAATCTCAAGATAATTATCTAAATTATTTGTCCTACAAAATGTATGGTTTGATCAAAGAGTCGCCTCCTTCCTATATGTATCGATAGCGAAGTCAAAAAAGAATAAGTAATAAAAAAAATTAGCAGGTTAGTAATCATTTTATAAGGAGGGGACTCTTTGATAAAACCATACATTTTGTAGGAAAAATATTTTTTCAAATAATTTAGATAGTTATCTTGAGATTTAAAAAAAAAAACAACACAGTTAGTAATAAATTTTTGAGAATCATCAAATCGATATATTTTATCCCTGCTACCTCTTTTAGGAACCACAATCGAGAAATTCGCCGAAGGAAATTGTTGGGCGTCTCGTCGAAACGAAGCTATTCACGAAGATCCAGCTCGATACTAATCAAGCGCAAAAATGGACCACGGATCCTTAACTATATTACATTATTTTAAGAATAAGTATCAATGTATTATATTAAGAATTAATATTATGTCTCCAAATATGTCGGCCGTGAAACATCGCATATTTCATTATAAAACTTTTCACTTAAATATTACTAATATTAAATAAAACAATACTGTAAAGCCATCCGTCTTAAAAATATAATAATGATGTTAGTATGCATAAGAATAAAAAAAATTGAAGTTAATTAATTGAAAAATGGTATATCATACTAAAATATCTGTATATCGTATATAATATTAATATCAAACAAGTCATAACAAAGTAAAACAAATATTGGTATTTATTCAATATTTTTTTTATTAAAAAAATGTGTTCGTAGAAAGAAAGAGCCTTATAAAAAAATGGAAAATTAATTTGTTTAAAAAAAACAAAATCAAATCCTTTCCATAGACACACTAATTGAATTGTTACTACAATATTATCTTTAAATTCGATTTTTTTAAATATACCTTCAGTTTATTTATATTATTTGATTTTTTTTTCATTTTTCATGAACATCAAGTATCAAAAAATGGAAAATAATACTTCAAAAAAATTATTTGTAAATCATATACAAAAATTAGAAACTGATTTTTAGAATACCATGAATAGGTACAACAGTTATTGTAAAAAGTACGCTCAAAAGTTGGAAAATTGAATTTAAAAAAACAAAATCATGGGCATTGACCCGAAACTACTAACAAAGCTCCAGAAAGCGAAATAAACCTAACATCCGGTATTTCCTCTTATGATATATAGACTATAAATTTTATGTTTATTCAATTACAGTAATAAACAATTTATTTATAAACAAATGACGATGAGCGGACACAGTATTGCACAATGACTGGCGCCCTAGATACAGCTCCAGGGTACCGTTAGCGAAGCCGTTACGGAGCCATCCTTTTTTTGTTTACGCACTTCTCTTACCTATTGATATTTATCCAGCTCCAATGGCATAATGAGCTCCACGGAAAAATTTAGAATTGCATCTTCTGGTTAAATAATATCGAAAAACCTAAAATTGTTATTTATTACAAAGATATTTTAACAAGTTGGGAATGGTGTCAGAGAAGACAGCACCCACAGCCCAAAGACCAAAGTGACCCAAAGAAAGGATGAGGACCTTCAGTGAACAAATGAAGGAACGCTGGAATAATAAGAAGTCATTAACGCTTCGCCTAGTCTAATAAATGGCTTATAAAGCCTAAAATAATGATAATAAAGATATTTTTCCGTAAAGTAGCAATCTCCATTTGTAAAGTTGTTCAATACGTCAATGCTCACCCCTCTCTAGATGCTCACCTTATTTTTACAGTTGATGCATCAGACTTTGCTGCAGGTGCTGCTCTATATCAACTGGTCGATAACATATCTCAACTATTAGGATTTTTTCGAAGAAACTCAACAACGCCCAAAAGAACTACAGCACGTATGACCGTGAGTTATTAGCTGCATATTCTGCTGTAAAATATTTCCGCCATATCCTGGAAGCTCGAAACTTCATTATATATTCTGACCATAAACCTCTAAGCTATGCTTTTTTTTACAGAATCTGAACAAAGCTTCTCCAAGGCAGATCAGACACCTCGACTATATTGGACAATTTACAACAGACATCCAATATTTACTAGGTAAGATGAATATTCCTGCTGATGTCTGCTCTCGTATCAATTCCATCCATTTCAATTCCTACGGTTCTAAACTTGGAAGATGTGGCTACAGCTCAGGCTGAAGATGAAGAACCACAGCATCTGACTACAACAGAACATTGTTCCATGAAGTTCCAGACTATTACCTTGCCTAGCAACTCTGAGCTGTTCTGTGATGCATCTACAGGTAAGCTCCGACCCTACATACCTCCCTCATTTCGCAGACTAATCTTTGCACAATCTCCACCTTCCAGGCATCAAAGGTTCACTTCATCTTATCAAGTCAAGGCACTCAAGAAGGATATCAATCTATGGGCTCGTACTTGTGTTCCCTGCCAGAGAGTTATGGTTTGGAAACACACGTCTCCTCTCGGGTCCTATGACCCAGCTAAAAGTAGGTTCTCCCATATCAATCTGGACCCTGTTGGGCCTCTTCCTCCTCCTCGTGGATTTCATTATCTATTAACCATTATAGACAGATTTTCAAGTGGTTCCTCTTCAAGATGCACCGCCGAGACCGTAGCTGCATTACTGTTCAACTGGATTTCACTTTTTGGGATTCCAGGTAAAATAACTACAGACAGAGGAGGTGAATTCGAGTCCCAACTTTTCCCCGAACTGACTAGATCCTTGGGAATGGAACATGTCAAAACTACTTCCTACTATCCCCAGGCTAATGGCAGAATAGAAAGATGGCATCATCAGCTCAAGGTATCTCTAAAAGCCCACCTAAGTGGTGATTGGGTTGCAATTCTTCCATTTCGGCTCACGGGTCTTAGATCTTACATCATTTCAGAAATTAGTGCATCTTCAGCTGAACTCGTGTTTAGTATGCCTATTAAATTACCTGCTGCTTTTTTCCAAGATGTTCTTCCTACAGCAAACACTCATGCTTTCTTATCAAGACTGTGTGAACACTCCAGATTGATTCGACCAGTTCCTTCAGTGCATCAAAAATGTTTGTTCACCCTCATCTTACAACAGCTACCCATGTATACCTTCGACATGATGCTGTCCTTAAACTATTGCTACGTTCCTATGACGGACCATTTCAGATATTGTTTCGTTCTGAAAAATTTTTCAAAATAGCTCCACCGAATGGACCTCAGAATTTTTCTTTAAACCGTCTTAAACCAGCATTTCTTCTTTCTCAGGAAGACAACGTCACAACATCTGCGTCTCCTAAAGACCATCAACCTCCTGAAAGACCTCCGAACACCGAGGCTGACAAGGACTCTACCCAACATCTACGTCTTACACGATCAGGTCGCACCGTCCACTTCCGTGCACGTTTCCTCGCCGCTGTCACTGGGGAGGGAGTATGTGGCTATTCCACCGATCATTTGTAGCCTTTATGGACTTGAAACTATTTTGTAAATTTTTTATATAATGTATGACATTTATTATTATTGTGTTTAGTGATATTTATTATTCTTATTTAATGTTTTTACTAATTATTATTCAAGCACATTTAATATAATATATCCACATGTTCGAATATTGTTATAACCTCCATAGAAGGTTACTGTTATTTAAAGTTTGGAGTAGTTACCCAAACATGCTCTATTCTTGTGTTGTTCACTCCACGTCTGAGTCTAATAATATACATTTTAAAAAGTTCCTTAAGTGTGTTTGTGTTAAATACCTAAGTTTCAATTGATCCAGCATTCCAGGAATAGAGCTAACCAACTCGCTGGGGTCTATTGCTGGACAAAAAACGAAATTTAAGAACAAATAAAATCAGGGTTAATGCATGAAATGCATTTCATGTTTTATTCTCGACGTTACTTTTGTCGCAAAGCTTAAAAATCAGGCTTCATTAAACTATCATCTTTTCCAGGATGAAAATTATTAAGCAGCAATTCGCGGTATCGGGTTCAAGACTTCGCATTCGTTAATCCATTTATAAGTGATCCTGTTAATTAATAATAAATTGTCATGTTTATTCGTAAGAAGAGTGACGTGATACGTCAGAGTAGTTTAAAGTCTATCTATATCTGTCATACCGCAGATCGTCGTTCTTCTGCAGATCTTCACTATCGTCTCACTCACAGAAACTGTAGGTTTGCCTCCTCGTCTTTTAGCCTCGTCGCCTGGGTCTACCTTTTCCTCTCCTTCCGTTGGGGCCATTATCTTCCTTGATAGTATTTCCTGATCCATTTGATGCAAATCTCCACATCACCTTATTCTCCCCTTCATACATAAAATTAAGTCATTGTCTAATAAGCCATTAAATACAGGTCTGTATGTAGGTATTTTCAATTTTGGTTTGTGCCATCAGAGATCCACCAATCGCGATTTCCTTGGACATCATATGTTTTGTTTTTCCTCGTTAGTTTTGAGAACTATTTCAGTTGCAGCGTCTTCAAACTGTGAAGTAATCTACCAAAATATTTACTTTTAATAATTATTCAATTATTAGCAATAAGCTACATCATATTGTACAACACTCAGAATTCGATGATAGGAATCCTGAAGAAGCAATCTGCAGCAAAGCACCCGATGGAGGAAAACCTCCTCAGAACTATTATTAAGATAATACCGGTGCTGCTAATATCTGCCGCCTACGTGAGGAGATTCGGTAAGTTAAAAATTTGAAACAATTACACGGACCAGGATCTCTGTCAAATTTAGAAATTTATGTAATTATAATGCGGCGATCGGCCTCAACAGATGCTGCTAATGGATAGGAGGCGATCGCATGCCATTACCTGTCAATTATGCCATTAGAGAAATTTTAAATAACGGGGATACATTTAGTTTGTAATCAAAATTGGATTACATTCCATATCCATCCCATTCCAAAAAAAAAAGCCTTACTTAATTATTTGATAGCTGATTCGATTTCGGAAAGGTCAAATATATATTTATTGTCGGCAGTGAATTTAATTTTAATCATTATCCTCTGAGTTATTTAGTCATTTAGGTACATTAAAACCATGTCAAGGTACATTATATTCATTCGAACAAATAGTTTAACTTATAATTTAAATTATTTTTACTTTTGTATCTTTGTTACTTTAGTAATTTAATTTTTTTATATTATTTTAATTTATTTTAGGGAGTGGAGTGGCCCAGTGGTAGAGCTTCAATGCCGAAAATCATGATTTTGGAAATGTTGCAACTATCGTAAAATAAATCTTTCTCAAAATGTATAAACAATAATCCCACGAACGTAAAAGATTTTTTTAAACAATAAAAAAAAAGTTAAGTGAATTAAATACGATAATAAGCAACATACACTTAGAAAGCTCGCGTAGACACAACTGTGAGTTGACAAATCAGTCTGTCGGCCATATTCTAGAGGTAACACGTTAAGAATATGTAAATTAATTTATATATACATATAATAAAATAAACCTAGTATAGATATTTTTTTAAATATTTGTTGTAAATATCTAATTCCCTATGCGTTGTTATTGTGTGGTTTTAAAGCTAAAAAATGCTGATAGTTATTATTGAATTTATAACTACACAAACCTAGTTATTGTTTTATATTATTTTCATAGTGAATTTTGTAATGTATTTATATTATATGGTACAATTATTTTAATTTTAGCCATTTATAATTTATTGTATTTTATAGTCTATCGTTTATTACCATTGTTTAAAAAAAAAGGTATAAACTATTTAAAATTATTTTTTTGAAACAATTAAAAAAATAGTTTGTTATTACCGCTTATTTTAGAAAATTACTAAAAATATTTCTGAAGCACAACTGCTATGCTGATTTATCTAATATTACTGATTCTTTACTGATTTACAATTTTCAATTTTTTTTTTATTGAATTACAATTTTATTTTGTAATATAATAATTTCTCTTGTATTTTTACAACGTTTCTTTTTTTTTTTATTAATAATTTATCTTTTGTCCATTGAATTTTTTTCTTGTCTTTTCAATCATATCTGTTTATAAAACCTGCTATATTGTCTAAGATACTGCACTTTTCATTTTAAAGATATAATAAAGCGACTTAAAAAGAAATATTGATCGGTTCAATTAGTGATATATCAAAAGGGATTTGGCGAAGGTGAGACGACAGAGGTGATAAATAACTGAGAAAGGAGAGATGTAGGAGGAAGAGGAGGATATAATGGAGGACCGCACACGATGCAAGGACCACACCGTGTGGGTGTTAACTCTCTCTGCTTCTACCATTGTCTCTCTTCTCCAACGAAGGAGAACCAAAGAGAGAGGAGAAAAGTCGTTATATAAATCTCTCTCAGTTCTTGTGAACAGAAGTGTATATTTGTATATTGATTAGATATGAGACCTAGAGACAAATGGAAGGCAGAGTTTGAGAAACCAGGGGATAACTGCATGTTGGGATAAGAAAAGGATGTGACCAATTTTATATAAAAAGTTTAAAAAACATTGAAGATTCATGACTTTATTAAAGCAATGTTATGCTTACGAAACTTCAGGTTCAGACCGGACTGAGAAATATGGCAGCATGAGTCGTGGTAGCAAAGTGGCCTCATTTTATTGTTATTATGTTATAATTATTATTTATGGCGGTAAAACTAAAACTACTTTTACACAAGATGTGTTGATCCTACTTTGGTCTTAACCTTTATAGTTTTATAATTTTTGTTTCATTGGCACCTGCTCGATTTCACATCCAGCGAATTTGATTTAAGTGTTGTTGTTTTTTTAATCCTTGATTTGCGGGAAGATGAAGTTTTGGAAATGATGAATAGTTCTAGAGCTCTAAGCCATCGTCTTTTTAATCTTGCCCTAGCAAGTCCAAATAATAGGAAATAGGAAATAGAAAGTATTTTAGGAGATTTTGTGTTCATGAGTGGAATGTTTTGATGTGTTGTAGATATATGATTTTATAGTTGTAATGCTCATTTATGTTGTGATGGTATGATTCGAAATAAACAATATTTATCAAAATTTTGGACTTTGTTGTTTGTATCTTGTATATATGGACGTTATTGGCTGAAACCGAAAGTTCTTCTCCATATGTCCAAGTAGGTCTTAGTAGGGAGTTATAGATTAGTCGTTTGTTACGTAAGTCAGGTGATGCCCTGAAGTCCAGAAGATGTGATCGTTGTTTGTAGCGCCTTCTCAACGAAACAGCCATGAAGGATTACGCGACTATGATGCCGGTTTTTTTTTTTCCAGTTTTTCCATCTTTTCCTCATGTTTTCTTCTTTCTTCTGTCCAGGTCTTGGATGGAATTTTTTTTCTGTCTGCCACTAGAACCGCATTTTTGAGGAATTTTTGGTATTACGTTCTGTTTTCTAATAAATCTAGTGTAATCCCGTGTTTTTGTGTTTCTTGTTTTATTTGTTCTGTGTACCGTTGTTTGAATTTGTAGCCTATAATTTTGGTGAAATTTTTTTTGTTTAGTCTCTCCTCGTTCATCCTCATCATGAGAACATAAAATCTGAGTCTTCTAACCCTCATTTCTGTTTCCAAGTCACGCATTTCAAAGTAAATTTCTTTGTTAGATTTAAGCCGGTATCCTTTTGGTTTTACTTTCTCTTAAGAATCCTTCTCTCTATTTTAAAAAGTTTATCTACACTGGGAAGGTCCTCGTTCTGCCCCACGATTTGGTGATTAAATACGAGATCATAAATAACCTGGCTTCTTTTTATCGAATTGTAATTGTATCGAAAAAAAAATATTAATTTTCTATAAATGGAACTTGGCGTAAGGACTCAACAATTTATTTATACCGGATTTATCCGTTATCCGTAAAGGCACCTTGGACGACAAATACGTTCAAGACAAATGAAGCGCCATATCATTGCTAAAGAGTCCTTGCATTCCTTATCTACGGAGTGGTGCAATTTCTAGACCTCGACTGATTCGGAGGGTAATATATGGCAGTGGGAATAGCATCTAGTCCTTGCAAAACATGGCCAAGGATGGACAAACAGCTTTCACACGCTCCGAGTTACAGATTCCTATTCTCAGGCATAAGTGGCTGGAGTTGCCCACTCGACGTCTTCCTATATAGTGCAGGATGTGCTCAATTCTATTTAAGGTTAGATTCCCATATGGCATTCCACAACGGTACTTTGTAGCATTAGGCCAGTATTGTTCACAACCTAACTACCCACATGATATCCGGGCTTATGTCCATTTGCACAAACCAAAATATTGAGGCAGATATAGGGTGGATCAGATCTTACGAGGTTCTACAAGGACCTGGGCCTCCACTGGATCACATCTGTGACTGTTACATTGTGTGTAACTCTGTAGATCGTTTCAATCGCCTTAAGGCTGTCCTTTTTTTCCAGATGAGTTGATACAACATATTATTTAATATATGTACAACTACGACTCATGAAGAGTCCCGCGGTCAATACTGCACATGGATTTGATATGCCCGGGATCCCATTCAACCTTCAGGTTTTACCCCTATTTGGGTACCAACTTTATAGAGTCGCCTCCTGAAGGGCTTTCAGATTTCAAAGATACGTCCCGGCGGTTCACAGGTTAAATAAATTATCCACAACTACAGGCTTAAAAATCGGGACCTTCCGCTAGGAAACTCAACATATCTTGTAGTGCTACACATTTTTGTTTCATGTTTTATCTTATTTTGTACTATATTAATTAAGATGTACAGGGTCAACACATACATCTAGTACAACTATGTTTAGCAATAATATTTATTGTATAATATAACATTTATTTATATTTAGCAACTGTTATTACTGCAATGTGCGTCAAAACGTTGGCTTACCAATAAAAAGTTCTCCCTATATAAGAGAATTTTCTCAACCTCCACCCGGACCATTTTTTTCTTCATACAGTGGAGAGTCGATTATCCGAACGTTCAATTAACGGAACTGCTTTTTTTTCCAATGTAATTTTAATTAATTCGATCAGATCATCCAGTTACTTTTTTGTATTGTTAAAATTATTGTTATTTTAAATGAAATTTGGCGAAAAATAAAATGATTTTTTCCATGAAAGTCAAGAAGGGGGCCCTAATAATATCTCGGAAACAGGCAAAAAAATGAACTTAGACTTCAAAACGTATTTGTTTGCTAAGAACTGTAAACCTAATTAGCTAATTCCTTCCTATTCATTTGGTTGGTATTTATTTTTAGGAAATTTCGATTATCCGAATTTTACCGGATGATTATTTTATCTCTGGTAGGCTCTCTATCATTATTCATTTGCATTCTGTTTATTTTTTTATTTAATTAATTAATTTATTTAATTAATTAATTTATTTAATTATGGAACTGGTTACTATAACAAATTAACATTTTCTTCCTTCATTTTTTTATTTAAACCATTTAGGCACATTAGTGACCATTATCAACTTAACGAGACTCTGTCGTATTTCTTTCAACATCTGTCATTTATCCGTTTCCTGAAATATTTTATCTTGCTACATTGACGTAATAAATTATGCTTGTAATATACGTCAAAATTAATAAAACAATCGATTTTTTCCCTTACTCAAAAGGAATCAATTTCATGTTTAATAAGAAGTTTTAACTTTTTAATCGATTCCTTTTAAATATTATCAGAAATGAAAATAATCATGAGTTTTAATATGATTAATAATTATGGGTAATGTGTATATTCGGTAATCGTTTCATGAACGTTTCGTATAGATGCTGATATAACCTGAACTATACAAGTAAATTGGTTCTTTAATCTAGAGTAAATAGGTTCTTTAATATATAGAGTAGTTTATGCAATAATAATTGTATAGTCACTAATACAATTATTTTTATTTTCGAAAATATTAAAAAAGAAGGGAATGAAAAACTATAACTTGTGACTTGACTAGAAGCGACAACCTGCGAAAATAGTACCAATTTTCCTTTTCTGATAAACCCTAAATTGATGAAATACCGCCTTGTTATTAACATAATACCATTTAAGATATTTGAGGCTTTGAAAAGCTACCTGTAAGTACCTAAGTAGGTACAATTTCCTTTTGTTACGTTAAATACGTTTATTTTTTATCAAACGAAAAATATTCATCCGATTTCTGCATCAGTAATGTATCCGTAATTACTTCATATTAATGGGTCTGTTAAAATTCTCTTAAATAGAGAGAACTGTTTTTGGGAAAGCCAACATTTCGACCTTCAGGCCTTCTTCATCGCTTGTAAAGGGGTCAATTTTTGAGGTTTAACTAAAAAGTCGCTTTCCAATTTCAACAGATCTGCATATTTAAGAGATTTTCTTTAACCCCCTCCCCGACCATTTTCTTCCTCGACCGTTAAAATTCTTTACAGAGAAGGATGGACAGATCACTAATATTTTTAAGTAATATTGGTTCCTCGAAAACATTTGTACATTGCTGGATTCAAACAGTGGGATGCTACAACGGAATATTTTTTGCATTAGGTAATTTTAATCCATCCATTCGTTTTGTTACGATCTTTTCTTTGTTACAGTACTTCCTTTTTGTTTGAACGCTTGTTTTTGGCCTATTTTAGTAATAAAAAAATGTTATTATCGTATTAGCCTTAAATTTAGGATTTTTGGGTTATGAAATAATATTTAAATGCGATATTAAGTCGAATAATTTTAGAAATTACAGGAGAATAGTCGGGGCAAGGAGTATAATAGAGGATAAGTTGAGAGAAGGCCGTGAAGAGGCAGGTAGGTGAGAGTGAGGGAGGAATGTAGGCACACTCTGCCTGACCTTTTCCTCAGCCTCCGCTAGAACGGGTTTGTCCAATCTCTTCACAATGGCCGCAAGCGCGCCCTGACGGCCATCTCCAGAATCTGAAGCTTCCCAAGCGTCCGTCGAGGGCGCCACTTCACGGCGTTACGATCCGATAATTAAAACTTTTAGGATATAAACAATCGTATCTCAAACTATCGTAAACAACCGTTATCCGCTCCCTTCTTGCTGTTGTACAAGAGATGTACGTACCTAATACGGTTCGTCGGAACAACTCTCAGGAACTGACACAAGGCTCACAAGAATTATTTAAAGATTTTTTTTTTAAAGATTGTTTTTATATTTCTACTGAATTATTTGGAATCAGTTCCACAGATTAATCTTCTTAAGAATGCAGTCGGGTGGGTTTACAGATCCTAATTTGTACGTTGTGTCTCAATCTTCTTCGATGGCGTTCCAATATGGTTGACTTACTTATGGAAAAGACAAGTTGTTAAACGAAATAAAATAATTGATATAAGCTCTGCAGATTTTCGCTTCAAATTAAGTCACAAGTTTTAACTTTTCATCCATTTCCTATTTAATATTATCGAAGATAAAAATATTCGTGAGGTTTAGCATACAAAAAAGAGTGTAATTATGGGAAGTGTGTATATTTCGGTAATGTGGAACCGATACCAATTATTTTATTTAGTGAACCATCTTTTGTTTCCTGTGAGTATCTCAACCGTATTGGAAGGCATGAGAGAAGACCGAGGGACATTGTACAAGCTAGGATCTGTAATCCCACCCAACCGCATTCCTAAGAAGATAACTCTCAAGAGATAAAATAGTAGCATGTACTTATTAACATCACGATATTGTACTTGCACTGTTTATACTACGGTTTAATCCTAGCAAAAATACTATATAATAATAGTGATAACTGTGGGGAACTATGAGGAAATATCAGGAACTGGCCATGAAATAGAAGAAATTAATGGGGTGTATAAAATAAATTGACTGTTTCATCTTCCCCGAGGAGAGAAGATGGCGACTAACAGTATCTTTCGACACACCTCACTCCCTGGCAAGTTCGCGAGTACATTTGGACGGATTTGACTCAACAGCTTCCCTCAGAACCTTATCAATATCCATTAATGGTCGTCCGGAGCCCTTCTTCCTTTCCAATATCGTATCTCCACTGCTAAATTTTTCAAACCAACGCCGCGCAGTGCGCTGGTTAAGGACACCTTCCCCTTCATATTTAATCATATCACGAGTTGCTTCAGCGGCTATGAAATTTTTTTCCCAGTAATGTCCTAAAATTACGAGAATTTCGTAGGGCACTGCCATGTTTCTTCTTTGAAATAAATAACTAAACTGAGGTTTTTTTTTGAAGAAGTGCAGTGTTAGTAAACAAGCTTAGAGAATGCTCTAAAGGAATTATTAAGTGGTGGTAAATAATAAATAGCATTAAAATATTTACTGACTTTTGAACTCTGGAATTTGATAAAACGATCATTTTTTTTGTATACACCCCATTATATCATTTGGAGAGCGTCACACCAAAAATAATATCCACCAATGGGTTGATATCAAAATGAACTGTGGCAGGAATGGGTGGATTAAAATTACCTAACGAATAAAAATGTTCCATTGTAGCATCCCATTGTTTGAATCCAGCTATATACAAATGTTTTCGATGTACCAATATTACTTAAAAATATTAGTGATTTGTCCATCAGAATTTTAACGGTTGAGGAAGAAAATGGTCTGGGAGGAGGTAAAAAAAAATCTCTTAAATATGCCGATCTGTAGAAATTGGAAAGCCACTTTGTAGTCAAACCTCAATAATTGTCCCCATTATAAGCGATGAAGATGAACTGGAGGTCGAAACGTTGGCTTTCCCATAAACAGTTCTCCCTATTTAAGAGAATTTTAATTGACCCATTAATATGAAGTAAATTCGGATACATTACTGATCTAGGAATCGGATGAATATTTTTCGTTTGATCAAAACCAAATTTTTATTTCCCTATAAATATGAAAAAACTAACAACAACGCCAGAGTGAACTACACCAACAACTTACCTCGACGAACCAAGTCGACCAGAAAGCGAACGGTCGTTCTCAAGGTCAGTTCGACTTCCTCGTGAAGCTCACAACATATGTCTATGTCATACATCTACAACATAAAGTGTAGTAAATTTTCTTTAGTTTTGTTTCATGATTATAATACTGGAAAATTGTTAGTGGAAAAGCGTCAGTACATCCTGTTATTTGTCTTAATTTGAATTATGCTAGCACGAGAGTAAAAAATGATGAGGTAATCCATAAGAACGAAATTGTTATGTGTTGGATATTTCGATCAGTCCATGAGGAAACCTGCTAATAAGAATGTGCTCCTAGGGCTGGTAAATAAGAGAAAAAGTGAGCCATGAAATTTTATCATGTATTTTCATTAACGATTTATATAGGGTGTTTCAGGATTAAGTAGCCAAACAGAAAATTTTAACTAAGGACCTCAAAACAAGAAAAAAGTGGACCTATGTCCGCATACTCTTTGTTTAGGAAATATATTCACCTAATGATTTCATTTGTTATGAATTATTTAGGCATAGTAAATAAATAAAACTTACTTTACTTGTTCCAACTACTTTAGTCATTAAATGTAATCAGAAATATCCCTTAATTAATTAATTAACTTAATAGGAAGTTTTTGTCCTTAGTTCAAATTTTCTGTTTGGCTGTTTAACCCTGAAACACCTTGTGTATATATATATACAGGGAGGCCAAGGTCCGAGCAATGTTGTTTTTTTTCTTCGCTGACGACCAGGTCGTTTGCGTGGCGGAAGGTCTCTCTCGAAATTAACCAAGTAAAAGGCCATTGGAGTTCCTGATACTGGTGCGCTTTTGGTGGATGGGGGGGGCGTAGAAAAAAGAAAGTATTTAAGTGTCTGGATTCTTATTTGGATCATACCGGGTCATCTGAGTATGACGTCGGACGAATGTTGAGAGCAATTACGAAAGGTTATCCGAATCCTACATCCACTCCTCAAGAATTAATGACTGAATAAATAACTCCAAAGTGGAGTCTATCCTGACATATTCTTCAGAAACATGGACTATGAGCCCCCGTCTGTACTCAAAGATGCAGGCGACTGAGATGGATTTCTGGAGAAAATTTCACACCAGGCTGGATACAATTAGAAATGAACGAATTTGACAGAAGATAGATATGAGAACATCTGTGAAAGGTTGAGACAGACAACCCGCTTAAGATAGTACGGCCAGGTGAAAAGAATGTCGGACGAATGATGGCCGGGAGGAGAGGACGCAGACGGCCAAGAAGCAGGTTGATGGATGGAGTCCTGAGGAGATGGCTGGCCGGGGTCTCCAGGAAGAGGATTGGATGGATCGAGAGACATGGAGCTCTGTTCTGACAAGTTGAGGCATCCTTGGTGGATCGCCTATAAAGTAAAGGAAGCCAGGAGTGTTTTAGAAAAAAATACATAAAAGAAGGATATGACGAACAATTACCGCGTTTGTACCGAAAATTTTCTAGTTTTAGCAATGTCGACTCCTTGTATTTTTTCGGGGATTCCAGTTCAGATAATTGGAGTTCGGGTAATCGGCGCTCTACTGTAATATTATTCGAAATTTACGTTCTTATGAGAGAGGCATACCTTTTGAAATCATTTATAACCGGACCTACTTTCCCCCATAAAAAAAATCAAACCTAAAAAAAACCCTGCTTTCTCCGATTTCTGAACCTCAGTTATGTTATTCGTAAAATGTTTTACTGAACGAAACAGATAGAAAAGTAGCGCCTACATATAAGTTATGATACTAACATAACTTATTCACAAATAAAAAAAAATCTGTACTACTACAACTTTGGAGGGTCTAGTGCTAAGTATATGATGGAGGCTGTACTGTTTCTTGGACACCAGTTGTGTAGGAAGGTGATTTTTCCTAGATCAGGCTCAACCACTTGATTCTCCCCTTATTTTGGGTACTCACTTTATAGACCACTTTATATCCAATAGGAACCATCTCAGGCCGCTAACAGATTTAATAGAAGTCTGCCAAAGAACAGGAATCCACGATCTTTGGCATGGCAATCCTGCACTCTATCACTGCGCTCTCAGTTGAGAATAATTGATCAACAATCAAAATAAAGACAAATATAGAACTTTCAATTGAAACTAATGAACACAACGAAACCATATATTTATATTTCTATTACTTTAAATTTTAAATTATTAATTTTGCTCTGGCATAACTACTACATAATTTACACATTTAAATCTCCATAATCGTTTTAATAGATAATATAAAATTGACAGCTTATTACGCCTGTATGATAAATTGTTAAATTAGTATAATCAGCTAAATATTAACAATAATAACTATATATTTGTATTTAATTTAATCCTATTTTCGGTATCTGATCAAGAACTGAGAGATTTATTATCGATATCTCCTTGAAAAAACATTTAATGAAAATTTATGATAAAACCATCAATAAAATTGAAGAATGAAAATTCTAATTATTTTTTTAATTTGCTAAAGTATCACGAAGAAACTTGGAATGATTTATTTTTATTTTTATGATCGATAAAAAAGGTAAGATTAAATATAATTAACTATCGCCATGGTTACGTAACACGATTCCTGTATTCTCGACACATCAATAAATAATCGATTTCACGCCTCTTTTAGTATTATCTTTTTATATCACTTAGGCAAGGACACAAAAAAGCATAACCGATTTATTTTTTATATTACGCAATCTAAAAACCTCTATACCGTGCGTGTTATATAAACATAATCTAAATATAGACCTAAAAGCTTCTATACAGCTTAAGATATTTGAGGAATAATAATAAAAAAAAAAAAAATATCCGTACCACTACAACCCACAAGGGTCTTGGGTTCAGTAAATTGCTAAAACTGTACTGTTTCTTTGTCAACGGTTGGGCAGGGAGATGTTCTGTTCTAGATCACGATCGACCACCACTTTTCTCCCTATTTCCATACTTCCTTAACCTTTATAGATGCTGGATGAGCCCCAGCAGGGTCCTAGATCCCATAGCATCCATCTACGGCTGATAAATTAAGTAAAAGTCTGTAAAGCAACGGAATTCGAACCCGGGACCTTCGGCATGGCAACTTAGCGTTCCACTGCTGAGCCATTCCGCACCCGAAGAATAATAAAAAAGTGTAGGGGGATATAAAACTTTATGAAGAATATTGATCAGAGAAATCTACAAAAAAACAGCATACTTTCTTCCAGGAAAAACGTAAAAACTTATTCAAATATTTCAGGTTTCGACAGTATTGTGCAACGCTTCTCCAAACTCGTAAATACATTCTGGGTTAACTGTCTGTTACGACTTGACATAGTTTATTTATTAGTCTTAATGTTAGCCTGTAGGTAACATTGTAAACAAAAAGAAATGTGTTTACCTTGACAAGTTAATTCTTGTTAATAAATGATAATTGATTTGTTGCAAATATACAGGGAAGCTGGTGGCTTGTGTGATAGCCAACAGTTTATTTAATTAAATTCACTTAATTTACAGAGATTAAATGAGTTTTTAGACACAACTGCAATAATTGAAATTTTACAGTACAAGCAAAAGAAAAATAATTCCAATTTGTCTTAATAGAATGACCTGTAGATACGGTTTAATTCTTCTATTAGAGTAGTTTATAAACATCGTGGGTTAGTATTGCAACTTTTAAATTATTTCAATTTATGAAATAACTAATACCAGTATCACAGTAACCAGAACCATGTAAATAAGTCAGGGTTCTTCTGAAAATGCATCATAAATTTTACAATTTTGTAGTTATAGGAGTAAGGAAAACAAGTAAAAATGTGAAGAAAAGTTTATTCGAACAAAAATTATCAAAATAGTATGCAAAGTATAAAACGATTTAACAAAAAAATTATAGAAAAATTATTTACAAAAATTACAGAAAAACCTGTACCAAAATTATTTAAGACTGTCATAATAGGGTTTGTAAAAAAAGGGAATAATATTATTGTACATGAGACTAATTAAGTCTTTTAACTTGTTTTCTGGAACGGAAATCTTCCTGGTGTAAGCAGGTATTAAAGAAAGGCTTTCCTGAGCTTTTGATTTCCCTTTTTTTAAATTTGACCTCTTTCCAATCTATTTTCTTAAAACTATTGTTATACTGAAAAATATCACTTGTACAGGTATACTCTAGTGGCAATTTCATTGGTTCCTCGTTTACCTAATCCCTCATGCCAAAAATAACGGTTAGTTTTTGAAAAAATGCTGGTGTTTGTCCCATCGGGACAGCTTGCCAATCACAACTGAGCAAAAGAGTCGTTATTCTGCCGGAGGGAAAGGCAATAAGCATGCAGGTTATAACGACCGATCTTCACTCCAGTGGCGAATTTCGTAAATACAATTATGTCGATTTACAAACATCTAGTAAATGCATTTATGAGCCCGCCAAGACAAAAAAGTCAATTTCACAAAATTTTGCAGTTGTGTCATTATACTTCCGGAGCGGCGATATAAAGTTATACCGGTCGTCGCTGTTAGCAAGAGCTCCAAAGATAAAGTTATATAACACGCATGTATGATCAATTGTGACATATTCAGTGAAAATATGGACCTTATGCACTCCTACAGTAAATCCATAAGGGTACATAGGAAGATATGTGTAAATCTACTGGTGGAGGGTGAATGGAGAATCAGGAAAAACAGCGAAAGTACGAGCTATTTGGATCCTGCGACATAGTCCAGTTTATTAAAGTAAGAAGAATTGAATGGTTGGGCCATGTACTTCGAATAGAGGAACACAGAACTCTTGAAAAGACCTTACCTGCTAAGATGTATGGAGGAGAGGAAGACCAAGGAGATTGTGGCTTCAGGATGTGGAAAAGGACCTTACAAAACTCCGTGTCAGAAATTTAAGAACTGTGCAGAGGAGACTTGCATAATATTGTCAGGGGTGCCAAGGCCCATCCCGGGCTCTAATGAAAGTTAGGTAGTAAGTTCGTTGTATAAGTATAGAAGATAAGGGAGTGAGATAGCTTGGTATAGAGGACTGAGTTGCTGCTAGCTTACTTTTGCGAGTTCAAATCCAGCTGTGGCAGATAATTTATTTAATCTATGGGGCTCGCCCAGCCTCCATAAAGCGAGTACCCTTCATTGGGGGAACACCTAGCAGTTGAGTCTCAGTCAAATGACGTCCGTGAACAACCGTCACCCATGAAACAGTTCAGTCCCTACTATGACTGAACCCAAGATCCTACATGAGTTGTAGAGGTACAGATTTTTTTTTTTAATAGCAACCTAAACAGCATTAAAATGGTAATAAAAATTTTTATATGAACTAGAACAACGAATTGCGTCATTTATTTTATTTACAATTTGAAATAACCGATGAAGAAACTATGAAAGAAGCCTCATTATCTAGCTACCTTATTCTAACACACTTTCTCATTTTTTTTTTATTTTCTGTAACAATATAAACTTTCTAACCGAGCCACAAGGGAGACTCTTCGATGATTACTTTTTTTTCTTTACTATTATTATCAAAGTTTTTTATTATTATTATTATTATTTATTTATTGATATTTACAACTATATTACAATAATATAACAAGTAAATAGGCTAAGTGATACATAATGACAAGTAGAGAAACTACCCACTGGTAGTATTCAAATCGCATGTTCAACTAAGAAGGTCACGTGGCCATCTTCTTTTCAGACACCTCGGAGGATTATCGGGAATTGAAGAG
The DNA here is from genome assembly GCA_964056705.1 of Troilus luridus. Classification (NCBI taxonomy): domain Eukaryota; kingdom Metazoa; phylum Arthropoda; class Insecta; order Hemiptera; family Pentatomidae; genus Troilus; species Troilus luridus. The sequence goes on from OZ057415.1 coordinate 66,979,471, forward strand.
GAGGGAGGCTAGGTTTGAAACTAGAGGGTTTGAGTGGAAATGAAGTTTGTTATGAAAGGATAGATAGCGGGTTCGGGCCAAATCAGCAACAAATGGGACATTAAGATCGTTATGGATGACTTTATTCTTAACAAAATAAGGAGCGTTGAGGATTTTACGTAGAATTTAGGATTGTAGGGATTGGATACGAGAGGAATTCGATGGCTTAGTGGAGCCCCAAAGCTCTACTCCGTAAGTCCAAATAGGTCGTATGATGGTCACGTATACGAGTCTTTTGTAGTTAATTGGGAGCTTAGAGCGTTTTTCTAGTAAGTGTTGAAGTAGCCTGAAACGTCGAGCGATTTCTTGTCTTTTCAGTCTCGTATGAGGATTCCAGGTTAATCGTTTGTCAAGATGGAACCCTAAGTATCGGATCTGTTCTACAAGCACAAGTGGGATATTATTAAAGGATACTGAAGGGCAGGAAGTCATTGGTTTACGACGTAAGGTAAAAGTGATTTGATGGGATTTTTGAGAATTTATTTTAATTCTCCAGTTCCACCATTCTTCAAGATCAGTGATATGGGATTGGAGGCTTTGGGATGCAATAACTGGATTGGTGTTGACTGATAATGCACATGTATCATCAGCATATCATCTAAGTACACGACGTTTTGAGACTATTATATATTTATTGTACTCATATATATGGCTTAACAATGACAAAACATGTTATTAGTAATATCTAAAATCACGAACTTGTCTAAATATAGAGTTGACACCTGTAAGACGTTTATTTTTATATTAAATTTATTATTTAGTTAGTGTATTAAATTAAATATATTAATATATTTATTAAATATATTAAGATAGTATACATCGCAAATTGCGAGAACACGGAGATATAGGATCAGTGAAAAGAAAGGATATGTCTGACCGAGAAGCGAACCAAGATGGCTAAGGTGGCTAGAGCCCCACGACGGTTACGTGGAAAACCCGGGTTCGAGTCCCGGTCCTGGTCAGATCTTTTCTTTTCAAACAAATAAATTAATATTTACTAAAAACCTGGCGGTTGTCGGGGACATTGGAGCAGTAACCTTCCTATAGAAGTAAAGCATACTCTACCATGTACTGACCCCAAGATCCTTAATCGGTTGAGTGGTAAAGCTTTTTTTAATGATTTTTTTTTTTGTGTGGGGTATACAGTTCGTATAATTCTATTGAAATGAAAGTATTTTAGAATATTATTTCGTAATGGATAAATTCATTTATTTTTTAAAATTTAGATAGTTAAGTAATGTAAGAAAAAATCAACTTATACGTAGGATCTGACGTTATATTTGTTTTCGTCTGGATTTGATTCAGTTTTTACGAATATTTTTTCGGTTATGACGATTGAAACTACAACCGCCAGAAGAAGCATTGACGTCATAGGCAATAATAGTTAATTTCAAGCAAGTGTTCGTGACAATTATTTTTTTATTTCCTTCTGCTAGTTTATTAATCGAGGCTTCCTGGATCAAAAAATAAAAAATTGACTTTTTGTTCGTCCGAAATTTCAGGTTTGAAACCGGATTAAGACCTTGACAAATTTTAAGTGATAGGGATGCGTTTTGCATCGTCGGAAAAATAAAACAAAATTCACCTTTGGATGCACCCAACAAAGTACAACCTACAAAGTTCCTCTAAGAATTGAACTAAATTAAAAGTTAAATAAATAAAACGTTTATGAATTAAAAGTACTCAAAAGTTGCTAATAAGTGAGGTTTACCTTTTCTACAGAGAGGTGAAATTATTTATTCAATTTTTTATTATTAATTCCTTTAAATAAACAAAGTTGAATACTTATAATTTTTGTTGCGCTGGGAAGTGATTTGTCCTAGATCTTGCTCAACCGCCAGATTTTCCACCCTAGATCCTATATCCTCATATGCAAATAACAGATTAAATAAATGTCTATCACAGCCGGTTTTGAACCCAGGACAGCAACTCACCGCTTAGCACTGAGCCACTCTGCTCCCTTCTTCTTTCTACAGTGTGGATCAATTTCACTGTGGGCCAATATAGTTACTCGTCAATCTACTTCTTTGTCGTTCGATTGTAAAACATTAAATATAGAATCCAAGCTAGGATTGATTTTTTTTCATTTGAAAAATACTACTACTGCCTTAGGGCTAATATATTTTTTTTTAATTGTCTAATGTACCTATTAAATAATACAGCTAAGTAATATATAAGGGAATGAGAGAGTCGGAACGCCCGAAGTAATCTCTCGAACTACCCTACAATGGAGGGTAATATTGAAAACTGGTTTACGTGGCAATCGATTTGCGCGAAGTTCACACAGCTATGTTGGGATGCAGGATGCATTGTTGGGACCAACAATGGACACAACGCTATGGTGAGATGCAGGATACATAGTCACTTCACCGTGACCGACAAGATCCGATATCGTACGCTTTCCCAATAGCGATCGTTACTCCACATATCGCGTATCACACTGACCGATACGCGACACGTGGAGTATCGGTCAGTGGGACAGAGGAAGGTGTCCCACAAGGGATGCTGCTCAGACCTATCATGCACGCACTAGATCCTCTATGTCGGAAAGCTGGCCACCCTGACTGATAGCCCGGACTACGGGTGATGGCATCTCTTGTGTCGGCTGGATTAGGGCTATAATCGATTCGAACCCCGCCGGCCGCGCACATAAATAACATTCCAAAGGGAGAAATCTGGCCCGGCTAGGCCTGTGGCGTAGTTGGGAGAGGCGGGAGGAGGTATAACAATGAAGAATATCATAGAGCTATTCAAGAATCATAAAACCATCATACTAGTTCCATCCATCCATTAAATTACTAATTTTCGGTGTTTAGTTTTTTACTTCAGAAGTTAATTAATAATAAAAAAATAAAATTAATTAAAAAATAGAGATACGAGAACAAAATATTTTTTTAGAATTAATCATAAATAAATACAAAAAAAAAGTAAACACGTGCATAGAAAAACTTGTACCAGAGAGAAAATATCTAAATGAGAATCGGAAGTTTTTCGCTTATTATTTATTATTTTTTCTACTCACAGACTGATAAAACGAAAGGAGACCTCTACACTGTATCGTTACCATCCCTGATGAAGATGACGACGGTGATCACGGTATATGATTGCAATTCATCAACATGATTTATATTGATGATTGGCGTAGGCATATCCTCTTCATCATCCATAGATATTTATCAAATAAATAAGATAATGATGCCGAAATAAGTCATAAATAAAAAATCCTGTACCACCACAGCCCCCTTTGTGGGTCTTGAGTTCAGTACATAGTTGGGATTGTATTGTTTTTAAGACAAAGGTTGTTCAGTCTTTTATTTTGTCACCAATGGAGAGTGCCCAATTTATAGGGGCTGGATATGCCCTATGTTCTTGAGATCCTGAGGGGTCCATCCGCAGCTGTTATCAGATTAAATAATTTATCTGCCACATCCCGATTGGAACCCAGTACCTTCAGCATAGCAACTTAGCACTCTACACATTGAGTACCACACTTTGATTGATAACACTTATATTTAAAGTAATACTTTTCTAATGAATTCAATCGAAACAACTACAAAACTTACAATAAGCGCTTGAGATCATAGATGGTAATGTTTTCAACGAAAAACAACTTCTGTGTGAGCTACCTATGTAGGTACTCTACAAAGGCTTGAAAATATTCTCTATAGCGAGTACCTCATGTTAAATAACAAGTCCTTGCTCCAATATAGCTTGTAATTATTATCAAATTGTTCATAAAATAAATAAAAAGTATATATCACGGAGAAGATAATGGTCCGGGTGGAGGTCAATAATCGAATAAATACTCGTATTATGAAATTGGTGAAAAATTACAACAAGAAAGCCTTAAGTCTCTAAAATAAAACACGAAACAAAAATATATGTCAATAATTCGCCCATTCAGGCATCCCCACGACAGAAAATAAATAATAACGAATAAAGTACACGCTAAACTCAAAATGCAATTCAAAATAGCATCCTCATTCAGAAAAATACAAACAACATACAAGGAAAAAATGCAAGAGCATGTACTGTTTTTTGTTCTTCAAAAAATGGCTTACTCTCGCAAATGCAAGAAAAAATAAATTAACAACAAAACATAGACATGAGGCAATACAATAAAATTTATTAAATCGCAATTTATTAAAGCACAAAAATTCAAAAGAGACATAAAATACATTTAAAGACATTATTGGAAAAAATACAACCAAAAAGCCTTAAATCTAACCTTAAATCTTTAAACTAAAAATAGAAAAAAAAATATGACAATATTTCTCTCCATTCAGGCATCATTAGGACATAAAGTAATAAAAAAAATGGTCATAAAAGAAATGTTTATTAATAAATAAACTGCTAACTATTTAAGATTTAATTTTTAGCCTCCACCCGTGTCATTTTTTCCTCTTTGATATTTATTTTTTAAAAAAAAACTGTACCACTACAACCCGTGAACGGTCTGGGGTTCATTACATGGTGGAGTCTGTATTGTTTCATCGACAACGGAAGTGCAGGGAGTCCTGGATAACGCTCAACGGCCAGATTTTTCTCCTTTGATATTTATAGGGCAGAATAATATTTATTTTCGAAAAGTATATATGAGATATTACAATTTCTTTAGAATATTAGTATTTTACTTTAAGATATTATTACTAATATAAATAGCATGAGTGCTAGGAACTGGTGGACCCGCAGCCAGGCTCGAGGGCGTTGAACTCTCAGGCTAAGGGCTTTGGGAAAGCAAGCGTCTAGTTCTCGTCTCGTCCTCCTTCCTACTTTCTTTTTTGATTTTTTTTGTTTTCTTTTAATATCGAGTTTAATAGATAACAGCGATTGACTAAGAATAACACTCGTCTTATAAAATAAGAAAACATAGAAACTGAAAAAACGTTAAGAGTCCCTTATATATTCTTTTTAAACTTTCCTAGTTGAATTAACAAGAATCATTTACTTACCTTATAGCTGAATGCAACTACTTTGTCAATATATCTCACAAGTTGTTCTGCAGTTGCCTGCAGTCAGGAATGATATTTAAGAATATAAAATACTTTAAAAAACAAAAAACTGTACCGTGAATGGTCTGGGGTTCAGTATATGGTAGAGACTGTACTACCCTAGATCAACCTCAATAACCAGATTTTTTTCTCCTTATTTGGGTACCCACTTTATAGAGGCTGATTGAGCCCGATCAGGGTCCTAGGTACCCTAGGCTCCATCTCTATCCATTAACAGATTAAATAATTTGGATTAGAACCCTTAGGCATGGCAACTCATTAATTACAATTAAATTGTAAATATTTCTCTACTTGTCTTTATCCGATTCATTTATTTGTTTAAATGTTACAATACAGTTGTAATTTCAATGAATAAATTAATTTTTAAAAATGTAAATCCTTTAAAATACAAAAGATCATAATTTTTAAAAATCGATGGTAGAATGGTCATCTAGATTCAGAGAATTTCTGATAAATAAAACTGATAGAATATTTGTTTGCATACTAATTAACATATAATTAACAAGAATTAATAACATCAAAGGTATGTTTAGTTTATTATAATTATAATAAATGAGCATTTTTATGGTCCACCCAGGTCTTCTCACCTATCAGAGGAATCACATTTCCCTTCCCTTGTGTCCTGAGCGCCTTCAGTTCTCCATGACTCGCATATCTTATTGTAGCCCAGGGTATTATCAATCTTCCTGCAACAGGCTTCCCATGCTTGGTTCTTGCTTTCTGCGACAGTGCGCTTTACCTGTGTGTTAAGGCTTCGGTATTCTCTCCAATCTTTCTCCTACCATATCTTCTATTTTCATGTTCCACCATTCTTTGGGAGGGTTAGCTTCTATCTCCCTTAAGGCTTCACTAGCTGCTTCATGGGTACATTTCTTAATGTGCTCATACAGTTCTACAGCATTACTCTCCAAATTATCGCTCATTTTGCCTTCCAGGCGGCGTTTGTAGAGATGGCTTATGCTTTCATCATTGAGCAGGTGAAGCTTATACTTATATACATCTAAATGTGTGGGTTTGTCTTGCTTCGATGCTTTCTTTTCAACCTGCTTTCTTTTCCACAGTGCTATGCATTTGGCTCTTAACAAAAAGTGATCACTACCACATTCCATGCCGCGCATGACTCTTACATCGGCTACTGGTAGGAGGCAATGCTGCTTGGTGATACAGTAATCCAATTTGGAAGGTCTGAATCCCGGTTTACTCCATGTGAACTGATGCTCCTTTCTGTGTTGGAAGAAAGTATTTTGTATTTTAAGGTCGGATTCCTCGCAGATATCACGCAGCCTGAGGCCATTATCCTCCTCCCCACATGTACCCACTACCGGATTTTCTTTTGCTTCTTTTCCAACTCGGGCATTCATATCACCAATCATAATCACTTGGTCTTTGTGCCTGATCTCCAGATTGCCTCTGAGAGCATCCTCGAAACGGTCCTTCTCGGTGGCTAATTTATTGTTATCTGGGCTGTAGACTCCCAGAATTGAAACATTGTAGCCAAACCTTTTTACATTCAATACACAGAAACTATCACGATTTATTATTTCTTATAATTATTTTTTTTATTTGAATAATCGTTAGGTCGCTTCGACTACTGAGGCCATTAGCGACGATTATTTCTTATGAATGAATTTAAATCATACTATGTGTATTTCAACACCAAACAGGGTAAGGTGTTAACTCCAATAATATTACAAACAACTATAATTGACTGTAAATTGTACATAATTGAGGTCAATTACTGAATGGAATCAGTGTCGCTCCAGCTACAATGAACTGTAATGTGCTCGTGTCCTCTAAAGACAGGAGACGAGAAATATATTCAGCGTACATTTAAATGAAAGTGTCCGAATATGGATCCCGATAATCCTTGAACTGAATTTCTATTCTATCTCCATCTGTTCTAATGGATATCGTAAATAATAATATGAGCATATGACACAGCTCGTTTAGTTTACTCACTGTCTGTCATGAAACAGGAGATCTGGCGTTGTCGTGTAAGTGTTTATTTCAATGCAGGCAGTTTTATATATATATTTGAAACACTGTGTTATATTAATTAATTAACAGTGGTAAGATTTAAATGTGATGATTTCACCTCTTTCCTCCCATCGGCCAGTAAACCGAAACTAACCATTTTATTGGATGCAAATTTGGTTTTGGCATGGATGAATGGTCCGTTCATTAATACACCCCTCTGAACGCGGTGGTATTGTTTCTTGCAGTTTAGGCACTAGAATATCCAAGTATAAACTCCCAAAAAAGTTACATGAAAATTGCGTGTTTCAAAACTCATATTGTCTGGCGTGCTAAACAACGTTCTTTCAATTGTGGTGACAGTAATAAGAAACCCACTTATTCCACGTTGAATTTTAGAAACAATAGAAACGGACAAATTAAACGACCCAATAATTAAACAAGGAACCAAAGGAGGTTGAAACCTTTTGACAAGAGTAATAATCAATACGCCTAGAATTTCATTGTTTGGTTCCTAGCCTAGGTAATCTGTATGCGAGTGTATAAAATGAATATTCTACCTTTTTCTACCTTTTTAAATTTTTTTCTTCTATTAACCTGATAGTAATATCCACAAGTCAATGACCGACTAAATGGATTAAACTGATGCTTTATGATCCTGAATGACTAACCTATAATAACCATAAAACGACAAGACTACTTGTCAATCCTAACGTACCATTAACCGAAATACCCGATTTAATTACATGATTGCCTTAATTGCTAGATGACACGGTTTGTAGGGAAAGACGTAAAAGGAGGATATCTCTAAGAGGGGTAACGAATGCATAACCATTATCCGAAGCGCATCACGATAGAAATAAGAAGAGAGTAACATTCTTCAACTGCTGGTCAGGACAGGGAGGTACGTACGTCACTCGAACCAGCAGTTATCCTGTCCGACCGCCCGCCCAATTTAAATGCTAATACAAAACCTTTAATTATGGTCCAGCCACTATTCACCTGTGAGGCCTCGTCCGGAGGCTGCCCCTTTTCTTTTTGTTATCTTCCCTTCTTTTTTTGGTTAGCCACATTCTCCTCGTTTTCAGGTCAAGGCGTTCCGGCGGTGCACGGCTGTATCGATCCAGAAGGAAAACAAAGCTATTATCGCCTCGGTTAGGGATCATCGATGACTACTTTTATATCCTTGGTATTTGTGGTATTTCATAATAGGTAATAGTTTCAAGAGGATGACCAGATATCCGCCGTTGTTCCAATTTGCGATGACGATTTAAAGCTCAGGTAGTCGAACCAGCCCATTTTGAATGTTTTTTTTGGCCCTTGAAATTCAGATATATATTTATTTTATAATAGCTATTGTCTAGTTTAGTAGTTGTCTTTTTATTCAATTAACATTAAGATAATACTTTACCACAGGTGACCCCAAAATTAGTGAAATGGTGAAAGTAGTACCAGATTAGAATAGAATAGAAAAGTAACTTTATTCTGGGACTAAGTCCCTTTAGAATTACAGATATGAACAGAAAAAGAAACATAATATTTATCTGGCCAGAAGGCTAAATGTTACAAATCAGAAAGCGTGTAAAAAGTGACAGAAAACAATTTAAAAGAAATATTTTAAACAAAAATAACAATAAGTAAATAAACTGTACAAATCTTGACAAGATATTAAGCAATTAAAGACAATAGATAAACCCATAGCTTTTGTTAAATGCATGAGCTAGCATAAAATAATTTCTTTACATGATGTACAGATTCTTAAAAAAACAAAATTAAAACAACTAAATAACACTATGTATTATTCTAGCAAATGACTGACCTGCTTAGAGAGCATCTTTTTGGGAAGCTAGGAGGTGTTGGAAGAGCAAGGATTTAAATGACGATAGTGAGGGACTATGACGGATGTTAGGAGGGATTGAGTTCCACACTGTGGTGGAGCGGGCGAGAAAGGAACGTTCGAATGCTTTAGTTCTGTGTGAACGTATATAGAGGTCGGAAAGACGGGATCTTGTATTATGGTGTTGAACTGAGGATTTGAATTGGATGAGACTGTAGATGTATGAAGGGTGTTGAGAGTAAATGGATTGGTATAAGAATGAACAGAGGAAATATTGTCTTCGGAAGGGAGGGAACAGCCACTTTAACTCATCATAAAGGTGGGACACGCGCGATCGCCTAGGATTAGGATTAGGAAGGAATCACGCTGTTTTGTACTATCACGCTGAAAAGGGGTGGTTTGTTCTGAATCACGCTCATCCCCCCTTATTTGGGGTACACACTTTATGAAGGCTGGGTGACACTAGATCTCATAAGACCCATCTTCGGCCGCCAACTGTTAAAGAAAAGTCCCATCCAGCAGAAAGTACCACTGAGCCACTCGACTCATCTAATCAAAAAGTATGAATAAATTTCTTGTATTATTTTTTTTCCAAAACGAGAACCATCAATTTTTATTAAAATAAAAAAGATCATAAGCCACAAAAATCCAGTAGAACCAAATTTATTCTCCAGTATTGGTTACTTATGTCGTACTAGTTTCACGGATTTATAACAGTTCATTATATATGCTATACATATTTGGTCTTCAATCTTATAAATTCTAATTAGATACCTCATTAAGTATCCCATTATTTTTCATCTGAGTGAAATCTTAAAATTATCAGTAATGTTGATGTTTCTAGAGTACCGTTTGAACTGTTTAAAATTAAAATTGACCATTTTTCTAGGATTTTTTATTTTTTTTAAGTTCGTTTGCCTAGCAGTACTTTCGAAAGATTTACTCTGATATTAAAAAATTATACTCTGATATTCCTCAATTCCAACCAATCGCCAATATCGCACATGTCATGGCATATTAAACTATCCTAACAGGCTATTGAGGGCTATGAATGGAGCTCCATGAAACTGTTTGTCACAGAGAATAGTCGAGGAGGAAGCTGGGAATTGAATAAGACACGTGTTCCTTTGAATAGCATCAAGAGGGAACAAATTGATAAATGAGGGAGACGTCACGAAACTAGAATTGGGCTCAAGGTTCCGGGGGGAAGATGTCACGAGAACGATTCTCTGCTCTCTAACAATGATATGTGATTTCTCGGTTGGTTCGAGAGCTTGGCCAAGGCGACGGGATCAAACTAACAAAGTTGAACAATAAACCTCGAAACAACGAAGCTGAGCTTTCAGAAAAATGGAACGTTCGTATGTAAAGATAGTGGATTGGTTGGTTGATATGATGTTTAAAGGCAAAAAACATCTAGGTCATAACGTCGGATTCTTGTAACGGCTAGGATTTAAAAATATTATAATAATATATAAAAGTAAAAAAATAAAAATAAAATAATAAACAAAAATGGTGAACACATGGACACAGAACTTTCTCCATGCCCTGTTAGACATTTTTAGAAGATACAGAATTCAGTTCTATGGGCACCTACAAAGAATGAACCCGAGCAGAATTCAAGTATCTTAAAAATCTGAAAATGGCCAACACATGGATTAAGGAAACAGAGAAAGATATTTAAGAGCTCGAAGTCTCTGCTGGCATTGAATGACGTACGTCACTTAGGAAAGAATCCCAGAATAATCCGACATTTCAAGAAATACCAAAAAGAAAAACAGGCGCACTTTTGGAGCGAGGAAAGAATCCAAAAATACGGGAAACGAATGAAAGAGATAACGAAGAGAATAAAAGAAGGATAAAACAGTTGAAACAAAAGTCAATAGTGGCAAAGTCGTTAAAAACAAAGACAAAATAAAAATGTGTACTACTGAATTATTAATTAGATAAATTTATCTAATTAATTAGAAGTATTAGAAGAATTAGGGAGCGGAGTGGCTCAGTGGTAGAGCACTGAGTTGCCATGCCGGAAATCCTGGTTCAAATCCCGGTGCAGGCCATCACTTTTATTTAGTCTGTTTGTAGCGGGAAATGGATCATGTTGGATCTAGGACCCTCCTGGGGCCCACCCAGCCTCTATAAAATATTATAAAATCAGGGTACCCAAAATAAGGGGGAAAATCTGGCGGTTGAGCGTGACTTGCAACCGTAGTCCGTGAAACAGTACGGTCTCTACCATGTACTGAACCCCAGACCCTTCATGGGTGGTAGTGGTACAGGTTTTTTTTTATTCTCAAGGTTCTCGGTCTAGTAGAAACTACATATTTTTGAAAATTAATAAGTAAAAGTGAAAAATATCGGAAGATTAAAAAACATAACCGAATCAATTAAAGTAGATTTTTTTATTTGCCGACATCTATACAGAAAGAATGACCCAAGGTTAACCAAACACAGATTTTCAGTCTTCGGAAGAAGAAATCAACATATATCTGGATTCAAGAAATTATGAAAACAAAATTGAAAAGATAATATTATATAAGAGAAGAAGATGCAATAGCTATTTTTGGAAAAAAAGTGTTGGGAATGGAAAGATTCCAGAGCAGAAGGGAAAAAAAATAACAGAATAGTTTGAAGACGAATGATTTTTTTGGAAGACGAAGAAGGAACGTAACATGGGACTAAACATCGAAATTATCTCAAGGTCTCCAAAAAAAATATAATAATAATAAAAATATATATTCAAGTTATACAAATGCCATATGGCACATATTGTATTTACGATCTTCTTTAGAAAACCTTCCCTAAGAGATTGTCGTGAAAGCGTTGATGGAGAAACCTAACATTGGAGAAAACTCCTAGCGTGGTTCATCTCGCTGTAGTAGATCCCTGCTCCAGAGACGTTTCAGTCTTCTTGTCGGATTATGTGGCAATGTGTCTGTCAGTAATGAATGTGCCTGTAAGATTGGGCGTCTAACAAGTGAGCCATGCAATTAAAAAAATAAAATAAATCCATTTGGTGGTTATCATCAACGTTTCGAAAAAAAAAAAATGTTCATAGTATAATATTGAAAATTTTGTAATTGTTCCAGTATATTTATTCGTGCGAAAAAGGAAATAACTTTTTATTAAATAACTTCTGTTTGAAATATTTTGTTATGTTTCAAATTTTGACTATCAGAGTTCAACAGCAAAAATTCCTTTCCTATTGTTGAACAAATACTGTAATAGTAATTCGTGTAATTGCAATAACAACATGAATACCCAAATTATTTTATTTTTCCTTCTTTTTTTTTATAATAGTGTGACCAGGTTGCGGGGTTTTCGGTCCAAGGTCCGAATTTGTTTAAATAAACTATTGTCCAAAGAAAAATGTTGTATTCTTATATTATACATCATCGGTAACATAATGCCAACACCAACGACATAACCAGAATATATATCGTAACATCAACGTAACACTACCAACTAAAAATCATAGATAAATAATTAATAAAAACAAAGATTATATACACTTTTATTTACAAATATTAATAGGATGCTTACCGCTGAGCCGCAAAGATACGGTACGATAAGGTAAAAAATTTAAATTTGGCAATTACTTGGCCATATAACCCACTTATACACATCCGTATGGAATGACGGTCCTCAGTTAAGTGAGGTCAGATAGGTAGAGACACCTGACGGACGAATTTAGCAACAAAAAGAATACTCGTTACAATAGAAATAAGCAAACAAAGAATTGGGAAATATTAGACTACATACATAGTTACCATTCCACCATTGTTACATTGGTGTTCTATAGCTTGTCCTAAAAGGTAAAAATACACTACGTCAAGGTTGAAACTGACGTATGGTTACGCGAAACGGTCTGCAAAAATTACGAGTAATCTGGTTCCTAATGAGAGGTATTTAAAGTCCACCAACCGGATCAACCTCACTAAAGATGTTGTTTACAGTCGGTTAACAATACACGGTCCGTGGGGAATTTGGCATTGGAGTTGGTAACATAGGCGTTATTACCAAAAAAAACAAAAAAAAAAAATCCGAAGTATGTACAGCTTTTCAAAAACCAAACATAGTTGACAATTACATTGCTTTTATAATGCCCAATAGAAGCCATAATATAGTGAATAAATTAATAATAAATAAAAAAGTAACAGAAGTGAATTTGACTGCACCCCCTGACCAATTCAGCCCATTATTATAATTATCCAGTCGACTATTTTCCACTTAGATAGAAATTAATTTAAATCTGTAGCAAGTAAGTATATTGCCCTATATGCCTAGACAGATATTCACATGAAAATCAATTAAAAATATAATGAGCATAGAGTATAAATAAAAAAAATAATTAAGCTTACATAACAGAAATGAATTAAAGTATGTAGTAAGTAAGCTTATGTTTAGGTACACCACTGATAATAATGAATTAAAAAATTACAAAATTGATAACTTCTTGACTATTATGAAATTTAAATGAAAATTTACAATCACTTTTTTCTTTAATGTTTACAACATCATAGGTCATCATTATATTGTTCAAAATATAATCACAAAACCAACTAAAGATAAATTTTGAAAAATAATAATAATAACTATTATAAATTCATTGAGCGAAAACTAAGAAATGCGTACTCTGTGTTAACAATACACGGTCCAAGGGAAATGCGACATTTAAGTTGGTTGTTACATAGCACTTTATGCTCCCGAAACTTCAGGCTCAGAACCTAAATAAATAATAAATATATAAAAGGCTTAACGAACCCGAAGGCTCGTTGCCGATACCACCAATCTATGTTTACGAACCTCTGTCCACGGAGCACCACCCAAACCCAAACTCGCTAGATCGTCCCAAACGCAATCCTCCCACCTACGCCTCGTTCTACCCCTCAGACGCTTCCCAGTCGGTACATCGCCTATTAACATCTTGGGAATTCGTTCGTTACTAAGCCCAGCCACTGTACATGACCAACATAATCTTCGCGACGCTATCACCTGAATAATATTTACCGGATGGATGCTTCCTAATTCCGCGATATGTAATCTCCTATATTCCCCGGTGGTCTCATCCTTTGGACCGAATATTCTACGTAACACCTTATTTTCGAATACCTGAAGACGTTGTTCATCCTTCAGCGTAAGTGGCCAAGTTTCATATCCATAGAGAAGAGATGGAAGGATAATTGCTTTATAAATTCTGATTTTTCTAGATTTTGGGGACAAAATACGCGAGCTTAGTAATTTCCAGACCGAATAATAACAAGTATTTCCCGCCTTTAGTCGCGCCTTTATTTCCTCTTGAATTTCGTTTTTTCCAGTTACAATTGACCCTAAGTACTTAAACATCTCCACATGTTCGAACTTACTTCCTCCTACAACAATATAACCAAAATTTCGCCCTTTCCTGCTACTGACCATATACTTAATCTTATCCGAATTTATTTCCAGCCCTATTTCCTTAGCAGCATTCATTAACGTTCGTGTATTTAGCTTTATAGTTTCTTCGTCCTCAGCCAACAGTACCAAATCGTCCGCAAACCCAACCACGGATATTTTACTATTCATATTCAAATTCAAACCTCTTTCGTTGTGTGTCACCTTTTTAATAACGTACTCGAGTGTTAAATTGAATAGTACAGGTGATAGGGAATCATCTTATTTTAAACCTGAACGAACCTCAAACTTCTCTGAAAAATTATTACCGATTCTAACTTTGTCCAAAGTTTCGCTCATACACATCCTTACCAGATTTACTAATATCTTTGGTATACCCTGTTCAATCAATACATTATACATAATCCGACGGTCGATGGAATAATATGCTTTTTTTAAATTGATATAAAACTGATGAACGACACCGTCAGAACCTAACTAAAATCTTGAAAAATAAGACGGTAAATATGTGGAGTGGGTGGAGAAAACTGCTTGACTAAACTAGCGAAAAAATTGAGTCAATTTTTTAACTTTAAGAGTTCTTCGCTTTTGAATGCTTTTGCATGTTATGTTCAAGACTGGATTGAAAAGATTAAAGCAAATTAAAATGATATATTGTATAAAAAAATATATATGAAATAGAAATTCATCCAAAAAATAAATCCTCTGTTCTATACCAAGTGTTATAGTGTTGGCAGCTAAACGAGGAGTGTTATCACTTATCACTCTGATCATCACCCTGCTTCCTCACGACAACTTCATGAATACCAGTTAAAGAAAATCAAATCAAAATGAATCATCGTTGAAGCTAAAAAGCAGTTGATGAAGGCCCACATCCTTCTAGTGTAGCAATTCCACCATCTTAGTAATCAGGGTTAATATGATAGTGATGCTACGACGTACAAAGTATATATATATATAGCGAGGTAGAGCTCTGAGTTGCCATGCCAAAGGTCCTGGGATCAAATCCGGCTGTGAAAGATACTTCATTTATTTTTAAATTTTATTATTCAATGCAATTTACTACTCCATTATGCTAATAGAATAAGTATAGAATGAATGGTGCATATTGGCATGGATAAGGACAAATAGAGAAACTACCCAGTGGTAGTGCTCAAATAAAAAATTTAACTTAGAAGGTCACGAGGCAATCTTCTTTTCAGACGCCAAGGAGGATTATTAGGAATTGAAGAGGTTTTTAGGTTTTAGTGGAAATAGATTTTGTCATGTAAAGATTGATATCAGATTCGGGCTAAATCAGCAACAAATGTGACATTAAGGTCTTTATGGATTATTTTGTTCCTAACAAAGTAAGGAGCATCGAGGTTTTAAGGAAGGATTTTGGATTGTAAGAATTGAAGAAGTGAGGATTGCGATGGCTTAGCCCCAAAGTTCTACTCCGTAAGTCCAGATTGGTCTAATGATTGTCATGTATATGAGTCTTTTGGAATTAACTGGAAGCTTAGAGTGTTTGACTAGTAAATGTTGAAGAAGCGTGAAAAAGCGAGCTGTTTCTTGTCGTTTCAGCCTAGTATACTTTAATTTCTTAATAGCTGGA
Source organism: Troilus luridus (assembly GCA_964056705.1). NCBI lineage: Eukaryota > Metazoa > Arthropoda > Insecta > Hemiptera > Pentatomidae > Troilus > Troilus luridus. The sequence goes on from OZ057415.1 coordinate 66,995,324, forward strand.
GATTAAATAAGCTGAAGCATGTTGAGTCTGGAGACATCCTGGGGCTCACCCAGGCTTCTAATGGGTACGTTAATGGAGGTAAAATGTGTCGGGTATCGAGCGGGATCTTGGACAAATCACGTATACATATATCTTATCTATAGCCCTCATATCTATACATATTGCCCCAGTGAATAAGTGATTAAGTCTAATTTTCTCCAAAATGAATTTCTTGTACTTGTAATCGAGTTATTTTCGTAGTGAATAAGGGGCTAAGTATGGTGTTGGATTGTAAGAGAGTTGTTGTTTATATTACAACCATTTTTAAAACCAAAAACTACTCGTATGATACGATTGCGGTTATCTGAAAGCAGTAAAATCTCTGGACAAAATCTGACATAACCACTTATTCACCGGGGCTGTAGATTTAGCGTTAAATGTTTTACGCAGTTTACCGAAAAAAAGAAACTTTTGTCACATTGAGCACTTCCAACAAATATTTAATGAAAAATAGATAATGTTTTCCATAATATACGTCTGAAAATTACAATAACATAAAGCAGAATATTTAATCCAATTAGCATATTTACCTGAAATATTAATCGCATTAGCATTCTGGAAATAATAGCGACCATGAGAGTTGAGGTCAGTGTTTGATCCAATCGGGTAACTTATATTCAACATGCACAAGACGTTGCATAACCAATATGACGAACCTTATTATTATTGTATGCACGGGACCGCTTCAACTAGTTAGATCCGGTATAACAATTATCCTATGGATCGAACTACAAAATATTAATTATCATAATATGAAGGAAACAAATATATAAATTTTATCCTTTCCTAGACAACATCTGTACGCCTGGGATAAAGAACACCATGACACATACTTGTAGATGATCAGGCAATTTTCCATAACATTGAATTATTAAAATTTGTTTGTTCGTTACTTACAAAAACACCTCAAAGAAAATTGTACACATAGTTATTGGTATTGATAAGTAATTGGATAGCATTTCTTTATGAGAATCTACCTAAATATTACCTATTTTGTGGATGTGGTCTCCTATACTTAGTACAATATCTCATATTTTTTTAGCTCCTGCTGTATTATATAGATCAACCAACACTAAAATTTCATTATTTGATAGTGAAATATGTAGTTTTTAGGATTACAGATTTCTTTTGGGTTTTTATAGCAAAATTCATCCAAAAAATATCCCTTGTTATTAAAACACTTCTTTAAATTACTAGGTTCGAAAGAATAACAAATTGTAACAATTGAATCTAGCTCTGCAGCCTTCTTAAGAATCCCTTGATCTTCTAAATTTGGGCAAAAAAGAATTTCTGATACTTGGATACAAGTTCATATGATGGTTTTATTTTATTTTTTTCATTCCCTCAATAACCGATTTTTAAAGGTGAACGGTTTTTGAAAATTAAATTAGAACTCTGCAGTCTTAAAAAGAAAGCAGGAGCTAAAATTTCTTATGTACCATAGATGATTCTGACGTTAACTACATGTCTTTATTCATTCTTTGACTTCTTCTTCAGTCGTTTTCAGGAGTTTAAGAACTTCCATAGGTGAAGTGCATTGGACTCCAAGCTTCGACAAGAGTTGCTTGAAAGAAATGACTTCCTTCATCAAAGGGCGGGAGTCCGGCTCATCGACGTCGAAGAATCCGGTACTTGAGGACAATCTGACACGGTTTTCCTAGAGTTACTATGAAGTGTAGTGCAGTATCATCCTCTCCGAAGTTGGAACGCTTGGTGTCAATCTCTTTTTCATCGTCAAACAACTTCTCGATAGAGGACTCATTTTTCTTTCAATTTCGATTGGATTGTGGGAAAGAAATCCCTCACTGTAGAACTTTTCCGAGTCACCCACCGCCTATTACACTCCTCAATTCAATCCTCTGTGATGACTCTCTTCCATTCATCAGGGTTCTCGTCAATCGGTGTCATAGCCTCACATGTCATCCTCATGCATCAAATGCTTTGATCCAGGGAAATAATTCGAGCCAATGTTTACGTAGCCTATAATGGAGTACAGTTCTGAATGAATCCTCGTTATCGCCAGCAGAATGATAGTGCGGTAGCTAAGCCTTCCCTTCTGTCGATACGAGGTTTAGGTATCAAGCAAGGAATGCCTAACTTAGGTTACCAAAGACTTCTTTAAAAATGATAACTATAAGCGGGTAACTAGAGGTAGCCAGATCCCATCCCTATTCTGCTTGTTCCAAACAGTCGCCTGGGTATTGAGGAAATATTAAGTTCCCTCCTAGGGACAATTTCTTACCAAGACTGCACCTTTCAATCCACATCTCTTATGGTCCACCATAATTATTATCGGGTCGTCGATCTAAGTTGTGGCAACTAATCCGGTGCTAAAAACATGGCCTGCATATGAGCTCCTCTACTCATTGCTTGCTTCGTAGCAGTTCTCCCTCAACTTTTTCACATCCTACAAAGGATGTCAACAGAGGATAGAGCAAAAGCGATGAATCTGGAACTCTAGGAGTGTCTTTGAGGATATCCCAGGCCGTTTCCTCATATCAAATCAACATCGAGTACCCCAAAACCCTCAAGCACTAACTCTTCTAGAAGTGACAATTAATTGAGCGCTCCTATGGTAAATTCCAATTTCTAACGAGATTCCTTCCATAGTGAACCCTCAACTAAATAAGCTTCCGAAATGTATCTTTAAGTCTCGTGTGCTTGGACGCCAGTTATGGCATTCTTTTCCGTATTTTTCTTCCAATAGATACTGAGGCATGGGTAGCTCTTCGAAGCAGTGTCTTCAAGAAAATAAATACTATACTGGATTAAACGCATTTAACCGTTACGTGGTTAATTCTAATGGGATGTGTGCAGAAAGCGCATATACTATCAAAAAACCGAATAACAAATACCGTCTAACGCAGCTGATAATGCAAGGAAAAATAGATATTAAGAGGATAACAGAAAGAAGGAGGCACTTCCAGCTTCATAATTGAAGGCAATGGTTTGATAAGGCTGCCATGTTAATAGCCATCGTTCAGAACGGATAAGGTGGGTGAATAAGAAGAAAGGGTGTGTATACAGAATACTCAGTGGTGATACCTCTTAATTCTATACCAAGGAGATTGAATACTGTCGAAACTATATATAACTAAAAGTGGTTGTATATGATGAACTATGGGAGATAATAGCTATATATTAATACTTGCTAAGTATTTTCTGTTACTGTTGTAATAAGGAAATCAAATCCTAATAATTGAACAACAATATTTACAAACTGATCTTTTGTGCCGATTTCAGTAGAAAAATTTCCTAAGTTATCGAAGCCCTTGAACTGCACGAATAAGTTCAGGATGCCAGGGTTGTGAGAGCAACTGTGGTGACGTCACAATGTAAAAGGCGGCACCTCAAAGTGTCAATGCAAATTAGCCAGCTACGTTCGAATATTAATAACACTCGTGGTAATGGAGTATTTTTGTTTACCTTCCGATACGAGGCTTTACTCAGCTGTTTCAAGAACACGAGTGAGTGAAGATGTCGAGGTCGCATACACTGAACCAAACAGGAGAATAGTAACCGTAACACAAGGTATACAGCAGTAGGCCCATACAATCTATAATCAGTCATCCATAAAAAAAAAACATGTCTATTACACCCCCTGAAGGATCAGAGATTTAATACATGGTAGAGACTGTATTGTTTCTTGGGCAAAGGTTGTGCAGGGATGTGATTTATTCTAGATCACGCTCAACTGCCAAATGTATCCCCTTTATCTTTAATAACACTTTATAGAGAGTGATAAAATTATAATTTTTTTTATTTTCAACCTTTGAAAAACTAGGCTAAAGCATTTATAATGATATATCACACATAAGGATAGGATCACCTTAGCTGTGGGGTTAGCACAAATACCTATTTCACACAATACCGCAGGCCGGTTGGTAGCTTTATGATTTTTAAACGGTGATAGAAATCCTTGCTTATGCCGAAGAGGCTTAAATGACGGGTCCGAGCCTGTAAGTGACAGGTACTCGTTAAAGACCACTCTCCTAATTATCCTAAGTTATAAGTTTAAGACTCCCACTATAGCATCTTCCGATTAGCCATAAACATCGTACGGATCATATTTTTATTTACGGAAAATCAACACTGAAAAACTCCTTTGTCGAAGTTATTTTTGATATATTATACAACTAATTAGCTACTAGTTATTTATATATCTAACGAACGGTCATTAAGATATGTAATCTCAGTTAATATGACGTTTCAAGGAAAGCACACCAAGCCTCATTTAGATAAAATTATCAAATTTTTGTATATATCAATGCATACTAGAAACTGAAGCATCCTTATCTGATTTTAGTTAAGAAATAAACAGTTCAACGTCTAAATATAGTTGGCTACCTAAAAAACAGTATCCATAGATCTGCATCCTTCACTACGGAAGAGTAATCCTCCTATTTCTTGTGATATTTTTACTATTGGGTAAAAACAATAACATGTACCACAACAACCAATGAGTACAGTGCTTGGTAGAAGCTGTGCTGTTTCTAGGGCAACGGTTGTGCAGGGAAGTGGTATGTAAAATATTACGCTCAAACGCAGGTTTTCCCCCAATTGAGGGTACCCATTTTATAGAGGCTGGGTGAGCCCCAGGATGGTATGTAAATCCCAGAGGGTCATCCGTGGCGGTTAAAAAGTTAAATAGCGTATCTGCCACAGCTGGATTTGAACCCGGAAGCTAAAGTATAACAACTCAGAACGCTATGCACTGGGCTACCCCGCTCCCTTTTCTTAATGGCTAATACTCATATTGATATTACTATTATTTTCATGATTCCTAAGACAGTCTTAAGAAGAAGAATTTCATTCGATAATATGAGAATGATTTTGAATTAAATAAACGAATGAAATCCTACCACATGACCTTGGAGTTGATATCAGATCCAAACTAAAAATAAATAAATAAATAAAAATAAAATATATAATATTCAACAGCAGCAGGGCATCGTCTCTAATGTCGAATTTAAAAAAAGTTATTTTAGATTGCGTTTATAAATAAAAATAGTTATTTATGCACCTAGGGACTAAAGAAGATCATTATTCCCTCAGCTGTAAGTTTGTACCCGAGCGAATACGAGGGAACAATCGAGTTTATTCCCGAGCGAATGCGAGATAATTATCTTTTATAATTATCGAGGCCAAGTCGAGGGAGTAAAGTATTGCTGGGAATAATGATCAATTTAGTCCCGAGGGCATACAAGATTTTATCTCCAGATGGGATGTAAATTAAATGTGCAATTATTACAATATTGAATTGTGGTTTCGATTTACGATTTTGATTTAGCTGGCGCTAAATTTGAAACAGCATAGTTTGCTTCTTGTGCAATATGTGGTGGATCCATAACTTACACAACCTGAACACAAATGAACTTCTGTTTATTAGTTTTGGTGTTTTGAAACAACAGCTGATTGTAATGGCCGGTGTGACAAGTGTACCAACCCTAAACTTTTTCAGTACAAAACCTACATTATTTAAACGAATTAGGTAGTCATATTTTTAATTTATTCCGTAGGGAATAAAGTAAAATTTTTGACTCAATTTATAATGCTCAGGGAGAAAATACGTAGTTTAGTCCTGATTAATCGAACCAAAAACACATGTTTTTGTACCAGTAAGAATAAAAACTATTTATAGTTTAAAATATTCATCGCTGGACTGGATTGGATGGACAGAGAGTAGTTGCTTTTGGGTATTGGGGATATGACTCCTTAATGTCATACAAAACCCCAGGGGAAAAAAAAAAAATATTCATTGCATTCTCTCCGTTGAAATAACAATCCTAAAATCGAATTATTGGAATAAGATGTAGTCTGTTTTATTTTATTTTATATTTAAATCGATTAATTGCGTTTTCTCTATTAAAATCCAAAAACAGTACTATATTTGGTGTTACGGCAAGTCAGGAACAGTGGTTTTTTGATTTGCCAATTTTAAAAAAAATGTAATTTAACTGACCAAACTTAAAAAAAAAGTAGTCCCTTTGGATGTTGGCAACACTAATAAATTATTACATCAGTTATCAGTTATTCTGAGTAAACTAGTCGTCGAAATAAGATTTTTCTTGAACTAATGAAATCTGTAAAGTACAGGAAAATAAAATTTTGCACTAACTTTTTACTACTTTTTAAAAATTTTCTTTGCATTATATTTTGTTCTTTATTATTGAAAGCAAAATAAAGATTTTATATTATCTAACTATTTTTAAAATAAATGTCTATAAATTTTTTTAAGATGTATTTTCATTTTATCTTACATTGCACACGCGGTCAATCCGCTACTCCCAATTAAAATTTTCCGAGGAGCGAGCTGCTCACCCTGTTTGCAATGATCTTATTTATGTCAATTCACTTAGGAATTGGGTGATTTCCATAGTAAACATGTGTTTTTTAATATTAAAAATGAAAAATATAAAGAAAAGAAAAAATTTCGCTCCTGGGGACCGTGTTCGAAAAAAATTGTTGTCTCGTATGGGTTAAAGTATAAATTATCGCCTTAGGGACTGAGTTAAAATATGACTTTTGGTACGGATATTTTTTTAAAATTTACTATGGCATTTGTTGGATCAGATATTAACTATGTAATGTAAAAAATGCATGGTTCTTCTCTATTTATTTAAATAATTACTTTTTCTTTCATACACCTTTTCTATAAGAAGAAACAAAGAACCTGTACCACCATAATCAATTGACTTGAAGTGGGATAATCAATAGACCCTTGAAGGGTCTAAGGTTCATTACATGATAGAGTATATTAGTCGATGTAATGTTTCTAGAACAATGTTCGTGTAGGAAGGAGATCAATGGTCAGAGCCCATCCCCCCCCCATCATCAGGGTCTCCAGATCCCGCTGCGTCCAACTGTGACTGATAACAGATTCAATATTTTTTATTGATACCATTTTTCATACCAACCAATACCAATTCTTCAACATTAATAAAGCCAAACAAACATAAGTTGAAAATCAGTCGAAGAATATGCTGATTCATTAATTAATTTAGGTGTCTATACATTTTATTTCCTTTTTTTCAGAAAAGGCCATCTCTATGCGTCTAATTAGAAAACGTTCACGTTATAGTATTATACTTATTTTCAAATACAATAAGAAATGGATATCTATCTATACATATTATAAAAACAAAGTCCTCGGCCGCGTTTTTACGCGGTTAACTCAATAACTACTGCACGGATTTTCAAGCGGTTTTCACCAATAGATAGAGCGATGCACCCGGAAGGTTTATGTACATAATTTATCGAGGTTTAGTGTAAACGGGTTGGAATATAACGATAATTGTGGGAAATGTTGGAAAAAGTATAGCCTCCAGAGAGGTTTCATCGAAGAGGCTGCAAAATGCCTTTGTCATACAACGAAATAATGCATAGTGGAATATTCCTCTTTTATTGATCTACAAACAAGTCAGTGTTAGCATATATCTATATTTTAAGGATGCTTACTATACCCATTTTATCTTCTAAAAAAAATTGATCACGTACACTGGGGTATTTGGAAAGCTATTTAGATGAGTGCATTATTAATTCTTATCAACTTATATACTTTAACTACCTTCAGCATTTCATTAGAATATTTTATACCATATAAATTATTACTATCTTATGGGTTATCGCAAAAGCTTAACAAAATAAATTCGTATAAACAGAAATATTTTGTTTCGTTTTTATGTTTATAATAACTGCATAATAAAATACATTAGACAGACAAAACATGTGGGCAAAATATGTTTTACTACCCGTGCAAATCCGGGGCGGGTCACTAGTTAGTGTATAAAAAATAATTGGTTTTTATTAGCGTAACCTTTACTCTACTCTCAACAATATTAAGATCTTAGATTCTTCTTCCCCACTACTATCCTTAGTTAATACCATGCATGAGTAAGTAATTTCTTAATAGGAACGAATCTAGCGAGTCTTGCACGAAGGATGATTTAAATGCTTAAGCCAACTGCAACATTACCACACTTCAATCCAAGGAGTAGGCAAGTTACCATATAGCGGTGGGATGTGTCTCTGTTCACTACCAAGCGAATCGCTTATAAGTTTCTTCGACTCCTGATTTTTTTCAGGAAGCAGAAGCTCCAGGGGTTAGGAGATGTCACGGAGTCACTTTCGTTCTCCGACAAACACGTCATCTCCTCATGATGGAATTTTTTATCAAAAGATTTGCAGTCTTCTGGGATATTATTTCCGTTTTTCTTTTTCGTTGAAGGAAATGGAATCTTCTGGAAGAATCTACGGATTAAACTCGTCTTTCTAGAGCGCAGTTGATGCCCACAATTATTCATAGCTAAATCTAAAGCATTTTCTTTTACCTCTCGGGCCATATTTAAAAGCTCAGGTCCGTGGTTTAAAGTAATCCGTTCAAAAGGAACTACTGTCTCTGTCTTGTTATTCGCATTTATTTTTTCTACTAATTGATAGCTACTTATGTATTCTTCCAATGAAGGAAAGACCTTTTTTCCATTTGAATTTTCAGCTTCATACATGTTTATAACATACTTTGGAAATAATGAACTCTGATATGTAGTTGCATGAGTGAGACCGATGCTGCCTCTGAGATCAGAACTAGATCTTCTGGCAATGTTATGGGGCTCCTCCCTACACTCAGTGAGATCTTCTAACGATTTCCATTCACGTGACGGATTAATTTCTCTGCGTGTTTTCTTTGCATTTGCGCTCAGCGGCGTTTTCGGATTTGTTTTCGATTTCAGACATAGCCATTCCAAAATATCCACTGTTCCATGTCTATCCATCAGTTTCTGTATGATAACTTCAAAAGGGTTAGTGGGTTGTAGAGAACACCCGAATGTCTCACATCCTTTGCCCGATATAGAAACTGGACGAATTTCGTAATTGCTCGGGTTCCTTAGGCATCCTTGCTCTTCGCGCTCGGGGATGATGTCGTATAGAAATAATTCTGGAACTGAATCAGAACGGTTCCAACTATAGAAATCTTCATAAGATCGTTCATTGTTGTAACCATTTAAGCGGAATTGGTTTCTTTGATTCTGATCATCCCCTTCATAGTGCATGTGATAATGTGGAACTTCATCAAATATCTGGAGATGGTTCCTGACCTTGTTTTCTTGATGAACAGGGCCTTCTCCATACGCTCCTCTTACGATATCCCAGTAACCTTTACCTTCGGAACCTATCTCTTCGTCTCCATGGTCGGTTGGGATCGGTGAGTTTTGCGTAGAATCAATTATCCTACACGCAGCAAACAGTCCTTCTTCGGGACCTCCAAGAGACGACGAATTATCATTGGAATAGCGCACGAACCTACTGTTGTATATGGGGATATGCCTTATCTCTTCGTAACTCTCTTCTACAGCAGACAAATAATCCGGTTCCAGAATCCAAGTAAAATGAAATCGAACTTGAGGTCCCAAAGCCTTGAAAATAACAACAAGAAGTTGAAAAACCTCGTCATCGACGGTTAAGAATTGTTTGTTCCTCGCTAATTGCTCTATGAAATCGATAAGTTTATACACACCAAAGACTTGGGGTCCGAAGAGCAGGACTGCGTACCAGATCGCCTTTACGCACCCCTCATACCTTTCTCTGTCATATCTCAGAGCTCCAGCTATCAACTCCTTTAGAACGGCGTTGCCAGATTCCCATTCTATAAGATCAATGATTATTTCGGTGCCCATGTCCCTGACCTCGTTGGAAGCCCTGAAGAGCCTGTCGACGATGGCCCTGGTGACCGCCCTGGCGATGTGCGGAGCATAACCGCACCTGTTGACGAAGACTTTCACCGCCACCAGAGCCTTCGAGAGACAGCACTCGTTCTCCTCTTCAACGAACTCTGGGATGGAGTCGCAGTATGAATACAGCTCATAGCAATCCGGCTCTAGCAGAGAGAAATGTTCTATAGCCAGCTCGTAGCAGTAACATCGGCAAGTCAGATTTTTGTTTTTTCTCGCCGTTTCTATTGATAACCTCACGTCCTCATTTTCATCCATTATTTGTTGGTTGTTTGTTTGTTTGTTTGTTTCAACTAGGACTGCTTCTACTACTACTGTTTCAACTACAAGTACCAAATTAAGTTTGTTTGAAAACTAAACACATGTTTTTTGAATAATTATTGAACGCATGTAACAGTGACCATTACTTTGTCTTAAGCAAAATAAAACAAAGGACAAATTGGGGATTAAAAAAAGACTAGTGAAAGACATGTGGATCCGGTGGATAAAGAAAAGTTGGTCACGGAAGAGCCAAAAAGAGAAGAAATGAGAAAGGGATTTCAAGAAGTATTTTCGAAGAACAAAATATCTGGAAATGGTTCAGTAGACGAAAAATGGAATTCCCTAAAAACAGCAATGGGTTATGTCGTTCATAAAGTAGTGGGACCAAAGAAGAAAGCACCGAGAAATGAATGGTACGATAGCGAATGTGAAGAAGCCATAAACCAAAGAAACCAAGCACGATTAAAAACTCTCCAGCGAAGTACAAAAGGTTGAGGAATACACAGGAATCCGAAAGATGGCCAAGTCCGTATATAGGAAAAAAAAGAGAGAAATGGAGAAAAGAAAAATGGAAAAACTAGACGAAAATCACAGAAGAATGGAAAGTAGGAAGTTTTAAGAAGGACTAAAGGAAATCAAAACGGGGTATACCAAAGAACGGAGTTTATAAAAGATGGAAATGGATGTCTTGTGGGGGACATTGACCTGAAACTACAAAGGTTGGCCAGATTCTTTGCTAAAGAGCTTAATGTAACAGAGGGAAATGATATGGAACATCAAGAGAGGATGGAGTGCACTAAAGACGAAGTAGATGAAGAGGTACCTCCCGACAGGGAAGAAATTAAGGAGATAATTATGAATCTCAAAAATAACAAATCCCCAGGTCCAGACAATATAAATTCAGAAATAATAAAGTATGCCGGAGAGAACCTACGGGAAGAAATATACCAGATAATATGGGAGTGCTGGATGGAAGAGAAGAATCTGTCATCTGTCCGATATATAAGAAAAGCTGTAAGCAAGATTGTAGCAACTTTTTTTTTGCCCCCTACTTGCCATTTCTGGCATACGGGGTTCGGCAGTGATTTTAGTTGATTGGTAAAATTATGAAGTTGGTTGAAAAAAATATGAAATTGTTAAAAAAATTATGAAATTCACTGAAAAAAGCTATATACCTAGAATTTAGAAAAATTTAGAGCTCCCTATAAGAGCTTTGTCAGATTAACCATAGCACCATTAAGTGGGTTTAAATTAACAAACAAACAGTGTCATTCAGATCATATTTTGGTGTTCGTAAGACCGACACAGAAAACCCAACTCACGGAGTTTATTTTTGATCTAATATTGAGCTCACGTATGGAGATGACACATGTCTATTATCTGTCAACACTGATCCAGTTATAGCATCCCGTACTCTTCAATCCCACATCAATTACCTTGAAAATTGGTGTCAAAACTGGAGGATTAAAATAAATTCCCACAAATCTCATCCAATCACCATTACCCTACGTCGTAAACCAGCGACCTCCTGCCCCCCTGTATCGTTTAATAACATCCATCTAAGTCCTGTAGAACAGATCCGGTACTTAGGAGTACACTTTGACAAACGCTTAACTTGGAATCCTCATACTAGACTGAAACGACAAGAAACAGCTCGCCGTTTCAGGTTACTTCAACATTTACTAGTTAAACGCTCTAAGCTCCCAATTAATTACAAGAGACTCATATACATGACAATCATTAGACTTATCTGGACTTACGGAATAGAGCTTTGGGGCTCCATCAAGCCATCGAATTCCTCTCGTATTCAATTCTTATAATCAAAATCCTTCGGAATATCCTGAATGCTCCTTACTTTGTTACGAACAAAGTAATCCATAATGACCTTAACGTCCCGTTTATTGCTTATTTGGCCCGAATCCGATATCAATCTTTTCATGACAAACTTCATTTCCACTCAAACCCACTAGTTTCAAACCTCGCAACCTCTTCAATTCCTGATAATCCTCCGAGGCGTCTGAAAAGAAGATGGCCTCGTGACCTTCTAAGCTGAACTTTTTATTTGAGTACTACCTCTGGGTAGTTTCTCTACTTGTCTTTTCATGTCAATGTATTCACTCATTATATTTACTTGATGTATTTTGTATACAGTTGTAAATTTCAATAAATATATATTTTTTTAAAATATTGAACTAATGAGCAAATAGTTATATATATACACGACGAACGGTCATTAAGATATGTAATCTCTGTTAAATAGACGTTTCAAGGAAAACATACCAAGTCTCATTTAGATTAAATTATTGTATACATCAACGTATACTTGAAACTGAATCGTGTATATCTGATTTTAATTACGAAATAAACAGGTCAATGCCGAAATGTTACATACCTAACAATCCATAGATCTGCATTAGCATCCTTCACTACTGGTAGATTTATTCCGTCTATTTCTTGTGATATTTTCCCTAATGGGTAATAACAATAACCTGTAGCACAACAATTTAGTATAGTGCTTGGTAGAGATAGTAATAGATCCACAAGGCACATCAGAGGCAGTTAAACTAAATAATTTATTTGCAGCAGCTGGATTTTAACCCACAACGTCAAGAATAGAACGCGATGCAATCTGCCAACTTGCTCCTTTTCCTAATGGCTAACTGTCAAAACTGTTTTACTATTCTTTTTATGATTACTAAGGAAAAAAAATTATTTATAGTTCATAAGAAAAATGTTTTAACAATATTTCACTGTATTCTCTCAATTGAAATAACAGTCCTAAAATCGAAATATTGGCATAAGATGTAGTCTGTTTTATTTCATTGTATATTTAAATCGATTAATTGCTTTTTCTCTATTAACATTCAAAGAAGTCAGGAACAGTAGTTTTTTGATTTGCCAAATTGTATTTTGTATTTTTTACACATTGTAAAAAAATCTAATTTAACTGACCAATCTTTTATTTAATTCAATGATATTTACAACTATAATGGTATTATAACAAGTAAATGTGCAAAAATGTAGAATATGACATGAAAACACTTGTGGAGAAACTACCCATCGGTAGCACTCCATACCAATCTTTAAAAAAAAAAGTACTCCCTTTGGATGTAGGCAACACTAATAAATTATTACATCAATATACACACAACATATTTATACAATAAGGATTCATTTATATTGTTGATGCAATACGCTTTTATAATTCAAACTAGACTATTATTTATGTTTATATACATTAGGCCTATATAAAACATAAAATCACGATATATTATTCTATTTCACTATTTATCTACTAACAAAAATGATTTATTTCTCTATAAATAAACTATGGCAGGAATGGCAATATGTAAGATGGAAATAAAGAACAGTTGTAGTCAACCAGAATCTATGTCAGGGCTGGAGTTGCACCAGAGGCTGGTCCTTACTGCTCCACTCTTCACGAATTCAAAGACCGTCTGTGCTCTCGCCACATGTCTCTGATGTCATAAGTATCATGTATAAGATAAATTAGCCGCTGATGTAAAAAGTGAGTAGTACTATACTAAGCGTGTCAAAGGATGTTACACTATTTGTATTCTTTTTATAAGAGCAAGGGGTTTTGATATCTCTTCAAATGAATTGGACATGAGTTATTGAAAGGGAAATGCCCCATATCCTTGATAGGGAAAATTGAAGCCTCCCACTGTAGCATCTTACGATTGGCCAAAGAAGCATGAAGTGCCGTTAAATCAATTAAATTAATGCCTCATTTCCACACATCAGCGAGTTTAAGGTATATATTTTTTTCTTTATGTATTTCTTTTTTGTTTACCATTCTGTGAAGTGTCTAGAGTTCAATACATGATGGAGTCTATTAATCTATGTAACGTATCTAGAACAATGTTTGTGTAGGAAGTTGATTTATACGATATCACACTCAATGGTCAGATTTTACCCCATCAATAAGGCAACATACTTAATAGAGGCTGACTGTCTCCAGATCCCGCTGCGTCCAACTGTGGCTGATAAAAGATTAAACATTTTTTATTAATACTGTGTAAGCCGATTTTTCAACATAAATAAGGACAAACATAACTGAAAATCAGTCGAAGAATATGTTGATTCATTAATTAATATAGGCCTATACATTGTATTTCATTTCTTTTCAGACAAGGCGATCTCTGTCTGATTAGAAAACGTGTGTAGTGTGATACAAAAAAAAATCTTTAAAACAAATTATATTAATAATCTGAAGTTTACGTTTTCAAGAAAAAAAAATTTGTTCATTTTATATTTAATACTTTACATCTCTAAAACCACAACCACGATGAAACACATAGTAACTTTTTTTTAAAGTTAAGCAAATATATTCAAATCACTCTATTTTTATTTATTTAACAAACTAAATACATAAATATTTGGTTTTCCCTTCCTTCCTGTGGAGGTAGCCTATGGATCTACACACACGGTGGAAACGACAGCTGGCACTTGTGGGAATATCGAGGGTACGGTGGTGCGGGCAGGTGCGGCGCAGGTGATATCGTGCGAGCTCACCTGGTGATTGTTGGTTTTAACAACAGGAAGCCTATCACCTGTTACACTCTTCTACAATCACAACAGAACCTTTTGGGAAGAAGGGCAGAGAGCATAAATTACTATAAAAAAAAAAGGAAAAAGAACCCTCAAGGATGCTGAAGACCAGAAAATGGGATTTTGATGAACAATGTACCGTATGTCCATAATGTTTATCTAACCCGGCATGGTAGGGCATAAACCGCAATTTAACTCGCAATTTAATTAGATTTAAAAAAAAAATCGAAATCCTGGTAATCTTAGTTTTATTCATTTTTTTTTCTCTTTATATTTTTATATTCTGCACCTGTCAAATACAAATAATTGACAATTGACAATAGGAAAATAATACAGAATGACAAGAAGGTAGTCTTATTTGTACAATGTCACTTCAATAACTCACTCAAGGTTTCCAATACTTTCACCCATTGCCACATAAAGATCTTTTAAAGGACTAAATGAAAAAAAAAGTAAGGATTGGATGGGAGGGGAATTCGATGTTTCAGTGGAACCCGAAAACTCTACCCCATAAGTCCAAATATAATATTCATGTATGGGAGTCTTTTGTAAATAATTGGGATAACTAAAATTAATGAGTGGAATCAAATCCTTAGCAAACATATTTTCGAGGACAATCGTTACTATTCCTGTTGGCAGCCAATGACATAATGTCTCTACATCGCCAATAAACTTTTTACCATTGAAGTAATTAATGGTCATGACTTATACATCGCGATACTCCACACCTATTTTTCGAAAAAGTCTAGTGATTCATCATTTAACATAGCGTTGAGTCAGAAACCTTTCTAGCCATAAATGGGCCCATGCATTCATCTGTGGCCTCTAACCCAAGATCATGAGAACAGCATTGATGTTGGGTTCTAAAGTTATGATACTCAACTATTTAGTAACATCATACTTAGCTATGATCTTCGTATAACATACGTTTTTTTTAAGTAGAGGAGTGATAATATTATAAAAATATTTATGAAAGAAATTATACAAACACGATTTGGCATTTAATCTGCGATCTTCTTTCGAAAACCCCCCATAAGGTACTCACAAAATAGAGAAGTAAATGTCAATATTGGCAGCCCAAATACAATGGATGAAACACCACTATATATAAAAGCCCCAACATTTATCGAGCCAGAATTATATTCTGCGCATATAATTTATATACTTTATAACCACCACATCTCGAAAATATGTAAATGGAAAATATTTAAAAATTAAAACTGTACGACTACAACCCATGAAGGGTCTTGGGTTCAGTACGTAGTAGAGACTGGACTGTTTCTAGGAAAACGCTTGAGCAGATATGTGATTTGTCCTAAATCACGCTCAGCAGCCAGGTTTTATCCCAATTAGTGGATAACTTATAATGGTGTGTAAAGAGTACCCAATATACAGTCGTTGAGTGAGCACCATGAGGGTGTTCAAACACTGTCACTCTCTGGTTGTCAACAGACTAAATAGTCTAACTGCTATAGCCCCAATTGAACCCGCAACATCTTTGCCTAATTGAAAACATGTTTTAAATAGGACAAATATTAAATTTTTAGTTAGATATATATTTTTTTTAAGTTTTGCTCATCCTTGGACGGTCTTTCATCAGATCATAGCCGTTATTCTTTTCTTACATCCAAGTTTCGCTCCCAAGCCTTCTGCTCCTACTTTGATTACCGGACGTCTAAACTGGGACAACTTTTGTTGGGAGAACAAATTGGATTTAACAATTCTACTTAAGACTTAACAAGACATTGATACTGCCATAGAAAAACTTATTACATCAATAAAAACCACTTTACATGATAATAACTCAAATAATAAATTAATAATTCTCAGAAAACTTACCTGCCACAGCATATTCGCATCTTATTAAGAGAAAACGCAGAGCAAGGTCGAAATGACATAGAACTCGATACCCTACGGATAAAGCTATATTTACTAAATTGATTAGCCAACTAAAGGCAGAAATTAGAAAATTTAAAACTCAAAATTTAATTAACCTAACTGAAAATCTTACAACTACTGACAAAACATTTTGGATGTCCACAAAAAAGATCCTGAAATTCAAAGATTTTAATCACCCACTCCTTAATAAATTCAATGCCTGGTCAAGATCTGACGAAGAAAAATCTCAGTTATTCGGCCAACATCTGTCTAAAACTTTTCATCCACATCCTGATATTACGAACCCAACACACTTTCAATATACAAAAATAGAGTTAAATGTTCCCCTCCAAATGACCCTTCCTCCCAAAAAATTCCATCCTTCAGAAATATCTAATATTATTCACAGATTACATTCTCACAAAGCTCCTGGACACGACCTCATCACGATCCAAGTCTTAAAACATCTTCCTAGAAAAGCCATTCTATTCCTCACCTACATACATAATGCTGTACTCATGCATATTTTCCTAACCTCTGGAAATTATTGGTCGTAAAAAGGATACCAAAACTCACTTTTACCATCTATGGGTAAAATCCTGTAAAAGCTCATCCTGAAACGAATATATCCCATCCTGGATGCAAACCACATTATACCAGATCGCACATCCCACTCCACTATCCAGCAATGTCATTGTGGTGGACGTTGTTTCCTCTGCATTAGAACGTAGATCATATTGTTTGGCGCTATTTCTTGACGTAGAACAGGCTTTTGACCGAGTCTCCAGCTGCCTGGATTGCTTTACAAACTCCGCCAATTCCTACCTCCTACATATTTTCTCATTATTTAATCCTATCTGATTAACAGGTCATTCATAGAAAATCATAATTATGTATATACATCCCTCTTTTCTCAATCAGCTGGTGTTCCTCAAGGCATCCTCAAAGTATCCTCGGCCCAATCCTATACACAGTTTATACAGCTGACATCCCATCTCATCCTAATACTATCCTTACCACGTATGCGGATGACACACGTCTATTATCTGTCAACACCGATCCAGTTATAGCATCCCAAACTCCTCAATCCCGTATCACTAACCTTGAAAATGGTGTCAAAACTGGAGGATTAAATTTAATTTTCATAAATCCCGTCAAATCGCCTTTACCCTCCATTGTAAACCAATGACTTCCTTTCCTCCTGTATCATTTAATAACATCCTACTGATTCTTGCAGAAGAAGTCCGGTACTTAGGACTTCACCTTGACAAAAGATTAACTTGGAATACTCATACTATACTAAAACGCCAAGAAACAGCTCGCCATTTTAGGCTACCACAACATCTACTAGACAAATGCTTTAAGCTCTAATTAATTACAAAAGACTCATATACATGACAATCATTAGACCCATCAGGACTTACGGTATAGCGCTTTGGGGCTCCACTAAACCATCGAATTCCTCTCGTATTCAATCCTTACAATCCATAGGTAATCCATAATGGCCTTAATGTCCTATTTGTTGCTGATTTGGCCCGAATCCGATATAAATTCTTGACAAACTTTATTTCCACCCAAACCCTCTAGGTTCAAACCTACCAACCTCTTTAATTCCTGATAATCCTCCGAGGTGTCTGAAGAGAAGATGGCCTCGTGACCTTGTAAGTTGAACTTATTATTTGAGTACTGCCACTGGGTAGTTTCTCTACTTGCCTTTCATGCTAATATGTACAAATCAATATATTTACTAGTTGTGTTATTTTAATACAATTGTAAATTTCATAAAATAAATTAAAAAAAAAAATTTTACTTATAATTCACTTCCCTAACGACCATAATAATTGATTTCACGTAACCAATATCTCACATGATGGTAACATCCATTGATCCATTAATTGTAGTGTAATGCATATTAATTACTCATTTAAATTATAAAAATCATTTATTATCTAATATATATCATTTAAGATCCATAATATATTATAAATTACAGAGTAAGAGCATGGAATAACGTTTTTGCAAGTTGTTATAAATTTTAGAAATTTGAAAATTTCAATATATAATATATAAAAATATATTTACTACTGTAAAATATATTATTATTTCTTGATATAAGATTTTTAATTAGATATAGCCTGAGAATGTCTTTAGGACAGTCCTCAGATAACCTCGATGATAACTGTCTAGGGGAAAAAAGGATTTAGCCTACTTTCCGAAACGACCTTCTGAAGTGATATATGTCCTTTCTAAAAGAACATTTATCTTTCTCAACACTTTAGTAAGCTCAGATGTATCAACTTACATTGACTGTATATTATTTATGGGGCTTAAGTTTGACATGACTATTACTAATACTGACTTTAATTAATCAAAGGATATATATATATATGACTCACTTATTAATCATCTATACATATTATAAAACAAAGTCCCCGGCCGCGTTTGTTCGCAGTAAACTCAATAACTACTGCAAGGATTTTCATGCGATTTTCACCAATAGATAGAGTGATGCACCAGGAAGTTTTAGTTATATAATTTGTTGAGATTTTGTGTAAATGGGTTGGAATATCGATGGGTTTCATCGAAGACTCTGCTTGGCTAATCCCGTGAAAAAAGAAATATTTGGTTTTGTTTTTATTTTTATAATTTCTATATAATAAAGTACATTAACTGAGATGGAGAGAAAGAAAATAAAGAATCCCAAAGAAGCCTATCCAATGATATTCACGTGGTCCTTAGTGATCGGTACGTGATAGAAAAAAATACATTACACAGACAAATTATGTAGGCACAATATGCCTTATTACCCGAGCAAAGCTGAGGTGGTCGCTAGTAAATAATAAAGTATTTGTATTAACTTATAGTTTATAAACAACCAACTTAGTCTATTTAGGCCACTTCTTACGAAAACAAATTTTCTGAGTAACTGTACTTGTTCGAGAGAAAGTATTATTAGGCAGCTATTGATAGAATAAAAGTGAAATCTCCTTTCAGTCGAATATTAACCGTTCTATTACTTAAAATTTCAACGATATTTTTTTAATATTTTCGGAAAATATAGTTTATTTATCAAGAATAAATTAATTTTAAAAAAATCATGTAGACGCATCAGATAGAATTTACATACGGTCATATTTAAAATAAATTTTAGATGCTCCTACTTAACACCTACTTACTACTCTCATTATTGCAAATCATTATTTAGCATAAAAAAAATATCAGGAAATCCTCCTATTCTGTATCCTTTTAATATTGCCTACACATTATTCATAATATTATATTATTACTAATTATTTACTCTTAACAAACTTAAAGGTACAAAAGATGAATCCATACTAACATGTCGCTGTCAAAACAATACCGCCTATGTACACTTCAGGCGAATTTACAGGAGAGAAAAAAAATATAGTATAATATATTATAATATCATATATATAAGATGCTTGCCTTGCGTTCAACCTTGAAAACTCTTTTTAATAGTGTTTAATTCAACCTGTAGAATGCGTTACCGTTACTAATTCTTTTTCACCCAAAGTTGTAGATAGGCGGTATTGTTTTGACAGCGACGATATGTAGAAGTTAACTGATTTGTACTTTGTTTTCACGAGTTTTTTTCAATATCGTTAAAGCGGTCCACAAATAATTATTTAAAAAGAAACTTGTACCACTACAACCCATGAAGATTCTTGGGTTGAGTACGACTTGAGTTCAGTAATAAACAAATAACTGCCAAAGGCTGTATTATTTCAAAGAAAACAAAGCACAGAGGTTATTTGTTTAACATCACGCACTACCGCCAGGTTTTCCCCTACTTAGGGTACCCTCTTTACAGAGGCTAGACAAGTCCCACGAGGGTCTCAAGGACCCATAAGTCTCCATCCCCCATCATGCTAGCAGATTAAATAAATCATCTGCTAGGGCCGGATTTGCACCTGGGACCTTCGGCACAGCAACTATTTATTTAAAATTGTGTAATGTGCCTAAACTCTAGGCATACCGTAAATACCTTTTATATATACACATAGTTCAAATTCATGGTGGCGAAGATTTTATATAGGCTATCCTTTTCACTTTCAAATACTAAGTTGATGATTTTTATTATCCGAATCCTAACCACTTCGAGATATTCTTAATAGTCCTTGTTATGTGCCAATTACACAATATTTACACAAGTTATAATAGCAAAAGTAATTTGTTATATTATTTATTTATTTATTTATAACTCCATTTTGAAAATAACTTTGATTGTAAAATAACCATAAGTAATTATCAAGAAGTAGAATGGTCGAGGTTTCCGGTCAATTAATAAGAAATTAGAAATCTTATTTTATTTTGAGGTAACATTCTGATCTAATTTTTAGGCTATCTTCAGGGTAGAGAGAATTAGAATCAAGAGGCAACTAATTTGTTTCAAATAAAGATCTTTTTTTTTTAAGACTAGTGGTTGATCTTTCTGTCGTTCAAAGAGCCCTCTTGACTTAAAGAGTAGGTATATAATCCGCTGAAGCCTTCATAGGTTATCTAGTATTCATAGATGAAGGAAGACACACAGATATGAGTTTCGAGGTTAGGAGGTTGGCAGCATTGAAGGGGGTTGAACAGAGCGACGGGCCCCCTCCAACTCTAGGACAAAAACTGGGCGCCATCTGCCATCCAACCCAAGGGGTGCCATCATTGGGGTCTCTGGGGCAGGAGTCGGCTGGATCGGATCGATCGTAGGGAGCGATGACTAACAGAAAAATCACTGTCGACTGGTCCTGTAGGAACAATAGCACTAAAGGTCTATTCCAACATAAACTAAAGGATAATGTTCAACATAAACATTATTTTTTTTTTTAAATTGACAACTATTGAGCTCGTAACAACCTTTATTCCATAAGAAATTCTGTTCACAAGCTATAATGTTCCAAGCATCTTTTATCGGTTCATTCGCATTTGAAAAGTAAAAAAAAAATATTGAATCAAATGTACAAAATGAAATGGAACGAATATGAAGATTCGAAATAATATTAGGTTTAGTTCATGACATATAATGAAAGTTCGTAAGACGAAAAACATGAACATCCATTAAGAAACGCTAAATTATTCTTGTCAGTACCGTTTTTATTATCCAGTCAACTTATATAAATAAAAATAATTTTCTCAATCACAGTAGGTACTAACTATTGCTGACTGTGTGTAGATTAAAGAACTGATTTACATACACTGTTTAGGTTATATCATCATCATGATACTTCGAAATGTTTGTAGAAACGTTCATTTCTTTTTGAAGTTGCGATTTTGAAGATAGAACAAAGAAAAGCTACAATTTTCTAATCCAAATTTTCTAAGTGAAAAATTAAAATTCCAAAACGTTGAAAGCAATCTGGTAAAAATTTATGGAAAATTAAAAATTTTGCCTTTCATGTTAATAAATTGTTCCAGCGATGTCTTTGGCTCATATCAAAATTGTCCATCCTCTTAGAGGCCACTAAATCTTGTAATACTTTTGGATTAACGGTTACATAAATCAATAGCTATATGCCTTTACTCCACGAAAACTAATAAAATAAAATAAAAAAACATACAGGCTAGTGGGAAAAACTTGAATAAAAAAAAAGCGAAACTGATACTATAGTAATCGCTGTAGCTTATTTCAATTAAATCTTACTTAAAATCATTCATTTCATGAAAATCATCATTAGTAGTCCATAATATAATTTTAAATTTTCAAATGAATAAATTTAAAAATTTTAAATTTTATTCTCCATTAATGTTTGATAAAATATTTGTTTAAGTACAATTTGATGAAAATTACGAAACTATTAATTTAACTTGAATCAGGCTCATAACATCACACTTTAAGAATAACTGAAAAACATAAATTTATTCTTAATTGTGATTATTTAAATATTTTTATTTTGAAGAGAAAAGATTTGTCCTGGCCGGGATTCGAACCCGGATCTTCCGCATCTCTAGTGCAGTACTTTACCAAGATACAAGGCTCGTAACCGGGCCAGACAAATTCTCTTCACCGATCCTATATCCCCAGTTCTCGTAATTTTTGCGATGTACATATGGGGAAGAATCTTCATTGAACATATTTTTTTTTTTTAATTAGGATCTGAATTTATTTTGAGGAAAAAAGATTTGTCTTGGCCGGGAAATTTATTCTATTTATTTTTTCCATTTACTTTACCTTATTAAACATAAAACTATTAATAATTATAAGAAACCTGGTTAAATAATAATCCAGATATGGTACATTCCTTAGGTAGCTTTCATTAATTCGAAATCTCGTTAAGATATCTTTGAGTAAGTTGGTTTTAACTTTACATTGAATAATATTTGTTAGGCTTGTATATATGAGGAAGAAAATGGTCCGGGTAGAGGTCAAGTAAATTCTCTAATACTTTTAGAGAGATCTTTTTATTGGTTAGCAAACCCTTGGACCCACATTGCATGTTGTACCAGAGTATACGAGTACTTTTGTACCAAGAGAATAACGTTAAGACAATAGCATTTCACCTTACTTACAATATTGCAGTCTACCATTTATCAACATGCTTATAAATTATTTAAGTGTCACTATTATATTAATATGATTCCATTAATATAAGGATGTGAAGAGCGAGCGACAAGCCATCCACATGTTGCTCTAGGCACAGCTGGCCCACACTACCTGCAGATGCCCCGACAGATGGGTTGCACTTAATCCCCAGGTGAATCCTTTGATGGAGAAGGGTGAGAAGTATGAATGAACTTCAACCCCATTTGGAATTACAACTCATTTACATTACAACACAACTATTGTAAAAGAACAGCGAGAGTGTGCATAATTTGCACAATAATTCTACCAGTTTTATTTTTTTCTCAATAAAAATAAAAGGCTTTGACGTAAATATAATGTCATGTTTCGAAAGAACTACTTCCAAAAATTTTCCATGAAATATTTGGAACATTCCTTGTAATTTATATTTGTAACAGAAAATTAAGTTGTTGTTTATCCTGCATCATAGATAACTTTGACTATTAATTAGAGTTGCTATACTGAAAATTCCGGTTTCAAATTCAACTATAGAAGATAAACTATTTAATTTGTTAACAGCTACGGTAGGATCCTGTAGGATAGATCTTCCTGCGGCTCACCCATTCTCTATAAACCCGAGGTTAAGCGAAAAAACCGGGTGGTTGAGAGTGATCTTGTTCAAATCACCTCCCAGCACAACCGCTGTCCTTAACTAAACCCAGGACTCTTCATTGATTGTAATGGCCCAGAATGATTACTTTATAGTGTTATACTTATTTTCTAATACAATCGAATATGAATATTATTCAACATAAAACAATTTTTTTTATTAGCGTAACCTTTACTCTACTCTCAACAATATTAAGATATTAGATTCTTCTTCCCCACTACTATCCTTAGTTAGGAAAATGGAGGAAGAATTCATTGGCCATGGTTCTTCAAGGACTGTAGAGCCTATTAACGAATGAATATTTTGAAAATACAAATGTTATGTTTCTAGATATACAAGAAAAAAATAAGGACTTCTTAATTAATGATTGGATTCTAAATAATAAAAAGTAGTAACAAAGTATAATCTATATAGTAACATATAATCTATATACTAAATAATATATATAGTAACATATATATAAAAATGAATGTATGTGTGTTTGTCCGTTATGCACTACTACACCAATCTTCCGATCGTCGTGAAACTTTGGGAAGTTGTTCAGTACACTCTAGGGAAGGTTTCTATCAACTTTCTTTTCTTTTTTTGTTTTTTGGATTTTAAATTTTTTTTTTAAAATTTCTAGAAAAAAAAAATTATTTGTCGCAAATCAAGTTATTTCTTTTGTAATCGAGTCAATAATAAAGGGAGAGTAGGAACAAATTTCGTACGAAAGATATAAATACATGTGAAGAGAAATTTGAATAAACATTTTAATGACAGTGAAGTGTGAAGGAAGGCACGATTGAGAAGGCAGTGAGAAAAAAATGAAGCTGAGGCTTATTCGGCTCAATTACATCACTATTGCTTACCACTAATGGTGAATTTATATAATTTTTTTCCAAAATCAATTATAGATTTTTTAAATATCTTTCATCTGTTCAATGTCAGTTCGTGCTTGGTTCACACCGTCAACAGTAACAATTTTTCGCACGAATTCTTCATTTGGATCGTACTTTATTCCAATAAATTTTAAATGGGAAATTTAAGGGTGAAGATGTACTGTTACCACGTATTCCTATGATTCCAACAGATATGCCATTTGAATTCAAGCGCTTACAATTTCCGGTTCGACTCGCTTTTGCAATGACCATCAACAAAGTGCAAGTGTGTGGTCTAGATTTGGAGCATCCATGTTTCGCACATGGACTGTATGTGGCCAGCTCTCGCGTCGGAAAACCTTCAGATTTATTCGTAAACACACCAGAAGGAAAAAAAAAAATATTGTGTATCCAAAAGCACTTGAGTAAATAAAGAAAATTGATTTTTATATACAAAAATGATTGTGAATAAGAAAAATGATATATTACAAATGAATTTCCTATCGCAGCAACGCGCGACGGGTCAGCTAGATACAACAAGAGCAGAAACTGTACATTATGCTACAAATGTTTTTAAAACTCTTAAATATAAATGCTACCAGTGAATACTGTTTTATTTAAACTACCTTTTTATTATTCTGGTATAAATTGGGAAGAAATTTCTGTTAAGTAACATTCTTCCACCTTATATAGCCTTCTATGTGCATTTTAACTTACGATGCACCGGAAGTTCTATTAGATAAGATATTTTTTTTTTCAAGAAAATAAATGAAAGAAAAAGTGAAGGCGAGAACAAATCGGAAATATAAATTATTTTGAATTCAATTATAAATGTTATTTTCGATTCAAAGAATTATGCTCTACAAAATCTCAGCTTCACTTATTTTTTCTAAATCAAGCACTTAAAGATAACCTAAGAGCGATTATGTTGGGAAATATTAACAACCAATTTATTAAGCAATATATGGTCTGATTACACTATCCAAAGGGTATAGCCAATTATAAGGTAAAAAATGACCCAGGCGATATTTGGAACAAAAAAAATGGATCTTATTTGCAATAAAAAATAATGAAGATTCCCAAATTTTTAACTCCAAATATTAAAATTCACCCTAAAAAAAAGTAATAAAACTTAAAAAATCGTTTTTTCTTCATAACTTTGTCAATTATTAACGTAGATTCCTTTTTTCTTTTTTTTAAATTAAAAGGTTTTTTTTCACTTTACAACTGAATATTTTTAAAAACATTTTTGGAGCCAATTGCATATTAACGGGAAACGTTTACAATTTTAAAAATACAATAACAAAAAAATTCCTTTTCCTCGACAAAAAAATATAAGTTGAGGGAATGATAGAACAATTACTATGAATTATTTCAGATTTTTTAATTTAGTGAAACACTGTTAAAAATTTCCTATCGCAGCAACACGCGTTGGGTCAGCTAGTATGCAATAAAATGATAACATTGGAGGATAAGTTCTAGCAAATCACTTCATAAAAACTTTACTTAATGTTTTACATGTTTCTTATGATATGTATTTTACATGATGCCTTATAATAACTTACTTAAAATTTACTGAATCGGTACTGTTAATATTGCTTTTTCATTCCTATCCTCCACGGATAGGGAGGATAATGGCTCTTCATCTCTAGGGCAACTTTCATTCTGTTCCTCTATCTTCACTAATTCATCTTGGATCTTGCTGACCACCGAGCGTAGTTTGGCAGAGTTCAACCACAGAGCCTCTGAAGAACTTTTGTATGTTCCTTCAAGATCCAGTCTCCCTACTTTGGATCCAGGACAGACCGAAACGTTCGTTTGTACCGGAGTCTCCTTGTTGTTAAAGCCAGTTTTCTCAGCACCATGTGAATCGCCTATAAGTCTCTTCGACTTCCTGATTTTTTTCAGGAAGCAGAAGCTCCAGAGATTAGGAGATGTCTCGGAGTCACTTTCATTCTCCGACAAGCACGTCATCTCCTCGTCCTCTCCATTTCTATAAGCTTTATTAGAAGATGTCTGAAGACCTTCCGGACCAGAGAAAAGTCCTACGGAGATTAGATTTTGATTAATGCATGTTTGCCATCCACCAGAGTAATCTGAGCGTTGGAATGAAAAATTTACACATCTGTTATCAGTATTTTTATCAAAGTACGAACCGCGGTTTTCTATTTTAGATGAAATGTCATTTTCTGCGTTTACATGAAAATAATCCGTTTTCTGATGATAATCTAAATAAGAGTATTGGCCATTATTATCTTCTTGGCTTCGTTTTCCTTTAAAAGCATGATGGAATTTTTTATCAAAAGATTTGCAGTCTTCTGGGATAATATTTCCGTTTTTCTTTTTCGGTGAAGGAAATAGAATCTTCTGGAAGAATCTACGGATTAAACTCGTCTTTCTAGAGCGTAGTTGATGCCGACAATTATTCATAGCTAAATATGAAGCATTTTTTTTCCCCACTAATTGATAGCTACTTATGTATTTTTCCAATGGAGGAAAGACCTTTTTTCCATTTGAATTTTCAGTTTCATAAATGTTATGGGGCTCCTCCCTACACTCAGTGAGATCTTCTAACGACTTCCATTCACGTGACGGATTAATTTCCCTGCATTTTCTCTTTCCGTTTTCGCTCCGCGGCGTTTTCGGACTTGTTTTCGATTTCAAACATAGCCATTCCAAAATATCCTCTGTTCCATGCCTATCCATCAGTTTCTGTATCATAACTTCAAAAGGGTTAGTGGGTTGAAGAGAACACCTATATGTCTCACATCCTTTGCCCGATATACGATTTGCCGAAACTGGACGAATTTCGTAATTGCTCGGGTTCCTTGGGCATCCTTGCTCTTCGCGCTCGGGGATGACGTCGTATTGAAATAATTCTGGAACTGAATCAGAACGGTTCCAACTATGGAAATCTTCAATAGATCGTTCATTGTTGTAACCATTTAAGCGGAATTGGTTTCTTTGATTCTGATCATCCCCTTCATAGTGTATGTGATAATTCGGAACTTCGTCAAATAACTGGAGATGGTTACTGACCTTGTTTTCTTGATGAACAGGGCCTTCTCCATACGCTCCTCTTGCGATATCCCAGTAACCATATTCTTCAGCATCTTGCACTCCTTCACCTTCGGAAACTATCTCTTCGTCTCCATGGTCGGTTGGGATCGGTGAGTTATGCGTAGGATCAATTATCCTGCACGCAGCAAAAAGTCCTTCTTCGGAACCTCCAAGTGACAATGAATTACCATTGGAATAGCGCACGTACCTACTGTGGTATATGGGATCATGCCTCGTCTCTTCGTAACTCTCTTCTACAGCAGACAAATAATCCGGTTCCAAAATGCTAGTAAAATGAAATCGAACTTGAGGTCCCAAAACCTTGTAAATAACAACAACAAGTTGAAAACACTCGTCATGGACGGTGAGGAATTGCTTGTTCCTCGCTAATTGATCTATGAAATCGATAAGTTTGTTCCCACCAACGACTTGGGGTCCGAAATTCAGGAGTGCGAACCGGATCGCCCTTACGCACTCCTCAGACCTTTCCCCGTCATATCTCAGAGCTCCAGCCATCAACTCCTTTAGAACTGCGTTGCCAGATTCCCATTCTATAAGATCAAGGATTATTTCGGTGCCCGTGTCCCGGAACGGAATGGAAGCGTTGAAGAGCCTGTCGACGATGGCCTTGGTGATCCCCCTGGCGATGTGCGGAGCATACTCGCACCTGTTGACGAAGACTTTGACAGCCCCCAGAGCCTTGGAGAGACAGCACTCGTTCTCCTCCTCTACGAACTCTGGGATGGAGTCGCAGTAGGAAGACAGCTCATAGCAATCCGGCTCTAGCAGAGAGAAATGTTCTGTAGCCAGCTCGTAGCAGTAACATCGGCAAGTCAGATTTTTGTTTTTTCTCGCAGTTTCTATTGATAACCTCACGTCCTCATTTTCATCCATTAGGAACTACAAGTACTAAATTAATTTTGTTGTGAAAACTAAACACATGTTTTTGTTTTTCTATAAATGATGAATATTTAATTTACAAATAAAAATGTATTTGATTAGATTTAATTTTCATGTATTCGAACTGCGTGGGACATTCAGTGGCTATTAACTCTGATCAACAGGGACAGAAGCTCGAATACTTTCTTCAAGCTTTGGTTCGAATACTTACATCCAGAATTTAAAAAAGTTGATAGTTTAATCTTAGTAGCAAGTAATGGTCGTTTAGTTGAAGATGTTGTTTAATTCGGATATCAAATGCTCTTCATATAGGTTAGTTATACTACTGTAATTTCTGTTGGCATTAAAAAATACTACTAATTAAAAAACAAATGTTTATTACTACTAAAGCGGTTGAACAATAAAATTATAAGAAAGGCTATTAAAGTTTAACTATAATTTTTTTTCTCGTTCTAAGATCATTGGTATAGTATTAAATGGTTTCATATATCTTTTATATTCTAACTTCCTAAAGGATGGATAGAATCTCGTTGATGGTTGGTTGATTCCAACTGAGTCAAAATTGACTTTCACTATTCATTTTCTTTTCTGGGGGGGGGGGGGGGTATCGTTAAATGAGACCACACCACCATCCAGTTAACCTTATTCCAGAATGATATTATTATTAAACAAGTAGCGGGGTGGGTCAGTGGTGCCATGCAGAAGGTCCTTGGTTCAAATTCTCGCTGTTCGAGAGGTTTTTCTTTAATCTGTTAGCGGCCAGAGATGGATCCTCTGGGATCAAGGACCCTCCTGGGACTCACTCAGCCTCTATAAAGTGGGTATTTTATAACTATGAAATATTCAGCCAATGATAAAACCTGCTGTCGTAGTTCTGATTCTTCTGGACACCTTATAAATGAACGTTGCTTCTGATTTCTTGGAGCGATGTATCTTTGATATTAGCCTTATAGTTTTCAAAAATTTCTTTCAATTCCAAAATAAAACTAGGTATGTACTAAAAACTTTCTCTACCAGAATTTACCGTTCAATACCGATTAAAAATTGAATCAGTCTTATAAATAATTTGTACGTCACGAGAAGGGGGAGACCGAAGCGGAGAGGGTCGGATGGTGTCGAGAGAGACGCGAAGGATATCCTGGGAGTCAGATGCTGGATCGCAGAGACGACTTGAAGAAGCTGGTAGTGGATGCCAGGACTCGTCACCGAGTTGCAGTGCCGTAGAATAATAATAATAACATAAAGAATAATTAAATACTAAATTGATCTAACGGTTGGTAAACTCATATCTTGTTCAAGATGGATGTAACGAGGTCAAGTCAAAAATTTCTACGTATCCGGATGCGGATGATTTCTCCAAGAGTTCGTAGAAGACTCAGAAGGAGACCTTTAATGAATTCCGTTGAATCACGCCTTCAACGGTGATGCAACTGTATTTCTTTTTACTTAAGGTCACGCGTGGATTTAGCGAATATACTAAGAATTTCGTATGAATTTCTCAAAATATTTTCATAATAAACTAATTCATTTTAATTTGTAAGTACGAAAGATAAAAATTTGGTAAATGTACTTCAGGCTGTCACTTCAGTTAAAACTCAAAGTAGTGACGTCATCTTTGCGACCAGAAAACTGGTGATTTGAAAAAGAGGTCTTGACTCAACAAGGGTTGTAGAGCCACGTATGATATCATTATGACAATAAAAAAAATATGAATTTAAGATAGAATTTTATTGGGAACAAGCTTAAAATACCCTTTACAATACTCTAGGTAGGATCTAAAGCGCATCACTCCAAAATTTCAAAACACATTGTTGCCTCATTTCTTATGATTTTAGTTCTGTTCTGAAGTTTCGGGACCATTACTTGATTAAACTAACAAAACATGTGAACATTTTTGAAATTTAGAATTATCTGCTTTTGATCTTGACCAACTCACTTAAATATTAAACTTTGAATCAACACTAGTAAAAACAGAAAATCTCCACCATTTTACTGTAATTTTTATGAAAAAAAATATATTTATAACTAAGTACTTATGTGTACATTATTCACAGTTATTCAGTTGTGCATCAGGCAGTTAACACAAATCACACCTTCAAAAGAACCCTAAAAAGCCTAATTTTTCAGTAGAGCTATTCGAAAGTTCTATGTCTTGTCAAAATAAGACAGGATGAGTAAAATAAATAAAACTTTGAGTTTTTGTAAAGCAAGCATTCTACCTGAAAGTTGGTATTGAAATTCTTTTATTAACCATAAGAAAATTTTTAAAACCTTGACTCTTCATTGATTTTAACTTTTTTCATCATTTCCATTAAAGTTCAAGTTCAAACATGATCCAACTCAAAATATTACTTTCTGGTCCATCAGATCAATACTAAACATCAACAATTTACATATTTATACCTCGCATTTGTATTTACAATGATTTTATTTTCATTTTTAGCATTATTATGACTGTTAAGTTCAACTATAGTTAGATCATTGGTATTTTCAATAATTTCATAAAACAAGACATTGAACTATTACAAATAAATGTTTGAGTAGAAAATAGTTGACTGGATAATTCTAATGATGGATTGAATTGGTCCAGGGGGTGCAGTCAATGATAACACAAAAATAAGCAGAACTTATTTTGAATTGTGCCAATGTTACGGCCTACAGTGTAGGCCATCTTCAGGGCAAATAGAAGGTGCCTCGGGTGTGGTTACTTGTCAAACTAACATTTGTCAACTGAACTCCAATGTTGGCACAATTAAAAATAAGGTTTGTAATTCAACCCATTATCACAAATAAAAAATTTTATGGGAAACTTTCAACCAAATATTATTTTAAATGATTCTTATTATCAATTGGACAACGATTAAACGAATTTTTAAATAGATAAAATTATTCTTATATCAATGGAATTCTAACCTTTAAACTAAAGTAGATTAAAACAAACTGATGTATATGCTGCTACGCGTCACCAGTCTCGAGCATGTTCCTGATTCAAACTTACAAGTTTATCCCCTACCAAACGTCGCTAAGTTTCACTTTAAAAAAAATAACTTTGTTGGAAATGAAATAATTGATATGTCGTTTCTTAATTAAATAGCTTCAACCAATACAATTGCTACTGCAGGGCCAAAGTAACCTATTTCTGAGTTACATAAGAGAAGTTTAATTATCACCCAGCATTATTTATAAAATCCATATGAGGTTCGATAAATTATTGACAGCAATCAATAGTAAGATACAATTCGAAATTCCAAGCGGTACAAATCATCATCACATCGATATAATTTGATTGCGTCATGTTGAATAATGAGGCATGTATTACGTGTCACTCACACAAATAGGGCTTAGCTCACGAGCACGAGGAACTGGTCCGCCCGACTTTTAAACCTACGTGTTACAGATCCTTTATAGAAGGCGTTGAACAAGGCCGAATCTTATGATCAATATTGTGCAGGTTATATGGGATATTAGGAGGCTTCTGGTGTTGCTGTGAAAAGTGGAAAGTAATATCGATGTTAGTTGTCAACATACTTATACATATCATACTGATTTATATATAAACAATGATGCAACAACAGTGGAGTAAGGTTTATGACACAAATTCTCAATTAAGTGTTGTAGTGGTACAGTTTTAGCTTATTTAAGGTATAGGCTGTTAGCAAACAAATTTTTATTTAACTGAAAAAGTAAAAATGAATTATTTTTATTCTTTATTCCTTCTTCAAAATATTCTTCAAGCATAGCCGGATATTTCGTGGTTTATTCCTGTGTGAAGAATTTCTTTTCTTGCGGCTGCGTTTTCCATTTAAAGGTTTTCTTCGAGGTTATTGAGAAATAAAAAAAAGTCAAGGATTCGTGATACTTTAGCCTTTCAACTCTTGATTCAGACAAACGCAATGATTTTTTTTTCAGTTATTCGCTAGCACCAAGGCTGAAATACGGATATGTATTTTGTAGAGGAAAAACTGAAATAAGAATAGATAGAGAACGAATGAGTTGATAGAGAATTAAGGTTTAAAAGTTGATGGATAATTACTTAATTATAAAAAAATGTTTTAATTTTGTTTCAAGGGGGGAAGTTGATAAGAATAATACCAACTAGTTATAGCTAGTCCTAGCTAATATTATGCGATTTTCTATATTTTTTCTTTTTAAAACATTAATATATTTTGCAGAATTTTTTTTATTTCGTTTTTAGCCAAATGTAAGGTGGTTCTTAGATTTTAAGTACAAGCAACAAAACGTTCGTAATTCAGTGATATGCCGTACATCGAAAAACAAAAACATAAGTGATTAAGAAGAAAATATGACTTTTTTACTGTAATAATTTATGTTAAATAAACATATCAGAAATTTATCAATATAGGATTATGTGAAAAATATACATGCCAAGATTTATTAGTGTTGTTAAAATTTTTATATATCAAGTATTTTTTAATTATAATTAAAATACTTATTAGTTTATGTTAATAATTTAGTTTTCATTTGTTATTTATTGATTGTTACAAACAGTAATATCATTGTTTGAAGAAATAAAAGGTATAATGAAACATAAAGTTTTATTTAAAAAAATCAAATTATACAGCCACTGTTCCTAAATTCTTTAAGCTGTTATACAAAATATAATGCTTTTGAATTTATGAATTGATGAGAAAGTCGAATGGATGGATTTAAAACTTAAGGTAAGCTAAATTGTATTACTTATTACGACTTTAGGAATTTATAGGAATACATAGAATTCACTAAAATAAGATTTAGACCTTTTTCTTAAAAAGCTATAATTTTGTAATCGATAATACAAATTATTTATTATCTTTTGTATAATATTATTTGACCTTATATACAATCGGAAGAAAATGGTCCTGGTGGAGGTCTTAAAAATTTTCTTGTATAGGGAAAACTGTTTATTAGAAAGCCGTCGTTTCGAATGAAAACCTGCAATGTGAGGCCCTCATCAGGACTAAATATGCAGCACAAATAGATTTTTATCTTGTCCATTATATATTTATAAAATGAGTCAGTTATTAGGCGGATAGGGGGTACCACCTAGTTCTCGTTAATTAATGATGTTGGAAGTATAGCTTAAGTAATCCAACGTTCAGTTTTCCATACGCACTTCTGAACCTCCATGAACCATACATGAAAGGTTACATTGAATTTTTTATAAATAGTGGTTCGAAAACTATTTCCTATTTTCACCAACTCGCTAGGAAGAATAGACTCAAAGGAGTCGATCCGGCAACGCATTGGGCCTTGTTAAGACCTTTGAAAAAAGAACAACATCCAACAGGTCCACCACGGACGTCCTCACAATAGTGACTTTGAATGAGAGGTGTCCATTATCTTGTATTACAATGTAAATTCGCCAGCCTCGCCGTTTGACGAGGGCCCGGGGTAAGAAAGTTGCATCTAATAACTCCCTTCTATTGTTACTTCGGAAGCATAATGGTCTCCGGTCGAAGCTTTTTCATATCACTCAATAGGAACTAAAGCCTTCAATATATATTTAATAACATTGCGTAAGCTTTTGTCGTTATATTACAAAGGCAGCAGCAATGTAAGCATTGTATAAAATAGCCCATTCAAGGATAAAACTATTGTTGGCGGGGAGGGGGGGGGGGGGGGACTGTTGAACCATGCTACTGAAACTTCGGGCTCAGAATCGGACTAAAATCATGAGAAATAAGTCGGCAAAGTGTCGTATTAGATAAAATAGTATTACCGTAATGGCAAAAAATGTGAAAGAGTCAATTTTTGAAACATGCAATTTTAATCGTGGACGCCTCATTTAACACGGATTATGTTCCGCAGATATTTATTATATTTTGAGTTTTATGACGAATAATGAAACTTCATAAAATTATATTATATAATTCCGGTAAATTTAACCAACCTACTAAAACGATAATATTACAATACAAGATCGAAGTTGCATCAGCCACGGAGAGCAGCATTGTGTACAGATGCTTTTGAAGCTCACATCAATGTGTTATATTATAACTCCGTCAAATCGATAAAGTACGTATGTAAAGATGTTAACAAAGGTGTAAACATGGTCATTTTCGCTGTGACAAATGCAAATGATGAAGTATCTCATTATAAGATGGATCGCTTATATAGGCAGCAACGAAGCTATTTGGCGTATATTTTTATTTGCGAAAGACACCGTACAGCAGTCCATTTGGCATCTAGAAAATGGACAAAGACTATATTTCAATCAAGAGAACGCGGGTCATAGAGCGGCACGTCTACCACCGACTACATTAACAAGTTTCTTCTCAATTTTTGAAACAGATGTTTTTGCTCGCACTTGGCTGAATGTTGACATGCCACTATCACACATGGACAGCATCAACGAAATCGTTTCAGCGTTGGAAACAAGGAACACCATTTGAAGAACACACAAATGTATTTGCCTCAGACGCTATTGGTCGCATCTACACAGTAGATCCAAATAACGATGAATGTTATTATCTTCGATTGTTGTTGGTGAATGTTCGTTCTCCAACATCGTTTCAACAACTGAGAACAGTTGATGGATATTTGTGAGCGACTTACAGTGAGGCGTGTCAACTACTACAGCTGCTCGAGAACGATTTACATTAGGATAAAACGCTTAAGGATTCCGTCATATCTTCATCGTCACATCGAATTCACACGATGTTTGCGATTATAATATCGACATGTTTCCCCTCGAATCCGGAAGATTTGTGGATGAATTATAGGGATGACATGTCTGAAGATGTGTTGCATTTTGTGGGTTGTCAAACTTTGAATCCTAGACTACAAATTACTGCTGAAATTTACAATAAGACATTGATCGTGATAGAAGATATGTGTTTATTGATGGTAAATAAAGTATTGCCGTGTTTGGGCATGACAATACTCAATCTTCATATGCGCGATGCATTTAACCACGAGCTGCAAAGAGAACAACAATACGACACTGAACTATTGGGCGAAATAGTTCGTTCAAATGTTTCACAATTGAATGTACAACAAAGAATTGCGTAAGATACTTTCATGGAAGCTGTGAAAATTGGATTTGGTGGAATTTACTTCATTGATGTTCCCGGGGGGACAGGATAAACGTTCCTAAATCCATTGCTGTTGGCAAAGATCAGATCGCAAAATGAAGTAGTCCTAGCGTTGGCTTCATCTGGAATAGCTCCAACATTGTTAGAAGGTGGACAAACTGCAAATTCTTCATTGAAACTACCATTAAGCATGCAAATCAACGAAGCACCAGTTTGCAACATCTCCAAAAACACCGCAATGGCGAAGATTCTACATATATGCAAATTGATCTTTTGGGATGAATGTACGCATGCACAAGAGGTCACTGGAGGCACTGAACAGAACGTTAAAAGATCTTCGTGACAACCAAAACAATTTTTGGTGGAGCCATGATTATGTTGTCAGGTGATTTTCTTCAGACTCTTCCAATTATTCCCCGATCAACTTTTGCTGACGAACTAAACGCATGCTTAAAATAATCTAATTTGTGGTGGTATGTAAAGACACTCCAATTAACAACTAACATGCGGGTGTTTTTGCAACAAGATGAAACTGCGATTATGTTTTCGAAGAAGTTATTAGATATTGGAAATAGTAAAGCCCCAGTTGACACCTCGACCGGATTAATTACACCACCCAGAGATTTTTGTCACTTCGTCTACTCAAAACAGGGGCATAATCAGTGTGTTTTTACGGCCATAAAACAACGGTTCAGAAGCCATAATTGGCTGAGTGAACGAGCAATATTGGGGCCAAAAACAAGGATGTTGGTAATCTCAATGTGAACATTCAGAAATTTCTTCCAGGAGAATTTTCTTACAAATCAGTTGACAAAATTACAAACAAGGATGACGTAGTCAAATATCCCAGACAGTTTTTAAATTCCCTGGACTTGCCTGGAGTACCACCTCACAATCTCCAATTAATAGTAGGATCAGTTGTGATTATGGTGCGTAACGTTAATTAACCTCGACTGTGCAATGGAACGAGACTGGCAGTGAAAAAGCTAATAAATAACGTCATCGATGCCAAGATCATCAAGGGAAAATACGAAGGAGAGGATGTCTTGATCCCTCGTATACCGATGATTCCAACGGACCTGCCATTCGATCTTAAGCGTCTACAGTTTCCCGTGCCTCTGGCCTTGATGAGCATAAATAAAACGCAAGGGCAGTAGTTGAAAATTTGCGGAATCAACTTAGAGTTTCCCGGTTTCGCGTAAAGGCAATTATACGTCGCGTGTTCGCGAGTCGGCAAACCATCAATTTTATATATTTGTGCACCGCAAAAAAATACAGAATATATAGTACATCAGAACGCATTAAGCAGCTATTAGCTCGCCTTCGGCTCGTGTGGTAAAATTCACTCGGGTGTAATAAAGTGGCACTTTCCTCATTTGTCAAATAAATAACTATTCCCTTAAAATTAGTCGATCTCCAAAAATTCTTTCTCGATACGCATAAGAGATAAAATTAGACTGTTCCTGTCCTTAAATTCACTGGTGAGACCTACAGAATTTTTATTTCATTCACTATGGTTATTGTTAGTTTAATATGTGTAGTATGATATTTAGTTAATCCTTAATAAATTAATTTAATTGTTTACCATAAGTTACGCAAAGTTGATTTTATATTAATAGAAAAGTATAATAGCTTCACCTTTGAAAATCAATCGGAATGCTGTGGACTGTCCCTGATCAGTTGTTAACAAGGAAATAATGACATTTCCAGTCCCAAGGTTTTGCTCATGGATTGTTGAGATTTACCGATGATGAATAATGGAAAGATATGTATTGTTTTGTTTTTTCTTTTGTCAACTAGTATCTGGATAAGAATACCTGATGAGCAGGTGGTTCTTACGTTATATCTATAGTCAGCTTTATTTAAACATCTTTGGTTAACAATAAAAAGGGACCGAAAACGAAACTCGTGATCCAAACTTATTTAAGTTACTATTTCCGTTCCACAAATCAGGAATCAAAAGAGCCCAATTAATTTACAAATTGGGTAGTGGGGAAGCTCAGAGTGTAGTGTTGAGTTGCTCTGCTGAAGATTCCGGGTTCGAATCTGTCAGTGGCAGATAAATTATTTAGTCTGTACAGCAACGGAATGACCCTCTGGGATCTACAGATCCTCCTGGGGCTCATCCAGCCTATATATTGTGAAGGACCTTAAATTGGTGGAGGAACCTGGCAGTTGAGCGTTGTCTCGGACAAATCACCTCCTTGCACGATGTTCACAAAAAAGTAGTCTCTAACATGTAATTACCCAAGATCCTTCATGAGACAGGTTTTTTTCTTTCACCAATTTAGAAGTTTAAATTTATATTAGATAACTCTGCTACAAAAATAACTATTTGGCTTCCTTGATGCCCTAAAGAGCTAGAGAATTCCTTTAATAAGAAAATATGTTGTAATTATGACAAGATCAATTGACAAAAAAAAAGAGCTGTGTGTAATCCACTGGATAAACATTTTAATTAAGTTATTTTAGCAAACAACGAATGAACACTTAATTATTTTCCCCCAGTCAAAACATTGGATTAATTAAAATATATTATTTTATTTTTTTAAATTTTCGTTTAACTTACTGTGTTTTTTTAATAACTGCATAAAAAATATTCCTCAGATTAGATTAATTTGTTATCATCTAAACGCGTTATATTATCATATTCCTCCATAAACATCTTCAAAGCAAAGATTTGCAAGGTTTTAAAACCTTGAAATGTACGAGAAATTAAAATTGTGTTTTAATAACTTTATTTTATAAGTGTATTAATTGAAATTTACGACCTTATTAAAACAATACAAGTAGAACGAAGGATACGTAATAACATGAGATCAAGGTAAGTAGAAACGTCCCATCTTCTTTTAGACGCCTCCGAGGACTATCGGGAATTGGAGTGTAAGCCAGGGAAGAAAATTGTGGGGTCATGAAAGGATTGATTTCAGATTCGGGTCAAATCGGTAACAAATGGGGCATTAAGGTCATTAAGGGGATACAGAATGATTTAAGACGAAGAACGGAGCAGGTACAAGGAGTAACTTGAACGCGTGGCCTGATAGTTCGAGGTTAAACCGCCAGGTGCGCCACCCCACACACACCATTAGATCCCAGACGGCTCTGTGTACTTCATCTGTGGCTTAATATTAAAAACGTAAAATAAATAATATTCCTTTATGTTTTGTATAAACAACAAAAAAACCACCTTGAAAATAAAGAACTATACGTGTATTATATTTTTAATGAACAAATGACGTATAATATAGTTGATGGATTTTTCATCCAAAAGCCTGCAGAAGATTGGTCTTAATTAAGAACATTGGTTTGTATTACGATTACCTTACTTCAAATTTAAATTCCAATGAGAACTTCAGTAGCCCACAGGCCAAATATCATTAAAAATAATCAACCACCGAAGGTTAAGGTAAACCAATCAAAACAACATACTGATAAAATTATTCATAACAAAAATCATTATATTTATGAATGTTGACTTTTACGACTTAATTTTGCCGTCTTTTAATGAAATTTGTTGAACTTAAATTTAAATTATATACAATTCCCTTGAGATGAACCAACCCTACAAAAGCTGCAGTGTAACAATACCAGACCGAAGTTGCATCACCCGTGGAGAATAGAATTATATACCGATGCTGTAGTTCAGCGGTGAAAGGGGTTTTTATTGTTTCTTCGGTAATATTCATATAATTAATCGACAAAAGACATTAATTTATTAATAAAATAGTATTTATAATAAACATTCTATACTATCGTGCGATTATCAAAGCGGTACAAGTGATGATACCATAAATAATAAATTTTATTTTACTGAAACTATCACAAAAATTGCGATCGGCTATCCATATAAAAGGTTTTTCAAAAATTATATTGTTTCATAGACAAGATATATGCAATAGAACTAACTACATAAATTATTAAACAAATGCTTTAGATCCTATCAAAATGTTTTCGCTATGATTAAATTTTAAACATTATAATCTCCGTTTCTCAATCTCTCAGTATCATAAATAAAAGTTTAAAAATCTACTGTAAAAAAGTTTATTCGAAATTTAAAATTAAATTCCATATATGAAACTGAAAATAAACCGTTAATTATTTTAAAGATGGACAGAGTAATAAAAGCTATATACTTATTATTTTATCCAGAAAGAAAATTAATTATTAACGATTAATAATTAATGGTGCTGAGTAATAAAGAAAGTAATAAAATTATTTAAAAAGTACGTGTTAATTGATCATTTACCAATAAGATGGAGTTTTTTTTTATGATTTATTTTTAATCAAGCTTAATATTTTTACATTTATGTTTATATATTTAACATTTTTATATTTACTTTTATATTATCTATTCACTATCAAATTTGTCGGAATCCAAGATCAATACCCGGTGTATTTGTGAATTGTAAGAAATTGAAATTTATTTTTTTAACTTAATTTAATTTTTGTAATTTCGAGACTAGATTAATTGTATTACCTTATTTATTAATACTTTCTAATTATTCCTTCTGTTTTTATATTTTACTAAGGGTCCTCCGTCTTTATTTTTCATCACCGGTATACTTTGATCTAATATGTATTTTTAGTATTAACTATGTATAATTTTGATTTGTCTGTATCTTGTATATTATAGAAAAAGACAAAGATGAATCGAAACGTTGGCTTTCCAATAAAACACTTTTCTCGAGTTAGAGAATTTTCTTTTACCTCCACCTGGAACATTTTCTTTCTCAGTGTATAAGGTCAACTAATATTATTCAAGATAATTATATTTTATGCTTAGTAAATATTATCCAAGATTTAAATAAATAAAAACAATGCTGCAATTATTTTTTAAAAAGCTAAATAATAATACAATAATATAATAATAATAAACAAAGAACTTGTAGAATGAACTACGATATAACAACAAGAACGCCATCTATAACCACTCTCTTGCAGTGGCTCAACAAAAACAGCTTGGGTCTCAAACTTTCTCTTTTCCCAAGAGAGTTTCTAGAAGGATTACGTTCGACAAAAAGTGTGAGAAGCGACGCCTCTACAGCTCACGGAACGGTTTTTTTACGACGTTTCTTGGCACAACAATGAACAAATAAAGTTATGTAAACTAGAGCCTAATATGCATTGCTAAAATCGAAATTTAAAAAATACCAAATCGTTCCGTTGTTATAATAGTGTAAAAAAAAAAATGTAAATCTAAAACCATGAAGTGTCCTTAGTACGTGGTAGAGACTGCACTGTTCAAGGATAATGGATGTGCAGGGAGATGATCTGTCCGAAATCAAGCTCAACTGCCAGCTTTTTCTTACTTTATAGAGACTATAGCAGACCAGGAAGGTTTGCTGTTAACAGATCAACTAATTTATTTGCCACTACTGGATTTTAACCCGGGATCTTCAGCTTAGCAACTCAAAAGTACAAGTCAGTATTTGGTATTGTGAGAAAATCATAATTTTCTACACTTTCCTATTAAAACACTTTGAAAATTCATAATATCTGTAATGTTTTAAGGCTTTACGATTGTTTAATATGTTTGTTTGTTTATTCATTTAACGTCACTTTATGCTGCTATGGCTAATCGGACGATGCTACAGTGGGAGCTCTAAATTTTGCCTACCCAGGTTTAATTAGGATAGGGATTTTTAACGAGTTCCTGACTTCGTACATGCTCGGGATCCCCGTTTAACGTTCTATCGGCGTAAGGACGGCGTAACTAAGGATTTTTTTACTCCCTTAAAAAAATCCTGGGGGCACCTGCCGGGTTGTTTAATATGCTTTAAGAACATTATAAAAAACAAATGGTAAATTTTCATTATTCCATATTCTTTTATTTTTGATTCGCACCAGCGGACTTGCTCATCCAACAAATTTGATCTAAGTGCTAGTTTTTTTCTCTTTCCTTTGCAGGAACATCAAGTTTTGGAAATTATCAATAGTTGTTGAACAGATCTCTTGGCTATTGTTTTTTTAATCTTCTCGTATCAAGCCCGCGTAACAGGGGGTAGGAAAGAGAAAGAAGAAGTGGATTTTTTCGATTTTGTGTTGATACGTGGAATGTTGTGTATTTGTTGTGAATAGATGATTTTATATATTTTTATTTTGAATAGAAAAGACATGCCCCCGGCCGGGATTCGAGCCCGGGTCCTCTGTCTTACCGTGGCAGGACTCTACCAACTAAGCTACCGGAGTTGACACCAGCCGGGGACGATTCTCTTCTTTTATCTGATCCCATGTCCCCGAGTTCTCGCAAGTTTTGCGATGCATACAGGAGAACGAATGTTCTTTGAACATTACTTTAATTTTAGGAACTTGTTGACATAAGTCATATTACTATTACTATTTTTTTTTATAATATATTAGTTTGTTGTTATAATTTTAAATATTTTTATTTTGAAGAGAAAAGATATGCCCCGGCCGGGATTCGAACCCGGGTCCTCTGTCTTACCGTGACAATACTCTACCAACTAAGCTACAGGAGTTGATACCATGATTTTATAGAGGGAATGTTCATCTCGTTGTGTATGGTGTGATTCGAAATAGACCAAGGGCCATTAAAAATATTTTTCAGAATTTTGGATTGATTTGTTTGTATATCGAGTATATGGAGGTGTTTCGCTGAGCCCTAAAGTCCTGCTACATATGACCAAGTAGGTCTTAGTATACTGTTACAGATTAGTCATTTGTTTCGTAAGTCTAGTGAAGGTCTGTTGCCCAGAAGATGTGACAGTTGGTTGTAGCGTCTTATAAGCTCCAAATTATGTTCCATGTAAGTCTTTTATCCAAGTATAGTCGGAGATAACGTACTTAGGTTTTGGAAGTTACTTCGTCGTTTTCAATTTTGATTGCTGGACACGAAGCTTTCCGTAGCGAGAATCTTACATGGCTCAATTTTGAGTCGTTTATTTTGGTTTGCCATTTGTAGAACCACTTTTCTAAATAATATATATAATTCTGGAGAGCTATAGAAGCTATGTTTCCATCTTTATTGGGAGAAAAAATGGCTGTTTTGTCAGCGAAGGTATGATGAGGTAAGGGTTCTCCAGAATAACAGAGGTGCAAATGTTATATAAAATAGGGCTTAAAACACTGCCTTATGGTACGCCCTTGTATTGAAGAATTGACAGAAGAAAAATCTATCTTGAGCATAAAGAAATAAATTTACAAAATTTGTATTCGATGAAAGGTTTGTAAGAATGAAATTCGAAAAAAATCAATACGAAAAAACGTACAGCAGTATGTAATCACAACAGAATAGAATGATTGTTACTAAATTACTATTATTGAATAAATATTTATTAATATAAACTGTAATTTTCAAGATAACCACAAATTACGACGGATCGTTGAGCAGCTTACGCAAGGAGTCATTTTGTTGCGAAATAAAAACTACTAACTCTCCAAATAAAAATGCAATACGATTGTATAATTTGAAACAGTGAGTTATTCAATAATTCAGGCTCTTTAAGGCAAAACATTATATTTTATAAAATTTAAAAAAATATATTAAAATAAGTATGTAGGGGATTTTATTAATGTGCAAGGATTTTTAAAAAAACGATTTTACAAAATTAATCTTATTCAATCCATTTTTCTGGGCTACAAGGGTCCACCTAGTTGTGTAAAAAATTAAGCTTTTTTTGCTTTGCAGCTGATGGCCGTACTGTTTCTAGGGCAACGATTGTGAGAGGAAGAAATCTGGAACAAGCTGAACCTTCTGACTTTTCCCCAATTAAAAAAACCCATTTTAGAGGCCAGGTGAGCCCCGAGAAGGGTGTCAAATGACAGCCGGACTTGAACCCGCGGTTAAAGGAATAGCAGATTCCACTATTCCGTCCCTCTAAGAGTTTTTTATATAAGTTATACTTCTATTTGCTTATTAAAGATATATTTTTTTGTAAAGTAAGAGCTAAAACGAAATAGAAGCTATTTATTTGATCGAATTCTATACATGGAGCTATTTCATAGGTTATCAAATTCCCAGCTTGTGAAAATGCCGTTGAGTTTATGATCGCTGGTTCATATATCGTTGTAATAATAATAATCAAAACAACAAAAAAAACTTTAAACATTGAAATTGACATTAGGAAAAGACGAATGAAATTCTATGGACACCTCACGAGATTACCAGAAAATCGACTGTCAAAGAGAATATTAAATTATGTAAGAATTCAACACATTGGCTGGACGAAGTTCGAAAGGACCCCAAAACCACAAACATATGTGCAACGGACATTTTAGAAAGAGACACCTAGAGACACAAAGTCAACAAGTGGGAGTACATCGGAACAGCCAAAGCAAAAGCAGTGGAGACGGAAGTGGTCGGAAGAACGTAAGCGAGCTTTCTCAGAGAGAATGAAAGCCTACTGGAAGAAGAAGAAGAACCCAAAGACAGCTTAATCGAGTTGTTTACTTAACGTCTTCCACTAATGGGAGAATACGCTAATAATGATAATAAATAATAAAGACATTAATTATTCTGGGACAAGTTCAGTTAGAATAACAATACAAGTATTAATATATAAGTTATTATGTCTTAGAGTATAATGTAAATACATTTAATTAATTAATTCAATAAAATTAACTAATGATCAAGGGTTTAAAAAATTAATGAAAAAAAATGCGAATACCAACAATATTTAAAAAACTAAAAAACTGAGTAACAGAAATAGAAATAACATTTTTATAAAAAAAAAATTTTATGAACTGGACTCATTTCTTTTGGAATTTATATTGGGAAAGAGAAAACTATTTTGCAGTCATTATATATTCTTACACTCTGTCATTTTCAATCTTTTACATTTAGTTATCTGCATCAGTACCAATCTTATATATAACTTTATAACAGTTATAAGTCTAAAAATTCTGAAAGTCACATTCATTTTAAACAATTTTTATAAAACACTAGGGGATCATATATCCTCCATGGTCAAAATAATATTACTTTATTTGTAACTTTATGTAGAATTTTTAGACTTATAACTGTTATAAAGTTACATAAATGACGAGGATCGGATAAGGAAAGCTCTGTCAAAAGCTCCGGTTCGGTGGGATGCTGTATACAGGTCTGAGATCCGAGAGCGCGGGTGTTACGGGAGCAGGCTGTGGTTTTGAATTGAAGGAG
Source organism: Troilus luridus (assembly GCA_964056705.1). Classification (NCBI taxonomy): domain Eukaryota; kingdom Metazoa; phylum Arthropoda; class Insecta; order Hemiptera; family Pentatomidae; genus Troilus; species Troilus luridus. The sequence continues at coordinate 67,039,955 of OZ057415.1, forward strand.
ATCGGAAATGTAAGATGGTCCGCGGGTTTGGACAACGAATTGATTGGCAAAGAAAGGAAGCTAGTAAGTACTTGCGGCGATAGGAATGGTTATTGTAACTTTTCGAATATTTTCGTATCAGATAAGTATTAAGTCGGGTCAAAAGATTAATAAATCGTATATACTATAAAAAAGCGGAAATTACAATACCTAGGCCACATAACATGACATACAACAAAATATCGTCTGGTAAAAAATGACCAATATCTTGTCTATCAGGAAAGATTGATAGTAGGAGTGGACCAAGAAAGAGGACGCCTCCTGGCTAATAGTTTAAGAGAATAGTTTGGCCGCCAACTAAATAAAGATCGCTAAGGTAAGCTAAAGCCCGAAACGGATAAGCGCAGGAACATGAAGAATCATACTGAGCTTCATCATTTAGGTATGAAAGTTCCAGATTACAATAAGATATTTTAAGATCCCGTGCTAACGTATCTATCCATTTTTATCTTCCCTGATTCCTCGATGTTGTGGTATACCATCGGTTTATCCCGAAGGTGCTGATTATAATAATATCGAAGTTTAAAATAAAATGATCTAATGATAAAAAGTAAAGATATATCATAATCTAAGGATAGATTAAAATGTAAAGATATCAAAATTGTCGGTAGTAACAATCAGTAGATTGGTTAATATAGGTTTTGAAGAAATTCGCAATGCCGATTATTGTGCAGGTGTGCGATATGGACAAGATAGTGCCGATTAATTTGTAGATATATTATACTATACAGATTAATATGACAGTCTGGATACAGGAAACTGAAGAAGACCTCAAGCAACTAAAAACATAATATTTTTATTTGAAAAGAAAAGATATGTCCAGGACCGGGACTCGAACCCGGGTCTTCCAGAACACTAGTATGGAACTCTACCATTTGAGCTATCCTGGCTCTAATCAAGCACGCTGCTCGGTCGTGGTCATATCTTTTCTTTTCACTGATCCCAAGTTCTCACATTTTTGCGAAGTATGCGAGGGGAAGAATGTTCTTTGAACATTATTTTAATTTGGATCTAGTTGACTTACGTCATTATAATTATTATAATTTATTTGTTATTAATTTTTAAATATTTTTATTTGAAAAGAAAAGATATGTCCAGGACCGGAACTCGAGCCCGGGTCTTCCAGATCGCTAGTCTGGGACTCTACCATTTGACCTATCCTGGCCTTAATCAAGGCTAATGACTTAAGTCAACTAGATCCAAATTAAAATAATGTTCGAAGAACATTCTTCCCCTCGTATACTTCGCAAAAATGCGAGAACGCGGGGACTTTGGATCAGTGAAAAGAAAAGATATGACCACGACCGAGAAACGTGCTTGATTAGGGCCAGGATAGCTCAAATGGTAGAGCTCCAGACTAGCGATCTGGAAGACCCGGGTTCGAGTCCCGGTCGTGGACATATCTTTTCTTTTCAAATAAAAATATTTAAAAATTAATAACGAATAAAAAGAAATAAATTATTTTTATTTTAGTTATATTTATTACTTCTCAAAAATTGTTAGCCATTCTTAGGGCGTATTTGAAGAATTGTTTGCGTATTTACTCATTGCTGGATTGCAATACACTGGTTAATAACGATGTCTGGATTGCTGGGAGTATATAACTATTCTTTCCATCATAAGATACATTTTTCCATAATATCTAAAAGAAAAACAAACTGGCGCTAAGAAGTGGATGATGCTAGACCTGCTCGTCCTATCTTTATTAGGCCATAAACCTGTCCCGTTTTTCCAGAGGCCGCACTTCATCATATCGGTGTCTTTGATCTTCTTAGGGGCTAAGTAATTCTAACTGCCTACCTAGGGCGTCGTTTTTTTAGTACATCTACATGCCTCTTTGAAAGGCATCCCTAAGAGCAGAAAAAAAAAATCCCGACCAAAATAATGTTACGGTCAGAGCGGAAAGTAGGACCGGCTTCTGATCTGCCTAGAGCGGATTAGGCAAACAATGGGATTAAGCGGAAGGGATTATAGAATGGCGTAGAACCTTCTAGATCGGTCTAGGTGGTCCTCGTCCGTGTTCCGAGTAATGCCCCACCACGACCTACCTTGCCTATATAAAAAGGACAGCGTTTTCGGCCGAGGCAGTAGTAATAAGACGAGTCTGTAATAAGCCAGTGAGTAGCAGTCGTTAACTAGTGGCAGTGTGTGTGAGTTAGTTAGTATTAGTATCAGTCTGTAATAAGTGCTTAGTGAGCAACAGTGACAATTAGTGACCGTGTAATAAGTGTAATAAACTGTGTGGCAGTTTGTCATATTTGAAGAGTCTTACGGTCGGTGGACTTTAGTTAGCGAACTGTAAGTGTTAATTTGTAATTGTAAACTATAGTGTAATATTATTGTATTTGTACAAATTTATATAAATAGTTTAGTTACTTAGTATAAACAATATCTTATATTATTTGTATATTATCTTAGAAATTAGATAACATTTAGTAGAATATTATTATTGTATATTGATATTAGTTTAATAATTTAACTGTTTTAAATGATCTCATTGTATTCTTGTTAATTTGTTAATAAATATTAGATTCTTGAATTAAGTAATAGTTTAGTCCATTTTACACCCAGTAGCCGGTAACAAATTGGTGTCAGAAGTGGGATCTTGTGTAATTTTATTTTGTCTAGCATTTTGTAATAATTGGGCTACTGTTTGAAAAATGGCTTCTCAAAGTCTTAAATTGATGGATTTAAAAGTTGCGGATTTAAAACGGGAATTAGAAGAACGTGATCTGGATTCTTCCGGAAATAAAAGTGTACTGCAACATCGCTTGCGTCAATTTTTTGTAGAGTTAGGGGAAAATCCAGAGGACGTTCTGTTTGAAACTGATTTAAGCAAGTTGTCTGCAACTTTTAAACATGAATTAGGCAATGTAGAAAATAAGCTAGGTAATGAATTAAGCAGTGTTAAAAGTGAATTAGGCAATGTAGAAAATAAGCTAGGTAATGAGTTAAGCACTGTTAAAAATAAGCTAGGTAATGATTTAAGCACTGTTAAAAATGAGCTAGGTAATGAGTTAAGCACTGTTAAAAATGAATTAATGGATACATTAGAGTCTAAGTTAGGCACATTAGAATCTAAGTTAATGGAAAATGTGGATAATAAAGTAGCTGATGTAGAATCTAGGTTAGGAGAAAAATTAAATTCAATTGAAAGCAAACTTAGGCAAAGAGTGGAAGCTATAGAGGGACTTATGAGCAACCCACCGACGAACAACACCGACCGTTTCCCCGAGGTCAGTCTTCATAAAACTATTCTGCCCGCCAATAATGGGACGCCACCAGCTCACAACACCATTCCAGTATTCGACGGAAAGACGCCGTGGGAGGACTACATGACTCTCTTCGAGACAGCGGCTTCGATCCACGGGTGGTCACAGGAGACCCAAGCTTCAGCGTTGTGCCTGGCCTTGCGTGGAGACGCCTTGAGAGTGCTGCAGGGAATGCCCATGTCGGAGCGGTCTAACTACGGGAAGCTGATTAGAAGGCTGGAGATGCGTTTCGGCCAACGCCACATGGACCAGCTATATCGCTCACAGCTAAGGAACAGGGTCCAGAAGGACAACGAGACGCTGCAGGAATTTGAAGCGGATATTGCCCGGCTGGTGAGGAACGCCTACCCATCGGTCACCGACTATGTCTACGAGAGTTTGGCTGTCGACAAATTCCTGGATGGACTTCGGGACCCAGAGACACAACAAGCAGTGAAGCTCGCCCGCCCGAAAACGTTGGGAGACGCATTATCTCAGGCCATGGAGTTTGAAGCTGTTAGACAGTCTGTACGGGGCCATGCGCGAGTTCGAGCAGCAGAAGCGGAACCTAATGTGGTCCCTAGCATCGAAGACATTGTGACGAAAGTGTTGGATGCTCTCAGGACCCATAAGAAGGAGATACGCTGTTGGGGCTGCGGCCAGCTTGGACATCCTAGAAGCAAATGTCCAACCCGTAACGTCAAAGCCCCCAGGAAGACCATCAGAGTTGCGTCGATAGGAAGCAGAACGAACAGTTTCTACGTTGATGGGATGGTGAACGGGCAGCTGCGAAGTCTTCTAGTGGATACCGGAGCGAGCATGACGATCTTGAACTCGAAGACACTTCCAGCTGAGAAGATCATACCGACCACTTGGGCATTACGGACTGCAACGGGACAGCCAGCCAAGGTCTACGGGGAGACAGATGCCACCTTCCACATCGGGGGCCAACATCTGAAGCACCTCGCTCTCGTGGCAGATATAGATGAGGACGTCATACTGGGTATGGACTTTATGATCACATACGGGATCAAGCTGGATATGTCGAGAGGTGTGATGACGCTAGGAGACGAGGAAGTCATACTTCGGCAGGAAAAGGACTTCTGCGCTCGAGTGCTGCTACCAGAAGACACCGCTTTACCAGCACGGAGCCAAATCGTGACGCATGGGACGGTCGAAGGACATCTACCAGAGGGTCAATGTGTACTACTGGAACCCGGAACGCACGAAGAACAAGAGATCGGACGCGGCGTACTGGTTGCTAGGTCTCTCATCAAGGTCGGACGGACCACTCCAATCCGGCTTATGAACCTGAACAGCTTTCCGGTAACGCTGAAGAAAGGAACACCGGTCGGGGAGTGTACAACCGCCTCCTCAGTGGTTCGTCAGCTGCAACGTCATCCCACCGAGCTCCGAGGACTGCCAGAAGAACTAAAAGGATTTGTTAACGAATCATGCCGCGACCTTTCACCTGAACAGAGCGAGGAAGTGAAAGACATGATTATCCGATGGCATGACGTCTTCGAGATCGGACCAGGACCACGGGGCAGAACGGATATCGTCCAGCACAAGATTGACACTGGGGATGCGAAGCCCATCCGACAGGTTCCGCGGAGGCTGCCGTTAGCCAAACGGGAGGACGCCGAGAAGATTATAAAGGAGATGGCGGCTGACAGTGTCATTGAGCCTTCTAGTAGCCCCTGGATGTCTCCTGTTGTATTGGTGAAGAAGAAAGACGGCACAACGAGGTTCTGCGTAGACTACCGTCTTCTGAACAATGTCACCAAGAAGGACAGCTATCCGCTTCCCAGGATTGACGATACGCTGGACACCCTAGAGGGGTGTAAACTCTTCTCTACTTTGGATCTCCGCAGTGGATATTGGCAGGTTGGATTGGCACCTGAGGATAAAGAGAAGACGGCGTTTTCAATTGGCACTGGGCTCTGGCAGTTTACAGTAATGCCATTCGGGCTTTGCAATGCTCCTGCCACATTCGAGAGGCTGATGGAAAACGTGTTAAGAGGTCTCTCTTGGGAGGTATGCCTGGTATACCTAGACGACATTATTGTGCTGGGAAAGTCCTTCGCTCACCATCTGAAGAATCTGGAGAAGGTCTTCGAACGACTGCGTGCAGCAAACCTAAAGTTGAACCCGAAGAAGTGTAATCTCTTCCGAAGGCGAGTCAACTACCTGGGGCATATTGTGTCAGACAACGGAGTTGCTGTTGACCCAGAGAAGATAGCAGCGATCACCGACTGGCCAGTACCTCGAGATAAGCACCAGGTGAGGAGTTTCCTCGGGCTCTGCACCTATTACCGGAGGTACGTGAAAGGATTCGCTAACATCGCAAAACCTCTTACCAGGCTAACCGAGGAGAAAAGGTCTTTCCATTGGGATCACGAGTGCCAGGCATCCTTCGAGGAGCTGAAGAGCAAATTGAGTAGTGCTCCTATTCTGAGCTATCCACGTCCCGAGGGCAAGTTCATACTTGACACAGATGCCAGCAACATCGCCATTGGAAGTGTCCTCTCTCAGCTCCAAGACGGAGAAGAAAGGGTGATTGGATATTTCAGCAAGGCACTCTCAGCTCCGGAGCGCAACTACTGTGTCACAAGGAAAGAGCTTCTGGCAGTAGTAAAATCCATAGAGCACTTCCATAAATATCTATACGGAAGAAGGTTCCTGCTGAGAACGGACCACGCGGCTCTAATGTGGCTGCTGCGATTCAAGTCACCGGAGGGACAAGTGGCCAGGTGGATTGAGCGCCTTCAAGAGTATGACTTTGAATCTGCTCATCGTTCTGGAACGAGCCACAGGAATGCGGATGCGCTGTCAAGAAGACCATGTGAAGATGAAGAATGCAGGCATTGTTCCCGACAAGAAGAAAAGCAGGCATCAGTATTGAGGACAACGGTTGTTATCGACAGTTGGCAGGACGCAGAGGTGTCAAAGGCGCAAGACGAGGACCCGGACTTAAAACAAATAAAGGAATGGAAAATATCGGGGCGAGGAAGACCGACCTGGCAGGATGTGGCTCCAATGTCGAAGAATGTAAAAACGTACTGGGCTCAATGGAACTCCATTGTAGTGGACAACGGGCTGCTGAAACGGGCATTGGAGAACGCGGAAGGAGATCAGCGTAGGCTACAGCTCATCGTTCCAAGGAATAAAGTGCCCGAAGTGCTTAGGGAACTACATGACGGTGTAACTGGCGGCCATCTTGGAGTTCACCGTACATTGGAAAAAGTTCGTGAACGCTTTTACTGGGCAAACCTTAAGGACGATGTGTTGGACTGGTGCAGGCGTTGTGCGACTTGTGCGGCTTCTAACGGACCAACAAGAAGAAAGAAGGCCCCTATGAAGAAGTACAACGTGGGAGCACCGTTCGAGAGGATAGCAATCGACATCGCTGGCCCTTTCCCTGTGACGGACGAAGGCAACCGATATATTCTCGTGGCCATGGACTATTTTTCTAAGTGGGTGGAAGCTTATGCCCTTCCGAATCAAGAGGCAGTCACGGTTGCAGACGTGCTTGTGAAGCAGCTCGTCAGCCGGTTTGGAGTACCCATGGAACTTCACGCTGACCAGGGAAGAAACTTTGAGTCTGCAGTCTTCTCCGGGATGTGCGAAGCACTGGGAATACGGAAAACCAGGACGACACCTCTTCACCCTCAATCGGATGGCATGGTGGAGCGCATGAACAGGACAATGGGTCGATATTTGTCTAAAGTGGTTTCCGACCATCAGCGAGACTGGGACCAGTATCTTCACTTGTTCTTGTTAGCCTACCGGAGTTCAGTCCATGAAGCAACGGGGCAGACCCCCGCAAATGTGGTGTTCGGCCGAGAACTTCGTTTGCCTTGTGATCTGAAATTCGGGTTCAAGCCAGGCGAGGAAGTTAACGGAGAGGAATACGTCACGAATCTACGGAAGCGGATGGATAATATCCACGAGAAGGTTCGTGCAAACATCCAGGGAGCCAGTGACAGAATGAAGGAGCGTTACGACATCAGGGCAGAGAAAGGTGGATTCCAACCTGGAGATTTGGTCTGGCTACATGATCCTCGAAGAAGGCGAGGCTACTCACCTAAACTTCAGAACTCCTGGGATGGCCCGTTTGAGATCATCAATAGGATAAACGACGTCATCTATAGGATCAGGAAGCAGCCAAAAGGAAAACCCAGGGTAGTCCATTTTAATAGACTGGCCCCATACAAAGGAGACCATGGCCCGACAAAAGACCAGCAAGTCAGGTATCTCAACAACGTGGAGACCAGTAAGGTATCAGTTGCACAACCTAAGGTACAAGGTTCCCGTGGAATAACTCAGACAGTATACAGAGATATCTTCTCGTTACCCGCGGACTATTCTCTGGCCCATTGTGTCGCCGAAGATCTGAGGACTTCCCGAGGCATTGCAACGGTCTTCAGGAAGAAGTTTGCTGGAACTGAGGAACTGGAACGCCAAGGACCAAGCGTCGGGAAAACACTCCACCATACGCACGAAGGACGACACCTGTTCTACTTAGTTACCAAGTGTGCTACTGATCAGAAGCCCACATATGACGCACTGCGGCGAAGCCTCGACGACTTGCGGAGTAAGCTTCTGAGACTGCGTGTCACCAAGCTCGCGATCCCTAAGTTGGGCTGTGGATATGACGGCCTGGAGTGGAAGGTTGTTAGGAACATGCTTGAACAGACATTCGCCAACTCTGGAATCGCCATATTGGTGTGCACGTTCAACCCCTGGAAAGGAAATGCGTCTCCATCGAGGGAAGCTCATGACCACCCGATTTCTCCGGACTATGCTCTGGGGCAGAGCACTTTTAAGGAGGGGGCAGTGTTACGGTCAGAGCGGAAAGTAGGACCGGCTTCTGATCTGCCTAGAGCGGATTAGGCAAACAATGGGATTAAGCGGAAGGGATTATAGAATGGCGTAGAACCTTCTAGATCGGTCTAGGTGGTCCTCGTCCGTGTTCCGAGTAATGCCCCACCACGACCTACCTTGCCTATATAAAAAGGACAGCGTTTTCGGCCGAGGCAGTAGTAATAAGACGAGTCTGTAATAAGCCAGTGAGTAGCAGTCGTTAACTAGTGGCAGTGTGTGTGAGTTAGTTAGTATTAGTATCAGTCTGTAATAAGTGCTTAGTGAGCAACAGTGACAATTAGTGACCGTGTAATAAGTGTAATAAACTGTGTGGCAGTTTGTCATATTTGAAGAGTCTTACGGTCGGTGGACTTTAGTTAGCGAACTGTAAGTGTTAATTTGTAATTGTAAACTATAGTGTAATATTATTGTATTTGTACAAATTTATATAAATAGTTTAGTTACTTAGTATAAACAATATCTTATATTATTTGTATATTATCTTAGAAATTAGATAACATTTAGTAGAATATTATTATTGTATATTGATATTAGTTTAATAATTTAACTGTTTTAAATGATCTCATTGTATTCTTGTTAATTTGTTAATAAATATTAGATTCTTGAATTAAGTAATAGTTTAGTCCATTTTACACCCAGTAGCCCGTAACAATAAGAAAGCTATCCCGTGATATTATCTGAAAGTAGCCTGTAAAAGAAAATGGGCGAAGAATTGACGCAGTAATCATTTGGCTATTGTAGCCACTACCAAGGTCTCGAAATAAGAAGGTCTGTTTAATGGCAATTCAAAAATAAAATTCTTGTATCTGTTATATAACTTTTATTTTTTTGGGCAATATAATTTAATAAATAATAAAATAGGAATAAGAAAATGTATTAATGCAGATTTAGCTTAATAATTAACAACTAGCTTATTTGTTAATTCAATATATTGATTTCCTCAACCTCTGTTTGTTTGAATTTAGTTACTATTTTAAAACTGCTCGCCATTTCAAGTTGCTTCAGCACTTACTAGACAAACACTCTAAGCTTATATACTACCGACTAATATAAGACCTATTTGTACTCACGGAGTTTAGGGTTCCACTGAGATATCCAATTCCTCTCTTAACCAATCCCAAATCATAAGAAAAATCCTCAATGATCTTTACTTTGTTACGAATAAAGTCATCCATAATTTCCGAGAAAACCAAAAACTGTTCTACAAGGCTATTCGGGTTATGCTTTAGGAGAGCAAGCCAGCAATAAAGCATATAAAGGACAAAGAAGGGAACGATCTAAGCAACCCAAAAGACATAATGAACAGATGGGCCGAACACTTCAGGGAGCTACTGGAGATGGATAGCAATCATCAGGAAGCAACAGAACTGAACCATATTCTACAATCATGCTGGGAAGAAGACGACTTCATTAATGAAGATGAAATATCAGAAGTATTAGCGTCTCTCAAACTAGGATAAGCTGCAGGAATGGATGACATCACGCCAGATATGATGAAATATCTGGGGACCACTGGAGGAATAAAGTAGTGCCAAAAGACTGGGAAATCTCTGTATAATGCCAATATAAAAGAGAAGACAAAAGAGATTGCCACAACCATAGAGGAATCTCCCTTCTTAGTGTACCCACTAAAATATACTCCAAAATACTAGAAAGACGTCTTAGGAATGCAGTAGAACCAATGCTGGGGGAAGACCAATATGGATTCAGAGGAAAAAGAAGCACCCAAGACCTTCACACGGAGACAAACATCTTAAAAGATCAAAGAAATGAACAAGGAAGTCTTCACCTGTTTTGTCGACCTCACAACGGCCTTCGACAGGATCAGAAAGGAAGATATTATACAGGTAAAACCAAAATCATGAGAATAGGAAGAAAAAGTGAGCATGGTGACCGAGTCGTAAGACTAAACAACACGAGGTAGTAAGGGTAGAGCAAGTAAGGGATTTTAAATATGATTACTCGGTGTACACCTTAACGAATACGGTTGGATAGATGGCGAAATAAAAGAACGAATAAAAGCTGCTAGTAGGTTTTTTAATTCCCTCAAGAAAGGATTCATCGGGAAAAAAGAAGTGTTAAAAAGTAGTTTATAAAACATTTCCTTACCAATTCTCACCTATTCAAGTGAATCATGGACTCTAAACAACACAAGAGCCAACTCCAAGCCATAGAGATGCGATATATATGAAAAATGGAAGGGAAGAACAGAAGGACCGAGTGCGAAACGTAACAACAGCCAAATGTGGGACTTCGGCCACCTGGGGATATCATCGAGGAGCATCAGCTGAGATGGTACGGCCATGTTTCTAGAATGGCGGAAAACAGAGTGGCGAAGGCCGTATATGAGACAAAGGTGGAAGGTACGAGACCGAAAGGAAGAGCAAGGAAGACTTGGGAAGGCGCAATCCAGGAGGCATTTGACAGAAGAGGTTTGGAATGGGGAAGGAGAGGGAGTCATGGATTAAGCTCTACGGATAGGATCCTCACACCGTTGGCGGTAGAAGAGGAGTAGATTTAATAAATAAATTAAAGAAATGTTGAAATGCGCATTAAAACCACTATTAATATATTCGATTTGTCTAAATTATTTTTTACTATAATTGAATATTCTTTATTTAATTATAACATATGTTGGAGCTAATGATGTGGGTTTAAAAACCATATCATTAAATAACCGTTCTCCTAATAGGTTTTTTTTTAGGTCTAAGTCCAGTTAACCTTATTCGTAACGAGCGCTTATTATCTTAAAAAGCTTGTTATTATTATTCAATCATTATGTTGTTTTTTTTAACATGAAGGCTTTGAAAACCGAATGTATGTTAAATATGTACGCAGTTAAAAACTTACTTTTAAAAACCATTAGTGACGATGATAACGGTTACACTTGTGGAATGCTAATAATAATTTTTTTTTTTTTAATTATTTTATTGAATTGTACAACTGTAATATATACATCTAGTACAAGGGCTGTATGAATAAATAAATACATGAAATGACATGTAGAGGCACTACCCATTGGCAGCACTCTAATTACATTTCTATTATAGAAGGTCCCGAGGCCATCTTCTCTTCAGACGCCTAGGAGGATTGTCCGGGATGGAATTGGATGCAAGGTTGTGGGGTTGGATGGGCCTGGAGTTTATTATGGAATGATAGGTATCTGGAATGGGCTAAATCGGTAACATATGGAACTTTCAGGTCATTATGGATGGTTTTATTTGTGACAAAATAAGGAGGGTTTAGGATTTTACGAAGGATTTTGGATTGTAAGGATTGAATACGAGAGGAATTTGATGGTATGGTGGAGCCCCATAGTTCAATTCCGTAAGTCCATATAGGTCTTATAACAGTAACATAAATAAGTCTTTTGTAATTGATCTGAAGCTTTGAGCGTTTGTCTGTCTAGTATGTGTTGAAGTAGTCGGAAGCGTCTAGTTGTTTCTTGTCTTTTCAGTCTTGTGTGAGGGTTCCAAGTAAGACGTTTGTCTAAGTTGAGTCCTAGGTAGCGGATCTGTTCAACAGGGATAAGTGGAGTACTATTAAAGGATACAGTAGAACAGGAAGTCATGGGTTTTCAATAATAATTTAAATGGAAAATTTTAAGACATTTTTTTAATTTGAACCTTATTTTCGAAATATTATACAGCGATTATGTTTCTAACCCCATCTACGTCTGCTGTCTTACTTTATACATCTGTACCGCTACAACACAAAATGTCTGTACCACTATCATTAAGTTGGATAGTCTCTAGACTGTACTGTTATACGTTTAGGGTTATGATGTAATATAATTTGGCCTAGAGGTTTTTTCATCCAAAAGTTCCTCATGAGGATCTGTAATGAATAAAAGATATAATTTTTTTTATTTGAATATTTGTCTCGGCCCTAGACATATATTTTCTTTTCAAATAAAAATATTTAAAAATTATAACAATTCATAAAAAAATAAAATAAATAAATCATTTTGTTTGAAATATCTATTGTCCGAGGATACCAGTAAAAACCCCTATTTCAGCACAAAAAATTAAAATAGGGTTTTGGGTTCAGTACATGGTAGATTATTATTATAATATAAGTACTGTTTCTTGGGCAACGGTTGTGCAGAGAAGTAATTTGTCACGCCAGGGTTGGCGGATTCCACTGGATATATTAAGCACTAAATGTGCCTTCTGTTCTGTTATTGAAACGATATTTTTAAGATTTGGTATTTTTTGGGGGGCCAAAATTACCCTCATAGTTATTTTTTACTTTTTATGTATCTTTTTGGTATAAGAAGATGGCCTCGTGACCTTTTAAGTTGAACTTTTCATTTGAGTACTACCAGTGGGTAGTTTCTCTACTTGTCTTTATTCATGCCAATATGTACTATGTATTATATTTACTTGCTGTATTAGTGTAATACAGTTTTTCATCGAAATAAAAAAAAATTTATTGAATAAAAAAAAAAAAAAAATTCAAAAAATTTGTCGGTACTTGTGGCTCAATCTATAAGCACAATTTTTTAATTGATAAATAAACAATATTTGACTATTTAAAAATATTTGTAATACCTATTCATGTTAAAAAAAATACAATCAATGAAATGTCTGGGGTTCAGTACCAAGTATTGATTGTTATGATTCTTGGGCAATGTCTGTGCAGTTAGATGATTTTGCTGAGATCAAACTAAACAGCCATGTTTTCCCTCATTACTAACTTTAAAGAGGCTGGGTGATCTCCAGGAGATTCTGCATATCCCACAGGGCCATCTATAGCATTTAGCGATAGCGTTGAAACAATATTCCAATTATATAATTAGTTATTTATTGAGTCTAATTACCACTGCTGCTTGAGAAGACTTTTTAGTGGAATACTGGAGGTCTGGCTGATTGCGTTTTGTGTAGTTTCTCTTAGGAAGAGTCACGACTGAGGACTTGCCCTCACGATTTCCTTCATCTGTTGCTACTTGAACACAATAGATGTTCCCTCTGGTGGATGATAATTCTTGGGATGGGTTGATATCCGATAGTGTACTACCATACCGTAAGAGGAGGAATTATTATTTGATATTTAGAGCAAACATTAAAAAATGAACCAAAAAAAAAAGAGATAATATCCAAAACAGTCTACAATCTTTCAAGGAACATTTAGTAATTATAACTATGACAGACTCACGTCAATAGCCTAAAATAACGTCTAACAGGCTCTGATGATATCCAGCAAGTTCGGACCGAAACGTCACGTTTATATTATATTAAATTGTATTACCTCATTATTTACATCATCAAAAAGATATTATATCACAGTGGACCATAAAATATTAATCTCTGATTATGGTGACTATTTATTAGTTAACTATCGCTATAGTATTTTAGCATATAAATCAAAACATTGAATCTGATTCTCACTGCTCTAGAAATCGTATTACTATTGTATTATTCTACTCCACGACTATCGTTACGCGGCATCCGATCTCTAAACCTGTATTAGAGTCCAATGGACCGGTTCTAGGCAAATAGAAAAAGAAGTTGATTAAAAACGTCAGTAAACGCTGCACTTTCAGAGATTAAAGGCTATCAAATATATCTTCAGATTTCGTGACGTCGCCTAAGATGACCTTCAAGAAGATAGGAATTTAAATCGTATGTTCTTATTCAAATCCGATCTGTATCAGCAAGCACGGAACAGAATAATACTCATTGTTCTGTAGGAAATATTGTAATTTAGTCATTTTTCCAATCGTTTTATTGGTTTTAATTCTAGATACGTATTTACACTACTGGGAGGTATCTCCTGTGGTGTGTGTAGTTTGTAGTATAACAATCTACTTTTTTAAAGGGAGTAATATCTATATTATATATCTATATATATCCTGTACCACTACAACCCCTATACTTTTACTTGATATTTTTGTAGCTGAATACAGTTATCCCGATTCTTACTCTTCTAATAGGCTACACAGAAGCCTTTCTTGGAGCATCAGTTCTTGTTATCATTTTTAAAGGAAAAAGAGTTATTCACCGAAATAGTAACCTGCACAAGACATCAAATGATTAAAATCACGTTTTTTATTGGTTAATTACACTGTTCTGCACGAAAATCCTCCTTCAAACCAAAACATGCTTTCTTACTGTTATCAGATGTGGTGAACACGAATTTGAAGTCAGATTTTGTCTATCACGCACAGTTTCCTGAGAAATTCTAGTTTTTTATCCAAAAAGCTGAGTTTTTTGTGGATTTGACGAATTTTTTTTCGGCATCAAAACATAGTGAAAAAAATTCAAAAGCCCGATGATTTTGAGCGCAATGAAGTATATTTGAACGAAAAAAATTTGATGGGAATATTACAAGTGGTTAAAGAAATATGGCTAAAAGTGTTTTTTCAGTTTTTCAAGGACCTCACTTTTGAAGCAAAGTTAAATACTACTGAGAAAAAGGCTTGGATTGCTTTTCGAGAGGTATGTGCTAAGTTTTTGGAAAACAAAAAATCTAGAGACTACCGAAAAATAGTCCAAGAACTGCTTACTTCATATAAAACATTGGGATGCAATATGTCCTTAAAAATACATTTCCTGCATAGTCACCTAGACTTTTTCGCCCCAAATTTGGGTGCAGTTTCGGACGAACATGGAGAACGATTCCACCAAGACATATCCAGAATGGAAAAAAGATATTCTGGCAAATGGAATGAGAAGATGCTGGCGGATTACTGCTGGACACTGCAGCGGGAGACAGAGGAGGAAGAGTACAAAAGAAAAAAAACTACTCATTGACGATGTGTGTATATTTTTTGAGTTGTGTCATATCTAGTATTATACCTGATAGCATGCAGGATTCAGTTAATTATATTTTATTGTTGAAAAAGAAAAAAAATCTGTTATAATGAAGACAATAATTTTCAAATACAATTTTTCATTTTTTCCAAGTTTCACCTATTTTCTCTCAAAATCAGAGGGTGATAGAATTTTTCTGAGTTCGGATTCGGACTCAGAACACCTGAAAATATGAGAAACAGGCAAAATTGTTCAAGGGAGGGGAGAAAAGTTTTTTTTTGCAGAACAGTGTTATTTTTTGAAAGCTATGGGATTGAAAAAAAAATAGATTTTAACCCGTTGAACGGAATATACGTCAAAATGACGGCATTGTTTCACACTTTTATTGATAAAAGCACGGGCGGGTGCAGCACAAGTCTGTGTCTTTGTGACATCTTCCATCAGATACGCGACTGCATCACTTCTTCGGGAGCACCTCACCGCCCTTTGTTTTGGCGGTCAAAAAATCCAACGGACGGAAAAAAATATGAAATAAATAAAGACTGATTTTATCATTTCAAAAACAAATGAAAAATAAATGTTTTATTACTAATTTTGACTTCTTTTTAGGCCCTATCGTATGAAATGATAGTGATGTACCTACAATAATCAATCGAATAACCTTACTGTAAGTAGTAATGAGTGGTTGGGAAAATTCCGAGGTCCATACACATATTATTCGAAAATGTGTTATACGCGTAGTTGTGCGAACTGTATAACTGTGGAGAATGTGAGAACTTGCAAAAAAATATGCAAATTCTCACATTCTACACTGAGAGCCTTCATTACGACGAATGTTCCCTGTAGGCCACAGCTCAGAAATGTTCCGTTCAACGGGTTAACCCTACCTCAAACTTTTGCTATTCACGTTCCAAGACACGTAGAATTTGGATTGTAATACAAAATTTGTCTGTCCGCCGCCGCACGCTATACTCTTTAAAAAGTGATGTTTTTTAATTTTGTGAAACTAATTTTCTTCTTTAAAATAATGTAAACTTTGTTACTGTTGAAAGTAAAAAAGTGGAGAAAAAATTAATCAACTTCGTCGAACAATTTTTTTTTGCACTTGATTTAAATTATTTATGTCAATGTCAATTGCCTTTACTCTATGGTGTAGTTATATCCATTAATGAAACCATATATGCCCGGACATAGGTCGAGGTTTTTTTCCGAAAGTTGCTCGTGAAAAATCATATATTAGGAAGCGATCTCAGAAAATGTTAATTCAACCACCCTTTACTGTTAACTAATTTCATAGTTTATTTTCGTTTCTACATATGTGATAAGTGACTAATTACAGATTTTACTGATAATAGGTGAAAACTTGTTCACTATTATTTTTACTTATTTATTTATTAATACTAAGGAGATTTATTTATTAATACTAAGGGGAGATGCGGCGAAATTGGTCTTTCGCCGGTAATCAAATCAGTGGTTGACTATTGCTTATTATTTATTTATATATTATTAAACGGGCCGTGATTAATAGTAGATAGTTTTTTTTTTAAATCCGTAAGACGATGTAATTTTATTGCCAAAATGAGCTTGGTTTGTTTTGGCGGTTCCCCGTCACGAGTACCGGATTTTAAAGGGTGGCAATTACAGGTATCTGTCTATTGGGTATTTCCAAATTTTGTTTCCATTTTACTCTCAGTTTGAACATACCATTCGCCTTAAACGTATCATGGCAAATAGAATACTAGAATGATAATAATTAGAGTTAATTTGGACGAAGCAAAATTTAAAAATTTAATCCTAACATATAAAGAAGGTAAAAGGCATTTAATGTTCAATTGAAACATTAAAAATGTTTGAGATTGGTATTTTAAATTACAGTTGTTATATCCATCCAGATATATTATTTACTATAATTAATATATTTGATTAAAAAAATAAAATAATTTGAGGCCCAATTAACCAATTAAGATAGATGGACTTGACTCATGCTGTTCAAGAAATTTTTGTGAAGAATTGGGAATGTGAACTATAATGTGAACTATTTAAATTAAAATTATAAATATATTTATTTTATTAATCGTGCCAACGTTTCAGCCTATGTTGTAGGCCGTCTTACGGCAAATAATGGGTGCGGTGACTTGTTGCAACATTAAAACTGCCAACTGAATTCATATAGATGTATATTCACGGCTGTGAAATACATCACAATAAAGGATATCCTACAGCCCCAGTGCTATAAATTTCAGCGATTTGGGCACACAAAAAACTACTGCAACCACACCGTAAAATGTGTAAGATGCAGCGGCTCACATAACATTTCTGAATGTCCGTGACTAGGCGACCTAAAAAAAATGCTCTAATTACTTGGGAGCGCACGTCGCTTCTTATAGAAAGTGCCTCCATAGAAAAAAATAGAATAAATAGTGACTAAATGGATGAAAGAAGAGGGATCTAAGCTAATGACTAACAGCATGACAGTAGGCCCAGGTGAAGAATAAGCATCTTTTCCAGAAGGTACCAAAATGACAACCGAACCAAATCCGATTTCTTTCCTGTCTTTATTTTTTTGGATGGGGACTCATCTTCAGAATCCGGTAGAGGTGTATTTAAGCCCAGCACGATCACTGCCTCTCCACTTCCGAAGGGTACACCTACATTGGATCCAGTCTGAACCGATCCATTTTTATCCGACCGATTTAGTCGCTCGCGGAATCAAAATAGTTTATTTATACAGAAGCGGCTACATTGGATCCGACACGATGCAGTGCGATCAGGTGCGACTTTCACATTTCAAAATCATCTGTTTCCAATCCGATTTCAAGAACCGACTAGTATTGACCAAAACCAGGAACTAACCTAACTCTTTCATTTAAAAAAATGTAACTGATTTATTAAATTAATATTGTAATTTTTTATATACAGCCTATATTCTATCATATATAATTTCCTAATGACTATATTATATTCTAATACTATATGCGGCCAACATGATTTCAAATTTGAACATCGCTTTTTTTTTAATTATCACTTTTCATTTAAACAATTATGTACGAAAATGGTAGTAAAGATTTTAATGAAATGTGATATTAAATATTTGTATAGATAAGTTCTGGTCGCTGTACGTACATGTCAATGTATCAAATAAAATATGTTTCAAAATTTTTTTATTGAATCTGATCAAGTTTATCAAACACCTTACACCTTCATAATTATCAGAATAATTTTAGCTTTGTTGGATGTATATTACAAATTCTGTTTGATATTACATGAGTAGGTCATTATCTGATCATCTATTAGTTCATTATGAGTATCCTCAATATAGCCAGTTTTTGAAAATTGTTTATTTACAAATTAACTATGTGAGCATGGGAAAAGATAAATATTTACAAATATAGTTAATGGAGCAAGTCACAGTTTGATTATTTTCTTTACCTAACATTGTTTGTTCTATTTCTACAATTCTTTTTTGTTCTATTCAATCATGTCATATATAAGTTCATCTGTTATTACTCATATAAGACTTTTATTATTGCCATCCAATTGATGTGAATAAACATATGTTTCGATTATTATTTTGAACCCATTTAGGTAAATAGTGTAACAATTTGTCAACAACATATATTTATACAAATTTTATCTGAATCTGTTATAGAGTTATAATAATTGCAAAGTGTAATGTGGTTATGATGATACCAGTTAATTGAGTTTTTAAACACATAGTATTTAGTCTGGTAGTAACTGCTTTATGATTTATGATTTATCCGCAATGAATTGCATGTTGGAAAGAGTTATTAATCTTTTTAAAAGTGCTTTAGATTATCAATTTATTTTATCAACGAAAAAGTGTAGTAGAAATTTACTGTAAAAGCAAACCACCTCATGACATAGCGTTTCTTAAGAACTTATATCATCATAAGTTTTGGATACAAGTTCTGTTTTTGTAAGATCTGCCTACATTTTTTCCTAACATCTCTTAAGATAATTTTTTATCTTATAGATAGTTCTTGATAACTTTTTTCAGTAATTACATTAAAGAAAAAAGTAAAAGAACCCAGCAAGGATTTTTGTTCCTTCTAGCAGTATATTAAATTTTGAATAACCCTGAAGAAGAGGACAGTTCAAATTTAATATTAAGCCATCTTCGATCGTCTTAGGATACATTCAGGTTAGGTTTAGTAACAGTTCACTGATCATTACTTTTTTTTTAGATAAGATAAAAGAACCCTGGAAGGAAATTTTGTACCATAGCAGTATATTAAATTTTGAAGTAGCCCTGAAGAAGAGGAAAGCATACAAATCGAGTAATCAATTTTTAAATGTGGCCGGGCGGCGCTGTTTTTCTTTATCATTGAGAAATCACTTAATTTTTCTATTCGAATTCAAATCTTTTTTCATATCATTATTGATGACTTCCTTTCCACTTCATTTCTTGATTGGCCGCGTATCCACACTTGTACCTCCCCCGCTCCACGCTCCTCCTCAGGGGATACGCATTTCGCTCCGAGGGTATAGCAGTTCTTGGACCTTACAGCACGCTCCGGTGGCTGTCGGTTTTTGCCAGAGCTCAAAGGGGAGTTGAGTAAGTCCGTGGACGGGTTCAGGGCAGCACTGCTAGTTTAGACGATTCGTTTAACATGTACCACATTTTGCACTGGAGTAGGGATACAAAAATGTCTACTTGGATAAAGTATCCAATATTATGGAATTCTATGGTAGTAAATTATAAGAACAATAATTTGAAAGAATATCCTAGTAAGGAAATTAGATCGGCGACGGTCCAATAACAGTAATTCACCAATAACAGAAATAGAATCTGACAGTAACTCAGGCTCGCCCCTCTCTTCATAAAATTTAGCTCTCCAAAAACGAGGAGGTCTTCCCTAATCTTCTGTCAAATAATGAATAAACACATAGGCTCCAATTGCTACTAAATCAGAGGAAATGTTGTTCCTTCAAGATTCGGTCATGTTCACAAATCACGTCCCTACTGAGAGGGAGCACCGTTGATTCGCGAACACTGTGGATACGCGGACGAATATTTGCCGCAATATGTACAAAAGATAAAAATAGAGCATTACATTTTATCTTTCAATTATGTTGATTACATATTTCCTATTGTAATTCGCATTTCGGTCGATCATTTCAAGATGTTATTTATTTTTAATTAAATTAATTTTATTAAATAATTTAATACACAAAACTATTAAATGTGAGCTTATGAGTTATTTCTGTTGGGATTCAGATAAATTAAATTCATTTATACTCCTCCAAATTCAAATTTATATTTTTTACACACATACAAAACAATCTATTTTCCACTAATATGATCATTGATCATTGAGCATTGATAGCTATTTTTATGGGCAAATTAATGAACTTTATGTAATTATTAGTTGACTAATAGTCATTTAATTCATAAAAAACTAAACTATTGACGGAGGTAATAGACAACTGTCAAATTAAAAAAAAAATCAATAAAGATCCCGATATTTTTTAACTAATTAATGCTACTTCCATTAATGATACGTCTATTTTTATTTTTGGGGGGTTGTTAGAATTTTAATTTTAAATGCTTCAAGTGGTCTGCTTAAAAAAGTGCTCGTCCATTACATAGTCTATATATAGTATGACCTTTCACCTGTTAAAGGGTCGTTTAGTCATAGATACTGGAGTTTGATCGTGCGATGGAAAACTCATAGGATGCGTGGGACTATTGATTCAGCTGTACATCGAAGGAAAACCGTTCAGAATAATGAGCTCGTTAATTCTAACAGGAATCTACATTCCAGCCAGTGATCTCTCATCCGTGATGAATACCATCGATGAGGTTCAATGATGAATTATCATAAGTAAAATAAATATTTTAAAAAAATTACGCTATGTAAATTTGAAACATGTTCAAAGCTTGCTGCTAAAATGCTATTAAGCTAAAATTCTATATTTACTAAGTTCTAGAAAGAAATCCTGTTTGTAATTGTAAAAACAAATAGTTGCGGGATAAAAATTAAAGTACACCTCAAATCATCAGAAACATCATCATAGAAATACCCTCATCAAAAACAAAACCAAACTTATTTTAAAAAATGGGAGGTTATGTAACAACTGACAACTATTGTATTGAAAACAGCTGAACAGAATGACAGAAAATACAGATTTGCTAAAATGGAATGACAATAATTCCAATAAAAATAAATAAATCAATACAAATGAAATAAGTAGTATGAAATTATAATAGTATATTAGATGTTCATACAGTAAAAATTTTTATCAACTTTATTTATAACCATTTTTAAGTCATAAATAAAAATACTAAAATGTCCCAATATTTCCCCAAAATATTTTATTACCCCCAATATATTTTCTCAATATTTTCCGTAAACCGGCGTTTGTGACTATGAATCAGTGAAGGCTACCCTACAGTACGAATTGGAAAACCAAATTAAGTATAAGCTTTTAGACTTTCTTAAAGTCTAAAGATTCCTTCGAGTGCTAATCGGGATAGTGAAGGATCGCATTCCTTCACTAGTTAGGAAACTGGAGGGATGATTCCATGCACGACTATGCAAATCACAAGGATAGTATGCACAAGGAAAATAGCACGGATGCAAGATGCATGGTTAAAATTTGTTCCAGTTAACCATTTGCGAACTTAATCCTGTTAGGTAAGCTTCAACACCGATGTTATAATCGGAAAGGCTGTTCGGAAAAAAGGACATTATTATAAAAAAACTTTGAAATTTATTGAACTCTTTGGCATTAAAATTTAAGTATGCGAGTTGGATCATGGGTATCCGTGAAAATTTTGGGCCAAAAAACTCCAAATGTGTTTAGGGAAAAAATGAAAAAAGGTATACAAAATACAAAAAATTGTCCATTTTTCCAACATCGAAATGGTGTGTGGCAATAATGGATAACTATTACCGATTTCGACAAATGTACATATTAAATTTAAACAGTTTCCGTAAGAAGAAACTATATCTCATTTTTTTTATAAAAGTGTAGTGAAAGGATGGGGTTTCTGACAACACCAGTTAACTAAACAATTCTTTTGTGGCACTTATTAGACAGAGAATTGAATGGTAATTAATTTAATTTACCGTTATTTTTTAATAAGATGGCGTTTAAAAATTAATGGTGATAAATTAGAAAAATAGTCACAAAATTTCGTTTATATTATTTCTGATCCGACAATTCCTTCCTCCTACATACTTTTTGATCATTCGCTCCTTTCTAGCTGGCAGAACATTTAAAGTAAATCATAATGGTTCCTACTCTCCTCTCTATTCCCAGTCTGCTGGTGTTCCTCAAGGTAGCATCCTCGGTCCTATCCTCTACACAGTATATACAGCTGACATCCCAACCCATCCTAATACCTTCATCTCCACCTATGCTGATGACACATGTGTGTTATCAGTTAATAACGACCCATATATTGCATCCCAATCCCTTCAATCACATTTATCAAGCCTCGAAGAATGGTGTCGGAATTGGAGAATTAAAATCAATTCCAAAAAGTCCCATCAAATTACCTTCACCCTTCGCCGAAAACCCTTGACTTCCTGTCCTACTGTATCCTTTAATAGTACTCCACTTATCCCTGTTGAACAGATCCGCTACCCTTAGACAAACGTCTAACTTGGAACCCTCACACAAGACTGAAAAGACAAGAAACAGCTCGACGCTCCCGACTACTTCAACACATACTAGACAAACGCTCAAAGCTTCAGATCAATTACAAAAGACTTATTTATGTTACTGTTATAAGGCCTATATGGACTTACGGAATTGAACTATGGGGCTCCACCAAACGATCAAATTCCTCTCGTATTCAATCCTTGCAATCCAAAATCCTTCGCAAAATCCTAAACGCTCCTTATTTTGTCACAAATAAAACCATCCATAATGACCTGAACGTTCCATATGTTACCGATTTAGCCCATTCCAGATACCTATCATTCCATAATAAACTCCAGGCCCATCCAAACCCTCTAGTTTCCATCCTTGGTTCCAGTTCCATCCCGGACAATCATCCTAGGCGTCTGAAGAGAAGATGGCCTCGAGACCTTCTATAATAGAAATGTAATTAGAGTGCTGCCAATGGGTAGTGCCTCTACACGTCCTTTCATGCATTTATTTATTCATACAGCCTTTGTACTAGATGTATATATTACAGTTGTACAATTCAATAAAATAATTAAAAAAAAAAAATTATTTCTGTAGGTGGGGTCATTCAACTGGCAGGCTCATTTTTTTTAGTACTATAAGGATTCAAAGAGTAATTTTTAAACATAATACATATCAACTGATAAGAATATTTAAAAACTAACATTCTTTTGTTAGTAATATATATATTCGATAATACATTTTTCATATATTTGATTCTGATATACATGAATAAAAGTAGTATTGAATAATTCCGAACGAAAAAAAGAGGCTATATCCAAGTAAAGAAAACGAATACTAATTCAAGTCCTTGGAGATGCTGAAAAGCTTCTAGAATGACTAGACAAATGCAAAAATAAAAAAGTGAAGTGTTTGTGGTAACACCTCTTATCCTTTAGGTTATGTAACATTACCAGCCACCCTTAAGGAATGATCTATATATAGATAAATGTTATCTGAATTTTAGCCGAAAATTGCCTAAAAATTATGAGGAGTGTTTACCATGATCTAAGAATCTGATTAACTTGTTTGATTTTATTGAGCAGTTTTCACCTAAGTAATACCACAAGAAATGGGATGTTTTTTTCACGAATTATGTGAAAATGTTTTTATACCCATCGAGAGACTTGCACTGCAAGGCATCATAGGAGGTAGAGAGAAAAAAAATTACCGAAATCTCAATCAATAGATTTTCGTAGCAAATAATATTTTATATGTATGTGATATATGATTACGTATTGAAGCTGCACTTGTATTTAAATAATTGAATTATAATGGCGATTATTAATACTCAGCATTCAAACTTAACAATATCCTTTGTAAAATTGTTGTATTTAAACATTGCCACTAATTATGGCGATTTAAAAACTCGTGCATGGATTTTTTTTTTTAATGGGTGTGTTGTTCACTAAGATTACGATCAGTGAGATAGTAATTATATATATAAACCTAAGAGTAATCCTTGATATATATATATATATATATTTATTTATACACTTATAAATGCACATATATATGCAAATAAGTATTAGCGATAGCAGGGTTATTCACGTACAACAAATTTATTAATTATTTTTTTAATATTACTTAATGAAAACTCACTACGATACTTTTCACTCGTTTTCCTTTTAATATTTTCGAAAATAAAAATAATTGTTTCACTGACTGTAAATAGTAACTATTATTGACTGTATGTAGTAACTATTAACGACTATATATAGACTAAAGAACAGATACTGTTTCGAAATGTTGAAACGATTATTGGCGATGAAATTTCCTTAATTCCAAATTTCCCATAATTACACCTTTTTTTCTTATACTTAAATTCACGATTGATTTGTATTTTTTCAGAATATTAGAAGAGAAACTAATGAAAAGTTAAAGCTTATTGTGACTTAACTCGAAGCGACAACCTAGGGAACTCAACCCAAACTTTTCCTTCATTTCATTAAAACCTATGTGGTTAAAAAATCATTTTTACTCATCACTAATCAGAGTTTATTGATTTTACATGTGCTACGCAATGTCGTACATAGTCCTCGGTAGTATAGTAGTGTACTTCACTTGCAAAAAGCATTATGGGATTACAATTGCGAAATTTAATAGTTGTGTTGTTTACTCAAGTTATGATTACAGAGATTACAACTGCCTGTATTACATAAACATCAGAGTAATAATTAAAAGCATCATATATTAGTATTGGAAATTGAAGCGCTACTCATTAATTTTATATTTATTACATAATTTTTTTTATAGTGATATTTAATGAAAAATTTTCTTCATTTCATTGAAAAATATGTGGTAAAGTAACCATTTTTACTCCTCACTAATTAAAGTTACTAATTTTACATGTTTTACGCGAAGCTGTACATAGTCCTCGGTAGTATAGTGGTAAGTATCCCCGCCTGTCACGCGGGAGACCGGGGTTCGATTCCCCGCCGGGGAGGTATTTTTTTAAAATTTTATATTTTTTTAAATATATGAATTACCAATTTTTTATGAATAAGAAATCTAATTTAAAAACAAAGTGTTATTTAATGGAATAACGTAAGCGTTTAATGATTTGGATTTATAGGGAACGAACAAACAAAAAAAAAAGTTATCTCAACTTCACTAATTACTAATATGGGGTTAATATTTATCAGTTCCGCAGGTTGTCGCTTCTAGTTAAGTCAAAAAAAGTTTTAACTTTTCATTCCTTTCCTTTTTAATATTTTCGAAAATAAAAATAATTTATATTTTTATTTAGTATGTAATAATTTATATTAAAATGATTCAGAATGAAAAAAAAGTGTAATTATGGGGAATGTGTATACAGGGTGTCCCATTTCAAGTGGACCAAACGTTTTTAACTTTTAAACCAAACAAAATTCAGAAAAACAATTTAGGTAACAGTTGTCGTTAAGTATTCAGGCCTAGTTTAAAGAAATATAAAAACGTTTTTTGGTTTTTCACTTTAAATGGTCAATATCGACCTTCAAAAAATGTAGTTTCCTCTTGACCCCCATTTATTTTTATTTCTCTGAAATGTACAATACAAAACATGGAAAAATGTATGTAACATTTTTTTCTATCTTTCATAGGTAAAGTAGAAAAAGCATTCAAAGTTCACTACTTTAGTATACCTCCTTTACGAGGAAACGTAATGTAGCATTTTATTTTGGAGTTTTTAGTCGTAATAACTTACTAATCGAGGTATTTTGAATCTTTCAGAAAACGTCTCGACATTTAAAAACCTTAATTTTAATAAAAATCTGTTTCGACGTTTTTATAGAATTTTTTTAAAAATTAAGTATTACGTTTCCTCGTAAAGGAGGTATACTCAAGTAGTGAACTTTGAATGATTTTTCTACTTAAACTATGAAAGATAAAAAAAATGTTACATACATTTTTTCCATGTTTGGTATTGTACATTTCAGAAAAATAAAAATAAATGGGGGTCAATGTGAAACTACATTTTTTTGAAGATCGATATTGACCATTTAAAGTGAAAAACCAAAAAATATTTTTTTAATTTCTTCAAACTAGGCCTGAATAACTACAACCTTTGCCTGAACTGTTTTTTATGAATTTTGTTTGGTTTAAAAGCTAAAAACGTTTGATCCACATAAAATGGGACACCCTGAATATGTCGGTGATATTTTCATCAATAAATTAATGTTTCAACAAGCGTTTCGAAATATGGAAGATGATGATATCACCTAAACAGTAAGTACAGTGAGTAATAGTTACAATATAGTCAGTAATAAAATTATTTAAATTTTCCTAATTTGAGTACAACCACTGGGTAGTTTCTGACTTATCTTTATATTTTGTATCATTCCTACCATCTATTAGTTGTTTTTTAATAGCACATTTGTAAATTTCAATGAATAAATTAATTACAATAATAACAATAATACAATAATAACAATAATACGTCTTTTGACAACTCCAAGCGGAAACGCGCGGAAGCGATTCCAAAATATTTTATAAAATTCCTTGCTATTACGTATAATTTTTATGACAAGGTATTTCAGGGGACGAAAAAATAGAATCAATAGCAATTCGGTCTTCAATTATTACTATTTTTGTGGTTAAAAAAAAATAGCACCAAGTTTAAATAAAATTATGATATGATAAGAAATGAAATATAAAACGTACATATACAAATATTTTTAAGTGGCTAATACAAAATTACACCTCCCCGGCGGAGAATCGAACCCGAATCGGACATAAAAACAAACTAATTGAACTGAAATAACAAACTAAACAACAAACGTCATATCGTGTTTAAAGATTATAAACAATTAGAGAAGAAATTCGTTGACTGTAAGTACTAATGTAGGATGGAAATAGTTGGGGGTGCAGTCAAGAATTACACAATAAATAAGTGGAAACTTATTATATTTTATGTGTGCCAACGTTTCGGCCTACATTGTCGGTCATCTTCCGGGCCAATAGGAGTTGCTACTCGGTGCAAAAAGTCTGCAAAAATATCATAGATGATATATTCTTATAAATCCCCCTTCCACGCATGAAGGTCGAAATAGAATTGTTTTATTAATATAAAAAAAATTATTAATACTGAATGCAAAACTTCTAACATTTGGCACTTGCAACTAATATCTTTACATAAATGGCATTTAGATTTCGGCTTGAATTGAAAATATGTAATCAGAATAGAAAAAATCAGAATCATTTTTTGAGCTACCGATTCAGTCCAAAAGTTTATTTCAACAATCACACTAGTTATTTAGATATTCCAAATTTAGTTTAATAATAGTTGTGAGCATAATAAACACTGATGAAATGGGATGAGAACCCACAGTGCATAAGGTTTGGTAGAAACAATACACAACCATTTTTACAAACTAGGATTATACTATACTCGTGGACCCGCCTGACGTCCAGAAAATTTTTAAATAGTATCGTCAGTAAAAAATCATTTTTATGGCAGGTATAATTTTTTCATATGTAAAATTGATTTAAAAAAAAAAAGCATTATCTATCGGATCGAGTTGTGAATCTAAACACAAAACGTTTAAAATCCGGAAAACAAACAAATTAAATAGAATTCAATTATTTGGACCGTGTTTTATGAACACATACTTTAAAAAATGTCGTTAAATATGCCCGATGCGTGATTTATTAATTATCTCACCTTCACCTATAATAATTGAGAATGTGAAAAAGTGTTTAATATAAACTTAAAACTGTTTTAATTTTTAGCAAGTAAGAAAAACATTTTTTTATTTTTATATCATTTTGATATATATCATTTAATAAAGAAAAATATATTAATTAAACGAACAAACTTCTGATCTTCAAAATATCGAACTTCAAATTTCCGAAAATTTCCATGACCCATATCGCAGCGCTACCTCCCGGATCCAATGTAAATTAAACATATTCAGATTATAAACATCAACAAAAAATAAGTTAACTTCTTAAAAAACATATTATCCATCTCATCGAATTGTGAATCTAAGCCATTCTCGAATCACGCAAACAAAAAATATCAAAAATTGGTCCTTGGAGCAACATATGGTCTAGTCGTACGATGCCATGTACCCGTTAAAAATCCCTATCTTAATTAAACCTTGATAGGCAAAATTTAGAGTTCCCTGTGTAGCATGTCATATCAGCCATAGATACATAAAGTGACGTTAAATGAACAAACAAAATTGGTCCTGACATTTAGAAGGAGTTCAGTGACATACCCTCGAATATAATACATATTTATATAAAAGAAGATATACTCGATAACTTAAGATGGCGAAGAGTAAGAAAATGATCAAACATGCTTATGTACTTAAAAACTTATGTACAAATAGGTTACCATCACTTCCTACTTTGGCTAACTGGGTGCGGTTATAACATAACAAGCTCATTTTTTATTCCTCGTCTTTTTTTTTTCTTTTTTTTTTATTTATTGATATTTACAACTGTAATATGATTATAACTAGTAAATCTGCTGATATGTGCATTATGACATGAAAAGCACATGTGAAGTAACTACCCATCGGCAGCACTCCAATAAAGTTCTATAGTAGATGGTCCCGAGGCCATTTTTAGACGCCTCGGATTCCTCATCTAAGCTATAAAAATATATAACTTCAGAACCATTGTATAATTGGGATCTAGCCACCATAGTGTTAATACGGACTTCGAGTGATAAATCTGGCAGCTTCGAACCGGCTGAGCCAGTCAACAACAAACGGTTTGGACCACATTTGAAAACGAGATAGCAAACTTTCCAAACCGGTCCCCGCCTGCCATCTTTTGAAATGGTCTGTTTTTAGCCGCTTATTTCCTTATTTGGTCTTATAATAGCTTCTCATTATCGTATCTATTGTGTGCCGAAAGGTCAACGAACTCCTCCCAGCTGAGGCCGAATGGGCTGAAAGAGTTCATCTGCCATTAGCCAATTCATGTCGAGTTCTGTTTCAAATAATTGAGTAAGGATAAGCCTGTTAATTTTTTGTTGTTTGTTTATTTATTATATGCCACTTTATGCTGCTACGGCTAATCGGACGATGCTGCAATGTGATCCCTAAATTTTTCCTAACCAGATATAATTAGGATATAGATCTTTAGCAAGTACCTGAATCCGCACATCCCCGGGAAAACCATTTTACGCCCCCTCGGAAGGATGGCATAACAATGGATTTTTTGCTCCCTTTAAAAAATCCTAAGGCCACCTGCCCGATTGTGAACCCGCAGTCTTAGACATAGCAGGTCATTATGCTGACCACTACACCTCAGCTGACCCCAGTCTATTTCTTTAATTACCTTTTTATAGAGAATTACTTTTCAAGAGTATAATATAAAGGTAGAGAGGAAGCAAGGAAGAATTTCTTAAAGTAAAACCTTGGCATATTTGTTTTATAAATTCTTTATCACAGAGCTTTGCTGACTTGCATACTACCAGAAAAAAAACTACTGAGTGGATTTAGCATTAGTAAGCTGCCTTGAGATAATGATTACCAGTCAGATAAACAGAAGAGTATAATTTATAAGCATATTCTGATTTTCATCTTTATTTTTTATTTTAACCACTATAGATATAGAACACAGAAAACAAAAATACAACTTGTATCAGATCAATTAGTTGTCATATTTATTTACCTAAAATAAAACAAGACGTATATAAAATCACGAAATATTCATAACGATTCCATCTTTACAATCATCAATGATTAGTTATCATTAAATAAGATATTAAAACACTTTATCGAATATTGGTTAGTATAATTAAGAATAATGGTTTGGACACGTTCTCGAAAAAGAGATGTTCAAAGTTTCAATAATCAATAAAAAAATAAAAACTACTTCAAATTTAATAGTTTTTGGTGTATGGAAGGTATGGATGAATTTAAAAAAAAGAAATAAAAGTCTGAGAATAAATAAAAGTAGATATATTGAACAAAACACACTAACAATAACTTGTCTCTTTGGTAATTTTCACACCACGTACACACAATACAATTTTCTACCAGGTAATCGTAGGTTACCCCCAGTGTTGCAGGTGTACGAAGTTGTATTAATATACAATTTAATTAAATTATACAACAGTTCGAGATTGCTGCCTGGCAACACTGGGTGGTAACAGTCACCGGGTGCAACCACACCAAATGTTATTATGTGTTGCCACATCACTTCCCCCCAATGACCTCGTCACAGAAGCGGACAGGAAGGCGGATGAGGCGTCCTCGCCGAGTCCTGATGTCTGATGGAAGATTGTCGGATTCTGTGGCAGGTGCATTGTCAGAAGTGGGATGAACACCGGATGGCGTTGGTGTATCGGTTGTTGCGCTGGTAGGGTCCTCCAGAATGTACGCTGGCTTCAGTCGGTCCGCGCTGACGGTTTTCTGTCCTGTGGCAACCTTAATGATGAAGGTCTTCTCCCCTCTCTCGAGAACTTGGTATGGTCCGGAGTAGGGTGGAGTCAAAGGTTTCCTGACTGCATCATCTCGCAAGAAGACGTGGGAGCATGTTTTCAAGTCCTTCGGGGTAAAGGTTGCTGCTTGGCTAGGCCTATGCAACGGAGGCTGCAGGCGCTTGAAGTGTTCCCGTAGTTTGGCAAGGAATCCTTCTGGCTCATCCGGTTGGGAGGTGGTCTCCAACAGCTCTCCGGGGAGTCGGAGTGGTTGGCCATATGTCAGCTCGGCAGCACTCGTCGAATTATCGTCCCTGATTGCTGCCCTCAAGCCAAGGAGGACTGTGGGCAACAATTCGGTCCATGAGCTTGAGGTGATGAGGTGTGCTGTCAACGATGCCTTCAACGATCTGTGCCATCTTTCGACGATTCCATTGGACTGCGGATGATAAGCTGTGGTTCTGCAGCGCCGTGTACCCAGTAAGTTAAAGAGTCGAGTGAAGAGCTCGCTCTCAAACTGCCGACCTTGGTCGGTGGTGATTCGGGCAGGGACACCAAATCTGGAGATCCAGATTCTGTAGAGGGCTTTGGCGACCACTGTTGCAGAGATGTCCTCAATAGGTTCAGCTTCCGGCCAGCGGGTGTACCGGTCCGCCATGGTAAGGCAATATCTTTTCCCATCCGATGGTGGCAGAGGTCCGACTATATCGACGTGAATATGTTCGAATCGGCCAGCTGGAGCGAAGATACCTGGAGGTGTAATGGTATGCCTATGGATCTTAGAACGTTGGCAGGCGATGCAACCCCTGGTCCAGGTTGCTAGATCAGCGTTCATATTCGGCCAGAAGAACCGCTGTGAAAGTAGTCGACTAGTTCCGCGAACGCCAGGGTGACTGAGGCTATGCAGCTTCCTGAAGACGTCCTGGCGGAGGGACAGAGGTACATAGGGTCGAGCCTTGGGGGTCGAGAAATCACAGAGGAGTGGTCTGTCCAAGTTCGGTAGCTCGATCAACCTCAATTGCAAGTTCGGGTTTCGCAGTAACTCTGGTATTGAAGGGTCTTCTTGTTGAGCTTGGGCAATGCTCCCCATGTCATCCGGGCTGCTTATTTCCTCCAACCGCGACAGGGTGTCAGCCACTTTGTTTTCTTCACCAGAAACATGGCGTATATCGCTAGTGAATTGACTGATGAAATTCACGTAGCGAATCCGCATTGGTGTTGCAGTCTCTGGCTTCTGGTAAAAAGCGTAGATCAGTGGCTTGTGGTCTGTCAGAATGCTGAAGACGCGACCTTCTACGTATGGCCTGAAGTGCTTAATGGCACTATAGATGGCGGTGAGCTCGCGGTCGTAGGCGGAGTACTTCTGCTGTGCCGGTGAGAGGCCCCTTGAAAAGAATCCTAAGGGTCTCCAGTTTTGTCCTTCACGCTGCTGCAGAACGGCTCCGACCGCGGTGTTGGAAGCATCACAGGCCACGGTAATTTCAGCATCCGGTGATGGGTGCGACAAAGTGACGGCATTCCTGATGTCTCTTTGGCATTGAGCGAAGGCTTGTTCGGCTTCTGAGGTCCACTCGATAGGGGTTCTATCATTCTTCTTGCTGTTCCCTATGAGCCCATGAAGAATGCACTGGACCTCCGCTGCTTTGGGGAGGCATCTTCGGTAGAAGTTGATCATCCCCAAAAAGCGTCGAAGATGTCCCTTGGTGACAGGACGTGGAAACTCGGCGATATTGTCGACCTTGTTCGGTAGTGGTGTGATGCCCTGGGAGTTTACAAGGAAGCCAAGAAACTCGACTTCAGTCTTGCCAAACGATGATTTGAGCACGTTGAGGGTCAGTCCGTGCTGGTCAAGTCGCCTGAATACCTCCTCTAGGTGGGTGCGGTGTTCCTCCTCCGATGCTGATGCTACCAGTATGTCATCGAGATAGACGAAGACATATGGCAGAGCGAGAATGCTGTCCATCAAGCGCTGAAACGTTTGGGCTGCGTTGCGGAGTCCGAAGCACATCACCGTGAACTCAAAAAGTCCGAAGGGGGTGATGACTGCGGTCTTTGGGATGTCCTTTTCTGCGACGGGCACCTGATAATAAGCTCGGTTGAGGTCTAGCTTGCTAAACATGGTTTTACCAAAGAGGTTGGTGTTGAGAGCTTGAATGTTGGGGACGCTGTATCGGTCTGGCAAAGTCTGAGCGTTGAGCCGGCGATAGTCTCCACAAAATCTCCTTGTGCCGTCCTTCTTCATGACGATGTGGAGTGGGCTCGCCCAAGGACTGCTTGATGGTCTGCAGATTCCCTCATCTACCATCTTTAGGAATTTCTCTCTGGCAGCATTGTAGTGGTCAGGTGAGAGACGCCTAGCTTTCGAGGTGACCGGTGCACCGTTCGTTTCAATGAAGTGCTTGACATCATGTTTCGGCTTCTGTAGTACAGCAGATGGACGGGTGATAGCTGGGTATTTCCGTAAAAGCTCGTAATACCACTCGCCGCAGGGTACCGAGTACACGGAAGGTGTGGTGTTGTGCATAAGGCTGCCCTTGGA
The DNA here is from genome assembly GCA_964056705.1 of Troilus luridus. Classification (NCBI taxonomy): domain Eukaryota; kingdom Metazoa; phylum Arthropoda; class Insecta; order Hemiptera; family Pentatomidae; genus Troilus; species Troilus luridus. Next base: position 67,072,946 of record OZ057415.1, read on the forward strand.
AGTGAGACCCGTCTTGGAGTCCACCAGTTGTCGGCCTTTGAGATCGACCAGGATGTGGTGATGGAACAAGAAGTCCGCTCCGATGATCGGGTTATTGACATCAGCCAAGATGAAGAACCACGGAAGCGGGCGTCTAAGTCCGACGTTCAAAATCTTCTTGACTTCTCCGTAGGTCTTGATGGGCTTGCCGTTAGCTGCGTACAGGGTGAAGTTCGCTGGTTGTTTTCGCTCTGGTCGCCGTGCTGGGAAAACTGAAATGGTCGCTCCAGTGTCGACCAAGAATCGGTCTCCCGTTGTCTTGTCCACGACAAACAATCGGCGGTGTTGAATATCCGCGACGGAGTCCGCCTTCTCGGTCGCCGAGATTAGTTTCCCTGTTGCGTGGTGGCCTTCCAGGTACATGGCTGTTGGCATTTACGGGCCTTTTCCCGGAAGTTGTGGTGGTAGTAGCAGAGTGATCGTTGTTTACTTCTACTGCGCGAGCGCCTTCGTCTTCGGTCTCAGGGGTCTCTTTGTTCCTTCAGCTCACTGACCTCCAGGCTCAGCTTCTTTATCATCTCCTCGAGGTGGGCGAATGATGAAGAGGTACCGGGTTGAGTGGATCGTGCAGCATTCACTTCGCTAACACTTGGTTCGTAAACCTCGGCGATGCGGTCAGCAATCTCAGCCATTTTGTCAAGAGATGCCTCTGCGGTTACGGCAAGTGTAGCTTGCATCCTTTCCGGTAGGGCTTTAAGCCACATGGTGCGGAGCAATTCAGAGGGTACGGAACTCCCTGCCAGCCTTCTTAGCTCGTTTAAAAAATTCGATGGACGTTCCCCATCCGTGAGGTGTTTATCCTCTAATAATCTCCTTATACGTTGGTTCTCGGATTCAGCGTAAGTAGAAATTAGCCGGTTTTTGAGGGTCTCGTATGGTTCCGCTGGAGGATTTTTTACTAAGTCCGATACCTGTTTAAGTACTTCAAATTCTAAATTCGCTACCACCAACTGGAATTTAATTCGCGAACTAGCGATTTTTGAAGTTGCAAATACTGCGTCTAATTGACAAAACCACAGTTCTGGGTCGGCTCGCCAGAATGGTGGGATTCTAACATTAGCTCCAGGCCCACTTGCACTAACTTCTGTTTCATCTTCCTTCACCATTTTAATTTCGGGGTCACCACTTTGGTGTATGGAAGGTATGGATGAATTTAAAAAAAAGAAATAAAAGTCTGAGAATAAATAAAAGTAGATATATTGAACAAAACACACTTACAATAACTTGTCTCTTTGGTAATTTTCACACCACGTACACACAATACAATTTTCTACCAGGTAATCGTAGGTTACCCCCAGTGTTGCAGGTGTACGAAGTTGTATTAATATACAATTTAATTAAATTATACAACAGTTCGAGATTGCTGCCTGGCAACACTGGGTGGTAACAGTCACCGGGTGCAACCTCACCAAATGTTATTATGTGTTGCCACAAGTTGAAAGCCATCAAATTATAAGCAGTAAGTTAAATCAATAAAAAATTAAAAAAAGTTCATTCGGAAAAAAAATTTATAAAGTACCTTTCCTAACCGTTTTATACACAGCAAGCATGTTAAGATATTTGTCCAATGATTATAATTTAAAAATATAACTATCTCTATATTTAATAAAATTAAAAAATAAGTTTCTAGCTTATAATAGTCTTGTGCGAGTGGTATATTTCCCCAAACAAGAAAAGGAATACTTTACTCAGATAAGGTTATAACTAAGGACCAAATAAGGACCAAAAAACATCAATATATTTCAGTCAATTTGACATATACATATACACGTTTATGTGACACTTTGGCACCTTATTTCTTTTAGTCTCAGTCGAGTTCTGAACCTGAAGTCCCGTGGGAGTATTAATGCTTCAAAACGTAAATTTTAGAAATTTCTGAGTTATCCGCTTTTAATCCTAAATGCCTCATGTCGGCCTTTCAAAAGAACGATGTCATAACTCAAAAAACCTAAATTTTCAATTGAGGTAATTGAATGTTCCAAAATGAAACCAGATGAGTAAAAATAACAGAAATTCGGGTATTGGTAAAGCAAAGCATTCCTATTGGAATCATGGAAATTCTTTTATGAACTATTATTACAATTTTAAAAGCTTGAAGCTTTATTTTATTTTTTATTTTATAGTTATTCCAATAAAAATTCAGATTCAATCGTGATACAACTCAAAATTTGACATTATTTTAAAAAAATATTGGAAACGGAATATCAGATGTGTCATTCCTGCGTAGAAAAGCATCAACCTATACAATTGCTTCTATAGGCTTCGCTACAAAATGCAAAATTTTTAATTATGTTGTTCTTATGAAGGATTGGCATGGTGTTATTAATTAAAATATTGTAATTTAATACGACAGTCCGGGCATTCTTTAAGTCGTAGGAATTGAACTTTCTTTTCCCAACTTCTCCTGAGATATTCCCAGCGTTACGTTTGTTATTGTCTTCTATTACTCTGAATTAAAAGCTTTCTTTTTCTGCACGAATATGAAACATGTGGGATAAGATATGCAAAAGTATGGCGTTAATGAGAACTGTTTTCTCCAATGGGTTAGAGGTTAGAATCCTGCTATTGGGAGAATTTTAATTCCTTCTATTTAATCAAGTGAGTAAGTGGTGAAGTCGAATTTTTTCCAGAATTTTGTGACAGCTAATTGTGTAGAAGAAAGCGAAATGGTGTCATTCTAGTAGTTTGTGGCTTGGAGAAGAACAATAAAAACGATAACTCAATTTCAAGCCAATGTCTCACTTAGTCACTTATACACCAAGAGAATTGCACGATTCCGCTTCCCTAAGTACAAGAAAATTCCAGTTATCCAACAAGGCTGCAGATATATTGGCATAACTATATCGCTCCTACAAAAGAAAAACGCCATAACTCAAAAAACTTTCAATATCGATTAAAAAAATAAAAATTTGGGATGCATTGCTTATTCCTATAGTAACGGTGGTATTGAAATTATTTTATCAAGATTAGAATATTTTTAAAAGCTTGACACTTTTTTAATTTTAACTTATGGCATTAATCCCATAAACATTTAATTGATAAAAAATTGTTTATGCTTCACAACTATAAATATTATTTGAATTGGCACTAGTAGAAACAGAAAATCTCTATGATGTTATAGTAGTTTAAACTTAAATAAAAATATAAGAATTAGGTATACAAATTAAATAAATATTAAAAAAAATTATAACTAATTACTAATGTACATTACTATAACTATTAGTATGCAACATTACTAAGTTTATTAGTTGTGCATCAGACAGTGAACACATATCAGCCTTTCACAATAGATCCGAGTCGGAATGCTGAGTGATAAGGCAGCCGTTGATATGTTTGTTAATTATAACACCTGATCTAGGGTAGTTATCACTTATTTGGAAAACTTTATGTCTGTCATAACCTACAATTTTATTTTGTTTTGTGTAAGGTTCTTGTATTTAAAGTAAGTCAATGTTTTTGTAATGTGAATAATGTTTTAAAAAGTCCAATGTGCACTCTGAATGATGTGCATTCAGTTGAAATATTTTAACATGTTTATGTACTACTAAAGGGTTTCATGAAAGGTTTGTATTTTATTAAAAATAGTCTAAGTAAAAAGTATTAACTTATATAAGGAGGATGCTGTAGTCAGCATTTGAAACCAATTTTTGAACTTCAGTAAGATAGGAAGGGCAGTTCTTATCAAAGACTGAATGGTTGGTAGGTCTCTTTTTGCGGCTAGTCGTGTGTTTGTTGTAATTTTCACAGGTCACACACATCAACATCTCCGAAGTACAATCGCTAGCTGCATGATCCCCGGACATGTGGAACATCTATGTTTCCTTGGCAGTCCTTGTTTTTGTGGTGAAACTTAAGGCATTTTCCACATTGTAGGATTCTAAAATAGTCTTGGATAGACACTTTCTGATGCCCTAGACTTATTCTGTTATACAGCAGTAATTTCCTCGAAGCAGTATCCACTTCGATCACCGCGCGCCTGTAAGGGTTCCTGTTGGAAGTAAGAATTATGACGGGGCGAATCTTCTCCTTTTTGAGAGGAATATAATTATTCAGGGCAATGATATGTTCAACAATATCGTTTGAGGTTATGTCGTCCTCAATGTTTTTAATGATTAACCTAGGGTTTTCTTTCTTCATTTTTTTATATTCGATTCTGTTTGACTTTTTGATAGTTCCCTCAATTTTTGTTAGATCATTCTCTTTGTCAGTGATTATTATCAAAGAACCTTTTTTCGTTTCCGAAACTGTTTTAAATGATATTCTTAACTCTTCAGGATTTACTAACTCTTTTAATTCTTTCCTGATTTCTCGCGGTTCAAAATCTTGACAAGGATTTATAAGAGCCTTAAAGGAAGGTGTCTTTTTTACTTTAGTAACGGTGTTTTTTGTTACTAATGAATAATTTGGTCTTGGTACCCTAAATGTACTACTAGTAGTTGCAGATTTAATGTTAACTATAGCATTTTGGACAAGTATAGATACATATATGTAGATATATACATATATAATATACTTATATATTTACATATACCACAAAAATTGGCATTTCGTGTTATGTCGTTCTATTGAAAGAACTACATGGCAAACGCCTTCAGGCATTTAAACGGTCCGCTAATGAGGGGAAACAATTAATATCTCAGAAGGGGCGGATATGAAAGACCATACTTCAAAAGACAATAGATGTGGTCTTAAGCTCCAGGAAGTCTCAAGTTACACCATTTCCGGTACCTATATGGCCCATCAGCTTTTGTTGTTGAACACGAGGATCAAGTATTCGTAGTGGCGTAGGTAATTTTATATAATTATATCATAATTACCAGAAAGCGGGACAGCTGTGTAGAGAGCTGAGTTACTGAGTTGTAGATACCGATGTCAAAAGCTGCAGCTGCTGGGGCAAATGAAGTATTTATGACGTACAAATAAGCAACTAACAGAACCCTGTGGGATCTCAAAAAATCTCATTGGCTCATCCAACCTCTATAAATGCTCTTTATTAGGGTTAAAAATCTTATGGTTGAGCTTGATATGGGCCAATTCACCTCCTTGCTCAAGCGTATAAGGAGTGTAGTCTCTACCAAGTAATAAACCTATATACAAATTCATTGAGCGATGGTGGTGCAGATTTTTTTTTTAAATTTCTGTAATGATTAGATTAATTATTATTTTTATTTTAGCGCCGAGGTGGCTCGGTGGTAGAGCGCTGACTTGCTCTGTCGAAGTTCTCTAGATTCAAAAACGATTGTGGCTTAAAATTTATTTAATCTGTTAACAGCCGGGCAAAGATCCTCAGCCTCTCTTATAGTGGTTACCGTTAATGTGGGAAAAAACCTTGCGGTCAAGCATGATCTTGGGCAAATCACGTCCCTCCACAACGATTGTCCTGGAAACAGTATTGTCTCTCCTACGTACTAACCACAAAACTCTTCATGGATGGATTCATGGATTCAGTATGGTACCGTTTTTTTATCGTTTTATTTTATGCAGTATATAGAGAAAATACAAGAGAGACATTTTACTCCTATAAATATAAAATTTATAAGTAATCACTTTATTATGGACGACTTCTGGAAGGAACCCGATGGGATTACTTGATGGAGAATGTCTAATAATTGAGCAGATCAATTGTTTATTTTTATTGTATTTGTTTATTATAAATTTTTATTTGTTGAAATTAAAAATTCGCTAGCTACTCGGATAGCGTGACTTACAACTTCATTCTACGTCTTCAGGAAAGGTCAACTTCAATTAATGAAACTCTGAATGCCTATAATCATACACGTTAAATCTTATCAGTAATTTTAATTTAATCAATACCTGTATTCTGTTGATTATTCTTTCAAGACATAACTGCAACTGCGTCGCAATGCTTGTTAACAAGAAAATATAATGTTTTTTTTCTCCGTTTGCACGATGGTAGAATCTTGAATTAAGTATTACAGGATCGGTAAGTATTGATATATGATGATAATATTTTTTTAAACTACGTTCAGATCAACGGAGTGATAGTATATGGTGAGTTTCTTATCCATTTTCCGCAGACTATTGTGCTTGCGCGTATTTTAAATTCTCTACAGGAATTTCATGTATTTTTCTACCACTCTCACCAATTCAATACATTAAATATATTATCCTAATCACTATTGAAGATAAATCAAAATAAGATCTTAGTGTTGGAATTAGGTTCTATACATTATCTATAATATACCACCTTTTAAATAACCTAAGGTTACAAAAAGATATGTTAAGATTCTATATGCAGGTTTGCTTGAATGTTCTTAATTGATTATAGAAACAATTTTTAAGAGTGAGATAAAAAATGTGATGGAATTCTGCACCTACCTTTTTTTAATTATTGGTTTTATTGATGGGTACATTCGGATTTCTACTTGTGTTTTAAAAACAAAACTTTGTTGAATGTTTTGATGCATTTATGTTTAATTAATATGTATTTTTATTTCTTTAAAGCGATAAAAAAAAAATAGATACATTAGGTATAAAGAAAAACATAAATATAATTTGCACAATAACACGTACACTTATTTACTAAAATCAGTTTGTATTTATGCATTACAAATTTACGGTATCACTAAACAGACTCACAGAAAACGCTTACAAACTTTTCAATCAGAAGTACTAAGACTTATCACAAACACCATGGTATGTCAATAACAAAACATAAAATACGCACTTAAAAATACGGTTGCACGCACGTGGAATACAGAACCATCTATAAATACATAATATATAATTATACTATATAAATTAAGAAATTTAGGAGGCAAAAATAAAAAAATAACCTCCCCGGCGGGGAATCGAACCCCGGTCTCCCGCGTGACAGGCGGGGATACTTACCACTATACTACCGAGGATTACATAAGTGTTACCTACATAATACATACGTGCTACTTATTACGTAACATATGTATTGGTGATGAGTAATAATTGTTCTTTTGCCAAGTAGTAATACCAAAGGTTGACGCACGAACATACTACAAACGTTAAAAAAAAAATTATACGGACATCTAAACCCATCAATAGAACAAATAGTCACAACTCATATCCCCGAGGACACAAGGAGACTGGATGGATGAGGGATCTGTTATCATAAGAGTATAAAATCAAGCCACAGGAGATAAACCATTAGATATTAGTATCATTCTTTGTGTCTCTCATGTCGTTCTGTTTCACTGAACTGAAAGCTAATCTGCTTGTCAATTGTTTAGACATGACAGGTGTGGATACAAATAAAAAGAGAAAAAATATAGACCCTAGAATATAGAAATTAATATTAATATAAGGACGTAAGGAAGAAAATAGTTGGGAGTGCAGTCAAATGAAAACACTAAATAAGTGGTAGTTTATTAGAGGGAACCTCGAAGATCGGCATTGATCAGAGAAGTTGTGACGTGTGGAGACATCTTACCTGCAGACTATCACATTAATTTCTCAAAAATACTTTAGAGAATTTGTAAAGTTTTTGTATAGTTTCGAGTTGTAGGATTATTAGGTATATAAACTATTATTGTATGAATTTATTGTTAAGTATTGTGTAAACTTTTGTATATGTTTATTTTATTGCACAATTTATGTACATATTAATCCACGTAGTACCATGTGGGACGTGCAAGGACAAAAAAAATGAAAGAAATCGTTTGGTATGCGTTATTAAGATAGGGGAAAAGTCCATATATTCGTCTATTATTGACTGTAGTACTTTTTGTTGTTCGAGGGAAAAGGCAGACAAAATAAAATTTGATAGTTGATTAACAGCGTAGACAGTTTTACTGTATAGTTTTACAAAAGGGCATTACCATAAAACATATTATTCCATTAGAGCGAGATCCGATCCAGATAAAATATCTATAAAAGAAGGTAAGCCGTTAATAAGAGGGACAGATGCAATAAAGATAGCGAGGAAGGTGTGTTTTAACTAATCTCATTGTGAAAGGAGGCCAGTTAGTCTTTATTGACATTTATTGCAGCCAATTGCCTTTGGAATGCCACCGGGCCCATCTTGCTCCCTCTAGCTTCTTCGTCCATTCTATTCATAATAATATTCTTCTTGAGTATAATACTATACGTTATAAAGCATAAAATAGATCAGCTTCTATAGAGGTCTGAAGCTACTGGTTCAAGATAGTCTGTGGTAAATAAATATTTTTTTATTTATTAGCAGCCCGTAACTGGGGTATAAACCTTAGTCTCCTTACAAAACCTTAGTCTTAGAAACAGTGCATTCTCTACCATGTATTGAACCAAGGACCCTTAATGTTGTAGCGGTAGGTATTTTTTATAAATATAGAATTAAAAAAATCCGGTTGGATGTCAGAAACAATATTCATAAATATGGTTCAACTATTTGGAAGTCAACGTTTCGACCCACATTGCAGATGTTCTTCAGTGTTTATAATGGGGTCATGGGTTGAAAGAGAATTTTTTTCTAATTTCTACCCTCTTGAAGAATGGTCTCAAAACTGGAGAATTAAAATAAACTCTCCAAAATCCCATCAAATCACTTTTACCTTACGTCGTAAACCAATGACATCCTGCCCTTCAGTATCCTTTAATAATATCCCACTTATGCCTGTAGAACAGATCCGATACTTAGGGTTGCATCTTGACAAACGATTAACCTGGAATCCTCATACGAGACTGAAAAGACAAGAAACCGCTCGACGCTTCAGGCTACTTCAACACTTACTAGACAAACGCTCTAAGCTCCCAATTAATTACAAAAGACTCATATACATGGCCATCATACGACCTATTTGGAACTACGGAGTAGAGCTTTGGGGCTCCACTAAGCCATCGAATTCCTCTCGTATCCAATCCCTACAATCCAAAATCCTTCGTAAAATCCTTAATGCTCCTTATTTTGTTAAGAATAAAATCATCCATAACGACCTTAATGTCCCATTTGTTGCTGATTTGGCCCGAACCCGCTATCTATCCTTTCATAATAAACTTCATTTCCACTCAAACCCTCTAGTTTCCTCTTCAATTCCCGATAATCCTCCGAGGCGTCTGAAAAGAAGATGGCCCCGTGACTTCTTGGTTGAACTTGTGATTTGAGTTCTACCAGTGGGTAGTTTCTCTACTTCTTATTTTCACATGTCATTATGTATCGCTTAGCCCATTTACTAGATGTATTATTTTAATACAGTTGTAAATATCAATAAATACATTTTTAAAAAATAAAATAAAATTCTACCCAGACCATTATCCAAGTTTTTTTAGAAATAGTTAACCACTATTTAAAGAATTAAACCTTTTACCTCAGCTCTGATCATTTTTATCTATAAGGTCAATAATTAATATTCAAGATAAATACATTTTAAGCGAAATTTGTTATATTATTGGTCATGGAAACAATCTTTTTATTTTTGATTAGTTCCTAAGGTTGTTGCTGTTGTTGTGAGTTCTAAATCACAACTTTTAACTTAGTATTTTTTTCCTTTTTAATATCCTAGAAAATAAAAATAATTTTATTGCTAACGTATATAGTAATTATTACTGACAGTAAATGGATTAAAGAACCGACTTCACATACCGTTTTGGTTTCATCAACATCTATACTTCGAAAGGTTTATTTCTTGATGAAATGATTACTGGAGTAAACACATTTCTCATAATTACACTCTTTTTTTCATACTAAAACTCACGTGTTTTTTTTTATTTTCAAGAATACTTAAAAGGAAACGAATAACAAGTTAAACTTGCCTTAACTCTAACCGACAACCTGCGGAACTGATATAATTTATTGTTTGAACGGCTATGAATCGGCTCTGTGGAATCTATAGGCTCTCTTAGGGCTAACCCAGCCTCTATAAAGAGGGTATCCTAAATTGGGGGAGAAACCTGGCAGTTGATCATCTCCCTGCACGGCTATTGGCTCAAACAGAAGAGTCACAACCATGTGATCTAGTTTACCCTTTCATGGGTTGTAATGATACGGTTTTTAAAGAATCACCTCCATGAAGTGACGAAAAAGATATTTCGATTTTATGAAAGTCAATATTTGACCAAGGAAAGTAATATACCGAGATGAAGCTCAACCTCCAAGTATTTTTATCCAATTAAGGGTTTGCACTTAATGTAAACTGGGTGAACCCGCAAAGATCTCACAGGGTCGAAACACGGTTTTTATCACTCTTATCTACCACAGCCGGTCTCGAACTGACCTAGAGTTTAGTACTTATTACGTCTTCTATACAAAAGGAGGTGATTCTTTTAAAATTAAAGAAACTACTATAGTAATCAGTTCCGCAGATCGTCGCTTCAAGTTGTCACAAAAAGTTTTAACTTTTCATTAGCTTCCTTCTAAATATTCCTGAAAATAAAAACAATCGTGAGTTTTACAATGGAAAAAGAAGAGTATAGTAATGGGAAATGTGCATATTTTGGTAATCATTACATCAAGAAATGAACGTTTCAACAAACATTTCCAAATATGTATAATGATATAGCCAACACTGATGCTATATAATAAAATAGAAAAAAATAGTAGTATAAAACCTACATATTTAAATTATTAGCGCGAAAAGAGTCTGCTGATACCACTAAAGGTCCATACACTGCTGTTAACACATCAAATAATTTATAAATAGCCTATAGCACAATAACTTTGCGCTCTACATACAGAGCCATCTCACTACTTCACTGAAAAGGAATCTTAAATAATCCGTAACGTTTTTTAATACCAGGTAACTAGTCTTCATCATACAATTATCGAGTAGAGCTGAATTTTTATTGCAACTATGTCTTGAAGGTGAAAGATTTAAACACAAAGCGTCCAAATACTAAAAAAAAAGATTAAAATTGATTTTTTTTTTTTAATTTATGGCTTTGAACAGACCAAGACCATACTCTAAACAGAACGGTCCTTCAGGTCCAAGAGAATGGACCCCGTGGGAAGAGCAGCATGGCCACCAGCTGTAGAATGAAGACTATCCACCCGAAGACCATCTCCTGACCCATAGCCTTCGGTTCCAGGCTACCAACAATTATCGCTAATTGTAGGATCATGCGCGCTGCAGTTTCCAAGGATACATAACAACCTTCTCCCAACGTAATGTTGCCTTTTGAAGATTTATATGGGAGCTTATGCAGCAAAAAATCTTAAGAAAAATTAGATTACCTTATCTTTTACTAAGGAATCTATTTCTGTACCCCGGAGGTAAATGATACCATGTCACATTTTTGCAATTTTTTTAATTATTCTAAAGTGCCAAGTTTCCATAGCTTTGAACTATTAAAATTTGTTTCTTCGTTACTTATAGAAACAGCTTAAAGAAAATTGTACATATTGCCATGGTGCACCTTACCTTAACAGATTTGACAACTATCAACCCGATTGCACAACCGGAAAGATGATCGATTCCGAATAATTCTTATTGTTTGACCTATACCATAGAGATGAACAGCCCAGAAATATCCGACAAATTATTATGCTTGTTCTACAATCTTGAAATAAAAATAATTCACTCAAGAACAAGCTACATGGTGTAGATCAGGATCTCTACAGTCTTGACGTAGATTACGACTTGTTGTTATTCGATCGAATTGGCTTGAAACATAACATATAATAATTCCAAGCTGTTACCAGAAATTTCTAAATAAAGTTATACATTTATTCGGGAGATTGGAGTTCTTTGAAACCCCAATATAAGGGGGGAAATCTGGCGGTTGAGCGTGATATAGAAGAAGTCACCCCTCTGCACAACCGTTGTACATGAAAAAGTGCAGTCTCTACCATGTACTGATCCCCGGACTCGTCCATGGGTTGTTGTGGTACAGGTTTTTTTGTTGTTAAATTAGGCACATATACTTCTTCTGAGAACTTCCATTTCCCTTCTGCAACACCTCTTTCCCAACTAACTCTTCAATCCTATTGAGGAACAATAGTCTTGAAGGTAATAACCGACTGTTACAGACCTGGCTGATGTTCTTCTTTCAGGGCTATTGGTAGCTAGTGATTTATTGTTGGACCGTTAGAGCAGGCTAAAGCTGGGTCGTACCTAGTTAGGTAGGTATAGGTATCTTTCTCTTTTCCGCAACTAGTACGTTTATTCTTTCTGATGTTCTCGAAGTTTCTAGCAGCACTTACATATTTATACAATTATACAGAATAGGAGCGTGAGTGGTAGAGCACTGAGCTGCCATGCTGAAGGTCCAGTGTTAAAATCCCGCCGCTGGTAAACTTTTATTTAATCTGTTAGCGGCCGGAGATGCCGGAGGTTTCTCCCCATTCTGGTGCTCACCCAGCGTCTATAAAGAGGGTACCTACTATTAGTGAGGAAAATATGGCGGTTGAGCGTGATCTAGAACAAATCACCTCCCTGCACAGCCATTGTAACACTATAATCTCTACCATGTACTGAACACCCAGATCGTTCACGGTTTGTAGGGGTACAGATTTTTTTATATAATTCAACATGTTAATGTATATGTGTAGTTATACATAAATGTGTGTGTGTGTTTTAGTGTGTACATCAATAAAAATGAGCAAAAATTCAAAAAGAAGCATAAATTATGAATAGTATGTAATAGGAAAAATTCCCAAAACCAAGCTTCAATTATCCAAAATACTAGGAAAAAACTATCAGTCGCCTTTTCGTCAATTGATGCATCAACAGGGCACACGTCAAAAGAAAATCACGTCAAGTAAGACAAACAGCAGCACATCTCATAGAACAGACCAAACAGAGGGAGCAACATCACTCTAAAACGCTCCACATACAACATTTATTTCTATTATATATACGGTTATTCAAAAAGTAAGTAATTGAAATCTTTATTGTCAGCGCCGGCTCTAGCGCATGTCGCGCCCGTGTACAATCGTGACCTAGCTCCCCCCCCCCCCCCCCCCCCAGTGGACACGCGATTAAAATTGAACACTTACAGTTATACAAGGTGTTGCAAAAATCGGCAAATCCTCTAAGGAGATGAATGTGCCCATGAAACTAAACAAATTTTGCTAAGGGATCAACATGAAAAGAAATCGTGAAAATGAAACAGTTGTGTAGGGTAGGGATAGCATAACGAAAACTAAACAGTGAATTCAGACCGTAATTACAGCAAACAAAGCTTGCTGAAATGAAAAATATTTTCGACTTTACATACAAAGTACACCTATCAGTTGATCGATTACTAATATTTCTGTTTTCATTTCCGCTTTTGTTTTGATTTTCAGGTTTTGTTTGTCAGAACAAAAGTTGTTTGTATTGATGGTTTGAAGTCACGGTTTTAGTTTCCCTTACACGCTGTATAACTGTATACAAGCTCCCATAAAAATTGTTCTTTTTAGACAGGGTTATTTTTAGTCAGTGCGCATACTTTGGGTATACATAACTCATCAATACGAACAACTTTTACTATGGAGCCAACTCTGAAATCGCGCAAAAAAAACTGTTGTTCTATAGAAAAAGTCATTGAGACCATATGAATGAAACAGCTCATATTTTTTCGCGTAGTAAATGCATGAGTATATGCATTCCGCCAAAATATAATATTCACACTGACTAAAAATAACCCTATTTTTCAGGAAAGTAGGGGTTATAGAAATACGAAAGCAGAAGTTTATTTTAAAATATTTATTAATATTTTATTATATACAAATTAAAATACGCTCTTAATCAAATTACAAATACATATTAACAAGATTACTTTTCGTGCTTTAGCTGCTGCAAGATCATTAACGGTGTCACTCACTTCAATTTTGATTTTATGTTCAATACTTATAATAATAAATTTGTCAATCTACTTTGAGACATTGTGGATCTGAGATAGTTTTTAATTAACTTTAGTTTCAAAAATGATGTTTCGCTGTGAGCAACGGTGACTGGCAATGTGAGGTAAATCCTTAGTACTGTTTAGGAAGCACTGAAATTAATTTATTATTGAACAAATAATTTAAAATATCCAACGGTGCAGTAGAATCATTAATGAACATCGGCAATAATTCGATTTCATTAAAGAGCTCTAGCTTTTCTACATCTGAAGAACCAGCATGACACAGTTTATTTTCTAAATTAGAACTCCTGAAAAGCGGACTCATTACGGAATTCAGACACACTTCTTTTTGCAAGATCAATCATTTTTATAGCTTCTGACAAAACGACATCGGAATTTTGAAGAGTCTTGCTAGTTAGTTATTTAGTTAAATTTATCTTCCTTCAAATTTTAAACCAAACAACAAGGGAACAGATAAATTTGAATGACTTAATTTTTGCTAACAACAAATTTGCCTAATTTCTCGACTCCGGATCTTTTTTCTATCGGTATAAATGGTATACAAGGCATCATATACGTTTCCTAGATTAAATCGTAGAGTTTTTAATGCTTCTATCCTGCTCTCCAATCGAGTATTTATGAGTGGTTTAAGAGTTAAAGCTGGCATTTCTTTGTCAAGAGTTTCCCAACGCGCTGTTGACGCAGAAAATAAATATTAATATTAATATTATTATATAAAAATAAATAAACTCATTTAGCTTGAGTTAGACCGCGTCCATTCTTGCTCCAGCCTCCTGCTCCTATAGCCCTGAAGATAACCCACAAAGTGGGTCGAAACGTCGGCACATAATTAAATAAGTAACCATTTATTTAGTGTTTTTATTTGACCGCACCCCCTACTATTTTCTTCCTTACGAAAATAGATTTACTAAAAAGATTTTTGGTCCTCCCCTCCGACAAAAAACCAAGAGGTTAACTCATGTCGAATAGGATATAAAGGAATTGAAGATATCAGGTAAATATATTATAATATAATATATTCCACCATAATAATAAACATATTGTTTTTTTATTACAAATTTTTCAATAATGGAGTAATCCGAGAAAATTATAAAAAAATATATTGATACTTGTCGGAAAAAAATTCTTTATGAGGTAGTATTCTCGGTCTTAATATCTTTCATAGTGACTTCTTTGGTATATATAACAATTATCGATTTTATTTCTGTATGAAATAAACGAGCTAATTATCTTAAGAAATGTTTAACGATTATTAGTTAAATTAAGTCTATGAAACAGTTGATTCACAATCATGCCCTGAACCAAAGACTCGTAATGATAAAAAAAAAAAACTTTATTTAATTAATTCGGGAAAACCTGTAAGACACCTGCTATAAAAAAAAAATTAGCTACAACTGTCATTGTTGATAATTTAGGGGTCATTATTTTATGTTTTTAGCCTTAGGTAATTCAGCTACTTTTATTGGTTAAAAAGTAACAATATGTTTAATTATTTATTAACAACTACTTTTCAATAACTATAGTGATAATATGAGATCTATGAATATTTATTAAAGCAAAATATTCATTCAAAAAATGCACTTTTATTTCAATATTTGTGTACATATTAAAAAGTCACTGGCACTTTTTTATTTTTAAATTGAGAAATATACAGTAGCAACAAATTAATTGTCAAAAATGATCATTGATTATTAAATGACAGATGATTATTAAATAATTAAAAACAGTAACTTTTCAACTATTAAAATTATACTGGCGTACCTAAAGGAAAAAAAATGTATCCTCATCCAAAGGAATTGTGAAGCGTACACCCGGTTAATATTATTCAAGTGATAGAGTCAATAAGATTATGATGGGTCTGTAAAGTTGTTGGGCTTAGTAACAAACGAATTCTTGAAAAAATAATAAACGCTGTGCCGACTGGGGAGCATCTGAGGGGTAGGCTGAGAAGTAGGTGGGAGCATTGCGTTAAGAGTGATCTGGCGGATTAGGTTTTGGGTAGTTATCAGTAGACATAAGTTTGTAAGCAGAGATTGGTGGTATCGGCATCGAGCCTTCGGGTTCGCTAAGCTTTATTATTATTATATCATTATAAAAAATTCAAATGATCCGATTATATAAACATATTTTCATCTGGACAAATGGTCTATACATATTCAACATTTGTGCCTTGGACAGTTCCTGGCAGTGAATATGACCCGCTAGGCGCCTCCTTACCTGACCGCTCATTCAGGTCACTTGGACAGGTAATTGCTCGGTTATTCCTGTCACCTCCGGTTCGAGTTTTACAAATGAGGTAGGAATATGTACTCCACCTGCTCTCTAGAAACAGAATTCTTTTATGACTAAGGTACTTGAAGTCTTCGGAAACCCATCCCCATCTAAGACTTAGAACCCGTGTCTCCAACTCGATAGTAAATCACTCAGTCTGTACATACATTTAAATATTCTAGGAAGTATGTAAGCCAGACAAGGGAATTGCATATTATTTACATTTTAAGTCGTTTTGTAAAATTTGTTCGTACCAAATCGTATTTACAACTGTTGTATAGTAGTTAGCATAATAACTTATCCTGCCTAATTTTGCAATTTTTAGCCTGGCAGGGAGCCTTTACATAAAAATCATTAGTTTTTCGATCCATCGGAAGGGACGTAAAATGGCTGTTCGATCCTATGCGATTTCAGGTACCTACTCAGCAAAATTAAGGACTCCCACCATAGTGTATTCCCATCAGCCATTTCAGTATAAAGTGGTGTTAATTAAATTATAAATCAATTAAATATTATAATCGAACGATTTCAACCACTTTTAGCCAATTATCACCAACTAATTTGAAAATTAATTTATGGCACAGTAATTGACTATATAATTCTAATAATGGATTGAATTGGTCAGGGGGTGCAGTAAATGATTGCACAAAATAGGCAAAGCTGGTTTTATAGGAGACTCACATCGCCCCTCCCCGGTAGCAGTAAAGATGGCCTACATCTTAGGCCGAAACGTAGCCACAATAAAAGTTTTGCTTATTTTGTGTAATCATTGACTGCCCCCCTGACCAATTCAATCCATTACATATTAGTATTTATTAATAGTTTATCATAAACGATTTTTAATTTTGAAGAATAAAGGAAAGAAAAAAAATGCTGGAATTTTTTTTAACGTTTATTTCTTGATGAAATGAAATATATTTCAAAATATATAAATATCCCATAATTAAAATCTTTTATTCACACTCATATAAAATTTAGGATTACTTTTATTTTCGAGAATATTTAAAAGTTAAAACTTGTTGTTGCTTAACTCGATGCGAAACCACAATCTGCGGAACTGATACCTCAATAAACATTAATTTGTTATTTTAAGAAATCTTAATTTTTAGAAAATTAATGAAAAGATGAAACGGGGAATATAATTGTCCAGTTGGATGTCAGAGAAATAATTTCTTAATTAGGGTCAAATATTTATTAGAATACCAAATATTTCTAAATTTATTGCATGTCTTCTAATTGTTCTCAATCTTAAGAAATTATATCTGACCTCCACCGGTACTGTAAACTTCCTTATTTATATAGGGTCGTCTAATATTATTCAAGAAAAGTTCATAGTTGTGAATCAACTCGAAGCGACAACCTGGTCTTCCCACCCACCACTATAATATAACTGATTTTTTTTTTTTTTTTACTTATGTAAAACTTAAAGTTCTTCATAATAGCTGAGCCTAAAAAAGGATCTTTTAAAACAGAGGTTTAATTGAAGGGCTAATTAGAAGAGGAGCCGGCAGGAGGGAACAGAAGGGGTGGGGGTAGCGGTTGGCAAGAGTGGGGGGAGTGCAGAGAGCTCAGTGTTCTCCGCGCCAGCGAGCAGGATGATACGTCTGTTAGGCGGACTCAAGGACTACCTCAAGTGGCAGCCCATCGTCACCGACAATGCGGTCTTCCGGCTCCATAACCTCTTCACCACGGCACTCCTCCTCGCCTGCTCCCTCATCATCACCGCCACCCAGTACGTCGGGAACCCCATCCAGTGCATAGTATCCGGGCTACCCGCTCATCCCATCAACACCTTCTGCTGGATCACCAGCACCTTCACCATGCCGGACGCCTTCCGGAGGACGGTCGGTGTAGAAGTAGCTCATCCGGGTGTAGCGAACGACTACGGCGACGAGGACGCCAAGAAATACTACACCTACTACCAGTGGGTCTGCTTCGTGCTGTTCTTCCAGGCCATGTTATGTTACACCCCCAAGTGGATGTGGGACGCCTGGGAGGGAGGCCTGATGAAAACTATCGTGATGGGCCTCAACATCGGGATATGCCACGAAGAGGAGAAGTGCACCAAGAAGAAGGTTCTCATCGACTATCTCATGCGACATGTCAAGGTAAGCCTACAAACCTATATCTTTCCATTATATCAAGTATTGCTTGCTTATTGATCAACTTAAATTTAGAACAACATAGAAATGCACTCCTATGAATGTTGTTGTTTATTTATTTGACGTCATATTATACTGCTACATTGGAACCCCAAATTATGCCTATCCTGGTTTAGTTAGGATAGGGGTTTTTAGCGAGTATCAGACATCGTACAGACTCGGGACATCCGTTTAACGTCCCTTCCGAAGGACAATTAACCAAGGATTTTTTAATCCCTTTCAAAAATCCTAGGGCCACCTGCCCAGCTACGAATCAGCGATCTTGGGCTTAGCAGAAACGAATAAATGAATTATATTTAGCCCCGGATATAAAGGACACCAATATAGGTAAAACCGGCAGTAAGGTCCACAATATAGGTAACACCTGGAAAGGAATGGAGGGAATTTGTCATAAATAAATGCCTATTGGAATGTGAGAAGGGATAAATATACCTCAAAATACATTTCTAAACCCTTTGATTTTGGGGTAGAGTATATGTTTTTTTTTCAATAATGAATTTTAGTTATATTTTTCTTTAACTTTGTCAAAAAGAAGATTAGTAGAATGTAGAGGCCATTTTTTTTTTATGAAGCTTAAAGAAAAGAAATAGATATATTTTAAACCCACCCCAACACCGCATAATTATCAATATCATGGATAACAATATCCATATTTCCTAATTTAAAAAAAATAATGATGTTCAGTGTAGTGGTTATATTTTATTGGAATTTTTCGACTGTTTGTAGTAGTATAAGTCAATATAATGATTCTTAATGGCTTGGGTCATGGCTAGTGGATAAACTACCCATTGTCGATTTGATTATTTTAAATAATTTAAATAAAGTAATTATTCTGTATGCTAGTTGGATAATACTATTCGAACTATTAAGGTACATGATATTTATATTTATTGTTTTTCATTTAGCTTTAATTTATTTATTTTTTTAAATAAATTACATTTTTTATTACTTAAGGTAACTTTGTTGTCTGTATGTTTTTACGAGCTTAAAAAGTTTTACGAGCTCCATTGCTACATAATTTTACCCCGCACGAAAAAACTTGTTCCTCTTGTAGTAATAAGATTTTTTTATAGGGTTCAATGGTTAAATTTTGTAATCGCATTTGTAGGCGTTGTATACAAAAAAAATGCCTAGATATAATAATTATAACAAAAGTGACATTGAATTAATTTGCATTATAATAGAAAATACAGCATACTTCAATAAATTACAATGAAATTTCCTTATAAACTATCCCTGGAGGTTGCTGACATAAGGTTACAAACAGACGCATACAAATATTGCCTCAAAACACACCTTGTATGGTATACGTCTTTATGACCAGGTGGTCGTCGAAGTCTCTTTAAACTGGCCTTTAAACGGCAGGATGTCTTTACGATCTTAAGAAGGATGTGAAGTTCTTTTGCATCTTTCTTTCCAAAACCCATCCATTTAAAGAGAAAAAAAATAAAAGAAAAGAAAATACTTTAGCTGTTATTACAAGGGCAATCTTCACAGGGTTCAATGGTTACAGTTTGCAATTGATGCATTAATTATTATTAGTATTAGTATCATAATATATCTACAGCCCCGGTGAATAAGTGGTTGAGTGGGATTTTGTTGGGATTCCAGGGAGAGTTGACTCCTTTCAGATAATCGGAATCGTATCATTCTCGTAGTTTTTAACTTTAAAATGGAGTTATAATATAAGGAATACCTCCTTTTTAAACTAATTACTTAGATCCAAATTCTGGAAAATAACTCGATTCCCCTTGCTTACTTAACTCATTCTAGAGAGAATTAGACTTAACCACTTATTCCCGGGGCTGTAGATAAATTAAGAGGATTTTCAAGTTTTTTTTTATTTAGGGAATTTTTGAAGTTGGAGGAGGTACTAATTTTTTTTATTTAAAAAGGTCATAATTATGCACTTATTAAGTACTATATGTATAATAAATTATACTTATTAGTTTTGTCTAGTTCTATTAAGTTGCTTGTGTTGACAATCAGCAACCTATATCGCCTTTAGAATTATTATTATAAACCTTATTATAAAACACTGATCCTAAATATACATATATTATACTAATATACTTCGTCATAAGCTTGCTATCTCTATTTATTATTATTACTATTAATTTTAATTTGTATTGATACTTTTACCGATACATCAAAAAAAATTAAAATATCAAAATTATATTTAAAGTTTACCTTGAAAGTATTTTGTATTGCATTGCAAAATTCAATCACTTTGCATTTTTAGAAAATAGTTCAAGGTAAACTATTCGTTAATTCGATCGAATTGACTCAATGTATACTTATTAATATTGTTGAACAATAAAGTTAATTTATAATTATTAATTAATTGTACTTTGTAATTATCATTGATAATAAGTGAATTTTTTTTAACCTAATAATATAAGTGTCAGCATGCATTTTCTATAATGTATCAACTTCAGTCTAAAAACTAATCAATTATCGACTGATTTCAACCTTGGTGATAAGAACAATAATTATTTAAACTATTAAATTGGCGCCCCAACTAATTTTTTTTAAATTAATTTATTTTGTATTCATTAACAATACAGCTAACGTTTGATTTTAGGTAGTTAATCTATTGTTAAAAATAACTGTTTGCGTGTTGTATTACAACGTTGCTTACAAATTTACAATTAACAGCCGGATGCATTTTTAAAAGACCGGAACATCAATGAATTAGTTACATCCGGAACTACTCGCATTGTCAAATGTTGCCATCTTAACAAATTTGGGGGAAAAAAATAATTATTTTTTTACTGTTTCACTGGGAATGTTATTGAGAAAAATATAGTATCGAAATGTCTCCACTAGGAAGTTTAACGAATCTACTGAATCTCAAGGGAATTCTGTATAAACACGAGAAGAATTATGTAATCTTGGAAGATTTAAATATTTTAAAGATAACTGTATTTATATTATATATATATATTTAAAAGTATTTCATTCCAGAAAAAAATGAAAGGTGTGTTTAATTTAATGATGTTGATGTAATTTAAATTGTCTTTGAGACCACAATTTAAATTAAAACTTAAATCTGCTAATGCGTTTTTAAAATTTGCTAGTAGATATTTATGTTATCTGCAACAATTTATGTAGAGAATGTCAGCTGATAGCACCGCATAGATAGCGGTAATCCTTTGATAACGATAATCGATTTCAGCATTCGTTTCCTGTTTCCGTTACTATTACGTACTCATTCCCCACAGGCTCGTGACTGTCATTTTACGTCCCCTCCGAAGATCTATCTAGAAGTTTGTATTCCCTTAAAAAATCTCAAAGCAAACTGTCAAGCTTTGAACCCGTGATCTTGGTCATAAATGGTTGTTATACTAACCAATACACCCTCTGTTTTCAGAGATATTTATCTGTATTATGTCATTCACTTATATCCTATACTACGTTTTAGAATATAAGATGCATATTGTTACTATTATTTTATCCTCAAAGACGAAGATATGAGTAGCAAAATCTCATCTAAAGCGATAAATAACTAATAAATAAATTATTAATTATGCTCAATAGGCCTATGAATTACTGTCTCCAAAATTTATTTAATTGCCGAATTAAAAAAAATATTTAGACATACCTAAGCATTTTGTAAAATATAAATGTTTATTTAAATAAGAACATTATTTAAAAAAATGCTTAGGTATGTCTAAATATTTTGTTGGAGACATTAGTAATTCATAGGGCTATTGAACATAATAAATTATTATTTTATTTATAAATAAATAAATATTTATTTATAATAATAAATGATTACAATACACTGGCTGTTATAGATTTTTTTTTGTAAATTTGTATATCCTATGTTTTTGATACTATGTTGTTATACACTGACTGTTATAAATGTTTACGTAAGAACAACAAGAGTCAGTGTACAACAGCATAGTAACAAAAACATAGGATATACAAATTTACAAAAACAAAATCTATAACAGCCAGTGTATTGTAATTATTTTTCCCATTCTCCACAGTTCATTGATTTCGTTTATTTTCTTATTTATATTTTCTTCCCTATATATAATAATAACAATGATAAGGCTTAGCGAACCCGAAGGCTCGATGCCGATCTCTGCTTACGCCCTCCCGTCCACGGACCACAACCCAAACCCAATTCCGCCAGAGCACTCTTAACGTAATCCTCCCACCTACGCCTAAGTCTACCCCCCCCCCCCAGACGCCTCAGGTCTACCCCCATACATAAGGATAACTAATATTATTCAAGATGAAATTATTTTTTTTACTAATTTTAAATTAATTAAGAAATAAATCGAATTGGCACGCGTGTATGAATTAATTATATATTTATATTGGGCCTAGACCAAAGGCAAGGCTTAATAACCAGTCAGAAGTTGAGAGGTACCACTCCCTGACCCAAAAGATCTCTTGCGTTCTCGCCCGTTCTTTTTACATTTCGTTCTTCTATTCTCGTACGTCAGATCTTTCTTTTGATAGTCTACTACGAGTTGGTATTCCATAATTGGATCCATAACACACCCTTATCTACGGTGTTTTGGGAACATCTTTTATCTGTCTACTTTTCCTCACAGAGCACGTATTTTCTAGGCCCTTTTTTAGCGCAAAGAATACAAATAGTTAGACTGTATAGTGCCTAATTCTACTGTCTACTTTTCATGTTTCGAAGCCGGGTCCAAATCATGCTATGGTAGATAAGTTCCTTAATCTGTTAACAGCAGCGGATGGATCCCGTGGTATCCACCCCAGCATCTATTAAGTTGGTACCTTTAATTAGGAGTAAAACTTGGATGTCCAGCATGATCTAGGACAAATTACCTCCCTGTACAACCTTTGTGCTTGGAACAGTACAGTCTCTACCACATACTTAACCCCAGTCCCTTCATAGTAGTGGCTATAGAGGTACAATTCTTTATTTTTATTTTATCTTTATTATTTCCTTACTTTGTCACGAACAAATTAATCCATAATGACCTAATTTCCCATTCCTTAATGATTTGGCCCGAATCCGATATCAATCTTTTCATGACAAACTTTATTCCCGCTCAAAGCCACTAGTTTAAAACCTGGCTACCTCTTCAATTCCTGATAATCATCCGAGGCGTGTGAAAAGAAGATGGCCTTGTGACCTTATAAGTTGAATTTGTTATTCGAGTACTACCATAGGGTAGTTTCTTTATTTGGCTTCATCTCGTTCCATTATTTATCGTTCATTATATTTACTAGATGTATCCTATTAAACAATTGTAAATTTCAATAATGACCTTTAAAAATATATACTAGATTAACAATCTTTTGTATCGGAGGAAGTTCGTAGGGCGCTGGGATTCTGAATTCCGAGTTCAAGACTGGCTTTAGCAGATATATATTCTGTTAAAAGTATATATACCCCTTGGAGTTCACCCTTCTTTTAGAAAGTGAGTAGCCTTATTCGAGAGAATTATATACAATAACTGCCAGTTATTTGGGCTTAGAAACGGTACAATCTCTACCCTCACACCATAACCACTCATGGCCTGTAGTGCTCAAATTGTTTGTTTCTTTTCCCCAAAATGTTCCGATATTTCCAATCTATGGGTTGGGCACATGCCCACCTGATTACTTAATGGCCTATATATTGAAAATTCATCCGATTGTGTGCAGATTTGATGACATTAAGGAAAGCTTTGGACAATTATGCGAGCTTATGAAATATTACGTCACCCCTATTCTACCCCTAAGCTAAGTGGTGCAAACTTGCACCCGATTTCCTCAGCCCTGGACCAGATATTCAGTGCTGCCCCCCTAAATGGGGTGCGCTCAGACGCATCTATTGTTGGGTCATTCTTTTCTTTAGCGAAAACTTTGAACTAGGAAGTACCTAACTCTATGGCTTGACATGGGCATGTGATGGCTTATCTCCAGCATTACTCTTTCTAATGTTTCAAAAATATTTTGTGGAAAAATCTATTCCGGAAGACTAATATTTGAATTAAAGATTTTGGGTTTACAAGACATATTACCTTGTTTAATGTTAGGATGGTTAGTATTGCTTCGTAACGGTTTATTTTTGTCGCTGAGGCTTTAGTTTGTTATTGATTGGAAAATGCTCTACTTATGCAGGGCGTTTGGAAAGCAAGTAGAATAAATCCATCCTGTTACACAACTCGAAAAGGTATTTCATATGTACGTGGAAATCAGAAGCTTTTAGATATGGGTCATCTGTGGTGTAGTGGTTAGTATAAGTACGTTCTTTCTACGCCCAAGTTTCGTGGGGTCGCAGGATTTTTAGGGAGGAGTTTTTAAAAAGAGAGTAAAAAAATCCTTGATAGTGGCGTCCTTCGGTAGAGACGTAGAGGTGTATGAGTTCTGTATGGTGTAAGTAGCTAAAGATTCCTATCCTAAATATACTTGGATAGGCAATATTTAATATTTCCACCGTAACCTCGTCAGATTAGCCACAGTAGGATAAATTGACATAAAATAAAACATAAAACAATCAATTAATATTAAGGTAATTTCATTGTATAAATATAAGATATGGATAATTACAATGAAGATAGTTGTTTCCTTAATATCGGACACTATTAAGGATGAAATAGACTGTAGAATAATCAGGGTTAAGTTTGTTTTATGAATTTAGCGTGTTGTTTAATTAATAACAAATATAATTAAATCTTCTCCTGAATACTTTTTTAGGGACTAATCAGTTGTAAATGTTTCGAATGTGTGGCAATATAAGGAATTAATTGTATTCGACATTTTAAATGTAAAGAAAAAAACATAATATAAACTCGCATATAACCTCAATAGGTTCATAAGTGCGCAAGAAGTGATAACGGCGTACTCACAATTAGCGAACTAGGCTTTAACCTTCTATTGTACTTCGAGTTCCATTGGCAAGGCACTTGTATAGCCTTCTCCCGTAGCCGAGTTCCGAGTCAGCCTATGGGTATAATCTACGTTTTACTAGTCGTATTATTTAGGCAATGATGTAACGAAACTACGTCAGAACGGTTGGCATCACTGCGAGTTTCTGAAATGGTGGAATCCCCCTTTGAGCCTGTTTATTTGTAACTAATAACTAACTAAAGAAAAATTCTGAGCCCGATAATGTTTTGAGGAGTGTATATATTCAGCAGGTGGATAAGATATTGTAAACAGTTGGTCAGGAGAATATCCTAGAGACCTGAAGTAAACAGTTCTGTACGAACAGTTCTCGTATAATATTTTTTGTGAACTTGGCGGCTGCGCATTGGTTCTGACCATACCCCATGTTGTATATTGATGATTTATATCACTATATCTTGCAATTTAAAATTAAAATCGTAGTTTTCTACAAATTTCAAAGAAATAATGACATTTTCATTGATATATCCATATAATCTTTTTTAAAAAAGTAAGGAGTACCTTGTTATTCGATATTTACATATAGTTCAGAATTAAAGGTTTCTGATCAGGCTAATAGCCACTAAAAATAGTAACAGTTACAAAAGAATTTTTATTAATTTTATTGTTAAACGGAAGCGGATTGGCTTATGATTTGTGTGTAAACCTGGCAGTTAGCATATGTTATGGCCATACCACATGTTGGATGATAACCAGTACATTAGCGTTTAAAAAATACTGATTCACATCCCCTTTATTTGGATGTAGTAATATATATTTGTAATAATATTATTTAAACAAAATTAAAGAAAAAAAAAGATTAGAAGATTAACTACGTTTAAAAGTATTTAAGGGATCAGGGTAAATAAATGAGCGCTTAGTTGCCGTGCCAGAGGTCCTGGGTTCAAATCCGGCTTTGGTTGACAATATATTTAATCTTTTAAAACCCTGGGATGGATCCTGTGAGATCTTGAGACCCTCCTTGGGCTCACTCAACCTCTATCAATTAGGTACCTATGATGGGAAACCTAGTTGTCGAGCGTGATCTCGGACAAATTACTTTCTTGAACTATATTTGTCTTGGAAACAGTAGTTTCTAGAATTTTTTTATTTTTTTTTTAGCATTTATTACATGACAGCCAATATTCGCAAATATAATCAATTACTTAAGTTCTATTCATTATAATGATTAATATAATAAAATAATGATCTTTATTGATGAATGAGCTTTATTGATCTTATTACGGCTAACATACTCTCCACTCCTATGTCACATTATCCCTAGCATTATGTATTGCAGCGACCTCAGGTTCTCATATAGATACAAGTATATATCACACCTCACACCGACACCCTTGTTCACAGTTTCAGATTCCGCTCGCGTATTATGTTACGCCATGTTAAATTACACTGTCTTTGGTTTCGATTTCAGGTCCTTACGAAGAAATAATGTCTTGCTTCAATATACATAAAATATAATACTATATATATAAATTATCTCCCACCAAGGCTGACACACTTACTATGAAATTTATTTTTTCGGATCGGAGATTATGCTTCGTTTCAAATCGGAGCTATTTTAAATATCTGTATATTCCTGAATAAAACTTTTTTTTGTAGTCTACTATAGCAATCTGCTGTTAAAAGTCTTTTGTGTTAACATTATAACATTAACGTTGTAAACGTTTGTCATAAACGTTTTCACTATTCTTCGAAATAAATAATACTTTGAGTCATAAGCATCTATATTATTTAGAACATTCGCTCGTTATATTTATACATTTATTTTATCCTCTATATATAACGCTATTTTATTATTTTTTTCATTTGTTTAATAATTGCTTAACAACTTTTGAAAAGATATTTTAAATTTTCTGTAATGGTGACATTGTTAAGTTTTTAATTTGAAACATTAACTTATATTTTTGCAGTAGTAATTGAATATTCATCACGAACGAATTAATTTCACTTTATTTCGTTTTAACTTAAGAGAACACGGAGAATGTATTCTTTTTAAGATATCGAGTATTTTTCATTAAATAACGTAATAAATTATTATTTTTTATTCATTCTATGTTTTTTCCAATCAAATCAAAGTTTATAATCTGTATTGACTGTAACTGATGTGATGGATATTGGTTTAACAACTTTTCATAACTCCTGTAATTATAAAATAGTTAATTTATTATTTATAATAAAGGACATTTTTTGGAACCAACTAAGAAAAAAATCGTTAATTTTTTTTGGTCCAAAAATTTTTGATTTTCAGTATAAAATTATTTTTTTTAATTTGAAGCGTTCGTTATATTTATGTGATGCTAATAAAATAGTGTTAAATATATTCCCATATTATTAGACGATTTTTCATTTAACATCCAAAACTTTGTGTTATGTTTTATTTAGAAGAATGTTATTTAACATTCTGAAATTCCATTGAATTAATTTAATATTTTCGACTGAATCTAGTTCTCAATAATGAATTTATACTGTATTTGAAACTACGGTGCCTTAAGAATAAAATCTTCTGGCAAGTCCCAATATGTTTTATGCAAACTATTTTAAATTGTTTATGACGCAGCTATTATTAAGTTTTAATTATGTTATTATTTTTATTTACTGAAAAATACTTGGCAATATCCCTAGGTGGAACCGTATCATAACGGTTTTTGACAAGAGAAACCAAATTATGATTGATCGAGTTTATTGAAGCCGGCCTGTTACCCGTCATACACCGTTACAGTTTAGCCCCTATTGAATCGGAACAGAATCGGAGTTTCTGATTCATTACGTGTCATAAATCAAAATATAACAATATGACGAAAACTAAGTCGGTAAAACAAAACTGAATTGAAGTAAAGTCATGATAAATTATTGGTAAAGGTTAACAATCGAGTATAGAAATTATGTTATTATATAAGTTATTATGAATATTTAATTATATGTTATAACAGTTTGTAACTGTAATAGCTTCAGTCACTTCCTTCATATAAAATTGCCCACAATCTATTGCCCATTGATTATTCGACTATGAACGTTTATTATTTCTGTCTATGTTTCGATATTAATCGACTATTATGAGGTATTAATAAAAAAAACTTCAAAAACTCAAAAAGAGACAAAAATTATAATGAGTTGTTGGTGGAACGTCTTGGAGCAAGGTTGATGAGTCTGTTATTGTAAGATGTGCTGCACTTTGTATTCTTTGATGTAATATACATATATTAACCGAAATACATCATGTAATTACATATCAAAACCAGACTAGTGGAGAAATGCTGTATAAGACTTGATGAATTAGCTGTACATAACGGACTTAACATATTTTGGATCCCTGGACACAGTAATAGACCAGAAAATGAAAGGACCGACAAGTTGGCATAAAAAGGAGCAGGAATTGCTCTAATAGGACCAGAACCATGGTGCGGGGTTTCCCTCTCCCTGGTTAAGGATACGACCAACAAACTACCCAAGAGGAAGATAAAATCGCGTTGGGATACAACCAAGATAAGCCATACTAACCTTTTTATTAAGGATCCCAATGACAAACTTTCTGAGAAAATCAAGAAAGAAGCCCTCACATGTCGAGAACCGATCTGGTTGAATCCATCACTGTAAACTTGGTATTGAACAAGATCCTCGGTGCAGATGGTGCACAGAGGAGGATGAAACCACCTGGCACTTTCTCTTTGAATGTAAAGCATTATGTCGAAAGAGGACATTTGACCTTGGCCCTGGAGGACCCCAAGGAACTTCAAGAATTGAGATTTAAAGACTATCTAAAATTTCTCAGAAGTCTAGACCTAGGCTAGGGACTTATAGGACTCGAGCACAATGGGCCTGTTTAGGCCGAAGTGCGTAGTAATGGGTGAGTAATACATAATACATAATAATACATATCAACATCATTCTTACATCCCTTTTCTGAGTCTTAGAAAGGAAGGAATTAAGTGATAAAAATGTCGAGATCCCATGATATCGCCATACACAATGCATAAATAAAATAATTTATATTATAAATCTGTATAGTAAAGGAAAATACAGAAAAAAATATAAGAGGGCTGGGTAATGTAGCTGTCAATGAGCGTGAGAAAGATCTTGAGAATTTATAATATCAGAACAAAGAAGGAGTTCACTCATAGATTCAAGGAAACCTATTTAATGGTCGAGGTTCTTTGAATGAATAAGTCCATTGAAAGTTCAGAATAAATATCAATTAACAAGATTGGACTCTAAATGTGTTGATGGAAAATCATTAGGATCCTCAACTCGGTCCTTTGGAACATATTCATCTTGTTAGAAATGAAAAAGAAAATATATCATTATTTTCTTGTGGGGACAACCCTACATGGGTCCGAAACATGGACAATAAAAAAAAAAACAAGATTACTCGTAAACTCAACACATACCCAATAGTGTTATAAGAGAAACTATAGGGCAGGAGAAGAATATAATATAGGAAATAGAGACTTCAATGGTTTGGCCATCTGATGAGAACAAGAGACAATAGATGGGTAAAGTAACTCTTCCTATATCGACTATATTATAGAAGAAAAAGAGGAAGACATGGATGGACTATGCAAGAGAAGGAATAGAAAAGTATGCAAGAGGAAGAAGAATGGGCTGATAGGAAGAATTGGCGGGAAAATAGTTTGGGTATCGCGATACATTAATTGTAAAAAACCCGAATAAATAAATAATGTAAGGTTTAATTTTCTATGAATAACTGTTTTATATTTTTAACGATTTTATGAAAAAAAACTTCAATCCCTTGCACACAACATTTGTCCCAGAAACAGTACAGCCTCTACCATGGAATGAGCCCATGACCTTATCGTATATATATATACAGATTGATGAACCAACACACACACAACCGCGTGTAATGCCCCACGTGTATTCGTTCCTGGAACTTATTTTAAGATTAGAGTTTCGTTCTAAGAAGCCGCAATCAGTTCCAAGTAGCCCTTGTAGTTCCTGGAATCAAACCTCCTCACTTTTTTACTCAACTTTTTTTTTACCTCCGCCTTTTAAGGGTTTCTACTCCCAATTCCCACTGCAACATTATCCAGAAGATGTTTTCCATCGTTCTGGAACCTGAAAGCCTTCTAGCCTTGGAAGGGGTTAACGTTTCTTGGAGTACTATCAGAATAGAAAAAAAGTAAGACTGTTGATGAGCTTGTGGGCGAGAAACTTAACGTAGGTGGTGAGTGAAGGAGCCAGAACGAAAACACTTAAACGACTTCCAAACCGTTATGTCTATTCCGACTTGAGTCGGTATCTTAATGGGATCAGTTACTTGATGTGTATCCCTTCTAAAGGTTATATATTATTTTTTGTTCTGGTTTAAATATGGTTCTGTTTTGAAGTGCTGTTAATTTATGTTTATGTTTTAGTTATTTATGTTTTCGAAGGGAATGGATATGAACTTGTAAGTTTAATCTGCCTAACAAAAATGGTCCAGTCTTGTGAAATACGATGCAAATAATGGGGTCACCAGTTGCCTAGTGGTTAGCATAAAAATCTACTAAGCCCAATATCGTGGTTTTGCAGCGCAGTAGGTGGCTTTAGGATTTTTTAAAGGGAATGAAAATAAACTTAGGTTATGCCGTCCTTCGGAAAACACGTAAAATGGGGGTTCCGAGCCTATGAATTTTTTTTATTTAACATTTAAAAATTTAGGAAATACCGAAATAACAATGTAATAATGGCAAGTTGAATGTAGAACATTTTTAAAAATGGTGTAACTTAAGCCATCATATTTATTGTAATTTTACATCAGCTACACAATAACTCCTTGAATGTCTTACAATCAAATAAATTTCAGTACAAGCCAACATGATAATAATAAGACCCTGCCAACTACAGAATCATTATCTTGTAGTTGCCAGGTACTCGTTAAAGATTTAGAATCATAATTATACCTGGATTGGTAAAATTTAGAACTCCCACTGTAGCATCATCAGATAAGTCATTTGGGTATATGTGATAAATTCATAGAATAGTAAAAGCCAGCTATCAAATCTAAATTATGTTGTTGTTTTCGTTCTTAAGAGAACATATCTTCATAAGAAATGTCTCATTCTAGCTATAGAATTGATAAGAAAAATAATTTTAATCTGGTACTAGGTTTCTTTAGAATAAAAAATATGTTACTCCAGGCCAAAAGTAGATATTTATTTAATGTCAAAAATATAAATAACTTAATAAACAAGAAAGAAACATTTAGAAATTCAAAACTGTCTGATTCTGAGACAAAATTTTGCAAGAAGGTGAATTGGCTGAGATTATGACCAACCTCTAGATTTTTTTCTAATAAAGGGTTTACCTATTTTGTAGAGGCTGGGTGAGCCCCAGTGGGGTCAGCAGATATTAACACCGGATTAGAACCTGAGGCCTTTAGTTCAGTAACATTTACCTCCATACACTGAACTACTACCGTCTCTACATACTTTTTTAAATTGTACTGCTTTAAGTTGTATGTTCTCTTTATTATTCGTAAAGAAAAGTTAAAATTCAGCATGGAGATGTAAATAGAAAACATCAGAAACTTTATATCAGCCAATAGAATATTTCACAAGATCGCTCATCCAGCCACTTTTCAGTTATTACTTTGGCAATCGCATCGCCTGAGTGATAATTCCATTAATTTATTATTGTGATTATTACTATTATTGTGAGCACTTATTGCGAGGGTGTATTAAGCATCGATCCGACAAAAAACATTAAATAGAACCGAGTCGATAGAAAGCTTAACCTTTTCTTTAACTGCATTCCTAAGACTACCAGAGCAGACAGACAAATTATTCCTAGACGGAGGTAGCTAGCCACACAGATGGCAGCCACATGGTTTTGTGGTTAACCACAGTGATACTAACCCATCTGCTAGCAGTGCTCATATGAAAGCTCGGGTTGAGATCAGCGCTATTATATATCGCGGTTGTTGTACATGTGTGAAGGAATTCTTTTAAGAATTCGCGATGATGCGTTACCATAATTCTCCCTAGACATGTATATACGATTCGGAACAATAATTAAGCATATTGCACAAATAATTCGTTATAATAATTATCCGTAGATATATATATAGGTACATATGTTGAGCCCCCTACACAGGAATCCTATTTTACGTGCTATCAGATCAACTTTTCCACGTTTTGTTCTTCAGTTGAAGTAGTTTTAATTTTCTAACGCTGCTTATTATATTACTTTGTTTCAATTAAATTGTTTAGAAGATGGCCTCGTGACCTTTTATGCTAAATTTCTTATTAGAGTACTACCAGGGGATGGTTTCTCTATTTGCCTTTCTTCCATGACATTATATATCCTATCGTTCTATTTGCTTTATGATCATTAGTATACAATTGTAAATTTCAAAAAATAAATAAATTAATATTAAATTTATAAGAATTTATATTTTCAAAGAATTTATTTAAGATAATTGAAATTCATTTAAAGATATGTCTTTCTATGTACGTGCCTATCTGTGTATTTATTTAGTTTTGGGCATATTTAATTATTTTTGTATAGTCAATGTATATCTGGGAGTGGAGTGGCTCAGTGGTAGACCCATTGGCGTGCAAAAAAATCCTGGTTCAAATCCCGTTGCTGGTAAGCTTATTTAGTCTTTTAGCAGCCGGAGATGGATCAGATGGAATCTAAGACCCCCCTGGGGGTCTACCATTTACTGAGCCCCAGACCCTTCACGTGTTTTAGTGGTACATTTTTTTTTTTCAATGTAATCCATCATATTTTATCTTCCTAATATGTTGATAGAATATTATTGCATGGTGTTTTAGAGTGTACTCTTAGTTCGGGTATGGTTGAGTGTTGACAGACATCACCTTAGCCATGGATTCTTTTATTATAGAATATAGATAATTATAGAAAACAATATACATAATTGTATAAATTACTATGTCCATTCGCCTTCCTGCACAACCATTTGTTTAGTAGTACAGTACAGTTTATACCAAGAACCGAACCCAATAAAACTAAGTTTATATTCCTTTATCAGCATATCCCTATATATCCTGTTTTTATGGATTTGTTGACTTATTATAAGTTCTGTCTACAATATATTAGTTTGTACCCTATACTAGTGGTTCCTAACCTTTTTTGTACCACGCTTCCAATGTTGAAAACCTTCCACCCCCGTGCTCAAATAAAATTCCTACTACGCCCCCCCCCCCCATAGCTCAATAAATTGTATGGACATATGAAAAAAAACAATAAGTATTTCATTGAAAACAAAACATTTAGTTTTACAAAATCCTCAAGGAAGTATCCTTGGCCCAATCCTTTATACAGTTTATAAAGCTGAAATCCCAACTCATCCTAATACTATCCCTACCACGTATGCTGATGATACATATGCATTATCAGTCAACACCAATCCAGTTATTGCATCCCTAAGCCTCCAATCCCATATCACTGATCTTTAAGAATGGTGTCAAAACTGGAGAATTAAAATAAAATCTCAAAAATCGCATCAAATTACATTTTTATCTTACGTCGTAAACCAATGACTTCCTGCCCCTCAGTATCCTTTAATAATATCTCACTGGTGCCTGTAGAACAGATCCGATACTTAGGGTTGCATCTCGACAAACGATTAACCTGGACCCCTCATACTAGACTGAAAAGACAAGAAGCCGCTCGACGTTTCAGGCTACTTCAACACTTACTAGACAAACGCTCTAACTTCCCAATTAACTACAAAAGACTCATCTACATGACCATCATACGACATATTTGGACTTACGGAGTAGAGCTTTGTGGCTCCACTAAGCCATCGAATTCCTCTCGTATCCAATTCCTACAATCCAAAATCCTTCGTAAAATCCTCAACGCTTCTAATTTCGTTAAGAATAAACTCATCCATAACGACCTTAATGTCCCATTTGTTGCTGATTTGGCCCGAACCCGGTATCTATCCTTTCATAACAAACTTCATTCCCTCTCAAACCCTCTAGTTTCAAATCTAGCTTCCTCTTCGATTCCCGATAATCCTCCGAGGCGTCTGAAAAGCAGATGGCCACGTGACCTTCTTAGTTGAACTAGTGATTTGAGTCATACCAGTGGGTAGCCTTCTCTACTTGCCATTGACTCATGTCATTATGTCTCACATAGCCTATTTACTTGATGTATTATTGTAATACAGTTGTAAATATCAATAAATAAATTTTTAAAAAAGAAAACAGTTTTACAAAACCACAAAATACAACATTATAATTTTTAATTTAAGGTAAATAAGTACTGACAAGAGAGAAATAACTAAGTCAGAATTTTTCATTCGCAACTGGTCTCCCCCCCCCCCCAGTCACTGGACTAGACACCTTCAAGGAAATATCATAGGCTTCAACTCGTAAATAAATAAAGATTTAGAATAACCTTGGCTGTCCTAGTTGAAAGCTAAAGCAGGATTTATGTGGGCACATTGATATGATATGATAGTCTCGCCTTCGCGTTTGTGTGCTGGTTCTAAAAGAGAAAGTCGTCACTTTTATTTTTTTTTAATTTTAAAATACAATATGTGTAAAATGCCATTTGTATAATTTCTGAAATAAATATTTTAATGATGATTTTGTATTTTATTTTATTTTATCTTATTTTATGACAGATCCGCATTAATTTAAAAGCAAAATACGTTGAAGAAACCATTGTTCTGGAGGTTGCGTTATTTATTATCATATTTTTTGTTATGAAACACACTTTTCTTAAGACATTTCGAAAATTTAAAACTCTAGAATTTAAGGAATTTTAAAAGTTCGCTCGATACTTTCTTTTACAAAAGATATAAATAAAAAATTATATATTAAACATGTACTTTTTTTTTTAAATAGAATAGGTTTATAATTATTTATTTTTTTAAATAACCATCTCAAGAATACTGTTTGGGGGCCTAATTCATAAACCAACTGCAAGTTATTATCTTGTCGTCCTATATTCCGCAATAAATTAAACCTGAGTCCACAGAGTATTTCGTTAAGAAACCTCGTATAATTATTCAAGATCTGTCGTTTTCTACTTCGTAATTTGGTGGTTCTAACTTATTTGTATCTACTTCAACTTAATTACAAAAGACTCATTGCACATGTCTATTATAAGACCTATTTGGACTTAAGGAGTATAGCTTTGGGTCTATCTTGAGTCATCGAATTCCTCTCGTATTCATTCCGAAATACTTCGTAAAATCCTCAACGCTCCTTATTTTGTTACGAATAAAGTCATCCATAATGACCACGATGTCCCATATGTTGCTGATTTGGCCCAAATCAGATATAAATCTTTTCATGGCAAACTTCATTTACACTCAAACCCACTAGCTTCAAACCTAGCAACCTCTTCAATTCCCGATAATCCTGCGTGCGTCTAAAAAGAAGATGGCCTTCTAAGTTGAACTTGTTATTTGAGTACTACTACTGGGTAGTTTCTCTGCTTGCCTTAACCCATGCCATTATGTATCATTCGTGGTATCATTTTGTATTGTCGTATAGTTATAATACAGTTGTAATTTGAACTTGTTTATTGATAATAACCTTTACTATCGCAGAATGCTTACATTTATGCATGTTATTATGTACTGTGTTCATTTAAAAATTACCAATCGAAATGCAGAATTGTATCTTTTTATAACCTCCCACAGAGCATTATGTGACGATTATGTATAGGTTCGCAGTAAAATAAATAAGGCCGTGTTAAATTACTTAACGACTTTAACTGATTACCTTTCAATCACATTAAAATCACAACAAACCAGGTGTATCATGTGACGTAATATTATACGTTTTCAACACGGCGAGACGTTGTGAACTGAATATATTCATAAGACAGACATATATGGTAAAGCCCGGACAGATATATGATGGGCTCATTCCCTTACAGAGTTAGACCGATCAATCATGTATTGCGTTAGAACTCGTCAATGTTGAAACGTTTGCGATTAATTTATACTTAATAGATATTTATGCATAAACATATTCCATCACAACAAATCAAATCATTAGTGGCCTATTATCGTTTGGAATTTGGAACGTCAATAATAATTAAATAAATTCATGATGATCTTATTCAAATAATTGAAGCTTGAATTACGCTTTCTTTAATAATAAAAATAACTATCACTTCAGCTCATGAAGATCCTTGGGTTCGGTACGTGGTAGAGACGGTCTGTTTCCTATACAACGGTTGTCTGAGGCTGGGTGAGCCCCACGAGAGTCCCACATCCTAAAGGATCCCTCCCCGGCAGTTAACAGATTAAATAAAACCTCCCACAGCCGGATTTGAATCCGGGACTTTCGGGACAGCAACTCAGGGCTCTACCACTTAATAATAAATTATTTTTTATTATAAATATATATCATTAAGAAGTGAACACATGAGCCATTTTGAATGAACGTAGTAAAATAAACAACGAATAATTAATAAGTGTGCTCCTTATTTTTTGATCACGTGTAGTAAAATACATATATCAAATATCAAAACAGAGCAGTCACTAGGTATTACTGTACTTAAACACGTTTGCCAAGAGGTTCATTAATTGATTAAATGATTACCAAATTAACCTGTACCAATACCCCGTGTCTGGGGTTCGGTACATGGTAGAGACTGTACTATTTCAAGGACAACGGCTATGCAGGGAATTTTGTCCCAGATTACGCTCAACCGCCATATTTTCGCAACTTGTTTTGGGTACCCACTTCATAGAGGCTGGGTGAGGCCCAGGAGGATCCTCGGATCCCATATTGTCCATCTCCGGCCGCTAACAGAATAAAATAAAAGCCTTGCCAGCAGACGGATTTGTACCAGGATTTTCGGCATCGCAACTCAATTCTCTACCGCAACCAAATTACACTCATTTTTTCATGTCGAAACTTATGATTTTATTTTCGAGATTATTAAAAAGGAAACGAATGAATACTTAAAACTTGTTGTGACTCAACTCGAAGCGACTACCTGCGGAACTGATACCAAAACGTTCTCTACACATTAACCCTGCCTTCCTTCAAGATCCTAGGCAATTTCACAAACGTTTTAAAACAGTCGGGAGTCTGCTGCACGAAAAAATAATGTCTGTCGGGAGAATTGTGGACTAGGTTGGAAGGCTAGGATATGGATGGCCGGTCCCCAAAACCCGGCATTAGAGAAGATTTTTTACTTCAAGTCGGACTCTGCTGTGCCTGTAATTTGGGTGTCGAACGAAAGATTTATCGGCGACCAGGTTCCTAGCCGATAGGGCTCTTGTCTTTCATCGGAAATGTTTCTTCTGCAGTATCGAAGCTATTGTTTTACGTTTCTTTAGTAGCACTAATACCTACCGGGTCGTGTTAGGTTAAAAAATTAAGCGTAAAAAAACCACCAGAGCGGTATTCAAAAACATATTCCTATAGACTGAAACATAAAATAGTATTGGAAAACAAATGTTTAATTTAAAAAAAAAATAAGACTAGACTCAGTGACAAAAAAATCGACATATACTTATTAATAAACAATTATTTATTATTTAATGGGGGCCAAGTGGCACGGTAATAGCGCTTTCCGGGCCACCCCGCTTTCACTTCTTAATGAACTTAACAGTCGACAAACCGGAAGTACTACAGCCTTTGAAATACGACGGAACACTGATAGGTCTTCGTAAGAACTTGGGGAAACTTGAAGATCTATTTTCGACAGAGTTAAAATTAACAATCTAAAAATACTCGAAACGTTTCGAACCCTTAAAGTGCGATGTGCCCACATTACCTATAAGGAAATAATATAGCAAGGATGAATAAAATGCGTCATATTAATTTACAAATTTATGGTTATTTTGAGAAATTCGTACGATCGGTTTTGGGTTTCAATATTTATCTCATGCATATTTAAACCAATGCCATCAAGCCTTTCATGACAAACTTTATTCCACTCAATATTAGTCTGAACAATAGGGTGAGGAAAGAACTAGTAAGAAATTTTAGAATGCAATAAATTTTAAAATATTTTTATTGTAGGCCCCCATGGGTTCTCTCCGAAAAATAATTTAGTGTTAAAAGATAAGTTTTTTATCTTGAAAAACATTATTTTTATTTTTTAAACTTTATTGAAATTTATAAGCTAGACTGCTCAAAGAAGGAGCGATAAAATTAAGATTACTATCTCTCCTTCTCCGAGTTCTAGCTCTATCCCGGAGAATATTTCTGTAATATTATTGAATATTATACTGGATAAGGCAAATTATCATTATCGTGAAATTAAAATTTCGGCTTTTTATGACTTTTCCGGAAAAGTCACAACACCAGAAGTATTTTATGCGGAGGAACATAGGCTTAAATATTTCAGAGAGTACAATTAAAAATACTGTACACTTAAGAAAAGTCTTAAAGGATGAGAACGAAAGATTCCCAAGAGAA
Organism: Troilus luridus; assembly: GCA_964056705.1. NCBI lineage: Eukaryota > Metazoa > Arthropoda > Insecta > Hemiptera > Pentatomidae > Troilus > Troilus luridus. Next base: position 67,111,422 of record OZ057415.1, read on the forward strand.
CTAAGGCCACAAGAAAAATAGTAATTTCGGAAGTGAAGGGAAAGACGACATTGGAGAAAATAAAGGAATTTTAGAGAATGCACTAGGAATCTTCAACACACCGTAAAAACAAATTATATATTTAGCGTATCCCAAAGGTGGTTGGAAAAAAAAATTAGCTAATTTCATCTATGGTCAATGTTTACGATATACAAACTTTCTTCCATAATCAACAAGTACTTTGAGTTACTTGTTCTTGGTTAGTTTGTTTGAACAACAAATTCTTTGCATATTTTGGATGGTTTCTAGAACCCTTAAAATTCGCATATTTTTCATTTAATTTTTTGTTCCTTAGTTCCACGAATGTTGACGAAAATCCACTTAACTATGCTACGAAGAACGCTGAAATTAAACCTACCTATCATTGCAACCTAAACTTCTACTCATTATTTAAGCGACGCAGTGACGAAATATAATTTACAATGGAGGCTGGAATATAGTTTAGATATCACTGGAGGTCCAGTGATATATAATCGCTGACCCTCCAGAACTAAATTCTTATCCAGCAGTTGTTTGATTGCTCAGCAGTTAATTTCAGTTCGCTGCTGTAAGTCATTTCGTGTCAGCGTTTAGGCAAAGTTGAATCGTCTCTGTCATCATAGTTGTGAGAGAATCTTTCTTTTGCTTGGTTTTAAAACATAGACATGATATAAATTCCCCTAAGCTATCAAGTCTGTTTGTTTATTTAAAGTCGCTTTATGCTGCTATGGCTAATCGGACGATGCTTATCCAGGTTTAATTAAGACAGGAATTTTTAACGAGTACCTAATAGTGCACAGGCTCGTTTCCCTCGTTTAACGTCTCTTCCGAAGCACGACAAAACGAAAGATTTTTTACTCCCTTTAAAAAAACCTAGGGCCACCTCTCGGGATACAAACCCGCGTCTTGGACTTGGTATTTTGTTATGCTAAAACTGTCAAGTAGCCATTACATCATTTCTTATAAATAACAATAGCTTTATTGATAATTTATAAAATGGAAACGCATATTAATTACATTACAAATACAATTTTACTAAGAGCCACTTTATACTACCATCAGACTCTAGTTTATATAAATATAAACAAATGATTTCATTGGAACATACCTCAGAAGAACTGTATAACTATTCTCCGTAAATAATTTTAAACATGAACAAATATCTTTGGCCTAAATAACATAGGACATAACGGTTGAGATTGCGGTAACAATTAAATAAATAATAATTTTTATTGTTCAATGTATACCAACATTTCGTACTTCATTAGCAATTGGTATATTAAGGTCTCCTGTGGTGTAGCGATCAGAATAACAAACCTTCTATGGCCAACTTAGCGGGTTCTAAGCCCGGGATGTGGCGTTAATGATTTTTAAAGGGAGAAAAAAAATGTTTGCTTATGCCGCCCTTCCGTACTCGTTAAAGATCCTTATCCTAATTATAGGATTAATGCATTCGATGGATTAATGCACAGTAATTAAGGCAAAATTTAATTCACCTACAGTAGCATTGTGCGAGTAGACATAGCAGCGTATGGGGACGTTAAACATTTTATTCTTGAATATTTTTATTTTGAAAAGAAAAGATGTATCCTGGGCCGGGATTCGAACCCGGGTCTCCCACGCTTCCGTCGTGGTGGTCTACTACCCGAGGTATCCTGCTTCGTACCTCGGTCAGACAAATCCATTCTCTTCACGGATCCCATATGGAAACACTGATCCGGGTTCGAATCCTGGACATATCTTTGTTTATTTAACAATTATAACAATTAATAAAAAAATAGAATAAAATAAAATAAATTATAATAAGCATTGTATTCTTTTGTTGGTTGAGCTATCAATACAAATTTTTAAGTACCTAAACTCTATTACAAAAATCCGCATCAAAACAAACAAATGAAAAACGTCAAAGCAGTGAGTAACTGACGTTCTATTTATTATCGGTTTAACCTTTCGTAGAGATATGGGATTTTATTATCACTTGACCTATAGCTATATCTTCGAGAAGATATTAGAACGGTTTATTTAAATAAATAAAAATAACAGATTTTTTTTATTAAACGATTTATTGTAAACAAATAGTTTTCAGAATTTGATAAATATTTGGCTTTTAAGTTAAAAGTTCTAAAATTATGTTTACGTCTTAAAATCAATAAAATGGATTTAAATAAAATTCATTTTATCGATAATGTAATATCCAAAACTTAGAAAAAAAAAATTTCTTAACAGTTATGAATATTATATCATAAGTTTTAATATAGTATCAATTAAAATGTTGGATAAATGTTAATATCATCCAAATGTAAAATGTTTAGAGAAATAATATTTTATGAAACGTATATACTATATTTTTACATATTTAATTATTGAGTTTTAATATATAATTATTAGTAATTAACGTTATAATTATTATTAAGGTGTTATTTCATTTTATACTCCTATTTTTCTTTCATACAATCCACCTCTACAAAAAAAGGAACGGAATAAATTTACCTAAACTTATTGGCATCAATTAGTAGTTTTAGTTTTATACCATTACTTGTCAACTTTAAAAATTAAAACAGAGTGATTAGAATTTTGTAATCTTGTACAATCATTGTTAAGATATTGCGTCTTGAAATTTATTGGTTCGATTGAAGGGGTAGGGTGTTAATTCCTGGCAATAAGTAATTACAAAAAAAGTATTAAAATTAAAATCCTGACAGAATCGGGGTTTATTTATCAATACAGTTATCTAGTTTATGAGTATGTTGATATAATAGATATGATTGTAAAGCACGCTTATGTTACGTCATATTTTATAAGTTCAGGAGAGAGAGACTTACAATAAAAGCGAAACAGAACGAATCCATCACCTCGCTATTATTCAAGGTAAAGCGAAATAACCGTTTCTAATTATTGTCACACTGTATCGTAAAGTTTAAATTATTGTTATAAATTATTTATGCTTCTGTCATAAATATCTTTGTTGAACTTAAGAGTGTTGTTCAGTCGCGGATCAATTTCATAAATTAAAATTAGAATCTCGCAGATCTGTTCACATTTTGTTTCCATGGCGACGAATAAAGAGGATGTTCAGTAGCGTAACATTTAAGGCTTAAGTATATTCAAATTCACCAGTCACCGCCGCCATGATCGGCTATAGCCACCTAGATTAGGAAAGAAGGTTGAAACACCATCTGTCGGCAGAATCGCTCTTCACTTCACTTCACTTCGCATCTTGACTCCGAGCTGGCAACATCTCTCCACTCTTCTCTACTGAATCCTAAACCTACGGACATTCACCAAAAGGTCGCCGTTCACCGCAGGACATTGATATATTCGCCCAAGGCCCTAGATCGCCTAGCACCACCAGATCGCCTAGTAACCAGATACACTCGGAGCCAATGAAAAGAATCCTTCTCTCCAATTGTAAGTCCACTCTTTCATACAATTAGCAAGAGTACCTGTTCACCGGTCGTCGTCATCCTCAGAGATTTCATTTCATTCATCTTATAAGATAAAGACTATAAATTCCACTGTTAAGATTTGTTCATACGAAGCATCATTTCCAGTTAATAATTAAGATTTAATAATTTCTTTGCATAACATTATTCATTGTTCATTTTTGTCTCTTTCTTTGTAAAAATTGTTTATTCGCTGTTTTTTCTTTAATTATCAAATGTCTAACCTTAATATATTTAAAGTTAATAAACCACATGTTTCAGTATCTCGCCAATTTATTTAAAACCCCGACGCTATTCTACTAATATATTATATTTCATTATTTATCTTTTTTTTTGTTCTATTCAGTCTAATCACGCCCGTACATTTTGGTGCCGAAACCCGGGAATTTAATAAGAGCATTAATTTTTCTCGGCAGATACTGAACCATTGGTGTTGCACGGCCATATTGCCTCATTGTTTACTTAGTTATTCGGCCATATTGTCTCATTGTTTACTTAGTTATTCGGCCATATTGTATACGGTTACTTCCGCCACATATGTGACTATCTATTCAATTCTATTTAGGTTACAATTGTTTAAATTTAAGGCTCATTATTCAATACCATTATTCATTGTAATTTCTTTCAGCCGTTTTTTATTAAGTGTTAATAGTTTAAAATGGCCAATCGTCGCCAATCTAATTTTAAGGGAAAATCTCAAAAGGCAATATTTATCAGTTTATTAAAAGACGTCCAATTTTTCGCCAAAAAATGTAAAACAACTGTGAACAGTAACGAAATCTCATTAGCTCAAATTTATTTTGATCAATTAAAGCAATTAATTTCCAAAATGCGTACCGCCAAGACTGCCCTACTTATCGAATATAAGGGACGATCGATCCCAGCCGATATTCAGGAACAATTTATTCAGGTCCAGTTAGAAGCCGTGGAGTTAGAAGCAGCGATATTCGAACTATGTAATACCGCTGTCCCGACACCTAACCCGCCGGCCATTTTCCTTCCACCTCTTGAGTTGCCCCGGTTGAATGGGGTTATTTCAAAATGTCAACAATTAAAAACATCGAACATTCCAAATCTGGGGGATTATTTATTGTATACTATCGCATTCCAGAAACTTGATCCGGTCACCCAGAGAGAATTTAAACTTCAGCATCCGGAAGAGTTTCCAACGCTCGCCGATTTATTGACCTATATTTCCCGCCTTAAAGCTGCTATCACCGCCGCTTCACTTTTTAACACAGCCCCGGCTCATGAACTAACAGATGAGTCACTTCCGCCCAAGGCTCAATCTCCGATACGACAATTCGCTCCCGCAGCGCGACCGGAAACATCAAATAGTTCACCGCACCGCTCCCCCCGGTCAGTGTCTCCGGAATTTAAGCCCCCTCAGCCGCACGACAATTCCGCTCAACGCCACAGCGCCACCGAACCCAGACATAGTTTTTCATTAACTGTTCCCACCTTGCAAGATTCGTCTCCACCACCCGTTCGGGAATCACCTAGCCAGTCGCCAACCTTGGATCATCATTTGCTGGTACCCTGCAAAAATCCATCTCCTCATAAGACTATCTTTCCTGACCCATCGAAAGGTTACCACAATCCTGAGCGATCTTTTCGCCCTTCTCATCGGGCTTTCTCCAGAGATGTCTATCGTCTCCACTTATACCCCCTCTTATTTTCGCCGGATAAAGCCTCCGCGCGTCGATCATCAAACTCGCAGGGATCACTAAAAAACTCACCCCCATATAATCCGACCTGTCGTGATACACCGATAAATCACCATACTCTCCCGCAATCCTTTCGCCCAGGTCTCTGGGTTTTCCCCAGAGATATTTATCGTCACCGACTCTACCCCCATCTGCGTTCGCCTGAGGAAATCACCGCTCGACGCCTCTATCCTCGCTTACGTCCTCCTGAGGAATCAACCGCTCGACGCATCTATCCTCGCTTAAGTCCGCCTGAGAAAACTACTGTTCGACGCGTATACCCCCTCTTACGTCCTCCTGAGGAATCAACCGCTCGACGCATCTATCCTTGCTTAAGTCCGCCTGAGAAAACTACTGTTCGACGCGTATACCCCCTCTTACGTCCTCCTGAGGAATCAACCGCTCGATACGTGTATCCTCTCTTACGTCCGCCTGAGGAAGCCACCGCTCGCCGATCACCAACCACCGGTACAACCAGGCCTACCAAGGGACTCTCTTGCACCTTCGAATCTCTTCTCCTCTCTCTCGCCTTCCAGCAACCCTCGCCGATCACCGTCAATAGGGATGCTCGCCATTCAAAAGTTGGAAGCACCAATTTGTCACTTCTCTTACATATTCACCAATCTCATCTCTTACATATTCACCAATATCCTCTCTTACATATTCACCAATCTCCTCACTCCTATCCACTACTAGTCCTTGGTATTCTCTATCTTGCTAATGATATTCACCTAGTAGCCCAATATATTCTCCTACTTAATCCTACTCATTCTCCCGCGTCCACAAATTTTTCTCCTGAGTTTTTAGTTCTAATTATTCCACAACGTCTCATTCCGATTCACCTACATCACCGTCATATTAACCTAGGCCTCCCTTATATTCTCCAATTTTCCCATCTTATTCTCCAGCACCCCTTTGTACATACAAACTTCTTCCTCATAATCACCCAATTCATTAATCACTGCTGCTTCTTAGCTATTCACCCCCATCACCTTATATTCTCCCACCTCTTCATCATATGCTCCTACTTCACCATCATATTCGCCTACTATTCTACAATTTCTCCATCTAATTCTCCAGCACCCTCAACCAGTTTATCAATCACTGCTCATTCTTATCTATTCACCCACATCACCTCATATTTTTCCACCTCTTCATCTCATGCTCCTATCTCACCATCATATTCGCCTACTTCTCCCTCTTATTCTTCAACTTCACTATCTCATTCCTTCTACCTGCCCTTCGCACTCACCGACTTCGCTCTCACACTCACCTCCCCATCTTATTCCCCTTACCTCATCTTCATGTTCACCACCTTTTCTCTCATATTCGCCATCTTCACCATCTTTCCCACTATTCTCCTGCTTCTACAAATTATTCTCACGGTTTCTTTCCAATTGTTCCCTAACATCTCCCTCCTATCCACCTACGTAAGCTTTACATTCATCAACATTTCCCTCTTTTTCGCCAAGTTCACCAAGCAACACTGCTTCTTGCATTCTCCTACCTCATCCTCACATTCCCATACTTCCCCCTATTATTTCTCAAACTTATTCCTTCTACATCCCCATTGTATTCTACTAATTCTCTCTAATACCATCATATTCACCCAGTTCATCAAGCAATACCGAGTCTTGCGTATTCATCAACCTCTCCCTCTTATTCTCCGACGTCTCCCGCTTTCTACCATCCACAATATTCACCTACAAGTCCCAGCTACCGCGGCTCTCCCCCATTCACATTCAACATCCCCTCATTGCACAACTATACCACCCACATATTCACCCAGGTCACCATCTTAGTCTCCATCGTCACCATCTTCTCCAAATCATTACTCACCTCCAGCCCACCATTGTAGTTCGGTGTCTCACTCTCTCCAGTCCACCAATAACTCGGTCACACGCATACGCCCCCTTACCCTCTTATGATGCCACTATCGTGCCATGGCGGGGGGGATGTTCAGTCGCGGATCAATTTCATAAATTAAAATTAGAATCTCGCAGATCTGTTCACATTTTGTTTCCATGGCGACGAATAAAGAGGATGTTCAGTAGCGTAACATTTAAGGCTTAAGTATATTCAAATTCACCAGTCACCGCCGCCATGATCGGCTATAGCCACCTAGATTAGGAAAGAAGGTTGAAACACCATCTGTCGGCAGAATCGCTCTTCACTTCACTTCACTTCGCATCTTGACTCCGAGCTGGCAACATCTCTCCACTCTTCTCTACTGAATCCTAAACCTACGGACATTCACCAAAAGGTCGCCGTTCACCGCAGGACATTGATATATTCGCCCAAGGCCCTAGATCGCCTAGCACCACCAGATCGCCTAGTAACCAGATACACTCGGAGCCAATGAAAAGAATCCTTCTCTCCAATTGTAAGTCCACTCTTTCATACAATTAGCAAGAGTACCTGTTCACCGGTCGTCGTCATCCTCAGAGATTTCATTTCATTCATCTTATAAGATAAAGACTATAAATTCCACTGTTAAGATTTGTTCATACGAAGCATCATTTCCAGTTAATAATTAAGATTTAATAATTTCTTTGCATAACATTATTCATTGTTCATTTTTGTCTCTTTCTTTGTAAAAATTGTTTATTCGCTGTTTTTTCTTTAATTATCAAATGTCTAACCTTAATATATTTAAAGTTAATAAACCACATGTTTCAGTATCTCGCCAATTTATTTAAAACCCCGACGCTATTCTACTAATATATTATATTTCATTATTTATCTTTTTTTTTGTTCTATTCAGTCTAATCACGCCCGTACAAGTGTCTACAGCTAAAAAATGCTTGTTCAGCAAAGCCCATGTTGTGCGAACAGCAACGAGACACGTAGATCTTGAGATTTTTTTTTTTTTTCCCTTCACGTGTGACAAAATTGTTGTACTGTAAAGATCTGAGATAAGCATAATTATGCAGTAGAACATGCTTACAGATCTACAACATAATCTTTGTAGATACTTAAACATTTTAATTGCGTAGTTTTACGGTATTTGCCATGAGTAATTTCTTACTATTTTATTTTTTATTTTCTAGTTTCCTTTTGACGAAAATCAAATTTAGGAGCTAAATTTTACTAATTCTACAAAATTTAACTAACCCATTAACCATAAATTATTGATTGATGGGCCATCCAAATTATTATTATTAATGTTAATTATGATTACTGATTATTAGTATTTTTATTATTGGTTGTTAAATTATTATTTATATGCCAATATTAACATTATTTAATATACTGTACTTATTGATATGTCCTAAAATATCATTTAAAAAATATACGAGACGGTTTATTGTGTACTGTGGAGAATCCAGTACAGTATATCTCATTTACAGGCAAATCTCATGATCATATTTGTTAAAATATGTGTAAGAATAATATATATATATTATATATATATATGTTTTATAAATAATAACAGAACATGAGCGAAACTATTGTTTATATATTTTAATAAACCTTTGAAACCTTTCTATAAATATTACAAGTTCATTTCTATGTTATTGTTGATATTTTTGCCCGTCTGCCCGTTCTGCCCCCAAAAAAAAAATCCTGGATCCGCCCTTGATATATTTTATATCTAAATATTCATTTTTATTTGTCTTACGAATTATAATAGGTCAATTTTATGTTTACAATTAAAAATTTTACTAAACATTGTTTTTTTCTTGTTCCGAGGCGTAGGTGGGTGGATTTCATTAAGAGGGATTTAAATGATTCGGTTTAGGGTAGAAGTCCGTGGACGAAAGTTTGTAAGTTCAGATCTATAGTATCGTGCCTTACAATAATCAATATTACTTGAGTGTTTTAAAGACGTGTACATTAGGCTTTAAAAAGAAATTATTTCAAGCGCATTTTAAGACAAATGATTCCGTTATCAGCATATTTACAGTCGCAATTAGTATTGCAGTTATCACTAAGATTGTAAAACATTCTTGACTGACATTTACAATCCTTGTTTAAAGGTCTTGTACGGTTTCACTCGTTTAATTTACATAATGTTGTTTATTTTTAAATTATTTCTTAAAAATAAAAAAAGGAGTAAGTAGCCTTAGTGTAATTTATTTATTTATTATTTATGCATATTTTAAAATGTTAATTATAAATACTCGACTTTATAAATACTGATAACATCGATTCTGGCCATCTGTTCCGCAGGTTGTCGCTTCCAGTTGAGTTACAAGTTGTAACTGTTTATTCGTTCCATTTTTAATATTTTACAAAAATACAAACTATCGATAGCTTTAGTATGTAAAATAGAATTTATTTATGGGTAATGAGTAGGTTTCGGTAATCATTCCATCAAGAAATAAAATACTCAACTAACATTTCGAAGTATAGATGATATATCTATGTTGAAACGTTCATTTATAGTTGAAATAATTACCCGATTTTTGATCGTTTATTAAGGAATATCGTTTCATTGTTATACCATTTTATATCTAATGTTGAAATAGATTATTGTCTATCTTTTTTAATTTATTTTTATTAACAAGTAATAGTATAGTAAACACAAGTGAAATTTTCTAAACCGGTCTCTGTACTGAATAAGGGTTGGATATTCTAAGGGAGGAAATTTAGGGGTGGGTTTCAGCTGCCGTAGCCATGGCAACGCCACCTGGTCTCCACGTGCCCCTAACAGCTGATCTCGATTAACTTTATAGTATAATATCTTTCACTCAATTAAACAATGTTATATATAAAATGTCAGTAATAATAAATTAGCAATAGCCTAGCACTTGGAGATTTTTTTAATGCAAACACTTTCAATAAGTTGCCGAATAAAATTAATGCGCTTAAGGTAAATCGACATTATGTTAAAATAGTTACTTGTTATAATTATCCAGCTTTCAAGGTATTATTTTCATCCATTGAGCATTTTATTAGTATTTTTTTTTTAAATATTAAAAAAAGCTTACTTTTCTTAAACCTACTTTTTTTTTTCTTTACATAAAGCTGATTGTTAAAACAAAACAAAAAAGGATAGAACTCTAACAAACATTTTTGCGATTTTTTATTTATGAAATTAGCAACTTTATGGTACTAATAAGGATTACATTTTAATGTTTTTTTCTTTACTTCCTTTTTTTAAGTTAGTTTTTCCGAAATATTACTAAGCATGTTAAACTTGTGAGTCCTAATATTTTATTGGAAAAAATTGTGGATAAATAATAGCGATATAAAAGATAAAGAGTTTTTATTATACTATAGAAAATAATTCTAAATGAAAAATGGTTTCAGATAACACAGTTTGAAATAGCATTTTCACATAATTCCATATACTATTTAAGGAATTAAAGTAAAGTAAAGTTCATAAATCCTGGTAGGAATTAATGTTTACAGATTTATAATTATATATAATGTCAATAATTTATGTTAATATTAATGCAAAAACATTGTATTGTTATGTAAATTAAATGTTAACCTAAACACTATAGTACCTGGAGAGACTTAACTAAAACCCAGTTTATTGATCTATTCTCTTGTAGGTATATCCTATACAAGCCCTGTTCTAGTCGAGCACCGATATTGTGACAACTTCAAAGTTGTTCTCGTCTTCCATGATTTTAAAATATTAATAACTTAATGAATTTTATTAAATATAATTTCAATTTGGTAAAACAGATGGGATCTTCTAAGTAATGAAAAATACTTATATAACTGATAACATCAAATCTTGATAAATAAACGTGAAATTAAACAAAAAACTTATATTAATATTTCTCCATAAGTAGAGGAGCCTGAATAAAAAGAAAAGAATTGAGGAAAAATGAAAGGTCATGATTAAAAACATATTTAATTGCTATATTTCATAGAAGCATTTATTACTTGCAATTAAAATGTTACATAAGAGTTTCTAATTACAATTAAATGCAATCTTAATTCCACGATACATGAGAAAAAATTCTGGTTCAGGGAGCATTTATAAAAACATTACCTCGTTATTTTAAATACCGAAGGAAAATAAATAAAATAAAATACTTGGTGTTTCCAGCCTAACCACTCATTATAGATGGAATATATTATCCATTAATGGGCATACATCGGAGAATAATATTAATTATTTAATTCAGTGGTACCCGTGTAGCGACATATTCGGGACGGCTATTAAGAAACTGACGTACAGCGCACGCGAGAGTTTTATATAAGCAAATTAACGAGGAATAAATTATTGATATTGAGAAATATAATAAATAAACGATCGAGGGCAATAATTAATAAAGTTGTAGCAACCCCTGATATGAATAACTGCCACTGTTATTAAAGTAATGCATTCTATATATTTGTTTAGTCTCATCGAGACGGTCATTAACTGCTACTAGAGGGGATCTAAGTTTTGTTGTTTTTTGAATCATCCTATTAAATATTAAATATTAAAAAAGTTTTAATAGGTTCATTATTTTTAAAAATGTAATTATACTTTTAATAATTTATTGGGGAACAGAGCGGCTCAGTGTTAAATATCTTTGTTGCCGTGCCGAATGTCCTGGGTTGATCCGCTGATGGTAAATTTTTATTCAATCTGTTACCAGCCGGGGATAGATCCTATGGGATCCAGGACGCTTCTTGGCTCACACAGTCCCTAAAAAATGGGTAATCGACAAAGGGGAAAAATCTGGCGGTAGATCTAGTAAAAATCACCTCCCTGCACGCCAGAACAGTCTCTATCACGCACTGAACCCAAGGCCTTTCATCGGTTGTAGTGATACGTGTTTTTTTAATGATTAATTCGTATTTATTACAATCCAAACAGGAAAGGACGAATTCTCTTGATGTAAGCTCTGGCAAATTCCAACATACCACCCTAATCAGCGGTATTGTCTACTTTGGGTGTAAAATAAAAGAAGGAGGGGACGTAATAAGGGTCCTGTGAGGTGTAATAGTGTGGTTAGCCAGCACGTTTACGACTTACCGCTGTCAAAACCTCACCTTCGCTCGACCAGGTTAATTAAGTCGGTCCCATACACCTGGCTCGTATTACTTCCAAAATCTTCTTTAATTATAGTCATCCCTGCGGGCGGATTGACGTTGTTTTCTTTCTAACTTTTCGAATCAGAGATGCACGTTGTCAAGGATCTTGTACGCGTGAAGGATTGTAACGAATTTCCTGTTTGTCGAGAGGATGGTTAAGGGAGCCCACATGCATGGATCTATATTAATTAGTATTTTAGTAAATCTATATAGTGAAATCTTGGATTCAGTAGGTGGTAAAGACCCCATAACAAAGGTTGTGCAGAGGAATGATGAGGGGAAAAATACAGCATAAAAACGGAATGAATAAATTTAATATTTAGAAATGGAGTGAAAAAATGTCTACCGTTCCAACGCATGAAAATTCGATTAAAAACTTCTATGATGTCTAACATTACTTTAAATGTGAAATTTATTTTATTTTTCCAATGAGACCTAGACTACAAAACAGATCATGCTACAGTAAAAAAATAAAATTATAAATAATCTAGAAAACAAAAAAAAAAAAAGTAAAAAGTGAAGAGTAGGCACCGATTTACATAAATTTTGTCAAAAGGTTTACAATAAGAAAAAACTTATCATCGGTTATTGCTATTTCATAAATAGCATACAAATATGATGATAATGATAATAAGTCTTATGATTTCACAAAAAAAAACAACTCGTGTTGTAGGAGCGAACCATAAAAAATACTGAACCGCGTACCTATTTCTTGTATTTCAGTGGTATACAAAACTGCCTATTACCTATCCTAGATTTTTTAAAATCGGATCAGAAAAAGACCTTCATGAAGGATCGATATGATGGGTCTTATGTTAGTAGAAGGTAGAGTTTGTACTGTTTCCAAGTTAAGAACTCTGCAGGAAGGTGAATTAGACGAGATTACTCTCATTTGTCAGATTTCCCCTCTGCTAATGGTATCCCCTTTGTATAGGCTGGGTGAGCCCAGTTACATATGATCTAATATAAATCGTTTTATTTCTTTATATTCTGGTTATGACGTTTTAGGTAGCTCTTCCCTTAATTCTGAGTAATTTTCACTAAAAGAAACCCGAAACTTCGGTAATCATAGCTGTATTTTCTCCCCACATCTCTCTGATTTTTTATATTAGATTGCGGTTTTAATGAACATTGTTAACCTAATACTTATAGATTTCTTTTATATAATTCTGAATGAGAAATGCCAGTGATCCGATTCTGTTTCTGCGGTTTCAGGCACGAAAGGCGATCTCGTAGCCAACAAAAGTAGTCGTCCATGACACCTTTAACTTTTTGCCGTTCACTTTCATATTATTTTCGCCAAGCCTTTCTTCGCCGCGTGAAAGAAATGCTGTATTCAAGCTTCTTGTTAATAATGTGTGCCATTCTATATTGCGTGTGTCAGCTGAGCCAGTTTGTCTCCCAAGAAAATAACATGACTATTGGACGAAATTAAACCTTAATATCAATGTGTACTGATCAGATTGGTAAGCCTATCAAGGGTATTACGAGACGTAGGTAGGAGGATTAGGTTATGGGTAATCTTACGGGGATTGGGTGATAATCTGTGTGTAGAAGTTTGTACGCAGCAATTGGTTCTATCAGCTTAGAGCCTTCGGGTTTGCTAAGCCAGTTTTATCATTATTATTATTATTATAAGAAAATGAAATTTATTTATTTATTCTTTAATCTTCATTTACACCTGTTCAATTGCGCATTCAGCAAATTTGATCCAAGTGTTATTCTCTTTATAACACACAGCTTAAACGAAATCGTAATCGTGCGATGGCAACTGAAAATTTAACACTTAACCGTACCGCACTTAACCGAAACACACTTAATAGAACGGCACTTAACCGAACCGTACTTTAACAATCCGCACTTCACATATTCCACTATTGTCTTCTAGATGGCTTTCATTTAAAATCATCATTTTTATTTATTTTTTAATTTAAAATGTAGTTGAGAGGCGTGGTTCAATTTGCTTAAGCCGTTGGCATTCAAGAAAGGGGGAGTTACTGGACCCCCAAGTCTACCCCTAAGATGAGATCCACCGTGATACATCGCTCTTGAAGTCCCCAATATCATCTTGTTGAATTAAATTGGATTCGGGACATTAATTTTAATACACAGACAGGAGAGACTGTACTGTTCCTCCTCCTAAATTATTAAAACATTTCCTCTCTAGACTTCGATCAGCAAATCGAACAACCGAACATAGTTTCGTGAAGACGGCAAACTATGAAGGCACCTTTTCCATTAGCATCAGCCTCTCTAGACTGATGGAAACGGAATTGAAACTGACCGCGGGCCAGAACCATAATTGTTCGGCCATTAGCTAGGCCTGATGGACTCCCGGATGCTTGTAGATCGTGCAGTTTCCTGAGGCCGTCCTGGGCACAGCGGATGATCCGAGGAACTCGACTCCTGTATAGGGAGTATACAATGGAGGAGTGAATTGTCGGGGTTGGTTGTCCCTCAAAAGCTATTGTCGCAAAACTTATTCCGACCACACTTCACGCTTTCCAGACAACTCCATTCCTTCGCTTCGATGCACATCGTGGGGGTTTTCTTACAAAAACGCTTAGATTAACCGGGTGTTAGGTAATAATATATTTATAATTATTGTTACAAGAATTGTATAAATTTTATTATTTATATAAGTATACAAATTTTGTAATAACTGATTGGCTAGGGCATAGGCCAAGAAATATAACAGTAACTTAATACAATAAAATATAAGGATTGTTTGTGCATATCTAGACTGAACCGTTGACACAATATTTTGAAGCTAGCTAGTCAGCTAGAAATAAGGCCTAGCAAATTTTGTTTACTTCCTTGTATAGATACTCCCATAATACATGATATTACTGTATTTCACTTCATAGTTGGGAAGCGGAACAGATCAGTTTGTGTAGCTCTGAGTTATGGGTTCAAAGCCAGCTGTGGCTGTTAAATTATTTGAGCTCACCCAATATCTATAAATTGGGTACCCCTAATTGGGGATAGCCTATACACCAGTAATGAACCCAAAATCCTTCATTGATTGTAGTGATACAGTTTTCTTTAGTGCGCCGTAAAGAGAATATTAATCCAGTGAAATTATTGATTTTCATATATTTAAGATATTAAATATATATTTAAGATATTGAAGATTTAAACTTAAATATTCGATTTAATTATTTCTGAATCCATTTTGGTTAGTTTCTTCTTGACGTTTGTAAGGTTCCCGGAATACTCAAAAACAGAATGCCATGAGCTGTTTAAAACCTGTGATAAGTTTTAAACGAGTTGTGAATAATACGAAACTTTATTTACCTATTGAAAAGGGAAAGGTAAAAAGAGACCTTACATAAATGTTAAGACCGTGGAAGAATTCCAGCGAAAAACCCTTAAGTCACCAAAACTAAAAACAGAAATTGAAGGAGGATGCATGAATATGCGAAATATTGGACAAATATTTTCAATCTCTGTTTTTAGTTTTGGACCCTTAAGGGCTTTTCGTTGGAATTTTCCTACGGTATTAACATTTATTTAAGGTCTCTATTTACCTTTCCCTTTTCAATATTGATATATTTTGTGGAATAGCCATAAGTCCACTGGATTCTTGATAATGTTATTTTTTTTCTATCACTTTTACTGTCATTTTTTCATAGAGGATCCCTGAATAGGCGAAATATTGGTCAGATATTTTCAATTTCTGTTTTTAGTTTTGGAGACTTAAGGGCTTTTCGTTGGAATTTTTCCACCGTCTTAAATGTTATTTACCTACTTAGTTTATATTTCAAAGATTATTTTATTTAATTGATAATTTGAGGTAACGACGGATTTAAACAATCCATCTAATATTTAAAAACAAAACGAAGTATTGTCATATTTGATTAAATAATGCTGAACTATGAAATAAGTCATATTAAATGTTAGAAATCAATAACATTTCAGAGAAAAAAAACTTTCTTAAAGCTACAAAATGGCAGATGGTTCTGCCTGTAGCTTTGTGCAAATTTAATTTCTTACTTTTGTTTTACTTTATATTGGAACAGTAATTTTTTATGCATCAGTACAATTCACTTATAACGTCCCATTCACTTCCACCATGTGGGAAGGAAGTCGGCCATGCATGACCCTAATCATTTAAGTCCTTAACAAACCACGGGGTTATTACTTCCAAATTACCGATCCCGCTAGATGGCTTCCTCCTACCGCTCAGAATCTGTAATGGCTTCTGTTCAGAAGAAAAATCTCTTCAAGGTATCATCTCTTTCGGGAGGTTGTGTAACGCGCAATGTAACAGTGGGAAAACAGACCATTGTTTTGCAAGTTCACTTGAAAACATGTAGCATTTTTAGTTTTGTTTTAATTGGTGTGAATAATAATTATTTCACCAGTTTTCCTGCTTTAGATTAAAAAAAAAATCTCATCTATCATGATTATATAAGATTGAACTATTGACGAATTTAATATATCTGATTAAATCCTTAATTACCAATAAACAAATAAATAAAAAAGGTTTAGAGAATCCTATGCCTACCCCATTACAAAATATTACATCGGGACATTTCCAATCATCCAAAATTAAAATTAAAAATTCGAGATTTAAATCTCCAATGGAAGAAAAGATAAAGATTTTGGGGACATGGAAGTCTTAAAATTTTTTTACTAATATTTAAAGTCCCTACAAAGTAGGATACTAAGTTGGAAGATGCGCTACTAGTAGTGAAAAATATATTTCCAGCCATTGAAATAAGTATATCCGATAGATCAATTAATAATTGTTACATACCGAGAAAAATAACTATCTTTAAAATAAAATAGAAAGAAACAGTGAGTATTATTCAGAGAATTTAAATTTCTTAGCGAAACAATTAACCAATCTCGTGTTGTCGGCGTTTGTGGAACAGACAAAAATATTAAACTTTCCTAAGGAAATCGTCTTTGCAATAAACAAAATAATTGGCGCAGTCAATTTTGAAAACGTTAAATTTTTTCCGTATCACAGAATCTGATATTCTTGTACAAGTTCCTGCAAACAAGATATAAATTCTTGTCAACTTCTCTAGAAGTCTTTTCGCGGCATTGCTTTTAATTTACCTTAGGAGTATTAATATGTTGTTTCGCTATTTACATGGATATGCGCAAAGTTATTTTGCGTTATTATGTTAAATTTGTCATATTAATTTAACCCCCCCCCCAAAAAAAAACTGTACTGCTACTAGCCATGAAGAGTGTTGAGTTCAGTACACCGTAGAGACTATTGCTTCTGCTGCGGGTACCGAACGAACGTACGTAAAAACGTCACGAAGAAGTGTAATCAAAATGGATTTAAGAACGATCAAATTGGAAATTCGGTCGGAATCTAAAAATCGAAAATTTCGCTAGTATAATGTTCTTGTATTACTACAACCTTGGTGGTGGGGTCAGTAAATGGGCAATGATTTTAGAGGGACGCGATATCACTTAGAACAAGCTCAACCGCCACGGTTTCCCCCTAATTAAAGTTGACTTTATAGAGGCTGGGTGAGCCTTGGAAAGGTCTGCAAATTCCACAGCATCCATCTATGTTAGTTAACGGATTTAATCATTTATCTGCTTAATGCTGGATTTGAATTTGGGATCTTCAGCACAGCCCTACACACAAAGCTGCCCCACTCCCCTAATTTATCAAATACGATGTATTTTTAAACCTTGACGAATTTCACGCGTTGTTGCCATGATATTAGCCTTGGCATCCTGATACTTGTGTATTCTCCCTTGCTTGGACGACATCGGAATAATTCAGGGGCGCTAGACGCCTAAAGTCCGACGTAGCAGACACCAGGGACACTCCTGCGCGTGTTTCTTCGTCACCGACTGTTATGCTCATTACAGACAGCAGTCTGCATGCACGGTAGCTAATGAATATTCCTAGAATGACCGCTACGTGATGGGAATATTCGATTGGCTACGAGCTACGCGTATATACCTGTTCGAAATCGTAAACAGTCCAAAAAACAGAACAAAATTAAAAACAGTAAGCAATATAGAATTTCATTCGAATCCTTAATAGAACCCATTCGAACCTTTAGTGGATACATTTATTTTGTGATAGGAAAAACAGTTGTTTGACCAGTCTTGTTTGTAATATGATATATTCTATAACAAGGTTGTTGTAGAATCAATACTATATTCATCTTTAATATATATTAGAGGGACCCTAACAAGAAATAACTTTGCATAACTTAATTATTGTAAATAATTTTAACGCGGTTACCTGTGGTGTAGTGATTAGCATAAGTAATTCTAAGCTACAGATCGCGAGTTCGCAACCCGGCAGGTTTTCTTAAGATTTTTCAAAACTAGTATAACGTATTACTTACGAATAAGGTAAGCTCCTGTTTATTCGATTAAGATAGTTATCATTTTTATTGGATCCTTGGTCATGCCGTACTTCAGAAGGTGCACAAAATGTCCGTCTATTAGTTAAAGATCGCTAACCTGATTATACCTGGGTAGGCAAAATTTAGGATTCCCACTATAGCATTTTACGATTTGCTATATCAACATAAAGTAACGTTAAATACATAAACAAAAAAATATATAAAATAAATCTTAAAATTATATGTAAGATCAGATTTGCTGGATGCACAATTGCGCAGGTGCAAATGAAAACTAAATAATAAATAAATAAATATGAAATATAAAAAATTTCATCAGAATCGTTAATTTTTGGAGGATGAATGTAAATCATTCGACTATTTATGGTAATAAGAAAATATTACCTGTAAAGCGTATTATGCAACCAAATTTAAAAAAATATATATCTATTATATATAACATATATAATAATATCTTCAAGTTTTTACTGGCGGATATAATCAGCTGAACAATGCTTATATTAATATCGCCTTCAAAAGAATTGTTGATTTACAAAATATTAAATAAATAAATAAGGTTTAGCGAACTCGAAGGCTCGATGCCGGTACCACCAATCTCTGCTTACAAACTTCGGTCCACGGACCAATACCCGAACCCAATCCGCCAGATCCCACTGACGCCTTGGTCTACCCCTGAGGGGCCTCCCAATCGGCACAACGGTTACCAACTTTTTAGGAATTCGCTCGTTACTAAGCCCACCAACTTTACATTCCCGTCTTAACCTTTGCGAAGCTATCACTTGATTAATATTAATTGGGTACATTCTTCGTAATACCGCGTTGTGTAATCTCCCATATTTCCCAGTGGTCTCATCTTTTTTTGGGCCAAACCTTATTTTCGAATACCTTAGAATTTTACAAAATATCAATAATTTGTAAAGATGTTAATACAAATTGTTAAACTATAACGTATAGAGTTAACAAAAATAATTAACATGGATGGGTTTCTGAAGGAAGAGTCATACATTGGCTCATTAGGATTCAGCCGAGAACCCGACTACTGTGTGCATTCTCTATTAGCTCTACGTCGTCAATACCTTAGCCAGCTCTTCGGGTAATTAGGAACAAGACTTCTCCTTTTCTTACTGGCTCCTTCGTTTCTTCAGGGGGTGCGTTGAACTTATCTGTACCAGTCACCGGAAGACACAGGACAGTTTTAGGAATCAGTTCTCGAATATGGGCTAGGTTAAGACCATTCCATAATCTGCTTGTGTCTATGTGGAACCAAAACATACAAGTCATTATAAGTTGTAAATGACCGCTGGCATGTAAATTTAGCGAAATATCCTTCAAAAAAACTCAAAAACATAATTTTTCAATTCGAAAGTTCTATGTGACTTGAAAACAAATAAAACTTTGGGTATTGGTATATATATATATATATATATATATATATATATATATATATATATATATATATATATATATCAAATAAAATAAATAAAAGCGCTGGAAATGGAATAACAGATATATGAATTAAAAATCTTCAACCTATACAGTTGCTACCGAAGGCTTACTACCTCAAAAATCACAATTTTCTAATCAGTGTATTAATATTTCTATTTATAGTAATTATGTTTGATTTGTTGTTTTTTAAAGAAAAGTATTTATGGTTATAAGTTAATGGAATATATTTTATGGTAGTCTTATTTTGTCGTTGGTGTACTACTGTTTTTGCTTATGGTCAGAAACATTTTTAGAACCAATAGTGTCTTATACCAATATAAGTATATATACCAAATATAATTGTCACTGAAAGATAAACTCATAAATGCCAATTTTGGAGTTATGTCGCTGTTCTTTTGAAGCAGCGATATATTTAGCCCTGGATTTAATATCAGATTGTTTTAACAATTATTTAAACTTATGTTATTCTATCAAAATTGTATAAATTATTTATTTCTTTTTTCTTTTTCAGAGACACAACTCATACGCGCTGAGGTACTGGATCTGCGAAGCACTCTGC
The DNA here is from genome assembly GCA_964056705.1 of Troilus luridus. Lineage (NCBI taxonomy): Eukaryota > Metazoa > Arthropoda > Insecta > Hemiptera > Pentatomidae > Troilus > Troilus luridus. The sequence goes on from OZ057415.1 coordinate 67,131,934, forward strand.
CTTGTCAACATCATCGGCCAGCTCTACATGATGAACAGATTCTTCGATGGAGAGTTCATGTCCTACGGTCTTCGTGTGATGACTTTCTCTGAGCAGGCCCAAGAAGACAGGGTCGACCCAATGGTCTACGTCTTCCCCAGAGTGACCAAGTGCACCTTCCACAAGTTCGGTCCTTCCGGATCGCTGCAGAAACACGACTCACTGTGCATCCTCCCCCTGAACATCGTCAACGAGAAGACATACATCCTCATATGGTTCTGGTTCATCATCCTCGCGACCCTCCTGACTCTGCTCATCATATACAGAGCAGTAATACTGACTTGCCCGTCCATCAGGCCGAGACTCCTCAGAGCACGCAATAGGATGGTACCTCTGGAAGTAGCGGAAGCAATCTCGAGAAAGACGAGCATTGGAGATTGGTGGATACTCTACATGCTCTGCAGGAACATGGATCCCCTGATATATAGGGACGTCGTCTCGGAACTTGCAAAGAAAATAGAATCGAAGAGAAGCAACAGTCAGTAGGCACTATATCTTGGACAGTGCGTGAAGCCAGCGGTAACTTTTAATTTTTTTGGACAATCCTGTAGATTGTTAAATGCTGCTTAAGCTCAGTTGTTTGTTTTGGATTGAAAATTAGGGTTATATATTTCGATTAAATTAGCAATAAAAATTCCGTTTTGAAATGCGTCTTCCATTCCACAAAATGTCTTCAAAAATATATTTTGTAATTAGTTTAGTCTAGATATTCTTGGACGAAAAGACTGTTTAGGTTTTTAAGAATTCCATTTCATTTGTGACAATACTTAAACATATCAGTGTTCATATCGCTTTAAGACTTACTACATTGGCGTGAGTAAATACTGAAATATACTTATCAGACAACTGGGCTAGATTTATATGAGACAAGCTCATGATAAAAAATCTGAGCAATTTTTTGCTTCTGGCGCAAGCACACAAACCCAAGACTGAAATCAGTGCCTTGAACGCTTCCCTCTTGTATTGACTGTGATTGTAAATTCCTATATTTAAGGTTATGGTTGATGAAGATTGTTAAATTGTATACAATGAATCTATTCGATTTATGTTTATTTATGTAATTTACTATGTAAATAGTCTTTCGTATATCTGTTGGTTAAACAATTGAATAAATATTTAGCCAGTATTTATAAAATGTAAATTTTTGTATAACCGTCGAGTTATTACTGTTATCATAATGCATGCAATTGGGTTTGATTGATCTATATTTTATTTATTATTTTCCCTTGATGTTTTAAAAATATTATTTTAAATTCATTTTTTTTTAATGGCACCTATTATGAAAAACTTCTAAGACTGCTTATGTAAAAATTACTAGAATCATTCCATACGTAACATCCAGTACAATTACTTATTGTCTTAGCAGTTATACTGAAATAAATTAATATGGTAATAATTAATATTTAGAATTATCTACTTTCTGCTCAAAAAAATAATATATATTTTTTATATTCTGTTTATTCTGAGAATCAAACTTTGAATATATTTGGCATCTTTACCTTTTTTTATTTTTGTTTTTTATTTCATATCAATATACATTGTAAGAATTGCATTTAGACATTTAAATATAGCTGATTTATTATAATATTTAATATTTATTTTTTTAAAGTACCTTCCTTATTTCCTATAAGACCTTAACTGTTAAAGGCTACTCAATAATTTTGATAGAGACTTGAATAAAGGTAGAATATATTATAAAAAAGTATACTTAAAATTTTGAAGCTTTCAATTGAAGCTAGTAGAATTGACTCCAGAACTTTTATTTCAATAATAAAAAATGTTATAATCAAAAAGATCTGAAAATGGCCCGGAATTATACTAGAAAATATCCAAAAATGGTAATCTACAGATTTAAAGTGCTCAGTTGACCAAGAGGAGAAACGAAAGACTTGAGCAGCATAGTCTTAAGAGAGAAACGAAGCCCGCAGCAAAACGATGAAACAAGTATGGACAAAAAGAAAGCAAATGTACGCCTCTATGCACCTTGCGTAATCTTAATAATGCGCTCATGCGCAGATAATAATAATAAAATGTATAATGGTTGAGCACTGAGTTGCCATGACGGAAATCCTGGTTCAAATCCCGCTGCGGGCAGTTACTTTTATTTAGTCTGTTTGCGGCCGGAGATGGATCATATAGGATCTAGGACTCCCCTGGGGCTCACTCGGCCTCTATAAAATATTATAAAAATAGGGTACCCATAATAAGGGGGGAAAACCTGGCGGTTGAGCGTGACCTAGGACAAGTCACCTCCTAGCAGAACCGTTGTCCATGAAACAGTACAGGCTCAACCATGTACTGAACCCCCAGACTCGTTCACTGGTCTTAGTTGTACAGGTTTTTATTTTAACCGCTCAATGAAATTATATTAAGCATGAAGATAAAAAGATGCATTTCTAACAGTTGCATATCTATGTTGTGAATATATCATTCTATAAGACAATATGATTCCCAATATACATTATAAATCTGAACGATGTGGTACTATAGTAGAGACTGTACTGTTTCCAAAACAGTGCTTGCGCAGGGAGGTGGTTTGAGCTACTTAAGAAAAGAATATTTAAAATAAATTTAGCCAATTAGGTTCTTTAAGTATAGATAATTCGGATATTCAGAAAAAAAACAGGAAACTTACTATTGACCGAATTTGCTAGTTTTGATTTTAGTTACATTATTTTGGAGATATTTTATGAGGCATACTACAGTAAATAACCTTTAAAATGTAATAAAATATAAAATTCTTTAAATATAAGTATTGGCCACTATCGATAACAAGTAATACACTGCGATCTGAGACTTACTTTTTCTCTTCATTAAAACGTTGAAAATTCGTATCGGTCATTCAAATGTCTGAATTACCTTTACTTACAGAATTAACTGGCAACATTTATTTTAATTATTCTTTTATTGCGAGTGAGGTACCTCAAACTACCTCCCCTGCTCAAGCGTTGTCGTTTAGAAACAAGTCTCTACTATATACTGAAAACCCCACGATCCTTCATGGGTTTTATTGGCAATAGGTTTTTATTTTTTTATTTTGTTGCTTCATATATTGAATTAATGACAGCTATTCATTATAAATGAACAATATCATAAAAATATAAAACATATTGCAATCATTAAAACACCCTAATAAATTAATTATAGGGAAGTCGGATTGATTCGCTAAAAGATTAAATAATTGCAACGGCCTACTCACTAATAAACTTTAAAGGGCGAATCGTCGCTGATAGGATGACGTCTGAAGTTTATTGAAATCAATTGGAAAATAGGAGGATGGCGAAACGATCATAATAATCTATGATATATCAAATAATATAATATAGACGAGGGTCCAAAAATATTTTGGATACTACAACAATAAATATAAACATTTTTTAAACCATGAAAAAACATTTGATAGTAATAGTTTTTATTAATAATAAATTATAATTAAACCAGTGAAAAAATAATAAATAACTAAAATATGAGATATACAATATATATATAGGGGTCCCAAAATTCTATAGTGACTATATCAATAAATGCTTGTTTTTTATCCATCTAAAGCATTACAGGTTTGAATGCTGGATAGCAATTGTTTTTATTAAATAAATCTGTTAGTAACAAAAACATAAATGAATTAAAAAAAATGTGACTCCTTCAAAAGAACGTCATATCTCAATAAATCCAATTTTTCAATAGAGCTATTTGAAATTTCCATGTAGGTTTAAAATAAATAAAAAATTGGGTAATGGTAAAGCAAAACATTCCTATTGTAATAACGATATTAAAATTCTTATGTTAACCATTAGACAATTTTTAAAAACTTGAAACTTTTTCTATTTTAACTCGTGTCATTATTCCCACAAAACTTCAAGTTCAAACTTGATACTGATGGAATATCAGTCAACACTGATCCAGTTAGTTACAGCATCCCATACTCTTCAAACCCATATCACTGAAAATAGGTGTCAAAACTGGAGGATTAAAATTAATTCCCACAAATCTCATCAAATTGCCTTTACCCTCCGCCGTAAATCAACGACTTCTTGTCCTGTATCGTTTAATTACGTCCCACTGATTCTTGTAGAATAGGTCCGGTACTTAGGACTACACCTTGGAATCCTCATACTAGACTGAAACGACAAGAAATATGCCTTCTACTAGGCTACTTCAATGCTTACTAGACAAACACTCTAAGCTTCCAATTAATCACAAAAGGCTCATATAAATGATATTCATTAGACCCATCTGGACGTACATAATAGATCTTTGGAGTTCCACTTAACCATCGAATTCAATCCTTACAATCAAAAATCCTTCGTAAAATCCTCAATGCTCCTTACTTTCATCACATATCATCAATATTTTCATGACAAACTTCATTTCCACTCAAACCCACTAGTTTCAAACCTCGCAACCTCTTCAATACCTGATAATCCTCCGAGGCGTCTGAAAAGAAGATGGCCTCGTGACCTTTAAAGTTGAACTTTTTATTTGAGTACTACCACTGGGTAGTTTCTCTACATGCCTTTATCTCGGGACATTATTTATCTTTCATTATATTTACTTGATGTATTCAGTATGCAGTTGTAAATTTCAATAAATACATTTTAAAAAATAATACAACTCAGAATATGACTTTATTTGATAATAAAAAAACACGTTCCTGTTACTGTTCCAGGATTCTAGATCCTGAATTAAAAAAAAAATTGAGTTATGCCGTTCTTTTGAAAGAAGGAGCGATAACTCCGAATGCCTTAAAATGCAATATAGTTTCCAGGTACTCAATAAAGACCCCTCTCCTAATTGTACCAGGAGAGGCAAAATACATGACTCATACTGTGGCATTAGTGGGATAAAGAGGCGTTAATTAATGATTAAATTACTCAGTTATATATATTACAAAATGTCAGTCAAACGTGGTAAATTGGCAAAATTACTCTGCTGGGAAGTTTCTATATTTTAGAGAAAAAACATGGATCAATAATATGCATAATAAAGAATTGAGGAATCCTTATATTGATAAGAGGGATTATTGATAAGAGGAAGAAAATGGTCCTGGTGGAGGTCAGAAAAAAATATCTTAAATAAGGAGACATTTTTATTTTAAAGGCAACTTTGCAGGTCTTTCCAGGTCAACATTGTATGTATCTTATAGATTTAGCCCTGAAGAAGACCTGCAATCTGAATCGAAACGATGGCTTTAAAATAAATAGTTCTCCTTATTTAAGAGGTTTTATTCTTACCTTCACCCGGATCGTTTTCTTCCTCATTAATATTACGTCAACTAATATTGTTCAAGACTTATTATTAATAGTTTATGATTACAAATTTCTTTCGATTACAATATTTGCATATAATGCCATGGACTATTCCACGTTTTATATTCAGTAATTTCCTTAAATCATTACAGTGTAGTTTATAGAGTCTGTGAATAATTTAGATTAGCTATTTTCATACAGAGGTTTTGAAAGAATAAAATGGTTAATCTGGTCAATCAAATAAAAAAGTCTGATTAAATAAATGGGTTTGATCTGTCAGATGGGAAGTCGTTAACCCTAAGATGGTTCATCGCTCTCGTTAAAAACCGATCCTCCTTCTTGGAATCTGATTTCAGAGGAATGAGATACCTAGAACTGGATGGAGATCTAAGAAGTGGTTAGAAAGTAGAAACTGGATAAGAAGAAAAAGAACACTAGAGGTGGAAGGCCTGATATGGCGTGAGTGGTGAGAGGATCCTTGCCTAGGTCTTCGTCTCATCTCCAGTTGCGATGCTCTACATCTCAACAACGCTCACGGTTCCTGGAATAAACCATATTTCTTTTGGAGTATGGTGGGTCTAAAACGTATCATTACAAAAGTGGAAGCATTAGCTGAACCAAATATATTACCAAAAGCAAGATTCAAAGGAGTAAGTTATACGGTAGAAGATTCAGATACCACCGATCTACGGTATGACATAACATACTTCATAATATATGTAGTTAAATGTTCTCAACGTATCTAATACGTTTTAAAAAGCACAAATAAAATCTTTATTATAAATGATACATAAAATACATGAAATAAATGTTAACTAATAGCGATATGAACTGTACAAGTGACTACGGACGAAAAGGCACCTCCCTTTGGTCTGGGGCGGTTAAATAAGATCAGCCATGCTGATACTATTTCTCTGTATTCGTTTATTGTTTACTATGACCACCTGCGGCCACCTGCATCTTAAAGTGCATAACAATTCTATGTATTTGATTATCATTCTAAGAATTGTTTACTTATTCACTCGGGAGCCACCTGTAACTATATAGATATAAGATGAATAAAATGTAAAATCAATTTAATTCATTCATTTGAAAAGAAAAGATATGTCCAGGACCGGGACATATCTTTTCTTTTCAAATGAATGAATTTAAAAATTAATAACAACTAAAATAAAATAAATTATAACAATTTAATTCATTTTTGTATTCATCCATTATTTCTTTAAAATTCAAATTTTATCATAATATTTTTAAAACTATTATAACAGCTAGTCTATATATATATATAAATCTCATGTCACGATATTTGTTCGATCTAATCTCCGAAACAACGAAATTTCGCCACGTTATTTTTATTGCAAAATTATATATATTTATAACCTGCTGCATTTTTGATATGTTGTAAGGGCATATCTGAGTAGTGTAAATCCAAATTAGCATCCGAAAAAAAGGATGAGAAAACTTTTGGGGGCCGAAAAACCTCGAAATTTTCAGAGTTATTTCAGATTTGGCCTGTATCTCGTAAGCGGTGCGTTTTGGAAAAAAAACCTAGGTAACCATTTTTAACTAGATTAAATTTGCTACAATTTGAGCCCAACCGCAGCTCTGTAGGTCTAATAGGTTCTGAGTTCAGTCCCTATCGTATAACAAATAACTGGAATCTTATATATAGATATATGAAAATCTCACGATCACGAAAAATCTCTGTCACGATGTTTGTTCGGGCTAATCTCCGAAACTACTGGACCGATTGTAATGAAAAGTTGCATAGATATGTAACATTGTCAATCTTAAAATATAGGCTATATTTTATTTCGACTAATGACCGCGATCACAGACCGAAGATCGGGCATAATAATATAACACTTTTCCGTCCACGGGCCAATAACCAAATCCAAATCCTCCACAATTAACCCTCCCACCTACGCCTCGGCCTACTCCTCAGTCGTTTACCAGTCAGCAAACGCTTATTAACTTTTTGGGAATTCGTTCGTTACCGAGACCAACAACGTTACAAACCCATCTTAATCTTCGCGACCCTAAGTACTTAAAGTTCTCGATATGTTCAAACATTTTTCCTCCGCAAACCAAATCTCCTCTTTTTCTGCTACTAACCATATACCTAGTTCTATCCTAATTTACTTCCAGCCCTATTTCCTTACCTGGATGCATCAACGTTTCTTTAGTTGTGTAGATTTTTAAAAAAATTAAAAAATTTGAAATACGTGATAATTTAAAGGCAGATTTTAATAATAGGTTTATCAATTGTTTACTTGCAAATAATCTCACTTACAGACTATTCATACAATACGAACCCTTCAGTGAAAATCCTTTCGTTATATTAGGAATAGTCCCTTCTACATGATACGACTACTTAATCAGGCAAACAACACTCCAAAAAACTTCGTTACTTACTTAATGGAGACTCAAACTTTCTGGTATAGCATCACTGACCAAGACATAACCATAGAATCTGGCTAAGAGACCGACACGTCTCTGGAGCAGAAGTCTACGATATTAATATAAATACGATAATTAAATAATATATTAATTTAATTTAATAATTTAAAAAAATAATAATAAAATAAATTGATTTAATAGTTTTTGTAATAATATATAACAGTTCAAAAGATGCGTTGTACACATAAGATACACCCATTTTATCATTACAATGATAGTTTCTTGGAATTTAAGATAGGCTATAGATCAAGTTTCTTCAATTTTGGATAAAAATGTTATGTTAATATTAATCTATAATTAAACATAAATATCTAAATAATAATCGTGATACTTCATAATATTATTATGCTTTAAATTACGACTCGGTTCAGAAGTAAACAGCTAGTGGAGTTTGAGCAGACTGACCAACATTTAACAAACACTTTCTAGTTGGTTTCGGTTGCATAACGGATCTCGGTCCAGAAGGCCTTTACTGTATCGCTAGACTATTGCGCTTTGAAGTAACTTATTTAAGCAGCGGCTTAGTAGGTTGTGTAATATTTAATCCAGGCGGATATTGAAACTTTCTCACTAATAAATAAGTGTATTATCTAGACCGTAGTTAAATTAATCTCCTACTTATAGATATTATTCATAGCAAAACTGGTGCAATAATAAAAAAGAATTGAGTTCAATTCGAGCTTCGATTATCCGAACTAACATCGTACAGATGAGGTTCGGAAAAACAAGAATTCGAATAACCGTATTTCCCATTAAAAAAATTGAAATGCAAACCCCCTTTTATATTAACAATTTTTTTACTCTACAATATGCAAATTAAACATATAAACGTTGTTTAAGTTACAAAATTGGTTTTCCATTGACGGGAAATGATGCTTCTGGATGGTGGACTGTATTTTATAAAGAAATAATGGTGGTGATGACTATGAATGAAAGGCATCTTAACTGAACATATTATAATGAGAATATACATAAGTTACATTACGATGGTGATGGTTATTGTCAGTCTCTGAGGCTGCTGGTATGTTGGGCCTCTAGCTGGCTGCCGGACTCCGCATGCTCCCCGCTCTGTCGGCTCTTCTTTGTTGCTCTACTCCATGTGCTCGTAAAACATGTTACTCAACCAAACGTCTAGAGCCAAATCCCAACTTCTTAACCGGCAGTCACCCTAGGGGGGGGATGATATAGGGCACTGCCTCTGTGGCAAGGAGGTAGAAGAGAGCAAGGAGCAAGGAGCCGCTGTACATTAAACAACCGCCCGCCTAAATTGACTGTGATCAATTTAAGAATACGGCTGCTCAGTCCGAGGTACACTTCCTATAGTATGCACTACATCACTCGCGATGCCATTCACAATCACCCACAATGGTCAGAAAACGATAAACAATTGGTTGATTATGTGACAAACAAAACTCCATCAATGGACAGATAGATTACATAAATTGAAAAAAAAATACAATTGATTATAGTTAAACAAAAAATAATGTCATCTTATATTGGTGTATGAAAATGATGTATGTGCAAGGTTATTTTCCTAAAGGGCAGTCCCATCCGAATCGTCATAAAACAGCCGAATAAGAGACGTAGCTGCTCTAGAGAATGTGGCGCCGGAGGGAGTGCGGACGACGACGGTTCGAGTGACACCGTCCTTGCCTGGGAACGCTTCAACGATTCGGGCCACCGGCTATTCCCCCACCGCGAACCTTTTCTCTGACATCACGACCAAATCACCTACTTGCAGATTAGGCGTGTTGGTGGTCCACTTCCTCCTCAGCTGAAGACTGTGGAGGTACTCTTTCCTCCATCGTTCCCAAACGGTAGCAATTTGGGTCTTCACAAGTTCCCAACGAGCGAGTGCAGAGCGAGGTGCTTCGGTGGAAGACGACTCCGGTAGCGATAGGAGAGGAGCGCCAATGATGAAATGCCCAGGAGTAAGAAAATCAAAGTTTTCATGGTCGTCAGTTAAGGCGCATAGGGGTCTTGAGTTAAGTATGGCCTCTCTCCTTGTGAATGCAGTAGACAGCTCCTCATATGTGTAAGGCTGTTTTCCCATAGTGCTGACGAGGAGTGACTTGACTGATTTTACTCCCGCTTCCCATATGCCTCCAAAGTGGGGAGCGCGGGGTGGTACAAATTTCCACTCGACTCCGAGGGGGGAGAGCGCATCAGCGAAACGGCATTCTTCTCGGGATAAGAAGGCGTATTTGACTGGTGCGACCTTAGTTTTGGCCTTGATCAAGGAGACTTTAACGAGCCGATCAGGACCTTCAGACCTGAGATACACTGCTGCGGCGTATCCCTTAGTGCTTGCATCACAGAACCCAACGAGTACTTGAAGTGCGCTGATTGATGTGATGTAGCGAGGAATAGCTATCGAGGAAAGAGATGGCCACTCGTCTAAGACGGCATTCCATTGATGAATCAGATCGGGAGGCAGAGGATCATCCCAGTCCAGTTTTGCCTTCCACGTTTCTTGAAGAAGAATCTTCGCCAATAGAATCACGGGTGACAAGAATCCTAGCGGATCGAATATTCTTGCAACAGCCGAGAGGACAACGCGCTTTGTGAGTCTAGGTTGAAGAGGAGTCTGGATTGAATATGAAAATGAGTCACTTTTGGTGTTCCACACGAGACCAAGGATTTTAATGACTGAACCTAAGGTTTCTTCACCCTGCCTGATAGGAACCACTTCCAAGATCTTCTCTCCTCCACTGGGAAGGAGCGATCGCTCAGTTGACGCCCATTTGCTTAAGGTGAATCCTCCCTTTGCGAAGAAATCACATAACTCCTGCTTGAGGATGTGAGCTTCGTCGACAGTGTCCGCTCCGGAAACTATGTCATCCACTAACATGTCCTTAGATGCCCGATCAGCAGCTAGGGGAAAGTTCGCACCTTCCTCAAGGATATGTTGCTTAATTACATTTAGTGCCTGGTAAGAGCTGGATCCCACGCCATATGTCACAGTATTGAGGTCCCAAATCATTAAAGGAGCGTCAGGGTTCTCGCGCCATAGAATTTGTTGATGTAGACGGTCTTTAGGGTGAATTAAAATCTGTCTATACATTTTAACTAGGTCGGCGCACAGGGGGACTGCGTACAACCTAAAGCGCGCAAGTACAAGGCAGATGTCCTGTTGGAGCTTTGGACCTGAAAATAGAACGTCATTGAGACTGGTTCCGTTGGATGAAGGGCAAGATGCGTCAAATACCACTCTTAATTTCGAGCCCTGCCAGACTCCGTGGTGCGGAATGAGGTAGTCACCAGGCCTTTCGGCGACCGTCATGTGCCCAAGATCCTTGTACTCATTCATGAAATCTATGTACTTCTGTTTCAACGTGGGATTCGCATTGAACCGTCTCTCTAAATTTAAGAACCGCCTTGTGGCCAGTTCCCGGTTTTCCCTATGGGGAGTAGGGATGGATTTGAATGGGAGGCGCACCATATAGCGTCCTTCTTGGGTGCGAGAGTATGTGGTTTTGAAGTGGTCTTCGCACTGTAGATCGTCCGGATGGGATCTGTTTACAGTAGCGGGCTCCTCTGGCTCCCAGAATAGTGTGAGTTGCTTCTCGATGGCGTCAGTGGATTGCGTGAACAACGCTATTGTTTCATTGGAAGGTTGGTTGGTCAATTTCCCACTGACCACTAGACCAAATACCGTTGGTAGGAGGAATAGTTCTGGTACAGGTGATGAGTATGGAGCCCCGTTCACGACTTTGAAGTAGATGTCAGCGCCTATCAACAAGTCTATCGTTCCTGGCGTGTCAAATGATCGATCTGCCAGTTCAAGACGAGCCATTTTCTTCACCGTTTGTTCTGGCAATCTAGAGGCGGGTAAGCTCGGACCTATTCGGTCAACTACGACTGCGGTAGTCACTATTTCCGCAGAACCACGGAACGGGTAGATAATACTGGTGACAGTTCCTGCTGGTTTGACGAGAGCGGCGCCACCGAGTCCTATAATTTGTCCTTCATAAACTTCGAGATTGTAGCCTAATCTTTGAGCCAGAGACTTTGACATAAACGTCTGCTGGCTGCCTGAGTCAATTACTGCCCTTGCAGGATGGAGACCCTCGTGACGGTCTTTAACGAAGCATTGTGCTGTGCCGAGGAGAACCATGTTTTGAGGCGGCGTCCTCACCGATGATCCAAAAGCGTTAAAGCTGCCGGCTTTATTAGAGTGTTCCTGAGCTGTTTTCGTGGCATCATCAATTGGCCCAGCATGTTGATGCAGAAGACTGTGATGCCTTTTGTTGCATTTACGACAATTCCACCTAGACGGACACTCGGACACCTTGTGGCTTTCGTGCAAACAGTTTTTGCACCCTTTCCAACCATTAACGAATCCAACCCGACGATCAACAGGAAGATTGAAGAACTCCTGACATCTGCTTAGACTGTGAACACCCTTGCACAACGAACATTGAAGAGTTGGTCGGGTACGGTGATTTGGTGATGAATCAGGGGTCACGTTAAGGGTCTGTGAATTCCTAAATCCGGAGTTCTTCGTGGATCTTCTCGAACCAGCGATATGAAGCGCGATTGGATTATACTTGCGCGAGGAGCTATCTGGAAACTTCGGTCTGCGGAATGAGGCGGAGACGTCGGAATTTATAAAGATATCAGATGAGCCGGAAGAGAATGAGTCCCTTGAGATTTTGATGGCGCTCATCTTTTTGCGCACAAATTCAATTACCGTATCTGTAGTAGGGGCCGTATCCTGGGATGAGAGCGACATCTCAATTTCATTACGCGTTTTGACGTCCAAGGCTCGTAGGGCCAGGTACGAAAGAAGGAAGTCCATTTTGTCTGCGATAAGGAGAGCACGAAATCCTTCAATACCATCAGCCACATTGTTAAGAAAGGCCTCATACCGCTGAAGATCAGATTTACATGACTTCGTGTCGCAATCTAAAATCCCTTGTACGTACAAGCTTGCGAGTGTGCGTGGGTTGTCGTAGGCCTTCATCAATTTTGTCCAAGCTTGATTGTATGAATCATCGCCAACTGGAATACGACTGATCAACATGGCCGCATCGCCCTTCAGAGCGCTTCTTAGATAATGGAACTTTTTGATGTTCGGAAGCGATGAAACGTTGTGTACCATTGACATAAATGTGTCCTTGAAACTTGTCCATTGGCGTAGATCACCTGAGTAAGATGGTATGTTGATTTTGGGTAGGTGAATTTCAGCCAGGGATGTGCCAACTGTAGCAGGATCGGAGCGATTTTGATTCCCTGCGACGTCGAGCTTTATACGAGCCTGGCTCTCGTCCAGCTGTATATGGATAGCAGCTGCCTCACACAGTTCATTCCGGACTCTATCGTAGTCCCCATACCAGGCCTCATCAGGCCACGAGCTGGGAGGTTCCACGTGCACCTGCAAGGAATCTCTCTCGTCCCATGCCCTTTGATATAGATCCCAATCAGCCTGGGCGCAAGCAAGTTTCGCTTTGAACAGTGGAATTTTGCTCGAATCACTGAGCGCGTCTTTCCCAACATTGGCAATCCCCAAAATGTTTCGCTTTAGCCCGCGTAATTTCCTCTCGTAGACCTGACAAGAGGTCTGAATGTCTGGTATAGAATCAGGCATTACAATGTTCTGTTTACAATATGTATCAGTAAACAGTATATCAAAAGATATATGAAATATAATTTATAACGATATATATGTATATATATATAGAATATTTACGAGTACGAGAGCCAACAGAGAATAGAGGAGTGGGATAAACCAGCAAACCAAAGAAAGCTATCCCAGAAGTCGCTATACCAAGCCACAGATGAAGTTAAACTTATCCAGCAAAGGAAGGCAACCATAAATCACGATTCAAAAGAAATTATAGAAAAGCAGTGATAAAGATACCGAGACTAGTGACGGTTGCACATGACGTCCAATAGTGAGACGTCAGGATGCTACTCTAAGCGTGGGTTAGAGGTAGCGGGGAATTGTAAATAAACCTTTATAATTTTACAGCAGACATGGATATACAAGGTGCGAAAGAGATCACCGAAAGATGGTGAAGGTAAACATGGCGTACCATTAGGGTGACGGCATGTTCACGCAACTCTAAACGTACGTTAGAGGAGCAGAGGTGTATAGGAACCTCTTTGGGCCTCGCGCTCTGGGAGTGGGGAGGCAGTGAACAACCTTACGCTGTGTAGGTTACATGTTGATAACAGACTGTGAAGTGTGCTCTGCTGTAAATTATCTCGTGTATCGTATTTTGGTACATTGTGATTGTTATGTTTGGAAAATTAATTATGTTAATAACCTATGATAAATACTATGAAAGTAACGTGATTAATTGATTTTCCTTCATCTGTCTGGACATTAAAGTACAATTTGATATTTGACCTAAAGTGATTGATGGGTACGATTTGATACAAATATTTAAAGTGTTATACATAAAATCATGAAATAATTAAGATGTAAATCGCACAAGTTGTGAAGTTAAGATTTTCATTTTCTTAAATTATTGATATGAGTTTTAAAATCTAACAAAGTAATAATTAGAAATGGTATCACAGAAAATTCTGATATAATCATAAATATAAGTGACTGAATGTAATTGTTAATAAATTGATTTATAGGATCATGATTTTAATTTGCATTAAGGAAATTGGCATTTAGTTTGATAATTTTCTAGTTTTAATTGATTGAAACAATACACAGCAAAATGCTAATTGAATAATAATAGAAATGCACTAATAAAGGTATTGGGTTGAAACATCAGTCACTTAAGTAGAATATTATCATTGTACTGAAAACATCATTTTAAAATTTATATCAAACTAAAGGTAGTAGCAGGCTGGATACAATTAATTACAAAATATTTAAGAATTAGAAATAAAAGCATTTAAACAGTTTTAAATCACATGAGATGTCAGTTAAGAAGTACGAAATTATGATTCATTAGGGCTGAAATAATTTACGATTAACAAAGGTAATTAATAGAAATGGTTTGAATGATGATTATGGATCAATATGATTAATTGATTGATTTAAATTTAGATAGCCAGGTTTTTTTTTTTTTTTTTTTTTTTTTTTTTTTTTTTTTTTTTTTTTTTTTTTTTTTTTTTTTTTTTTTTTTTTTTTAATATACACAGTACAGATTGGGTTTTAATGAAATTTCTAAATTTGCATTGCTATTCTGTACATCCTTTCTAACCATTGTGTACTTTATACGTAAACGTGACCTTTAATCTAATTATATGTTGATATCCTGACAATAGTTAATGCCTACTGAGACAGTTTGATACTAAGGCTGATATAATTTAAAAACAGTTTAAAGCCCATCTTAAAGAGAAAACAATGAGAGAAAGGATAATGATATAATAATTGTTATAAATTTATACAAACAAAAGTTTGATGAAATAACAGTTGATATTACAATTAAATAATACAAGAAAATCAAAAACTTTGATTTGATTTAATTTATTGATCAATTTTACTGATATTTGTCACGATAAAACTGATATTTATCCGGAATATCTGGCATATCCGGTTAAACTAACATTTATCCAGGCCCGGTGGACCATGTTTAAATTACAAAAATGGTTTTCCATTGACGGGAAATGATGCTTCTGGATGGTGGACTGTATTTTATAAAGAAATAATGGTGGTGATGACTATGAATGAAAGGCATCTTAACTGAACATATTATAATGAGAATATACATAAGTTACATTACGATGGTGATGGTTATTGTCAGTCTCTGAGGCTGCTGGTATGTTGGGCCTCTAGCTGGCTGCCGGACTCCGCATGCTCCCCGCTCTGTCGGCTCTTCTTTGTTGCTCTACTCCATGTGCTCGTAAAACATGTTACTCAACCAAACGTCTAGAGCCAAATCCCAACTTCTTAACCGGCAGTCACCCTAGGGGGGGGATGATATAGGGCACTGCCTCTGTGGCAAGGAGGTAGAAGAGAGCAAGGAGCAAGGAGCCGCTGTACATTAAACAAACGTAAATATAAATATGTTCGTACAAACAAAAACATCTCTTGACGTTTATTTGCATTTTGACTACAGTTATTAAACTTGAAACCTATTGAAAAAGAAAAAAGATAATCTGAAGTTCACAAAATGCTGGAAAATAACTAACTGCTTAACATTTCACCGATTTGTGCATCATCAGGATATATCCTAGCCTGAACCGCTAAAACCCATGAAGGGTCTTTAATACACGGGAGAGGCTGTACTGTTGCTAGGAGAACAGTTGTGCAGGTAGGTGATTTGTCAGCGATCACGTTCAACCGCACGATTTTCTCCCAAACAAGGGTACCCCGTTTTACATTGGCTGGGAGAGCACAAGGAGGATCTGTAACACCCACAGGTCCATCTGTAGCTGTGAACAGATTAAATAATCTATCTATAACATAGCCGGATTTGAACCCGGAACACTCAGCACGCTACTACTTTTTACTTATTTATAAAGATGGGCAGAAAATAATTAGTTTTCGTTGATGGAATGTCAAAAAGTTATATACCAGCTAATATTATATTTAAAAAAAATAAATAAAAAATAGACTTCTATATAAATCCTCTAAGCACTATATCTTTCCCCACTGATTCATATAGGATATCTTTTGTTCCTTTCTTTTTATTGTACTCTACCCCAATCAAGAATTCGCCTGGAGCGATATTAGGCCGTCAGAACTGAACCAAACCCTTCTTTATTTCATCCCAACGCTATACCTGTCTCTGCCGGTAATTAACTCCTACTGCATACACTATAGCTAATTATTTTTCGGGTCTCTCCTTTTTATTATGTTTTTTTTTTGTCTTTGTTTTTTTCTTCCTGTCTCAAGTTTTCGGTTTTTGTACCGAAGGAGTAGAGGATCGCTGGTAAACTACTTCATTCGAAAGCACCTCACATTCCACAGTTCTTATAACTGTTTTGCCAGATCGATAATAGTCACATCAATAAGATGATATAATAAAACACTACAAACCATGTAGGTTCTTGGGCTCAGTACATGATAGAGACTGTTTTTATGAAAACGGTTGTGCAGGGAGATGATATGGCGGACATCACGTTCAACCGCCAGGTTTTCCGCCTATTAAAAGTACCCACTTCCCACATGTTCATCCCCTACATCAGCCAGGTAATTTATTATAATTCGGTATAACATAATACTAAAAATTTCAATAATAATGATAAAAATAAGAAGAAGAATATTTTTGAATTTTGGAACTCATACTTTTTTCAATACCTGCGCCTGTTTTTCTAAAACGCTTAAGCGGACAAACATGTTTCCGCCTGTTTCTGTATATTATTCTACATAAAAATATGAATATGTTAATGTGTACTATTCAATTTTGTAAAATAAATAAAAATAACTCTTTCACTTTCGAACGTGGACTTTTCATACAAATCTGTTCTATTTTTTTAGATTATCAAGGGAATGGAATTTAAGATAGACTATAGATCAACTAAAAGCGTAAGGTAAAAAAACGCTAAAGATGGATTTTTTAATAAATCAGGAAGAATTTATCTGAAAATTTATAATTCAATAATTAATTTAAATGAATGCAGAATTCTAGCTTTAGCAACTACATAACTTTATTTTAACTATTCATCTAATGAGACCTATATACTTTAACTACGATATACTTTGCAGTATCGGATATTTGTTATAGTCGTGTATTTTATAAAAATTATGTGGTTATAAGTTTATTGGCATAAAGTTCTTTTTAAAACATCCTGTGTTTTGATGAGATCAACAACGATCTGTTTCTGTCTTTCTTAAGATATCTTTTAATAATAAATCGCTGTTCATGTTAGTTCGGAGACGCGGTGTCCTTATGTGTGTATCGACTGTTGAGATTTCGTCATGTACATTAGTCAAGTTTTTAGAGTACATTAATTGTAGAAATTTTATCAAGAATATTTCTATCTAAATATGTCTTAAATACACATCGTAAAATGAAAACAAAAGCAAAATTATTTAGTCGATTAAAATTGATTACAACAAGTAAATAGGATGAATGATACAAAATCGCATGAGATAAAGAAACTACCCAGTGGAGCTACTGAAATAACAAATTCAACTGGAGTCGAGTGGTAAGCAAATAACCTACTAAGCCCAAGATCGCGGGTCCGTAGCCCGGCAGTTGGTCCTAGGATATTTTAAAGGGAGTATAAAATCCTTGGTTATGCCGTCCTTCGGAAGAGACGTTAAACGGGGGTCCCGAGCTTGTGTGATGTCAGGCACTCAATAAAAATTCCTAACCTAATTAAACCTGGATATGAAAAATTTATATTAGCCACAGCAGCATAAAGTGACGTTAAATAAACAAACCAACAAATTCAACTTAAAAGGTCACGAGGACATCTTCTTTTGGGACGCCACAGAAGATAATCAGGAATTGAAGAGGTTTGATATCGGGTTCAGGCCAAACGAGCAACAAATAGGATATTAAGGTCATTGTGGATGATTTCATTCGTAACAAGGATTTTGCGAATGACTTTGGATTGTTAGGATTTGAACCAAGCGGAATTTGATGGCTTAATGGAGCCCCGCAGCTCTAGTCCGTAAGTCCAGATTGGTCTTATAACAGTCAAGACTTATTCAAAATGAAAAAAAAAATGCATACAGTTTGATTATCAGAATTATTTTTAATTCTAAAAGTACATATATAGAGTACATACATTATCGATTTTCAACAATTGATTCATATAAAATTAGTAACATTACAATTTTTCTAGGTTGAAAGGAAGCTTTGAATACAACTGATTTAGTCTATTTCTATGGATACATTACTTCGGACTCTGACGACGACGAGACGAAGTGTGGCAGGCATAAACAAATATTATATTTCTAGGTTTTGAACAATTGTTTATAATATTCCAATAAAAAATTTTAGAATTTTAAAAATTAATTTTGTCCAGCTAGCTCCTACTAATCGAAACACTGTAGGACGTTAAACATGTAGAATTAACAATTAGGCTACTCAGTACTAATAACTTGTCTTATTCGTCATAATTAAATATATTAATTATGACATCCATCAGAATAATATTTTTAATGTATTCTAATGTATCCTGATATATATTATTTATTCTTTTTTTTTACTGTTCCAAAATTCATTATCTAGTTTGACAGAGTTGAAAAATTAAAATTAATTAATTTCTTGAAACAAAACGAAGACTTTCATTTGCTTGAGACTCCTCAAATGATAGAAAACTCCCATAAATTCCACTTCTTACGGACCCTTCAGTAATACAAAGTAAGAGGTCTTGAACTAAGCCTTGGGGTGGTTGACCCAGCCACCAGCCATGACGGTGGCACGTCCCCTTGTGGTGGATGTGGAGCTCTCACTTCTCGACAGCTGAGGGCTTCGTGTGGTTTCTTTCCACCCTCGGATTTCGCTTCTCCTTGTTTTGCATTTCGCAGGAGGTATGCGATTCATGTCAATAACCTACTCAGCTTTATGCACGGGATGCGATGTACAAAGAAAGAAAAAAGTATATACCTTAATGTTTGTTCATTTAACGTCACTTTATACAACAATGGCTAATCAGAAGATGCTCTAGTAGGAATCCTAATTTTGCATATCCAGATAAGATTAGGATTGGGACCTATAACGAGTACCTGATCCCGTAAATGCTCGAGACATTTATTTTACGTAGCCTCAGAAGGACGGCATAACCAAGAATTTGTATTATAAAAAGTCATAATAGCTCAGTCTCTCATATAAAATAAAATAAAAACACTTGTACCGTTACCACCCATGGAGGATCTTGTATTCAGAGCTGTTTCTAGGGCAATAGTTGTGCAGGGAAGCGATTTGTCCTTTATTACGTTACAGCACCAGGTTTCCGCCCAATTGAGGGTAGCCTCTTTATAGAGGATGAGTGAGCCCTTTGAGAATCTGTAGATACCACCTGCAGCTGTTAACATGTTAATTTAATTTATACTTTTGGTGTCTGAGTGCTTTTTCATGAAAGCGTTAGTAGTATGTTAGTTTTTAATGACTGCCGTGAATTTGTAAGTCAGTATGCAACTCATTGATGTTATCGTAGTATTGTACTCTATTGATGAGTCTTTGACTGAAACTTTTGTAAAAGTTTTAAGAAATTGTAATACATAAATCCAAAAATACTTTGGTAAATAATAATTATAAGAAATAATTTATGGTTTACAGTACATTACAGTTTGATATTGATACCACCAATTGCTATTTGTGGCACCAACACTTAAATCCAAAACCGCCACGGTTATTATAAGTTTAAATACTAAACCTTCACTCTCATGGTGAAAATTACCGGAACACTGTTGTACAAGAGTTTACTTCACTGGTTGGAATGTATAAATAAGTTCGATAAAACAAAACAACTTTTCCCTTTCCTTCCGAATCACGTGCCTTTTTCTGGAACACCCAGACAGAACCGAGGGTCATTACCCTTAGTAGTTGGTAAATAAACAGTGAGCTGTTAGACTTTAAGAAGCGTGTATCGACTGGCCACACACAACCTCACTTCCTGTTGCGTCTAATCCGTCATGCCGGATGTAGATACGGTGTTCAGTGTCGGAATCAATGCACCCGACAGCGTAATTACTACAAATTATTACATAATTATGTTTAAAATGTAGTCATTATTCGTTATTCACGTCAGATTCACGCAAGACTATTTAAGGAATTATGTTCAAGAAAATGGCCCGGGTGGAGGTTAAAAATTTCTCTTAAGTTGGGAGAAATGATTATTAAAGAGCCAACGTTTCGACCCACATTGAAGGTCTTCTTCAGGGCTCCCAACGGGTGGTTTCGTCACTAATAACTCTCATAACTGAAAAGGTTGGCTCTTTAATAAACATTTCTTCCAACGTAAGAGAAATTTTCGACCTCCAACCGGACCATTTTCATACAGGGTGTCCCATTTCAAGTGAATCAAACATTTTTAACTTTTAAACCGAAATTCAGAAAAGCATTTCAGGTAAAAGTTGTAGTTATTCAGGTCTAGTTTGAAGAAATTAAAAAACATTTTTTATTTTTTCCCTTTAAATGGTCAATATCGACCTTCCAAAAATGTAGTTTCCTCTTGACCCCAATTTACTTTTATTTTTCTGAAATGTACAATACAAACATGGAAAAAATGTGTGTAACATTTTTTTAATCTTTCATAGGTTAAGTAGAAAAAGCAATCAAAGTTCACTACTTTAGTATACCTCCTTTACGAGAAAACATAATGTAGCATTTTTATTTAAGAGTTTTTAGTCGAAATAACTTACTAATCAAGGTATTTTGAATCTTTCAGAAAATGTCTGGACATTTAAAAACCTTAATTTTAGTTTTTTTTTTAATTTCTATAAAAACCTCGAAACTTATGAAAGATAGAAAAAATGTCACATACATTTTTTATATGTTTTGTATTGTACATTTCATAAAAATAAAAATAAGTGGGGGTCAAGAGGAAACTACATTTTTTGAAGGTCGATATTGAACATTTAAAGTGAAAAAACAAAAAATGTTTTTTTATTTCTTCAAACTAGGGCTGAATAACTACAACTTTTACCTAAATTGTTTTTCTGAATTTTGTTTGGTTTAAAAGTTAAAAACGTTTGATCCACATGAAATGGGACACCCTGTATAAAAAACAAAACAAAGCTGTAACACTATAACCCATGAACGATCTGGGGTTCAGTACATGGTAGAGACTGTACTGTTTCATGCACAAGATTCTGCAAGGAGGTGACTTGTCCTAGGTCACGCTCAACCGCCAGATTGATTATAATTTATAGAGGCTGGGTGGTCGCAGGAGGGTCCTAGATCCTATATGATCCATCTCCCGCTACAAATAGACTAAATAAAAGTCATGGCCTGCAGCGGGATTTGAACTAGGATTTCCGGCATGGCAACTCAGTGCTCTACCACTGAGCCACTCCGCTCCCTTAGTCCCACTCCGCATATACATTATATAGGGTCAACTATTATTATTCAAGGAAAATATTAAAGGAATTATTTATTGACTTCCACTCTGGCCGTTTTCTTCTATGTATTTAAACGGTCAATTAACTATTAATTATTCATTAAATGTTTAGTTGGTTACATATGTTACTATTATTTCATGACAATGCTTCTTTTTTTTTAACAGCATTAATATAACAGAACTATTGCTCTGAGGACTTGGGATCAGTTAGTCTGAAGAATGCTGTGGTAACATCCATACCAATGTAGGAGTGATTGAATTATACATGATGAGACTCATTAGCGATACTGTCCACGTTATAAATGATGTGAGAGGGGTATTGCGAAAATTAATTAGTCGATAATTCCATTGACAGATACTCCAAGCAAAACAGAAATGGCGCCAGTCTGAACAATTTTTGTTTTTAATAATTTAAGTTTACTGTGACATATCGATCCTTGGCTGTTAACAAACTAAATAAATTTTAAACAGCCGGATTTGAACCCGAGACCATCGGGAGGGCAACTCAACACTCTACAATCAAGCTATCCCACTCCAAATAAATGTTAATAGTCAACAATAATTAGCATTACAGCTTTTGGAAAGGTTATTATTATTAACTTCTGATCCATTCAGAAGTTCGTATTCAGAAGACGAATACACTTTCCTGAACGGGCCCCCGAACGATTCGCATTAACCATAATGGGTTTGCGATGAGAACATCGTTCAATGGCATATAACTTAGTGGGTAAGTGCGTATGTTAATATTATCAGGTACCCTTGACTGAACAATGCAGTGCCTCGGCCTTCTCCATGTCTGACCACACGCCAAGGATGTTCTACTTATGTGGCTTTTCATACGTGGGTACTTCCTTGCACTATCAGATCCATTACGTTCTAGTAATCAGTTGACCGCAACCTTCAAATCCTTCGCCTCTCATTAGAAGATGTTTATCATTCCTTGGTAATCCTAAGTAACCTTTCACTTCCGGTTATGAAAAATTAGATAAACGATTCTTAATTTCCTCGTAAAGGATAACGGCCAAACCAAGCTTTGGTCATAAGGAAACAAGTACGTACATTCTGTAAGAACTAGCATTGATTTCAGTGGCGCAGGTTGTCGCTTCTATTTAATTATCAACAAGTGTTAACTTTTTGTGTGTTTCTTTTTGATAGTGTTTTCTTTTCGATATTCGTATAGTAAATAACCAAGTAATAGTGAAATAAAAATAACCTTGATTTTTAGAGTAGATTAGAATTGAAAAGTATTCCCTTCAGAATAACAAACATGAACAGAAAAAGAAAGATAATGCATATATATGGCCAAAAGACATCATAATACAAATCATATAATGTATAAAAAGCGACAAAACAAAATAAAATTAAATAAATTATAATAATAAGTAAATTAAAAGTACGAATCCTGATAAGATATTAAGCAATTAAAGAGAATAGACAAATCAATATCAACTGTAAATTGCATGGGCTAGCATGCAATAATTTCTTTATATGATGTATATCTTCACAATAAACAAAATTAAAACAGCTAAACAACAAAATGAATAATTCAATACATTTCATACTAAGCAAATGACTGACCTGCTTAGAGAGCATCTTTTTGGGAAACCAGGATATGTTGGAAAAGCTAGAATTTAAATAGCGATAGTGAGGGAGCATGGCGCATGATAAGATGGATTGAGTTCCACAGTGTGGTGGAGCGGGCGAGAAAGGAACTTTATTCTTATCTTTTCATAAATTGTAGTGGTCCAGATTTTTTCTCAACGTGGGGCTTTCTTGGCGACATCAGAACATTAAGGAGAGAAGTGGAAGACTATCTCTGACTGAACCCACAAAAGGACAAGGTTGAACAGGTACCTAGGCAGAGTCTGATCTAGGATAAATTACCTCCCTGCATAACAGTTTTCCTAGAAACAATCTCTACCGCATACTGAAACCAAGATTTTTAATGCGTTATAGAAGTACAGGCTTTTTCTCAACAAGAGGCTTTCTTGGCGACCCCTCAACATTGAGGAGAGAAGAAGTGGAAGACCCTCTGCCTAAATCCACAAGAGGTGAAGGCCAGAGAACAGGTACTTAGGCTAACAGGAGCACGTGCTGGAGGAGGCTCGGAACCGAACGTGACGGGTACGGGGAGGTACTTACCACCTCGTAGCCAGGTTCGATATCTGTCATTACCTTAATAAGGTTCTGGTCAGGTCCGTGGTACTTATCAGCCGTGTCACTCTTCCAGCTAACAATAGTACCAGAGCACATACTGATAGAACTAGGCGTTTGGATCTCCTCTTGGGGAGGTATTTAATTGATCACGAGTTATCTGGGATCAGAAGATGGAACTAGATAGAGCATTTCCAGACTATAACGTGGGTTACAGCAAAATCAACATCAAACTGATATTTAGATTCGAAGATAAAAGATAACCTTAGGTAATAATAAACGGCGCAGCTCAGATTGTAAAGTGCTAAGTTGATGTGCCAAAGGTCATGGGTTCAAATAAATTATAATCCCAGCTGTGGCAAATAAATTATGTAATCTGTCATTAGGCATGAAAAAAACTCGGGGGATATACACACTATCTTAGGGCTTATCTAGCCTCTTTAAAGCGAGTATCTCGGACAAATCATCTATTTGCACAACCGTTGTCCAAGAAACAGTATAGTCTCTATCATGCTCTGAACCCAAGACCCTTTATGGATTCTAAGGTTAGGGAACAATATAGATAGTCTTGGATCCTGATCTAATTCATATTAACAATTAAGATTTCATCTTCTCAAGGTAGTATCCTTGGCCCAATCCTTTATACAGTTTATACAGCTGACATCCCAACTCATCCTAATACTATCCTTACCACGTATGCTGATGATACATGTGTATTATCAGTCAACACCAATCCAGTTATTGCATCCCAAAGCCTCCAATCCCATATCACTGATTTTGAAGAATGGTGTCAAAACTGGAGAATTAAAATAAATTCTCAAAAATCGCATCAAATCACTTTTACCTTACGTCGTAAACCAATGACTTCCTGCCCTTCAGTATCCTTTAATAACATCCAACTGGTGCCTGTAGAACAGATCCGATACTTAGGGTTGCATCTCGACATACCATTAACCTGGAATCCTCATACTAGACTGAAAAGAAAAGAAACCGCTCGACGTTTCAGGCTACTTCAACACTTACTAGACAAACGCTCTAACCTCCCAATTAACTTGAAAAGACTCATCTACATGATCATCATACGACCTATTTGGACTTACGGAGTAGAGCTTTGGGGCTCCATTAAGCCATCGAATTCCTCTCGTATCCAATCCCTACAATCCAAAACCCTTCGTAAAATCCTCAACGCCCATTATTTTGTTAAGAATAAAGTCATCCATAACGACCTTAATGTCCCATTTGTTGCTGATTTGGCCCGAACTCGGTATCTATCCTTTCATAACAAACTTCATTCCCACTCAAACCCTCTAGTTTCAAACCTAGCTTCCTCTTCGATTCCCGATAATCCTCCGAGGCGTCTGAAAAGAAGATGGCCAAGTGACCTTCTTAGTTGAACTAGTGATTTGAGTACTACCAGTGGGTAGTTTTTCTACTTGCCATTAACTCATGTCATTATGTATCACATAGCCTATTTACTTGATGTATTTTTTAATACAGTTGTAAATATCAATAAATAAAATATTAAAAAAAAAAATATTTCATCTTAATAACAAAGGGTCTAATAAAGCAAAAAAAAAGGTTATGTTGAAACTATCTTCTATAAGGTTTTCCTTTTGCTGTTGTTTCTAATGGTCATTCCATAAATCAAAAATGGTAATTAACTCCTTTCCTATTCCTCACTCCATATTTCGAGAGAAATGAGTTAAGAATAGTTTACACTAACACACAAAAAAAATATATATATATAAATATAAAATGAGCTTACTTTAAGTAAAATGAAGTAGGATTTATCAATAAACAATTTGTAGAAATCATCCGGACAAGCCCCATTAGAATAGGTTGAGGGTTGTTAACAGGATAAATAACAAATCTGCCACAACTGAAAATGAAGGACCTTGAGATCAGTTATCCACCTCACTACTTGGGTACCCTGTTTTCCCTTATTAGATTTCCAAAATTAATAGCTTAATTGTGAATTTTTAATGAAGATAATAAAAACCAACAAAAATTTTATTATGCAGGAATATACATTCCCACCTTGAGAAGAAAGCTCTGAAGCTGCGAGAAAGACAATAGACATAGAGGACAGATAATGAAGGGTTGACCTGGCGGAGGGTGCAATCATCCTTACCTCGGCATGCCTCTTCCATGTCCCACCGTGTCTTGTCTGTCATCCTCCAACCTACCTATCTTGTCTTATTAATTGCGAAACGCCTACTTAAAGAGTTATTTCGTAAAAATAAAGGATTTTCGTAGCACGAGAAACGGAAATCATTATTTTGTACCAGGATTTCAAGTCATATACTGGATTTTAATAAAAAGGGAAGATTTAAAGTGACGTTTATAAAGAGTAAACAATGTAACAAAGAAGGATAAGAAAATTAAACGAAAAACAATATAAAGATAAGAGAGATTAATAAAAACTATACGCTAACCAAAACGCTACTACCGTCCTTAGATCTGTAGATATATCGAATTATGAATGAAGCAAGAATTAGTTATCACATTTATTTCTTGAATTTATTTGATTATTTAAACTTTGACAGATTTATCTTAAATTATAATCCACTTAAGATTATGTGGATTAAATATAGCTAATATTTAATAATTATACAAACAGTAATATCACTATTTTTTTTAAATCAGTGTATTGCTATTGGAATATTATGGGGTATTTTTCTTGACTATTAATAAAATTAAGGAGTACAAATTTCTTGGTGAGTAAAAAACTCTGTAAGGTATTCGTTAAAGATCCCTGTCCTAATTATACCTGTGTAACCAAAATTTAGAGCTCCCACTGTAGTATTGACCGATAGCAGCATAAAGTGACGTAAATAAACAACAGCAATAAATATTTTATGTTTATTTTGAGCTTTTGCTCTTTCGCAATGTATGATATTAGATATAAAAGAGAAGTAGAGAGAAAAAGACAAGCTGAGGAGATGAGCAGGATGGAAAAACCTGATAAATGATACGCTGTATCTTCCGTGACGAGATGAACTATGTATTTCCTGGAGACGACAAAAAGTAAGATCACCCGAGCGAGGAAAGGTAAATGCTCTGGAGAGTCTAGCTCTACACAACCAAAGAAATCATTGAGCTACTAAAGAAATAAAAAGGAAAAGAACATATCCTCGTCTTTCCATTCTCCTTTTACATTTCCAGAGGACCCTGCACCAGTCTCCCCTTTCAGCCCCGAACCTATTGAGGGCCACTTACCTTTGTAGCATCTCATCCGTGTCGGCTTTTAGTATCGGATATAGCTGGGATTCTGCAGAGGGTGTTTTTGTATTCTTACAAAGGATACATGCACTGGATGTTCTGAGCTAAACAGTTCAAATCAAAACTCTACCACGTGCTTTAACACAGGCAATCAGCGGTGAAATATAATTATTCCCTGACATATTGGAATTTCACAAAGATTACCAACATACTTATACAAGCAACAACCACCCACATCCCCAGTAACGCCCGCAGAACTACAATGAGAGACCTAATTAAATCCCTTGTGTCAGCGGTTCACTGACAGCCGCGCTGAGTAGAGAACAAAAGTTGAGTGAAGACAATTTGGGTCACCCCGATGCTAGTAACTACTGGTTGTATAGCTTAATCCAGAAATGGATCGAGGGAGCAACTTTCATCATAAATTAATAAGTAACCGTGATTGTTCTACTCCTTCCACTACAATCTATTTGTTTGGTGTATGTATTTTATACTTATATTTAGTTAGTGGGCCCCAAAGTTTTCCCTTCAAAATCGGTAGTCCGCAAACTAAAAAGGTTGGGAACCGATGCCTTATTCCATCAAATCTATCATCGTATCCAACATATGCACCACTATATCCACTTTATCTATCATGAAATCATGATTATTGATAGTATAATAATAATAGATTAAAAATTTAAAAACACGCTTTAATAAAAACAAAACTAAAAAGTGGAATATAATTTTCAATAAATTAAAAACAAGAATTAAGTGAAGAGCAAAAAAATGTTATCCTAAAAAAGTGAGCGGTTAAGATAGTTTCATGATCACTACATTTACCAATATCAGTCAAAACAATATTCATATTTAACATCAGAGGCGGATCCAGGATTTTTTTCGGGGGGGGGGGGGCACAATGGGCAGACGGGGGAAAAAAATCAACATTAAGTTACAAATTAACTTTTTTTTTTGTTTTGTTTTTTTATTTTATTTATTTCTAATATAATTTGCTACAATTCACAAAAGTATTGTGCTGTACCAAACAGACCATTCTCAAACTTAAAAAACTTAATAGACAAATTTAAATGTATCTATAAAGAATCGCATATACAATGATAGAAAAAAAAATTATACAAAAAAACTTTCAACAGTGAGAAAAAAAAATTATAATCAAATTAAACTAAAATTGTATCTATACATTCTTAGTAACTTGTATACATATATATGAACAATAACAATAATATAAGATAATTTGGTATCCTATAGTAATAAATGCTTTGTTCTTTTACGTATATACCGCTTTGTACTATTTTTTGTCTTACAGATTAAGCAGTGCCTTAGTACACGCTTTAGAACATGCCACAAGACACTTTGTCTTGGAATATGAAAAAACGCTAATCCTGAATATCGTGATCAGGATAATGAGTTAAATTATAATAACTTAATTACTTATTGTGTTGCCATCGGTCCTTGAAAACTGTTCCACAAGAAGTTTCTATTTTTTTTTAAATTATTTTATTTAATTGTACAACTGTAATATATACATCTAGTACAAGGGCTATATAAATAAATAAATACATGATAGGACATGCAGAGGCACTACCCACTGCCAGCACTCTAATAGCATTTCTATAATAGAAGGTCCCGAGGCCATCTTCTCTTCAGACGCCTAGGAGGATTGTCCGGGATGGAATTGGATGCAAGGATGGAAACTAGAATAGAATAGAATAGAAAATAAACTTTATTCTGGGACCAAGTCCCTTTAGAATAACAATAAAGAACAAGTAAAATAAACATAATATTCATCTGGCCAGGAGGCACATAATGATACAAATCATGAAGTAATCATGAGTGACAAAACATAATAGAAATAGAAAAAAATAAATAAATAAATGATTAAGAAGTAAGAGACTTTACAGGATTTTAACTAATTGTCGAAAAAAATAAAAAATAAATAAAACATATATAAAGGTTTGATATTAACAAAATAATAATAAATAACATTAATATAATAGTTAATAACGGAATTGCTAAATAAAGCAAATGAATGGCATAGCATGCGATAAAGTATTTACAAAGTCTATATCTTCTTTGTTGTTGGAAAAATAAACAAACACGTAGGTAACGAGATCGAGTATTCGATACAAATTAATTCAAGCGGAAGATTGGCCTGCCTGGAGAGCATCTTTTAACTAGTGGGTTTGGATGACTCTGGAGTTTATTATGGAATGATAGGTATCTGGAATGGGCTAAATCGGTAACATATGGAACGTTAAGGTCATTATGGATGGTTTTATTTGTGACAAAATAAGGAGCGTGTAGGATTTTGCGAAGGATTTTGGATTGCAGGGATTGAATAAGAGAGGAATTCGATGGTTTGGTGGAACCCCATAGTTCTATTTAATTCGATGTTTTGAAATGGCCTAAAATTGAGTTGAAAGATTCCGTCACATATATAAGTACATACTGACAAATTATTATTAGCTGTTTAAATAGTTAACCTCCTAGTTGTAGAAACTTCAAACACCCGCCTGGTAAATGGTCCAGCATCAGTGCTTCCTTTAATAGTAAACCCGAACTAAAGGCGTACTTAAGTACCGTTCCTTAAGTGTTCCCTTATTAGTTCTTGATGGGAGCAGAACCCTAATGCACACTCTTTATAAGGCTCCTGTGTTTACCCGCTGGAAGATGGGGCTGTGACTCCTGAGAGATCTGGTCTCTGAGCTAATGGCACTAAAACTCATCTACACATCTGGTGTCTCATATCATAAGTGCTATAGTGCCATTAGCCGATGAATCGATCTTTCTAATATTTGTGGAAGCGTCATTTTCATATCTTTAATAATAATAATAACGTATTTATTTATTCCTGGACGAATCCCGTTAGAATAATAATACAAAAAATGAAATAAGAGCTTAAGTTCCTTTATAGTAGAATAAAATCACATGTAAATTAACATACAACTAAATAATTTATATTAAATTAACTATGCGATAATTATTAAATGAATTGTTTCATTAACTAATTAAATAAAAATAAATTATTATGAGTTCACTCCTAATAAAAAAATTTTGTTTATTCATTTATCGGACGATCCTACAATGGAAGTCCTAAATTTTGCATCTGCTGGCATAATTCGGATAGGGGTCATTAATGAGTACATGACACCGCACAGGTTCGGGATTCCATTTTACGTATCTTCGCATGTACGGCATATTTAAGGATTTTAAAAAATACTAAGGCCATCTGCAGTGCTGCGGATCCGTGGTACTTTCAAATTTGTAATAATAGTTTCTAGTAATTTTGAGACACGTCCCTTTAGAATAATAATAATACAGAAAATGAATTGTGAGCTACAGTGTCAAACAGGAGAATATAAAAAATAATAAAATTAGCATACATTATTTTTATGTGTAATTTAATTATTTATATTAAATTTATTACATTATTAAAAACAAAATCCTGTACCACTACAAACCATGAAGGGTCCTGGTGTCTTGGGTCCAAGACAACAGTTTTGGATACAGGTGATTTGTCCGATATCACGCTCAAATCTTTCCCCCAATTAACGGTACCTATTTTTAGAGGCTGAGTGTGCCCCAGGAGCATTGGCATGAACACTAACAACTTCCATTAATAACTAATGTAATTATTTTTAAAATGATACATATAAATGTGAGTGAAGCGGGACTTGGAAAAGTCATTAAAATCCTTCTTTCACCCATATATTTACAAATTTTGATCGTAAAACTGAAAATGATTTCCGATTTTTAGGGCATGCTACAGATATGAATTATCATTTTGACTCTTCGTTATTAAACTTTGGCCATCACTAACAGTACTTTATCACTTCACCTCAACTTGTTAAGGTATTAGCATGTAACGGAGAATCAGAATGGTTGAACGGAGAATCATAATGGTTCTCTCTAGCAATTGTTCTTTGATTGCGACCAATTTGTAGATATTGGCCCAAATAAAAGAGGTCATATCTGTTGGCAATTGATGAACAATTTCAGTATGGTCTTTTATAATTGGATAAAATGTGAAGGAGAGAAAAATATGAAAAATTGAGAAGATACATTACACTCGGTGGTAAAGGCCATCATGTCCAAAAAAAGAAAATATTTATGGTAAATTGTCATAAATAAATAGTATTATCAATACTTCCAATTACTTATCAATGCCAATAACAATGTGAACAATGTTCTTTAAGCTTTTTCTATTAGTAACAAAGAAAGAAACTTTAATTTTTCAAAGTTATAGAAAAGTACCTCTCCTTAGAAAATACAAAAATGTGCAATAGTGTCCTTTTCCTCCGGGGAACAGAAATTTACTTAGATATTTTTTTATTTACATATGTCCGTGGCCAGAACGTAGTAACGAGAGATTGATGGTACATGCAGTATGTGTCAATGAGGCCTTATATACAAATAAATTATTAACAAAGCTGTGTTGACATCATATTTTTAATTTGCCCAATTAGCAGGAATGAATAAACAACTTTAAGTTAGACAATTTCGGATAATCAACAAACTTTGAAGAAAGCATAAACACATTTGATTGATAATGAAACTTACTAATTGAGAACCTATTGTTTCGCATTTTTCTGGATCCTATATATTTTTGAATCAATAAAAAAATTAATAAATTATTAGCATAGTTATAAAAAAAAAGAAGTAAGACTGCGTCGCGCATTGTTGTTTATTATACATGGTAATGTTACATTTTATAACACTGTTTTATTTTTATAGTAGCATAGTTTTAATTTGTAATGTAATAATTTCGGCTATTATAATGTAGCTTGTTATATACAATTATATGCATATAAAAAATATACGATGCCTATATTATAAGAATACGAATATATACTAAATACGAATAAAATTTATTCCAAGAAAGATATCCGAAAAAAATGGAGAGATATCAGAGGAAAAATATTGCAAAAACGTGTATTTTAAGACTAAAGTTGTTTAATATGAGATTTTACCTTTTTAAATGAAAATTTACGATTGATTAATGTAAACAAAAACCTGGTTACTACACAACATTGCACAACTTCACAACTTTCACAGCTTATTATTAATTTTATTTAATTAATTTATAAATATCCCATATAGGAGCCCATGTAAGATCTATTTATTTATAGTTATGTCTAATTCATCATTATTCAAAACCGTCCGAAACAGTTTATGTCAATATTTGGCAAAACCGTGATCATTAGTGAATCTTGATTAATTATTGCAGTATAATTTAATTTAACAAAATAGTTTTAAATATATTTATTTTTAAAAGTAGTAATGTAGTCCTCGGTAGTATAGTGGTAAGTATCCCCGCCTGTCACGCGGGAGACCGGGGTTCGATTCCCCGCCGGGGAGGTATTTTTTTTTTGTTAATAAATGTATAAATAAATAAAAATATATCCGTTTTAATTAAGTTCTATTGATTTTTTTTTTTAGTTCTACATAATTTTGTAACAAAATTATACATTTTTTAAGTGAATACTTCTTTTCAATTTAAAATTAAATAAACAAAAAAAGGAACCTCCCCGGCGGGGAATCGAACCCCGGTCTCCCGCGTGACAGGCGGGGATACTTACCACTATACTACCGAGGACTATGCATGTGTCTTGAAAATAAATATATTTAAATTGTATTAGTAAGTATTTAAAATGCATTAATGATCGTATATTTGCTATCGAAAGTATATTTTTGTCGTATGTAGCTGACATTATTAGGTAAGTGGTATTTAACCATACCGAAGTTTACTCTCAGATTTGACTTATTAGTCAGTTATAAATTTCCCATTACACTAATTTCAATATCGGCTAATATCCTCACACAGCACAGCAGTAGAAGAAATAATATGACTAATTTAAATTAAGCTGCAATGATATTATTTATTGAGCTTGTTTAGCCCATTACATGTTTTGGTTAATAAACATACTATTTATATTTATATAATATTGCCCAGAGTACCACTAGATGAGAACATCAGACATGTTAATAATTTCAAGTTAAATAATTTAATTGAAATTTAAATAACTCGGATTTGTTGCATCCCAATCTCTTCAATCCCATATCTCACACCTACAAGAATGGTATCAAAATTGGAGGATTAAAATAAATCCTAACAAATCCCATCAAATTGCCTTCACCCTTCGTCGTAAACCTACGAATTCCTGTCCTACTGTATCCTTTAATAATATTCCACTGAACCCTGTCGAACAGATACGTTACCTAGGACTCCATCTGGATAAACGTCTCACTTGGAATCATCATACAAGACTGAAAAGACAAGAAACTGCTCGACGTTTTCGCCTACTTCAGCATTTACTGGACAAACGCTCAAAGCTCCCAATTAATTACAAAAGACTCATTTACATGACAGTTATCAGACCTATTTGGACATACGGAGTTGAGCTCTGGGGCTCTACTAAACCATCCAATTCATCTCGTATCCAATCCTTACAATCCAAAATCCTTCGTAAAATCCTCAATGCTCCTTATTATGTCACAAACAAACTCATCCATCATGATCTTAATATCCCATATGTTACTAATTTGGGCCAAACTAGATACCTATCCTTCCATGACAAGCTCCATACGCACTTGAATCCGCTAGTCTCTCAGCTTGCTTCCCATACTATTCCTGATAACCCTCCGAGGCGTCTGAAAAGAAGATGGCCTTGAGATCATCTACTATAGAACTTTATTGGAGTGCTACCGATGGGTAGTTTCTCCACAAGTGTTTTCATGTCATATTCTACATTTTTGCACATTTACTTGTTATAATATCATTATAGTTGTAAATATCATTAAATTATATAAGAAATAAAACAAAAACAAATAATTCGGACTTTAATTGCTTTATAAATTCGAGAAAGAACACAGTTATTCCAAAGTTTTGAGTTTTCATTTCTGTTGTCAGTTCTCATGACTGCCTATTTATTTTCATTTCTCCGACGATACAACGATGTCTCTCAAAATTTTTCATTATTGAAAAAAATTCCGTTGAAAAAAGTTGAGAAGTGGAACCGACTGTTTGAAAAGAACGTAACACATTTTACACAGGAGTTTGACTAAAAGAAAATAGATTAATTAATTATACTATTAAGTTAGAGTATAGGTTTTATGTTTATACACAAAGAATATAGTACTAGAATGTTTGTATTAATAAATTATTGTTTTTAATATTAGTTGAATTATTTATTTATTCAAAGATTCATTTCAATATCCACATTTTTTACAGTGAACCATTGTATAGCATCATAAACTAATATCCTGCGAGAAACTTTTTAACGATAAGCCGAACGTTTCGTCAATGAAGTCTGTACATTCTATTCAAGATTTATTAGTGTTATTTTTTTTAAATCGATTGAATTAGAAACTAACACGGAACAAAAGATATCCCATGTCAGGTCCTGCATTTACGAATCAAAAGGCTTCTTTGAACAATCCTAAATGAATTCCTAGATAGTCATCTTGACGGTAAGTCAGTCAGAACCGACGAGAACTCAAGAATAAAAAAAAAAATGTAAGCCATCATCCACGACAGTAAAAGAAAGCGGGAAGAATTATGGTTAACAGCGGGAAGAAACGACGTATCCGAATTAAAGAATAAATAAAAAACTGGAATAAATTGTAGGATATACATTGATACAATCAGTCACTACGAAGATGATGAAGCTTACTAGGAGCGAAACGAAAGGTCGACATATTAAGGCCTGTCATGGACTACCTCCTAGCCGAGTATTCCATTTAAATAATTCATTTAATTTCATGCTCCTTCAAGTGGCCTTCAAAAAATGAAGTAACTATTTTTTTTTTCTTTTTACTGTCTTAAAGACGTGTAGAGGAAAGGAAAAAAAACTGGAAGTTACTTACAAAAAAAATAATGAAAAATTAAACGCATGATATAAGATTATTGTTAAAACCTACTTGAAGTTAGTAAGATTAAACATTACTTTTAACCTGCCGGCTATTACTGTTCTCTTAGATCATGACGATATAGAAGTTAGGAAATCTACAATCCCTGAAGACGTAAATATAAATCGGGGAATAAATTGGTTAGAGATTGGGTGGAGGTCCGAGAAATAAACTAAACAGCAAAAAAAACGGCGCACCCTATTTTTTTTCGATAAATATGTATTTAAATTACATTCTGAGCGTATTGTTTATTTTGGTCTGGTTAGATAACGGCTAGAAAGACTTTCATATCAATAATCCCGTACAAAGTCCTTTATTGCCCTAGGAATAATAATGATTTCAACATTAGTTCATCTCCAGTTATTGTGTTGTTACGTTTCATTTTTTCATTCACGTTCATTTTCGCACTTTTTTTTAAAGCAATTTTTTTTTTCCTCTTCGTATCCTGTTTGATGTTCAGAATGATTTTACCCACCGAAACGGTCGCGAGGATCGTCGCGTTGGTAGAGGAAGGGATAAGCCAGCGTGGGTAGGTCCTTAGGGCTACCAGAAACCAACGTTCGCAGAGCTACAGGGAGACTGGTAACTTAACCAGGAGGCCAGGTTCAGGTCGGCCCAGAGCGACTCTTCCCGCTGACGATAGATTTAGTGTGATGCAGACGTTAAAAAATCACTTTCAGACAGCCGAGGAGACCAATCAAAGGCTTCGAATTGCCCGAAATGTGAATATCAGTGGGGGATACGGTGCGGAGGCGGCTTCAGTCCACCTTCAATCAAGAGCCCCTGCTACGGGAGTGAGCTCACCCCAGCACACCGGGTATCTCGTCTTATGTTTGCTCGGGAACACTCAGCCTGTACAGTAAGCGACGGGGCTCAAGTACTGTTTTCAGACGAATCGAGATTTTCACTATTTGCTTCAGATAATCGGGATAGAGTGTGGAGAAGACTAGGACAGCGATTTGCACCTTGCAATGTCTCCCAAAAGGTGCCTAACGATGTTGGATCTGTAATGATTTGGGGAGGGATCACTTTAGTGGCGAAGGCTGATCTCCATGTGTTGCAGAGAGGGAATCTAACTGCACATAGGTACATATCCGAATTCTGGAAGACTATCTGTGCCATTCGCTCCTTTCATACTGGATGATTTCATATTCAAGCATGACAACGGACGGCCACATGTTGCAATTGTTGTTACCGACTATCTTAATGAAGTCGGTATACTCACCCTACAGTGGCCAGCCGCAGCCCCGACCTTAATCCCATAGGACACCTATGGGATGAGGTAGGGAGGTGCTTCCGAAGGGGACTCGATCTTCCAATGGACCTTCAAAACCTCAGAGCCGCGCTAGTGGAAGAATGGGACTGCATCGAACAGGAAAGAGTTCCCAGCTTAATCAGCAGCATGCCAAGGAGAATCCAGGCTGTGATACAAGCAAGGCGCGGAATCACCCATTATTTAAAAAATAAAATAAATAATAACAGAAATTTAATGAAAAATTTTTTTTATTATTTTATACGAGTTTGGAGTTTTTGTGAATAAAATTGTTTTTCTATTCAGATATTTCTTGTTTTTCAATCTGTTTCCATCTGTTATCTCATATGATGTATACTTTACTTGGCACATACAGAAAAAATTTAATTATTTGCACTAGGAAGAAAAAAACGACAAAATTCCAGCTGCGCCGGGGTTTTTTCTGTTTAGTTTAGTTTCTATAAACAGGGGTGAACTATTTATTTGAAGGCCTATGTTTCGACCTAAATTGCAAGTCATCGGGGCTAAATAAACAAGATAAAAACAAGTATAAAATGATACATTAAACTTGTAATGAATCAAAATAAATAAATTATAAACTTCGTAGCAATAAGAAAATAAATATCAATCTATGCTTTAAATATCATTATTTCTATATTTTATTTTATTTTATTTTACAGAAGGGTACTTGTTTTCACATAATCATTTACTGGTGTAGCTTTTGTGGATACTATAATCGAAACTGCATCGGTTTTGTAGAGTGTATATTGAGGAAGTGAATGCGATCGCTATGGCTCTAGGTTCTTCTAGAAAGAATAATAATAGAGTCTCGGATTAATTTAGGGACTGGAAACTATCTGATAGACAATATTCCAGCCATCCAAAAACAAATAAAAGGATTCTTAAAACTTTCTGAAATGATGAAAGAAGGTGGAAAACAGATAAGCTTTGTCTGAATGCCTGAACACTTGGGATAAAAGGTAACAAAAATAATACTGGACGACCTGCGATAGTGGTTGACACAACCTACTAAATCCAAGATCAGAGGTTCGAAGTCCGACTGGTGGTACTAGTTTTTTTTAAAGGGGATAAAAAATCCTTAGTTATGCCGTCCTTCGGAAGAGACTTTAAACGGGGGCCCGAGCTTTCAGATTGCACGATGTCAGATTCTCGTTAAAAAACCCTATCCTAATTAAATCTCGATATGCTAAATTATAGCCCCCTTTGTAGCATAGTCCGATTAGCTATATCATCATAAAGTGGCGTTAAATAAACAAACAAAAAGCTCTAAGCTTCAAACCTTGCTGATAGGACTCTTCTAAAACCATCAGGGATTACAACTCCTTAAAGAGAAGAAATATTCAAGGAAGGTGAACAAATCTGTAACAAAAACTACCAAAACAGAATGGAGGCAAAGCATTGGATAGACCTCAGGTCGCAACATTCGTAGAAAAGTTAACCTAAGGTTACCAAATACCAATATTGTTTGCCCTATCATGTCGTATAGATAGCGTTATCGCTTTTAATCATTATCAGAGATGCAGCAGAGGGATGTAAATAATAGCCAGATAGCCCAGTAGAGTGCAGTGGGAGGTCGGTGACCGGCTTGACCTACCCCAGCCACGTGCCGCCCCCGGGCACCCCACAGTCTCGTACCGATTCCGTCGTCATCTTGTCCCGCGTTTTGGATTATTTAGTCCTTCTTCTACTGAAAAATATTAAATATTGTTAGCTCCCTTTTTTCTATTTCTTCAATTTTATACCTCTAAGAATGCCAAGGAACTGTGGATTTCGGTACCTTGTTAACAGATATTCGTATGATACTTGTTTAAGTTACAAAAATGTTGTTCCATTGACGGGAAATAATGCTTCTGGATGGTGGACTGTATTTTATAAAGAAATAATGGTGGTGATGACTATGAATGAAAGGCATCTTAAATGAACATATTATAATGAGAATATACATAAGTTACATTACGATGGTGATGGTTATTGTCAGTCTCTGAGGCTGCTGGTATGTTGGGCCTCTAGCTGGCTGCCGTACTCCGCATGCTCCCCGCTCTGTCGGCTCTTCTTTGTTGCTCTACTCCATGTGATCGGAAAACATGTTACTCGTTTAAACGTCTAGAGCCAAATCCCGAGCTTCTTAACCGGCAGTCGCCCTAGGGGGGATGACAGAGGGCACTGCCTCTGTGGCAAGGAGGTAGAAGAGAGCAAGGAGCAAGGAGCCGCTGTACATTAAACAACCGCCCGCCTAAATTGACTGTGATCAATTTAAGAATACGGCTGCTCAGTCCGAGGTACACTTCCTATAGTATGCACTACATCACTCGCGATGCCATTCACAATCACCCACAATGGTCAGAAAACGATAAACAATTGGTTGATTATGTGACAAACAAAACTCCATCAATGGACAGATAGATTACATAAATTGAAAAAAAAATACAATTGATTATAGTTAAACAAAAAATAATGTCATCTTATATTGGTGTATGAAAATGATGTATGTGCAAGGTTATTTTCCTAAAGGGCAGTCCCATCCGAATCGTCATAAAACAGCCGAATAAGAGACGTAGCTGCTCTAGAGAATGTGGCGCCGGAGGGAGTGCGGACGACGACGGTTCGAGTGACACCGTCCTTGCCTGGGAACGCTTCAACGATTCGGGCCACCGGCCATTCCCCCACCGCGAACCTTTTCTCTGACATCACGACCAAATCACCTACTTGCAGATTAGGCGTGTTGGTGGTCCACTTCCTCCTCAGCTGAAGACTGTGGAGGTACTCTTTCCTCCATCGTTCCCAAACGGTAGCAATTTGGGTCTTCACAAGTTCCCAACGAGCGAGTGCAGAGCGAGGTGCTTCGGTGGAAGACGACTCTGGTAGCGATATGAGAGGAGCGCCAATGATGAAATGCCCAGGAGTAAGAAAATCAAAGTTTTCATGGTCGTCAGTTAAGGCGCATAGGGGTCTTGAGTTAAGTATGGCCTCTATCCTTGTGAATGCAGTAGACAGCTCCTCATATGTGTAAGGCTGTTTTCCCATAGTGCTGACGAGGAGTGACTTGACTGATTTTACTCCCGCTTCCCATATGCCTCCAAAGTGGGGAGCGCGGGGTGGTATCAATTTCCACTCGACTCCGAGGGGGGAGAGCGCATCAGCGAGACGGCATTCTTCTCGGGATAAGATGGCGTATTTGACTGGTGCGACCTTAGTTTTGGCCTTGATCAAGGAGACTTTAACGACCCGATCAGGACCTTCGGACCTGAGATACACTGCTGCGGCGTATCCCTTAGTGCTTGCGTCACAGAACCCAACGAGTACTTGAAGTGCGCCGATTGATGTGATGTAGCGAGGAATAGCTATCGAGGAAAGAGATGGCCACTCGTCGAAGACGGCATTCCATTGATGAATCAGATCGGGAGGCAGAGGATCATCCCAGTCCAGTTTTGCCTTCCACGTTTCTTGAAGAAGAATCTTCGCCAATAGAATCACGGGTGACAAGAATCCTAGCGGATCGAATATTCTTGCAACAGCCGAGAAGACAACGCGCTTTGTGAGTCTAGGTTGAAGAGGAATCTGGATTGAATATGAAAATGAGTCACTTTTGGTGTTCCACACGAGACCAAGGCTTTTAATGACTGAACCTAAGGTTTCTTCACCCTGCCTGATAGGAACCACTTCCAAGATCTTCTCTCCTCCACTGGGAAGGAGCGATCGCTCAGTTGACGCCCATTTGCTTAAGGTGAATCCTCCCTTTGCGAAGAAATCACATAACTCCTGCTTGAGGATGTGAGCTTCGTCGACAGTGTCCGCTCCGGAAACTATGTCATCCACTAACATGTCCTTAGATGCCCGATCAGCAGCTAGGGGAAAGTTCGCACCTTCCTCAAGGATATGTTGCTTAATTACATTTAGTGCCTGGTAAGAGCTGGATCCCACGCCATATGTCACAGTATTGAGGTCCCAAACCATTAAAGGAGCGTCAGGGTTCTCGCGCCATAGAATTTGTTGATGTAGACGGTCTTTAGGGTGAATTAAAATCTGTCTATACATTTTAACTAGGTCGGCGCACAGGGGGACTGCGTACAACCTAAAGCGCGCAAGTACAAGGCAGATGTCCTGTTGGAGCTTTGGACCTGAAAATAGAACATCATTGAGACTGGTTCCGTTGGATGAAGGGCAAGATGCGTCAAATACCACTCTTAATTTCGAGCCCTGCCAGACTCCGTGGTGCGGAATGAAGTAGTCACCAGGCGTTTCGGCGACCGTCATGTGCCCAAGATCCCTGTACTCACTCATGAAATCTATGTACTTCTGTTTCAACGTGGGATTCCCAATGAATCGTCTCTCTAAATTTAAGAACCGCCTTGTGGCCAGTTCCCGGTTTTCCCTATGGGGAGTAGGGGTGGATTTGAATGGGAGGCGCACCATATACCGTCCTTCTTGGGTGCGAGTGTATGTGGTTTTGAAGTGGTCTTCGCACTGTAGATCGTCTGGATGGGATCTGCTTACAGTAGCGGGCTCCTCTAGCTCCCAAAATAGTTTGAGTTGCTTCTCGATGGCGTCAGTGGATTGCGTGAACAACGCTATTGTTTCATTGGAAGGTTGGTTGGTCAATTTCCCCATGACCACTCGACCAAATACCGTTGGCAGGAGGAATAGTTCTGGTACAGGTGATGAGTATGGAGCCCCGTTCACGACTTTGAAGTAGATGTCAGCGCCTATCAACAAGTCTATCGTTCCTGGCGTGTCAAATGATCGATCTGCCAGTTCAAGACGAGCCATTTTCTTCACCGTTTGTTCTGGCAATCTAGAGGCGGGTAAGCTCGGACCTATTCGGTCAACTACAACTGCGGTAGTCACTATTTCCGCAGAACCACGGAACGGGTAGATAATACAGGTGACAGTTCCTGCTGGTTTGACGAGAGCGGCGCCACCGAGTCCTATAATTTGTCCTTCATAAACTTCGAGATTGTAGCCTAATCTTTGAGCCAGAGACTCTGACATAAACGTCTGCTGGCTGCCTGAGTCAATTACTGCCCTTGCAGGATGGAGACCCTCGTGACGGTCTTTAACGAAGCATTGCGCTGTGCCGAGGAGAACCATGTTTTGAGGCGGCGTCCTCACCGATGATCCAAAAGCGTTAAAGCTGCCGGCTTTATTAGAGTGTTCCTGAGCTCTTTTCGTGGCATCGTCAATTGGCCCAGCATCTTGATGCAGAAGACTGTGATGCCTTTTGTTGCATTTACGACAATTCCACCAAGAAGGACACTCGGACACCTGGTGGCTTTCGTGCAAACAGTTTTTGCATCCTTTCCAATGGCGCAGATTCCCTGAGTAAGATGGTATGTTGATTTTGGGTAGGTGAAGTTCAGCCAGGGATGTGCCAACTGTAGCAGGATCGAAGCGATTTCGATTCCCTGTGACGTCGAGCCTTATACGAGCCTGGCTCTCGTCCAGCTGTATATGGATAGCAGCTGCCTCACAGATTTCATTCCGGACTTTATCGTAGTCCTCATACCAGGCCTCATCAGGCCACGAGCTGGGAGGTTCCACGTGCACCTGCAAGGAATCTCTCTCGTCCCATGCCCT
Source organism: Troilus luridus (assembly GCA_964056705.1). Lineage (NCBI taxonomy): Eukaryota > Metazoa > Arthropoda > Insecta > Hemiptera > Pentatomidae > Troilus > Troilus luridus. Next base: position 67,173,739 of record OZ057415.1, read on the forward strand.
TTGATATAGATCCCAATCAGCCTGGGCGCAAGCAAGTTTCGCTTTGAACAGTGGAATTTTGCTCGAATCACTGAGCGCGTCTTTCCCAGCATTGGCAATCCCCAAAATGTTTCGCTTTAGCCCGCGTAATTTCCTCTCGTAGACCTGACAAGAGGTCTGAATGTCTGGTATAGAATCAGGCATTACAATGTTCTGTTTACAATATGTATCAGTAAACAGTATATCAAAAGATATATGAAATATAATTTATAACGATATATATGTATATATATATAGAATATTTAGGAGTACGAGAGCCAACAGAGAATAGAGGAGTGGGATAAACCAGCAAACCAAAAAAGATATCCCAGAAATCGCTATACCAAGCCACAGATGAAGTTAAACTTATCCAGCAAAGGAAGGCAACCATAAATCACGACTCAAAGAAATTATAGAAAAACAGTGATAAAGATACCGAGACTGGTGAAGGTTGCACATGACGTCCAATAGTGAGACGTCAGGATGCTACTCTAAGCGTGGGTTAGAGGTAGCGGGGAATTGTAAATAAACCTTTATAACTTTACAGCAGACATAGAATAAACATGGTCCACCGGGCCTGGATAAATGTTAGTTTAACCGGATATGCCAGATATTCCGGATAAATATCAGTTTTATCGTGAGAAATATCAGTAAAATGGATCAATAAATTAAATCAAATCAAAGGTTTTTTGATTTTCTTGTATTATTTAATTGTAATATCAACTGTTATTTCATCAAACTTTTGTTTGTATAAATTTATAACAATTATTATATCATTATCCTTTCTCTCATTGTTTTCACTTTAAGATGGGCTTTAAACTGTTTTTAAATTATATCAGCCTTAGTATCAAACTGTCTCAGTAGGCATTAACTATTGTCAGGATAACAACAAACAATTAGATTAAAGGTCACGTTTACGTATAAAGTACACGATGGTTAGAAAGGATGTACAGAATAGCAATGAAAATTTAGAAATTTCATTAAAACCCAATCTGTACTGTGTATATAAATGTTCCTTAAAAAAAAAAAAAAAAAAAAAAAAAAAAAAAAAAAAAAAAAAAAAAAAAAAAAAAACCTGGCATCTAAATTTAAATCAATCAATTAATCATATTGATCCATAATCATCATTCAAACCATTTCTATTAATTAACTTTGTTAATCATAAATTATTTCAGCCCTAATGAATCATAATTTCGTACTTCTTAACTCACATCTCATGTGATTTAAAACTGTTTAAATGCTTTCATTTCTAATTCAATAATCTAATTTTAAGAAAATGAAAATCTTAACTTCACAACTTGTGCGATTTACATGTTAATTATTTCATGATTTTATGTATAACACTTTAAATATTTGTATCAAATCGTACCCATCAATCACTTTAGGTCAAATATCAAATTGTACTTTAATGTCCAGACAGATGAAGGAAAATCAATTAATCACGTTACTTTCATATTATTTATCATTAAACATAATTAATATCACAAACATAACAATCACAATGTACCAAAATACGATACACGAGATAATTTACAGCAGAGCACACTTCACAGTCTGTTATCAACATGTAACCTACACAGCGTAAGGTTATTCACTGCCTCCCCACTCCCAGAGCGCGAGGCCCAAAGAGGTTCCTATACACCTCTGCTCTTCTAACGTACGTTTAGAGTTGCGTGAACATGCCGTCACCCAAATGGTACGCCATGTTTACCTTCACCATCTTTCGGTGATCTCTTTCGCACCTTGTTTATTCTATGTCTGCTGTAAAGTTATAAAGGTTTATTTACAATTCCCCGCTACCTCTAACCCACGCTTAGAGTAGCATCCTGACGTCTCACTATTGGACGTCATGTGCAACCTTCACCAGTCTCGGTATCTTTATCACTGTTTTTCTATTGACGGGAAATAATGCTTCTGGATGGTGGACTGTATTTTATAAAGAAATAATGGTGGTGATGACTATGAATGAAAGGCATCTTAAATGAACATATTATAATGAGAATATACATAAGTTACATTACGATGGTGATGGTTATTGTCAGTCTCTGAGGCTGCTGGTATGTTGGGCCTCTAGCTGGCTGCCGTACTCCGCATGCTCCCCGCTCTGTCGGCTCTTCTTTGTTGCTCTACTCCATGTGATCGGAAAACATGTTACTCGTTTAAACGTCTAGAGCCAAATCCCGAGCTTCTTAACCGGCAGTCGCCCTAGGGGGGATGACAGAGGGCACTGCCTCTGTGGCAAGGAGGTAGAAGAGAGCAAGGAGCAAGGAGCCGCTGTACATTAAACAATACTGTTAAGTCATACAACAAGCCAGAGTAACATTTTTGAAACTGCGTTCCTTCCTCTGCATAAATATTCTAGATTTTGGAATCACATGGCGCTAACTATATTCAGCTAGTCTTGTTACATAGAGTGGAAAGTTAGACTTTAAACAAAAGTGTCGTTAAAAACTAGAAGCTTTTTAGATTTAGCTTAGTAGCTACTGCATAGAACAACAAGAATCTCATGAAAAAGTAGAACACCCAACAAGACAGAACTTATCATCTGTTATGTGACCATAGAATCATTAACCCTTAAATTGGTATGAACGCATGTGTCTGGTGAAATCAATCGGAGGGTAATGAGACCATACATGCATTAATTGTAAGTGTCCAATAGGGACCGCCTTTTTCGTTTGACATGAAATTATGGTTAAAATATTACGTATGACTTTATGTGAGACAGATATACAGGTTTAACTTAAGCTACGGCATTAAAGGAAGACAGATTATGAAAAAAAATGAAGTCAAAGAATTAAAGAGTTCAAATTAGTTAAAATATCCTGATATTTTTAATGAATTTTATGGTAGGTACCAATGATATATTGTTTGTAATCGAACGAAAACCTAAATAACTGCGAAGGCTCACCAGATTATTTTTCTTAGATTTTATGTTGTAACAGTATAAATTTTACTCATTTTAATAGATGATTGATTCTTTAAAATAGCGTTCTATGATTTTACAATCTGTTGCATATTTAAAAGTCGTGCCTTAAACTTTCAATCAAGTAATGGAGCAGGCAGGAGTTAAAAGTATTTAGTCCTGTAAACGTAGTTTACTCAGTTAAAGCAGTTTCTCTGGACCGCATCGCCCGAGAGTCGCCCGGACTTTAAGGGTTAAAATATGACTACCAAACCTAAAGATTTGATCATTTCATATCCCTAAGGTCATGATTAATATGTAAAAATATTTTATTCCAGTGAAATAATAAAAAAAAAAAGATCACAAGCACCCATTCCATTCCAAACAAATTTAGGTATCTTATCCTTTTTGGGTTGGTTAAATATTAAAAATTAAAAGTCCAAAAATTCAAAACTATTAAATATTAAGGTTTTTATACTCTAAGGTGACATTAAATAATATTGTATTGTCATTGTAAAATAAGTAGATTAAAGATCATTGACGGTACAATAGTCATTTCGAGCAAAATTTAGTTATCCCACATATGGATAGATAGTTAAATGTTTCCCATGTCCAACTCAATTATAAAATTTCATAAATGTTGAATTAAAATATTATATCCCCTAAGATCACGTCTGATTATATAAATGTTTTATTCCTATTAATTAATAACAAAAGTTAAAAAACAAAAATTTAGTTATCCCACATATGGATAGATAGTTAAATGTTTCCCATTTCCAACTCAATTATAAAATTTCATAAATGTTGAATTAAAATATTATATCCCCTAAGATCACATCTGATTATATAAATGTTTTATTCCTATTAATTAATAACAAAAGTTAAAAAACAAAAATTTAGTTATCCCACATAGGGATAGATAGTTAAATGTATCCAATTTCCAACTCAATTATAAAATTTCATAAATGTTGAATTAAAATATTATATCCCATAAGATCACATTTAATTATATAAATGTTTTATTCCTATTAATTAATAACAAAAGCTAAAAAAAATATTCCGGTACCGGGAATCGAACCCGAGCCTCCTGGGTGAGAGCCAGGTATCCTAGCCACTAGACCATACCGGACTCATTCCTGATTGAAACATTTTATATTCATAAGTTAAGAGTACTTGAATATTCTTAATAAAAAATATTAAAGTATTCACGATTTACATATTTTACAAAAAGAAACAAATCCGATAGGGTCAGTGGTACATAAATTAGAAAATAATCCATAAGAAAAATCATGATTTGAGGGATTATCTTTCTTAATATTTTTCCACCAAATAACTTTATATATTTCTTCATGAATTATTTAATTTATAACTGTCGAAAATTAAACACTAGGATTTCTTTTAAAATGTCTATGGCAATTCATCATTTATAAAAGAAAAACAAATTAATTAATAATAACAGACATCTAGGCTAAAAGATAGGCTAAAAAATAGGTTTGTTTATTTAATATAATTTTTTTTCAAGATTTATAAAAACACCATTATAAATATTTTAAATAAACTATGAAAAATGATCAAATTAAATTTTCTTTAGTAATAAAAAGTTATGAACAAAAAAAAATAATTATAATAGATTATTAACGAAATCTTAAATATGAGGAAGAATTAAATTAATGTCCACATATTTGGTGGAATAGTAACAAGAGTCGTAAAAAATGAGTGTAACAGATGAAGAAAACATAACATTTGTAATATTAGCGGTTGGTCCGGGGTGCGTACCCTCTTGTAAAAGTAAAAAATAATCATATTTTATGCAATAATATTGTTACAATACCGCAAAACATTTATTAATTCTATAGAACAATATAAAAATACAAAGAATCGGATCACATATCCTCTAGCTTGCGATATTTGTAATGTTAAGATACGCTAAGGTTGAAAAAAAACTCAAGAAATTAAGGAGCTCAGATGAAAGTCAACTAAGGGGTCAAGAAAGTTACAGGTCACGACGCGTTAAATAGAACGCCATTAAAATAAATGACATATCGATAGTTTTTAGTATCTAAAAACTGTATTAGGGTAATTCAGCAATAATAAATAAATAAAAAAGCCTACTGAGCAGTAGGCCTTAGGTTCGAGAGTGGATCTGGCAGTAAATTATTCTTTCAACAGCCTGGAGATCTGGGGCTCATCCAACCCCATCTACCTGCACAAACGTTGGCTTAGAAACCGTACAGTCTCTACCATGTACTAAACACAAGAGTCTTCTTTGGTTATATTTGTACAGATTAAAGGTATTTTAAACGCCAACTTTAAAAGAACTTCGGGAAAATATCAAGATAGTGACACTCCTTCAGAATTGTTTATTATAAATGTTTTTGAAAACATACCCCGAAGAAGCTAAAATATCTATGTTTGTGTGGAAAATAGTTGACTAATATAATTCCAATTTGTGTTAATTTGAAACACACAACTGGTTTGTTTCAAATTTACACAAACCACAAACCAGTTGTGCTTGTTTCAAATTTACACCAACCACAAACCAGTTGTGTTTGGCGAGTCACCACGAACAGGCACTCACATTCGCCCTGAAGATGACCTACATCGTAGGCCGAAACGTAAAAAATAAGGCACTATTAAAAAATAAATTTCACTTATTTTGTCTTATCTTTGACGGCACTCCTGACCAATTCAATCCATCATTAAAATATCTATAGTTTTTCCAGTGAAATTCATAATGTTTCCCACAAATTCTGAATTTCTTTCAAACTAATTCTTTATTATTTCAACCAATTTAAGTTGTTAAATGTTTTCATATACCTATTTTAAGTTTATGAAAAAGGAGTATTTAAAATAACAAGTTTTTGACTGAATATTGGTACGTTTGCTGGGAAACGTAGTTACTCGCAGATTCGATTTTTCCGGGAATGATTTAAATACATTATCTAAGTACATAATTGTTTCTTAGATATCACATCCGATTTCTTTTAGTCACCTCATCGTATTAATAGATACGTTATAATTAGGCCTCTTGTAGTATTTTTATGTGCGTAGAGGAGGTAAATAAACAGTTCTTGAGTATTGTCTATTATTGGTTGTAGTAGTAATAATAATAATAAAAGGCTTAGCGAAGCCTAAGGCTCGAATCCGATACAACCAATCATTGCTTACAAACTTCCGTCCACGGACAACAACCGAAACCCAAATCCGCCAGGATTGCGTTTAGAATCCTCAAGCCTACGCCTCGGTCTACCCCTCAGACGCTTCCTAGTCGGTACAGCGCTTATTAACTTTATAGGAATTTGTTGTAGAACTTTTTGTTATTACAGGTAAAAGGCTATCTCGGCAAGATAAGATCTGATAGTTGATTAAAACCGTAGACAGTAAGTGGTATATTTGTATCAATCTAGTTTTGCATTTATGTCCTTCAATGATTTGTAAGTTGGATGTAATTTCACCTTAAATAATTTAATATATATTTATTTGAACATAAAAAAAATCTGGTTTTCCTTTTCTTTTTTATGAATCTTTATCTTCATCTTCTAAGTTGTAAGATGACCCTCTCGAAGATAAGGAGACTCCTGGAGTGGGGATAGCGATCGATGCGGAGGGAGCGAGGCGAGCGCAGCTAGTGTGCTACTTCCTCAACAAGAACATGGACGTCGTCAAGCTGATCAGAGCCGTTAAGTCCAAGAAACCACTTTGGGACAGGAAGCATGCTTACTATCACGAGAGGATAGTCACCATGGGTCTCTGGAACGATGTGGCTGCATCTCTCGGGACAGATCGTAAGTTGAATTTGATAATATGGAAAGCTATGAACGATTTCGATAACTGGAACCCAGAAGATTCCTTGGAACATAGATTCGAGTCGTTAATCGTGGAATGGTGACACCGAATGCCCATCATCCAGAGAAGCCACATGTCGGTTTGGACAACTTTCAAATAATCGGGTGCAGTCGAGACACAACTGCCATCTAGCGGCAGCGTAAACAACAATTACTGAGCAACAGATTAAAGTACTGAGTTGGTCCCTAAATATTGCTTTAAACTTGAAAACATAGATCATAACGCCCCATCTAAGTAACAGCTAGAATTTAAAATTAAAATAAAGTAAATAATAGACTAATTAATGTTTGTATATACATTTTTTTTGGAGGAAAGGATTATAATCCTTAAAGTATTTTATAATTGGAGAAGAAAATGGTCCAGGTGGAGGTCAAAGAAAGATTTTCTTAAGTAAAGATGAACTGCTTATTTGAGACCGACACAGAAGGTCTTCTTTAAAAATGATTGATTGGAAAATTAATTGATTAATTAATAATTAATATTGAGTAATTAATAATTGAAGGTTTTCTTTAAAAAATATTGCTTGAATAAGTAATTGATAATAATTGATTAATCAATAATTAATATTTGAAGGTCTTCTTTAAAAATTATTCTAAAGGTCTTTAAAAATTATTGATTGAAAAATTAATTGATAATAATTAATCATTGATTCATTAATAATTAATATTGAATAATTAATAATTGAAGGTCTTCTTTAAAATTATTCTATTTTTTAGAATATCAGAACTATGCGATATGAGTGCAGAAAGAAAATGGTATGGGTGGGAATCAAATGAAGAATTTCTTAAATAAATGTTTTGAGCTATTTATTTGAGAGTCAATGTTTCGGCCCACATTGCAGGTCTTCTTCATGACTGGATATACAAGATATAAACAAATTAAAGTGATACAAGAATAAAAATGAAATTTATAAATCATGATATTGGAGAAAAACAAAGCAGTTACAAACGTGGTGGTGATTTAAATTGGAGGATAAAATAAAAGTATTAATTGACTTATAAGAACTAAAATAATAAGATATGAGTAATAACTCTAATGATTGGGAATCACTTAGTTAAACATAAAAACAGAGAGATTAATAAGTTGGTATTATCTAATGAGTAATAAAGAAAGTAATCAAAAAAATCAAACGTGATATTTGAATAAATAAATAGATAAATGTATATGTTATTTTGGAGGGAAGCGGTATAATCCTTAAAGTATTTTATAATTGGGGAAGAAAGTGGTCCTGGTTGAGGTCAAAGAAAGAATTTCTTAAATAGAGATGAGCTATTTATTTGAAACCGACGCTTGGACCCACATTGAAAGTCTTCTTCAGGGCTACAGATAAAAAAGTATTTATTTCAATTACTTACAAATTTTAATGTTTATTTAATAGTTCAAACTATAACAAGTTGTAATCAAATACCATATACTATTTATTTATATACTTAAAAATTTGAATTATAAAGTAAAATAAAGGTATTATTTAAAATATATGAACTAGAACATTGGTGGTATTACCATCGAACCTTCGGGTTCACTAAGAGTTATTATTATTGTTTTATTTTTTTTAATAATATTTATAATTTTTTGGGTGGAGGTGGGAAGGTATAATCATTTGAGTACTTTATATTTGTTTCAGAATAATAATTTATTTATTTAATATCACTTCATGCTCCTATGACCAATCAGAAAATATACCGAGTATATTTATTTGAGTAAGAAAGACAATAACTATGTCAGTCCTACAACAATAGTCCCAAAGGCTACTGAGATGTTTTGTGCTGACTCTATTACATTCAATTTACTACAATGGAAAGGAAACTGCTGAAAAAGGTGGTCTATTGTTAGAATATTGTAGTAGTACTGATACCGTGGCAGCATTTCTTTACTACACAAACAGTAAAGCCATGATATAACTAGAATATTTATTAATTAGTCCATATTGATACGTAGAAGAAAATGGTCTGGGTTAAGGTAAAATCAAAAATTCCTTAAATTGTGATAAACTTATTTATTAGAAACAGATATTTTGTTCCACATTGGAGGTTTTCTTCAGGGTTGAATGGATAAGATACAAATTATTTAAATGGTCCATGGAGGACCTTAGTCTCCTCTACAACTTCCCTCCATTTTAAGGTTTTTTAGCAATATAGTTTGAACAGGTTGGGTCACCGTCCCAACTCTGTGTCCCTTTTACGACAAGCAGGAGATACCCCAGGATTATTCTAATCCGTTTCTGGATATATATATATACCCCCTGTGGTTTAGTCCTGTCAAGTGAAGTATTTATAGATTGTATACACAAGGGTCTAGAGTACCCAAGGGCACAAAATAATATATAGTTTAATTTATGAATTTCATTATTTTCCTATAGATTATAAATAGAAGAAACTAGCTTTTGCCCGCCACTTCGTCCGTGTTGATTTTAAATAGAAACTTATGTTGGGTTTAAACGGAGAGTGAATTTTGAATTCCATAAATGAACTCCATATTATAAACAATGACTTAAAGCATTTGTTAATTCACCCAAACTACCAATGCTTATCCCTTTGTTGATATATTTTAATAAACTGTCCTATTACATATTAAATGAACTATCGATAAGTTTTCTATTGAAATCCACATTGTAATATCCAAAACTGTAAATACATAGGGGTTGATTTTGCCAAATCTTGAATACAATTATTATTATGTTAAAATGTAATGTCTGCATAATTACTTTCACATCTCTAACATAACATGTTATAAAATGTATCTACTGTCCAAATTTCAAGTCTGTAGCTTATGCTGTTTTGGCTCTGCGATGGTCTTTTCAGCCAGGACCAACTCTTTTATAAATATAGATAACATGATACAATTTCCCGTATTTTACACTTTCAGGGGCCAATTTTCAAAAAAACAAAAACACATATTTCTTTATTTTTAATGTAGAAGCTATATCTAAAATTTCATGGTGCTCACTTTAAAAATTAGGTTTGTAATAAAAAATAAAAACGGGTTTTCTACCCTTTTCACACCCTCTTAGGGGACGAATTTTTCAAAATCCTTTCTTAGTCCGGGTTGGCCTTATGAAATGTACCTACTGTCCAAATTTCAAGTCTGTAACTTATGCCGTTTTAGCTCTGCGATGGTCTTTTCAGTCAGAACGAACTCTTTTATATAGAGAGATAACGAATGAACTGTGATAGTAAAGGAAGACAAATCAGGATCTATGGGATGTAAAAAGAGCCCGATGAATTTATATGTCCTGGGAACATATCTAAATGTATGTTGATGAACTGAGATAGCCCGAACATGTGGAAAAGATGAATTTTAAATTACATAAATTTAGTTTAAGTTAAGAAATTATCTTCACATTATATACATTGCTAGCATTTATACAATACTTTATCAATGTCATATACTTTTTGACTATTTAAATATATTAAACATCAATAATATTCGGTATAAGTTCCACAGACTGTCGCTTCAAGTAGAGTCACAAGTTTTAACTTTTCATTCTATTTCTTTGTAATATACTCAAAAATAAAAATAATCGCGAATTTTAGTATGAACTGAAGAATGTAATTAATGGAAATGTGTATATTGAATATTTTGTGTATTAAATGAAAGTTTCAACAAATGTATATTATCTATACTTTAAAATGTTAGTTGAAACGTTTATTTTTTTATGAAATTATTACCAAAATAGGTAATTATTCCGCAGTTTGTCTCTTCGAGTTGAATCACAACATATTTTAAATTTTCATTCTTTTCTTTTTAAATATTTCCCAAAAATACAACTTATCGTGAGCTTCAGTATGGAAAAAATAATGTAAATATGGGTGATGTGTATACTTCGGTAATCATTTCATCTAGAAATGAACCTTTCGACAAGCATATATCAACTATACTTGTAAATATTTTATTCAAAAAGAAAATATATGACTTGTAAATGTTAGATGGAACGTTTATTTTTTTATGAAAGCTCACACAACTTGTATTGTTGCAGAATATCAAAAAGGAAACGATAAAATATTTAAAACTTGTAACTCAACTTGAAGCGACAACCTATGGAGCAGATACCCTAAAACTCATAATTATTTTTATTTTCAAGAATAATAAAAAAAAGAATGAAAATTTAAAACTTTTTGTGATTTGTCTCGAAGCGATAACCTGTGGAATCGATAAATAAAGAGGCATACAACTTCGTTCAAAATTATTATCAGCTAAGTCTGCAATGATTATCATTTTACAATCTTTGTAAGTCTGCAATGAATCTCTTTGTACAGTCAAGGAACGAGTCCGTAACGAACGACGATTTGTAAACAAACAGATCAACTTTTAAAAGAGCGTCTGATAACGTCAGAAATGTCAATCGAAGTTAAAAATCGTAAGAAGAAGAGAAAAAGTTCTAAGATTCTTGATGACGCTAAACTCCATGATATTTACCAAGAATTCCAACACGAACTGAAAAAAAAAGAATATCACGGTCGGCTTGATTTTGAAGAAATAAGGATTATGGATAGGTTCCAGAGGCGTTGCTATACAAAGGCCAGAATAATAAAAAAAGGTAACTCTTGCATTTTGTATAACACCCTACATTCATTTGTTATATTTAACCGGGGATAAGGTATTTCTGTGCAACTCCCATAGACTTATAAGTTGAAGTTTTTTAAATAGTTCTTTTTCCTCACTATTCACATTCACAGCCTCATTTTATGCTTTCCTAGATTTTTTTCAGTTATTTAATATTGATGGAAGTATATTCTTGTCAGAAATATTTTGGGTATCTGTTCCGCAGGTTCTCATTTTCAGTTGAGTTACAAATTTTAAATGTTTATTTGTTTTATTTTTAATATGTTCCAAAAATAAAGTTTTCCTCAGCTTAAATATGGAAAATATAATTTAATTATGAGCAATGAGTAGATTCTGGTAATCATTTCATCATGAAATAAAAGTTTATAAATGATGTATCTTGAATAATAGTTGATCTTATATAGCCTTGTCACTTGGCTCCATCACAAGCCCTCAAAAGGACCTGCAATGTTGGATTTCCAATAAACACTTCACCCTACAGATAGTTTTTTTTTTACCTCCTCCTGGACCATTTTCCTCCTCGTATACATGATGAATGTTTGTTGAAACGTTCATTTCTAGATGAAATAACTGAATAATACACATATCCCGCAATTACAATCTCTTTTCTCTACTAAAGCTCAGGATAACTTGTATTTTTGGAAAATATTAAAAGGGGGATGGATGAAAAGTTAAAACTTGTGACTCAACTCAAAGTGACTACCTGTGGAATAATTACCATATTTTCCAGCTTGCTATCTTAACTATTTCTTCAATTAGTTAACTAGTTAGTCTTATCAGGGAAAATTTCAACTTTTCTACAATCTTGATTTACTGGGTCCTTTCTTATGTAATATCCGTTTTTATTATTTCTAAAATTCAAAGTGGAATTAGCAGACTTTTGTTGTTAACCATGATTATTTTTAAAGATTGTAATGAGCTGTTAATAGTCCTCTCTGTTTTTATAATATTTACTGTCAGTAAAATTTAATTAACTTTGTTTATTAAAAAGACTGGAGTTTAAACTTGGACACTCCACAGCCCAAGCTAAAAAAACACTACCACTTCGTTTGGGGAAGGATCCTCTTTAATTTAAAACCGGGATACATATTTAACCCAAATTTTTATCCTAAAAGATTATTGGTTTCTGAGTGGTAGTCAATGGCAGGGATAATTCATTTATCTTCTCTACCTGGAGATGAAAATAAATCATAGTGCAGAGATTCAGTAAAAATAATCCAAAAAAAATTATCAAAAAACAACCTCCATTGATTAATGGGAAGTGGCCTATACTCTTACACAACATTGTCAGATTTCATGTTTCATGTCAGAAACTAAACGAGCTGGGTTACGGAGTCCTCCCATACCCACCTGCTCACGAGACTTATCTCCAACAGATTTCCACCTGTTCAGAAATATGGACTACTTCCTTGAGGGTAAAATTTTTGAAAATTTGTATTCTAAAGTCAAAAACCACATTTTAAGAATTAAATGTCACCACAAAACCCTGAATTTTTCTTCTCTGGGATTGAAAATTTAATAACACATTGTGGAAATTGTACATACAATGAAGATGAATATTGAGAATAAAAATGCATTGTTTTACTAAATAACCTTTCCAGAAAACAGGCGTTTCTTGCTTATTTTTTTTCCTGGTGAAAACAGGAATCTAGTTTTATGAGACAATGTCTGGAGATTATTAACAATATAAAAGTTCTGTTGTATAAATTATCATTAGCTGCTGAAAATTAAAAAATCATCGACAAATAAAAATATAGATAACATCTGTATCACTACAACCCATGAAGGGTGTGAGGTTCAGTATACAGTAGTCAGACAATGGTTTTGCAGGGAGGTGATTTCCCCTACATTTATAAACTCAACCACCAGATTTCCCCCCCTTATTTTGGGTACCCCTTTTATAGAGTCTGGGTGAGCCACAGGAGAGTCCTAGATCTCAAAGGATCCATCTCCAGCCATTATCAGATTAAATGAAAGTCTGCCAGAGGGTGGGATTTAAACCCAGGACCTTCGGCTTGGCATGTCAGTGAGATAGATAAAAGATATTTATATATTTTTTTTTTAGTTTCATCAGTTTATAAAATTATTTTAGCAGTGATTTCTTATTGTAATTATTCATCAATATAATTTATAAACTACTGACATTTTTTTTCAGCTGATTCAGTAAGAGCCAAATGGAAAGGATTAAGAGACACATTTCGAGGAGAATTAAAAAAAGTGAATAAAATGGTTGCAAGTGGGACGAATTGCCGATCAACTAATTGGGAATACTTCGATGAAATGCTGTTTGTAAAGGACCAAATATATTCTAACAGGTACTAATTTTTTTTTTTATTGATGCTAAAGTTTTATTATTCACCAAAATTTATACATCACGGCATGGGTAAAATAAGAGGTAGCACCGTGTTGCAATGTCACTGGTCATACAAAGACATAATAGGACTTGGAACTGTCTTGCGATTCTCTTCTATAAAATGAGAGAAAAACCTTCCGTTACCATTTTCTATGTTACAAAATGAACTGCCAAATAAAAAATACTAATGTAAAACCATGAGTTATAACAGCACAAACTAATTTAGAACATTAATCAGAAAGACTAAAAAATTTAGTCAGTAAACAATCATTGCCTGTTGGTATTTGCATCTTTCCTCTGAATAATGTGTTTGTAGCAAACAGTGTGGTCTACAATTATTTTTTCATCTTAGTGAATTTTAATTTAATTATTTTCTGACAAATTGTTTGGCTTATAGTAGTAAAGAATATTGTGCTTCCCCAGTAGTACCAATCTTTTCCTTCCCTGTCTAGTTGAAATACATTTTAGAAGTTAAAATTTAGTTTCTGTTCCTTTTCAGGAGATACAGTTTTATTTATATCAAAAATAAATTGTAAGAAACATTTAGATCCCATTGAATTTATATTTATTTCTGTAGTAAGGCAATGGAATATTGGTAAAAGATAATATCATAAGCCATTGAGGATTTTCTTTAAATGAGATTTTGAGTAATTATTCCACAGGTTGTCCATGTGGCTGTTCCACCTATTGTCAAAATATTGTTATCACCTTCGTAGAAGGTTACAGTTGTAGTGATCTTTCTAAGGGGGGCACAGCGGCAAACAAATCAACAATAACTTAGAAATATACTTGTAGTATTTATAGAAAGGTTTCAAAGGTTTATTAAAATATTAAAACAATAGTTTCACTCCTGTTCTTTCTGTTATTTTATTCATATATTTTAACAACAATGATCTTGTAATTTGCCTATAAGTATGTACTGTAATGGAATCTTCAGTACGTGCCCTCGTGCCATCCCCCTTAAATCCGCCATTGCCCCCCCCCTTTCATAGTAGTACCTACTAGTAATACCATTATTTTTTGTATAGGTAATTTACAAGTAAATATTTATAATTTATGTGTATACTTCATTCTATGCGTATACATTTTAAAACTCCCCTTACTTATATTTTTTACTTTCCATGTTCATTTTACTTTTCTACCTGTTATACTCTAGATTTATAATTTTACTTTCTACTTTTCTTTTCCTTTACTTACTCTTTGACCTCATTTTTGTTTTATTTTCTTTCTATCGTAAGTCTATTAACTTACATTTATATTTTATCTATATTCTACTAGCTTTTCCATAATTTTAGATCTCACCTCTGATGTTTATATTTTTCCTTTTGTAAACTTTCTGTTTACTTCCTTCTTTTATCTTTGTAAATTTTTGCATCACCACCTTTCTATACATTTACTCTGTAATATTTGTATTCATATATATCACTCACTTTTTTGTTCTAAATTTCTATTACTCTACATATATTTTTTTATATTATCATTTACTTGGTACTGCAATGTATTTTTATAGTTTTGTCTGTTTTTCTTTCTTAGCCCTGAAGATGACCCACAAAGTGGGTCGAAACGTCGGCACAAAATAAAATATGTTACCACTTATTTAGTGTTTAATATGACTGCACCCCCAACTATTTCCTTCCTTATTCAGATCTTCTTGTCAACTATCTCCTCGCATACATTTATAATTTACAATAAACAAGCTGTAAATAAATATCTGACTTTCCCTTTTATTTAAACATTGTAATATAATTTAAATTTATTACTGAGCTGTTAATTTTCTACAATAAAATTAATTGAGACAAGTTAAGGCAGCACCCTATCAGAGTTTATTACTATAGGGAAATGTTTTCCAAGGGTCCAATCCCTGTTACCCTTAAGGCACCCTAACAACATTAATCACTCTTTTCACCTAAATCGCTATATATTATATACTACATAATATCATATTATGATCTGTACTTAGAAATGTTGGTTGAAACTGTCATTTCTTGATGAAATAATTACCAAAATCTACTCATTACCCATAATTACATTCTCTTTTCCATTCTAAAGGTCAGGAAAATTTGTATTTTTACGAAATATAACGAATAAACAGTTGAAACTTGGATAACTGCTAGAAGAAACAACTTTTGGAACAGATACCAAAGATTTTAATTTGTTTTTCTTCATATTTTCAATCTAGGAAAAACAATTTTTAATGTATATTTATCTGTTAATAGATAGATTTTTATATTAATTGAAAAATACTTTGATAATTCCATCTAGAAAAAACAATTTTCATTCCTAGACAGTTTGATGGGGGTCCAGAAAGTAAGGTTACAAAGACCCTGTAGCACTTCTGCTTCTTTGACTGCCTCTTATGCCATTGCTAACGTGGGATTTTATTTGTCATAGTTGGTACCACTGACGTGTAGAGAATTTCGTAAAAGAAAAAACAAATCATCGAAGGCTTCAGTCCTAAACAAAATGTCGTCTCAGAAAGCAAACTAGTCAACCATTTTGTCCTGCTCTACCTACCGCAGGTGTGAGATTCGCTCAGTCATCAGGTTCCTTATTTCGCGTAACGAATCTGCAGCAAGTATCCATCGCCAGCTAGTCGAAACTTATCGGGCCGAAGTGGTGTCACGTCAGCATGTCACCAAGTGTGTTAGGTTATTCAAGAAAGGCCGTAATGACACTCATGTTGAAGAAAGGAGTGGGAGACCTTCCATCATTTCGGAAGAGCTTCTCCGGTAGCCTGAACAAAATGTTCGTGATGATCCTCATGTTACTCTTTACAATCTTAACACATTGAGGACCGGGAACGAGACTTCTCGTTTTGGTAATAAGCTCAGGCCACATAGTAAATTGATGTTATAATGTATATGATAAAAATTATATTGATGTATAATAAAATCGCCGGTCTTATAGTAAATTTCAGCAAAACATTAGCGGGCGGCAATGTGTTAAAAAAATTTCCCAAACATCTCACGAAGTCTCCTCCACGAAATCGTAAGGGAAAGGCTTGGGTTCAGGAAGCTGGGCCAAAAGTGGGGGGAGCACCCTCCAGTACATCGTATGTACTTTGGGTATCTGTTCCGCAGGTTGTCTCTTCGAGTTTTGCTACAAGTTTTTAACTCTTCATTCGTTTCATTTTTAATACTTTCTAAAAATGCAAGTTAAATATTTTTATTTGAAAAGAAAAGATATGTCCACGACAGGGACTCGAACCCGGTCTTCCAGATCACTGGTCTGGGACTCTACCATTTGAGCTATCCTGGGCCCTGATGAAGCACGCTTCCTGGTCGTGGTCATATCTTTTCTTTTCACTGATCCAAAGTCCCCGTGTTCTCGCATTTTTGCGAAGTATACGAGGGGAAGAATGTTCTTTGAACATTATTTTAATTTGGATCTAGTTGACTTACGTCATTATAATTTATTTTATTTTATTTGTTACTAATTTTTAAATATTTTTATTATAACACGACCGGGAAGCGTGCTTCATTGGGGCCCAGAATAGCTTAAATGGTAGAGTCCCAGACTAGTGATCTGGAAGACCCGGATTCGAGTCCCGGTCATGGACATATCTTTTCTTTTCAAATAAAAATATAGATGATATATGTTTGTTGAAACGTTCGTTTCTAGATGAAATGATTACCGCAGTATACACGTCCCCATTATTCTATTCTCTTTCCCATACTAAACTTGTATTTTTGGAATATATTAAAAGGGAAAAGAATGAAAAGTTAAAACTTGTGGCTCAACTCGAAGCGACAACCTGTGGAATAGTTACCAATTAATGTTTTGTTTACCTGTGTATTATTCTAATAATGATTTGTTTAAAAATATTTTCCAAGTCGAACAAAAATAAAGCTTATGGTCACTTGTGGCTAGCATAACCTACTATACACAAGATCGCGGGTCCAGCAGGTTGCGCTAGGATTTTTTTAAAGGAAGTAAAAAAAAAAATCCTTAGTTTTTTACTTCGTATTTCGGAGGGTACGTAAAACAGGGGTCCTGAGCCTGTACATCAGGTACTTCTTATAGATCCCTATCCTAAATATACCTGAACCGGCAAAATTCAAGACTCCCACTACCAGCGCCGGTTCTAGCCCATGTCGCGCCCCGTGTACAATTGTAACCTAGCGCCCGCTTATAGGCTCGCGATTAAAGTTGAACACTTACATTTATACAAAGTGTTACAAAAAACAGCAATGCCCCGAAGGAGGGGAATGTGCCCATGAAATCAAACAAATTTTGCTATAGGATCAACATGAAATGATATTTTTTGAGACCCTGAGACAGCTCGCGGCGCACCTTGAGACACGGCGCCGTGTGTGAGGTAAAACCGGCCCTGCCCACTGTAGCATCGTCTGATAAGCCTTAGCAGCATTAAGTGACTTTAAATGAATAAACAAACAAAATAAAGCTCGATTATCATTTGATTTCATTCATCAATTGATTATGTTTTCAATTTACAGTTAACAAGTAAAACTGATAGGGAACAAAAGTATTCGTTCTTATCAATGATGTATCAGGTTTTAACTCTCAGTTTATGTCGAATACCTGAACTAATAACGTAGGTAATTATTCCGCAGGTTGTCGCTTCGAGTTGGATCACAACAATTTTTAACTTTTCATTCGTTTCCCTTTTAATGTTTTCCATAAATGCAATTTATGTATGGGAATGTGTATGCGAGTACTTCGGATATCATTTCAACCTACATGTATCATCTATACTTAGAAATGTTAGTTGAAACTTTCATTTCTTGATGAAATGATTACCGAAATATGCTCATTTCCCTTAATTACTATCTATTTTCCTTACTAAAGCTGAAGTAATTCGTTTAAAATAACAAAACAGAGTAAAATGGGACGCAAATTTATAACTTTTCGAAACTTGAACGGCAGATAATACTTTGTCGACACAATTGCCGATCGCAACTAGAAAAAGGTAAAATTGTGAACAGATCAATAATTTGTGGATCTGTTAACAGACCCCATATAAATGATTAAGACACTATCAACAAATATACTAGGAGGAAGACATTAATTTCTAAAGAACGTAGTAGCCTTCCAAGAACAGAATTTTTTAAATAAAATAAATATATTATTTGCAAAATAAAATTTAAAACAAAATCATTTTGGGTCAAGTGTGGTGTAGCGGTTAGCATAACAACATACTATTCCCTAGATTCCATAGCCTGGCAGATGGGTTTAGGATTCAAAAAAAAAAATTGTACCGTGAACGGGCCTGCGGTTCAGTACATGGTAGAGACTGTCATGTTCATGGACAACGGTTCTGCAAGGAGGTGACTTGTCCTAGATCACGCTCAACTGCCAGATTTCCCCCCCTTATTTTGGGTATCATATTTTTATAATATTTTTTAGAGGCTGGATAATCCCCAGGATGGTCTTAGATCCTATAGGTCCATCTTCCGCTGCAAAAAGGCTAAATAAAAGTAACTGTCTGCAGCGGGGTTTGAACCAGGATTTCCGGCATGACAGCTCAGTGCTCTACCACTGAGCCACTCCGCTCCCTATAATTTTTTAGAGGGAGTGAAAACTCCTTGGTTATGCCATCCTTTGATCTGACGTATTGTATAACGTAAGGGGCCTCGTACTGGTTCGAGTAAAAACCCCCTTCAGCGGACTCAGCCCATTGTAACGCCTTAAAATACCGAAGATAACAAAAGGCTTTTGTTTATATAGAAGCATTTACAGGTATTTATTTGTAAATTGTATATATATAGTAAATAAAATCTTAAGAGGATGAGAAAAAAAAAAAAATTCACTTCTCGCTGCTGCCGTACGACAAGTGAAACCGTTATACTAAGTAATCCTTTTTAATAACATTACATGCTAATCATTTACTGCCACGAACTACAGTAAACGAAAGTAACTTCGACAGGCGAAGTTTGTATTAAACTGTAACCTGATTGACTAACACATCCACAGGTCAACGCGCAGCAGAAACCACTGAACTTAGCATGTTAAAATTCGCAGATAGGTTCATTCATTCCATAGCTTAAATGAGCACTAAGAAAGGAATTTGGAAAATTCCACCCCCAAGGCTTTCCCCCTTAATATAATAGGGGTTCAAAGATTGTATGGAATCCTTCAGTTTTGAAGTTAGACATCTGAAATTTCGGATGCAAGAGTAACTTATAGTTAAAAAAAATTAAATTATTTACTTAAAATGATCTTTCACGAAACTTTATGTGGCAGACCAAATTCCACGCGAGCAAAGCCGTGGGCAAAAGCTAATTTAATATTATTTAAAATTTGTGAATATTGTTAAAAAAATAAATCTTTGCTAAGTGTTAACAACTTTTAAAGTTTAGCCATATTTGTAGTTTAATTCAAATGGAAACCCTTAAACATCTAGATATTTGAAAAAATGGACTTATACCACTTTCAAAAGCGGCTCAAATATTGTATCGGGTCAGTCCAAAAGTTCGTGCGCATTAGTAGCATGTATGGGATTAGCAATGACTCATTACCAGATCGATAAGATTCCGAACCTCTCGAAACTCGTCATCGCTTTACTGATGTATTCGTCAGTTTGTCACCAGATTTCTTAAAGATCAGACGCATATTAGTACCCATAAAAAAATGAATATCGATAATGCATATAAACGTGCTGTGTTATATTTTTTCTTTTCGAGTGGTGAAACTGCCAGATCTGCAGGAATAAAAATTAATAGTACACATGGTGCACATACTATTAGTGTAAGGACTGCCCAGAAATGGTTCGAAAAATTTAAACTTGGAAAAAGCAACATTGATGATGAACCCCGTTCAGGACGTCCTGTCGATTTTGATAACGATGTTCTTAAAAATCTTGTGGAGTCAGAGCCACATTTAACAGTGGATCAAATCGCAGAAAAGATGCATTCATCTCATGGGACAGTCTTTCGCCATTTAAAGGAGATTGGAAAAGTATCCAAGCTTGGAAAGTGGGTACCACGTGTTATATATTATAGTTATACCAAAATGTTAAATTGTGTTTTATTTACATCATTTAAAAATTTCGACAAAACGCGCACGAACTTTTGGACTGACCTGATACATAGGTTTGGATGTGTCCAAATTTTATTTATATATTTTTTCAAAGTTTATTCATTCAGGCAATCATTCAATTTGTTCTGCATCTTCTGAAAAAATGAAAACCTAGACGTCTAATACTTTATTGCTCTTTAGTATGACATATTTTATTATTTTACTATCCAATAAAAGTTTTAAAAAAACTACTAAATAAAAAAATTAAAAAAACTTTAAATTTAGAAATTCTCTATCAATTCAATGAGGACTGTTTAGCTCCTATAAATACATTTAATAAAATAAAATTCTGGATATCATTAATTTATAATAAGTAACTTATTACTTACTCCTCGGGCCCTACAGGTCTCCCTCCTGGATTTTACTTCTCCATTCTTCTCTATTCCTCGCCTCCCTCTTCCAATTCCTGACATACAAATTTCAAGACGTCTTTAGACACTTCATTAATCTATCAATGCAAATTTGTATTATTCTCTAATTTAATTATGCGTATATATAAATATTCTCAACGAATGGCTAATTAGGATTTGATTTATTATTATTGTTTTACAGTTCTAAAGAATAACAAAAACTATTATGTATTGTGCAAATTGGAATTATTTATTTATTTATGCTATTTCACATGTATTCTTTTAAGTTTATTTATTTTTTTTAAATAATATTGGTTGACCTTATATATACGAGGAAGAAGATGGTTCCGGTGGAGGTAAAAAAATATTCTCTTAAATAGGTGGAACTTTTTATCGGAAAGCCAATGTTTTGACCCACATTGCAGGTCTTCTTCAGGGCTAATTATACAAAATACAGACAAATCTAAATTAAAGATACACATTACAGTAAATATTAAAAATACATATAGACAACAAGGTATCTTAGTGATAAAACAAAATAAAAAGAAGGTAATACAAATAAATCTAATAGAGATGGTGAAATACAAGTAAGAAATAATGGGAATAATTATAAAATATTGTAAAAGGTGGATAAATGCAATAGACACTAGAAGTGTTACTGAAAAATATAAAATAAATAACATATCAATATTACATTTATATTACTGACAGATTGTAGAAGAGTTATAGCAGTTTAAACAATAATTGTAGAAGAGTTATACTTGGCAGGGAATTGAATTATAAAATAGATAAAATGAATAATATAATATGCATAATATAGTGTTATATTTAAAAGTAAAGTTTAGAACATTACATGACGGGATGATTAAAATTATGGAATAACAAAGTACTTATTAGACAAAAATAATTGATATATAAATTAAATAACTATAATAAACTAAAATTGTTTGAGAAATGAGTGTTCAAATCTTATAATTTATGAAAATTATAGACTAACAAAGCAAAGAAATTGAAGAATGAACGGAAAGCGAAAGACCTAGTAATGTAGGATAGTGGAAAGGTCAATTTTTTAAATTAATAAATTAAGACCCTACTTACTTAACAAAAAGATAAGCCTCAACACGACCCTATCACAAGCCATGAAGACCTGCAAAGTGAGTCAAAACGGTGGCTTTCCAATAAACATTTCTCCCTACTAAAGAAAATTTGTTTACCGCCACCCAGACCATTTTCTTCCTCATTTTTTTTTCCTATGTGTATTCCTATGTTGAACTTCATTAAAAAATAATGAACCTTGTTTGTTTCATTATTTTTAATAACTCTAAAAAAACGTTACAGAAGAAGCCTCGCTTATATACTCCAAGCGCAGCAGCAGAGAAAACCCCCGGCAGCTGACTCTTCTGTCGAAGAAAGTAACACGAGTGTTGATGGTACAGGTGGAGTAATATGCAAACAGGAGATTATCGAGGAGAATGAAGACACTCAAGGAAGAAGTGAGGATGAAGCAGTACTGAGGTCAGAACCTCAGGTTTCTCTACCTCAGTCTCGGGTCCAATCAACTGACGATGACTACAACTTTCTCATGAGTATCCTTCCACAGCTTCGTAATCTACCTACTATGAGGAATTTATACGTCAGGCTGAAGATACAGGAATTACTTTATAATGAAATTGTTTCTCTTCAAGTTAACAATTAATGTTTGCTATTTGAACTAAATTGTTTAAAAATGAAGCACTGACCCAAAGATACTTTATGTTATAATCCTTATCGTTTAGTTATATCATGTGTATAACTATATTTTCTTGAATAATATTAGTTCACCATAAATATGTAGGGAAGAAAATGGTCCATGTGGAAGTCAGAAAAATAATTTATTAAAGAGGAATGAACTATTTATTTGAAAGCTAACATTTTGACCCATATTGCAGGTCTTCTTCGGGGCTAGGTAAACAAGATTTAAATAAAGATGACACAAAATTGTAAAGAATAGATATAAATAATAAAATTAAATTCTCTGATCTCCACCCAGACCATTTTCTTTCCCTTTCTATATGTGCCTTTTCTTCTTGTTATTATATACATTGTTCCTGCTTAAGTTATTTACAGTTTTTTTTATGTTTATAGTTATCAGTATGAGATTGGTACTCATCATTACATAATAAAGTTGTTTTTTTTATTCCTCCTTTGTGCCATTTCTTGTGTGGAGGAACCTCAGTCCATAGCCTATAGCTTTGGAAACCATAATTTATTGTTGCTTCATGCCCAGTGTTTTAAACCTTGAGTTCCTGAGATGAATTCTGTTTTCCCAGTTTTCATTTGACCAATAAGCATAGCCAAAACTGTTTATCTTTGTATTTGTACATTTTGTTGGTTGATAACAAATTACTAATTACCACATAGTTACCTAAATCTGTTGGTTTCTATATTATTTATTCTTTTAGTATGTTTACTAATAGAGATTATATTATTGTGTTCTAGTCTTAATAATTTTCTTGTTATTCCTGAACCTACTATTTTTTTCACGTATTATTATTTTTCAAGAGTAAGTTAACCTATAACGAATTAGGTTACCCTTATTTTTGAATTATTATTTTTTTATAATAAATTGAATGTCCAAAGGTATACTAGTTCTCTAGTAATTATTATTTTAAAATAACTATGCTAGTAAAAGAAAATATTATAAATAATGTACTTTTACACTTTTCATCACACTTCTTTTCTTATGTTTAAATGTTGGAAAAAGAGATAATTATTTTTTTATAATTTGTTTTGATTAGTTGTAGTTGTGATAAATAAAAAAAACGTACCTATTCTAAATGTGATTCAATTGTAGATTTGTAAATGATTTGTAAATATTTTGAAAATTTAAAGATGTATTCAATTTTATGGAAAATATATTCTGTTTCTTACTATTTTACGTTTTTTATTCTATGCTCCCTTTAAATTTTGTATATGTTTTATCTCAAACAACCCGTAAACTGCTCGTTCTTGAGATGGACTGTCTCAGACATAGCTGCGGCATCTCTAGGCTTCAAAATATATGAATAGTGATATAAGAGAAACTATAGGGCAGGAGAAAAATATATTACACGAAATAGAGACCTCAATGGTTTAGCCATCTGATGAGAATGAGACAATAGATGGCCAAAGAAACTCTTCCGTATTATAATATAGAAGAAAGAGAGGAAAACATGGATGGAGAATGTGAGAAAAGAAATGGCAGCAAGAGGGCTCTGAGAGGAAGAAGAAAAATGGGCTGATAGGAAGAAGTGGCGGGAAAAAATTTTGGGATACATTGACTGTAAAAAACACCTGAATAAATAAAAAAATGTTTTACCTAGCCTTAAAAGTAAACCTTTAAACTCATGAATGAAACCAATGAAATTATTTTATCTATTTAAAATTAAAGGTAAGTTTGTTCTTTAATTCCAATACTGGTTGTTTCTAAAACTCTGCGGTCAGACATGCTTTTCAGAAAAGAGATAACTCATTTAAAAGTAAATAAAATGCTTATATTATTTATCCGGCTTGCAAACTGAGTATAAAGAGTATCTAATTGTCATATTTCATCTACGTATATTCATTCTGAAGCATAAATAATATTGATAGTATATACTAATATTATATAAATAGTAAATGAAGCATAAATATATAAAGAAATCAATAATGATTTATTTCTAATGAGATCAGATACTTTCTGCTCTAAAATGAGACATCATTTATGTATGAGATGAGAATTTATAAGAAGGAATTTTTACATGTGGATCAAAATAAAAATTGCCACTAATTATTTTGAAGATAGTGCTCAGACCAATAATGGTGTAATTAAATCTATTTTCCTATAAAAATACTCTAAATAATTTCATTTATAGGGGATTTCTCGAAAGTGAATAAAAAATTAAAAATAAATACCGATTTTAGTCTTGAGACTATGTATAACGTTGCCAAAATGAACAAAAGTTAGGTCTCTAGAAAATCATATATGAAAATGCCGGATGAAGTAGAATGGTTCAACCCTAGGAATTAAGAATGGACAATAATGAAACTTCCCAAGGTTCGAACCAAAAGAGTTCCATTAATTACTATATTAAAGTTAGAAAAGTGACCAGAATGGTTCGTGGAATAACAAAATATTAATACAACTCCTAATAAAGCTTACAACACAAAAGGCCATGACAGCAATTGTTAAGTGTTGTGAGTTATCCTCATGACTATTTTGGAATTAGAAATGAGATGAATATTATTATTAATTGAAAACAGGACAAAATAGTTAAGGAGGGATGAGGCTCACCATTACAAAATTAAATTAATATTATAAAGAAAAAGAAAATAATTATTGATTGGATAGCAATCTCTAGATAGAATAAGACATTTAAGATAGACAGGAGACATCAAATTGACCTTATAACATTAAAATACAATATAAAAGAAATAATATGTAATAATACAATTAATATGTAAAAAAACCTGTACCATTTCAAACGATAAAGAGTCTTAGAATAAATGCTCAGTTACCTTAAATTTTGTATGGCAACAGTTACTAAAGGGGCTATTCGACTAAGAAAACACCCAATTATTTGAAAACTAATATTAATGCACAATATTAGTAATATAACTAATATTGTACATCATTATTTATACAAAACATGGCTATGTTATACTTAATATTTGTGTTAGATGTTATATTAAAGCAAACAACATAGAAAGTAATAAAAAAAAAATTATTTAAGTTTGTTGATATATTACTAAAACAAGCAATTCCAACATTTTTAAAAATATTTAAGTTTTTATTTACTTTTTTGAACAATTTTATTTTATAATATTTCTAATTTTTTTAAAATTACTGTGATGAATGTTTGTGAATTACAAACCATGTTTTTATTTTTAAGTAGGTTTAATTCAAAAACATTTGAATACTACCACTGGATAATTTCTATACTTGGCTTTATCCAGGCCATTACATTTCAATCATTATATTTACTTTTATTGTTATAAAACAAGAACTTTTTTTTTTTAATTCAAGAACTTTAATTTGTTAATTGAAGGTCTTGATGACGGCTGTTTCATTTTGTTCAAAGCTGCTCTCAAATTAATATCAGCCCTCTCCTCTGTGGTAAATAATCAGAGGAAGACTAAAATATCAATTAATCGAAACTATTATCCAATCATAATATCGACAGGCATGAAGAGACTTTATAAACGTTTATGTTACAGAAAATAAGTATAACATATATACATATATACTTAACAACTTTGTATTGAGAAATTACTATGTATGCTTTTTTAGTTAAAACTAATGGTGAACTTACCATATACTTTATTTGATTTCATTTAATTCTAATCAAAAAGTAGTATTTCAATATTTTTACTTGGATCTTGCCTCAAAGTCTTCAATACTTTTACAAATGGTAAGTGAAAAAACTATATATCTATATTTAAGAGAGAGACCATATACACAAAATTATATTTTTATTTTGAAGAGAAAAGATTTGCCCCCGGCCGGAATCTCTTTCAAATGTTTTCTCTTCACAATAAAAATATTTTAAAATTTAAGCAATGATTAAAAAATTACAAACAATTATAATTGTTGAGATCAGCTTTTACTATCCCAAATTCATTATATAATTATTTACATTAATTTTTTGAGGTAATGGTTGACTCAATATTTCTTTAAAAATGTTGAAAAAGTATAATTTATTTTGTGTAAAATTTATTGAATGCACCCCCAACCATATTCAACATTTCTATTTACATTAATAGTTCATTATTAATTTTATATCTGAATATATGAAATTATTATACTGAATGTTATTGATCTATAGTGTAATACAAAACTGTAAAATCAGCAGACTTAATTTATTCTGGGTGGCAGTCAACACAATATTGAAACCATTAAGTATAAAATATAGTTATAAATTACTTTGTCACTAAGTTCTTGACCATCACTAGATCCATTCATTTTTTATTTAATATTGTACAAAACTTACATCTACCTTTTAAAATTAGGTTCAATAAATAATTTGACTTTGACATATTTTAACAAAGTGAATTTAAATTATTTCAACAAAAATATATATTTTTAAAATATTAAGTGAATTAGTTGTTTTAAAAAATTGCAAACTTAAAAACTTTTATTATCGATTGACAACGTAAATATAAGTACATTTAAAACAATTCTACCCATTCTCACTCTGATTGAGTATTTTATTAACGGTTTTTAGTGATTAAAAAATTATACTTGAGAAGGTCCAATAAAAATTTAATAAAATAATACATAAAAAAATTAAAGTGTAGATTGTTATTCATAATAAATTATTTAATCTGTTCTATAATCATTATCACACCATAATTAGAATGATTATTACTTAATTCACGTGAGGAAATTCTTATCAGGGTTAGTGTGTAGTTGTAGTAGTAGTAAAGGGGGCGTGGCTGGGTCAGCCAATAGCTTTCGTGATTACACCCCCACCACTCTACCCCAGTCAGTCTTCTGTTAGGTTTGTTTTGTTATGTTCGTATAATGTCATTGTAGTGTGTGTAGTTGTAAATGGTCGTCGTTACTTTTGAAACAAAATATATTCCGCGATGTCGATCAACAAGGGAGGAAAGAGAAACGAATCAAAGAAAAAAAGGGGCGTTCTAAAGTCGCAAACACGTGAAATGATTGTCAACGTGCGTACATACTTCGAGGCGGAAAAGGTGAACTGTGGTCCTCTCATTCCGATCGAAATGGTCAGCGCCAGGACGGCTGCAGCCTGCCACATCTCGGAAAGTCATATCGCTAATATATTGAGGGAGAAAAGGACTAAATTAGCCGACGATGTCAGGGCATCTTCTGCAGGGAAGAAACGCACTCGTGAAGAAGTAGATTCTTGTATGGAAGTGGCCATCAGGAGGCATGTATACGCCTACTACGAGAGGGAGGAGTACCCTACGATGAGGCGACTCGTGTCTTCCTTGAGTCTGGCCGGATTATTCCCAGGAAGCACTACAACTCTGTGTTACGTCCTCAAAGATCTGGGATTCTCTTGGAAAAAAATCCGAGGCAACAGGAAGCTGTTAATGGAGAGCGTATACTTGACAGCTTGGAGGGGGAGGTTCATCAGGGATGCTCTCGCAATACCAACACAACGGATCGTATGGATTGGTGAAACTTGTGTGAATTCTGACCATTTCAAGAGGCGAAAGACTGAAGAATCAGCTCGAGAAACTAAGAATTCTTCCAAAGGTTTTAGACTGATTATTATACACGCTGGCGGGGATGGAGGGTTCGTCCACAACGCCAAACTGGTGTTCCGCGGGAAGAAGATTTCGAACGATTACCGAAACGACATAAGCCAACAAACATTCAAACAGTGGTTTACGGAACAGCTCATCCCAAATATAAAACCGAACAGTATAATTGTCATGGATGACGCCCCATTCCACTGTGTCCCTAAAGAAAAATATCCTTCAATAGCACAGTCTAAAGAAGAAATAATAGCTTGGTTGAAATCGAAGAATATAAAATTTGATCCAATGATGTTCAAAATAGAACTACTGGAATTAGTGAAGCAAGAGAAGCCTCAGTGGCCAATTTACGAGATAGATGAAATCGCCAAAGAGAAGGGTCATAGAGTACTCAGGATACCTCCTTATCACAGCCATTTCAACCCTATCGAAGTAATTTGGACACAGATAAAAGGTTACGTAGCCCAAAACAGTAAGACTTTTAAAGTTTTAGAAGCTACGAAATTGACAGAAGAAAAATTAAAAAATATTCATCCTCAAGATTGGGAAATCGCCATACGACATACGATGGAAGTGATAAGAAATCAAGTTAAATTAGATGATATTGTGGAAGAGAAAATGGACAGAATGATGCACGCGCCCGCTGATAATAGTGAAACCGAAGAGAGCGAGTGTAGTGATGAAGAATTTTCCGGCGCAGAGGAAATGGAAGTGGAAGATTTTCCTCACCTAGAACGGTAATATTTAATTAATTTATTTGAAAACTTGGGCCTATAACAATATTTTTGTAATCCTTATCCTTTTATCAAACACAATATTTATTTTTTAATCTTGTATATTTTAATTAATCACAACTTCGAGAGTAGAGGTAAAACGGAGCATTGGGAGGGGGGATTCATTAGTTTACGATATCAGAAATATTTTTAAAATATTTATTTACATAAGCAAGGTTTTATATTTCGACCGTGAATATAAAATGATAAGCCTTGTAGCCACGTAGTAATTAGTAATAATAAGAACCTAAATACTTTTCAAATTTTTTTTATTTCGATTCGTTAGTTAGTTTGTTTTTAATTAATTTTTATCACAGATCATTGTATATTACTCGATTTAACAAACTTTACGCTAGTGACTATACTTTTATTTATTTAAACATATCGATTATCTATCTATTGGATATTATTTTTATATATTTTTTTAATTTTCAGATTTATATTTTCATTTTAAGCTAATTTAATTTTCCAAAAATGTACTAAATGATTTAATATTTTATGACAACGATAAAATAATTAAATATTTAGTGTTGGCTGTAATTATTGAAGTAATATTTTGAGAAAGATCAAAATAAACGCTAATAAAGACTTATTAAATTATTCATAGTATGTTTTATATATTTATGTGATATATACATTTATTTTTTTAAAATAATTTAGAACTTGAAATATTTATATTTCAGAAAAGTTCATTGAACATAAATATAAAACATAATTCGTGTTTAAAACAAATTAAGAATAATTTTATAAGCCTCTGTAGATTGATCTAAGCTAATTACTTTTACCTTAGAAGTATCGTTTTCACTTGAAAACCTCTCCCTTTGCTTAGACTCGAAAAAACTGTTATAATTCTTTACTTGGAAATAATTATTAGTTATAATATTGAAAAATGCATTAAATGATTAACATTTAAACCAATTCTACTCATATGACGCTTAATTTATTCTACATACCTTACATTTTTCTGCTACAGTATTCTTCAGTGACCATCTTCCATTGGCCTCAAATGGCGGAATGAATGTTTCAAAAGATTTAATTTCGACTTGAAAAAATTCATAAATCAGATATTCTCTTTGTTTTAATTATGTTTAAAAAAAATATGCTAATTAATTGTCGTATTCTAAATTAGTTGTATTGAAATTCATTTATAATAGGATATTGTCTATCTGCAGAATTCCTAATTATTGAACTAAAAACAAGTTCTACAGGAATCTTTGACTTAAGATTAAAATTTAATTAATCTTTAAAAGTATATTTTCCTTATTATTAATATTTTTATTGATAAATCGCATATTTTAGTTATCTATAAGTCTTGATGGGCTATCATTATTAATTACCCGCCAAAACGGTGATAAAAATATTACTTTTTAAAACTTTTTTGGATTATTTAATTTATTATTGTATTAGTTTTAAAAGACATTAAATTACATACTTAATGTAGCATATAGCTCATAAATTAAGCATTACTTTTAACTGTCTAATCTTCACTTTAAATGTTGGTGTAGTCCTCACATTATTTTTTATACCAATATTTTTTACAATATTTTTTTTATTTTTTTTATTTTTTTTTATTTTATACAATATTTTTTATACCAATGAAGATATTTTTTTAACTGGAAATTTTACAGTTTTATGCTATATAGTTACATTTTTGTGCTATAGATGAAGCTCATTATTTTTAAAGTTTTCCTCATTTGTTCATAAGTTTCGGCATCGAACCATGTTTATTCTCTTAAAAAGTGTAATTGAACTACTGAGTCTGATATTTCATTCGATTGTTACTTCAATCATCTGTATTCTTTTCTAGAAGTGAGTTATCTTAATTTTAAATCTCTTTATTATTTCTTATGTGATTTTCTATTAGATATTTAATTGTTATTTTAGCTGCTTTCAATTCTGTGAGTTTTTCTACTTATTTCTTGAGAGCAGTTTAATATAGTATTATTTATATTTGTATAAATAATTAAATACAAATACATAAACTTCATGGTGATTGTTGTAAATACAAACTTATGTAGCTCTAAACAATTTCTCACGAAATATGTTGTAAATACAAACTTATGTAGCTCTAAACAATTTCTCACGAAATATTGATTTCAAAACTTTAATTTAGGTTTAAAATTAATAATATAGCATTTATCTCTTTGATTTGATTATATTGACTAAACATGATTTTGCAGGCAACCCTCTGAAGTATTTCAGGAATTGCAGAAAGCAGCTCCTCCAAGAAGCATTTCTTCCATCCTTGAGGAAAGTGGAAATATAGACATAGGAAAGCTATGCACGCAGAAGTTGGTTGGAGATGAAGAAAAGGAAATGAAGAAACAAGAAGATAGAGATAAAGAAACAAGTATTTTATTCAGAACACTTTCCAATGCCCTTCACAAAAAACAGAAGACATTGCCAGCATCTGTTCATGTAAATGACCAAAATGATGGAATTATGGACATTGGAGAACCTTGCAAGCAAGAGTTTATTGATTGTTATAACTACAAAGAAGTTAAAAAGGAAGAAGAAAGTTAATGCAATTTTTAAATGAAACTTACACATTCATGTGAGTCTTGCAGTCAATAGTTGTTGAGTATTTTGCAGAGATATACTGTAATGCAATAGGTAGGTTCTTTAAGCTTTTTATTGTATAAAATATTTTAAATAAAATACTTCTCACTAAACATGTGTTTCGAGTCCAGTACTATTATGAATTTTTTAAAAACAGACTTACCTTTGCCACTGTAGATATTGTGTATTATATAATAATTTGATTTGTTTATCGCTCATATTATATTATATTGTATTTGTATACTATATTTGTTATCGCTTCAAGTTTTAACTTTTCATTTATTTCCTTTTTAATATGTTCGAAAATAAAAATAATTTTACTATTATACGATTTTAAGGATCATGTGTGGTAACTATTACTGAGTGTATATAGATCAAAGAACTGACATATATACTGTTTAGCTTATTTCATCATCTATACTTCTACATGATTGTTGAAACGTTCATTTCTTGATGGAATGATCATTAAGGCATACACATTTTTCCATAATTACACTATTTTTTCATACTAATACTCAAGATTATTTTTATTTTCGATAATATTAGGAAAAAAACTTATGAAAAATTAAAACTTGTGACTTAACTCAAAGCAAACAACCTGTGGAACTGATACTGTTAATTTTCAATAAAATAACTTCTCTTAAGTGTACTCACTTTTCTTCTTTGATTTATTTTAATAACGAACTAACTGAAGAAGAGTTGCAAAATGTCATTCATCCCACACCACTTCTTTCATTCTTCATACTTATGTCGAAAAGTTGACTTTAAATTATGATTTATTCGAAAATTACAGAATTAGTTTAACAAGATGTTGTCCTATGAGATTATGTAAATAATTAAGTTAATTATTAAAAAGTAATAATTTTGGATTTTTATCAGACTGATTGGTATAATTATCTTTAAGGAACATTCCTTAAATATTACATTTACTGTAATAAAATTTATTTATTGTAAAGACGTTTGTTTTTGTTTAAAGTCATCACCACCTAGCCTATGCTATACCCACATTTTTAAGGTTCCAAAGAAATTTGGTGTTCATTTAATAAATAAAATAATTAAATTTATAAAAGATACATTTAAAATAATAAAAAAGAAACTTTTATGTAAAGATGTATTTTTATGTGGGATAGTCCAAAAAAAAAAAAAAACCTACTGTAGTACTGTTTCATGGACAACGGTTCTGCAAGAGGTGACTTGTCCTAGGTCACGCTCAACTGCCAGATTTTTCCACCTTATTTTGGGTACTATATTTTTATAACATTTTATAGAGGCTGGGTGAGCCCCAGGAGGGTCCTAGATCCTATATGATCCATCTCCGACTGCAAACAGACTAAATAAAAGTCTTCCCTCCAGTGAGATTTGAACCAGGATTTCCGGCATGGCAACTCAGTGCTCTACCACTAATAATGTGGGATAGTCTGCCCGCAAAAATAATTTGGAAATTTAATTTATGGTGTTTGTTTTCCATGATATAAATATGAAGACTTTTTTACTTTACAGAAATGCATTATTATTAAAAGCTCTATGCAATTCTAAGATGCTTTAGAATAAGTAGTGAGGGTTGTAGTGATTTGGTGCGCCTGTCGCATTATAGAATGATAAATAAACGTTATCAAGCTAAACTTAGAAAAAAAATGTTTTTCTCAAGAGTTCAGAAAAGCAATAAATCCCATTATAGTTTTTTTAAGTTAAAAACTCAGATGCACCCCTAACAAATTTTTATATTTTATTTTCTGGTAGGCCTTTTTTCGTAATGGTGAAATATGAGGTCTTCAAGTAATCAAATATCGCCTACAAATTTGTGTTGGCTTGTGCAGTGTCAATAAAATCCTTAAGATGCTTTGAATGGTTCTCTGCTGTCAAAGCATTGCTCTTTCATACATAATTGATAAAAGAACAAATGGTTGATTGCAGATGTAATTAAAAATAAATTATTCAGGAGTGTACCATGAAAAATTATTATTGTTATGTTTTTTCTCACCCCTAGTAAAAGGCTTAGGCCAAAACATTGGCACACAATAAAAATTTTTTATTTATTAGTGTTAATTTTTCTGTGCTCCCGAGTGATCACTTCACAATTTATTTTTATTGGTACTACCATTAATAATAAACTGAACTTAGATTTTCAGAACAATATTGGAGTACCAGAACTTTTATGTTAGGTACCTACTGCAGTACAATTATTACAGGGTGGACGCTGTGTACCATCCTTGCAGATTTATAACATGCTATCTTGAATTTTAACAGTTTAATGTATATGCGAAGCAGATATTTGACAAATATTTTTGTTTATAGAATTGCTTGGTAAAATAGCCCCCATACTGAGTGAATTAAATTTAAATTAATTTTTGTTTATGGGTAAGACCGGTGAACTTTCAAATTTTGTTAATCTTTTATTTAAGAGCTGAAATACCGATCTCTTGTATTGATCAAATATCTTTATCTTTAATTGAAATAATTTTTTTTTTCCAGATTCATATTATAAGTAGTTTAAAAAAATATCTATAGTTTCATGGAGTATATTTTTATAAAAAGATGAATGGGAAAAAAATTATAACAATGTTTTCTTTTCTTTTACAACTTTTACTTAAAACCCTCTGATTACATTATTGAACCTTAGGAATGATGATATTCCCACAAACAAATATTGCTTTATCACAGCCTCATATTCTATAGCTAATACCAATAACAATTTTTTATACAAAATGGATAATTATATACATCGATAATTGATATTATATACATCAGAATATATCAATCAACAAAAATACAATAACATTAATAAATTTGTATGTATACATATATGTACAAATACATAAATATATATTATAGAGATATAATAGAGAAAATAATGACAGATACCACAGAGACATATTGTCTTATGTTAATGAAAACTAGAATAGGAAACATTATATATAAAGTTAGAAAACTTATATAAAATTGAGCAAAAATTAAACCAAAAATAAAATAAAAGCATCACAACTTCTCACCAATACAACCGCTAATAAATAATTTTTTTTTACTGAAAATTAATGTGACCTCTATGTATGTATACAATGTGGAATTGAAGATTTAATTTATTTTAGAAATATATCAAATTTTGAACAAAGCCTTAGTCAATCAATAAACATGATAAATTTAAGGGAAAAAATAACACTAATCAGAGTATTAGTTTAAATATTTAAAAAAATACTGTTTTTTTTTTTGTAAGATATCAATCATCTAGATAATTACAATAAATTTTTTTTGTCAGAGACAATGAACACGAAATTACAATCATAGTATAACTAATCCACTTTCTCTACACAACCATTGGTTAAAAGAATTTGATTTATATTGACAACCGAGCTTTTTAAAATTTGGACCATAAGACAGTTGCAGTAAGAGATGAGGGAACTTCAAGACGAGATCAGCTATTAACGATTAGATGAATTTAATCTAAAATTTGATTAAAAATAAGCATAAACTTCACTAATATTTTTAAACACTCATCTCAAAAGAAATTAAGGATACAATAGTAATTTAATAAATTATCAAATTTAATTCTACCACACTCCATAATGTCAAAAATAAAACGTTCATATATTAACATGCATACAATACATGTGAGGTGAAACTGAAATGAGTTGGATGAGAATACCATCAAACATAGATTATTAAAAACTCCGTACTAACAAAAACTATGTATAAAAAATATAACTGACCAATAAATAGTACATAATTGGAAAAATCACAAACACTTAAGAGAGCGATTAACAGGTTGCATTTGTATAATTTTAATTATACTACAGGTTATATATATATAAGGACCAATTATCTCAACTATGCAAGATTACTTATTATTAAGATTTCACAATGCTTTCAAAAAATCCAATACTTCCAAAGTTAATTTTGTGCTAAAAATGAAATAGAAAATAAAGTAAAATATATTGATTTGATCTTGACTTAAATGAGCTTTAAGAATATCATTGTTAATATAATTTAAATAAAACTAAATCTAGTCAAGGTGGTCCTTAATTGAATAAAATAAAAAAAAATAACTTAAGGCAATAAGAATCTCACGCATATCAAACAGTACTAACTTATCATTAAATATAAAGATACTCAATATAATTTTAAATAAATTTCAATGGATATATGATACTAATGACAAAATAGTAAGATTTTCTAAATGTAGTACATATTAAATAGCGATAATGCAAAAGTATGAATACATAACTTTGTATTCAAATCAGTTGACATATGAAATAACTGAATTATGATAATTACTATTTTATAGGGAATACAGGATCGGTGAAGATAATGGATTTGTCTGGCTTGGTTACGAGCCTTGGTAGCTCAGATGGTTAGAGCACCACACTAGAGATGCGGATTATGACCCGGGTTCGAATCCCCGCCAAGACAAATCTTTTCTCTTCAAAATAAAAATATTTAAAAATAATCACCATCAAAAGAACAATAAATATATATCTAAAATTGATGTAAGTCAACGAGATCCTAATTAAAGTAATGTTCAATGAACATTCTGCCCCGTGTATACATCACCAAAATTGTGAGAACACGGGGATATAGGATCGGTGAAGAGAATGGATTTGTCTGGCTTGGATACGAGCCTTGGTAGCTCAGATAATTAGAGCACTGTGCTAGAGACGCAGACGACCTGGGTTCAAATCCCGGCCAAGACAAATCTTTTCTCTTCAAAATAAAAATATTTAAATATGATAATTACTGTTATATTAATTAAACAAGTACAAATTAACTTCCTGGTAAATTAAAGTAAGATAAACGATTTTAAATGAAAAAAACGAAACAGAATATAATGTTCAAATTTAGTTGAATTCAAAAAACAAATGTAAACTTGTAAGTCATATAATAGAAACTAAAGCTCATGATACTAAAAAATATTTGAGAAACTGTTAAATTAAAAAAAATAAAAAACGACAAAAAATGCTAGATGTTGATTAATTAAAAATAATTGGAAATAAAAACCCACTATGGATATAAAAGAAGAATCACACAATATATCAACAATTTTGATTCATAATAAATCTGTAAAAGTACTGACTTAGGCTGTAAAAGAAAGAAATTTCTTTCCAAGAAAACCAGAAAAAGGAAAGAAAAATCATATTCTTTAGTTCACTAAAGCTCTTCATATTCATTCACAGAATTCCCCTTCCTTTTTAAAAATCATCATACATCATTTCTAAATAAGTAACGATCAATACTACAAGAGTATTTTTTCCTTCAATGATTTATAGTTTTCTAAACATGCTACATATAATGTGGTGGGCTCCAATTTTCTCTATCTTATGTCAGAATGAATATGAACAAATATTAAATTCTATAAAACATATGTTTCAGATTTACCAAAGTTTTACCTTAAACCTATGGTACCAAGTCGTTCCCGACAGTAATGATTAAGAAAGCCAACAGAAATATACAAAAAAAATATTAAAGAAACTATGGAAAGGTACAACAGTCGATAATTAACAAACAAAATCAAAATCCACTCCGATAAACAAATTATTTTTAGGTATGAAACCTAACCTAATATGAAACTGAATTAAAATTATCATTTAAAATCTTCTATAATCCTAACCCTCAATCAAATAATGAACTGAAAATGTAATTACTTATAACTACTAATATCATATACTTTTTTTATATTTATTTAAGAAAATTCAAAACAGCATAAATAATCCACGGAAGAAGCGATGACCGAAAGTTAGGAGTCCCGTTTGTTTTTCTGTAACTAACATGTTTGTTCTAATTTTAAGTTTATATAAGGCAGAGAGAAAAACAAATTAAATTATTTTTTAATGGAAAAATGTTTTTATAAGAAGTGAAAAGGTTGTTCAAAAAGTATTTACATGAATATACCTCACTAACTTCAATGTACATTTTTAAAGCAATGCTTTAAACATACTATACTGGCGCAGATATAACTATTCCAAAATCTTGCATCGAAACATCACAATAATCAGTGATACTATTTTTATGAATCCAGAAGTTTTAAACAATGCTATTAACGATAGTTTATAGTATAAGTAGTCATTATCCAGAAGAAAAAAAATTAATAACTGTTTTAGTTTCTATTTATTTCATAAACAGCCATTTACCTTTTCACTTTTTATAAACATTTGCCCTGAGTATTTATATATTAACGACAATTCAAAGATTATAAGAACTAAATGTTTATATTTTGAAGTAAATAAATATTAATTATATACAGAGTATATATAAGATTGTTATTATGACTAGTTAAAAATTGCATCCAGTCAATACTTTTGAGGCTGTAACTCATAGAATCTATTTCAATAATAACTATACACATCACATATTGACATAATATATCAAATAGATTTTTAAACTTTTTAAATTATTATATACAATATACATTGTCATAGGGACAAACGAGCATATACCACACACGTTAATCACATATTTCTACAATACACTACTTAATTAAGGACTTCATTTAATTTAAACAATGCTTAGCATAATGGTCCTTTTATTTTTTTATTGTAGGACGTTTATAATGGCACTAATTAATTTTTGCTTATTCGATTACATGTTAATAGGACGATTTATAGTGCGTACAACAATTAAAATGGATCTTTGAATCCATATTTTGTAATTAGAATCGAGAGAACTTCGACTCATTTATCTGCATTTATGATATTCTGTGACCGATATCATTCAAGTAAGTTATACCATAACATGTTGAAGCGAATGTACGTTCTCCTATAAATACAAGAGTTTCACCAAAGCCAACACATCCGTGCTGAAGCAGTGCAGTAATACGGAAACAAGCTGCACACAAAGCTGTAAACAGTGAACCGAACTTAGCTATAGCCAAGTGGACTTGAGGCAAGGAGACGCAGTCTAGGGCTAGGGGTCCTGCGGCGAAGCGGCTGATATCACGTGCACTTGAGAGCTCTTGCTCAAATTGTAGACCTGACCAGCGCTGAAAGGTTCCAACCTCGGGTGCCCTTCGGTCCGACCTGAAAGACGAAAAGGGTCTGTTAATAAATAATAAACATTTAAACAATCATTTTTAGGTACTTTCTTCTTAAACGGGCGCCATTACTGATAAGAAGATAAGATATAGCAAACTAATAACCTTTGAAACGTTTTTTCAGTGTTAGTTTTTTTTTATCTTTTCTACTTTCTTTTTTGCCTTTTCATTTATTAAACATGATACTAATGTGGGATCTTATAATTTCACCCCTGATCCCGTATGTGGCGTCAGTCTCAGCTATGCTAAGCTCAGAATAATGCAAGTTTCCCTCAGGAAAACTAACCAGCTTTAGCTAACATAATACAAAAATTTGTACATAAATATGCATAATTTGTTGGATCAGCCAAGCAAAGGTTGTAAAGCAATCTCGTCTAACAGGGCGCACAATAGGTCAATACTGGTCGTAGTGCAAATCAATGCCCATTTTAAAATAAAAAAATAACAAAAAAGCGATATCATTTGTCCAAGAAAAAAGAATATTGTCTCAGAAGAAGTGTTGTTAAGAATCCCACAAGATGAAATGTTTTAAAACAATGAGCTGGAGATGCCATTTGATAAGTTGCTAAAGTGCGATTTAAGAGTTGGAACCTGGCTTGATTCGATAGCATAATTTGTTAATGTTGTACCCATCATTTATTTCTGTAGTGAGGAAATTAAATATTTTAACAGAAGATATTTAAACAGAGTGAAAAATGTTTTTGAGGGAGTTGTGTGCTGTTGGATTGAAACAAAATGGAGACGTAAAAATAGGAGGAGAAAATATGACAGTCAAATTTATGTTTAGAGAAAATAAATATACCCAAAGAGGTATAATTCCTTTATTTCCAGGCTGGACGTTCATCATATATAACAACTTTTTTATTTAATACTAACAATATTAAATCCCCATCAATAATTTTTTTTTTTGAATCAATAAATTATTATTGTTTCAATAAATGGATTTTACTCATTTCTTAATTATTTTTTTTGCTTGAGTAACCTTAGAGAAGTTAAAGTCAATATTTAGACTAAAACTGAATATTTACCCAAGGAAGACTTCGAACCAGCAGGAATATACTTTGACAAGCGCACAGAAGGCAGAGGTAAGTAACCATTCACAAGTGGCATCACATCCAACAGAACAGTCTGTTCATCCATGTCTGCTAAATTCAACACACCTGAAAACATTATAAATAATAGCTTACAAATATAGACAGTGTAATGTTTTGAGTCAAGATTTAACAGAAATGGTTAAAACATTATTACTCCTACTAATGACATTTTTTTTTATTCCCACAATCAGAACTGTATAAGCCTCTTTAGTACATGAAATTTAGAGTCAAAGATATGGATTGAGATCTGGAACTTTTGTGAATGACTGAAAGACTACTTCAACCAAGAACCTGTTAGTGTGTTAACAAAAAAAACAAATGTATTAACACTGCTGACCTACATCACGTGAATCAATTTTCAAATATTGATAGATATCACCAAGTGAGATCATGATCCTACCAACTAACCAAGTTGTTAGCGAAGGGAAATCATTGACCAAGAAAGATAGAGAAAGTTGTAAGGTTACAAGGGAAAAAAAAACACAAAACTGTACCACCCATGGAGGGTCTTGGTTCAGTACATGGTAGAGACTGTATTGTTTTTTTGAAAATGGTTATGCATAACTAGATCACGCTCAAGCGAAAGTTGTTTGCACATTATTTATGGTACCCACTTTTATAGAGGTTGGGTAAGCCACAGGAGGGTCCTAGGTCATGAATCCTTCTCAGGCCACAAACAGATTAAATAAAAGTCTGCCAGAGAGCAGGATATAAACCCAGAATGGTTACACAGCGCTCTACCACTGAGCCACTCTGCTCCCTAAGGTTACAAGGAATTAAGTTAATCTGATTGAGTTTCTGAAACATAACTATTTCAACTATTGACAGAAAGATAAGCAAAAATTGGACTAAAACAAGGAAGATAAAATATTCACAAGAATGGGTCAAATAAAGCAAAAGGCCCAACAACCTCAGCACTCAACTTCCCAGGTTTCTAATTAACCCACTTATTACCAGTGTTGAAAATTCTAATAATTTATATAGTTAAAAATTGTTTATTGGTTAAATATACATTGCAGCATATATTTTCGTAATAATTAAAATATATATAATAACAAATCAGGCACTTAACAAATATAAAGCTTCAAGTATAACTAAAATGGAGGATCGGTGAAGAGAATGGATTTGTCTAGCTTGGATACGACTCCTGTTAGCTCAGTAGTTTAGAGCACTGCACTAGAGATACCCACGACCCAGGTTCGAATCTCGGCCAGGACAAATCTTTTCTCTTCAAAATAAAATTATTTAAAAATAATCACCATCAAAAGAACAATAAATAAAAATAAATATAAGTAGAATATATTGTTACCATACCTGCAGTACGGCCACACGCAGCCCACATATTGTGCTCTGTCAACACCTCGTACATTAGGTTATTACAATCGGGATCTACAACAGTGGATTCTTTATTCACTTTTGTCACCTTAAGCTTCAGTTGGCAGACAGTGCTCACTCGACAGAACTCAGAACCACGGATGGGTTCCACTCGACATTCCAGGAGGTAAATAGTCTAATCAAAGATATAATCATGTTAGGTAAAGAATACTTGGAGTAACAATACAGTATCTTTATAGTATAAAATAGAATGTATTTAATTTTATTCCTTTATTTAACTCTAGAATGTATTAAGATTTATTCATGTAATAATAACCTTAACGAAGAAGATAATAATTTATAATTCCAAGATTACCATAACTCGGTGCTACTTGGAGCCACAGGGAAAAAAAATAATCAATTATTACAATATCCCATGTAATAAAAATACAAATATAATTTATAATCTCTACTACAGATAGCAGCACCAGAGGCAGACCCTTAAGTACCAAGTAGATAATAAGTTTCAGTTTTGGTCCAAATAAGCATAAGGTAAATTATCCCCATGTCGTAGTATTTTGTAATATATTAGTATATAACTAATATTAAAATGAACATAAAAGTATTTTACTCTTATGTTCATACATATAATAAAAATTTAATACATAAAATTTATAAAATGAAGCTAACGAACAAATTTAGTAGAAGAATGTTTTTTACAGTTTTCATGAAATAAGAAATCAAAAGAGAAACAATTACAAAAAAACCTTACTGTATTTTAT
Organism: Troilus luridus; assembly: GCA_964056705.1. Taxonomy (NCBI): domain Eukaryota; kingdom Metazoa; phylum Arthropoda; class Insecta; order Hemiptera; family Pentatomidae; genus Troilus; species Troilus luridus. The sequence continues at coordinate 67,215,579 of OZ057415.1, forward strand.
ATACTTGTTGCTCAATATTGACGAGAAATCAAGTTATTAGACAAAAATTTAAAATATCCTATGGCTGTATACTTATTTTTAAGCATATTCCTGTTTTTCAAGGAATTCAAGATTGTTGAATACCCTGAATGTGTTCAAACTGTAACACTGAGAATGCCAAACCAGAGCTCAATTTGACTAGTTCAGTACAACATGCAAATAATTTTTTAACCTTATGAATAAACTCCCACTTATTTATAATACACTGCACTATCTGTTTATCGCCTTAGTGACACAAAAACTTATCTAAAAAATTTCCATTTTTCATAAATGAATGTAATAGTGATTTATGAGTGAAAACAAAAAACTTATATCCAGGCAGTGGATACATACAATCTTGTGACCCTAAAATAGAACATGAAAAATATTTTAACATAACACATATATACATAAAAACTCAATTTAGAAGATACGTGTTATTAAGGCGATAATAAATGTTGATTATCTAATCTGAGTTTTAAAACAAAAAAAATAATAATTACCTTATAGTTAACAATGTCAAAGGTGCATTTGTATGTATAATCCTTCTTGGAAGTTTTATCGCCTGAAGTAGGGTTGTAATGCAAAGTCAACTCACTCTTAAACGGTGAATGTTCAGCATTGTTCTCAATATCCATTTTCCACATAAAAAATATTTTTCTTTCTGGTGTAATGGCCTAAATTAGAAAAGAAACATAAACAAATTAAGCTATCCCGTGATAAAATTTGATAAATTAAAATAGAAAATGAGTGATATCATTTGTTAATAAAATTATAATTGTAACAAAGGTTGGGTCTTGGGGTTCAGTACATAGAAGAGACTGTACAGTTAACCATCTATCATAACAAATCGACATAAATTAAGGGTAACCAAGAGTTTCTTTTATCCCAAATAAAAAAATTATTAAAATTAGTTTTTACTAAAAACAAACTAAATACTTACTATAGTTTCCATGTTAGGATTCAAAGGGATAAGAGTAACATTACTGGATGTTGCAGGAGTCATTATTATGCTTTTGATCGACAGGCTTGTCACGCTAGAGACAGCGACGTGAAGAAACTTTGAATATTTTGAAGTCTGCATGCTCAGCTTCGAACTTAGGACAGGCTTTAAGTTGAGGCCAATGGGATGCTCTTCTTCACTCCAGTCGTTCTTCACCATAACCTGAATTTCGCAATAATAATTAAAGCAGATATCCCATATGTTTACACTAAAAGTAGGTTTTCTTAAAATCAAATAAGCTGATGGTCCGAAAGTGTTAGAGCATTCATTAGAATAATCTAAACCAAAACTATATCCTCAATAGTATTATAGTAATGGGCTAAACAGTAACTTTTAGTTGAAAACAATCTCAAATTGTTTATTTAAACTTGAATTTTTGAAAAAACTAATTCAGGTTGATGATGCATATCGCATTTTCTTCATTTAAAATTTATAGCCTTACTCTATTTTGACTCTTTAATATGATAATATGATACAACTAAAATGACAATTTAAAAGTATAAATCAATTATTGTGTATAAGGTACTACAAGTGATCAATATTTGTATTTCTATAATAATGGTGACAAGGAGAAAAAGGGATTTCTTAAGTTTGCTTTTATTTAGCAAGTAAGCTAATTTTGTATAAGGTACAACAATTAAATCTTATCAGATCAGATCTTTCAGTGCAAGGACCTATTTCATGTTTCTTCCCCTATGGTCACCAGGTAAGAATTACTATTTTAATACAAAAATTACATTAAATCTTATACAGTAAATGTTATTTTGTTCAAAGAATATATAAGTAGAGAACCATTTCAATTTTAATGGAAAAGAACAGTTCAGGAGACAGAGGGGGGCGACTTATTAGTTTGTGACCGGCCACGAAGTAAACTCACTGGATCACATAATAATTAAAAGATGTGGTCTTGGCACTGAAAAGGTTAAGGCCTAAGAACCTTTGTATTACTGATTTCAGGTGTGATAGCCACGTGTTAAGGTCTCACACCTCAATATCCTCAAAATTTCTGTGGCATTGGTTTATATCTGGATTAGTTGGGTTGAAATTCATTTTGTGTCACACCCACAAAATGAATCCCAACCTTGGAAAAATTTTTTCACCATCATAATATTTATTTTTCAGTGATGTAATGTTACTAAAAATAATTACATTGTGTTCTAAATGTGTACAATCCTTGATATTTGGAAGCTCTGCATACATCTTGAGTGGAAGCTCTAAACTCGAATTTGGTTTGATTGCAGGCAGCTTTAATTCTAAAACACGGCTCCAGTCCTTATCACCCTCTTTCAATTCAAGACCAATGCTAGCTTTCAATTTCACCTTTGTATCCTTAAAATTATAAAGAAAAATATAAAACTTTAATTTATTAAAGTGACAAAAATAATGTAAACTTTTAATCTATAGTTTATAAAATAAAATTTTTAAAGAACTAAATACAGGACAATTAAAAGTTATTAACTTTTGATAAATAATTACTTGATGATAGATACAAATTTTATTGACCATTTACCCACCATTTCATTGTGGCAAAAAATCACTGTAAAATTAAAAAGACTTAGAATTTTTTTTATTATACTTTTATTTTCTTAACTAAGATTATATTCATAATCGCTAATATAAAAAAATAAAGGTGCTTTGATCCTACTAAATTGATCCTAACAATAAATGTAATCCTGTGTTTTCTATATATTTCTACATTGTGATACAATAATAAATGTAAGAAAATGGTAATAAATTTTCACTCACTTGGTATTTTCACAATAAAAATTTTTTTTGTAGTAAAACTTAATGTTTCAAATTCAAACTCCAAGGTTATATGGAATAAAATTTGATTGATAATACAATTTGGTGCCGATTATCTGAACTAATGTTGTCAGATTAGGTTCGGATAATACAAAACTAGATAATCAAAATTATTATCCTTCTTAAAAAATAGGCAATGCTAAACAATCACTAGTTTTGTATAACTATAAAAATTTTAGTTTTTGAATCAAATTATGGAAAAAATTTTAAGATCATATTTGTATTGAAGCTATAAAAATAATAATAAAAAAAATTGTATCCTTGTTATTTCTTTCGATCTTTCAAATATGAAGCTAGAAATAAAATATTTACACATGACCATCAAAATATATATAAATAGATCCCCCCCTTCAGATGATAAGCAAGTGAAAGTCATTATCAATTTTCAATTAACATGAGCAAAATCATTATATTATTAAATATTTCTTCAGACCTCAGCAATGCTGTAGCTATTGGAGCAAATCTTCAAAGTAACATCCTGTACAAGACCGGCAAGCATATCTCCATGGTTTAAAAGCAACACCGCCGGTGGTATGTGAGAAACTTCAAAAATAACTTTTTGCGGCAACGGAGGAGACAGAAGTTCAAAGCCATCCATTAGAGTAATACAACACTGGCCAAGGCGATATTGACCAGCTTCGCTTTCCTAAAATGTTTAAGAAATTTCACAATTAGTTTGTATTATTGTATATCTAACGTCACTTAAAATTATTACAGTAGGACCTCTAAATTTTGCCTCTCCAGGTTTTATTAGGATAGGAATTATAAACGAGCACCTGACATTGTACAGGCTCGGGACCCCCATTTAATGTCCCTTCCTAAGGACAGCATAACCAAGAATTTTTTACTCCCTTTAAAAAATCCTAGGGCCACCTGGCAGGCTACGAACCCGCAATGTTCGGTATAGTTGGTTGTTATGCTAATCACTGTACCACAGGTCATCCTTTCACAATCATTTCAAAGATCCCAACTGTAATAATTCCCATTCAGTAAGCTAAGTTGAAGTTGAAAATTTTACAACAGTAATTGAGATTATTTTGACTAATAGAGGCATTAATTCAATTTAATATATAAGAAAGTTGAATTGAAGCTAAGTAAGTATTGTTTTATAAACAAATAAATTCTGAATTTATTTTTTTAATTCATATAGTTATTTATAATTCTAATTAATATTTTTTTCTAAAATTATAATATTAAATAGATAAATTATCAAAAACATGAACAGGTTTGGCTTAAATAAATCATCTCTTAGGTAATGAAAATCAAGAACAACTGATTTTCAAGAATAACTTACCCACACCACAAAACTTATAATAAAAGATTTCATCAGTCTGTGTTATTCAAATAGATTAGTAGTTAATATACCTATGGAATTAATTAATACCTAGGTAACTAACCACGGAAAAATATTTATTATTAGTATTTTTTTTATTTTTAGATTTTTTTATAATAAAAAAAGCCTATAATTTATTAGTGCTTATTGATAAACTTGGGAGTTTTATCACAAAAGATAGTCAGTAATATGATTTTTATTTTTATTTTTTATTTATCCAGTAATAAAACAACAATTAACCCAATAACATGATGATTATACTTATACCATAATAATAATTTAAATAAATATTATAACAAAAGACCATACCTTACATGTTAGATGGACACTGTTCAAACCTGGTTTCAAAACGACTTTCTTAGCAGATAAAAATCTAGAAAAATCAGCTTTGGCGATATTTGATATCTTTCTGTATTTTCCATGACTATCTTGACGCCTAGAAGTGAAATAATAATTTATTTTATTTTAAAAAAAAAATTATATTTGTTATAAAATCCTTCTGATAACTATTTAATTGTCACCTGACTATTTGTTTCGTGTTTTTTACTTCAAGAGAAGACCCAGCCAGACTTTTGTCTTGTTGATAAACATGATTTAGAGTCATTGGTATTTTAAGTAAATATAGATTTGAAAAACTAGAGCTATCCAACGATTTCCTAAAACACAGTTTTCATTGATTTTAAATGATAGAATCTAGATATTATAAAGTACCATGAAGTATAATCAGGAATTTTAATAATTACTGATTAGAGTTAATGGTACTTGGCAAATGTTTAGCTCACTGATATTTGTAACATTTTAAATAGATACGTTTCTTAATGTAAAAATTATAAGAGTATAATTTAATTTTTAACCACTTAACATAAAATTTTCATTAATAGGAACATTTCCATGATACCAGTGCTAATTTGAATTATTTCCTCATACCTTCTACTATTTTCGAGAGCTTCCTTATGTTTCGAAGAGGATTTACTCTCGTGTTTGTACTGAGACATAGCCATCGAAACCGAATCAGTGGTAGTCTCAACAGGTAGGAGCGACTTTATTCCAAGGGAGGCGGATACGTTCATACCTCCTTGGTGGACCTGGACATCAACATCAGTTAAGGTAAAGCAGTCGGTAAGGCAGCAAGACCATGGTGGATCTACAAACAAGGAGACTTGTTAATAAGTTAAAAAGTATCTTATTGGAAAATTAAATAAATTTTTTAAAAATTACCAGGTTTGGATGAGGATATAGTATTGAGAGCATCAGAGTAATGTTTCATTCTCAATGGCATTTCTAATTCAGTAGAGCAGGCTATTGATAAACACATCTTTGTATACCTGTTATAAAGAAATATACAAAAATAAAGATAAAAGAAAATAATAAATAATAGAAAGTGTACACCAAAAAAAAATTGTTTTTTTGAATCTCTAAATAAAGTAACCAAAATGATTTTTAATCAATATATGTCTCTTTTATAATATTTGTGATACTAAGTTCTAGATTATCTCCTTTTATAATGGAGAAGATCAAAAATCTTGTTACAATAGGGAGAAAGCCAATTTGGGACTTTTTATATTATTACATTTATTTATAATAAATATTTACATTTTTTATTAGAATAATATTGCCCAAAAATTGTGTCACTCAGTACCCATTTTTTTCATTGTTTGTTTAAGATCCTTTAAATTATTTCTTTAAACCTTTAAACACCAACAAACAACAACAAAATATTTATGCACTTTGGTCACCTATTGGCCAAGGTCCTTTAGTTTTAATTATGTTGCTGTCATCACCTGCTGTTCTTAGTGGTATTTTTGACAGCATATTGAACTTTCCTAACGAATCTGGATTCCTTCATTTTCCTAATGAATTATACCTTATACTCATCAAACTGTCAGAATTTTTCTGTTTTGTTTGTTGGTATGTATATATATACTAAATTCTAATTTAATAACACTGTTTATATTACCTGTGCAGGTCTCCTAGTGCAAGGTAAGATGAAGCCAACCTAAGTCTGGTAACTGCTGCGAGTTTCGTCCAGCCATCTTGGTCATAAGACAACAAGGCCAGCTGCAAGAAACTAGCAGCTGTCTGATCATCTCCGAGGACTCGGTAGAAATCTGACAGGTCCTGACCCAAGCTACGGGCACATCTGACCCGACCAATATGTTTGTACGTTCCCATGGCAAGCTCAGACAGTTCCTGAAAAAAAAATTGAATAAATTTGTATTAAAATTTCAAGGTTATAGACTACATGGGATAACATAATGAGCAATGACTCATTATTCTATCGTGTATTAATAATTCAATTGAATTTTATTTCACGCGCTCACACACACACACATTTTTTTTTAATGAAGAAAATTATACATTTTAATGGTTTGCTGTATAGTAATTGTTTATTCATTTAACACCACGTTATGGTGCTGTGGGTAATCAAATGATGCAACAGTGGGAGCTCTAAATTTTGCCTATCCAGGCATAAGTAGGATAGGGATCTTGAACAATCATCTGACAACATAAAGACCCACCTTCCCCCACTAGTGAGGGAAAACCACTTCCCCTCACTAGTGTGGAAAAGTAACAGTCACCTAGATCAAATTTGGCAATCAGCACTCTGTTATTTTAAATGTTAAATGGCGGTATTATAATATTATTCATTTTATATTCCTAAAATGTTAAAATAAATAATTTTAGAACTATTTTATTTATTTCAAGATAGATTTTATTTATTTTGAAGCGATTGTATAGAAATATTTATTATAACCTTAAATGTATTAGAACCTTCACACATCAGAAATTTGGAGATTGGAGAGCATTAGCATTACCCACTAGTGCTAGTGTAGTTTTAACAAATCTAAAGTTTCACCTTTAATTTCTTAATTTTTAAATGGTTGCAGGAAAAATCTAATATTTAACACGTGAGAAAAGTGCTTATAACACCTTCGTTTGATTACCATACTCGCCTTCGGCTAATGTGGTAAAATTCACTCGGTTTTAATAAAGTGGCACTTTCCTCAGTTGTCAAATAAAAAACTTTTCAAAGGAGAAAATATTATTAAACATATACAACTCTGGAAAAAATAAATTTGAAAGGACACAATCATCAAAATCGATAGAAACAAAATTGGTCTTATTATTACCAAATACATTTTGTAGAATTCTTGATGATTCGACAAAGCCCTCTTGAGTTTTTCAACCGGCTTAGTGTTCTCTTCACCGAGTCCTGAAAATATTTCGACAGCAAGGTGTAACTGTTCACTGGTTGGAACCTGTCCGGGCATAAGGCCACATAGTTTTCCAAGTTCAGAGAGCTGTAAAAAAATTAGATATTTGAAATTAATTTTAAAAATGAAAATTAAATTTATAACAGCATAGCAACAAATTATTAAAAAACCTAATTTTATACATTCTCCTTGGATCATGGGCTTAAGATATTTCCGACCTAAATAACAACTAACACCATTCTAAAAATGCTTCAGTGTAATAGGGTCATGCTTTTAAACTAAGTATTTATCTCAATAGAATGGTAAATCCAGCAAACTTTTAATATGTGCCAAAAAGTGACTCAAGTGTTTCATCAACTAAACAATTTTAATGTATACACACCATTTTTAATTAGTAATATTATTTTTTCTATCTTTAAACTAATATTAATTAATATTTATTATAAATCAACCAAATAAATTGATAATCTGATCATCAATATGTAGGAATAGATGACCTTATCACACATACTGGATATTAAGTGCTTCAACTCTATTCATAAGTGCATTCACAGGCAATAAATTGCACATGTAATATACATTACACCAGTTGTGGCATGAAGGCAAAACTCAAAATCAGAAGCATTAGCATTATGAAACCATAAAGTTATTTTTTCTATATAAATGAATAACTCATCACAAAAAACACGAGGGCCGAACATTTGAATTACACTAAGAATAGGTAGGTAGGTGTTTTAATGAGAGTATTTTCATAAGTTTTAATTTCTATAAGTTTTTTTTTAACAGGTGTGAATTGTTAAAGCAACATTTTAAATCTACAATACGTAAAAACTCTCTTGTTCTAATTTTAAAAAGCAGTAAATAAATCATTACCTTTTGTCGAGCGTAGGCCCAAATTCCAGCAGTGTACCTCGAATACTGTTCAACATGTACACTGTCTGTATAGGTATCACATATCTGTAGGATCTCAACCGACGATAGAAAAACCCATGTAGGAACTGAGCCAATAGGGCAAGTCACTTCAAGCATATAAAGTTCTCTAATGCAATTATGGAGAAATGGTAACGTCCTTTCAGCAACCTTGAAAATTAACAAAATTATTCCAAATTAATTTATGTTTAAATAAAGAAAAAACCCCTTCTATTCAAAATAATTTCTTTTCTTTGAAAGTTGTATTAATATTATTAAGTCATCTCATATGAAAAAAAAAATGTACCACTACAACCCATGAAGGGTATGGGGTTCAGTACATGGTAGAGACTGTACTGTTCCATGGACAACGGTTCTCCAAGGAGGATAATATTTACTATCACTAACATTGAACAAACGTTGTTTAGTATGCCATCTAATAAGACCATGGAACCATGCCATTTTCATGTAATTATTTTTCTGAGTTTCTGAGCTGCAAGAAACATTACCACTGCTTTCGGTGAAGAGTGTTGTAACCAAAGGACCATTTGCCTTTGGTTTGAGAAATTTTCATCTGCTGACACAGATTAATTCATAAATAATTCATTTTTTCATTCTACCCAGAAGTGAAACCATCACAACCACACCGTGCAGGGATATTGACATAAAGCAGCAAAACTTGTCAAAAAAAAAACCTGCATTGGTTAATCAGAAGGGGCCTATATCCTTGCACTTATATAATGCCATGCCTCATGTTACACGACAGACAATAACTAAACGAGCATGGTTACGAAGTCATATTATTTGCCAGACTTATCTCCAACTCAGACTTATATCCATCTGTTGAAAAATTATACAACATCCTTAAGGGTAAAATTTTTGAAAATGTTTCCCAAGACTAAAGCACTTTTTCAGACTTTATTTCATTACAAAATAGTGAATATTTCAGATCCTGGGATTGAAAATTTGAAAACACATTGGGAAAAATAAATAGAAAATGAGGGTAAATATTTTGAATAAAAATGATTTGATTTCATAAAGTCATTTTAATAAATGAATGAATTAAGCCTTTATTATAAAGAGAAATGTAAAAAAAATAAAATGGTTTACAAAAAAACTACAGTGGAGCTTTGATTATTTGAATGTCAGTTATCAGAATGATCAAGGAACTGTTTTTTTAAAATATAATTTTAATTTACTTGATCAGATCATCCAGTTACTTATTTGTATTGTTAAATGAAATAAAATATTATGAAAAATAAACTGATTTTTTCCATGAACCTCAATAAGGGGCCCCTAATCATTCCTCGGAAACTGCAAACAAAATGAACTTAGACTTCAATACCTATTTGTTTACTAAGAACTGTAAACCTAATTAGGTAATTTCATTTGTTTCTCTGAATCCCTTCCTATTCATTTGATTGGTAATAGGTTGCTCATCTTCAGTTTTAAATCATTCTTTGTGAGGTGTACATTGCATTTGTGATCACTTTTTGTTTTAAAATTGGAGCATGTCAACAAACAGAAAACGAGTGGTTCTTTCATTAAAAGACAATTTTACATATTTAAATTTTTTTAGTGAATTTCGATTATCCGACCTACCCCTGACAACATTAGTTCCGATAATCGACACTCCACTGTACTAATATTTGTAAATTATATATATATATATATTTTCTCTTTCTCCTGTTTACAAAATAACCTTTCCTAAATACCAATATAAATAAAGCATAATAATAAGAATATAATATATTTGAAATAAAATCATTCTTACTTCAGATGGTTTGTTCGAGTAGAGAAGCATCGCGCATTGCCTCGAGAACAAATAGTTTCTAAATTGGAGGAGGGAACAGCTGTTGTTTTCAATTCTCGCTCTTTCCTTTATATTCACCCCAGAGATTAAACTGAGGCCTTGCCAGGATTCTAACGGTGTTTGGAACTGAGTGAGCCATGCAGGTGTTTCTATTTGAATACATCACTTTTAGATTAAATAAGTAAATAAAAGGTTTTGAAATCATGAATTCATTTTAAGAAGAATTACATCTTATTTTTTAAATAATAAATAACTTAAGGAAGAGAACATGGTTCGGGTAAAGGTGAAAAAATAATTCTGATAATTAAATACCGAAATTATTAATTAGAAACCAAACTATTAAAGAAATTATTGTATTATTCACTGTTTCAGGATATAATTTTTTGACCTCTACTCGGACTATCTTCTTCTCCATATTTATGTGGACAAATAATTATTATTAGAGAAATAACTTAAAGATAGAAAACTAAAAACATAGAATTAATTTATCAAAACTTTGTATAAACCAATAATCTAAATAAAGTAAAGTTTTATCGCTCACTTCAAGCCCTGCCAGACCAGATTAATGAGGGTTAAGAAAATGGTTCAAATTCCAGTTCAGTAGCGCCTAGTATTCTGGTCAAACAAAACTTGGATATGACTCACATCAATAGGAGGCAGAAATTAATTAATAAATTAACTAGCTCAATTAAGGGCTTCCAATGAAGAACTCTAATCAAAATAGATTAGATTAGCTGCTTCTGATAAGATGTGAGATGGGCTGCATTTGATCGTCGTTGATTTGAATTTTTTGGTGTATGTCCTGATAATTAAGAAAATGGTGATTACTTAGATATTTTCCCAGTACTTTACTGGTTTTTGGATTTTCCAATTTTTAAAAACCTGTAGCACTACAACTCATGATATGGTAGAGACTGTACTGTTTCTTGGAAGGTAGTGATCTCTTCTAGATAACGCTCAACCACCAGGTTTTTCCTATTATGGGTAACCACTTAATAGAGCATGGGTGAGCCTCAGGAAAATCCCAGATCCTTAAGGATCCTTCTCCGACTGTTAACAGATTAAATAAAATTTGCCATAGCCGGGTTTGAACAAGGGACCTTAAGCACAACAACTCAGCAATTTTTCCAACTGCCTTGTAATAATTATATTTGTCAACAATCTAATTTGAAATTAAAAATTTCCGACAAAAAAGAGCTGGACAAGAAATAAGCGTTTGTCATATGAACAGTTAAGATAGTTAATGTAATTATGGAGCAGGAATTGGTCCTGATGGATGCTAAAAAGTAATACCTTAAACAATGTTTTGACCAACATTCCAGGTCTTCTTCTGGGCTAAGTATTGGAGTATTGAAGTGAAGAGAAATGATTAAACTATAAATACAATTACACTAACAAATATTGTTACATACACTTAAATTTTTATAAAGCTACTAAAATTAATTACTCTTACCTCCAAGATTTGAATTAACAATAAACTGTGTAAATAGAGCATCAAGTTCGTCATACTGTACCAAAGCTTCTTCGTAAACACCCAACATTTCAAGCACAAACGCAAGTTCCTCCTATAACAAGAAATAAATAATCCTTCAGCTCTGAGGATAAAAAAAAACAACTGCATTTCATCGCATTCTGGAAGAAATTTATAAGGACATTGTACTTAATTAGGTAAAGAGAAAACAGAAAATAAAATGTGATATTATTCTTACAAACACCAAGGTAAATTATCTGATATGAACTACACGACTTCCTTATATATTATAAATTTCCTTATAACTATTTATTATGAATCAGTGGATTGAAAAGTAATTCTAAAGATCCAGGAATTCTCACAATGATATATTATTAGTTAGTAAATAAATAGCTAAAAATAGAGTAATGATACTTATAAACAAACCATACAACTTGATAAAAAGTGTCTAAACTGATTTTTCAATTGATTGAGATTTTTTAGTCCACTGTTTATTGAACCAAACAAATCAAAATTAAACACAATAGATTCTTCACTACAATAATAATGCTTTCTGATTTGTAATGTATATTTTTTTTAAATTCTTTGTACAGCCCAAAAAAGGATCTTTTTTTAGAGGTGATGCTATTTTGATATCTTAAAAAATCGGACTTAATTAAATTTGAATTGAACTATAAACTCGTATGTACTAACTTGTAATAAAAAGTATTTCGTAAAGCTCCATCCAACTTGATTTCTTCTGTCTCTTTGTTCACGTAATGTTTCTTCGAATTTCAACAAAATTCTATCAAATGCGGCAAGAAGAAGAAGCCTTGTATTGACAACTAGGCCACGCCATGATCCAGCCGATCGTGATTCGGATCGTAAAGGATTTATCACAGATAGGCACCTGAAGAAAAAATTAATGTTTTAATTAGTAACGTAGTCAACATGAAATCTTCCCTTTTATTTTAAAATATTTGTAAATATCACAAGTCTATTCAGATAGTTAATAGCTAATTTTTAGTTTGTTTCTTGACACTAACTATAATTTATGATTTATTGGCTTCTCAGATCAAAATTTTTTCACACCATATCAAAGAATTAATTTATATAGTCATAATTGTAGGAATATTTAATTATTGACTATGTAGACATTTTTTTAAACCAATCAAAAATACTGTGTGATTATGGAATAATCAAAAATTTCATTTTCAATTTTAATTGTTATTTCATAAGAAAGATCTTAAAATTTTAAAGAAATGACATTAATTACCTATCAGCATGCTTTGCCCCAAAATCACTTTTAATTTTGTCATAAACTGTAGTTCTTGGCAGGAGTTTATTTGATTTGCGAAAATCGTATGTTTCTACGACAACAATCATCCATTCAGATAATTTGAACTGCTGCAAAACGCTCATCCACAGTTCAATATCTTCCCGAACATTGGATTTGTAATATTCCACATCCTGAACAAAGAAACATACTACTTTTAAAATCAGAACAAAAACTACTATATATGCAGTAAATAAATGTATGCAGAAAGATAATTAATTGTATTAATTATACTACAAGATAAAAACTACTTCTATAGTCAAGTCATTATACTTTTGCTGCAGCCTTATTAATGAACATGAGCTAGTTATAACTAAATATAAAGTTATATTTAATTATTTTTAATTTATTAAGGTAATAGTAAGCATTAAACTTGTACATTTTATTTTTATATTCAACCACTTTCTTGTAAAATTCACAGTAATTTGTATAATCCCTTTATTGGTAATATAATTTAAACATATAAAGGCAGACTAGACAATGCGGTCAAAATTAAAAACAAATATGCTGTATATTCGACACAGTTACATCAATTATAAGCCATTTGAAGTGAGGTCAAATACATTAGTTAAGTTCAATAGCTGAATTAATATTAATAGCATAACTAAAAAGTGATTACACCATAATCAGAGATAACTTAAAATTTAAGCTTAAAGGAGTAGGCTATCAAACTTTTAAATGGAGAAATTTCTTCTTTAGAACTAAACGTGATCAAAAATAGGAATAGCTAGATTTGTTGAAAGGTAATAAAAATCTGTTTAATTTAAAATGATAACATTCTTAACTCCAAAAAAGAATGGTGACATATAAGCTTAAATTTTTAAGCTGATAATATATCATTGATTTGAGAAATGTAACAATGATAAAAATAATAAGAAACTTCTTTAAATAACAAAAATTCAATTGGAAAGTACTGTTATCTATGATTATCAAAAGTGCAATGCAGATTTTAGATGGTTTCATTTCATAAATCACTACACATTTATAGAATTCAACAATAAGATTATGATTAGTAGAACTGAAGTGTCTTCTAAAGTGCCATTGGATAAAACTTTCAACATAGAATGTTCATATTCAGAAATAATTTGTATTTAAAATAAACTGATAACGTTAAGGAATTCGATATAGATTCCCTTATCACTGATAAATTATTTGTTGAACTGAAACCATTACACATAAATATCAAATAACAGACATCACTGGCAGGTTCAAAACTGAAAAAATGTCAATCTACAATTAATAAAAACTTTATTTAATAATAACGTACTGAACATTGGGTCCAATAAGTATGAAACATAGGCTGATCAATAAGATGGTAATCTCCTTCTTTAGGAAGGACATCCTTAGTAAATGGGACAAATGTAGCAGAAACATTTACAGATTTGATCGCTCGGCCATAGGCTCTACGCCACTCTGCGGCCTCTTGTGGTAAAGAAGAACACAAAGTGGCCTCCAAACCGAGGAACAGTTCTTTATCTCCAGCATCTGGAATTGAATTTTGGAGTGAATTGTTTGGAAAAAACATGAATAAAAGAGAAACTGACACAGGAGGATAACAGTGATGTTTTGTATACTTACAGGTTACAATAGGTTTCCTATCACTAACAGATAGTTCTGTCACTTTGTCCATTGAACCGTTCGTCACTATGTGAGAATTCATGGTTGTTTTTTTTTATCTACCACATGATTATATAAAATTAATCAACAGTATTCCATTGGGATAGAAAAGGGCAAAACCTTCCCTGAATGACTTGGTCGGATATGATGCATTTTTAAGCTTAGAAACATTAGCTATGATATATACTTTCACACACAACCGACATTTCACACAGGCCCTCCTTTTGGAACATCTCTTCAGTATTCAAAAGGCCCAACTAAACAACCATCTTGGATTCCAAAACACGTTTGAACGAAACTTCATATGGGCCCATTACAAGAGCCACCCAGCTCATCAAGGGGACAACTCTGACTCCCGCCTTTTTTCAAACGATGCAATCTATAACTTCTACTAACTTCTTCTACTTCTACTTTTCAAATAAAAATGTTTATAACTTCTACTATTTTACACGTTTTTTTTTCATTAATTTTATTTAACTAAATTATAATAATAACTTATTAACATATTAGCTTAAAGAGTATTTTTAAGCCGCATTCTATTCAATATATATATGTATATAAAAGAAATAGATAATTAGTTATTCTCGCATTTCAATAACTTTTAGAATTTTTATTCGATTCATTAATGCGAATTTAATAAATAGAATTATTTTTATATAAGATATTTCCATGACTGCACTATTTTAAAATTTGCAAATATCGTTTATTCCATACTATATCAACTATCAAATGTATATATAATATCAAATGTGATAGTTGATATAGTATGCACTAAATTTTCCACTAAATAATTATACTTAATAAAAATACGTTTTTTTAAATTAGCATTTTTATTATTTTTGTAATTAGTAGTGGGAAAATAAATTTGACTTATTTAAATACTAATTGAAAGTTTAGCTTGTGGTGCTGGATACCTTCAGTTTTTACCGGGAAAGTGACGCAAGTGCAAGTGATTTTCTATATTAGTGAAAATTAGTTTATTTTAAGATATTTGCCATGAAATATTTGATAAAATAGGTATGTTTTGTACAAATATCGTAATAATACAAATAGTGTTGTATGTTTTGGACAAATATCGTAAACTCAATTAAAAAGTTCAGGGGAAAAAAGGGGATCTGCAGTTTTAAAATTTTCTATTTGAAGTTCGGGATCCGAAGATACAAATGGGAGAATTAGCAATGGACTTTTATATCGATGCAGAATTATTATATTTGATTGCCATAAAAATATAACTCATTTATTACAATTCTCCTTCACCCGAGCTTCTTAATTGATAATTATTAGGAATTAGATTTATAGTGTATCGAATTTAAAGTAATGTCTATTTCATTCTTTGTAAAAAAACCTCTGGTGAATTTGTGTTTACTTTTAATTCTATTGTTTCTGCTTACAATTATTTAAGATTAGGTAGGAAAGAAATTCGTTG
This sequence comes from Troilus luridus, assembly GCA_964056705.1. Taxonomy (NCBI): domain Eukaryota; kingdom Metazoa; phylum Arthropoda; class Insecta; order Hemiptera; family Pentatomidae; genus Troilus; species Troilus luridus. Next base: position 67,231,502 of record OZ057415.1, read on the forward strand.
ACTGTAGGTACTATAATAGGATGTAATTAGTTGGGGGTGCAGTCAAGAAAACACAGCAAAATAAGTGAAACTATTACTTTACTTTTACTTTCTTACTTTTACTTTTACTTTAAACTATTACTGTTACTTTCTGCCCGAGCAGCCACTCCTATTGGCCCTGAAGATGACCTACACAGTAGGTCGAAACGTCGGCACATAAAATACAATAGTTTCACTTATTTTGCTGTGTTTTCTTGACTGCACCCCCAACTAATTACGTCCTATTATTTAAGATTAGGTTTATTTCACATAATTTTGTGGCAATAATTTAAAAATGTAGATCGGAATATGTATATTATGTTCCTTCTATCTCGTACCATTGTTTTTTAAATATTAGGTATCTGTTCCGCGAGTTGTCGCTTCGAGTTGGGTTACAAGTTTTAAGTGTTTATTCATTTAATTTTAAATATTTTTCAAAAACACAAGTTAGCTTCAGTGAGCTTTGGCCTTAAAAAGAGAATGTAATTATCGGAACTATGTCTACTTCGGTAATCATTTCATATTAAAATGAACGCTTCAACCAAAATATATCATCTACACATCGAAATGTCTTTTATTTCTTGATGAAATTATTACTGAAATCTATTCATTAGTCCTAATCACGTCCTCTTTTCCGTACTAAAGCTCTCGATAACTTGTAGTTCGGAAAATATTAAAAGGGGAACGAATGAAAAGTTAAAACTAGTTGTGACTCAACTCGAAGCGACAACCAACGGAATGATTACCGAAAACTAAACTAAACAGTAGAAAATAATTATTGATTTTTTTTTTAACTTCGCCTGTGTGTAGGTATCTATGTAACGGAATCCTTAAACTCGATTTTCGGCTACCACCAAGCATCGAATTACATACTATGGACGATTAGAATTACCTATTGAATTTTGTCATTATCTATACATATTATAAAACAAAATCCTCGGCCGCGTTTGTTTGCGGTAAACTCAATAACTACTGCACGGCTTTTGATGCGGTTTTCGTCAATAGATAGAGTGATTCACCAGGAAGGTTCAGGTATATAATTTGTCGAAGCTTTGTGTAAACGGGTTGGAATATCGATGGGTTTCACCGAAGACTGCTTGCCTATAATCCCGTTGTTTTTATTTTTATAATTTCTATATAATAAAGTACTTTAGCTGAGATGGGAAGAAAGAAAACCAAGACTCCTAAAGAAGCCTAACCAATGATATTCACGTGGTCCTTAGTTGCCCGTACGTGATTAAAAAAAAATACATTACACAGACAAATTATGTAGGCATAATATGCCTTATTACCCGAGCAAAGCTGGTTATATATTTCATTAACACAATAAAAACCTTTATCCAGTCGAATATGCTTTTAATAAGACGTTTCGACATTAAATGTCATTTTCAATTATTTATATAAAATTCTTGTATCCTTTCATCTTAGTTAATAACTTGAAAAAGTTACAAGTCATAAAATCTGTAAATTATCAAATACAACAATAATAACATAATACATTCAAATTAATAATAAACATTAATAATGACAATAATGGAAAAAAAAGTAACAACTTACTATTACTTATTTCTATTTTTGGACATATTTTATAAATTTGTATTTATTATCACTTGTTAGAAGAGATTTGTCTGTCCGTGTTACGAGCCAGGTTAGCTCAGTTGTTCTGAGCACCACGGTAGATACGCGTCGACCCGGGTTCGAATCCCGGCCTGGACAAATCTTTTCTCTTCAAAAAATATATTTAAAAAATATCATCTATACTTTAAAAATGTTAGATGAAACATTAATTTTTCTATGAAATGATTATCGAAATGTACAACTTCCCACTCTTTTTTTTTCATACTAAAACTAACGGTTATTTTTAAGTATATTAAAACGGAAACGATTTAAAAGTTAAAACTTGTGAATTAGATCGTAGCAACAACCTGCGCAACTGACACCAATAATAACATTTATAACATCGAACTCTTTAAGAGATGTTTTTTAAAAACCCATAAAGGGTCTTAGTTTCAGCAACTGCAATGCTTCTAGGAAAACGGTTGTGCAGGGAGGTTATTTGTTCTATACAATGGGGGGGGGGGTCTCCAAGATCTCAAAGGATCCATCCCATGCTGTTGACAGATTAAATGATTTATCTGCGTCAGCCGAATTTGAATCGGGACCCTCGGGATAGTAAATCAGCGCTCCACCCGCTGAGTCACAGTAGCGTTTTAAAATAAAAATTGGATTTAAAAAAAATTAAACTTGACCATTACTTTATTTTTGCTGTTAAATCATTCTTCAAGATTAAAAAAATATGTAAAACAAATAAAATGAATGATTAAAGTAACAAGTGGATTACGAACACGTACTAGATTATTTATTTTACATATATATTTTTAATATTTCTTCTTTGTGAACAATTAACTTCAAATATAGTTTTTTTTTTTTTAAAGCAACAATATATTTCTTAAGAACAATTGCTTATTATTTTTTTTTGTGTGTTGTTTCATTACATTTCAAGCTATCTGTATATCCTTTTGTGTCAATTTTGCAAGTGACTCATCCATGATTTCATTTCCTTTAGTCAAGTTATTACTATTCCGAGAATTCACTTTTATCGTGTTTTATTCGAATGTTTTGTGGTTTGGTTTGCTATTTCAATTATGATAAAAACTTCTATTTTTTTAGATAATGTGTAGCTTATTTTTACACTACTGAGGCATTGGATTTAAGTGTTCAGGTAATAATTTATAGATTGTTAATAATTTTTTGAGGGTATGGCTCTCAACAGCTTTCAAGTTAGACAGGTAAAATTATCTGCTGCGATTCCGTGAATGTTTCTTAAATATTTTGACATCAAAATACTGAAGAAACGCAGTAAACGTGTTTAATCTACCCGTTTGAAATTAAATGATTTTTGGAGCGGGCTGAAGGATCGTTTTTAATTACGATGTCTCCGTTTCATGTTTAATATTTTCCTAAAATACATGAGCTTTAGCATTGACAAGAGAATGTAATTATGGATTATGACTTGATTTCCGTAATCATTTCATCTAGAAATAAATGTTTCAATTAACATTTCGAAGTATAGACGTTGTGTGTGGCCCAACCATTTTATTCTTCCTTTTTATATTACAGAAGTTTGGGTCCTTGAACAGGTCCCTGATTTCTTTTTTGATCTAATTTCTAGATAATTTTGTAGATATTTTCATTTCTACATGAAATGATTACCGAAGTATATACATTTCCCATGATTGCATTTTCTTTTCCTTACTAAACCTCATGATAACTTGTATTTTTGGAAAATACAAAAAGGGAAACGAATAAACAGTTAAAATTTGTTGTGAATCAATTTGAAGCGACAACCTGCGGAATAATTACTTACTAATATTGTCATCCATGAGCGGAGTGGCTCAGTGGTAGAGCACTGAGTTGCCATGCCGGAAATCCTGGTTCAAATCTCGCTGCAGGCCATGAATTTTATTTAGTCTGTTTGCAGGGGAAGATGGATCATATAGGATCTAGGACCCTCCTGAGGCTCACCCAGCTTCGATAAAATATTATAAAAATAGAGTACCCAAAATAAGGGGGAAAATCTGGCGGTTTTTTCCTCATATTAATTTTCTGTAACTGATACGTTATGAAATCAATGTTTGAATTAGTCTATCCCTGATTACCTGAACACAATTTTTACCATCTGTTTACCAATTTTTCTTTTAATTTTCTAATTATACTATCATCTAATGTCATGCCATTTTGTTATGAAGACCTCTATTATCATGTTATATGACTGAGACTCATATCATGTTTTGTAAAAGCTGATTATGGACATTAAGTTGTATAACGATGGTATTCAGTGCTAGATATGTATTCATGATCCATGATTCAAATGTACACCAGGAAAGGAGAGAATTCTCTTCAACAACCTAACACCTATCAATAAATTATTTTATTTTTTTTAGGATCAGTAATAAAAAAATATTCCCAAAGTGGTGGAAAACGTGAAGATTTAGAACGTAGTCGAAATTTTTTAGAAAATATATTCCATTCTGGTGCAGATGCTTGTTTGATATTTTTAGCAACTGTTAAACGAAATGATCAAGTAATTTTTTTTTTTAATACTCAACCATTTAGTTACATATATTTCGTCATTGATTTCGATTCATGTTTTCCAAATATGGAGTTGTTCATCTTGTTTCGGATTTTTCCATTTACTATGCATTCAAGGATGGGCTAAAGATAGTATTGCTCATCAAAAACTTGCTGCCGAAGAAAGGCCTAAATGTTAAATCAAACAATATTTTTTGGGAATGGTAATTTAGTTTATCAAACATATTCCTGCTTTGGTAAAACCAGGTATGTTGCCAATATATAACTGGTTTTACCAATCATAGTATTTATTTAGATTTATAACTACTTCTACAAATCTACAATTTTTCCTAGAAAAAATTATTTTTGTTCGCCCTATGAAGAAGGTTCATTCTCTCCTGCAGCTTCCGGATTTAGACCCATAGTTGCAGAAGTACATACAGCGAACTTCACATTGTTGTTGGAAATCATGGTTTTCATTATAGCTAACAGCTCCTTTTGAGGCTGATTTACTAATATGCTTCTCACCGATGCACAATTTAAAGATGGCTGTTCAGGGTCACCAGGCAAATGAGGACCTTAATTTCTTTCACTGAAGCAGACTTTACCTTGATCAAACCTCTGGGTGACTATAGACACCCTTAGAAACCACAACATGATTACTGAAAATAGGACATGGAGTTGGATCATCACTCCTCCGTTTTCTCCAGTAGTCTAATGGAACTCCTAAACCCGGCGGGAGGGGGGACTGATGCTTGAGAAATCTTGAATTTCTCAAGAATGATATTTTTTCGGCTATATATTATGAAGATATTTGGCTGTGTGATGTATCCATTTTACAGACATCAACTTGAAGATATTGGTTGCAGGAGCTGGAAGAGAGGTTTACCCGACCCTCCATGGTATAATGAAGGAAATCACTATTAAAAAAAATGTAGAAAGATTGTATAAATTATTAATATAAAAATGAAAATAATCATAACACCGAGGAATGATAAATCCAAGTATTTGTTCTATAAATGGAGAAATTCTTCAAAAAGTTGAATCATATAAATACATTTTTTTTTAATGGTAAAAATTTATTTCACAAAAACATATCTATAACTAATTCACTAAATTCACGTATATACTTTTTTTCAAGCCCAAAGTGTCGTAAGGACTATGAACAAACTTCAATTCCCAATGGTTATGTATGCTTCTGTGGCCAAAAACATAATCCAGAATTTCAACCATGGTTAGTTCCTCATTCGTGTGGTGAAGTTTGTAACAAAAGCCTGTCTCCTTCATGTGGTCACTACTGTTTACTGTTATGCCATCCAGGTAATTATATTAATTTATTTATTTATTGTATACTTTAAATTAAAAGTACATGCTCATATTTAAGAAATTATTATTATTTTAATTTATAGTTGAGATTTATTTTTTGTGAAAAACGTTGTGAACCCGAAGGCTCGAAGCCGATACCACCAATCTCTGCTTAAAAACTTCCGTCCGTGGACCATTACCCAATACTTTCATAATAATTTGACAAAGGTATACCATACCATACACTTTTTAGGTAGAACCACTTTAACAATAATTTTCATGAGTTTAAAACCTCAGACTCATATCAGTGAAATTAATGAGCATGGGTTATATAGTATAACTTAGTAATAAGAATATCTATAGGAGTTAGAAAATAGTAGCTAACACATGAAAAATTGTATTTATTACCTTGGTATAGGATGAGGGGACAATATCTTATTAACTTAGTTTATGTATTTTGATAATGATAATTTAATTTTGTTTTATTTTTTACAATTTTTTTATCTTCCAAGGACTATGCCCTCCTAAGACCATCTTGATGATTTGCTTATGCATGAAAAGTGGAAGGAAAATTGTACGCTGCAGTGAAATAGGGTGGAGTAGTGGTGCAAAAAGTAATGACATTTTACAGGTGGGATGCCCAATCCCCGGCCGATCTTGAACATTTTTCCGGCCCGCGAGTTACATCAGACTTTTACAAAATATATTTATTTACTGATAACATATATATATATATATTTATAACTAATTGCCAATTAGTGTATTAATTCATTAATTGTTTAATGATTTTGAACGAGCAGTGCTCGCGTGCGGTAGGTCGGCCTACTCTAAAGCCGCGTATACACTTGAGCATTCGCCCCGAATGAGTATTCGTTCGGCCTGATTTGCTCGGATGAGTAAAAAGCGAGCCGAACGGATCCGCACTACTCACCCCGAGCTAAGAGTTGTCGGTACTTTTGAGTGAGCACCCATTCGTTTCGTGCTCGGTGGGTACGGGGAAAAACTCGTTTACCCGAATAACCGAACAAACACCCCCTTTCTACGCACAAACGCACCAACCCGAGCACTGCTCGCAGGTTTCGACATTTTCCTATTACATACGACAAATCGTGCTTGCCAGTCGCTATTTGTCATTTATACCGGCTTCTGTATATAGTTTCTTTTCTAATAGTTTAGAAAACTTTTTACAATTTTCTGTAGGTCTTTTTTGAAATAATAAATGAATGATCATGACTATATATAGTATAATAAAATAAAATGAAAAAGGTTTTTTTCAATTTATAATAAAATGAAAAATGATTTTTTCATTGTATAATGAAATGAAAAAATCATTTTTCAATGTTGTTTTTTGAATATTAATTCAAATGTGTTTTTTGAAATAGTAAATGAACGATTATAATTATTTATATTAATATAAAATAAAATGAAAATGATTTTTTTAATTTATAATATAATGAAAATGATTTTTTTATTGTATAATAAAATGAAAAATTCAATTTTACTCAATTTGGTATGATATGTTAATTTCAATTTATTTTGATTAGATATAACTAGAAGCGTTACAATGGAAAGTGACAGTGAAATCAAAGATTTTAACTTGGAAAATTCAGGTATTCGACCACCTTCTGCTCCGTTTGTATTCACCGGATATTCAGGAATAAATTCCCAAATCTCATCATTTACAAAGCCTATAGAGTTCTTCAATTATTTTTTCGATGATGAATTAGTCGGAAAAATTGTAGAGGAGACAAATTTGTTTCATAGGCAAGATCCAAGAATGAGACCATCGGCATCTTCAAGCACGGAAAATCAATGGAGCATTAGCCTACCAGAGATACGTATTTTTTTAACTATCCTAATGGCTATGAGTATTACCTACAAACCACAGGAAAAAATGTATTGGTCGCGGAAAAATTGCGTCTCCTCTCCATTTTTCTCAAAAACCGTCCTATGGAAAATACGTGCTTATAAAAAAATATTTAAATTTTACAAATAACGAAACATATGATCCAGCTACACATCCAAACCCGAACCTGAACAAGATCTGACCGGTTTACGAAAATTTAAATAAAAAGTTTCAATTGGCGTATTTGCCTGAACGAGACATTACAATCGACGAAAGTCTAATGCTGGATAAAGATCCACTGAGTTGGAAACAATACATTCCGATGAAAGGCGCAAGATTTGGAATAAAGAGTTTTTTTCTTTGCGAATCTAAACCTAGTTATATTTGGTCTACTATAATATATACCGGTAAAGGAACAGTTATTGATCGTGAATTTTCAAATTTACCGATCTCATCACAAGTTGTCATGAGTTTGATGAAACCCGCACTAAATAAGGGATACTGTCTAACAACCGACAATTTTTATACTTCTTTTGAGTTAGCAAATCTTCTCTCTTCGTATCACACTGATACTTATGGTACAGTGAGAGAAAATAGAAGCGGTTTGCCCAGGAGTATAGTGAATCCCAAAAAAGTTCCAACAGGGTTCATAAAGGCATTTAGGAAACGAAAAATAATGCTGATGAGATGGAAAGATAAACGAATTGTGTGCTTTATTTCTACTATCCATGGCGCAAATAATGTGGAAATAGAAATTAATAAATAAAAAACTAATAAAACCAAAAGTGGCCATTGATTATAATTTAACAATGGGCGGTGTTGATCGACACCTTTCTAACTACCCACTTCCTCGAAAACGAGCAAAACAATATGAAAAAATGTTTTTTCATCTTATGGAACCTATCCTTTGGAATTCCTATGTGTTGTATACGAAAACTGTGGGTTCTATGACACATCTGGTGTTTAGAATGAAACTAATAGATGAATATATAAAGTGTTTCCATTCAAATAATTTCTCTTCTAAAGGTGGACGCCCTAGTAAAACTCCTGACCCAATGCGATTGAAAGAACGTCACTTTCTGACGAAAATTCCTGAAACAGGAAATAAAACTAGGCCAACAAAAAGATGCGCGGTCTGTTGTTCCAAGTAAGACAATTCCGTAAAACGCATCCGAAGGGAGAGGCGTTACTAGTGCCAAAATTGTGAAGTTGGTTTATGTTTGGAGCCATGTTTTTGTATAAACGATACAAAATCAAGTTACTAATTTTTATTAGTTATTTCATTTATATTTTATATATGTAATATTGAAATAATAAAACTATTTTTGTTCTATTTTAATTTTTTTTTAAAGAATATAAACTTTTTAAATACAAAATAAAAAAACCTGATGTTTTCGGTTACATTTTTGTGAAAAAAATCCGAGCATAAAGAGGTTAATAAAATACATTGTTTGTGCATGAATACATTCAAACTGTTGTAATTATTAGATAATATTAAATTACTAGTTAATAATGATTACACGTCTTTAGCGTCATTATTATAGTAATATCTATGTTTACATACAAGAATAATAGTAAACAATAGTAATAACTCATTATGTTTCAATTTTCCCATCCAATAATAGTCCTAAGTGGGTCTTATATCATGTTTGGTTCTCTGGTGGTAGAGTGCGATGCAGAAAAGAAGCAACCAAGTGGTCTTCATTGATCAAGCTCAAGACCTGGATGTATTCGGCTGACTACTGAAAACCGGTATGCCTTCTAGTTGCGTTAATAACCATGGCTCTCGCAACGGTGCTCACGCGTTCATCTTGTATTACTCTGATAACCTCAAGTGTTTCTTAAATTTTTTATTTTTTCCTGAGAAATATGTCGCGAAATTTTTTTTTTTTCATATAAAATTAACTGTTATTTTTTGTTCTCACTTTTATCTTCTTTTTTTTGTTTATTGTTTAATTTATTTCCTCATCGATATCCTACCTGTCCTACTTTTAATGTATAATTTCTCACTACAAAACGCAATATTCCCAACTTCTTGGAAAAAAGCCCTAGTCCATCCTATAAATAAAACCTCTACCCCATTATCTCCCAAAGACTACCGGCCAATCTCCATACTTTCCAACCTTTCGAAAGAATAGTCCAGTCTCAAATATCAAATTTTCTCGAACAGTCCAAACTCCTGGATCCGCTGCAATCTGGTTTTCGTCCTGGTTTTTCCACTCAATCTGCCCTTACCAAAATCTACCGACATACATAAAGCCATGGACAACAAACAACTAACCGTGCTAATCCTGCTAGACTTTTCCAAAGCTTTCGATTCCTTGGACCATTCTATCCTTTTTTCCAAACTAAAGTCATTGTCCTTTTCCAACAGCTCTATACTATTGTTCCAATCCTTCCTCTCTGGCAGGTCCCAAGCGGTTTCTATGCCCAACCAACCACTTTCCTCTTTCCTTGCCCTATCCTCAGGTGTGGCACAGGGCTCAAGCATCACTCCTCTCCTTTTCAACTGTTACATCAACGATCTTCCTAAATCTGTTCACCACTGTTCCTACCATCTATATGCTGACGACTTCCAAATCTATTTATCCTTTCCTCCTTATGAGCTATCATTTGCGTTCGCCAGTATTCAGCAAGACCTAGATAGGATCAGTGCCTGGGCAAAGCTGAACAAATTGGAATTGAACACAATGAAAACCCAGGCCATTGTTCTAGGTTCCAACTCCCTCCTTACAACTATCCCCACCCTCCCAACATTAATCCTAAACGACCACCCTATTAGTTTCACCTCCTCCGTTAAAAACCTAGGCATTACCATGGACAAAAACCTCTCCTGGAAACCACATGGCGCCCGAATATCCCGACCATCAATTAGTTCCCTGAAATTATTCCATCGATCCCGGCATCTCCTTACAGAATCTACCTGGAAGCTACTCGTATCATCCATCCCTTATCTTCCCCCACTTATTACACTTATCACACCCTTATCTTCCCCCACTAAACTACTGTTTTGTGGTAAATGGGGTCTCTCGAAAATGCTGGAGGGTCGCTTAAAAAGAATAATGAACTGCGCTTTAAGCATTGTCCTTGGTACTCCGAGGCGTTCCCGGGTGCCACATCATTATGATGAGTTAAAGTGGCTCTTCCCACCCATTCGTAGACATTATTTCCTTAGTGTTTTTCTATACCAATCCATTAACTCGCCACACCCTTCATATATCTACAGTCTCCTTCAATTCAAATCCTCTGTCCAACACCACAAAACAAGATCCCGCCTTTCCGATCTTTACATTCCATCCCATAGAACTAAGGCATTCGAGCGTTCCTTCCTCGCCCGCTCCACCACTGTGTGGAACTCAATCCCTCTTTCATCCCCCATTATTCTTCACTGGCCTCATTTAAATCCCTGCTTTTCCATAATCTCTTGGCATTCCAAAAAGATGCTCTCCAGGCAGGCCAATCTTCCTCTTGAATTAATTTGTATCGAATACTCGATCTCGTTACTATTTTACTTATTTTTTCACCAACAAAGAAGATACAGACTCTGTAAATACTTTATTGCATGCTATGCCATTCATTTGCTTTATTTAGCAATTCCGTTATTGACTATTATATTAATGTTATTGTAACGGTCAGAGAGGGAAGAAGGACCGGCTGAGAGGATTAGACAAACAATGGGATTAAGCGGAAGGGATTATAGAATGGCGTAGAGCCATCTGGATCGGCCTGGATGGGGCTAGGCGGTTCTCTATCTTCCGAGAATTGTCCCACCCCGACCTACCTTGCCTATATAAACAGGCCAGCTGTTTCGCCGGACCAGTCAGTAATAAGCAGTCGTTAACTAGTGACAGTGCGTGTGAGTTAGTTAGTATCAGTATCAGTTTGTAGTAAGTGGGAAGTGCTGTGATAATACTGTTGTGATAGTCCGTGTGAGGAATAGTGACAGTGATAATTAGTGGCAGTGTAATAAGTGTAATAAACTGTGTGTCAGTTTGTCATATTTGGAGAGTCTTACGCTCGGTGGACTTTAATTAGCGAACTGTAAGTGTTAATTTGTAGTTGTTAACTATAGTGTAATATTATTGTATTTGTACAAATTTATATAAATAGTTTAGTTATTTAGTATTAGCAATATCTTAGAGTATTTGTATATTATTTTAGTAATTAGATAACAGTTAGGCCTAGGTTATAATTTGTTGAATATTGTTATTGTAAATTGATATTAGTTTAATAAGTTAATTGTTTTAAATAATTTCCTTGTAGTCTTTTTAATTTGTTAATAAATATTAGTATCTTGAATTAAGTAATAGTTTAGTTCATTTTACACCCAGTAGCCCGTAACATTATTTATTATTATTTTGTTAATATCTAACCTTTATACTATTTTCGACAATTAGTTAAAATCCTGTAAAGTCTCGTACTTTTTAATCATTTCCCCCCCCCCCCTATTTCTATTATGTTTTGTCACTCATGATTTGTATCATTATGTAGCCTCCTGGCCAGATGAATATTATGTTTATTTTACTTGTTCTTTATTGTTATTCTAATGGGACTTGGTCTTAGAATAAAGTTTGTTTTCTATTCTATTCTATATATAATTCTATATGTGCTCCACAGAGTCATGATGAACATTCAATGGTTTTTGGTTGGCCTTTCCTGCTTTACAGCAAACATGTTGATGCAATAACTAAATACTTGTTGAGGAAATATTACAAGTGATCAGATTTATTAGGTAAAACTGTTACCCTTACAATCATAAATAAAAGTGTAAAGAGCTCTTCCTCTTCTATTTTAGGTCACACTGTTACTGTTACTTATATTATCCTTTTACTCCTCATTACTGGATATAAGTACGAATAAAAATCGCACACTGATTGCTTATGGTTCATAACTTCCATATTCGGCACATATGAAAGATTAATCATCACCCTGATGTATATAAATAAAAGTAATAGGACAGAAATATAATATTTTATGAACAGATAAAATAAAAATGATATACTTGTTCACCTTTTCAGTTTTTTATACAGATGGTTAAAAATACTTTCAAATAGCTCATTAACAGATTGTTAATTACGATAGCACTTTTAGTAGTAGTGATAACATTTAATAGGCATGTCACCATCGAACTAGTCGTCTGTGAGAAATTTATTTAGAAAAAAAGGTATGTGATCGAAAAAGTATTTCTTTACTGAAAAATCGAGACAGAATTTGACTAACTATAAATTTAAGTTTGAATTATTAAGCAATGTTATCATTACTCAATATTATTAATAAGTCGAAAATCTAGGAGGAATCAAATGTTGTCGTTAACCAGTTTCTGATTCGGTGTTAGTTAAGAAGTGGTGTTTGAAATATCACTGATTTGCCTCACTAAACATACTTCAAGTTTGGTTTCCGAATTCATACCTATGATCCAGAAAAGGAATACACCCTCGGTTTCTTTTTACCTTCACGATAGCTCTCCCATACTCTTCCATACATCATAACATTTAATTAAATATAATAATGTTAATATTTCATTCACACTGGAGCATTCGCTCCGAATGAGCATGCGGTCCTCCGAGAGGGTGAAGCATTCCCCTACACGTCCACGCACCACACGAGCACTGAGGCGGGAAGGCAGAGCCCCGAACGCCGAACACGGAATCCATTCAGCCTTGAGTCCCTGTCAACCATGGTGAACAGAAAACTTTTAGTTGCCAGTTTCTCCTTTATTTACATGCAAGAAACCATAATAAAAAAAAACAGAAAAAGCGATTTAATTTTTTTTTTTAATGTTTAAAAACTTTGGGCAATATCTATGTCGCGTGCACGTTCGAATTCACTACTCAATTGTAGATTTTTTAAAAATATATAATTTGCTGGAATTCACAAAAGTAATTCGGTGTACCAAACAGACTAGTCTCAAACTTCAAAAACTTGGACAAATTTAAATGTGTCTATACAAAATCACATATACAATGAAAAAAAAAACTTTCAACAAAACTCAATAGGCGGCTTAAAAAGGGTGAGTTCAGAGTAGAAAGGGGGTGTTTGTTCGGTTATTCGGGGAAACGAGTTTTTCCCCGTACCCACCGAGCACGAAACGAATGGGTGCTCACTCAGAAGTACCGACAACTCTCAGCTCGGGGTGAGTAGTGCGGATCCCTTTGGCTCGCCTTTTACTCATCCGAGCAAATCAGGCCGAAGGAATGCTCAAGTGTATACGCAGCTTTAGAGTAAGCCGACCGCACGCGAGCGCTGCTCGTTCAAAATCATTAACCGGTTAATGAATTAATGCCCCAATTGCCCATTACAAAATAAATATATTTCTATATAATTATATATTTAAATATATATACATAAATTTATATGTTATCAGTAAATAAATATATTTTGTAAAAGTCTGATGTAACTCGCTGGGCCGGAAAAATGTTCAAAATCGGCCGTGGAGTGGGCAATACCCCGGTGAAGCCTCATCAATTTTTCTAGGACCACTCCACTGTGACTGACCACAATGTTCACTGCAGCGTACAATTTTCTTTCCACCTCTCAGGCAAAAGCAAACCAACAACAGGGTCTGGGGACAAGGAGGGCATGGTCCTGGGAAGAAAAAAAAATTGTAAAAAATAAAATAAAATAAAATTATCATTATCAAAATACATAAACTAAGTTAATAAGATATTGTCACCTCATCCTATACCAAGGTAATAAATACAATTTTGTATGTGTTAGCTACTATTTTCATACTCCTATAGATATTATTATTACTAAGTTATACTTATACAACCCATGCTCATTACTTTCACTGATAAGAGTCTGAGGTTTTACACTGATGAAAATTATTGGTAAAGTGGTTCTACCTAAAAAGTGTATGGTATGGTCTACCTTTGTCAAATTATTATGAAAGTATTGGGTAATGGTCCACGGACGGAAGTTTTTAAGCAGAGATTGGTGGTATCGGCTTCGAGCCTTCGGGTTCACAACTTTTTTCACAAAAAATAAATCTCAACTATAAATTAAAATAATAATAATTTCTTAAAAATGAGCATGTACTTTTAATTTAAAGTATACAATAAAAAAATAAATTAATATAATTACCTGGATGGCATAACAGTAAACAGTTGTGAGGACATGAAGGAGACAGGCTTTTGTTACAAACTTCACCACACGAATGAGGAACTGACCATGGTTGAAATTCTGGATTATGTTTTTGGCCACAGAAGCATACATAACCATTGGGAATTGAAGTTTGTTCATAGTCCTTACGACACTTTGGGCTAGAAAAAAGTATATATTGAATTCACGTATTTAGTGAATTAGTTATAGATATGTTTTTGTGAAATAAATTTCTTCCATAAAAAAAAATGTATTATATATGATTCAACTTTTTGAAGAATTTCTCCATTTATAGAACAAATACTTGGATTTATCATTCCTCGGTGTTATGATTATTTTCATTTTTATATTAATAATTTATACAATCTTTCTACATTTTTTAAAATAGTGATTTCCTTCATTATACCATGGAGGGTCGGGTAAACCTCTCTTCCAGCTCCTGCAACCAATATCTTCAAGTTGATGTCTGTAAAATGGACACATCACACAGCCAAATATCTTTATAATATATAGCCGAAAAAATATCATTCTTGAGAAATTCAAGATTTCTCAAGCATCAGTCCCCCCTCCCGCCGGGTTTAGGAGTTCCATTAGACTACTGGAGAAAACGGAGGAGTGATGATCCAACTCCATGTCCTATTTTCAGTAATCATGTTTTGGTTTCCAAGGGTGTCTATAGTCACCCAGAGGTTTGATCAAGGTAAAGTCTGCTTCAGTGAAAGAAATTAAGGTCCTCATTTGCCTGGTGACCCTGAACAGCCATCTTTAAATTGTGCATCGGTGAGAAGCATATTAGTAAATCAGCCTCAAAAGGAGCTGTTAGCTATAATGAAAACCATGATTTCCAACAACAATGTGAAGTTAGCTGTATGTACTTCTGCAACTATTGGTCTAAATCCGGAAGCTGCAGGAGAGAATGAACCTTCTTCATAGGGCGAACAAAAATAATTTTTTCTAGGAAAAATTGTAGATGTGTAGAAGTAGTGATAAATCTAAATAAATACTATGATTGGTAAAACCAGTTATATATTGGCAACATACCTGGTTTTACCAAAGCAGGAATATGTTTGATAAACTAAATTACCATTCCCAAAAAATATTGTTTGATTTAACATTAGGCCTTTCTTCGGCAGCAAGTTTTTGATGAGCAATACTATCTTTAGCCCATCCTTGAATGCATAGTAAATGGAAAAATCCGAAACAAGATGAACAACTCCATATCTGGAAAACATGAATCGAAATTAATGACGAAATATATAGGTAACTAAACGGTTGAGTATTAAAATAAAAAATTACTTGATCATTTCGTTTAACAGTTCCTAAACATATCAAACAAGCATTTGCACCAGAATGGAATATATTTTCTAAACAATTTCGAGTACGTTCTAAATCTTTAAGTTTTCCACCCTTTTGGAAATATTGTTGTATTACTGATCCTAAAAAAAATAAAATAATTTATTGATAGGTGTTAGGTTGTTGAAGAGAATTCTCTCCTTTCCTGGTGTACATTTGAATCATGGATCATGAATACATATCTAGCACTGAATACCATCGTTATACAACTTAATGTCCATAATCAGCTTTTACAAAACATGATATGAGTCTCAGTCATATAACATGATAATAGAGGTCTTCATAACAAAATGGCACGACATTAGATGATAGTATAATTAGAAAATTAAAAGAAAAATTGGTAAACAGATGGTAAAAATTGTGTTCAGGTAATCAGGGATAGACTAATTCAAACATTGATTTCATAACGTATCAGTTACAGAAAATTAATATGAGGAAAAATTAAAAAAACATTTATACCTATCTTAAAATTAGGTACATTTATATTTATAAAAATGTTTTTAAGAATGAAGTGATGGATGACAATATTTAAAAAAAAAAAAAAAGTGTACCACTACAACCCGTAAACGAGTCTGGGGTTCAGTAAAAGGTAGACTGTACTGTTTCCTGGACAACGGTTCTCCAAGGAGGTGACTTGTCCTAGGTCACACTCAACCGCCAGATTTTTCCCCCTTATTTTGGGTACCCTATTTTTATAATATTTTATAGAAACTGGGTGAGGCTCAGAAGGGTCCTAGATCCTATATGATCCATCTCCCCCTGCAAACAGACTAAATAAAAGTCATGGCTTGCAGCTAGATTTGAACCAGGATTTCCGGCATGGCAACTCAGTGCTGTACCACTGAGCTACTCCGCTCATGGATGACAATAGTAGTAAGTAATTATTCCGCAGGTTGTCACTTCAAATTGATTCAAAACAAATTTTAAGTGTTTATTCGTTTCCCTTTTTGTATTTTCCAAAAATAAAAGTTATCATGAGGTTTAGTAAGGAAAAGAAAATGTAATTATGGGAAATGTATATACTTCGGTAATCATTTCATGTAGATATGAAAATATCTACAAAATTATCTAGAAATTAGATCAAAAAGGAGCTCAGGAACCTGTTCAAGGACCCAAACTTAGTTTTTTGTAATATAAAAAGGAAGAATAAAATGGTTGGGCCACACACAACTTCTATACTTCGAAATGTTAATTGAAACTTTTATTTCTTGATGAAATGATTACTGAAATCAAGTCATAATCCATAATTACATTCTCTTGTCAATGCTAAAGCTCATGTATTTTGGGAAAATATTAAACATGAAACGAATAAACAGTTAAAACTCATTGTAACTCGAAGCGACAACCTGCGGAACAGATACCTTATAGTTTAACAACAATAATCCAAGGAAATGATGAATTTACCTCAGCGATTACATTCTCATGATCCATCATTTACTAGACTTTGTCTGACAAATTGTTCTTGTATTTTTAAGAATAAACCCATAAGTTAATATTTCTATGAAGTAGTAAACATACCCAGTAAATAGTTTGTTGGTAATTCTTCTTCTTCATCGGAAGAAGATAAAGTTTTTTCTTCTAAATGTTTCTGGACCAAGCATTTTAATTTCCTTTGGTCTTCTTTAAACTTGGTTTCTCTTGTTTTACTTTCTTCATTATTAAGATTAGGCTTTTTTGCACTATCATTTTTGGACTCTTTAGATTGAGGAACATTTCCGGAACGGTTGTTATCCATATTACTGTAATTTATAAGATAAATTAAGATAAAACAAGCAATATTCTCAGGGAAAGGATTAGTTTCATAGAATCAGACTCTAAAATATAAGTTAATTCAAATTGAGAGAACAGACAGCAATATTGTCAATTGACAACCAAATTTTAAAAACGAACACAGTTGGCTGTCAATTTGACATCAATAAAAATTTCCAACGTCACTGGTATCGATGTTTCACTTTGTTTAAAAGACTTTTCTCTTTGGAGCTCTGAAGGAAGAATATTTCCGACAAGATAGCATTGAGGGTATGTAAATAAGCAATCTGATATTGATGAGTAGTTTGAAAAGAAATCTGTTTGATTGCGATGAGACATGCTATACATCGATGCCTTAGTTCACAAATTTTTTAAGTGCAAATTTTTCAAAAATGGGTTTTTTATATAAGTAATATTGTAAAGTTCTGATCAGGAAGTCATAGATTGATCATTGCGACATCATGATATTGATGTGAAATTAATAGAGAAGCTGTGAAGGTGTCAAAAATATATTCTGTGCTTAAACTTGAACTGTATTTCTTGTGTTAAATTATTATTCAAACTGGACTCCTGTAAAATCTTGTTTCGGCACTTAAAACATATGTGAACTAAGGCATCGATATATTCATTATCTTTGCTGGTTTAAACCGCCACAAAGTGAAGGCGATGACAGTTTCACAATTTAATTACGCCTGTTCTGTCTTTTTAATGAAATTATTGTATTGAATAATAATTATATAGAGGAAGAAATGGAAAAGCGTCTTAGGTCTGGTCGTTTTAAAACAAATTCATAAAATGACATGGTTAACTGCCTTAGTTCAGGTAATTCATTAGATAACATTTGAAAAAGAAGGTTTAGAAACCTTTCTATAAATACTACATACAAGTCTATTTCTAAGTTATTGTTGATTTTTTTGCCTATCTGCCCCTTGTGCCCCCCCCCCCAGAAAAAAGATCCACCCTTGTTTACTATCTTTTAAAAATCCAGACCCCTGGATCAGATGTATATGTAGTAAATTGAGACATCGGCTGCCTTTCAATAGTCGATCCCGATGAATCTTCGATGCCGATTTTCTTTTATAACTACTAATTAATAATAAATCACGCTATGTAATAGATATTTTGGTTTTGTGTAATAGTGATTATTCCTGAAACAGGTCTTGCAGAAGCTGCTGAATCACTCTTTTTTTGATTTTAGCCAATGACGCTAATTACTTCATTGTTGTCTCGGCAAGCGTCCCTTGCGGATCTATCCTACAGCAATTGTCTTTACTGTTTGTCAGTGCGTTCAATTATTCATATTTTTCAAGAGTGCGTCCTTTATTGTCCATTTTCGACTATTGCGGTTTTTGTGTCGACTTCGCTCAACTTCATCAGATAGTTTACGAATCGACATCGAAGATTCATCGGGATCGGCTATTGAAAGGCAGCCGATATCCCAATTTACTACATATACATCTGATCCGGGGATCTGGATTTTTAAAAGATAGTAAACAAGGGTGGATCCAGGATTTTTTTCTGGGGGGGGGGCACATGGGGCAGACGGGCAAAAAAATCAACAATAACTTAGAAATAAACTTGTAGTATTTATAGAAAGGTTTCTAAGGTTTATTAAAATATCAAAACAATAGTTTCACTCATGTAATTTATGTTATTTTATTAATATATCTTAACAACTATGGTCATGTAATTTGCCAAGTAGGTACTGTAATGGATTCTTCACAATACATAAAAAACTGGGGGTCTGGGGGAGGCACATGCCCCCGTGCCCCCTCCCCCCCCTAAATCCGCCTTTGATAGTAAACACAAGGTATTAAAAGATAAAAAACGGAAAGACACTTGCTACTAGTTGGCGGATAGGGATTCGGGAATTTGAAGGGAGCCTATCTCGGCCGACCTTGATACTTGTTCGTAACTCCCTAGACTCATTTTACACGGCCTAGGCAACGTGTGCTGAGGAAGCCCAAGCCGCGTCCACACCGGCCGAGGCATTGGCTTGCGAGCCAATTCCTGTCCTGCTCGGTCGGTCTGGACGCGGCTATTAATAAAACTAATTCTAAAATAAAGAATTGAAGATGAATAAAAAAAGTAATGTAACTAATTTATTTAAATTTTATAATATCGATATATAGAGGGAAATACTTGATGTTCTATTTCAACTAACTATTATTTAACCACTTTCATTTACACCCACTGAAGTAGCAGAGCTAATTAGACATTAAACAAAAAGAAAAGCCCCCCGACTGTAACTTGATAAATGTTGAGGAGTTACTACAAATAAATGCCTAGGATAGCTCTAGTGTTCCTGAAGACAATCTACAATTCAACATTAAACTTCAACATTATTATTAGTATTAATTAGAGAAACCTGATTAGAAGCACTACGTCGGAGCGGCTGGTGCGCTGATCTTCACTGATTGAAGTCCAAAACAAGAATGACTGTAAGCGACTGGCCGCCGTCACAAAAACAATCGGCGGTCGTGTTATGTCAACATATGAATTAATGTGTTGCTTCGATTTATCAATAAACTGTAATACTAAATTTTAATAATAATTAAAGTTTTATGTCCAATTATTTTCAACATTTTCTCTCGTTCAATTTTAATAAAACTAAGTCTAAAATAAAGAATTAAGGATGAATAATAAAATTAATGTAACTAATTTATTTAAATTTTATAATATCGATATATAGAGGGAAATACTTGATGTTCTGTTGCAACTAACTATTATTTAACCACTTTTATTTACACTTACTGAAGTACCAAAACTAATTAGACATTAAACAGCCCCCCCCCCGGCTATAACATAATAAATGCTGATA
Organism: Troilus luridus; assembly: GCA_964056705.1. Lineage (NCBI taxonomy): Eukaryota > Metazoa > Arthropoda > Insecta > Hemiptera > Pentatomidae > Troilus > Troilus luridus. The sequence goes on from OZ057415.1 coordinate 67,251,766, forward strand.
GGCTTTATGCGATTAAGTAAGAGTTTTTCAAATAATTTAGACATTATAGGGAAGAATGCAATCGGGCGATAAGATGAAGGATTGGTGACAGGTTTAGAAGGTTTAGGTATCATTTTAATCGTGGAAAGTTTCCAAAGGAGCGGAAAATAAGTTGTGCGCATGAATGAATTATAGATGAGGGTAAGAAAGAGAATAGCTTTCCGAGGTAAGTGGCGAAGGATGAAGGGAGTGATGAGATCATAGCCAGGAGCTTTTTTGTTTGGCATTTTGTTCAGTACTTGATAGATTTCTTTTGGATGAAATGCCGGAGGAGGGAGTGATAAGGGTAGTGCTGTTGTCAAGTCGACATCTATTTTGTCATTTCTTAATTGTTACATATACATGTTACAAACTTTAAGCATCAATAGGTTTTAAATAAAAACACATAATGCAAAAAAATTCAAACTTAGGAACGTTTGTTGGAGTTTTCTCTTCACATTGTAGGTGCAATACCAAACTGGATTATCTGCATATTTAATTTTTTTTAATAATTATTAATTTAATGTTTAAATATCATGGATGATTATGATATAATATATTATGATATAATAGCATGATATATGATGATCCAGGAAGAGGTCGAAGTTAAATTCTTAAATTGTGAGAAACTATTTATTATCACAATGTAAGAATTCATTTTTGACCTCCACCCGAACTATTTTCTTTTCCATGATATTTACACAGACAATTGATAATAATTCAAAACAGTATTATTGACAGATAAACTAATTCAGTAGTGCATCAATTATATGATTTTTAGACAAATGACAATATAAAATTATAAAAACACCACATACTGTTTATCATCATAAAATTTATTTGAACTAACTCTGTAGGGTATTTATTGTCATTCACAATAAATTTGATGAAGATGTTTTAATAGGTATAATTAGGTATAGGTATAGTAAATTGTTTTACAACTTACTGTAGGTGCTCTCATGGGATACCGACACTGGTTTTATATCAGCAGAACGTTTACAGCCTAAAACAGAAAAAAAATTGAGATTTCTCAAATTAAAATTTTTGTGTTTCATAACACAAGTATAATATAAATAAGGTCTCATTCGGTGATAATTATTTATTAATCAAAATACTTGTTCCTGCATCCAACCTTATATTTTGATTAAGTAAGAAATAATAAATATATAATTAAAACAAAGTGTTGCAAAGAGCTGATTTTAAATACTAGTTTTGAATTCTGGTTGATTACCACGAGGAGTACTGCTAACACCTTACATATATTTTCAGCTTATTGAAATTATTTAATAAAAAAAAATCAAAGCTGGTTCAAATGATCAAGATTTCAGGAACAAGTGAGTTAGTTAGATTGGGAAATAAATCTTACTCGTGAAACAGGCCTTCAAAGATATTAAAATATATTCTTACCTGCAAGTGCCATAGTAACGTCAAATTCATGGGTCAATATATCAAGAACTTTCTTTACACCTTCCTTACCATTATATGTTAGGGGCCCCATACAGCAGGCCGTCCAACAAACACCTGAAAGAAAGTGATTAGACTTACTTGGTCTTCCTTAAGATCTAGCTTTGAAGTATGCATTTTTATTAGAATTATAAGATATACATTAAGCTCGACTGGATCTTACCATTTTAGGTCCATAGGCTAGTGCTTTGAAAACATCTAATTCCGCCATCTAAATAAATTTCAGTCCTATCTCCAACTGCTTTATTGAACTCAGGCAAGGCTTCTATCTGAAAATTAAGAGCTATGATTGCATTTATAGCATCTTTCAAAAAACAACTTATCACAAAAATTAATTTAATTTACTGAAGCATGTGAAGTGTGTGACACCAATGTCAGCAGCTACAGTTGATCAAAAAAGTATTGGAACACCCTCATTTTCCTGAATTATGGAAAGAAAAAGCCTGATACAACTGTGACAACAATTTTATTAAATGTATACATACAAAGTAAAAGTAAATTAACAGAAACATTTCTTAAAACAAAACATTTATTTAATTAACATGGAAAATACAAAAATGAAAAAGTCAAAAAAGTATTAGCACACCCTTCTGCTTTTGCTCCATGCAAAAATCTTAATATTTTTTTATTATTCCTTTTGTTTCTATAATAGCCTGCATTCCTGATGACATTGATGGGACAAGATTTTGGGTGATTTCTGGTCTGATCTCAACCCACACATTGTCTATTGAAGAAGGTGAATCCATATTAACAGTTCAACAACACTGAAGATAAGATGTTCTTATGAGAAACGCAGAGGCGGAATAAGAATGAAGAAACAGAACACTAGCGTACCAAGGGTAAAAACCAAATAACTGAAGTCGGGAGAACTAGGTATGTGTAGGGTATGTTGTAGCATTGTTGTCAAATATTGGCACTTTTGAGTAAAACCACGCCACATTCTCGCTACAAGCGGCAACACACCATTTTTTCTTGGCCGCCTGATTTCATGTCGTCGACTATAAGTAGACTATGCTGCCCGCTGGTCTGTTTTCTCGTCCCGCTACCCTCGTGCTTTTTCCCCTGAAAGGAGAAAATTATGCAGCCCGTCTTTCTAGGATACACTGTGATGTTGAGTCCTTCTAGCTTCTGTGTGATGCTCGCACAGACCTCTTCCGCCTGCTGTAGAACTCTCTCGGCGCTGATCGAGCTACTGTAGATCGCTATGTCGTCAGCATAGGCTGTTTTTTTTTTTGTAGTTGGCTCCAACAGTTTCAGGTGTGTATATTGAGAAAAGTACTGGAGATAGCACAGACCCCGCAGGTGAATGCTATGGCTTCCGATGATGTTTCGCCGATACGAACTACTATTATTCGCTGCTGAAAAAACGTAGGACCGAGTAGAGCCGTTCCGGAAATTTGTGTCTTGCATAGTAGGCTATGGGACACTGAATCGAACGCTTCCGTGCATTCTATGGAGATCATAGCAGTCGCTTCGTTCTTGCCGGTGCTCTGGCTCACTTCCGCATGTATCTTCGCCGTGATGATCCGGGCAAAGGCCAGTCTGGTAGGAGGTTTGCTCCGGTGGGATGAGGGCTATCTCTGAGCAATATGCCTTGAGATAATTAACATGAAAAACTTTGCCTGTGTGGTGAGTTGATAAAAAGTAGCCTATGTCCATCCCCAGGCTTGAGAATATCCATATCAAATTTCATCACAGACGGATCAGGACAGCCGTTAAACATACATTGACACTGATTAACAAACGGGACGGACAGAAGTTTACTGTTGTTCCTGTGAGTAAAGCGAGAAGTGAACTATGTTACTTGATTTGTTTTGTTCAGCGAAAACATGTAGATTTTGCGAGCAAGAAACACGTGAGCAAGCATACTAACTTTGCCCCCCCCCCTCTTTTCACCCCCTTAGTGGTAGAATTTCGGAAAATCCTTTCTTATCGGATGCCTACGTCATACAAAGAACACACTCTCCAAGTTTCAGGTCTCTACGATCAGCGGTTTAATCTGTGCGTTGTTCCGTCAGTCAGTCATTCAGGACAAAGCATTTTACATATCTATATAGATTACCGAAATCTACTCATTGCCCATAATTACTTTATCTTTTCCAAACTAAAGCTCACGATAACTTGTATTTTTGGAAAATATTATAAATAAAATGAATGAACAGTTAAAACTTGTTATAAGTCAGCTCGAAGTGACAACCTACGGAACAGATACCAAATAAATAAATTAAATTATTATGTTATTGATTATATGGATTACTGGGAAGCGGATTCGGGATTGAAGGGAGCTGGATACCATTGAGATTTCTTCAAGCTACTTAAGAAAGTGGAGATTTACAATGATGAAGATGCAGCCTTTGTATGTAAATTTTTTGCTAAGAGAAATCTTCCTTCTGACTTATTTATTTCCCAACTGTAAATATAAATCGTTTTTCCGCGGAGTGGGGAAAGACAGCTACTGCACTCTCTTGTCGGATATTGGAACTGATTTGTGGAGGGGAGTTTGTGTCAGTTTGATCTTGGTTTCAACTTTGTGAAGATAGTTTAATTTCCTGTTCTTTGTTTTTATTTTTATTTACGATGTGTTTTTCCAACGTGAAAGTGTTGAACAGTTAAAAAATCACCTTCATCAAGGTAATGTGGTATAATGTGGAATTTATATTGTGATTGTTATCAATTTAGTAATTCTGATCATTATTATTAAACTTTATTTATATAATATTTAAAAAAATATATTTCATGTAAAAAATCAATTAATCTACTTGTATTTAAATTTTTTAAATTTACTTTGTATGTTGTAAAATTTATTTAAAAAAAAATAAAACTATGTACACAAATAAAAATAAATAAATACTCTTTTCTTCAAAGAACTATGTTTCTCAGTTATTTAAATTTTTGTAATACTCAACCCTAATCATTTTGCTTTTCTTTTCCTTATCTTGTAATTCATGGTCTGATAACAGTATTTATACAAGCAAATACCTTGAGACACTTTATAGTAATTTTAAATTGTTTGATTAATTTTGTAAGAAATAAATAATTAAGTAGTTGCTAAGCGACAGGTAAGAGCGATAAATGCTTGAAAAGAAACAAAATGATCTTTCACCCACACCTCACCTGTGTGCAACCTGTTAGATCATTTTCACTTTTAAATCTGTGACCATGAAACTTAGAACTGATTGTACAATCAGGACTGATTGGCGTTGCAGACAACTGTCAATAGGATATTTTACACGGCATTGTAAACCTTTTGATACACTCTCTCTTTCTTTTCTACTGGTCCAGTTTCTATTCCACTAGTCCAGTTAGTTATAGAAAATAATCTAAAGTTGGTAGATTTGTATTCCAAGTTTTTAAACACAATTCCAACTCAATGTCTGATGAAGTTGACTAAATTTTACTCATCCTATCTATATTTACAATTTAGTTGTATAGATTACTATCATTTCATTATCTTATTGACAAGATTGAATGGGAAAAAAATTAAAAAGAATATATTACTTTGATTCTTAATTTTTTCTTTTAAAAAAATTAGAAATTTAAAATAAATAAATAAAATAAATTACATAATTTTCTTTACATATATGAAACTGGGAACTCAGCGTGTATACTATTAGCCTAGTTAATAATTTGCGTGGGTGCACTGGTCTCATAAACAATTGACCCAGTATAAGGAATTCAGAAACTAAGGCACTATGAAAGTTGTATCAACATATTAGAAATAGAAAAATGCGGAAAACAATTCATTTGAAATATATCTCAAATTATTACAGGATCTTTTTATGAAAACACTTCTCTTTTCTAGTGACGTCTCATTATTATTTTTTACTTGAAACTAATGAAACCAGATGGTGTAGAATTACATCTGGGCTCTCACACTTTTTTTTTAAGATAGGGAAAATAAAGAAACAACACATATTTTAACTATTAAATTTCTGATTAAACATTACTTTAATATACATTGATCATTTAACATATACAGTTTTTAAAACAATTCGTAATGTTTTAATATATAATCGCATCTATGTGCTTGACAAGTTCAGATATAATTAAATAAACTTTAGCAAGTAAAACACAGATTGTTTATTATGATGCTGTTCTGCATTAACTAGTACTAAAAAAACCGTGATAACTATGTGCAATTGTAATTGTTTCATTATCTCCAAGTATAAATTAGTTTAAATTTAAAATAATTTCTTTTTATTAATAGTTGTTCGGTCAATTTCCTTTCTTTCTTAAGTAAACATAAAATTTCACTAAATTTGAAACTTTTAGTAGCTGGTTTAATTAAAAAAAGTCTGTTTAAATAAATTAATTTAGATTCTTTAAATCTAAAATCATTTAAACTGTAAAAAAGTCAATTACAGTGTGATAATAAATATGTGGTGATAACGAAGGTAGTTTAGTTTTTTTTATTATGAGATAAAATATACATAAAATTTTTATTTTCCTGTTAGGTTTATCATAAAATCTAAAGATTACTAGTGAGTTTCTAAGTAAAATGAAAAATTATCAAAATCCATTTAGATAATCTAAATAATAAACATACTAGAGGATATAAATAGTATTCTGAAATTTTGTATTAAATTGTAACTAATGTTACTTATTAAATCTCACAAAATGCCTTTTATACATTAAACTCCATAATTTTCAAAATTTCTGAAACATTTTTTTTGTGAAATCATATTATTTTTTTAGATTTTACTAAATGGACAATTAAAAGAAGATCTAGTTGTTTATCGTCAATTGTTAAAGAAACTTTATGGTGATTCTGTTGTGATTTGTTACTTTTTACCCAATCTACCTTTAATGGCTGGTGGTAATCAATTTTAAATTAATGGTAAACTAACAATTATGATTCCTTTCTTGTAAATAAAAACTTTTACTTTTTTTTATTATTCTTTCTATAAATTATAGTTACCTAAAATGATTAAAAGATTCTTTGTTTATGTTATTTGGTCAGGTCCAGCTCTGATTATTTTAGCTGTTACCTTATATATTTTATTATTCTTGTAGTAAGATTTAAAAAATTATATATTATGTTGTTGTGTTCTTAAATTAAAAAAAAAAATTATTTTCATTTGACCATGCAGGATGCTCTTGAGAAGCAGAGTTGTTTGGAAGACAATTGATTTGGATAATGGAGAACCCTATCAGCCAGTTGATGATCAGATTCACTCTTCTAAATGTAAGTTAAATACATTTTTTATATATTTACTTGTTTGAATTAAAAAAAATTATATTTCACACCATTAAATCACTTTATTTTAACTAAGCTATACTTTTTTTATCAACTTTTAAGTACTCTTGCTTAAAAGGAGGGAATTGGTTTCTGTTAATCCCTTATGTTGCATAAAAAAATTAGGCATGGTTGTATTAAAATTTAAAAAAAAAATCACAGAGTTTAATTACTTATAAGCTAATTTAAATAAGCTATATAAAAACTTTTTTATCAAATTTTTAATACTCATACTGAGAAGGAGGAAATTTGTTTCTATATATTCCTTAATAGTATAAAAAAAATGTAGGTACGGTTGTATTTAAACTCTTACTATAAAAAACTATTAATTACAGATACTAACATGTACTTGTAAATGACCTTAATACATCTCAATATAGTGTTTTGTTACCTAATTCCTGTTATGCAGATTACTAAAATCATGCATATTCATTGAGACATTTACATTATTATTCATGTTGCTTGTGCATATATCTGTAGTTTATATTTTTACTTATACATCTTACAATGGATATACACGCCATAGTTTTTCTGGGATGTATTCATTTAGTCTTTTATAAAGAAGGTTTTTATATTATATATTAATAATCTTTTATAATAGTAGAACGAATTTCAAGATTTGTATAATGTTTATACACATATTTTTTTTTAAAATCTGCTTTTGAATATTTTTTTTTACATTGATGGAAATCATAAAACAATCACAAATTGATCCATACTTAATCATGAGTTAAATTTCTACATACTGAAACATATTCATACAACATCCAGCACTCTTGAGACAACCGTATAAGGTTGTCAGATGATGCTGTCAGAAGTCAGTTCTGATGCATAGACTTGTCAAAAATTCTTTCTCTCTCTTTTTTGCTGAAAGTGGAAACAGTAGAAGAAAACATGTTTTATGCTCTCTTCCATTGCTAGGCACGCTGGACTCATTGCTTTGGTTGTCACTTAACATTATGCATTAGGCGACAAGTATCTGGGTGAGATAGAAGATATCCATTGTTGCGTTTGGAGATATAACATTCAGTTGCACCACCCAAAGGTTGACATTTGCTAAATATCAACAATTTGCAGCTGTTCCTTTGTTCCTTTACATTGTGTTTACAATGCTCAGATGAATGAAATAGATGGGACTGGTATTGTATGTTTTATATTCATTTAATGTCACTTACCATGACTATCTTACTGTTGGACAATCTTACTGTGTAAGGAAAAATCGGACAATCTTACTCTGGGAGTCCTAAATTTTGCCTGTCCAGGTTTAATTAGGATACAGATCTTTTACAAGTACCTGACACTGGATCGCTACTTTAGGTTCCCCCGAAGGAGGGCATAATCAAGAACTTTTTACTTCCTTTAAAAAATCCTAAGGTGATCTACTGGGGTTCGAACTAGCTATCTTGGGTACAATCAAGTATTTATCATTGAAGTATAAAGGAAAAATATAACTAACTTGCCTGTAATCCCACAAAAGTGAACTGATTGAGCTGTGGTTAAAATTAGATTAGATAAAATATTTTGTTTCCAAATTTGTGTTTTTTTTAAATTTAAATAATGTAAAATATCACTATGTGAAAAATCCAGTGATATAATAACGTTTATTTTAGCTGCATGCTGAAAATTAAAAAAATAAATAAACTTAAATATATTAAGAAAATAATGTTCTACTATTGAGTTTTATGTCAAATTGTTCTAAAAATACTAAAATAAATTAATTGAAGTTAAAGTTTAAATTTTTCTTTATGTTCATTAATTAATACATAAAAAATTATTATAATTTTATAATAAAGCATAATACATTTTGTTCAAAGTTGTCATTTTTCATAGTTTAGTTATCAGTGTTAGGGTACTTTAAACTTTAGAATCAAGAATGCAAATTATTCATCATACAAATTCCACTTATCATGTTTTTATATTGTCATCTATTTAATCTGTAACAAATTGATGTATTTTGAATTTCTCTCTGACATCTATGAGCGAAATTGTGCAAAAATTGAGTTAAAAACAAAATTAATTTTTTGTACAACGTAAAAAATTGTTTATTAAAGAATATAGAACTATTTTATGGTTTAACCGATTTTTACATTTAGGATAGAACATAATTTTTATTTTAAATCATATATATATCGTAATCTCACATATATCATATCTTCATAATATCAATAATTCAAGGGGATAATTTTAAATTGGATTTATTGACTCTAATCATCAGAAAATGGAAAGATAAATTGACTAATAGTAGTGGTTATTTATTACTTACTTTAATTTAGCAGTTTAAATAAATACAAATATATTTATTTTTAATAATAATATACATTTTTAATTGAGATATTAAATTATTAACAAAATTAATTATTTCAATATATAATAATACATTTTAAACCCTCTGGGTAAGAATATTACAAGCGATAGTATAAGTTTGTTCACATTTTTTTTACAAGTTTAGAGTAATTTGTACAAAACTATTTATTTTTTATTTTCATTATGAAAGTTCATGTACAATCCCTGAACTAATAGAACTATCTAATGGAATGAACACAAACTAACATGATAATGTGTGTTAAATGAAGAGAAATAAAGTAGTGTTTTGTACAAAATACTTATTAATTTATTTAATTGTTGATTTTCACACTCATGCCTCTACCTTCATTTGTAAATACCTTCCTCAGCTTTTAAAATTTTTAAAACTAATAGTAATGTAAAAATAATAGTTTTCACCGATCTCTGTGATGTGAATACAACCATAAAGTTTAAATAATTGCTAGTTTGGTCTTGATTCAGGGGAAAATTAATGGTTAAACCCTAATGGCTGTTCTTGTTTTTGTGTTAGTAATTATTGTCTTCTGATAATGACCTTTTTTGGACCCATAATAAATTATTATATAACTTTTTCGGTTTATAGTTAGGAAGTTCATGTTGGTTTTTCTCTTATTTCTATTTCATTCCTGTTTAATCATTCTTATATCATTATCATTACATCATTTCTTAATTGTTTTGTAATAATATTGCTTGATGACTAGTTTCTGATAGTTCTTATATCTAGTCATAATTTTAAAAAGCAATAATGATTATATCACTTCTCTCTATATTTGAAAGTATAAATGCTTTAATGTTTTATCTTCTCATTATTTATTAAATTTTCAAATAAAAAAATATTTATTAAATTAATAAGTACATATTCTCATTGTTTTATCGTTGGAGTGCACAAAAAGTAGATTTTTTCATAAGGATAAGGTATGGGCTATGCATTCTCATCATTATAAATGAGGCTGTTAATTCATAAAATAAAATATAAGAAAACCAAAAAAGAATTCTTTAGTAATTTAGTTTCTAAAAATGAATTATATCAAATTCTATTTTTTACAGAATTATTAGATAGTTCTCTTTTAACAAACATTTAAAACACTAATTGTAGTCAAATCTATTAATACCAAAACAAACAAAAAAAGAATATTTCAAAACAATATCACAAGAACCAGTAAGAAAACTAATATATTTTTTAATAAGATATTTCAATAGTTTATTATTATGTAATATAGGTAATTATTCTAATATTTCACTAATTAATACCTGTGTGGTGTATAGTGTCAAAGGGATGCATGTCATTTATTTTTTTTTGTGGTAATGGAATGAAGCTTTACATTACCTGTGAGAAAAATGATATAATTTAATGAAATATTGTTCATGTGGGAAAGTGGATATTGTTTTGGAACCAACTTTAAAAAATAAAAATTATTTTACAGTTCAGTTCATGGGTAAAGACAGGATTTTCTGCAAACTGATATGCAGATTTTTTTTTTATCATTAATACTGATAGTTTTATTTCTTTTATTAGCAATTGTTAAATACTTTGATGTAATGTTTCTTGGTGGGTATTCATTTTTTTCCGGCTAGAGCCAAAGGAGACATGAGGGCCCCCACCTGAACGCCCAAGATTCAGGTAGATTCAGAATAATTAATATACAATTACAATATACGTAGTAAGGTCCATAAGTTTCCGGCCTCTCCTGCTTTCCCTCCTTCAAACGTGCCGGGACCTGCACTTCTTCAGTCCTGTCAGTCAGTGTCCAGCCTTGAAGAAAACTCCCCATTTTTACAATGTTCAAACTCGAGTACCGTGCGGTTATTAAATTCTTTTGTAAAGAGGGTCTTACTCCTGCGCAAATTAAAGAGCGCTTGGATTTTGTATATGGGCAATCCTCCCCCTCGTATTCCATAATGAAAGAATCGGAAAAATTATATAAGTTACGGAGAGAACGTCAAGAAGATGACCCGTGTCCCGGTCGCCCATTGGAAGCTGTCACTTCTGAAACAATCCAACTTGTGGAATCTGCAATTGCTGTCTGTCCGGCGACTGAAAACCAAGGAAATAGCAGCCAGGCTGGGGCTTTCAAAAACAAGTGTTTTGAGGATCATCAAAGAACATTTGCACATGAACAAGGTTAGTGCAAGATGGGTTCCGAAAATTCTTTCAGCTGCTCAAAAACAGGAACGAGTTCAGTGCTGCAATGAATTTTTGCGATTAAACACCGACGAAGAGCTCCAAGCAGCAGTGAAAGAACATTTTTTTAACAAAGAAGAAAATTTTTTTTCATGGAATTGAAATGTTGCCAAAGCGTTATATTAAGTGTGTTGAACTTAGAGGAGAATATATTGAAAAACAGTAAGACCAGTTTTTTTCTTTCACCTTTCCTTCCATCCCAGGCCATAAACTTTTGGACCTTACTACGTACTTTTATAATATTTATGATAGTAAAGTATTTATTTTTTTATTTTTTTCGTATAGTCCACTTCGGGTCACGTTGAAACTTTATTTTCCTCTCTTCTGCTGAATGTGTTCACTGGAACATTTTTTTTTTTTTATCCTCTCTCCAGCCATCTCTGTTCTTTCTTCATCCTGAAATCCTTTTTCACTCTGCTTCCAAATTGACTTCCTTCAAGCATGTGAGACTCTGTAATGTTGAACTTTAATTTGTATAGGGGAAAGAAAATGGTCTAGGTGTAAGTAAAAAAATTCTCTTGTATAGGGAGAACTGTTTATTTATTAACAGTTATAATATATTATATAGTATATTATAATAAACAGTTTATTAGAAATAAACCGTTCTCCTTATATAAGAGAATTTTTTTACCTCCACCCGGACCATTTTCTCCCCCCCATAGATATATATGCATATAAGGTCAATTAATATTATTCAACATTTAATTTGTATAATTAACGATGTTTGTTTCTATTAACTTATCAGAATAAATAATTAATAATAAACTACATTATAATTATTATGTAATTTATATTATAATGTAAGTAAATTAAAAACAAACATATAAAAATGAAAACGGAAAAATAAATAGAAAGTTCAATATAACCCGGTTTCAGATGTTACAGATTAGGGTTCTGTATTACATAGTTGTTCTTTTTTATCGTAGTTCTTAAATACATTATGTTTGTGTGTTTTAATAAGCTTTTGTGTGCTTCCTCTGTATCTACGTATGTATGTAACGGATTCTTTGAAATCGATTTTCCCAACTTTAAAACATCGAATTGGATTGAAATTTTGAACACTTCTTAAGAACTGATGACAATACAATAATTTAATAAGTTTGTCTCATTCCCCTGACCAGGATCAGGCTATTTTGATTTTAATTTACAGGACCAGGAAATGGCCGAAAATGGAGCTTAAAGATCCGTTTTATGTTTATATATATATTTTTATATATATATATATATATATATATATATATATATATATATATATATATATATATATATATATATATACATATATAAATCTCCTGTCACGATGTTTGTCCGGGCTAATCTCCGAAACTACTGGACCGATTTTAATGAAATTTCGCACAGATATTTCATGGCCCAACTTAAAATATAGGCTGTGTTTTATTTCGATTAAAGACCGCGATATTTTTTTTGCAAAATAATTTTTTTTTCTAACCTGCTACATTTTCGATATGTGGTAGGGGCATGTCTGAGTAGTGTAAATCCAAATTTGTATCGGAAAAAACGTATGGGAAAAGTTTTAGTGGCTGAAAAACCTTGACATTTTCGGAGATATTTCAGTTTTTGGCCTGTATCTCCTAATCGGTGCGTTTTTGGAAAAAAAACTTGGTAACCTTTTGTAAAGTAAATTAAATTTGCTACAATTTGAGCCCAACCGCAGCTATGTAGGTCTTGTATATATATATATATATGTATATATACGTACATAGGTACAGCCATAACTAATATAAGCACACGCGCTCATACATTTTCTGCTTCTTAATTTTGTTGCCTATTAATGCGTGTTTTTTACTTTTTGAACTTTATATTTTTTTACATACGTTCTATGAATCAATCGATAAATAAATGTAATATTGAAGCCCTCTGAAGTAATCTAGTAAGCCTTGAAGTTATATTCAATTCCGCAGTAGGCAAACCGAGGGTGGATATTTCATTAATCTCCCTACTCCGGCCTGGGGTTATTTTTATTATGGGAGGGGGTTAGATGTGTAATTAAGAAGGGTCTCGTACGTCTTCTGCCCCTTCGCTAGTAGCCCAACTTCACTGCTAGTAATAATTTAAATCTGCCTATTTTTATCTTGGAATACCAGCTCTCTACTTCAGGTGTTTCATTGAATAGCCTCTACTTCTGGTTTCGGTTTAAGTTTTATCTTACTGACGTTGAGGAATGGTGTCAACACTGGATAATAAAACTTCCAGCAAATCCCGTCGAATTATCTGTAACCTTCGTCGGGAACCGATCGCTTTTTGTACTCCAGTATTCTTTAACAAAATCCCACTGACTCTTGTAGAACAGATCCGATACTTAGGACTACTTCTTGGCAAACGTTTATCTTGGAATCCTCATACTAGACCGAAACGATAAGGACCTCCTCGCCTTTTCAGGTTACTTCAACATTTACTATACAAACGCTCTCTGCTCCTAATTAATTACAAAAGACTCATATACTTGAACGTATATAAAACCCATTTGGTACGGAGTAGAGTCTTAGGGTTCAACCAAGCCATCCAATCTTTACAATCCAAAATCCTTCGTAACATCCATTATGCTCCTTACTTTGTTACTAATAAAGTCATCCATAATGACTTTATTCCCACTCAAACCCACTAGTTTTAAACCTAGCTACTTTTTCAATTCTTGATAATCTCGGTGACCTCGTGACCTTATAAGTTGAATAAGATGTTTTTGTTAATTCATTTGACGTCATCTTATGCTGCTATGGATAATTGGACGATGCAACAGTTGGAGTCCTAAACTTTGCCTATCCCGGTGTAATTAGGATAGGGATCTTTAAAGGGTACCTGCCATTCTATAGGCTTGGGGCTCCCATTTTAGATCCCTTCCGAAGGAGGATACTAAGACAGTATTCTCTTAAAAAATTCTACCCCCACCTGCCGGGCTACGGGCCCGCGATTTTGGCCATAGGGGGCTGTTGTCTTAACCACTACACCACAGATGATCACAGGACTCCCACTTTATTGAGGCTCAGAATGTTTATTGTTTTATTTATTTTTTCACAGGAGTTTCCACTAATAGTGGGTTTCTTTAACCTATTGATTCAATGGCTTCCTTCCATAATGTTCTATTCAAGGTCCATTCTTCCCGTAGACCATGCCCATCATGGGTTCCTCCTCTTCGTTATCCCAGGTCTTCTTTGGTCTTCCTCGTCTTCTTGTTCTCCTAATTTTCCATTAGTGGACTACTTTGGGTAGTCTTCCTTCAGGCATTCTTTTCAAATGCCCATACAATTCCAGGCGTTTTTTTTACAATATCTTCCAGAATGGTTCTTTTAGCCCTCATCTTTTCTCTGATGGTAGTATTTCTTACTTTGTCCATTCTAGATATTCCCGCCGCTCGTCTTCAGTACTCCATTTCTGTAGTTAAGAGTTTTATCCTTTTCAACGTCCAAGTTTCTGATCCGTATGTCATGATGCTTAATTATAATCTATTATATATATTTTTTTTTGTTTTGGGGATAATGTTTTTATTATATAATACAAGGTGAGCATTGATATGGTCTTTTTACCATCTGAAATTCTTCTTTTTATTTCCATATCACATGCATGTGACAGATGATATGGTGCACCATCTATCTCAATTATGGAGCCATGATATTTAAAATGTCTATCTCTTTTTAGAACCCCTCCTAGGTTCAGTTCTAAATCCTCATAATTGCCTGTCATGTGTTCCGTTTTCTCAGCATCAATAACTAGACCCCATTGCTGGTATTCGTACGGCCCTTATTTAATTTTCTTAACTCCATTAATATATCCAGGATCTTCTGTGTCTTGTGCAATGATGACCTGGTCTTCCGCGATGGATAGGTTATATAGGAACCCCTTTTTGTTTCAACTGAATCCCCATGGGTTCGCATTTTCTTCTCCATGCTTTTAGACAAATATCAAGATAAATCTTGAACAGAGAAAGAGAGGCACAACATCCCTTGAGCAAACCTTTGCTGGTTGGCTCAGATAGAGATGGTCCAATTTTGACCTGGCAGGTGCTTCCTTTGCACATTTCTTTTATGATGTATATCAGACTTAATGTTTGCATTTTGGAGGGCTTGCCATAATAGTCTTCGAGGGACACTATCATGCGCTTTCTTCAGGCCTATAAATATTAGTTCAATGTTTCTGAAAACGGCTTGATGTTTCTTCAACGTTTGGCTTAGGGTGAATATATGGTCAATCCATGATCTCCCCACTGTAAATTCACATTGGTCTTCTGAATCATTTAAACCCATGCTCTAATTCATTTCTTATATTAGTTTTCCTAATATTTTGGCAAAAGGGTTAGTAACGCACTTTCCTCTGTAGTTTTCATATTTTTTTCTGCCCCCTTTTTTATAGAGTGGGCTAATGAAACCGATCTTGATTTCTTTTGATATTGGGACACCACCCAGTATTCTATTATACATTTTTGTTAATAGTGTTGCCACTTTTCCCTCTATATTTTAAACTAGCGACCCACCCCAGCTCTGCTCGGGTAATAAGGCATATTATGCCTACATAATTTGTCTGTGTAATGTACATTTTTTTTTATCACGTACCGGCCATTAAGGACCACGTGAATATCATTAGTTAGGCTTCTTTGGAAGTCTTGATTTTCTTTCTTCCCGTCTCAGCTAATGTACTTTATTATATAGAAATTATAAATATAAAAACAAAACCAAATATTTCTTTATATACGAATTTATTATCTTGCACGGGTGTAGGCAAGCAGCGTCTTCGGTGAAACCCATCGATATTCCAACCCATTTACACAAAACCTCGACAAATTATATACCTAAACCTTCCTGGTGAATCACTCTATCTGTTAGTGAAAACTGGAGGAAAATCCGTTATTGAGTTTACTGCGAACAAATGCGCCCGAGGACTTTGTTTTATAATACATATAGAAGTTCAAAATTAATTCCTCCTGTCCCTGGTGCTTTATTGTTTTTTCCTAGCTTGAGTTCCTTTTTGACCTGACAGCCATACTGGCTGGCCCTTCATACACCCAGCTGAAGTCTTACCTGAATGACTCTCTGTCTTCGTTCATGAAGCCATTGAAATAGTTTTTCCATTGGGGTATGGTGATCAGATTGAGTTTGACTTGCTCGTTACTTGAGTCCAGAATGTTTATCATTTCCAAATATATACTACCTGTGTTCTAGTTCTAGCTATGGACTTTACTGTCATGATCAATGAATATCATCTTGCAATCTTTTAGTCTCATCCTTAAACAACTTTCTTAGGAGTACAGTATTTTAAAATATACTTTCTGAAAATTTAGCTCATATAAATCGAGTTGTACCAATTAAATTTTATTTTTCTGTTTTTTAAATAATCAAATATTGTTTTGTCATTCTCAGTAAATGACCATAAAAACATATCCATCGATTTTTTATATGAAAGTGGTTCAATTTTCTGACAAAAAGTTTGATTTGGAACCAAAAGCACCTCAATATTTTTAAATTTCGGTCCTAATATATGTTTTTTAAAATTGTCTTCCATTCTTTTGTAATTAAACTATCCAGTATTCTCGTATTTGTTAAAGCCAATGTTTCCGCCGCATAAAGTGGTTCAGGTTATATTGCTGTCCTGTTAAGCTGGAATTTATTTGCTTAGAATTCCTTCATTATTAATTCTACTATAATTATATTCTATGCTAGCTTATTATTGTTACCCCTAAACAGTGTAATATTCTGTAATTTATTTAAAACTCTCCTCTCTATCCGTTATGCACATTTATTAAGACTAAGGTCTTCACATAAATACTCTTATCTTACTCAGCAAAATCTGTAGTTGTTAATTGTTATTTATTTTATTCCGATTGTTTTTTCATGTGTCATTGTAACATTTAGGATGGTCATTGAACCTCTCTCAAACATTATAATTTTGCTTTTACAGTTTATTTTATTTTAATTTGTTCACTTTCTGTTTGTGCTCACCGTATTTTTATTGAAAGCTCTAACATAAATGTATCGTAATTAATATGCATTCAGGACTCGTAACTATATCGAATATATTAAATATGCTTATATCATCGCTTTTAATTGAAACAATTATTGCTATATTTGATTAAAACTTATGATAATTTTTCAAGAAATTGAACAAGGTTATGACATTTTCTATGAATATACTTTTTCTATTCCAGTGATTTCTTATATATTTTTTTCATACTTTATAGTTTTCTTGGGAACTTCGAGTTCTTCTTAGTCCCGATTTCAATTTTTTACAATTCCATCTCTCATGTGTTTTCAAAAAATTACAGAAACTTCTAATTTCCGTTATGTATCTCATTTGATATTCCTCAAACATGAAACGTTTTTTAGATATTTAATTCATTTATTTAACTTCTGATTTAGAAAAAAATATTTCAGTGCTAATTTATTGTACTTTCCAAACAATGTATAATGAAGCAGTACAATTTTAGTTTTCAACAAACAATAAAATTTCGAATTTTTAATAATATTAAAAATAACATTAAATCATTTAAATGTATTTTTATTTCGTTCCAAATACTTATTTCAAATTTCTATATTATTTGTTTAAAAAAAAAATCTCCCCGGCGGGGAATCGAACCCCGGTCTCCCGCGTGACAGGCGGGGATACTTACCACTATACTACCGAGGATAGATGCCTGAAGACGTTCAAATTACAGTTCTTAATAATTAGATTTTCTTAATTCAGTTTATTGATATTAACATCACTTGTAGTTACTCATTAACTAGCTAGGATTTTAAAAACGGAAATGTCCTGGTTCTAATATGGTATACTGTATACATGAGAAGCGAGGAATGGTTGACTGGATGATGTAAGGAAGAAAATAGTTGGGGGTGCAGTCAAATAAAACACTAAATAAGTATCCACTTATTTAGTGTTTTATTTGACTGCACCCCCAACTATTTTCTTCCTTATATTGTATACACTTTGGGCAAGGGGGGGATCCAGTTTTTCTGGGGAGGGCACAATGATCAGACGGGAAAAAAATCAACAATAACTTAGAAATAAACTTGTAATATCTATAGAAAGATTTCAAAGGTTTATTAAAATATGTTAACAATATTTTCACTCATGTTCTCTCTGTTATTTTAACAACTATGATCATGTGATTTGCCCATAATTATGTACTATAATGGATTCTCCATAGTACAAAAAAACTGTCTACAAAAAAAATGATACTATTATCGTGATTAAAAATTAAATCATGTCATAGAAATAGAATGAACCTTCCAAATTATGTCAAATTGCCATTTTTATCAATACATAAATAAATAAATATGTACATCATATATGCATGTGTATGTACCTATACATTGTTTTTGGAAAAAAGTTTTTCCTTCTTTCCTGTTATTTTTCTTGATGGCGGCCATTTTTTCTTTAAAGCGATGTCAATATTAATTAATTATATTATGGATCTTTAATTTCTTTAAATTTTACCCATTTTCATTCTTATGTCGTACGAAGTTGGGCCCTATTTAAGAATACTTAGTTTTTTTAAAATTAATTGCATAGTGAGTGATGATTAGTTAATTTAATTAATTATTTAAAGCACCTATTTTTTATATGATAAACTTATTTATATATTTTTAAAATTTTTATATTCATATGTATATATTCCAAAATTAGGTATCCCCTTCTTGGTGGATCTAATATATTTTATACTGACTAATGGTTCAAGATTCCTAAATAATTTAGTTCTTTAATAAGCGTCAGTAAATAATTATGGTGAATATAATAAACATTGATATAATTAAAGTGAGAAAATATATTTTAATAAAACATCAAGCTCCAATCTGCTTTAAGTCAAGTTTTATTATTTAACTTGTAATAAACAATATCTTAAAAATCCAATAACGTTTAAAAACAATTAGTAAAAAAAAAATTATGGGCCGCTCCGGGATTTGAACCCGGGACCTCCTGCACCCAAAGCAGGAATCATACCCCTAGACCAAGCGGCCACTTGGATTACGAGGAGTGTTAATGTCATTAAAAGTTTAAAATTTCTTAACTAATTTGTTGATAAATTTCAAGTTTAAATACAATTAAAATAAGAAATGATTTTAATATCGTATTCAGTAATAAATCGGATTTTGATGGTCAACATGACAGCTATTTTTTTTCTTAAATTAGGCTTCGCAGAACTAAAATTAATACTTGGGATATTGAAACTTCAGTGGTTTATGATTAATGGAGAAAATGGCCAGGAATGCGGTCAACAAGATACAATAATTTATATTGTAGTTATTTCTTAAGCGTAACTTAATACGATTAATTCAGTTGATATTTGTAAACTATTTTATAGATCTTTACAAAAATTAAAATATATTCTAACTATTTATTATTTATTAATTATATATCTATTTAGTTCAAATTTGTTATCTATTTCTGCACTGAAAGACGATAAAGTTAAAAACGTATAAACTGTTTTTTAACGTGTGTGATGTCAAACTTATCTAAACACTTTATCCAGAAATGACAGATTATTAGCACTATACTATTGTTTATTTTAAATACTTCTTATTATTTGGTTTTATTTAATTTTCCTACCTTTGTGTTTGTTATATTTATTAAAGTTGTTTTTATATCATAGTAACTAACGTGTGATCAGTGATTTAACGTATATTATTCCAGTTTTTGCCTATTTCCAGAAAAAAAAGTTGTTTAAGAGAGAATTTTTATTTAATGATTCCAAATTGTTTTTATTCAAAACATCATTAATTAATGTGCCAAGTACCAAACCACGTACTTACGAAGCAAAACTAGATATCATGGCATAACTAATTAACATTGTGTTTTTATTACTGCTGTTGGTTATTGTTTATAAGAGAGATTAGTAGTTAATTAATTAGTAGTTAAACATTGAACTTAAAAAAAAATAGAACGCTATTCATCACTTTTTTATATATACTGTAATAAAATAAAATTCCATATATATTCATAAAAAATTATTAAAAAAGTGTAAAATCGGTCATATCAAACAGTACTTCTGGTGAACCTGATCCTATAATTTTGTTAATACAGATCTAATTTAGATATAAATATTTTATATAGACATACACATTTGTTAACTTCATAGAACTTTGTAGTAATTTTAACTTCTGGATAGTGTATAGCATTTAATTTTCTTTTTAATTTTGGTATTCAGGAAACGGGTTACCTCATTGTGTAGAGTGCTAAATTGCTATGCTGAAAGTTCAGGGTTACAATCCTGCTGTGACAGATAAATTATTTAATCCGTAAACAGTCAGGGATGGGTCCTTAAGGATTTTGGAGACCCCCTTAGTGCTCACCCGGCCTCTATAAAGTGGGCTCTCTTAATTGAGGATAACCTGACTGTTGAGAGTGATCTCGGACAAATCACCTTCCTCCACAACCGTTGTCCTAGAAATAGTATAGTATCTACAATGTATTTAACCCAAGACCTGCATGTGTAGTAGTGGTAAAGGATTTTTTGGTTAATTAAGATTTTTAATCCCGACTAATTGCCTGTTTTTCATTTATTATTTTAAAATCGCCAATGCACTCCATTATAATAGGCATTGCAGCGATTCATTGTCGCATTTAACTCCTTCAATGTTTAGGTATTTTCATGTTTTAGTATAAAAATGAAAAATCTTTCTTCATTTATCGTAGAATGTTTGTTTTGAGTACGTTTTAGTTTTCGAATCCATTGCTATCGTATCTGCTCTTTCAACTTTTTTCCCCCAATTAAATGGATTCCTTTATAGACTTTCTTCTTTTTCCTCGTCCCTTCTCAACCCCTGTCACGTGTAATATCCCTCCTATTTGTGCATATATTGCAGTTTAATAATCGGTATATGATCTAACTGGAGAATAAGAAGAATTGTGATTCAGGAGAACTTTTCTCTATAAAGAAATCTTTCTCCTGGAATAAGTTTTATATCATTTAATATAGGATTAAAAAATAGTTTATATATTTGTATTTATGAATAGTGACTATCGTATCCCTAATACTTTATGAATTTGTTGTTTATGCTTCACGAAAAACAGTGATGACCCACAATCATTCAACGATGGCGCTCTTTCCCCCCAAAACCGGTTCTGCTCTTTAATTTGATCACTTTAATTGTTATTTTATTTTAGAAAATTATTAAATATTTTCATTTTTATTTTATAAAATGATAATGTCTAGGCGGGGTTGAACAGGAAATTTACAAAAAAGATTTGTCCTTGTTACAAATAAGGTCAACCCACTTTTTAGAGCATTCATTATAAATCTCAGCATAATAATCCCTTCACGATATTAAGTACACAGATGGTAAGGACTAAACTGTTTAGCCAACGGTTGTGCAGGGAGGTGACTGAGATCACGCTACATCATCCACTTTATTGAGGTTGGATGAACTCCAACAGGGTCTCCATAGGATCTATTCGCGGCTGTTAACAAAATAAACAATTGATTTGGCAGTATGTCTCGAACTCCGATTCCTTGAGAAAAGTAGATCTTAACTGAGAAGCTACTCCCCTCCTATTAAGAAATTAATTTAGGCAATTTTATACATTTTATAGTTGTTTTTTTTTATGATCATCATTATAGCACCTAGATCTCTCTGAACTTTTTTAAATAAAAGCGATTTATGGTTCTTTACGTTCGATTTCGAAGGTTCCTCGAGCTAGGCAACGCTGAAAAATTATTACATTACTAAAAACTTTTTTCTATCATAGAGAGATTAATCACAGAGAGGTAGGATTGTGAGAAAAAATGGTGAACTCCATATTTTTTTAATTATAAACTAATTAAAAATACTTGAAATGACTTATTTCTGAATATAGGATTGGTTGATATAAATAAAATTAAACTAAAAAAATAACTTAACCCATTATTTTCCCCCAAAAATTCATGTTGACGAAAAAGAAAGCAGTGACCGTTCTTAGTCGAGTCTTTTCACCTTAATATCTTCACCCTTTGACGAAACATCGCTTAAAACGTAATAAATCTTTAATGCCACTTACTGGAAGTTTCATCACTTCACCGACACGCCTTTTGACTAAGAGATCCTCAACTGTTTTCGGATATAAATGTCAACAAAACATTTTTTAATTATTAAAAAAATCAGTAAACGTAGATAAGTATTTTTGGAACCAGCGGAAGAATTTTTAATATTAGTTTTGAGTAGGTATATTAGATGAATTGTATTGTACAAAGTCAACTAAATTAGGGGCGACCAGTGGTTACCATAACAACCTACTATGCCCAAGTTCGCAGGTTCGTAGCCCTGCAGGTGATCCTAGGATTTTTTAATGTTTCACTGACTGTTTCAAAGACAATGGTTGTAAAGAGGGGTGACTTGTCCGAGATGACGCTCAATCGCAAGGTTTCCCCCCCATTTAATGGTATCCATTTTATAGAGGCTGTAAGAAGGGTATGAACTCAAAGAGGACCTGCAGATCCCACAGTATTCATATATGGTTGAGCAGAACTACTCAGCGCTCTACCATGCAGCTTCCCCGCTCCCCTATTCACTAATATTACAAAGCATTGCGTTAAAAAAAAAATTAACTTGCTTATCGGTATGGCAATGCAGTCATCCTTTTTCTGGATTGCTGTTCAAGTTTTTTTTTTCTTCTTGTAGTTCTGTACTTATTAATTAAATAAATTTGCTGGTATCCATCTCTTTGCAATATTTCTTGGGACCACTAGTGGGTTCGTTGATCATATGTTCTTCATTCGATCTTCGGTTCTTACGTGATTTTCTCGTTCTACTGCATTATTTTACTTTGGCATTACTTGCCAGAAAAGGACGATAACAAATAAATAAAAATTTTGTTCTAACTCCTCTACATTTTCTTCAATAATCACGAACCATAATTTTAAAATCTCTACCATGTAGCGCCATTGTTGAGCGAATGGTCAATTGGAAATTTTATTAATTGCAATTCATTAATCAGGTGTTTCTTCTGGTTTCGACCGTGTAGTCAAATTCTTTGCCGACATTTCGCTGGCCATACTGGCAGCTTTCTCAGGGTTTAATCTGTGACTTAGATTAACTGACCGAAACGTCCACAAAGAACTTGACTACACGGTAGAAACCAGGAGAAACACCTGATGAATGGATTAAAAATAATGGCCGTGTCAATTTAAAAGAGTATTGACTGTAGTTTACAGAACTTTAAGTTTAATGAGGAGTGCTATTTGGCAGAGATCACGCTTTACCGTTTTCCCCAATTATTTTACTCGCTTAGTAGCTGAGTAGACCCCAAGAGAGTCTCCATACCACAGATCCAAGTGTTCCATTGTTCCGACCCTCCCCATTTGTACCTTGAGTAGTTATCTTCTACTTCTTTCGGGTCTCTATATAGCTCTATCTTTATCAGACCATCTTCTAAATAGTCGGCAGAACGAAGAGATGTAAGATAAAAGGGGTATATAAGAGAAGATTTCAGATAATGTGTGTGCCCTAGGATGGTCTACAGTCCCTGGATTCAGGAAGGTAGTCAGTACATGGTAGAGATTGTACTGTTTCTAAGACAACGTTTGTACATGGAGGTGACTCGTCCAAGGTCATGTTCAGCCGCCGTGTTCCCCCCCCCCAATTATGCGTATCCCTCTTACAGAGGCTGAGTTAGACCCGGTCTACAGGTCCCGCAGGGTTCCCATATGGCTATAAACAGATGAGCTTTTGTATGGAAAAGAGAATATAATTAAAGGAAATGTGTATACTTTGGAAATCATTTCATCTAGAAATGAACGTTTCAACAAACGTATACCTTCTATACTTGTAAATGCTAGTTGAAACTTTTATTTCTTGAAGAAAAGATTACCGGAATATCCTCATTACCCATAATTACATTTTCTTTTCCATAAAAAAGTTCAGATAACTTGTATTTTTAGAATATATTAAAAATTAACGATACAGTTAAAACTTGTAACTCATCTCGGAGCGACAACTTGCGAAACCGATACCACAAATCTTACGATTAAAAGCAATTTTAACGTCCTTATTAGCATTGCAATGCATCCATCCTTCTTCAGGATTGCAGAGGTTTTTTTTTTCCATGTCTGTGAATCTGTCCTTATCTATGTAGATACATTTCCTCATCCTCATCTCTTCTCAATTTATATACCTTCTTACGTCCGATCGTTGTTATAACTGCTTACTTAAAACGCTTGATATTGCTACCCCTATACGGTTTGAAGTACCCCTGAACTTAACACAAAGCGCACACCCCCCAGAGGAAGACTTGGCATTTGATCCGGTAGATGCCGCCCCCGGCGCTCCAACGGCAGTAGTTGTTCGCCCGCCGCCTCGATGGGTTGTGTTTGAGCTCTTTCTGTTCTTACGAAATCTACCACGTGCAATGGACGACACTTTATGTAAGTCCATTACCTATCTATAAATCAAAATGACATCCAAATTTTTTTTCTTTAGACATGTCCAAATAAAAAAAAAAGAAACTCGTCGATAGATCGAACCTTGGACTATCTAATAGTGCAACGTTCGGTTTCGATAACATATATTTTTAAAATTTAATTTCATGTGTAATCGGATTACTCATTTATACAGTAAAGTTATTCTATTCAAGGAATTTTTATTACTCATTAAATCATCCATATGTTTACATTTTTATAAAATAGTGTTTATGATATAAAGAAGGTTACCTGGTATCACTGCAGGTTATGATAGTGATCTCATACTATGTTTTTTGTTTTTAAAACATAAATTTGAAGTGTTTTCCAAATCATTAAAATTGTATTTAATTTTCCTTACTGCTCTGTGAGTGTTGAACATTACTGTTTCCATACTGTTTTTAAAATATTTTTTAACGATTACAATTAATCTAGACTTAACTACGTCTATTGCTGTGCCATCGACTTATTACGTGTTATCGACTGAAATATTGTTAAAAATGTTATTGTATCTTTAAAATAAAAAAAATTTAATTTGGCAGACGTTAGCAAAAAACATGATTACATTAAGTCAAAAACAAATTATTATTTCGCAGTTAATTGTTGTGTATCTTAAAATGACAAATTTCTTGAGGGCCCTTTCTTAAAAAATAACTAATTTCATACAAACCTTTTTTGCTACTGTTTTGCATTGCTAATTCCACTTTAAGCAGAGCATAATTATTTCCAGAATAATTATTATTGTAATAACAATTTTTTTGTTGTTAATATTATATCAATCTTTTTTGTGATTAATTCGTTAAATATTTTTAGGAAGCATATGAGTAATTTTTTTTATTCCTTAAGCATCTACTAAAAATATTAACAACCTAATAAAAAAAAAACAACAACTAGCACATTTTTTTGTTTGGGATCGACCGGCTGATTTCGCTTATTTGAATATTTTCTTATATTGTCGAAAAAAGTGGATCCAGCAATTTTCTAAGAGAGGGGTGCCCTTATTTGTTTTATTAATGAGAACGAAACTTTTTTCCAGGAAAAGACGTTTTAATGTTTTCTTTGAATCCTTGATTATAAAATCGTTGATGTTATTACATTTTATTTGATCATTGGATGGTATCGATATCTTTCTACCATATGGTGACCGATTACTTGATGATTAATCTTAAAAAAAATTAATGACCAATAAACTCAATTTTTAAAAAATAAATAACTGATGCGTTAAAATAAAATCATTTTACTTTTCAAAAAAGTAGTTATTAGTCATGCCAATAGGATAGAAAGAGGAGTAAGTCAAAACTGGGAATAGATTTAGTTTCCATGAACGGTGCTGATTAATATTTTTGAAATTATTGAACATTGAAACTTTTATAATATTTATATTTTTAATTGTCTTAGGAGTTTTCTCTTTTTCCTCATAAATTACCTTCTCATGACTTGCTACATTTTTTATGTCAACACTTCAATTTTTTAATTATGTCCCCACTTACGTTTAGCGTTAATCAGCTGCATATCATTTAATAGGTAGAGTTTCAATGGTTTTTATTGTCATTTTTACCTCTTTGTTAATCACAGAATATCATTAACGATGTTGTGTCCATTCCTTGCATTTTATTATTTATTATTACGTTTCTCGTTATCTGACATTGACAGCTGCCGAAACCAGTTAAATTATTTTACCACCTGGGGCTGTGGAAGAAGAATCCCTCCCATCTGTTTCTCATCGATTTCCAATTTCTTTATTGGTTCAAATATCGATTTATTATGCAATACTATTATCGATTCATCTGTCAACTCTCTTTTGAAATTTATGTAAACCTTTATCGAAGACGTTTATGGTCCAAATAATCACCATCAAGTTAATTTTTTTATTTAATATTTTTCGGAAAACGTTTTAACAAGACAACGGTGGGGTTTACTAGTATTCTTTGTTCATACCATTTTTAAAAAAAAAATTTTTTTTTTTTTACTTTATCATTGTATGATATGATTGTAATTATATATAATTATTAGAACGAGATATTTTTTATTAGAACGAGTAGTATACAATTTTTAAAAATGCTAATGATTTGACTTTAGTTTATTATGAATTAATGCCAATATAAAATACTTATTATCATCATATTTTATAATGTTTGTGTGGTTTATGAACACCTAATAACTTGCTATGTTTACATATTTCTTGAAAAGTTATCAATCAACGCGTGATAAGATAAGTGCCAACAACCTTAGTCAATCACACTTACTTCAACGGTTACTCGGAAAGAAATTTATTGAACAGATATTTTTCTAAAAATTATTTATTGTTTTTTTTTTATAATGGGTTATTTGAAGATTCGTTGATAAATGAAAAAAATATAAGCTGTGGCGTTAAGGCATCGTTTGTGCCGACGATGGAGTTTTATCTCATGACTCAGTTTTTTTTCTGGAAAAGTCTTCTTCAGTGTCGGATACCTCGCGAGTCCGCTTGTTTGTGTAATTAATTAAATATAAATAATGGAATAATTAATAGTTATCACATTATCTTTATTAACTCAGTGGCGTATGACCTTATTACGAATATTATGTTATGAATACCTTAGGCATAATTTTAGACGACAAACTATTATTTGAGGCTTCCAGAATATGCGTATAACTCCGAAATTTCATATATTCACTTTTTCACATTTTTCGGTAGTTTATTCAAACAATTTTGTGCTCCCGAAACTTCAGGTCGAGAACCGGACTAAAACCATGACATTTTAGAAGACGTGTCGTTTTCAACAAAATTTCTTGAATAAACCAGTGAAAAAGTCAATCTTTGAAATTGCAGAGTTATCTGCGGAGACGTTTCATTTTTAGATTCGCGTCTAAATTTGAATTTAGGATTTTTCAAAAGTGGTAATAACAAATCTGGCGCCAGTTTTCATTAAAAAAAAATTTTTTTATATACTTAACTCTGTGTCAAGATTTTTTTTTTGCAGTAGAGCTTTGATTACTTTAACATATGTCGTCGGGTTTGGTTTGGATAATCAAATGTTTAGATAATCAAAATTCACTTTTAAAAAATGCTAAAGAACACCTTTGTAAAAAAATTAGTTATACTACTGCGATCTTCGGCGTTGGGTTCAGTACATGGTAGGAACCGTAATGTTTCTAGGACAGTTGTACCGGGAGGCCCGAGATCACTTTCAACCGCCTCGTTTTCCCCCAATATATAATAACCACTTTAGCTAGTTTTGGACCGGGATAGTATGTAGATTTTATTTATTTACAAATAGATCATTTATGTAATTTGATTTCTGTATTTACACATATTAATGGATTATAATAATTTAAGTTTTGATGAATTTAAGATTTATTAAAATCTGATGCAGACTTACGGTTTTTGCCAAATTTTTGCTAGTGAATTATTATTAAAGTTATAATTATTTTTATTATTTAATTTTATTAGACCGGGTACACTATTCAGAGCGATGTAACTCAATGTAGTGTTGTGCGGAAGGTGGCCTTGGGGATTGTTAAAGGGAGTAAAAAATCTTTGGTCCTTTGGTGGGGACGTAAATTGGAGGTATCGTACCTTTGCAGTGCCAGGTAAAGGTTAAAGATCCCAATCCTAGGAACGGGAAACTTTAGAGCTCCCTCTGTAGCGTCGTTAGATTAGCCATAGCGACGTTAAATAAACAAATAACAACTTACAATTTAGTTTATGCTCCATTTTTTTTTATTAAGAGTAGTATAATGTCTAATGATTACATAATCGGGCAAGTCCTGCGAAGAGTCTCAATAAACGATCATACCGTAACTAACTCCTTTATCGTTGGTCGAGTGGATTCGATGCAATTTGCTGAAGAAAAGCGTCCTTGCAAGAGGATGCTTTCGTCATAATGACGAAGCAGTATACTTGACAAATACATTTCTTCATGGTCGTGCTGAAGACTTAATGGAAGAAGGGAGATCCCTTGTGAGGCAGGGAGAGGTCCGGTTGTACCAATCCTATGGGAGGGAGGAACGGACATATGTCGGGTGCTTTGTGCTTGATCCAGATGGGGGTGAAACGCCCTCGGGCACCCCTGTGTATAGTGAAACTCTGATATGTTGTTGGATATATAGAGGTAGAATATTAATTAAAAAGGTTAAGTTAATTGAGTGAATGGAAATTAGCGTTGATTGCTTCTTAATGTAGATTTTTTAAATATTAATGAATTGCATATAAAAGTAGCGTGGTTGAGTCTTGTGAACCACAGGACAGTAGAGCGTCGATTACTCGAATTAAAATCGGTATGGTTCGGTTATCAAAAGTTCGGATGATTGAAATTCTATTTACAAAAATAATGAAAATAAAATGCCAAACAATTCCTATATAAAAAAGTGTACCTCTGCAACCCACCGTGTCTTTAAAACATATAAATTATGTACATAAATAATCATCAGGTAGTCACCATAAATTGTCTGTCAGTTTAGTAAAGGTAGTACTAAGCTGTCAGTTTAGTATAAGTTGGAATATTTAACTCATTGTAAAAATAATTTTAAAGTAAAATATAAACAGAAAATAGAAAAATGATTACATCTATATAAATAAAAATTAATCGCCAAATGTTTTGCCAAGCGCAAAACTGTTGAGAACGGCGCGACCAATTCGCCCAATTTTTTATTTCTCATATTTTTTCTAAGGTGCAAAGAAGGTTCTAATGGTGAAAAAAACTTTAAAAATAACGAGGGAAACCTTTGGTGGGGGAAAACCTTGAGATTTTCGGAGCTATTGAAGTTTTTGGCCTGTATCTCCTAATCGGCGCGTTAAAAAAAAAAAAAAAAAAATAGGTGACCATTTTTAAAGTAGATTAAATTTGCTAAAATTTGAGCCCAACCGCAGCTCTGTAGGTCTAATAGATTCCGAGTTCAGTCCCTATCGTATAATAAATAATTGTAATCTTATCTGTCTATCTATAAAAAAAAATTAATCGTCAAATGTGTTGCTAAGCGCAAAACTCGAGAACGGTTCGATCTACTCGGCTAATTTTTTATTTTTGTTATGGCGCAAAGAAGGTTCTTATGGAGAGAAAAACCGTAAAAATGACGAGGGAATTAATAAAAACGACAATTTTCTTTTCCCATACAAACCACTCTGTTCCCAGCTGTCAAACATTTGACGGGAGTCAAAGCAAAACTAAGGCGCGTTAGTCGTTAGTAAAAGTTTATTAGGGTACAGTCACTATCATATAATAAATAACTGGAATCTTATCAAAATATATAAAAATCTGATGTCACGACGTTTGTTCGGGCCAATCTCCGAAACTACTGGACCGATGTTAATGAAATTACGCACAAATATGTAACATTGTCTAACTTAAAATATAGGTTCTATTTTATTTCGATTAATGACCGCGATATTTTTATTGCAAAATTATATTTTTTCCTAATCATGATGCTGCATTTTTGATATGTTGTATAGGCATGTCTGAATAGTGTTAATCCAAGTTTGTAACAGAAATAACGGTTGGGAAAACCTTTGGTGGCCGAAAAACCTTGAAATTTTCGGAGTTATTCAGGCCTGTATCTCCTAATCTATGCATTTTTAGAAAAAAACATAGGTAGACATTTTTAAAGTAGATTAAATTTGCTAAAATTTGAGCCCAACCGCAGCTCTATAGGTCTAATAGTTGTTAATAAAAGTCTATGAGGGTTTGCGTCTCATTAATAAAATTATATAATTAATTTTTCAAATATTGTTTGTAGTGATTTTTATTGTTTAAAAAATAGTGTTATTTTACTTAATGAAGATCTGTAATCGTAAGTATATAATGTTGTAATAAGGTTGATATTATATTTTCTCTTCTCTCGAAAAACAATTGTGTGTTTATTTGTTGAGTGTGTTTACCTTTAGACCAATTCCGCCTATAACACGCGGGCCCAGCAATTTGGGTCGAAGAACTCGAAACGCTGCAAATCAAGCTAATGTTCAATATAATCGGACTGCTCAGCAACTTGAAAAGCGAAATTAAATTGAAAGGATTAGAATATTACAATCACGTGCAACGCGTCTTTTTCAAACTGCTTTCAGTATTTCACGAGCGGCATTCAGAAACGATGTTTAAGCTGACTACAACTCCTACCAATGCGTTGCTACTGGATCTACGAACTCAGTTTGCCGGCATTGCAAGGGATTGAAATACAAAAATGAAGGGAATGGATTGTGTTGGGGAAATGGAAATGGATTGGTTTCAGAAACTGGAAGGGATTCCATTTCCTTACAAACATACAAAAATATATCATAAAGCAGGTTTGCTATTGCCGGTGACAGATGGTGACTATAAATTCCCGCAAATGGAATAAATGGGCAATACACCAGAAGAAATTGATCAGCGTTGTACGAATAACAGTTCAGTGAGGAGGTCTGTTGTAGAACAATTACAAATTTTGTTTCATCAACACAATCAATTGAATACATTGTGTAATACTGCACTAGATCTTATGCTATCTGGTAATCATAAAGTTGTAATCAGAGCTGGTAAAACTTCTGTAGGAGAACATATGAGATGCTTCAATGCACCCACGTTCGATGAAGGTGCCATTGTAATGGTCTGAGAAAATTTGGAAGCCCTTTGTTTTAGGAAAATAGGGCAGAACAACGTCTACTGGGACAGTTCGTAAAATAATATAAAGGGATACCATTACACCAGTACCAGTACAACCCATGAATACAGCCTCTACTGTTTCTGATCGCCAACAAATACAATTATAAAATATATATTTATTTGTGAATATTGAAATGAAATTGTCACTCAGTATGTCTTGGAACATCAGTTTGTTCAAATTAGAAATTTATTACAAATGTCAGATTATCTGCGCTTATTTACAATATATATGCATTCTATTTTTTTAATTCAGCATACTTAGGAATAAAAAAATAAAACAAAAAAAAAAACCTGTACCACTTCAACCATAGAAGTGTCTGGGGTTCAGTACATGGTAGAGACTGTACTATCATGGACAACGGTTCTGAAAGGAGGTGACTTGACCTAGGTCACGCTCAACCGCCAGATTTTCCCCCCTTATTTTGGGTACACTATTTTTATAATATTTTATAGAGGCTGGGTGGGCCCCAGGAGGATCCTAGATCCTATATGATCCATCTCCCGCTGCAAACAGACTAAATAAAAGTCATGGCCTGCAGCGGGATTTGAACCAGGATTTCCGGCATGGTAACTCATTACTCTACCACTGAGCCACTCCGCTCCCTACTTAGGAATAAAATATAATAATAACTATAATAATATTATAAAAAATAATAACTTTAGTACAGTAATATAATAATAAAGTCTACCGAGAATATAACAGTTTTATCGATATAAAAAAAAATAGTATTTTATTCTCTATAGGAATAGTGGACCCTTAAAGTTTTATGCACACTATTTTTTTTTATGGGTGTAAGAGGGTTAGCTTGATATAAAAATGGAAGGGGCGGCTTTATATTGTACTTACTGTCAAATAAGTTTTAAGTTGCTAAGTTAGGGACTTGAGGTTATAAAGACTGGTATTTTATTCACAAAAGAACCACTAAACGGTAGAAGCAATATTGAGGTTGGACTTATTGATTCATTTCCCCCAATAGAGAGTAATATTTATTTAATGATAATATTGTGAAATTTCTCTATAACTTAAACATGAATTCTTTTCCAGCGGTCTATATATTTATATACACTCACGGAAACTCTCTCGTTTTTTAGGAAAACCATTTTTTTGCATATACCAGCGAAATGTTATTGATTGGACTAGACAGTATTATAAGGTGGGGTCTGTAATTATTATGATTATTCCGATTCTACTTTTTATATCTTATTTCAAAGAGTAAAATATGGTCTTCATCCTGGAACTATTAAGTATATTTTTATTTGAAAAGAAAAGATATGTCCAGGACCGGGACTCGAACCCGGTTCGCCCAGGTCACTAGCCTGGAGCTCTGCCAATTGAGCTATCCTGGTTTGCCTCTCGGTCATAGACCTATCCTTTTTTTCACTGATCCCATGTCCCCGCGTTCTCGCAATTTGCGATGTATACGAGGAGTTAGGAGGTTCTTTGAACATTATTTTAATTTGGATCTTTTCTTACGTCATATATATTATTATAATTTATTTTATTTTATTTGTTATTCATTGTATTATTTAAAAATGTTTTTTTGAAAATAAAATTCAACTAACCCTTATTTGCCCTATTTTTCTAAATACTCCTAATGTTCCAGATAAAGTCACAAAATAGCAATATTTATCTGTACATTCTTAAGTCACTTATACTTTAATAAGTGTAATACAATTTTTTA
Organism: Troilus luridus; assembly: GCA_964056705.1. Classification (NCBI taxonomy): domain Eukaryota; kingdom Metazoa; phylum Arthropoda; class Insecta; order Hemiptera; family Pentatomidae; genus Troilus; species Troilus luridus. The sequence continues at coordinate 67,284,656 of OZ057415.1, forward strand.
TAATAAAAATAAAACATTCATGAGCTCAATAGATCTTTAAAGTACTTTATTATAATATTAATAAACACATAACTATTTGATACCCTCCTCTTCCATTTTACGATTTAGTTCCAGATTGGAATTTTTTATTTATAAATATTTTAATATTATTAATGGTATGAAATGGTGAGGGGATGCAGTAAAGATTGAATGATCCCTCTCCTTATATGTGATGTACAAAGCATAGAAACAAATATGCAAATGCATAAAAATCCGGGCCTTAGTCATGACTTTCAGGTCTTGGTGGTGGGATCACGTCTCTGAAAAGAGGAATAACACAGACATACAGCCCATCAATGAATTTGATACAGCTCCTTATGGCTGGAGCTCATAATGGATTTCCATAATCTTGGCTTCCTGGAGTGTCTTACCTCCGACAATCTGCCGAAGAACGGAGTACTGCTAAAGCTACAGTCTATTCAGGCAGGTTTCATAAAGGTGTCGCGGAAGTGGCACAACTTAGGGCATTGTGGGTCGAATGATGATATCGACAGGCCCAATTTTTGGAGGATATGTTACATCACGGTCGTTTACTGGTGAATCCTTATATATTTGAAGCTTCAGATAGAAGGACAGACTGTATTTGTGAGAGAGATACTTCCAGCTGGCATTGATTTAGTACCAGAAGGTGGGACTAAAGCACGTGGTTCTATTGAGGTAGACTCCTTTTCTTTATCCTTCTCTTCAATTAAATCTTCTTTTCCATGCACAAATTTCACATAAACGCTTAGCCCATCACTTAGAACAACGTATTTCCCTTCCAAAATGCTGTTCCAATTCATTTTTTCCAAATTTCATAGACAATTTCTTAAACCGTCACTCCACATCAAAACCTCTAAATTCTATAATATCCATGAATCACTGACGGCACCCCGACCATTTCATACCATTGTTAGAATTATCCAGTCAACTATTTTCTACTTAAAATCTTAATCTTTTTACTTATATGAACCCGGTTCATGTCAGATAAATTATATTCTGTCAACAACAGTAAATTGAATGCATGGGTTGTGGTGACCCTTCTGGGGCTCATCCAGCCTTAGTGAATTGGGTAAACTTAATTGTTAAATTAAATATCGAGCTTAATAGGAATTTTAACAGGAAGTTAAAAATAAATTCAAATACCCTTACCGGTATTGCGATGCAACATCCTTCAAGTGGATACCTTAGGAAGGGGCACCTCCACACCTCCCTGATCGGATACAGTTCCACTCTTCCTAAGAAACAATATAAGAGGCCAGGTGTTCACTGCCTTCCGAATGCCTAGCCACCGGAACATATGGTCCGCTGCTCCAAATGTTTCAGTAATCTGACACTCTCATCTGTCGTATGTACGCGATCTTGTCCTCTACTCCTTTCGGGTCTTTAAATAGCTCTGTCTTGATGATAAGCGATATCGGGTATTTAAGAAAAAAGTAACGAACCAAAGTCGCCTCTTTGGTTATTTCCAACAATGTCTAGAATAGAATTTCATATCCAACATTATCTAGAAGAGGATGCTAAGTTCGCGGTAGAGATATGGGAATAACACAATTTCGGATCTATGTCTCTTATTGGAAAAAACTGGCTTGTAACGCAACAGGATATTGGGCTAAGTACAGGTTAGCGAGTATGTTGTTTCCACTCCAACGGTTTTGCGGAGAGGTGATGAGAGGAGTGAGACCGCATTCAATCTTCCAGGAGAGTGTCCAGATCCAACGTTGTCGATTCCAGCTGTTATCAGAATAATAATAGTTTAAAAAAAGAAGTTTTAATGAAAAAAAATAAATCATTTTCAATAAGTTTAAAATAAGAATATACAAAACCAATGTAAACCTTTTAATGTAAAAAACTCTGGGGTGCTTTTTAAGATATTTTCATTATGACTCCACTTTTTCCAATATCAGTCAACGAAATCAACTTCACGCTCTTTTACGATAAAATAATTTTTTATTTTTTTTTTGTTCATCACTATATTCTTCTTTTATACTTATTGAAAATTATTTTCTTTTATTAAAATGCGTTTTTGAAATTATTGTTTATTTTTACTTTTTTTTTTAGTTTTTGAATTTATAACTTTTTTCGTTGCAAAATGTACGACTCGCTAGTTGATCACACCTGTCGTCATATGATTGTCTCAAAGTTAAGTCCTGTTCGCCTTAGTTCTTAGCACAAGACACTAAGTTGTCTTGGGATAGGATAAATCGCTAATCCTAAAGATCCTGAGCAGGATAATGAGGCAGACTTATTAAATTATCGTAATGTCATCGGTCCTTGAGATGTGTCCCAAGTTTCGATTTAAATAGATGTTTTGAAGTGGTCGAAAATCGAGTTCAATGATTACTTTACAAACATACGTACATATAGGCGAAGCATACAAAAGCGTTTCAATATAATAGGTTATTATGTTATAAATTAAATATAACAGCATAACAGGGCTATAGATATGTTTCACAAATATATACTGAACTATTTAGTCATTCAGAAGTTCATTGAATCATCGGAGACACAGCTGGGCGCGTCGAGTTGAGTGATGGGAGATGCGTGCGATCCATCTGGGAAATATTTAATCAGAGCTTCACGTCGGGAGATAATCTCGTGATAGCTATTCCTTCTGCACCCTACACTCCTTCCTTTGTTCTTTTGTGTACTTGTGTATTATCTATAAATTTGTGTATCGATCCTGTTTTTTACATACATTAGTATTATTTAGAATTGTCAATATATTGAAGAAAGTAGTTCATGTCGTTCCCCCCTTACTATTTTTAACTTTAGTTTTAAGACCGTTTTAAAAAAAAAAATCAGAATAATTAGTAGCTCATGTCTTTGAGAATGTAATGGCAAGTTTAGGAAAAATTAAATACCGTAAAACTATTAGTAAATACTATTAGATAATATTCGATAATTAGATAATATGTTGTTAGGGCATCTCTGAGTAGTGTTAGTCCAAGTTTGTAACCGAAATAACGGATGAGAAAACTTTTGGTAGCCAAAAAATCTCGAAATACTCAAAAATTTCGAGATTTTTTGGCCACCAAAAGTTTTCTCATCCGTTATTTCAATTTTTGGCCTGTATCTCATAATCGTTGTGAAAAATAATCATTATGGAAAAAAACATAGTTATCCATTTTTAAAGTAGATTAAGTGTGCTATAATTTGAGCCGAACCGCAGGTCAATAGCTTTAATAGAGTTTTGGCCGAATTTCATGAGGAACACCGTGCGAAGGAGTGATAGTACGATGAAGGTCATGGGAAATGAAGCTGTAGTAAATTTAATTAGCTTTAATTTAAGCATAGACCGAGGCCTGTAGGTCTAACAGATTATGAATTAAGCCCATTGGTCATTTTTTCCAAATAGTCCAAACATAGGCCAGCGGCCAGGTGTTTGAGGGTCGCAAAAAATTGGAGAGAGTTGCATTTTTGATATGCTGTAAGGGCATGTCTGAATAGTGTAAATCCAATTTTGCAACCGAAAAAAACGGATGGGAAGACTTTTGGTGGCCAAAAAACCTCAACATTTTCGGAGTTATTTCAATTTTTGGCCTGTATCCAATGCAATGTGTATCCACAGCTGTAAAATACCTACAATTGACAATAAGCGGATTGGCTGTCAAACAAAATAACCATCAGTGCCTCTCCCGTTGCTTGATTTCATTTCATATGTTAACTGATCCCTCATCCACGTAGTTTTAGTCTTCTCCTAGTGTTATCAGGCCTCAGAGTCGTACCCATTTATTTTATCAATGGATTTGAGTATCCTCGTAGGTTTTCTTGAAAGGGTTTATAGTAAGTGTTCATCAGGGTTTGGTATTTTAAGTTAGTATGCAGAGTTTGGTTATTGACGTACTGTGGTGCTTTTGTGACATTTATTATTGGTTGCTTGGAAGTGATTAACCATCTTTATCATTATTATTGTTCTTTCACTTTCTATTGAAAAATATTTCTGACATTTTTAGCCTGCGAATGTAATCAGGTAACGGTGGTTTGTGTTTAAAAAAATAAAATAGTTTAACTTTCTCTTATTAGTTGATATCTAAAAAATATAGTATCTATACGAGTGTATTTATTTATATTACTTAATGTTATGATTTTTCTACTTTTCGTTAATATATTCTTATAAATACTCTCCGAATAAATTTAATGCTATAACGTATGCGGCTAAGTTATGAGAGACAGGATAAACAATGATATACGAATGACGACTGCTTGAATATTGTTTGGATACATAATTTAGTGTATCGCTCATATAACTGACTGAATAGGCGATTATTTATTGTCAGTATTATTTTAGTATTAAATTCGACACGTCTAATATTATGGAAGTCTCGCCAATATTTGACTCCCAAACGAGAGAGGAAATTAGTAAAGTTTATCCGATTAACGATTTGGTCATAGTAAATGGAATTAGAGGACTTCCGACCTTTGTTAGACCGCGAGGGCTCTGCTATATAGACCCACGATCAATGGGATGTTAGATCATAATCTAAAACTTCTCAGGCCAGTTAGTGTGAATAAGTTCTCAGAAATGTTAATATCTATCAGACTAATTATTTAATTATCCAATTATTAATAATTAGTTCGTTTGGAAGATGCACTCTTTCAGTTTAAAAAAAAAAAATCAGCTGTGACGGTTATCAATAATTGATAATACAAATCATTGTGCATTAAAAATATTGCTTAAGAAACTTCTCACGTTATAACAGTAGGTTTATATCGAATTATTTGGGAAATTTATTTAAGCGTAGAATATATTTTAACAATTTTTCATCAAAACTGTACCAGAAACTCATAACTTTTTTCTGTAATTTGACAAGTTATGAGTTTCTTGTACAGTTTTGATGAAAAATTGTTAAAATATATTCTACGCTTAAATAAATTTCCCAAATAATTCGATATAAACCTACTGTTATAACGTGAGAAGTTTCTTAAGCAATATTTTTAATGCACAATGATTTGTATAATCAATTATTGATAACCGTCACAGCTGATTTTTTTTTTGAAACTGAAAGAGTGCATCTTCCAAACGAATTAATTCAAAGGTTTAAGACAGAGTTATCAGATAATAAATCTTATGGAAGGCTTGATTAGCTAAAAAAAAACCCTTTTTCAGGGAACACCTAAAAATATAAGAACTTTGAGCTATTAAAATATATCAGATGAGTTTACAATGTTTCAAATATTTAAAAAAAAATAGCCTGTATCACTACAACTTCTGGAAGGTCTTGGGCTCATTAAATAGTAGAGACTTTTAATAATATATATTAAAATCGGACAAATGACAATCCTGTATGTTTTGTTCCTGGAAGTATATAAGGTATATATGTATTTATATCCATACATACATACATCCATACATGTATATAATTTATTTTTATTTATGGTTATTTTTGATTATTTAAATGTTTAAAAAAAAAATATATATATATATATATATATATATATATATATATATATATACATTTTAAGGATTACAGGATTACAAATTTCTTTCAAAAAGACAGAAGTAATATCGAACATCAAAGATGGCGCGGCAGAACTAAACACCAAATCTGGAATGATAAACCGGGTTAATAAATTTAAATACCTTGGGGAATGGATTCAGCAAATTGGGCTTGGCAAAGATCCCATAGCAACAAGAGTCAGGAAAATGGAAAGTAGCTTTCCAAACCACCACTCAACATTTACATCAAAAAGTGTTTTTCTATGAATACAAAAATCCGACAATACAATACTGTCATCAAACCAGTACCACTGTATGCTTCTGAATGCCTTATTCTGTCTGAGAAATGTTTGCTCGCAGATTTAGAGGGAAAACAAAGAATAATCTTACACAGCATACTTGGCCCGAACTACAAAAATGGCTTCTACATACAGAGAAGATCACGAGGACAATGCGTAAACGCCGAGTTCGCTTCAACGGTCATATACGACGGATGATCGACTCTTGGTGGACAAAACGTATCTTCAGTATCTTTGACTCAAAAACCAAAACAACAAATGAATATATGAGAGGAAGATGTACATGACCGAAATCGTTTTAGAGCAGCCATCAAGACTTTCGGGACTTTCCTAGATGAGGAACGGACAGCTGGTGCTAAATCGACAGAAGAACATCGTGCTAAACACAGTGAGCTCATGAAGACGATGTGGAGCAAACGAAAATTGAAGAAATAGCAGAATGGAAAGTTAGGTTTTTCGTGGTCACTAGTTGGCCGATTAGCGAAATTGATGATGGCGTATTTTAAGAACCCTTAAAACGAAAAATAAACGATTGATGTGCAATATATATTGAATTATTTAGGTGTTTTGGCTCTTGAAGAGTCGGCACTGATTAATAATACAGAACCAAAAGTATAGCACCACAACCATTAACTATATTATTTTTATGTTAACTTGGATTCACTACATGGTAGAGACTGTACTGTTTTGCAGACAACGGTTGTGCTGGAATGTGATTTTTCTGAGATTAACCTCAACAGATAGGTTTTTACCCCAATTAAGGTTATCCAATTGTGTGTCTGCTGATCCCATCCGTAGTTGTTAGCACATTTAAATCGGAAAAAACAATAAATGTATCTATAGCAGGGACAATGGGTGATCATATTTTGGTTATTAATTTACAGTTTGTAATGAATTTCACCACTTTGTCGATTTCAGATTTGCTGTCTCCAAGTGCTTCTCTAATATCGGGTGGTATTTTGAGCTGATTTAGATTTTTTTTAAAGAAGTAGCATTCCTCAAATGTATGTCTGATACAAAGATTTTCATGGCACCTAGGGCATATCGGAGGTACATCCCTGGTAATGAGGTGTGTCCTTGTCTAAGGCGAGCAATAGCCACCTCTTCATGGCGTTTACTACGATTAGATGTAGCCCAAGGCTTTACTTTTCTGTTTATATATTTCAATTTACTGGCTGGACTTTCATCCCACATTGCTTGCCATCTTTTATCTATACATTCTTTAAGGGGAAAAGCAAGTTCTTGGGGGGTTAGAATAGCTGTGCCTCTACCTGGGAGGGTTGTAGCTGTTCGAGCAGCTTTGTCAGCCATCTCATTCCCGACAATACCCACATGTCCCGGGGCCCAGACGAATAATATTTGTTTGCTTATGTGGTTTAGCATTATTAGATATCTGTGAATGCGGTGGACTATGGGGCTGTGTGAGTACATATTGTTCAATCTCTGGAGGGCGCTAATTTAATCTGAATTTATTACTATATTGTCGGTTTGTATATTTGTCATTGAGAAATGCAGAGCGAATGCTATGGCATTTAGTTCACCGGTATAGACGTTGCAGAGGTGGTGTAGCTTTTTTTTATGGGTGAGGATAGCTTTTTTTTATGGGATATAATGGTAAAACATTATTTAAGATATTAGTTGTTGTCTTCAATATCTATATTGTGATTGTAATGGGTCTTTCTTCTTTTTATAAAAATTATTGTAGTAATACGTAAAACAGAAAGTGTTAAATTGAATTCTACTCTATAAAAACGCTAATCTTTGGTCCTATTTACAAATAGCGTTTTAGTGTTTATATTGTAGCGTTATGTAATTTGAGCGAATATGGCCAACTGGTAGTCACGATAAAATGGTGATGAAAAATACAAAAATATCAACATAGTTGAATAGGTCCCATTGTTTTATCAGACATCCTTTTCGTTAAATGTTTCCTGAAATATTTTTAATTTTCAAGAATGAGCCCTGTTCGAAATTCGCAATTATTATTACGTTACAATTTTAAATCCTAATTTATTTAAATAGGCTTTTCTATATGCTGGATAAAATAATTAAAAAAAAGTAGTAGAGATTATTAAAATATTTCTTATAATGGGAATTATTTATGCTAATCCGAAGATTTAGACGTTCTTCCCAACCACTTAATGCAGAGGATTTGCCTTGTTCCGAATTCATTCCTTTCGATAACCTCTTATCTCTGAATATTTAATGATTTAAGTTGATTTAATGTATTTTTCCTTTGTATTCTAAAGATACCATTTTATAGTAATTTTATACGGTTAGCTGTTTTCATTCGAAATAGCTTTTCAATTAAGATCTTACAGTTTTAAAATTAAATAAATACATCTATTCATCCTACAATTTTTCTATTTGCAATATTAATTTTATACTATTGGCTTTATGAACACATAAACCTAAATGTTTCCTTAATTACGTTTTCCTAAGATATTATTTTTTAAATATAAGCATATTCGTGAATAATTGGACTATATATTATTATGAAGGAGTTTTGCTTATGTTATATCTTAGGAGTTTTTATTACGTAGACATACTACTTTATAGGATTTGCTTTGGTTTTAGCATCAGTACGATTTGCATAAGCTAATTAAGTATTATAAACTAGATTTTATTTTCTTCAAATAGTTTATTGCACTAATAAAATAATTTCCATGTATCTGTTTTTTTAAATAATTAAAACAATAGGCAAATAAAGGAAACGTTAAAGTGTCAACGAATTTTTTGTTTATCTAAAAATCTATTGATAAATTTTTAAAACTTTTTTCGTTTCTCCTAATTAAATTTGAACTTTGAAATAAATAAATAATTGTATTATTAAGTATTTAAGGAGCGGGATAGCTCAGTGTGTAGAGTGCTGAGTTGCTATGCTTAAGGTTCCGGGTTCATATCCGACTCTTCTTCTTTAATGGCACTACAACCCGCGGGGGTCAAGGCCTCCTGCAACAGACGCCACCAGTCATCCCTGTTCAGAGCAGCCGCCTTCCAATTCCTTGTTCCAAGGATAGACTTTGCATCGGCAGCGACACCGTCTGCCTAACGCAATTTAGGACGTCCAACTAGTCTTGGTCCATGGATCTGTTCGTTAAGGAGCTTCTTAGGAATTTGGTCATCCGTCAACCCCGCCACATGTCCGGCCCAACGTAACCTCCCCACTTTTATAAATCTGACCAGGTCGGCTTCTTGGTACAACATTTGTAGTTCCGCATTGGTCCTTAGTCTCCATTCTTGATTTATACACACTGGACCAAATATTCTTCCGAGGATGCGCCGCTCGAACCTCAGTAAAGCCAGCTCTTGATTCTTGGATAGTGTCCAGCATTCGGAGCCGTAGGTGACGACAGGCCTTATTAGTGTCTTGTAGAACTGTAATTTAGTCCTTCTAGACAGAGATTTGCTCATCATGTGCTGCTGCAGTCCGAAATAACACCTGTTAGCAGCCGCTAATCTTCTGTCTATCTCCAGCTTCATATCATTGTTTTCATTTACCAGCGTCCCGAGGTAGACAAATTCATCTACCCGTCCAAATATAAATTCTCCAATTTAGACCTCAGCTCCTCTTTTTAATGCGGCTTCTTTAAGGGCTATGAAAGCCTCCCTCATGGCTACAAATGACCTGCCACCTATAATATCTACATCGTCAGCAAAGCCCAGGATTTGTGTAGTCTTGTTGATAATGGTGCCTCCCACATACACTCCAGATCTCCTCACTGCAATCTCTAATGCAAAGTTAAATAGGAGACATGTCAGGCAATCACCCTGTCTAAATCTCCTGTGTGTTTCGTGGAGCACTCGGACACACCCCCCTGAATATTTACCATGCATTGCTCACTTCTCATTGTTGCTTTAACGAGACGAACTACTTTTTCTGGAACACCCAACTCTATCATGGCCTTGAATAGCTCGTCTCTTAGCACGGTATCATTGTCTTTCTTAAAATCAATGAAAATGTGGTGGGTTGGGATTGAGTGTTCCCTCGTTTTTTCAAGAATAGTCCCCAGTGAAAAGATCTGGTCGGTGGTGGTCTTTCCTTTCCTGAAGCTGGCTTGGTTTGGGCCAATTTCTCCCTCCGCATAAGGAAGGAGCCTTTGGAAGAGAACTCTTGAGAGTATCTTGTATGCACAGGACAAAAGTGAGATCATATCATATCAGACTCCAGCATATAAATTGTTTAATTTCTTAACAGCCACGAATGGACTCTATGGAATCTGCTCGCCCTCTTGGGACTTGTCTCTATAAAGTGGAATAAAGTGCCTTGTACCCATAATTGTGGGAAAACCGGGTGGATTGGAGCAATCTTGGTCAAATCACTTTCCTACTCTATCGTTGCCCTACAAACACCTCAACTGAACCAAAGACCATACATGGGTTTCAGTGGTACAGGTTTTTAATTATTAAATTTATTTATTTAATCTACTCCTCTTCTACCGCCAACGGTGTGAGGATCTCTCCTGCAGAGCCTAACCCATGACTGTCTCTCCTGTACCAATCTTCTTCTCCTTCCCCATTCCAAACCTCTTCTGTCAAAGGCGTCCTGGATTGCGCCTTCCCAAGTCTTCCTTGGTCTTCCCTTCGGTCTTGTACCTTCCACCTTCGTCTCATATACAGCCTTTGCCACACTGTTTTCTGCCATTCTGGAAACGTGGCCGAACCATCTCAGCTGATGCTCCTCGATGATATCCTCCGCTGGCCGAAGCCCCACATTGGACCGCATTGTTGTTTCGCACTCGGTCTCTTCTGCTCTTCCCTTCCATTCTTCTTATATAACGCATCTCCATGGCTTGGATTTGGCTCTTGTGCTTTTTAGCCAGAGCCCAAGATTCACTTGAATAGGTGAGAATCGGTAAGAAGGTGTTTTTATAAACTACTTTTTTTGTGTTTTTTGACACTTCTGTTTTCCCGATGAATCCTTTTTTGAGGGAATTAAAACACCTGCTGGCAGCTTTTATTCGTTCTTTTATTTCGCCATCTATCCAGCCGTGTTCGTTGAGGTGTGCACCGAGATATTTAAAATCCCTTACCTGCTCTAACCTCGTGTTGTTTAGTCTTACGACTCGGTCCCCATGCTCGCTTTTTCTTCCTATTCTCATGATTTTGGTTTTCTCTGTATTAATTGTCATGTTTATTACTCCCAACTCTTCTTGTAAGATGCGTAAGTTGAATTGGAGGTTCCTGCAGTTGTTTCCAAAAACAATTATGTCATCGGCAAATGCGAGAATACTGAGGTGGGTTGGCCTAAGGTTTCTATACCCTAGTTGGTACGGTCTCATTTTTGACTTAGCTCTTTTCAGGGCCGTGACCAGCGTCAAAATAAAAAGTAATGGGCTTAGGCTACATCCTTGCCTGATCCCCTGGGTTGTTACAAATTCCTGTGATGTCTCATTGCATGTCCTCACCACATTTCTCTGTATTTTGAAAAGACTTAGGATTCCTTTCTGGAGACCCAGATTGACCTTTTTCTCCTTGAGAGCCTTAATGATATCTTCCTTTCTGATCCTGTCGATTATTAAGTATTAACAATTAAAACATTAATGAGTATCATACGTCTGGTTCCCGCATTTTACGTAGTGTTAATCCTTCAAAAAATATTTAGGAGCAAGCTCGAAGATAGGTATATTTTCTACACATGTTATATTTTTTCAAGGACATAGGATGTATAGAATACAAAATATTTACCGAAAAACAATTTTGTAAAAAAAATTGTCTTCTTTTGATTTTCTTAACTTGATAGGCCTGAGCCTATTTTTTTCCAACAATTTTAATCAAGGTTTATTTTTTAATCCTCCAAAGATTTATTTGGCTGAATTTCCAGCTTAGTACCTTTTATTCCGATGTTGAAACCTTACGAGAATAAGGTCGAATAAGGTTTCCAACCACATTATTCACACCATTAACTCATTTAATGTAAGTTGTTTAAGTTAGGGCTTAGGGTTAAGTTCTGGGTTGGAAGATTTAGTTCTCATTTCATTTTAAAAAAATGCAATTTACTGTTTCCACAAAGTTTCCATTGTTTATTGATCAAATTTCTAGTGTCAAATCTCCTGATGTGATAAACTAAGAGCATGAAATACATAAATAAAAAGTATATCATCGCAGGTAATTTTTAGCAGCCGGAGATGGATCATATGGGATATCCGACCCTCCTGGGGCTCACCCGGCCTCTATAAAGTGGTACCAAGAATAAGAGGGTGGAATCTTGAGCGTGATCTGGGACTAATCACCACCTTGCACAGCCGTTGTCCTTGAAACAGTACAGTCTCTACCGCTGAACTGAACACCAGAAATGTTCATGACTTGAAGTGGTACAGGTTTTAGATATTATTCTTCTGCAACTTGTTAAGACTTATTAAATTCTTCAGAGATTGCTTCTATGTTTTAATAAAAAATAAAACCGAGCTCTACTGAGAAGACACAGATTCTGAAGACCTCGTGCTCAGAGATCTGTACAAGCGTTCCTTTGTTTTCTCTTGATATTCTTCAGAGATACCACTGCAGTCGGCTGCTAGTGTTTCATCATCTGTAGTAGGAAATACTTATTCATATTTATTCATTTTCCCTTCACTATATTCGGGTATTCAGCAGTTTTTTAAACTTTTTAATTGTAATTTTATGTATCTATTAAATCAATCAGACCGATTTTACACTCGCTGAATCACGTAAATATTAATATGAAACTTGTTTATTGACCTAAATTCCATAAAGTTCTTCATAAAATTGCCCTCGATTTCGATTGGTCAGAACAGTTAACGTAGCTTTTATTTGATGAGTAGATCATCATGACAGGTTCCATTTTGAAATTAGTTACTTGCTTGGTGTGATATATGCACGGCAGGATTGATTACAATTGTACAAATTATTGAGTTTATTGAAGTATATATGTATATACATATAGTTGATGTCTTTATACACTCTAGCGACTTCTGGTAGAGCTTGTTTGTTTAGCCATCCAGTATCACTTAATGCTACTATGATCGAGCAGTGCTACCATGGGTTTCTTAAGTTTTTCCACTCCAGGTATAATTAGGATATGATTCTTTAACGAGTCCTTGACACAGTACAGGCTTGAGATCCCCATTTTACGCCCCTTCCATAGGATGGCATGATCAAGACTATCTATAAAAATCCTGGAGCCCCTACCGGGCTAGTAGGTTGTCATGACAACCACTTGACCACTGGTTACCCCAACAGAGCTTGTTTTCTTTAAAATAATTGTCCATTATTATTATTAATAATTGCCCCAACACCCGCATCATTCACTTAGTGATGGTGAATAAAAATTAAAAAAAAGGTTGTTCTTTTAGAATATAGTTTCATAAAATGAATATAATTAAAAATGTATTTATTGTAAATAATACATAAGTCTGTATTTATTAAACTATTAGGTAAATGCATGAGTTTTGGGAATACATTTTAAACGCTTTATTTATGATATAAACTTCTGCCATTTTGCCTCAAATTTCCAAAAAAACCCAATCCTTTACTCCTTCTGAAGTTAGCGAACTGAGATAATTTATCGGATGTGTGAGATAAATTATTTAGTCTGTTAATTGTTATGTATTGACCCTATAGGAGCAGACACTTCTGGAGCTCACCTGACTGTGGGATAACTTTGACGGTTGAGTGTGATCTCAGTAAAATCCCTTCCATGCACCACATTTGGCTTAGAAATAATACAGTCTCTACCATATAGTGGACCAAAGACCCTTCATAAGTTGTAGCGGTATAGTTTTGTTTTTTACATGGCCCTGTTCCACATCGAGGTGTTAGTGAAGAAACATAAGTAAAATCTTGCCGAAATACATTCATTTCTTGGCTGGCATTGTAATTATATTCTTCTTCTTCTTTTACTTCCTCTTATGCCATTTCTAGCGTCGAGGAGCCTATAGGCTATTATGTTTACTTTGAATAGATTTTCTACCACGCGGGTCATTAGCCCATCGATGGAGACCCGTATCCTTGGGACAACTGATCTGAATATTTATGTTCCCTCAGGAGAAAGGATAACCGGGCCGTACCCCCCGGTATTGGGTTTCCCCCAACCTGGAGGACCATTGGCAAATTGCAGTCAGATGACTGGGTGATGGGGCCGCCAACTGCAAACGCCAAAGGTATTGTAATTATGCGTTGTATAAAAATAAAAAAATCTGTACCTCTACAACTTAAAAAGGTTCTTGGGTTCATTACATGGTAGGGACTGTGCTGTTTTTAAGACAGCGATTGTGCAGGGAGGTGACCTGTCCATGATCACGCTCAACCACCAGGTTTTCCCAAACTTAAAGGCTGAGTGAGCCCCAGGAGGTTCTGCAGATCCCACCAGGTCGATACATTGCTGTTGAAACATTAAATAATTTATCTTCACAGCTTGACATGAACTATGGATCCTCAGCATAACAACTCAGCGCTCTAACCCGCCTCGCCCCCCCCCCCCGTGATGTAAATAATATATGTTTAAGACATTTGGGTTTGAAAATCGAAACTAAACCGAGTTGTGAGTTCTTTATAGGATGCGGCAATAAACCCTTTCCCTCGCACTCATCAGAGGCTGACTCAGTCTGGTTTATCGATTTGCATTAATAGGCTTTCGCAGCATCCTACCGGGAAGGTTATCGATCCGTTTTTGTCATTTGAAGGGTCTATAAGATGATATCATATCTTGCTATTCCAAGAGTGGAGGATATTAAAAGATTTGTACAACAATATACTTATATCCAAACAGGATACTAAGAACCGTCAAAATTAAAAATAAATATATGCATTATATCGGGAATAGTTTGGATAAAGAATTGCCACTGTTTAGTAAAAAGAAAAAAAAATACTGTTTCTAGGAGAACAACTGTGCAGAGAGGTGATATACCGAGATCGCGCTCAACTGTCTGGTTTGAATCATTGAACATTACTTTAATTAGGATCTTGTTGACTTACGTCATTATATTATTACAATTTACTTTTATTTTATATTTTTATTAATTGTTATAATTTTTAAATATTTTATTTTGAATAGAAAAGATTTGTTACGAGCCTGGCTAGCTCAGTTGGTAGAGCACCACGACTGATACGTAGGCGACCCGGGTTCGAATCCCGGTCCTGGACAAATCTTTTCTATTCAAAATAAAATATTTAAAAACTATAACAATTAATAAAAAAATAAATAATATATATTTCTTACTGATTCCGCACATTATTGATAATTGTCAATAATTAATAGGACAATATACTTAATTAGTTTCGCTTAAATAAATAAATAAATTAGGAGGGTAAGAAAAAAAAAGTTTCGCTTCCGTTTAAACTACCCTTGATATTAATTTAGTTTAAATATTATCTACAAGAGTACAGTACAGGTCAAGTTTCAACATGTGTTTTGTCTGGGACAACTTATATTTCTTTGATGCTTGGTCATAAGGCCTTAAGTCAAAATTTTGAATTTTTCAGGAGAGCAAAAGCAAAGTTCAAAGCATTATGTAAAATTTAATTATTGATATTATTTGTAATTTTATTTTTATAAAACAAAATAGTAATAATTTACAAACAATATATTAGTAATTTACAAACCATATAGTAGTAATTTACAAACAATGTAGTAGTAATTATATTTGAAGCATACATTTATTTCTTGTATGATCATTCCTGATTTTGTATTTTGGACTTAGGCCATTATGACTGCGCATCAAAAATATTATTTTATGACGATCCCCTGCATATTCAATTATTAGAAGGATATTATAGTAAGCTAATTTAACAACCGTAAAGTCCACCTGCGTTATGATATTAACTATTTTATATTCAGTCCTTCAAGTATGTCTTGGTCTAGTATCATATTTGTTTTGTCTGACCCTGTCCTTATTTATTTCATGATAACTATTATTTTAAAAAGTAATATTTATTACTCATCATATGAATCAGATGATTAAAATAATTGATGTAACGCGAAGATTAAGATGGGGTTATAAAATTGTTGGGCTGAGTAACGAACAAATCGTCGCCTGAAAAGTCAATCATCGCTGTGCCGACTGGTAACGTCTATTTATTTGGTATCATAGGGGTAGACCGGATCGTTGTTGGGAGGATTGCGTTAAAAGTGATCTTGTGGAATTGGCTTTTGGTATTGTTCCGTGGTCGGAAGTTTGTCATCAGTTATTATCGAGTCTTCGGGTTTGATATGCCTTGTTATTATTAGTACCTTTTATTTCATTCCAAAGTGTGCTTGGAAAGGTAATCATTAATTAAAAAATTTATACGGGGCGACCTGTGGTCTATAGGTTAACATAACAAACTACTAAGACCTAGATCGCTAGTTCGTGGCCCGGGGGGGGGGGAGTAAAAAATCCTTAGTTAAGCCGTCCTTCGGAAGGGACGTTAAACGGGGATCCTGAGCCTGTACGATGTCAGGTGCTCGTTAAAAATCCCTATCCTGCCAACCTGATAGGCAAAATTTAGAGATCCCACTGTAGCATCGTCCGATTAGCCATAGCAGCATAAAAGTGACGTTAAATAAACAAAAATTTATATCTAATACACGGATATGATATAACACCGTTTAAAAAATTTTCTTTGGGATTCCGTGGAGTGACTTCAAATTTTCTCTGAGCTTACTTAAGGTATGGTATGCTTGGTTGGGGTTGGTGAAAGCATAACTTCCACCTTATCCAATCCAGGAACTATTGTATTTCTTTTCTTGTTTGAAGGGATACTCGTTCATTTCGTTGTAGTTGAACGAGTACCGTGTACAAACATTTCTCTAGGGCTCCCCGAATCGAATCGCTGGAGGGTTAATCAAATTTTCTAGGGGTGTAGACCCCTATGGAGGAACTGCAGGTGGCTTGGTGTACAAGTTCCCATCACCACCTTTCGGAATGCCTTCCTATATACGTTGACACTGAGTTGTAGTTAACCAAATGTTTTCGTTATAAATATTGGTACTTATTCCGTAGGTAGCCAGCTTGGTGGTAATAGTAGTCCCGTCAAGTGCAGCCACGATACGTCATTTATACGTCTTGTAATCTATAAAATTGCAATAGATGGAAGAAAACTGGCTCGGAAATATTCCTCAATTAAACAAAGTGACGGCTCATTTGAGAATGACTTACATATCCAGTAATGGGTAATCCATTATGAGTATTTTCTAGTGGGACAGGAAATAATGCCGGATTCTAATTAAAAAATAAGTACATATTGGGTAGGTTAAATATCCTGAGTAATTGTTTATTTACGGAATACGCCGAGGAAATTATCGGGAATTATCAGTGCGGTTTTAGACCAAACCGTTCAACTATCGATCAAATATATTCCTTACGCCAGATTAGATTGGTGGTATCGGCATCGAGCCTTCGGGTTCGTTAAGCCTTTTATTTATTTATTGTTTTTACTGATTGGATTTTACTTGTATTGGGAAGAAATGGTGGGGGACTTCCCTAATAGAAATAAGAACGTGACGTAAATGACGTAACGTGACATCACTTGACGGAACTACCCCTTCTACCAAGCTAGCAACATGCGGAATAAGTACCTTGTTATTTTTGTTTCTCTATTATTTCTTTAGAAAAAAACAAAAATAATAATAAAGAATAATCCAGGAGAAACCTGTAGATAATCGAAACAGACCTTCCTTAGTGATGTCTCTGAACCATATTCGGAGATTCTTGATGCTAAATAAGGGAGCATGTTACCTCAGCGTGTAGAGCTCCGAATTGCAATGCTGAAGTTTCTGGGTTCAAATCTGGCATCGGTAGATAAATTATCCTATCTGTTAACTGGTATAAATGGAATCAGTGGGACTTGCAGACCCTCCTGCGGCTCACCTTTCAACCGTATGAAGTGGGTACTATTTATCAGGGCTAACACCTGGTGGTTGAGTGTGGTCTTATATGTCCAAATTTTCTCCATAATTTTTATTTTCTCATTAAAAAAAAATCTATGGTGGCGATGTGTTCAACACGCCAGCAAAAAACGAATTCTCTCGAAATGAAATAAAATATGTGCTTTCTATATTATAGCTCAGTATGAAGTGTGCTCGGTTACTAATCTCTAGGTCCTGAGGTTCCGATCCGGTTATGTAAGTTGAATTATTTATTCTTTTATCGAGTGTGGATCGATTCTGTGGGATTTGGGAACCCTCCTGGTATCTAAAGTTGTTTAGACTGGAAGGTGACTACCCATTGACCAGACCACCTCCTGCACAACCGTTGGCTTAGAAATACTACAGTCTCTATCATGTACTAAAGCCAATACCCTTGTTTGGCTGTAATATTATAGGTTTTCATCATGCTAATTAGTCTTACTACTCAAAAATGATCAATACCTTAATTATTAATTGAGCTGTTGATTATTATTTGTTTCTCTTTCATATATTTCAAGTTAAGATGGCAACCTCCAGTAAAGACGACCTTTTCACTTTCCTCTTTCCCCGATCCTGTTCCCCGTGTTTCCGAAAGAGGAACACGCGTCAATAGATGATTATTGCAGCCATCTCTTGGAACTGCTTCCGAATAAAGACCAAATGGCGTAATTCCTTTTACGAGGAGTCACTTTCTTTATTAATTTTTTATTGGAGTGTAAAAGTTTACTCAATTGGTCGATAATGGTTAGTATCGATAGCAGCTAAAACGGTTATCTCAATTTTTTTTTCTTTGTTCATTTAACGTCACTATAGCTGCTGTGGCTAATCGGAGGATACTACTGTGGGAACTCTAAATTTTGCCTATTCCTGTATAATTGGGAACTGGGCCTTTAACGAATACCTGACATCGCACCGGCTCGGGACGCCCATTTTACATCCCTTTAGAATATCATAAGGCCACCTGTCGGGCTGTGAACTCGCGATCTTCGGCATTATATGTTGCTAACCACTAGACCACAGGTGACCCCCCTATTTTTTTTTCTTTACAAGGAAGTACTTTTTCTTGTACAACAGTTACATAAGCGGTGTGCATTTGGGTATGCCCTCTGTGGATCTGGTCAGAAGAATTTGATCTACGCCTTATATAACCGAATAAATAATTTTTTTTTCATAGATTTGAGCTCGGGTACTCATGATAAATAACTATTACTGATATTTTATGTATAAAATATAATTAAAAACTGGTTGTAATTTTGAAGTAACAAGGTGTAAACGGATCCAAACCTGCAGAAAATTGTTAATAACATATACGAAGGCCAGAAGCAATCAATTGGTAGCTATACGATTTACACTAAGAGCCTGATATCTCCCGTTTACTTAGGCGTGGAAAGCAAACTTGGAATGACATCTTGCCAGAAATGGCGAAGATTTACTTTTTAAGAGGATTCTGACAGTTTCTTTTTAGACTTTCCTGAAGTCGGAGTCCTATATTTTATCTATCCAGGTATAATTAGGATAGGAATCCTTAGCGTTCAGCACATTCACATGGCCGTAATTTTACGTCTCCTACGAAGTGTGGTATAACCAAGTATTTTTTACACCGTTAAAAATATCCTAGGGCCACCAAAATGGCTACGAATCCGTGCTCTTGAGCATATTATATTTGTTATGCTAACGACTGCACCATTGTGAATCCTGTGGAAACCGAAACTTTGATTGGTTGTGTTAAGAAGTTTATGGCACTTTATTTATTTCTAGCGGAGTTTATTTCTTCCAATCATTGATAGGAATCAAAAAGTATCAAATGAGATGTTATTTTAAAAGTCATAAATGGCCCATATCTCAGTCTAAGATGTAATTAATTCAACAATAGGTCTTTAAATATTTTCCTTTTGTGCTAATACTTCTTAATTAATTGTTAGCTTGTATTTCATGTCATCCTAAAGTTATTATCTCCAATTATATTCTTTTGGTATGCATGAAGATTTTGAATGTTTTATTACAAGTTGCTGAACGGTAAATAAAGCCTCATTTGACGCAATTTAAATGACCAATTATTTATTCATTCTTTTTTTTTTAATTCTCAATTGAGAGTTATGCCGTCATCGATGGCCATGGACCACTGTCGATCATTAATTTATTTTCATCCAGCTAAATAAAATGAAAAAATGTAAAAATAATCTATTTACTTGTATTAGTATGAAATTATATAAAATGTTCAATTATTATATTTTCAAATATTATGTTAAATATTATTAAATCTTTAAAGTCAAATTTATGAATATATTTAAAAGGATATGTGTATATTTTACACATCAAATAATGATTTACAATATAAATGATCTATTTACTTTTAATAATAATAATAAAGTGTTTATTTATTCTAAAGTCCCTTTAGAATAACATTACAGGTATTACTATATATGTTATTATGTCTTAGAGTAATTTTATTGGAGTGGTTATTCAAAATAATTTTATAAAGCCTTTAAAATAATAATTAAAAGAATAAAATTCAACTCATCAATGATTTACGTAATAATAATATATACATAATGACTTAACGGGATAATTACATATTAAAAATCACCACCTATTCATTTAAGAATTATAAAATTGTGTTCAAGTTACTTTAAAATAACTGACCAGTAACCAATTAAGACTTATGGACAGTATAAATATATAAGACATCATCAGTCTTAAAAAAAGTATAAAATATTAAATAACTTATACGATAAATTATGAATCTACATATACGTAAATTTTTACATATATATTTGTAAGTAGAGGAAGAGTACCGCAATATGAATATGTTTTTTGTTTTTTTTTAACGTGATTCAATATGAATCTCAATGAAAATTTTTAGTTTAATTTTTAAAAAACTTACCTAACCATATGTAACAAATTCCTTCGTGAACAGTAGCTGTGTAGAGGATAACTATAAATTATAGTAATAAATTAATTATAACTTATGTTAATATAAAAATAAAATTCAGTGAATAATATAATATCAATGAATATAATTCAATGAATAATTTCACAAATCTTAGTTATGTAGTGCTAATTGTTTGTATGTCTATATATACATAACATATGTTTAGTTTATGTATTGAAATTCACTGCTGTATACTAAAAATACAAGTGAATCACATTCACCATAGTATAAGGATATAACAAAAATATTTGTAGTGAAACAATCCACTGGTAGTACTCCAACTTTATAAATAATAAAATATTAAACATTATTTCATCCACACCGCGTCTCTAGTGCAGTCAATTCTGCTGAGTAAATTAACTATTAGTTCAAAACTTCAACGCTTTCAAGTTTTAGTTCATAAATATTTAGTTGCTACTTAGAACTTCGAAAGTAAGGTTCTTATTATGCGGAGGACAATAAAGTTTACCAATGCCACCTCTATTGGGGAAAAAGGAAAAATAAACAATAAAGTTAAACAATAATTTTTCACAAAATAATAATGGCTAATAAAAACTTCATCTTTATTATTCTTTGGTATCAATATTGATTGTAATATTTATTGGCCGTGTTTTGTTGATAATATTATAAAAAGAATTTGTAATTGCTTTTGATAACTTTTTTTAAGTAGCCATGTATATTAATAATTTTCTATGATGCATATAATATAACTATATGTTCTGTTGAGTTAGATTAATTGTAGGGTCAAGATGTACTGCTCAGTTGTGTTCAACCACTTTGAGTAGAGTTTCACGATCGATATCCAGCAGTACCCAAGAGTTCACTGGGTCATCTTTAGTATTGTCGAATTTGGATTAAACTTGAAAGAAAAAAAATCACGAAAATATTATTACAGGAATTCTGAAATATAAGAATAAATAATAATAGTTTACTATTTAAAATAAAAAATAAATAAATAGTTTGATGTCATTACGATAATTACAGCTATTAAATATATAATTAACTATAAATGTCTGCCATTTTTAAATTAAAATTTGTAGGATTTTGTGATAATTTGGAAAGAATATAACAAATATTTTGTTTAAAAAAATCAGTCTCATTATTATATTTACACACATTGTTAGGGCATTTAACAATAAATTTGATAATATACAAAATTTAAAAAAAACTACGACTACAATACATGAAGGGTCTAGGGTTCAGCACGTGGTGAAGATTCAACTGTTTCTATGACAACGGATATGCAGTGTAGGTGATTTGTCCGAGATCACGCACACTAAATAGTTTCCCCTCAAATATAGGGTACTCATTTTTTAGAGGCTGGGTGAGGCCCATGAGTGTCGGTAGATCTCACAGGGTCCACCCCTGGCTATTAAACGGTTAAATAATTTAACTGCCACGGGCAAATATGAAAACCGCAACTTTCAGGCTCATTAACTCAGCTTTCACTGAGCTAAGTCACCATCTAATTAACTGATAAAAGTTTTTAATATTTTTGTGTTATATTTTTATTATCAAATCACTGTCATTAAGCGGATGTCGAGTGTTTTTTTTAGTTCGAATCACATAAAAAGAAGTATTTGCTTGTAAGCCTCTCGTGTAATTTAAAATTCTGTAATATATTGTTATTATACAATATATAAGACTAAGAAACACAGTTGTAGGAGATAAAGTTCGAAAATAGAAATAAATTTATGAATATTATTGTTATTTTTTTTCATTAGCATTTAATTTTATTTTTATTTTAGCGACATTCTTCTGTTATTTACTATCTAAAGTATTTAATTATTTTTAACAATTACAAACGTCCTAGTACAATTTTCTCTGGCCTAGTGTACTGTACATATATGTTTTATTGTATTCTGAGTATAATTGCTTCTCATTAAGTTACAAAAATATAGGGTTCATCAAAAATAAGTACCTTACCGTAGGCGATGTTGTAAATTAAAACTGCCTGATTGTAATTTTAAGATTCATTTTTAAATATGAATGATGACTTTTGACCGAGTCTGGCATCCAGGCCTGCTCTAAAAACTCCGTAAATTCCTACCCCATACATACTTTCTAATCCTTCAATCATATCTCACAAATAGAACTTGCCAAGTAAACCATAAAAATGTCCTTTCATCCCTCTTCTCCCAATCTGCTGGTGTTCCTGAAGGTAGTATCCTTGGCCCAATCCTTTATACAGTTTATACAGCTGACATCCCAACTCATCCTAATACTATCCTTACCACGTATGCTAATGACACATGTTTATTATCAGTCAACACCAATCCAGTTATTGCATCCCAAAGTCTCCAATCCCATATCACTGATCTTGAAGAATGGTGTCAAAACTGGAGAATTAAAATATATTCTCAAAAATCGCATCAAATCACTTTTACCTTACGTCGTAAACCAATGACTTCCTCCCCTTCAGTATCCTTTAATAATATCCCACTGGTCCCTGTAGAACAGATCCGATACTTTGGGTTGCATCTTGACAAACGATTAACCTGGAATCCTCATACTAGACTGAAAAGACAAGACACCGCTCGACGTTTCAGGCTACTTCAACACTTACTAGACTAACGCTCTAACCTCCCAATTAACTACAAAAGACTCATCTACATGACCATCATAAGACCTATTTGGACTTACGGAGTAGAGCTTTGGGGCTCCACTAAGCCATCGAATTCCTCTCGTATCCAATCCCTACAACCCAAAATCCTTCGTAAAATCCTCAACGCTCCTTATTTTGTTAAGATTAAAGCCATCCATAACGACCTTACTGTCCCATTTGTTGCTGATTTGGCCCGAACCCGGTATCTATCCTTTCATAACAAACTTCATTTCCACTCAAACCCTCTAGTTTCAAACATAGTTTCCTCTTCAATTCCCGATAATCCTCCGAGGCGTCTGAAAAGAAGATGGCCCCGTGACCTTCTTAGTTGAACTTGTTATTTGAGTACTACCAGTGGGTAGTTTCTCTACTTGCCATTAACTCATGTCATAATGTATCGCATATCCTATTTACTTGGTGTATTATTGTAATACAGTTGTAAATATCAATAAATAAATTTTAAAAAAAATTTATATGAATGAATATGAGCGTATATAAATTTGTGGGCGTTAAGTTCGGATTTAAAAACCAAAATAATTATTTAAATAACAATCTATAAAATTTGTCCAGCCTTGTTTGTTGAAAAAATTTACAAGGAAAACTGCATAAACAAAGTTATTAACAACAGTAAAGTTTCAAGTTTTCACACTTTTTTCCCCAAGCCCATTTTGTTTGGAAAATACTGCTTATTAAAAAGTTCTACTTTAAGAAGTTGGTCGGGGACTGCGACCGATAGAGAATAATATAAACTTATTTTTATTTAGTTCACGGAATGATCAGAACTAAACTGTATAACAGTGATTACAAATTAACAGATTGCCTTAATTCGTAAAATTAAAAATAATGTACATTACTGTAGGTTTTTATACTCCTGATGGAGCGAAGTAGTGTCTACACTCAGTGTGTCGGGTGTTGAGTTGCTATGCTGAAGGTCAAAAAGTGTTGAACCTGCCTTATTTAATATTATTTACAATAAAAATGATTTAAGTGATTAAATTTGACAGGTAGTTCCAGAAATTAATGGCTTGATTTTATCATTTTATTTGTATACAATAATTAATAAATAACTATATGTGATGCGTTCATCGATTAATATTTTACTTATTTTTTATTATTAGAAACGTCGGCACAATCAATAAATATGTCCTCACTTATTAAGTGTTTATATTTTGACTGCACCCCCAACTATTTCCATCCTACATTAGATCTTCCAGTCAACTATTTGGGTCTTTTTTAGATTAAGGCTGGCAGTTACTTTTTGTAACCAAATGATTACTTTAAAAGTAATTCATCTTTAAAAAAAAAAAATTAAACCATATGACAACTTCAAACTCTATTAAGAAGGTTATTTATGTGTATAATGGATACATAGATATATTTTATTTTGTAATGAAGAAGAAAATGTCTTACATTTTTTTCAAGATAAAGTTGTCATACCTAAATTTAAAAAGTGTGAGAATGGACACGATATGAAATTGAAGTATAAACAAAAAAAGTGGGTTTGCTACGTGAGAAATTGCAACTTCTAAGGGTTTATTCTCAAATACATGGTTCGAAGAATCAAGACTACCTTTAAGTAAAGCTCTTTTATTTATATATTGCTGGACAAAGGAATACACAACTACGAAATTTTGTACTAAAGAACTTATTACGGGTTGGAAGAATATGTTGAGAGAAGCCTATACTTTAACAAATAATCCTATTTAAATAGGCGGGGAAAAAATGACTGTAGAAATTGACGAATCTTGTTTCAGTAAAAGAAAAAACAATGTTGGAAGAATGTACCCTCATCAATGGGTTTTTGGGGCTTATGTAGGAAAACCAAAGAGTGTTTTATGTATGCAATACCTGATAGGACATCAGAAACTCTTCTAAATTGTATGAAAGTTACAACAACGCCAGGAACAAAGATCATTTCGGATTGCTGTAAGGCATATAAAGGGTTAGGAGAAACATTATATTCTTTGAATTATGTGCATCTTACTGTCAATCATTCAAAAAATTTGGCTACAACAGGAGCCAACACACAATCAATAGAATCTCTCTCGGCGAAAGCCGAAATGAGGAATAAAAAAGAGTGTGGAACAAGGAGGGCCCTTATAGATTCCTATTTGTGTGAATTTTTATGGAGACAGAGGAACAATAACAAACATTTATTTCTATAAATAATTGACGACATGGCTGTTTTTTTCCTGTTTAAATTTATATTTCATGTTTTCGTATTAATTTAAAATAAATATTTCATTTACCTGTATTCTTGTTTACCTAATCATGTGTTAATTAAAGCGATTACTTTTAAAGTAATCATTCGGTTACAAAAAGTAACTGGCAGCCTTAATCTAGAAATGACCCAACTATTTTCCTCTCTAATATTTTTTATTATGTTTCAGGTAAGTTACACATGGGCAAGAAACAAGGAATAGATGCTTTCCTGGTTTGCGTGAGTAAAATCGTATGATATACTTTTTCGGTCCAGTTAAAAAACAAAATAAAAAGTTACAGTTTTTGTAATTAATTTATTAAAGAGTAATGCACATTAAATTTTCCTATTATTTCAGTCTGGCTAAATGTAGTTATTGAAAATGATTTATTTATTCGGTAGGGTTAGAATTTTCAGTCATTTATTTGTTAAATTGTTGATTTATTTAAAAAACGTTTCTTGCATATAATCGCTCTTTTTAAAGATTTAAAAATGAAATAATATTACTGATGAAAACGCTTTTCTTACATTCCGTAATGTATATTTGTTAAATTTATTAATTAAAATTAGGGATTTATTTTATTATCATTAATTGAGTTTTCTATACATTATCGAGCCTCTTAATAGCTACTGGGTAAAATACAATCTCACTTTGTATAATAATTCTTAGCCTCGAAACTTTTACCAAGCCTTTAAAGTCTAGTATGCCTTTAATATCACTTTTCATTCTCTAACTCTTTTGGGAAATGCGCTTTTCAAAGGGACCTGTTTTCTGTGTTCTAAAATCCCTCCAGAAGTCTAAAATCTCTCCAGATTTAATACCTTGGATCTTTAAATCTTCTTAAAAGGTAGCTGTAATAGTAAAAATAATATCGCAATGCCTTGGTTATACTCTTTGAATTCGCGAGAGCTTGTATTGCATTTAATTCTTTTTCCTGGTTCAATCCAAGTTTTAAGTAGGGATGGGTAAGGTTGTATCAATCTGATACTTTGTATCTGATACTAAAAAGTAGTTGATACAAGTATCAGATACAGTCGAAATGTACCTGATACTTTTGTATCAATTGATACAAGTATCAGATACGGTCAGATTGATACAACCTTACCCATCCCTAGTTATAAGCATCAGCTATTCAGTATTCACGAATATATTCACTACCTCATGCTACCTTATGCTATTTATTACTATAACATACGAATTAAAACTGGTATATTATTTTTTGTATCTACTTTGTGAATAAAATTGTGAGATTTAATTTACCATAGAACACAGTTCTTTTTATATATATATATATATATATATATATATATATATATATATATATATATATATACATATATTGCTATGTTACTACTCTTAGATATATATTTTGGACATTCTATTTTATTTTGGGATGCCAGAGTAATCATTAAGTTAATTTTCTAAGCCCTAGTTTTAATTGGATTCTTTTCCAGAGGTTTGTTCTTGTGTTTACCAATTTATTATTTAATATATTACTCACAAATAAATAGTGCATCTGGGGCAAGTAAGCACCAAAAGAATTATATTATAAGAGTTGGGATATCTGTATTCAATTACAAAAGTATTCAAGTAAAAGTATCGGATACAGAAAAGTATCAGTATCACTTGTATTCAGATACAGGAAAATCCAGTATCTATCCATGACTAGTTTTGAGCGTCTAGATTCTTAATTTTTAATATTCTTATAATTTGTCTGCATAAGGATTGGCGGGGACCCACAAAACAATTTTGGCATTGACCTTACAATCTTCAAAATTTTCCATTTTATTTGAAGCTGTTATTTTACTATGATCCTACTTTTTGTATTTGTTGTTACTTAATTGGTTATTAATATAAACAAAAATGTAATCCCTATTAAGTGAACAATTAATAACCTACGATTAAGTGGAATCCGTAATAAAAAAAATTAAAAAATCAAAAGGTAGTCGACATATCTACAGCCCTGGTGAATAAGTGGTCAAGTTTAGTTTTCTCCAAAATGAGTTTTTGTAGTTAAGTAACCGGAATCGAGTTATTTTTGTTGTGAATAAGGGGCTAAGTAAGGCATCGGCTTGAAAAGGAGTTATTGTTAATATTACAACTTCATTTCAAGGCAAAAACTATGAGAATGATACGATTCAGATTTTCTGAAAGCAGTGAACTCTCTCTGGACAAAATCCGACTTAACCATTTATTCATCGGGGCTGTAGATAATTGCATGCAAAATTTCATTTTTCTCTGTTTATTAATCAATTAAATCATATTATTTATTATCTTATTTTTATCTAATAGTAACATTGAACGTCATAAATTTTCTGAGGAATTTACAATGGTTTATTACTAGTTCAAACTAGTTTGTCCTTTTTTTATTATTATTTTCAGAATGTGAATTATGTATCTGGTTGTTAATATTACTTCTGAAAATACAAGAAAAATTATGAGGATATATTTAGAATATTTTAGACAGTTTTCCTGGTTTTTGCTTTGGATCCGATTCGTTAACGTTGGAGAGGAATTGTTAAACAAACAGCAGCGATAAAATTAGATATCAAAGTCATTGCACCAGACCTTCGTTCTTCTGCCAGCAGTTACTGCACTAAAATTTAATGATTAGTTTCAAAATGACCAATGTTCATTTTTCTTGTAATTTTTATTATTTTTGAAAAACTTATAGTTTTTTTTTATATAGCATTTTTTTCTGCTAATTTTATCTCGTACATAGGCATCTTACAAAACACTATCATTTAATAAAATGTTTCAAAATTATGGGTAATTATTCCGCAGGTTGTCGCTTTAAGTTTTAACTTTTCATTCGCTTTCCTTTAAATATTTCCAAAAAATATAAATTATCATGAGTTTTAGTACAGAAAAGATAATGTAATTATGGGAAATGTGAATAATTTCATCTAGAAATGAACGTTTCAACAATCATATATCCATTATATGTGGAAGAAAATGGTCCGGGTAGAGGTCAATAAATTTCTCTTAGATGTGGAGAAATATTTATTAATTAGCCAAGGTTTCGACCTAGTTTCCAGGCCTTCTTCAGGGCTAAATATGCAAAATACAGACAATTGAAAATTAAAAAATTGCTAAGCATGGTAAATATAAAGGTTAAAATACAAAGGTAGTAAAATACATACTAAAGAATACAATAAGAATAGAACAGGTGTTAACAATTAAAGAATAAGGTAATAAAGATAAAAATTAAAGATTAAAATGGGTAAATATTAAAGTAAAAATACATAAGTATTGTACATGGGGGAGGGGAGAGAACATGAGATAGGTATATATCAATAAAGAGCAAGGATGGTCATGTGATGATCATGATCTTTATCATATATTGATATGATACTTCGAAATGTTAGTTGATACTTTTATTTCTTCATGGAATGAATACCGAAATCTACTCATTACCCATTCAACATTCTTTTTTCAATAATGAAGCTCACGATAACTTGTATTTTTGGAAAATATTAAAAATACAACGAATAAACAGTTAAAACTTGTAACTCATCTCGAATAGACAACATGGGGATCAGATACACAAAAAGTTACTTAATTTTATATATGAGTAAGAAAATATTCTGGGTGGAGTTTAAGAAACTCTTATATAGGGAGAACTGTTTATTGGTAAGCAAGCCGTCGTTTCGATCCGGATAGCAGGTCATCTTCAGGGCTTGGAGAATTTGTGGTTGACACAAGACTCAGACCTTTCATATAATATAATAATTTTAGTCATTACCGAAGAATAGCTTTAACTTCACAATATCGACATTTTTCGATTTTATTCAAATGCTTCTTTTAATCTAAATCTTACACGGTAAAACATTTATTTATAAGAATTATTAACCTAAAATATTTCTACATTCCCCGAAGAGGTAGCCATCATTCTTCTTCCTGATTGAGTAAGGAATCCTTTATAAGACAGACTAGAAGAGTGAAGTCGGACCGATGAAAACAATCCATCAGCGGTTGTCGATGGCTCGTTCGGTGTTAGTTCAATCTGGGCCAGTTACCGGGGTCTGACCTTTTCAGTAGATATCCACCTAGATGGCCGACCATTTACCTCCCGGGTGACGTTATATATATCTGCACCACTGAAGGGTATTGGGTCCAATATATAGTAAGGACTGGACTGTTTCTAAGCCAGCGATTGTTTAGGGGAGTGATTTTCCCGACGTCACGCTAAATCGCCAGATTTTCCCTCAATTAAGATCGCCCATTTTACAGTTGCTGGGTGAGCCAAATGAGGCTCCGCAGATGCCACACAGTCGATCTTTATTTATTATCTTCCATAACTGGATTTAACCCAGTTTACACAAAAGAAACCTATGCCTTTCCACATTTAATCAAACATCTCTTAAATACATCTCTGTCAATTGTATCAGTTGATATAAGCGTTTACACGTTGTCTTATACTATATGTATATAGTTCGTGTTACATGGGCATTTTATTACGTATTTTGTATTATTTAATTTTAATTTTACATATAAGGTTTTAAAATGAGTTGTAAAGTATTGAAATAATTAGGAAGAAAGATTCACTGAATCGTCATTTCAGTAGACAGAAAAATATAATAATTATACAGCAATTATAGAACAATCGGAATCAGTGTGATTTATACAATCATAATAAAGGAGGTACTCCCTTAGTATATATATAAAAACAGTATCTGTGTATCTAATGTTTTCTTCGATTGTGAATTTATAAAAAAATACAAAAATTGTTCAACTCAACAACCACGAAGTGAGCAGGTAAAGAATCCACCGTTTATTAATTTAATTTAATTAATTATTCAGATTTAATCCTGTATTTTCAATCTGGATATATTCCTTGATAATGGTAAGTGGGAAAGCTATTCATTGCTAAAATGATATAGGTTTATGATTTAGTTATTTGTATATCTTTAGGACAGATGGATAGGAAGGGAGCCGTGTAGGGCCGTGGGTAGAGAGCTGAATTGTTATACTGATGGTTCCATGTTCATATCCGGCTATGACAGATGAATTATGTAGTGTATTAATAGCCACGAACGGACTCTGTGTGATCAACAGATCCTCCTGGGGCTCAGCCAGCCTCTATGAAGTGTTTATTCTAAATTTGAGGTAAAACCTCAATGTGGCAGTTGAGCGTGATCTCGGACAAACACCTCCCTGCTACAACCGTTTTCTCAGAAACTATACAGTCTCTAGCAGTTAACTCAAGACCCTTCATGGGTTGTAGTGGTACTGATATCTAGGACAGAGCGATTATTCGACAAATGTTGGCCCTAAATCACCAAAATCGCGCCCTCAGTAATACATTATTCAGATGAAGAGGTGCTAACTGCCCACGAACTGGTACATAATATCCAGTGTCTGCCGCAGTCGACGGTTCGGGATAGGCAATAATGTTATGAGGGGGAGATATAGGGGTGGAGTAAGCACCCTTCCAATAATTTGAAAATCCACAATATTTGTTTATTCATTTAACGTCACTTTATGCCGCTATGCTCAATCGTACAATTCTACAGTGGTAGTCCTAAATCCTGCCTATCCAGGTATAATTAGCATAGGGAAAACGAGTACCGCACAGGCTCGGAACCCTATTTTACGCCCCCTTCGAAGGACGGAATAACCAAGGATTTTTAAATACCTTAAAATTTCTAGTCATCATGCGAACCCGCAAACTTGGGCCCCAAAATGTTGATAGGCCAGCGGCCAGATACTTGAAGGTCGCAATAAATTGATATGTTGTAAGGGCATGTCTGACTAGTGGAAATAAAAATTTGCTACCGAGAAATCGGATGGGAAAACTTTTGGTGGCCAAAAAACCTCGACATTTTCGGAGTTATTTCAGTTTTTGGCCTGTATCTCACAATCGGTGCATTTTTGACAAAACACATGTATTTTTAAAGTAGATTGAATTTTCTACATTTTGACTCCAACCGTGGCTGTGTAGCTCTAATAGATTCTGAGTTACGCACATTGGTATTTTTTTCCAAAAAATCCAAATCTTATGTTTTGGCCGACTTTCGTGAGGAACACCGGCCGAAGGATTGATCCTACTCTGAAAGTCAAGGTATTAAATATAATTAGATTTAATTTTAGGACAGATTCGTTTTTTCTGTTGCAAAATTGAATACAACTCAGACATGCCCTTACAACATATCAAAAATGCAACTCTCTTCGATTTTTTGCGACCCTTAAACACCTGGCCGCTGGCCTATGTTCGGACTATTTGGAAAAAATGACCAAAGGGCATAACTCAGAACTTGTTTGACTAACAGGGCTCGGTCTGTGCTTAAATTAAAACTAATTAAATTTACTACAGCTTTATCTTATATGACTTTCATCTTAGGATCACTCCTTCGGCCGGTGTCCCTCACAAAAGTCGGCCAAAACTTAAATTTGGATTTTTTAAAAAAAAATTACCAATTTTCAAATGGACGTAACTCAGAATCTATGAAAGCTATTGAGCTGCGGTTGGGCTCAAATTATAGAACATTTAATCTACTGTTAAAATTGATACTAATGTGTTTTATCAAAAACGCACCGATTAGGAGATACAGTCCAAAAATTGAAGTAACTCCGAAAATGTCGAGGTTTTCGATAACCAATCCGTTTTTTCGGTAGCGAACTTGGATTTCCACTGTCCAGACATACCCTTACAACATATCTAAAATTCAGCTCTCTTCAACTTATTGCAATCTAAAGCCCTTTTTTGCGAATTGGCCACTGGCCTATGAAGTTAATGAGAATACTTAGTTTACTTCGAACCTTTAAGTACCGTAAAATCTCATTATCTAGAAGAGATTTTAATATTTTTTTAATTAGGTGCTCACATTAGATTATTTTTATCTAAGATAGCATGATCTTAATTTCATGCATATGTGATTTTCTAACATTTTAAAAGTTACAAAACGGGGTTTTTTAATATAATTAACGGTTTCTGTTTTTTAAGGACTTTATTTCGGTTGTTATACGGCTTTTCCGAACTTTGATTTAACGGATAGTCTTTGGTTCTGGTTAGTCTGAATAACTGTACATAAAAATCCCATTTATATAATGAGATGTCTTATAATGATTATTTAACTTACGTATATACAATAGATGATAACTACATGAAAATTGGGTCTCATAATTCAATAACTATATAATAGATTACCCATATGAAAATTGAACCTTTTAAAGGTTGTGTTAAATAGAAGGAAACGATAGATCAACCCCTATATGAAATTACGCATTATCTAGAATGGTAGTTCTTTCAATTATTATTCGTGATTATCGGTGACAGTGGTCATTATTTTTTAAATTAAAAATTTACTTAAATCCTTGATTATATGTGAATTCTTTAATAATTATCTCTCAGTCTAAGAGGCATGTAATTATTCATTAATATTTCTTAATATTTTTCTGTTCCTCATGTTTCTTATTTTTTTAAAAATTAAAATTAAGCGTATAGGTTTACACTTTACAGTACTATTTAATTTCTAAATACAGTTTCGAAATTTATTTATGTATTGTTACTTAAATATTACTTTCTTCCAATGTCTTATTATCCGACCCCTTTTACCTTGTTAATATTTTACGATCCCCCCAAGCTCCCTCACTCCAGGGTACAATACTGCACTGCTGCCCTCTCTACCCCTTCCTATAAAACTACTGCACTAGACTTCCTTTCATTAACTCTGTTCCACCCTTATTGAAATTTATTTCCTTCCTAGTCCACAATGTTCCTTATCCTACTTTATTTCTTTCTCGCTTCTTTATCTAGTTCTTACTCTCCCAAGAACCGTAGTTTCTTTTTATCCTGTATTAAAATAAATGTTTGTTAATAACAATAACTTTACATTTCCATTCACTTTTAATCTTCATTATGACCGAATTATTCGGGTATTTTTTCACTCTGTTTAGTCTATCTAAGAAGCGACCTGTGGTCTCGTGGTTAGCAATACAACCTACTAAGCCCAAGATCGCGGGTTTGTGGAACGGGAGATGGCCCTAGGATTTTTTAAAGGGAGTAAAAGATACTTCGGAAGGGACGTTAAACGGGGATCCCGAGCCTGAACAATATAAGGTACTTGTTTAAAATCGCTAACCTAATTAAAACCATATCAGTGCGGTTTTAAAAATAAAAAACAGGAGTGAACATGTGGGTTTTAATGTAGATTAAATTTTCTACATTTTGAATCCAACCGCGACTGTGTAGCTCTAATAGATTCTGAGTTACGCCCATTTGAAAATTGGTAATTTTTTCCAAAAAGAATATTAAAATCGCTTCCGGATAATGAGATTTGACTACGGAAAATTGAAGATTATGAAATAATTCCATGGATCGTTAATCGGATATTTATACAAATGAATATAGTAAAATATCATAACTAGAAATTTTTTATTTTTTTTTTAAGCTCATACTAAATAATAATTTTTAACTACTGTAGTTGGATTAATTTTTAACTCAGAATTTGTTTGACTTACAGGGCTCGGTCTGCGCTTAAATTAAAACTAATTAAATTTACAGCTTTATATTTTATGACTTTCATCGAAGGATCACTCCTTCGGCCGGTGTTTCTCACGAAAGTGGGCCAAAACTTAAAATTTGGACTTTTTGGAAAAAATTACCATTTTTCAAAGGGGCGTAACTCAGAATCTACTACAGCTACAGAGCGGCGGTTGGATTTAAATTGTAAGAAATTTAATCTACATGGTCACTCCTGTGGATTAGGAGATAAAGGCCAAAAACAGAAATAACTCCGAAAATGTCGAGGTTTTTCGGCCCCGAAAAGTTTTCTCATCCGTTTTTCGGTCGCAAACTTGGATTTATACTACTCAGACATGCCCTTACAACATATCAAAAATTCAGCTCTCTTCAATTTATTGCAATCTAAAGCCCTTTTTTGGTACCTGATCGCTGGCCTACTGGATAGGCAAAATTTAGAGCTCCTTCCGTAGCCTCTTCCGATTAGCCATAGCAGCATTAAGTTACATAAAATGAACAAACAAACAATCTATCTAAGGATCATATTTTCATTATTCCTTACTTTTTGTTCACCTTGTCCATATTTTGACCATTTTATCAAAATTGATTAATTACTGCATTTTATCAATTTTTGTTTTCTTCTAATCAATCTAAAAAAATTATATGTATTTAATAAATACCTATATAATAGTATAAAGTTATATACTAATACTTAAGGTCCGATTTCCATGTACAGTTATTCAGTCTAACCAGAACTAAAAGAAAACCGTACAATCGAAATTTGGATAATCCGTGTAACAACCAAAGAAAAAGCAGGTACTGTTCATTTTGAAAAAAAAAACACTTTGTTTTGTTACTGTAAACATGTTACAAATTAACATAGTTTACTAGGCAAAAGGTAAAAATCCAACTACAGTAGTTAAAAATTATTATTTAATATGAACTTAAAAAAAAACATATATTTTTCTAGTTATGATATTTTACTATATTCATTTGTATAAACATCCGATTAACGATCCATAGAATTATTTCTTAATCTTTAATTTTACGTAGCATTGTATGATTTACTTTCATTGCTCTTTAATTTAGCAATGATTCTGATAACTATTTTGATTTTCGTCACGAAAAAAATTATATATTTTGAACTTTTTTGACTCTTTTAGATTTTAACTTCAATTGCAGTATATTACTCCTTCTAAAGAACAACGTCAGAACTCAAAAAACCTAATTTAACCTAATAGAGGTATTTGAAAGTTCCATGTGATTTAAAAAACAAAAAACATGGGAATGGAATATCAGATATGTCGTTCCTGCATTAAAAAGCTTCCACCAAGACTGAAGGCTTAGGTAAAATATGCCAATTTTTTATTTATGTCGTACCTCCTTCTTTTGAAGGAGCTATACACGAGAATTAATTTAAATATTAATCTTGAATTGAAAATATTTAAATATTTGAAGACCGAATTCAAAATTGTATATTCCTTCAATCAACCCTGTAGGATCTGAAAGCCCCCTTTGGGAAAAATCAAGCGGTTGTTCGCGTCCTTCCTGCACAACCGTTGTCTAGAGGCTATAAAGTCTCAATCATGTACTGAACCCATTTTTTTCTCTATAAAACTGTTATTTTAATAAGAAATGCTGTTATTACTGTACACTTTTTTTAACTTATAACGATATTATTTTTATAATGCTGCTTTTATCAATCTATTTTTTTAGATTTTTATTCTATTTTGTTTTCTTTACCAGAACATCCCTTTCAGTTTATATTTATTTGCAACTATATATATATTGTATCATTCTTATAACGTAGCCAGATATATTTTCATTACATTTTTACAGATCTGTCATTCTTAAGAGACCTGGTCTCAGAATAAAATTATTTTTCTGTTTTATTCTATTAAATTTATAGATTAAATATCTCTTTTAAATAGTTGTTTATACTTTTAGAATAACATTGTTTGTTCCTGTTAGAAGATTACGATTTTTTTTAATAACAACACATATAGCTGCTTTGACGGCCTGTCTCATGTACTCGCCTGCGGTTCTCCACTGGCATGCTCTCACCCACTTCACCCACCTGACGCCTTGGGATTGTACGTAACCTCTGTTAATTATACGTTAGCTTTGGGATTCGAATGGGACAGGTCTCCTAAGCCTAAAGCTTTGGGACAGCCTAATATCAGGAGCTTTGCGTCCCATATTTACCCCGTCCTACCCCGTCCCAATAACTTCCTCAGTGGTTCGGATCTTAGGCGTTCGCTCTTCGAATATCCGTAGATCTTCGACACCTTGGTGGTCTATGTACCGACTGGAATAAACATTTGAAGATGTATTGGTAATTCTGGTGAATCTGTTTATTAGTTACATATGTGTTTCATATGGATTTGTCGACACATATCCACATTTTTAAAATAAAAATGTAATGAAAGTTGTTTTTCGGAAAGTCATGTAGTTTATATACAGCCTAAAATATATGGACTGGGTGAGCCTCACTAGGCCCTCTAGTGTCCAGCTTTTAACATACTAAAGAAATTATCTGTTCCAGCCTGATTTGAACCCGGGTTCAAGCCCGGTAACTCACCGTTATCATATAATCCATATAGTTTTTTATAGGTAATAGTTTTCAAAAGCAATCTTGTTCAATATTCAACGGGGTAAGTATAAGTATGATCCAAACTTTATCGAAATGTTTTAAATTGACGCTAGGAGTTATTGGCTTCTCAACTCTTCATTTGCCAGACAATGATACTAATAACAATAATAAATTATTTACACAATGCATGTAATAACTATGCATAAAAATCCTTAAAAATTATTCACGAATACATAAAAAACTGCTAACTCATGGTATTTTGATGGGTAGGAAATTTTTTTTTTATAATCGGTGAAAATGAAATTGATTGATCAAAATGAGTTGTGTAACCAACACGTACCAATGGAAAAATAATTTAAAACCAAACCTGCTATCACGATAGTGATGAGGAAAACCCCCTGTTACCTAGTCATTTTTATTATTTAGGAACTAATAAAAGTTGACAGAATTACACGAAGAAACAATTAAAACAATATAAAATATTA
Organism: Troilus luridus; assembly: GCA_964056705.1. Lineage (NCBI taxonomy): Eukaryota > Metazoa > Arthropoda > Insecta > Hemiptera > Pentatomidae > Troilus > Troilus luridus. Next base: position 67,321,538 of record OZ057415.1, read on the forward strand.
GTTTAACTCATATAACCTTCAAGATTCGCCAATACCTCTTGTGAGCATAGCTCTTAAAAAAAACAACCTGCAACTGCTAGTCTTTACTAAGAGTTCCTGAGAAAATGAAGAGAGGTATTACTTCTATTTTTATTTAATTGTAATTATGTTGGTATATTTTATTCGTGACATTAATAATTATATTTATCTCAGAGCGCATTGTAATCCACTTAAGTTTTGTAGTATGCATAAAATACTTTCTGAATAAAAAATGAATTTATTAATTTTGACGAGAATATTTGGTTTTGTCAACCGCCCCATTAGCTTGGCTATTAGGACATATCGTGATGCGAGTACTGTCTTGGAATTTATACCAGAGCAATAAAATTTAATTACATTCCTCATAGTGAGCAGTTAATGCACATTATTATCTCAATTTGTATAGGCAGTATTTTGGAGTAAATGGGTTTCTGAAGGAATCATCATTTTAGTCCAGGATCCATGGTCCATTTTTGCACTTGATTACTATAGCTTCGTTTCGATAAGAAGTCCAACAATTTCATGTGTGAAAATTCTCGATTGTGGTTGCTAACAGAGGTAGCAAGGATAAAATATGTCGTTTTAAAAAATAAAATAAAAACTGTTTTTTTGTTAAATCTCAAGATAATTATCTAAATTATTTGAAAAAATATTGGTCCTACAAAATTTATGGTTTGATCAAAGAGTCCCCACCTTCCAATACAAATGAAAAAATACATAATCAGCTGGTTAGTAATCATTTTTGATGACCTCGTTATCGATACATATTGGAAGGAGGGGACTCTTTGATAAAACCATACATTTTGTAGGACAAATATTTTTTCAAATAATTTAGATAATTATCTTGAGATTTAACAAAAAAAAAAAAAAAAACCAGTTAGTAATACATGTTTGAGAATCGTCAAATCGACATATTTTTTCCTTGCTACCCCTGTTAGCTACCACTATCAAGAATTTTCGCACAGGAAATTGTTGGGCGTCTTATCGAAACGAAGCTATTCACGAAGATTCAGCTTGATAGTAATCAAGTGCAAAAATGGACCATGGATCCTGGACTATTTGTATTACAAATTTTTAAAGAGCAGTTTATATGTATTAAATGGATATAAAATATTCAGCAAAGTTTTTATCATTAAACGAATATTTAAAACTGTGAAAAGCTTAGATTTTTGCGTGATCTAGTAAAATTTATAACCGATTTGATTTCAGCTGTACTGCATCACTCGAAAAACACACTGAATCTCTAACTCACATTCATTCCACCTTCTATTTTGGCAGCTATTAGGATATTCAGTGGAATGATCGTATTGCCAACAGAATGATTAAATATTCTTCTATTGTACGTATACAATTTTACGGACAGTTATTTAGCTTAATTCTACCAATCGTTATTTAAATGTTTATTCCTAAATTTAAAAAAAAATTTAACGAAAAAAAAATATTGCGATGACTGTACGATGTATAAACGGACTGGCGTTGAGAACATAGAGAAGAGTCGCAGAGGATCGTTCAGAGTGGCTAAAAATTGTTAAGGAGGCTTAAGACTATAGCGCCGGTAAAAAAAAAAAGTAATATTTCTTATAAAATATTAGAAGACGAAACCTGTACAATTACAATCCGTGAAGGATCTTGCTTCAGTAAATGGTAGAGTTAGTAAAGTAAAGCACCCAACGGTTGTGCGAGGTGGTGATTTGGCCGATATTACACTCAACTCCTAGGGTTTTCCTTCAATTAAGTCTACTTTTTAGAGGCTGGGTGAGACCCATGATGGTCTGCAGACCCCATAGGATCGTTCAATGGCTGCTAACTGATTATATTATATATACAGCCCGGTGAATAAGTGTTTAAGTAGATTTTTTCCAAAATGAGTTTCTTGATCTTTGAATAAGATCAAAATCGGGCCAATCTCGTAGTTTATAAGTCGCCAAGTCAGGCATTGGCATGAATTTGAGTTATTACTTATATCATAACTCCAATTCGAGCCAAAAACTGCGAGAATAACATTATTTCGCATCACTAAATACAAATATTTCTTTCTGGAAAATATTGGACTTATCACTTATTCACCGTGGCTGTAGATGTACAAGTTAATATAGGGACATTCAACACATCAACTTGGCTCTCTAATCACTGATCCACTCCGCTCCACTAATTTCTACTTAATTTTAGAAGTTAACAAAAAAATTAACTCTCTTTGTAATAATAGGGCTGTAGTCAAATATGATATTCCTCGTTGTCCTTAAATGTATAGCTAAGCTCTTTGTCATTCATGAGTCACTTTTACGATATCCCTTTGTCATAAGCTCCTTTGTGATTACTGCATTTCTATGCACCAGGGAGACTATTTCTAGCTGCAAGGAACATACGCAGCAATATTCGAACCCCATAAGCCCACCCACGTAGTTCCCGTAAATAATCGATAGAGCACAGATGTCCCCTATGCTAAGCGATCTTTTATCGCCCCAGGCAGTCCGAACCCCTCGACGATCTGGTTAACAAAAACGAGCAGATTTCCACATCCCAATGGCAGAGGTCCGTAGGATTTCTATAGCCATTAGGAATATCAAATAAGCTGTAAACGGTTCTGCGAAGACGGGCTGTGGAATTGACTATGTTAATATATTGTTTATATTTTACATTTTACGTCATTGCTGACGGTAGCAATAAGAAGGCAAGTCGCAGCAACTAATAATGTGAAATAAGCAACAGAAATAATGTAAAATTATGTTGTGCGTTCCCGCTTATTTTTCAATATTTATCGAAGGCTTAAAACTGGTCGCAAACATGGATCCCAATTTTACGTCCCTACCGAAGGACAGCATAACCAAGGTTTTTTAAACTCTCTTTAAAAAAATCCTGGGGCCAGCAGCCTGCCTGCTAACCATTTAATCTTAGGGACAACCTACTTAATTGTTCAAAAGTCTCTATCAACGAACATTTTTTTTAGAATCCTGTAATAATTTAATTTATTTTGTTTATGATATCAATCCTTATCAGTGGCCGCTTGGTCTAGGGGTATGATTCCTGCTTTGGGTGCAGGAGGTCCCGGGTTCAAATCCCGGAGCGGCCCGTTTCTTTTTTTTTTTTTTTATGATATCCGTATAATCCAAATATTTCTATATTATTTTTTTTCATGGTCTGTTTACCCCCGCATTTGTGCGTCGTAATTTCAAAGCACTTTTTAAAAAACTGACAATAACTATCATACGGCAGTTCTGTTCTTTCGGACACTTGGTGCTTGAGGTATGATTCCTACTTCCGGTTCTAGAGGTCACTTGTTAACATCCTAGCGCCACAGGGTATGATTATTTTATACATTTTTATACTTTTTAGATATTAAGGAAAATAGCTAATAAAATATAGGAGTTATTACATCCATGAAAAATAATTAAACAGTATTAATAAATAAACTATTATTAATGAATATGCAATACAAGCAATATTAGTTAATTTATAAACAATTTTTAATATTATTGATTTATACTCATACCTTATTAATTGAAAATAACCCTCTATCTATCCATTGACCAATTTATTTACTAAATGGCTATTAATTTAAAAATAACGTTTCCTTCAAATTACAATCTTAACGTTTCCTTAAAATTACAATTTTTTTTATATAATTGAAATATAAATTAGGTTTTTGGTACAAGTCTACAATATTGTATCCTTTATTTAATTCAGAGCACCGCACTGGGGCTATCTAGCGGAATCTTTCGTAACTATGTACTGTAAAATGCCTGATTTTTGAAATCATTAAAATTAATTCTGTTTTCTTTTGATATTATTTGCAATTATTATTCTTTCTAATCTCCGATCGCAGAATAGATGAATAAACCCCCAAAGGGGCCCTATTCAGTGGAGGTCGGCCCTTAGCGGTACTGTTATTGTTTTAGGTACAACTTTACCAAAACTGTAGGGCTTTTCATATCAGTAATGACTGTAAAAATTTCAATGAATAGGAATTTAAAGTCGAATGCAAAGCACTGAATTACTACGAATTTTGCGTGTTACACCAGTTTTTTCCTATAAGCTGGACACAGTCAAATAAACCGTTTCTTAAACCTTAATTTGTCTATTAATCCTATATTATAAAATGCCACTATTATTGGACGTATATTATTACATAATAAACAAAAAAAAATATTTGGATTAAAACAGTTTTCATTTAATAATTTAACACTAGTTGTTGGTGACACTAGATTAATAAATATTAAAATTGTAAGAAATATCAAAAAGTGTAATGTAAACGAGTGTCTACGGTGCGCGCATGCGCCTTATGATTTATGTCAGTGGAACAAGTACAGTGTAGCTGTCAACTACGAAGTGAGTGCGTATACGCCGGCCGGCAGTCGTGACTTTAAACTTACACTCATCTAAACTTGCTGCATCAGGTGTAAACGAATCCAAAGGATAGTAGAAGAAGTGCAGTGTAGAAGTTAACTCTGAAGTGAGTGCCGGCCGGTCGTTAAACGTACACTCATCAAATAAACTTGTTGCGTGAGCAACAGTTGTAAACCAATCCATAGGATAGTAGGAGAAGATCAGTGCAGTGTACAAGTTAACTCCGAAGTGAGTGCAGTGTAGAAGTTAACTCTGAAGTGAGTGCCGGCCGGTCATTAAACGTACACTCATCAAATAAACTTGCAACAGGCGTAAACGTATCCATAGGATAGTAGGAAGAGAACTGTGATGATTAAAGAAATCATATAAACTGTATTTGTAAGTCATTTAAACCAATGCTAATTAAAAAGAATGTTTTTTTTTTATTACCAGATTGACTGTATTTTCTTTCATAATCCCCCGTTAAACTTATTTTATTTTTATAACACCATCATTGGTCCTCCGGGCCGGATATTAAGAAAGAAAATAAAGTCAATAATTTACTTTAAGTTTATTTAATACTAACATAGTAAGTAGAAATATAATTTAAAATAGTTATATGTTAAAGTTAATTTTGGAATCACTTTATTAAGAATGAAATTTAAACGTGAATAAATTAAATTTTAGTAATATTTAAAAAGAAAAAGGAAAACAATAAAATATTTGATAATTATTTCTGAGTCTAATACTGTAGAAGAGTCCACGCAGTATTATCTGTACTTTTGTTTACCTATGTAGCTAGTTGATTTGAAAACAATGCTCTGTATTACATACGTAACTACTCAGATATAATAGCATTGAATATTTTATAATTATTTAATTAATTTAATTAAATAAAGTACAGAATTTTGAAAAAGGCATTTATATAAACTCATAAACTATTGGTTTATAAATTATCTATAATTAACTGAGAAATATTAGTGGTAAGAATATATTGTCTACTAACGATTTGAGATTAAGATTTATTAATTGGAATTTAATTACTTAAGAATAAGATTTACAATTTCATTTAGAATTAATGAGGTAATTCATTTATTATACTGAGTTGGTTAGTTTCGTGAATATATTCTTACTTGCTAGGTTTATTTTAATGAGTAGCCAATTATATAATTCTCATCATTTTGTAGTAAAATATATGAATTTTAGGTATAAGGTAACATATTTTTTGTCTCATCTCTTATATTGAAATTATTTTATTTTGTGTTTTAAGTAATTAGTAATTTTTTTATTTTATAATTTAAGTAACGAGTTTGTTTACGATCTTTTATTTTACTTTCCATTTTATATAAATATAATACTTCTTAAGAATCATAAATTCTATAACGTCGGTTTTCTGTAAACAATATAAATTTAAATTTTGATTTTTTCTAAATATATTTGTAAAGTGTCGTCACCATGGCCGCCCCTGAATTACAAATTAAATGCATCCGCGCAGCTCTTAAACTTTTACGTAAAGATATAGCACAGATTTATAATGTAGGTACAGCAAGCATGGATTCAGCATTCAAGGCTATGTCTTTAACTGCGGATGCATTGAAGGCTAGTTACATGACTAAGTTTGAAGAGGGTCAGGTATTAGCAATTATTAATGAAAAAGACACATTGTTTCCTACTGATGAGGACATCAAGGAGAGAGGTGAGATAAATGCTCTATATTATAAAATTGTTGAGATGCAACAAGAGAAAGAAGCTCAACCGAATGAAAATTCTCAATCGTCAAGAAACTCTTGTTCCTTCGCGCATTCAACTCACCGAAGGCTAGCTCGCATGGAGTTGCCTAAATTTAATGGAAACATTCGTGAATGGCCAAAATTCAAGCAGTTGTTCCTTAGTATGGTACACACAAATGTTGAGGTCCCGATAATAGAGAAGTTTCATTACTTATCCACGTCTGTCATAGGGGAACCTTTGGCCCTAATAGCCCCGTTTAGCTTGGATGAGCCTAATTACCAGAAGGCATGGGACGCATTGACAGATAGATATGACAATAAACGACTGCTTGCATCGTCATACATCGATCAAATTTTGGAGTTTTCTCCTCAAAGAGGTAGCCCTACCCTTCAATCTTTACAAGCCTTTATTAGAGCAGTGGCCGAAAACATAGCGGCTTTCCGATCAATTGAGATACCCGATCAAGCAGACTTTTTATGGATGACCTTAGCGCTGGATAAACTAGATCCACAAACTAGACATGACTTTGAAGTGGAAGTAGTCACAACGGAATGGCCGACCTTTAAACAATTAGTTGATTTTGTTCAAGGTAGAAGTCGAGTAATGCAGCTCACAGCTCCTAAGAACATTAATCTTTCCAAGCCAAGGCCCAAGGCGAACATTCTAGCAACTACTTCTACACCATCACCCGCAGTAAAACCACAAATCTGTTCCTGTAAACAAGTTCACCCTCTAGTGGAATGTCCGATTTTTAGAACCAAGACTCCGACAGAAAGGATTGCATTTCTGAGGAAAAAGAATGCCTGTTTCAATTGTCTTAGGTCCGGCCATAGGACAGCTGCATGCCTTTCACCAGGTCGATGCCGAGTTTGTAGTAATAAACACCATACCTGGGTCCATCTTGCGAAGAAATCAAACTCGGAACCTACGATCAACACGGATTCTACACCAGCTCGAATCAAGTCTTCTGCAACCGAGAAACGGGATTCTGAGCCTGCCTCGTCTGCCCTGGTTGGTAGCGTTCTAGGACCCGCACAAGTTGTCTTAGGTACCGCTATTGGGCTCATTCACGATTCAGACAATAACCTTCAACCTGTTCGTTGTTTGGTCGATTGTGGATCTCAATTTTCTCTTATGACGTCTAAATGTGCCAAACGATTAGGACTTACCTGGCGTGCAACCACTCATACGCCTCTTGGGGCTGGGGGTGTCCCAGTACCCAGAGTTAAAGGAAGGCTAAAGTGTCGCTTACACTCTAGAATCAACCAAGATCAATATTTGGACGTCGAACCTTTGATTGTTGGCCATTTAACTGGAGATCTACCTACAACGCAACTTCAACCAATATATGGATCCGCTGCACAGCCATTTGCTGACCCCTTATTTTGGGAACCTCGAGAGATCGACATGCTTCTTGGTGGCGATTGTTTCATGCGAATTATAACGGGCAGCCCAGTCACGTTGGACAACAATTTCCGAGCACTTCCAACCTTCTTTGGACTTGTTGTCATGGGAGGTGCTAATTTAGACTCAGTTTCGACGCTGCGCTGTCATTGCCTATTTGAATCGCCTATCAATGAAGAGCTGCTTTCTAAATTCTGGCCGATAGAAGAAGTGGAGGTTTCGATTGATGGCAGCAAAAACGATCCTTCCGAACAACATATTTTGAAAACTCACTATCGAGATTCCACTGGAAAATATATTGTGGCCCTACCATGTAAAGAACCGCCAGAAGATATACCAGAGGCTGAAACTCTTGCTCTTTCTCGTTTTAGAGGAATCGAAACGAGATTTAAACGAAACCATATCTTGCATAGTAAATACGCAGACTTTATGAAGGAGTATGAGCAGCTAGGCCATATGACCAGGACTATTTCACCATCAGCCTACGTAGTTCCACATCATCCAGTGTTTCGTCAGGATGACCCACAAGCTAAAATTCGTGTCGTTTTCGATGCTTCAGCTTCAACGACAAAGGGATCTCTAAACAGTAAACTCTATGTTGGTCCGAAACTCCAAAGTGACATCGCCGACATCATTTTGAATTTTAGACGATACAAGATCGCTGTAACTGCTGATTTAATTAAAATGTACAGGCAGATTCTTGTAATTCCGGAACATAGACGTTTCCAACACATATTCTGGCGAGCGACAACTGAAGAGGCTATTCAAAAATACGAGCTAAACACAGTCACTTACGGCACAGCGTCAGCTCCATTTCAAGCAAATCGTGTTGTGAAACAATTATGTATTGATGAAGGCGCAGCTTTTCCTTTGGCGGCTGAAGTTTTAAACAAGTATATTTACGTCGATGATGTAGTTGCAGGCGCTGATTCTTTTGATGAGGCATTGGTACTTGTGGAACAATTGATAGGACTACTGAGTAAAGGCCAGTTCTCCATTCACAAATGGAATAGCAACTGCTCCGAGCTGATGAATAAACTCGACCCTAACCTAATAAGAAGGAGCATTGAGTTGTCGCCAGGGACTGATTCGTGTGTTACGAAAATTCTGGGAATGTCCTGGGATCCGATCAATGATTGTTTCTCTTATTCTGTTAAACCTATTTGCAGGACTATCACAAAGCGATCGATCCTATCCACTGTCGCACGCTTATACGATCCAATGGGATTCCTTGCACCAGTCATATTCAAAGCAAAATATTTTCTTCAGGAACTCTGGAAGTTGAAGATTGCCTGGGATGATCCCATTGGAGTTGAACTACAGCAGGAATGGTTAGAATTTGCTACGCATCTTACTTGCCTTCAGTTTATACAAATTCCTAGATTCATTCTATCCGATCTAATGGAAACGAAACAGCTAATCGGATTCTGTGATGCATCCAAAAGGGGCTTCGCAGCTGCTATATACTTACGGATTGCAGCAGGAGATGGAGAGGTGAAGGTGACGCTACTAAAGTCTAAAACCAAACTAGCTCCAATTAAGACCATTTCGACACCTAGGCTGGAGTTGTGCGGTGCTCAGCTCCTTGTCAAGTTAATGCTGTCTATTAACAAATTTTCTGAAACTCTAGCGATAGCAGAAAGGATCTTCTTCTCTGACTCAACCATCGTGCTGGCCTGGCTCAGGATATCACCTCAATCATTACCAACGTTCGTAGCGAATCGTGTCTCATATATAACAACTCACACACTTGAGAATGAATGGCTGCATGTGCCATCCGAAGAAAATCCTGCTGATTTAGGATCTCGTGGTATAGCGCCGCAATTACTTAAGGATGAGACACTATGGTGGGCGGGCCCACACTGGTTGCGTACACGTCCTCTCATATTTCCTCAGCAACCTGAAATTTACAAGCATCGAGCACCTGAAGTAAAGCCTGGAACCATACTTACAGTCCACACTGATCTACCTGATACCTGCGATGCTACTTACTTACCCATGATTATCACCCGGAATCTTAAACATATACCCCTTGTAAAATCGTGCGATTTTAGGTGGGCGGGATGTTGGTGACACTAGATTAATAAATATTAAAATTGTAAGAAATATCAAAAAGTGTAATGTAAACGAGTGTCTACGGTGCGCGCATGCGCCTTATGATTTATGTCAGTGGAACAAGTACAGTGTAGCTGTCAACTACGAAGTGAGTGCGTATACGCCGGCCGGCAGTCGTGACTTTAAACTTACACTCATCTAAACTTGCTGCATCAGGTGTAAACGAATCCAAAGGATAGTAGAAGAAGTGCAGTGTAGAAGTTAACTCTGAAGTGAGTGCCGGCCGGTCGTTAAACGTACACTCATCAAATAAACTTGTTGCGTGAGCAACAGTTGTAAACCAATCCATAGGATAGTAGGAGAAGATCAGTGCAGTGTACAAGTTAACTCCGAAGTGAGTGCAGTGTAGAAGTTAACTCTGAAGTGAGTGCCGGCCGGTCATTAAACGTACACTCATCAAATAAACTTGCAACAGGCGTAAACGTATCCATAGGATAGTAGGAAGAGAACTGTGATGATTAAAGAAATCATATAAACTGTATTTGTAAGTCATTTAAACCAATGCTAATTAAAAAGAATGTTTTTTTTTTTATTACCAGATTGACTGTATTTTCTTTCATAATCCCCCGTTAAACTTATTTTATTTTTATAACACCATCATTGGTCCTCCGGGCCGGATATTAAGAAAGAAAATAAAGTCAATAATTTACTTTAAGTTTATTTAATACTAACATAGTAAGTAGAAATATAATTTAAAATAGTTATATGTTAAAGTTAATTTTGGAATCACTTTATTAAGAATGAAATTTAAACGTGAATAAATTAAATTTTAGTAATATTTAAAAAGAAAAAGGAAAACAATAAAATATTTGATAATTATTTCTGAGTCTAATACTGTAGAAGAGTCCACGCAGTATTATCTGTACTTTTGTTTACCTATGTAGCTAGTTGATTTGAAAACAATGCTCTGTATTACATACGTAACTACTCAGATATAATAGCATTGAATATTTTATAATTATTTAATTAATTTAATTAAATAAAGTACAGAATTTTGAAAAAGGCATTTATATAAACTCATAAACTATTGGTTTATAAATTATCTATAATTAACTGAGAAATATTAGTGGTAAGAATATATTGTCTACTAACGATTTGAGATTAAGATTTATTAATTGGAATTTAATTACTTAAGAATAAGATTTACAATTTCATTTAGAATTAATGAGGTAATTCATTTATTATACTGAGTTGGTTAGTTTCGTGAATATATTCTTACTTGCTAGGTTTATTTTAATGAGTAGCCAATTATATAATTCTCATCATTTTGTAGTAAAATATATGAATTTTAGGTATAAGGTAACATATTTTTTGTCTCATCTCTTATATTGAAATTATTTTATTTTGTGTTTTAAGTAATTAGTAATTTTTTTATTTTATAATTTAAGTAACGAGTTTGTTTACGATCTTTTATTTTACTTTCCATTTTATATAAATATAATACTTCTTAAGAATCATAAATTCTATAACGTCGGTTTTCTGTAAACAATATAAATTTAAATTTTGATTTTTTCTAAATATATTTGTAAAGTGTCGTCACCATGGCCGCCCCTGAATTACAAATTAAATGCATCCGCGCAGCTCTTAAACTTTTACGTAAAGATATAGCACAGATTTATAATGTAGGTACAGCAAGCATGGATTCAGCATTCAAGGCTATGTCTTTAACTGCGGATGCATTGAAGGCTAGTTACATGACTAAGTTTGAAGAGGGTCAGGTATTAGCAATTATTAATGAAAAAGACACATTGTTTCCTACTGATGAGGACATCAAGGAGAGAGGTGAGATAAATGCTCTATATTATAAAATTGTTGAGATGCAACAAGAGAAAGAAGCTCAACCGAATGAAAATTCTCAATCGTCAAGAAACTCTTGTTCCTTCGCGCATTCAACTCACCGAAGGCTAGCTCGCATGGAGTTGCCTAAATTTAATGGAAACATTCGTGAATGGCCAAAATTCAAGCAGTTGTTCCTTAGTATGGTACACACAAATGTTGAGGTCCCGATAATAGAGAAGTTTCATTACTTATCCACGTCTGTCATAGGGGAACCTTTGGCCCTAATAGCCCCGTTTAGCTTGGATGAGCCTAATTACCAGAAGGCATGGGACGCATTGACAGATAGATATGACAATAAACGACTGCTTGCATCGTCATACATCGATCAAATTTTGGAGTTTTCTCCTCAAAGAGGTAGCCCTACCCTTCAATCTTTACAAGCCTTTATTAGAGCAGTGGCCGAAAACATAGCGGCTTTCCGATCAATTGAGATACCCGATCAAGCAGACTTTTTATGGATGACCTTAGCGCTGGATAAACTAGATCCACAAACTAGACATGACTTTGAAGTGGAAGTAGTCACAACGGAATGGCCGACCTTTAAACAATTAGTTGATTTTGTTCAAGGTAGAAGTCGAGTAATGCAGCTCACAGCTCCTAAGAACATTAATCTTTCCAAGCCAAGGCCCAAGGCGAACATTCTAGCAACTACTTCTACACCATCACCCGCAGTAAAACCACAAATCTGTTCCTGTAAACAAGTTCACCCTCTAGTGGAATGTCCGATTTTTAGAACCAAGACTCCGACAGAAAGGATTGCATTTCTGAGGAAAAAGAATGCCTGTTTCAATTGTCTTAGGTCCGGCCATAGGACAGCTGCATGCCTTTCACCAGGTCGATGCCGAGTTTGTAGTAATAAACACCATACCTGGGTCCATCTTGCGAAGAAATCAAACTCGGAACCTACGATCAACACGGATTCTACACCAGCTCGAATCAAGTCTTCTGCAACCGAGAAACGGGATTCTGAGCCTGCCTCGTCTGCCCTGGTTGGTAGCGTTCTAGGACCCGCACAAGTTGTCTTAGGTACCGCTATTGGGCTCATTCACGATTCAGACAATAACCTTCAACCTGTTCGTTGTTTGGTCGATTGTGGATCTCAATTTTCTCTTATGACGTCTAAATGTGCCAAACGATTAGGACTTACCTGGCGTGCAACCACTCATACGCCTCTTGGGGCTGGGGGTGTCCCAGTACCCAGAGTTAAAGGAAGGCTAAAGTGTCGCTTACACTCTAGAATCAACCAAGATCAATATTTGGACGTCGAACCTTTGATTGTTGGCCATTTAACTGGAGATCTACCTACAACGCAACTTCAACCAATATATGGATCCGCTGCACAGCCATTTGCTGACCCCTTATTTTGGGAACCTCGAGAGATCGACATGCTTCTTGGTGGCGATTGTTTCATGCGAATTATAACGGGCAGCCCAGTCACGTTGGACAACAATTTCCGAGCACTTCCAACCTTCTTTGGACTTGTTGTCATGGGAGGTGCTAATTTAGACTCAGTTTCGACGCTGCGCTGTCATTGCCTATTTGAATCGCCTATCAATGAAGAGCTGCTTTCTAAATTCTGGCCGATAGAAGAAGTGGAGGTTTCGATTGATGGCAGCAAAAACGATCCTTCCGAACAACATATTTTGAAAACTCACTATCGAGATTCCACTGGAAAATATATTGTGGCCCTACCATGTAAAGAACCGCCAGAAGATATACCAGAGGCTGAAACTCTTGCTCTTTCTCGTTTTAGAGGAATCGAAACGAGATTTAAACGAAACCATATCTTGCATAGTAAATACGCAGACTTTATGAAGGAGTATGAGCAGCTAGGCCATATGACCAGGACTATTTCACCATCAGCCTACGTAGTTCCACATCATCCAGTGTTTCGTCAGGATGACCCACAAGCTAAAATTCGTGTCGTTTTCGATGCTTCAGCTTCAACGACAAAGGGATCTCTAAACAGTAAACTCTATGTTGGTCCGAAACTCCAAAGTGACATCGCCGACATCATTTTGAATTTTAGACGATACAAGATCGCTGTAACTGCTGATTTAATTAAAATGTACAGGCAGATTCTTGTAATTCCGGAACATAGACGTTTCCAACACATATTCTGGCGAGCGACAACTGAAGAGGCTATTCAAAAATACGAGCTAAACACAGTCACTTACGGCACAGCGTCAGCTCCATTTCAAGCAAATCGTGTTGTGAAACAATTATGTATTGATGAAGGCGCAGCTTTTCCTTTGGCGGCTGAAGTTTTAAACAAGTATATTTACGTCGATGATGTAGTTGCAGGCGCTGATTCTTTTGATGAGGCATTGGTACTTGTGGAACAATTGATAGGACTACTGAGTAAAGGCCAGTTCTCCATTCACAAATGGAATAGCAACTGCTCCGAGCTGATGAATAAACTCGACCCTAACCTAATAAGAAGGAGCATTGAGTTGTCGCCAGGGACTGATTCGTGTGTTACGAAAATTCTGGGAATGTCCTGGGATCCGATCAATGATTGTTTCTCTTATTCTGTTAAACCTATTTGCAGGACTATCACAAAGCGATCGATCCTATCCACTGTCGCACGCTTATACGATCCAATGGGATTCCTTGCACCAGTCATATTCAAAGCAAAATATTTTCTTCAGGAACTCTGGAAGTTGAAGATTGCCTGGGATGATCCCATTGGAGTTGAACTACAGCAGGAATGGTTAGAATTTGCTACGCATCTTACTTGCCTTCAGTTTATACAAATTCCTAGATTCATTCTATCCGATCTAATGGAAACGAAACAGCTAATCGGATTCTGTGATGCATCCAAAAGGGGCTTCGCAGCTGCTATATACTTACGGATTGCAGCAGGAGATGGAGAGGTGAAGGTGACGCTACTAAAGTCTAAAACCAAACTAGCTCCAATTAAGACCATTTCGACACCTAGGCTGGAGTTGTGCGGTGCTCAGCTCCTTGTCAAGTTAATGCTGTCTATTAACAAATTTTCTGAAACTCTAGCGATAGCAGAAAGGATCTTCTTCTCTGACTCAACCATCGTGCTGGCCTGGCTCAGGATATCACCTCAATCATTACCAACGTTCGTAGCGAATCGTGTCTCATATATAACAACTCACACACTTGAGAATGAATGGCTGCATGTGCCATCCGAAGAAAATCCTGCTGATTTAGGATCTCGTGGTATAGCGCCGCAATTACTTAAGGATGAGACACTATGGTGGGCGGGCCCACACTGGTTGCGTACACGTCCTCTCATATTTCCTCAGCAACCTGAAATTTACAAGCATCGAGCACCTGAAGTAAAGCCTGGAACCATACTTACAGTCCACACTGATCTACCTGATACCTGCGATGCTACTTACTTACCCATGATTATCACCCGGAATCTTAAACATATACCCCTTGTAAAATCGTGCGATTTTAGGTGGGCGGGATGTTGGTGACACTAGATTAATAAATATTAAAATTGTAAGAAATATCAAAAAGTGTAATGTAAACGAGTGTCTACGGTGCGCGCATGCGCCTTATGATTTATGTCAGTGGAACAAGTACAGTGTAGCTGTCAACTACGAAGTGAGTGCGTATACGCCGGCCGGCAGTCGTGACTTTAAACTTACACTCATCTAAACTTGCTGCATCAGGTGTAAACGAATCCAAAGGATAGTAGAAGAAGTGCAGTGTAGAAGTTAACTCTGAAGTGAGTGCCGGCCGGTCGTTAAACGTACACTCATCAAATAAACTTGTTGCGTGAGCAACAGTTGTAAACCAATCCATAGGATAGTAGGAGAAGATCAGTGCAGTGTACAAGTTAACTCCGAAGTGAGTGCAGTGTAGAAGTTAACTCTGAAGTGAGTGCCGGCCGGTCATTAAACGTACACTCATCAAATAAACTTGCAACAGGCGTAAACGTATCCATAGGATAGTAGGAAGAGAACTGTGATGATTAAAGAAATCATATAAACTGTATTTGTAAGTCATTTAAACCAATGCTAATTAAAAAGAATGTTTTTTTTTTTATTACCAGATTGACTGTATTTTCTTTCATAATCCCCCGTTAAACTTATTTTATTTTTATAACACCATCATTGGTCCTCCGGGCCGGATATTAAGAAAGAAAATAAAGTCAATAATTTACTTTAAGTTTATTTAATACTAACATAGTAAGTAGAAATATAATTTAAAATAGTTATATGTTAAAGTTAATTTTGGAATCACTTTATTAAGAATGAAATTTAAACGTGAATAAATTAAATTTTAGTAATATTTAAAAAGAAAAAGGAAAACAATAAAATATTTGATAATTATTTCTGAGTCTAATACTGTAGAAGAGTCCACGCAGTATTATCTGTACTTTTGTTTACCTATGTAGCTAGTTGATTTGAAAACAATGCTCTGTATTACATACGTAACTACTCAGATATAATAGCATTGAATATTTTATAATTATTTAATTAATTTAATTAAATAAAGTACAGAATTTTGAAAAAGGCATTTATATAAACTCATAAACTATTGGTTTATAAATTATCTATAATTAACTGAGAAATATTAGTGGTAAGAATATATTGTCTACTAACGATTTGAGATTAAGATTTATTAATTGGAATTTAATTACTTAAGAATAAGATTTACAATTTCATTTAGAATTAATGAGGTAATTCATTTATTATACTGAGTTGGTTAGTTTCGTGAATATATTCTTACTTGCTAGGTTTATTTTAATGAGTAGCCAATTATATAATTCTCATCATTTTGTAGTAAAATATATGAATTTTAGGTATAAGGTAACATATTTTTTGTCTCATCTCTTATATTGAAATTATTTTATTTTGTGTTTTAAGTAATTAGTAATTTTTTTATTTTATAATTTAAGTAACGAGTTTGTTTACGATCTTTTATTTTACTTTCCATTTTATATAAATATAATACTTCTTAAGAATCATAAATTCTATAACGTCGGTTTTCTGTAAACAATATAAATTTAAATTTTGATTTTTTCTAAATATATTTGTAAAGTGTCGTCACCATGGCCGCCCCTGAATTACAAATTAAATGCATCCGCGCAGCTCTTAAACTTTTACGTAAAGATATAGCACAGATTTATAATGTAGGTACAGCAAGCATGGATTCAGCATTCAAGGCTATGTCTTTAACTGCGGATGCATTGAAGGCTAGTTACATGACTAAGTTTGAAGAGGGTCAGGTATTAGCAATTATTAATGAAAAAGACACATTGTTTCCTACTGATGAGGACATCAAGGAGAGAGGTGAGATAAATGCTCTATATTATAAAATTGTTGAGATGCAACAAGAGAAAGAAGCTCAACCGAATGAAAATTCTCAATCGTCAAGAAACTCTTGTTCCTTCGCGCATTCAACTCACCGAAGGCTAGCTCGCATGGAGTTGCCTAAATTTAATGGAAACATTCGTGAATGGCCAAAATTCAAGCAGTTGTTCCTTAGTATGGTACACACAAATGTTGAGGTCCCGATAATAGAGAAGTTTCATTACTTATCCACGTCTGTCATAGGGGAACCTTTGGCCCTAATAGCCCCGTTTAGCTTGGATGAGCCTAATTACCAGAAGGCATGGGACGCATTGACAGATAGATATGACAATAAACGACTGCTTGCATCGTCATACATCGATCAAATTTTGGAGTTTTCTCCTCAAAGAGGTAGCCCTACCCTTCAATCTTTACAAGCCTTTATTAGAGCAGTGGCCGAAAACATAGCGGCTTTCCGATCAATTGAGATACCCGATCAAGCAGACTTTTTATGGATGACCTTAGCGCTGGATAAACTAGATCCACAAACTAGACATGACTTTGAAGTGGAAGTAGTCACAACGGAATGGCCGACCTTTAAACAATTAGTTGATTTTGTTCAAGGTAGAAGTCGAGTAATGCAGCTCACAGCTCCTAAGAACATTAATCTTTCCAAGCCAAGGCCCAAGGCGAACATTCTAGCAACTACTTCTACACCATCACCCGCAGTAAAACCACAAATCTGTTCCTGTAAACAAGTTCACCCTCTAGTGGAATGTCCGATTTTTAGAACCAAGACTCCGACAGAAAGGATTGCATTTCTGAGGAAAAAGAATGCCTGTTTCAATTGTCTTAGGTCCGGCCATAGGACAGCTGCATGCCTTTCACCAGGTCGATGCCGAGTTTGTAGTAATAAACACCATACCTGGGTCCATCTTGCGAAGAAATCAAACTCGGAACCTACGATCAACACGGATTCTACACCAGCTCGAATCAAGTCTTCTGCAACCGAGAAACGGGATTCTGAGCCTGCCTCGTCTGCCCTGGTTGGTAGCGTTCTAGGACCCGCACAAGTTGTCTTAGGTACCGCTATTGGGCTCATTCACGATTCAGACAATAACCTTCAACCTGTTCGTTGTTTGGTCGATTGTGGATCTCAATTTTCTCTTATGACGTCTAAATGTGCCAAACGATTAGGACTTACCTGGCGTGCAACCACTCATACGCCTCTTGGGGCTGGGGGTGTCCCAGTACCCAGAGTTAAAGGAAGGCTAAAGTGTCGCTTACACTCTAGAATCAACCAAGATCAATATTTGGACGTCGAACCTTTGATTGTTGGCCATTTAACTGGAGATCTACCTACAACGCAACTTCAACCAATATATGGATCCGCTGCACAGCCATTTGCTGACCCCTTATTTTGGGAACCTCGAGAGATCGACATGCTTCTTGGTGGCGATTGTTTCATGCGAATTATAACGGGCAGCCCAGTCACGTTGGACAACAATTTCCGAGCACTTCCAACCTTCTTTGGACTTGTTGTCATGGGAGGTGCTAATTTAGACTCAGTTTCGACGCTGCGCTGTCATTGCCTATTTGAATCGCCTATCAATGAAGAGCTGCTTTCTAAATTCTGGCCGATAGAAGAAGTGGAGGTTTCGATTGATGGCAGCAAAAACGATCCTTCCGAACAACATATTTTGAAAACTCACTATCGAGATTCCACTGGAAAATATATTGTGGCCCTACCATGTAAAGAACCGCCAGAAGATATACCAGAGGCTGAAACTCTTGCTCTTTCTCGTTTTAGAGGAATCGAAACGAGATTTAAACGAAACCATATCTTGCATAGTAAATACGCAGACTTTATGAAGGAGTATGAGCAGCTAGGCCATATGACCAGGACTATTTCACCATCAGCCTACGTAGTTCCACATCATCCAGTGTTTCGTCAGGATGACCCACAAGCTAAAATTCGTGTCGTTTTCGATGCTTCAGCTTCAACGACAAAGGGATCTCTAAACAGTAAACTCTATGTTGGTCCGAAACTCCAAAGTGACATCGCCGACATCATTTTGAATTTTAGACGATACAAGATCGCTGTAACTGCTGATTTAATTAAAATGTACAGGCAGATTCTTGTAATTCCGGAACATAGACGTTTCCAACACATATTCTGGCGAGCGACAACTGAAGAGGCTATTCAAAAATACGAGCTAAACACAGTCACTTACGGCACAGCGTCAGCTCCATTTCAAGCAAATCGTGTTGTGAAACAATTATGTATTGATGAAGGCGCAGCTTTTCCTTTGGCGGCTGAAGTTTTAAACAAGTATATTTACGTCGATGATGTAGTTGCAGGCGCTGATTCTTTTGATGAGGCATTGGTACTTGTGGAACAATTGATAGGACTACTGAGTAAAGGCCAGTTCTCCATTCACAAATGGAATAGCAACTGCTCCGAGCTGATGAATAAACTCGACCCTAACCTAATAAGAAGGAGCATTGAGTTGTCGCCAGGGACTGATTCGTGTGTTACGAAAATTCTGGGAATGTCCTGGGATCCGATCAATGATTGTTTCTCTTATTCTGTTAAACCTATTTGCAGGACTATCACAAAGCGATCGATCCTATCCACTGTCGCACGCTTATACGATCCAATGGGATTCCTTGCACCAGTCATATTCAAAGCAAAATATTTTCTTCAGGAACTCTGGAAGTTGAAGATTGCCTGGGATGATCCCATTGGAGTTGAACTACAGCAGGAATGGTTAGAATTTGCTACGCATCTTACTTGCCTTCAGTTTATACAAATTCCTAGATTCATTCTATCCGATCTAATGGAAACGAAACAGCTAATCGGATTCTGTGATGCATCCAAAAGGGGCTTCGCAGCTGCTATATACTTACGGATTGCAGCAGGAGATGGAGAGGTGAAGGTGACGCTACTAAAGTCTAAAACCAAACTAGCTCCAATTAAGACCATTTCGACACCTAGGCTGGAGTTGTGCGGTGCTCAGCTCCTTGTCAAGTTAATGCTGTCTATTAACAAATTTTCTGAAACTCTAGCGATAGCAGAAAGGATCTTCTTCTCTGACTCAACCATCGTGCTGGCCTGGCTCAGGATATCACCTCAATCATTACCAACGTTCGTAGCGAATCGTGTCTCATATATAACAACTCACACACTTGAGAATGAATGGCTGCATGTGCCATCCGAAGAAAATCCTGCTGATTTAGGATCTCGTGGTATAGCGCCGCAATTACTTAAGGATGAGACACTATGGTGGGCGGGCCCACACTGGTTGCGTACACGTCCTCTCATATTTCCTCAGCAACCTGAAATTTACAAGCATCGAGCACCTGAAGTAAAGCCTGGAACCATACTTACAGTCCACACTGATCTACCTGATACCTGCGATGCTACTTACTTACCCATGATTATCACCCGGAATCTTAAACATATACCCCTTGTAAAATCGTGCGATTTTAGGTGGGCGGGATGTTGGTGACACTAGATTAATAAATATTAAAATTGTAAGAAATATCAAAAAGTGTAATGTAAACGAGTGTCTACGGTGCGCGCATGCGCCTTATGATTTATGTCAGTGGAACAAGTACAGTGTAGCTGTCAACTACGAAGTGAGTGCGTATACGCCGGCCGGCAGTCGTGACTTTAAACTTACACTCATCTAAACTTGCTGCATCAGGTGTAAACGAATCCAAAGGATAGTAGAAGAAGTGCAGTGTAGAAGTTAACTCTGAAGTGAGTGCCGGCCGGTCGTTAAACGTACACTCATCAAATAAACTTGTTGCGTGAGCAACAGTTGTAAACCAATCCATAGGATAGTAGGAGAAGATCAGTGCAGTGTACAAGTTAACTCCGAAGTGAGTGCAGTGTAGAAGTTAACTCTGAAGTGAGTGCCGGCCGGTCATTAAACGTACACTCATCAAATAAACTTGCAACAGGCGTAAACGTATCCATAGGATAGTAGGAAGAGAACTGTGATGATTAAAGAAATCATATAAACTGTATTTGTAAGTCATTTAAACCAATGCTAATTAAAAAGAATGTTTTTTTTTTTATTACCAGATTGACTGTATTTTCTTTCATAATCCCCCGTTAAACTTATTTTATTTTTATAACACCATCATTGGTCCTCCGGGCCGGATATTAAGAAAGAAAATAAAGTCAATAATTTACTTTAAGTTTATTTAATACTAACATAGTAAGTAGAAATATAATTTAAAATAGTTATATGTTAAAGTTAATTTTGGAATCACTTTATTAAGAATGAAATTTAAACGTGAATAAATTAAATTTTAGTAATATTTAAAAAGAAAAAGGAAAACAATAAAATATTTGATAATTATTTCTGAGTCTAATACTGTAGAAGAGTCCACGCAGTATTATCTGTACTTTTGTTTACCTATGTAGCTAGTTGATTTGAAAACAATGCTCTGTATTACATACGTAACTACTCAGATATAATAGCATTGAATATTTTATAATTATTTAATTAATTTAATTAAATAAAGTACAGAATTTTGAAAAAGGCATTTATATAAACTCATAAACTATTGGTTTATAAATTATCTATAATTAACTGAGAAATATTAGTGGTAAGAATATATTGTCTACTAACGATTTGAGATTAAGATTTATTAATTGGAATTTAATTACTTAAGAATAAGATTTACAATTTCATTTAGAATTAATGAGGTAATTCATTTATTATACTGAGTTGGTTAGTTTCGTGAATATATTCTTACTTGCTAGGTTTATTTTAATGAGTAGCCAATTATATAATTCTCATCATTTTGTAGTAAAATATATGAATTTTAGGTATAAGGTAACATATTTTTTGTCTCATCTCTTATATTGAAATTATTTTATTTTGTGTTTTAAGTAATTAGTAATTTTTTTATTTTATAATTTAAGTAACGAGTTTGTTTACGATCTTTTATTTTACTTTCCATTTTATATAAATATAATACTTCTTAAGAATCATAAATTCTATAACGTCGGTTTTCTGTAAACAATATAAATTTAAATTTTGATTTTTTCTAAATATATTTGTAAAGTGTCGTCACCATGGCCGCCCCTGAATTACAAATTAAATGCATCCGCGCAGCTCTTAAACTTTTACGTAAAGATATAGCACAGATTTATAATGTAGGTACAGCAAGCATGGATTCAGCATTCAAGGCTATGTCTTTAACTGCGGATGCATTGAAGGCTAGTTACATGACTAAGTTTGAAGAGGGTCAGGTATTAGCAATTATTAATGAAAAAGACACATTGTTTCCTACTGATGAGGACATCAAGGAGAGAGGTGAGATAAATGCTCTATATTATAAAATTGTTGAGATGCAACAAGAGAAAGAAGCTCAACCGAATGAAAATTCTCAATCGTCAAGAAACTCTTGTTCCTTCGCGCATTCAACTCACCGAAGGCTAGCTCGCATGGAGTTGCCTAAATTTAATGGAAACATTCGTGAATGGCCAAAATTCAAGCAGTTGTTCCTTAGTATGGTACACACAAATGTTGAGGTCCCGATAATAGAGAAGTTTCATTACTTATCCACGTCTGTCATAGGGGAACCTTTGGCCCTAATAGCCCCGTTTAGCTTGGATGAGCCTAATTACCAGAAGGCATGGGACGCATTGACAGATAGATATGACAATAAACGACTGCTTGCATCGTCATACATCGATCAAATTTTGGAGTTTTCTCCTCAAAGAGGTAGCCCTACCCTTCAATCTTTACAAGCCTTTATTAGAGCAGTGGCCGAAAACATAGCGGCTTTCCGATCAATTGAGATACCCGATCAAGCAGACTTTTTATGGATGACCTTAGCGCTGGATAAACTAGATCCACAAACTAGACATGACTTTGAAGTGGAAGTAGTCACAACGGAATGGCCGACCTTTAAACAATTAGTTGATTTTGTTCAAGGTAGAAGTCGAGTAATGCAGCTCACAGCTCCTAAGAACATTAATCTTTCCAAGCCAAGGCCCAAGGCGAACATTCTAGCAACTACTTCTACACCATCACCCGCAGTAAAACCACAAATCTGTTCCTGTAAACAAGTTCACCCTCTAGTGGAATGTCCGATTTTTAGAACCAAGACTCCGACAGAAAGGATTGCATTTCTGAGGAAAAAGAATGCCTGTTTCAATTGTCTTAGGTCCGGCCATAGGACAGCTGCATGCCTTTCACCAGGTCGATGCCGAGTTTGTAGTAATAAACACCATACCTGGGTCCATCTTGCGAAGAAATCAAACTCGGAACCTACGATCAACACGGATTCTACACCAGCTCGAATCAAGTCTTCTGCAACCGAGAAACGGGATTCTGAGCCTGCCTCGTCTGCCCTGGTTGGTAGCGTTCTAGGACCCGCACAAGTTGTCTTAGGTACCGCTATTGGGCTCATTCACGATTCAGACAATAACCTTCAACCTGTTCGTTGTTTGGTCGATTGTGGATCTCAATTTTCTCTTATGACGTCTAAATGTGCCAAACGATTAGGACTTACCTGGCGTGCAACCACTCATACGCCTCTTGGGGCTGGGGGTGTCCCAGTACCCAGAGTTAAAGGAAGGCTAAAGTGTCGCTTACACTCTAGAATCAACCAAGATCAATATTTGGACGTCGAACCTTTGATTGTTGGCCATTTAACTGGAGATCTACCTACAACGCAACTTCAACCAATATATGGATCCGCTGCACAGCCATTTGCTGACCCCTTATTTTGGGAACCTCGAGAGATCGACATGCTTCTTGGTGGCGATTGTTTCATGCGAATTATAACGGGCAGCCCAGTCACGTTGGACAACAATTTCCGAGCACTTCCAACCTTCTTTGGACTTGTTGTCATGGGAGGTGCTAATTTAGACTCAGTTTCGACGCTGCGCTGTCATTGCCTATTTGAATCGCCTATCAATGAAGAGCTGCTTTCTAAATTCTGGCCGATAGAAGAAGTGGAGGTTTCGATTGATGGCAGCAAAAACGATCCTTCCGAACAACATATTTTGAAAACTCACTATCGAGATTCCACTGGAAAATATATTGTGGCCCTACCATGTAAAGAACCGCCAGAAGATATACCAGAGGCTGAAACTCTTGCTCTTTCTCGTTTTAGAGGAATCGAAACGAGATTTAAACGAAACCATATCTTGCATAGTAAATACGCAGACTTTATGAAGGAGTATGAGCAGCTAGGCCATATGACCAGGACTATTTCACCATCAGCCTACGTAGTTCCACATCATCCAGTGTTTCGTCAGGATGACCCACAAGCTAAAATTCGTGTCGTTTTCGATGCTTCAGCTTCAACGACAAAGGGATCTCTAAACAGTAAACTCTATGTTGGTCCGAAACTCCAAAGTGACATCGCCGACATCATTTTGAATTTTAGACGATACAAGATCGCTGTAACTGCTGATTTAATTAAAATGTACAGGCAGATTCTTGTAATTCCGGAACATAGACGTTTCCAACACATATTCTGGCGAGCGACAACTGAAGAGGCTATTCAAAAATACGAGCTAAACACAGTCACTTACGGCACAGCGTCAGCTCCATTTCAAGCAAATCGTGTTGTGAAACAATTATGTATTGATGAAGGCGCAGCTTTTCCTTTGGCGGCTGAAGTTTTAAACAAGTATATTTACGTCGATGATGTAGTTGCAGGCGCTGATTCTTTTGATGAGGCATTGGTACTTGTGGAACAATTGATAGGACTACTGAGTAAAGGCCAGTTCTCCATTCACAAATGGAATAGCAACTGCTCCGAGCTGATGAATAAACTCGACCCTAACCTAATAAGAAGGAGCATTGAGTTGTCGCCAGGGACTGATTCGTGTGTTACGAAAATTCTGGGAATGTCCTGGGATCCGATCAATGATTGTTTCTCTTATTCTGTTAAACCTATTTGCAGGACTATCACAAAGCGATCGATCCTATCCACTGTCGCACGCTTATACGATCCAATGGGATTCCTTGCACCAGTCATATTCAAAGCAAAATATTTTCTTCAGGAACTCTGGAAGTTGAAGATTGCCTGGGATGATCCCATTGGAGTTGAACTACAGCAGGAATGGTTAGAATTTGCTACGCATCTTACTTGCCTTCAGTTTATACAAATTCCTAGATTCATTCTATCCGATCTAATGGAAACGAAACAGCTAATCGGATTCTGTGATGCATCCAAAAGGGGCTTCGCAGCTGCTATATACTTACGGATTGCAGCAGGAGATGGAGAGGTGAAGGTGACGCTACTAAAGTCTAAAACCAAACTAGCTCCAATTAAGACCATTTCGACACCTAGGCTGGAGTTGTGCGGTGCTCAGCTCCTTGTCAAGTTAATGCTGTCTATTAACAAATTTTCTGAAACTCTAGCGATAGCAGAAAGGATCTTCTTCTCTGACTCAACCATCGTGCTGGCCTGGCTCAGGATATCACCTCAATCATTACCAACGTTCGTAGCGAATCGTGTCTCATATATAACAACTCACACACTTGAGAATGAATGGCTGCATGTGCCATCCGAAGAAAATCCTGCTGATTTAGGATCTCGTGGTATAGCGCCGCAATTACTTAAGGATGAGACACTATGGTGGGCGGGCCCACACTGGTTGCGTACACGTCCTCTCATATTTCCTCAGCAACCTGAAATTTACAAGCATCGAGCACCTGAAGTAAAGCCTGGAACCATACTTACAGTCCACACTGATCTACCTGATACCTGCGATGCTACTTACTTACCCATGATTATCACCCGGAATCTTAAACATATACCCCTTGTAAAATCGTGCGATTTTAGGTGGGCGGGATGTTGGTGACACTAGATTAATAAATATTAAAATTGTAAGAAATATCAAAAAGTGTAATGTAAACGAGTGTCTACGGTGCGCGCATGCGCCTTATGATTTATGTCAGTGGAACAAGTACAGTGTAGCTGTCAACTACGAAGTGAGTGCGTATACGCCGGCCGGCAGTCGTGACTTTAAACTTACACTCATCTAAACTTGCTGCATCAGGTGTAAACGAATCCAAAGGATAGTAGAAGAAGTGCAGTGTAGAAGTTAACTCTGAAGTGAGTGCCGGCCGGTCGTTAAACGTACACTCATCAAATAAACTTGTTGCGTGAGCAACAGTTGTAAACCAATCCATAGGATAGTAGGAGAAGATCAGTGCAGTGTACAAGTTAACTCCGAAGTGAGTGCAGTGTAGAAGTTAACTCTGAAGTGAGTGCCGGCCGGTCATTAAACGTACACTCATCAAATAAACTTGCAACAGGCGTAAACGTATCCATAGGATAGTAGGAAGAGAACTGTGATGATTAAAGAAATCATATAAACTGTATTTGTAAGTCATTTAAACCAATGCTAATTAAAAAGAATGTTTTTTTTTTTATTACCAGATTGACTGTATTTTCTTTCATAATCCCCCGTTAAACTTATTTTATTTTTATAACACCATCATTGGTCCTCCGGGCCGGATATTAAGAAAGAAAATAAAGTCAATAATTTACTTTAAGTTTATTTAATACTAACATAGTAAGTAGAAATATAATTTAAAATAGTTATATGTTAAAGTTAATTTTGGAATCACTTTATTAAGAATGAAATTTAAACGTGAATAAATTAAATTTTAGTAATATTTAAAAAGAAAAAGGAAAACAATAAAATATTTGATAATTATTTCTGAGTCTAATACTGTAGAAGAGTCCACGCAGTATTATCTGTACTTTTGTTTACCTATGTAGCTAGTTGATTTGAAAACAATGCTCTGTATTACATACGTAACTACTCAGATATAATAGCATTGAATATTTTATAATTATTTAATTAATTTAATTAAATAAAGTACAGAATTTTGAAAAAGGCATTTATATAAACTCATAAACTATTGGTTTATAAATTATCTATAATTAACTGAGAAATATTAGTGGTAAGAATATATTGTCTACTAACGATTTGAGATTAAGATTTATTAATTGGAATTTAATTACTTAAGAATAAGATTTACAATTTCATTTAGAATTAATGAGGTAATTCATTTATTATACTGAGTTGGTTAGTTTCGTGAATATATTCTTACTTGCTAGGTTTATTTTAATGAGTAGCCAATTATATAATTCTCATCATTTTGTAGTAAAATATATGAATTTTAGGTATAAGGTAACATATTTTTTGTCTCATCTCTTATATTGAAATTATTTTATTTTGTGTTTTAAGTAATTAGTAATTTTTTTATTTTATAATTTAAGTAACGAGTTTGTTTACGATCTTTTATTTTACTTTCCATTTTATATAAATATAATACTTCTTAAGAATCATAAATTCTATAACGTCGGTTTTCTGTAAACAATATAAATTTAAATTTTGATTTTTTCTAAATATATTTGTAAAGTGTCGTCACCATGGCCGCCCCTGAATTACAAATTAAATGCATCCGCGCAGCTCTTAAACTTTTACGTAAAGATATAGCACAGATTTATAATGTAGGTACAGCAAGCATGGATTCAGCATTCAAGGCTATGTCTTTAACTGCGGATGCATTGAAGGCTAGTTACATGACTAAGTTTGAAGAGGGTCAGGTATTAGCAATTATTAATGAAAAAGACACATTGTTTCCTACTGATGAGGACATCAAGGAGAGAGGTGAGATAAATGCTCTATATTATAAAATTGTTGAGATGCAACAAGAGAAAGAAGCTCAACCGAATGAAAATTCTCAATCGTCAAGAAACTCTTGTTCCTTCGCGCATTCAACTCACCGAAGGCTAGCTCGCATGGAGTTGCCTAAATTTAATGGAAACATTCGTGAATGGCCAAAATTCAAGCAGTTGTTCCTTAGTATGGTACACACAAATGTTGAGGTCCCGATAATAGAGAAGTTTCATTACTTATCCACGTCTGTCATAGGGGAACCTTTGGCCCTAATAGCCCCGTTTAGCTTGGATGAGCCTAATTACCAGAAGGCATGGGACGCATTGACAGATAGATATGACAATAAACGACTGCTTGCATCGTCATACATCGATCAAATTTTGGAGTTTTCTCCTCAAAGAGGTAGCCCTACCCTTCAATCTTTACAAGCCTTTATTAGAGCAGTGGCCGAAAACATAGCGGCTTTCCGATCAATTGAGATACCCGATCAAGCAGACTTTTTATGGATGACCTTAGCGCTGGATAAACTAGATCCACAAACTAGACATGACTTTGAAGTGGAAGTAGTCACAACGGAATGGCCGACCTTTAAACAATTAGTTGATTTTGTTCAAGGTAGAAGTCGAGTAATGCAGCTCACAGCTCCTAAGAACATTAATCTTTCCAAGCCAAGGCCCAAGGCGAACATTCTAGCAACTACTTCTACACCATCACCCGCAGTAAAACCACAAATCTGTTCCTGTAAACAAGTTCACCCTCTAGTGGAATGTCCGATTTTTAGAACCAAGACTCCGACAGAAAGGATTGCATTTCTGAGGAAAAAGAATGCCTGTTTCAATTGTCTTAGGTCCGGCCATAGGACAGCTGCATGCCTTTCACCAGGTCGATGCCGAGTTTGTAGTAATAAACACCATACCTGGGTCCATCTTGCGAAGAAATCAAACTCGGAACCTACGATCAACACGGATTCTACACCAGCTCGAATCAAGTCTTCTGCAACCGAGAAACGGGATTCTGAGCCTGCCTCGTCTGCCCTGGTTGGTAGCGTTCTAGGACCCGCACAAGTTGTCTTAGGTACCGCTATTGGGCTCATTCACGATTCAGACAATAACCTTCAACCTGTTCGTTGTTTGGTCGATTGTGGATCTCAATTTTCTCTTATGACGTCTAAATGTGCCAAACGATTAGGACTTACCTGGCGTGCAACCACTCATACGCCTCTTGGGGCTGGGGGTGTCCCAGTACCCAGAGTTAAAGGAAGGCTAAAGTGTCGCTTACACTCTAGAATCAACCAAGATCAATATTTGGACGTCGAACCTTTGATTGTTGGCCATTTAACTGGAGATCTACCTACAACGCAACTTCAACCAATATATGGATCCGCTGCACAGCCATTTGCTGACCCCTTATTTTGGGAACCTCGAGAGATCGACATGCTTCTTGGTGGC
Organism: Troilus luridus; assembly: GCA_964056705.1. Classification (NCBI taxonomy): domain Eukaryota; kingdom Metazoa; phylum Arthropoda; class Insecta; order Hemiptera; family Pentatomidae; genus Troilus; species Troilus luridus. Next base: position 67,350,376 of record OZ057415.1, read on the forward strand.
GATTGTTTCATGCGAATTATAACGGGCAGCCCAGTCACGTTGGACAACAATTTCCGAGCACTTCCAACCTTCTTTGGACTTGTTGTCATGGGAGGTGCTAATTTAGACTCAGTTTCGACGCTGCGCTGTCATTGCCTATTTGAATCGCCTATCAATGAAGAGCTGCTTTCTAAATTCTGGCCGATAGAAGAAGTGGAGGTTTCGATTGATGGCAGCAAAAACGATCCTTCCGAACAACATATTTTGAAAACTCACTATCGAGATTCCACTGGAAAATATATTGTGGCCCTACCATGTAAAGAACCGCCAGAAGATATACCAGAGGCTGAAACTCTTGCTCTTTCTCGTTTTAGAGGAATCGAAACGAGATTTAAACGAAACCATATCTTGCATAGTAAATACGCAGACTTTATGAAGGAGTATGAGCAGCTAGGCCATATGACCAGGACTATTTCACCATCAGCCTACGTAGTTCCACATCATCCAGTGTTTCGTCAGGATGACCCACAAGCTAAAATTCGTGTCGTTTTCGATGCTTCAGCTTCAACGACAAAGGGATCTCTAAACAGTAAACTCTATGTTGGTCCGAAACTCCAAAGTGACATCGCCGACATCATTTTGAATTTTAGACGATACAAGATCGCTGTAACTGCTGATTTAATTAAAATGTACAGGCAGATTCTTGTAATTCCGGAACATAGACGTTTCCAACACATATTCTGGCGAGCGACAACTGAAGAGGCTATTCAAAAATACGAGCTAAACACAGTCACTTACGGCACAGCGTCAGCTCCATTTCAAGCAAATCGTGTTGTGAAACAATTATGTATTGATGAAGGCGCAGCTTTTCCTTTGGCGGCTGAAGTTTTAAACAAGTATATTTACGTCGATGATGTAGTTGCAGGCGCTGATTCTTTTGATGAGGCATTGGTACTTGTGGAACAATTGATAGGACTACTGAGTAAAGGCCAGTTCTCCATTCACAAATGGAATAGCAACTGCTCCGAGCTGATGAATAAACTCGACCCTAACCTAATAAGAAGGAGCATTGAGTTGTCGCCAGGGACTGATTCGTGTGTTACGAAAATTCTGGGAATGTCCTGGGATCCGATCAATGATTGTTTCTCTTATTCTGTTAAACCTATTTGCAGGACTATCACAAAGCGATCGATCCTATCCACTGTCGCACGCTTATACGATCCAATGGGATTCCTTGCACCAGTCATATTCAAAGCAAAATATTTTCTTCAGGAACTCTGGAAGTTGAAGATTGCCTGGGATGATCCCATTGGAGTTGAACTACAGCAGGAATGGTTAGAATTTGCTACGCATCTTACTTGCCTTCAGTTTATACAAATTCCTAGATTCATTCTATCCGATCTAATGGAAACGAAACAGCTAATCGGATTCTGTGATGCATCCAAAAGGGGCTTCGCAGCTGCTATATACTTACGGATTGCAGCAGGAGATGGAGAGGTGAAGGTGACGCTACTAAAGTCTAAAACCAAACTAGCTCCAATTAAGACCATTTCGACACCTAGGCTGGAGTTGTGCGGTGCTCAGCTCCTTGTCAAGTTAATGCTGTCTATTAACAAATTTTCTGAAACTCTAGCGATAGCAGAAAGGATCTTCTTCTCTGACTCAACCATCGTGCTGGCCTGGCTCAGGATATCACCTCAATCATTACCAACGTTCGTAGCGAATCGTGTCTCATATATAACAACTCACACACTTGAGAATGAATGGCTGCATGTGCCATCCGAAGAAAATCCTGCTGATTTAGGATCTCGTGGTATAGCGCCGCAATTACTTAAGGATGAGACACTATGGTGGGCGGGCCCACACTGGTTGCGTACACGTCCTCTCATATTTCCTCAGCAACCTGAAATTTACAAGCATCGAGCACCTGAAGTAAAGCCTGGAACCATACTTACAGTCCACACTGATCTACCTGATACCTGCGATGCTACTTACTTACCCATGATTATCACCCGGAATCTTAAACATATACCCCTTGTAAAATCGTGCGATTTTAGGTGGGCGGGATGTTGGTGACACTAGATTAATAAATATTAAAATTGTAAGAAATATCAAAAAGTGTAATGTAAACGAGTGTCTACGGTGCGCGCATGCGCCTTATGATTTATGTCAGTGGAACAAGTACAGTGTAGCTGTCAACTACGAAGTGAGTGCGTATACGCCGGCCGGCAGTCGTGACTTTAAACTTACACTCATCTAAACTTGCTGCATCAGGTGTAAACGAATCCAAAGGATAGTAGAAGAAGTGCAGTGTAGAAGTTAACTCTGAAGTGAGTGCCGGCCGGTCGTTAAACGTACACTCATCAAATAAACTTGTTGCGTGAGCAACAGTTGTAAACCAATCCATAGGATAGTAGGAGAAGATCAGTGCAGTGTACAAGTTAACTCCGAAGTGAGTGCAGTGTAGAAGTTAACTCTGAAGTGAGTGCCGGCCGGTCATTAAACGTACACTCATCAAATAAACTTGCAACAGGCGTAAACGTATCCATAGGATAGTAGGAAGAGAACTGTGATGATTAAAGAAATCATATAAACTGTATTTGTAAGTCATTTAAACCAATGCTAATTAAAAAGAATGTTTTTTTTTTTATTACCAGATTGACTGTATTTTCTTTCATAATCCCCCGTTAAACTTATTTTATTTTTATAACACCATCACTAGTAATTTAAATTCTAAAGAAATATTACTGTTTTTCTTCTCTTTTTTATTTCATCTTTTGGCGCACTACAGTATAATAAATTCAATACAGCCTATTCTTGAATTAAATATATTATACACATATATTTATTTTAATTTTAATACTTTTGATTTTGAAATCCTATTTCATTAAATCTTTAAATTTAATATTAATTTTATCACACCAACTTTGTTTTTAATTTTGTCAAGTAAATATATTGATGAAATTTTCTTTATTTTTCTTTTTTTGCATTTTTGTATATTACCTTCCAGATGTTGTAATTTGACCAGATGTAAAATAATTTCGTTTGTTTAAAAAATATATGCAGCCAAAATTCTTAATTTTTCTAGGTCACATTTCTGAATTACATTTTTATAATTATGAAAATAACGATGCCTTATCTTCTAAGATGGCTAAATCCTATATAATTTACAGCCGTAGACTTGACATTTCCAAGCTCGGTAGTCCAAGGATGAAGTCGAGTCATTATTATGCTTAGCTCTAACACACCTTACTTTTTACCTGCAGTAGGCTGCCATAGTTACAAGTTCGGTTTTATTTTGAAGATTTATTTTAACATTTATATTCTGTGTTGCTTCGGTTATCCGAACATCAATTATCCGAAATGGGTTCGTGAAAAAGATACAAGGAGAGGTCCACATTGTTAGTCATAGAAAATAACTTTGAAGAGTATTTTATTTAAAATTAGATTTTTAGATCTATTATAATGAAACTCCCAGTCTTGTAGTTCTTAATAATTAGGCTTTTAACAATAATTGTGCCGTGTTAATTTGTCAATGAAAACAGTTAGATGAGGCATATAGCTTACATTTTGTGACTATAAACTGCTAGGCTGCTGATTTCGTGACATATGTAATACACGATGACATTTTTTTGAACAAACATTTCGATTTCCATAAAGTGAATCTCGATTATCCGATTTTTTTATTAACCGAAACACACCCGATGACATCAATTCGGATATATGACGCTGTGTTCAAAGAAGCTACAGGATTTGTTTTAACGCGATAAACTCCAATTTGAAGATTTATTATGTCTTAGGGAGATAGTTTTAGGTTTTATAAAATGTAGCTATAATCCAGAGGAACGGAATGATAATCATTGCAAAGAAAAAATAAGTGTAAAGTTAGTTTGTTAAAATCTTATTTTGTAAATTAAACGGCAAGAAAAGGAGGTGGTTGCGGTATGCATTTGAGTGAAACTGTTGTTATGAACGCTCTTAGAAAATATCTACAAGTTGAGTTGTATCTTGAACGTCTTGGGGTGGAGGTCCCAGGAACGCTTTCTTCTTTGAGATGTGATTGATCTAACTTTTTTTGTGTGTGTGTCTTGACAATCCTGAATAGGTGAAACGTCGTCTGGTAAGTGTTTGTTTTACTCTAGATTTTTGAAACATAAAGCTTTTTTTTCATTTGCATTATAACAAATGTTAGTGTTTCTTTTTGAATTTTGGCTCTATTTTATTGCTTAGAAAATATCTTCAACAAAAACTAAAATTGAAAAAAATATTATATTCACTGGCTGATCCCCTACCCTTATAATAATTGACAAAATTAAAAATTTTTTTTTGCTTCTTTGAAACGAGGCGTGGAGATGCAAAATCCATATTTTATCATTTTTAATTTTTTTAATGTTTTCTCACAAATTTAGCGTCCTATATGCGGTGGTACGTGGTTCACCATTCAAAATATGCTAAATCCAATCTAATTTTTTTTTAAATAATTGTCTGAAATAAATAATCACCTGAATTATGCATATTTTTTGTGTTTCCTGAAAAATTTTCAAATTTGGATTTATCCCCTTTTGAATCTCCACGCCTCAAACCGTCATGTATAACAAATGTTTTAATCGAAATAATTACTGAATTTTTATTTATTTACAACATTTGATTAAAAACTGAACTTATTTTAATATTTTAAAGCTCTTATAGGCTCTGGGGGATTTTACAGAAAGTACTGATACAAAGGTACGCAGATATCTTTAAGAAAATTCCTATATTCTACTTTGATTAACCTAAACCTTCACTACTACTCCAACAGTATTGGGTTCGGTGCATGTTAAAGACTGTACTGATTACAGGAAAACGGTTGTGCAGGGAGGTGAGTTGTCCAAGTTCACGCTCAGGTTTCCCCCAATTAAGGGTACCAACTTTAGAAAAGCCTGGTTCAGCAAGAAGGTCTGAAGCTCCCACAGGGTTTCTTCGGGACTGTTATTAACAGATTAAGTTATTTATTTGTCACAGTTGTATTTGAACCCGGGACCATTAGCTCTGATTATAGATTAAAATTTTTCAAGTTATTTTATATTGGATGTACTATCCTATAAGTAACCTTGGCTTACACGCAGGGTACAGCTAATCTCCGTAATAGTAATAATTATTTCATTGTTAGAGCTATACATATACATTAATTTCTGAGATAACTCCTAACAAAATAAAAACCTAAGAACCCCATTATGGTAAATGTTTTTATTATTTTTAGTTTGTTAACCCTGCTACTATCCAAATGTGAGTGTCGCAAATGAGGCAATTCTTATTCCTTTCTCATACTTGCAACAAGACCCAGGCAATTGGCTTAGTGTTGGGGAGATCTGGCTATGCAACCACTGCGCAGTTGTTTTTTTTTTGCTGTCTGAATCATCGAGCGACTGCATTGACAATTATGTTAATTGATAGTTTACAATATTGTATATTAGGAAAATGCTGTACAGAATATAACTATATACTATTTATTTAGCAATAAACGTATCTGTATGTTGTAAATCAGTTTTAAATAGTAAAAAATAAATATTAATAACATATAATATAAAGAACAATCAATATGGTGAAAAATTAATACAATGTATATAAAATTATAATTCATGATGCGAAAAATTAAATGTTGGGACATTATATAATCATCAAACAATTTGTGAGCAGCGAGGGGATGGTTGACTGGAAAGTAGACATAAGGAAGAAAATAGTTGGGGGTGCAGTCAAATGAAAACACTAAATAAGTGGTAGCTTATTTAATTATGTGCCGACGTTTCGACCCACTTTGTGGGTCATCTTAAGGGCTAAGAAAGAAAAACAGACAAAATAACAGAACTATAAAAATACATTGAGGACTAAGTATATTATCAAATTCAAGTGTATTAAGAAATAAAATAACAATAAACTATGATATAGGAATGATTTATGTGGTGATTTAAGAATTAATAAATTAATAATAAAATTCTCAATTGTGAAAAATAAAGTCGATAAAGGGAAAAGATAAATAAGAAAAAAATTATCCGGGTGGATGTAAAGAAAAAATAATTCTTTAAATAGTGAAACAATTTTTTTAAAACCGACGTTTTTATTATCCACATTACAGATTTTCTTCATGGCTAAATATTCAAAATTCAAAAATATTCAAAATGAAATAATCGGAATGGAAAATATACAATAAATTTCTGTTTCATTGTATGTATTACTTTCATCCTTCGATTTAAACTATTGTTAAATGGTTTTCATTGTTTTACTTGCTTAATATCTAAGTAAAAATAATCCAAAATAAAAATCATTATTATAATTACTTCTAATCCCATTGTTTCAGTTCAAAATTTAAAATAATAATTTTATATTATAATTTAAATTATTTATATTTTTGTATCTTGTTTACAGCAATGCGTTTACTCAACCAGTAAAGTGGTAAACCAATACAGGGGTAGGAACATTGATAATAATGTATAATAATATAATAATTATAATAGGGCGGTTGAGCATGATCTCGACAAAATCACCTCCCTCCGCAACCGTTGGCTTAAAAACAGTCGAGTTTCTACCATGTAGTGAACCCCAGACCATTAATGTGTTGTAGTGGTACAGCGATTTTTTTCTTATTAAAGTGGAATAATTTATTATAGTAAATTCATACTATACACTATTACTTATCTTACTGCCTATCATCTGAGTACTTACGAACTGTGACTACCAACGGAGATGAATGCACCATGAACTGAGAAGGTAATGAAACCCTTTGAGTACATGCTCGTATACTGACGCCAACAAATGACTTCCGTCCCAGCATCAAGGCTCTCCATTGTGGCTTCATTTCTATCGCAATGCTACGTTTAAGAGAAGTTTTCATGAGCTTACATCATATTATTATTATTCTTAGGTGCTCAGGAAAAAAAAAATATGAAGGCAAGATTGCATAAGAATTTTAAAGACTTATACCTGATTTTTGTCTTTTTTTGAAGCTTTAGCAGCGTAAAGCGATTTTTGGTAGGGGAAAAGCTTATAGAGGGAATAGTTATTTATTTGACAAGTGAGGAAAGTGCCACTTTATTACACCCGAGTGAATTTTACCACAAGAGCCGAAGGCGAGTGTGGTAATTAAACGAGAGTGTTATAAGCACTTTTCTTTAAGGCGAAACTTTAGATTTGTTAAGACTACACTAGCGCTATCTCTTACAATTTTCTATTACTAACCATGCTAGTTATAACTCTAGGACGGTTTACTCATTGACACATTTATTTATTGTTATTTAGAAAATAAAATTCTATGAATTCATCACTATCCATTTTCATTTTTGATTTTGTTTGTGGTCTGATCACGGTTTTAATACTAGATCTCCATATTTCTGATATGTGAAGGTTCTAATACATTTAAGGTTATATTAAATATTTCTGTAAAATCGCTACAAAATCAATAAAATCTATCTTGAATTAAATAGGAAATAGTTCTAAAATTATTTATTTTAACTTTTTAGGAATATAAAATGAATAATATTATAAAATAACAGAGTGCTGATTGTCAAATTCGATCTTGGTGGCTGTTACTTTCCCTCACTAGTGGGGGAAAGTGGGACTTTCCACACCAGTTTTAGTTGAGCAATGGTTGCAGGAAAATGTATTTTTTAAAGAATCTCTCCTGGTTTTTGTCATCTTACTTGTTGGTTGTTTGTTATTTATTATTATTTTGTTAATATCAATACCTATATTTATTTTCGACAATTAGTTAAAATCCTGTCAAGTTTTGTACGTTTTAGTTATTTCATTTCTATTTTTATTTTTTTTATGTTTTTGTCACTCTTGATTACTTCATGATTTGTATTATTATGTAGCCTCCTGGCCAGATGAATATTATGTTTATTTTATTTGTTCATTATTGTTATTCTAAAGGACTTGGTCCCAGAATAAAGTTAGTTTTCTATTCTATTCTATGAATATAGATATAGATATGTTTTTACGATCGTGCCACAGTGGACTACATCTGTTTCAACTGTTCTTTTCTTTAATAGGATGTTAATAGTTGGGGGTGCAGTCAAGAAAACACGCAAAAATAGGTGAAACTATTTTATTTTAAGTGCCGACGTTTCGACCTACTATGTAGGTCATCTTCAGGGCTATGAGAAAACAGACAAAAAACAGAAAGACTGTAAAAATACATAAAATAGAGATACAGAAAAATTAACAAAATGTAGAGATATAAAAAAATTGAAGGATATATAATGAAAGGATATATGAATAAAGATGATTACATGTTCTTTTCTTTACTTCTCCACCTCTTTCATTCTTTACCCGTGTTCCTGTGTAGTTTCTCTCCTGTGTCCGAATTGCTCCGGTTTTTCTCTCTGGTCTTTCTTAAAGCCCTAATTCGGAAGTTCCTAGCTAAGTGAAGAACACCCTCCATTACCACCCGAAGGGACCTCGAGCTCTTCAATGCCCCTTTCAGTCTCCTTAATACACGTGTTGGTCATTTTCAGCTTTCATCCTCATTATTATTTATTTTTTCAATCCCTTTTTACATGGATCGTACTTGCTGTCTTCTTATCCTACAAATAGCTGGAAATCTTTTTAGTTAATAATCTGCCTTGTGTTAGATTTTTTCTTTTTCTCATATTATATTCCGAAAAATATCATCGTTACTTTGTACTTTAATTTCTAAATCTTTAATTTATTTATTAAATCATTCACGATCCGTTTTCGTATTAAGTTCGGTACTATTGAGCCAATGATAAATCAGCTAACAATAAGTCCCAACTTTGGTAGCCATTGTTTTAAGTTCCCTGGATATCAGTCAATAGGACAATTCAGTTCAAACAACTTTGCTTATCGAAGTTTCAACTGTAACACTTTATTGTTACTAGCCAACTTCGCATTATGAGTAAAAAATATCTATTTATATATATATATTATAAATTTATATTTCATTTCATATATTTTTATTTATCCATATCTAAAATTTTATTTGTTTGTTTAAAGGGGTAAAACCCTTAAGTCATCAACACTTATGATTTGTCACATAAAGTGTTGGTATACTCTTATATTGTAGATGAATAACACAAACACAATAGGTTGTTCATACGAGCACGAACGCACGCATGCATTCGGACTAGATGATGGATGTACTAGAGATGCAATTTGAAATTTGGCAATTATTCCGATGATTGTCGCTTTGAGTTGGATCACAATAAGTTTTAATGTTTATTTCTTTCCCTTATAATATTTAAAATGTCATGATGAGCTTTGGTATGTAAAAGAAAATGTAATTATGGAAAATGTGTATACTTCGGTAATCACTTCGTCTAGAAATGAATGTTTCAACTAACATACGAGTATATCATCGATAGTTCCAAATGTTAGTTGAAAACTTTATTTATTGATGAAACGATTATCGAAATCTACTATTTACCCATAATTACATTCCCTTTAGCAAAAAAAATCTCACGATAAATTGTATTTTTGGAATATATTAAAAATGATACGAATAAACAGTTAAAACTTTTTACAACACAACTCGAAACAGATTCCTTTTTATTGGATAAAAATAAATTATTAAAAATAAAATTTAATAAAAGTAGTTATTTCCATACGATTGAATCTTGAACAGTGGTTTATAAGCTAATGCCCAATATTAGGACTAATTTTAGAACAAATTTCATTTCAGAAATGAACGTTTCAACTAACATATCAATACTTCGTAATAGTTCAACATAATAGTTGAAACTTTTATTTCATCATGAAATAAATTTAAATTTAAAAATTCTATTTAAAACTCCAACTGTTTTAATGTTGTTTTTTTTTAATTATTTAAATATGAACATTTGTGCGGAATCATTTCCATTAAATAAAAAAAAAGTTGCTGTTTTTGAATGAATAGGAGTCACATAACTCTGACGATTTTTTCCTGTTGCATTCAAGTTTTTTCCCGATTTATATGCAAATGTGATCATTATTTATTCGTGTTCCATGAATCCTGGGCTCCCGAAACAGAAGTGATTCACTTGTTGCAATGACTGTGAAGGATACATTTTTAAAATGCAGAGTCGGGATGTATTATTATGGATTATTTGTCGATTTTGATTCTCAAAAATTTGCCGTAAAATAAAGAAATACCTTTATTAAAATAAAGTATAATAACAATAATAATAATGTACATGAGTAAACAGCTTAATAAAAAATGTTATGCATTATTCTAGTTTGAAAAGTATGCTGTGGATATAATAGCATGTTTGGACAGCATAATCTCATAAGTAGCTTCTTTGCTGATAACATGATTACATTCCGTAACCGTTATCGATTGATGACAATTTATTAAATTCCTTTACAGAAAAAACAGATGAAGTAGAACTTCGATTATCCGAACTAATGTCATCAGATGTGATTTAGGTAATTAAAAATTCCATTAACCGAAATTCTCTTAAAGAAATGAAAATGGCAAAACAAAAAAATAGTTTAAAAAAAACTTCTTGATTGTGTTGTATGTAAATTAAAAACGTATATATGGCTATTTAACAAAATAGGCATCAGTAAAAATATTTACGTGCATAGCAAGATTTGTGTTTGTGACACAAAGAAAGTTGTAATATTATTTTTCTTAAATTTTCAACTTCTTCATAGCAGCTAAGTTACCAATTATTTTAAGTATAATAGTAAGTATTAAGTAATAGTTTAAGATAATGATATTTAAGTGAAAACACTTTTCAAACGTATTTTATAGGATATTATTCTGAAAGCCAGTTCGGATAACTGCCGTTCGGATAAGATTATCCGAAATCGATTTCGACGCTTTACTTGTTTAGCTACGCCAGTAAGGACCAAATATTGTATAATATTTCACTGATAAACTTTTTCGGTATGTAGATCTTTAAAAAAATTCAGAAATTACCTTTATATCAGTTGATATAATAAAAAGTTTTGTGGCAAAAAAGTAGGCAGTCAAATAACTATTTGTTAACATTTAGGAAAATCATAAAACATTTGGGGATTAAAGAAATTATAATTTATAACATGTTCATTCCAACACCTGAGACAATTGTTAGAGCCATTTTTTTTTAACGAACAATGCATCCCCGGTCCAGTTCTTAGAACAATCGTTTGAACAAATATTACCATTACATTATTTTGTTTATTTTACATTTCAAGTGAAATAATTTTTCAATGGCTCCATGTATCAAAGCGAATGATGTGAAAAAATCTTGAATTGTAAAACGCATATTTAACATAATAACTAATAATTATGGGTTGTACTACTTCTTATTGCAAAAAATATGACAAATGAAAATGTTACTTTATTTTCTTGTTTTTTTAAATAATTTCTTGATTTTTTAAGAAAGAACAATCGCATAAATAAACTGCGCAAAAATTAATAGGGATACCACTAATTTTGTTGTATTTACTTTGCCTAGCATTTTAATATTGTTTTTATTATAAAAAGCGTTAATATTTATTAGCAATTATAATGCATTAAATATTAATGTAGTTATTAAATATTTAATAATATAAATGCTAGGTAAAGTATATTCTAAAAAAATTAGCAATATCATTACTCATTTTCGCGCTGTACATATACATATACATACATATATATATATATATATATATATATATATATTGTAATAATAATATTAATTAATTAATTAATTTAAAAACAAAAACTTTTCAAACATTTCATTTTTAAAACACTTTAGTGTTTTTATTAACATTTTGTGTGCTTTAATTCTTTAAAAAAAATTAAATTATTCTTCTAGGATAATTTTTTTTAATTAAACGATGTACGAATCTAATTGTTATTATTAAACTCTAGTCATTTAAAAGTTTTCCATTTTATATTTTTCCCAAATCTCACCCATTTCCATGATTGCTCGTTCGGAAAACTGCCCGGATCGGTGAATGAAGAATTCCCTCATTTTTCCACCCCACGATCATCTGGATAAGCCGGGGGATTTTGTTTTTATTTCAGCCTCCTTCTTTTATTTTCCCTTAGTAGCTTTCTCTTGGATTCCCTTCTCAGTTGTTTTTTTCTGGCTTCGTTTGAGAGTTTAAGAAACGATTATGCTTGAATGGAATCTTTAGTGCGTATCATTCATTTACTTTAAAGAGAGTTTTTAATTGCTACATCATAAATTAGTAATTTATTTTGGTCTTACAGATGTTTCATTACGCGACTTTAATTTATTTTCACAATGTACATTTACACATAAAACTCTTGGGAAAGACAAAATCTTTATTTGGAGAAATCCTAAGGTTAAAGTAATTATCAAATTTTAAGTCATCAATTTTTTTTCTTAAAATTTATGTCTTTAATATTAGTTAAAACACAATAAGAAAAATCCCCAAAAGCAAAGCCTTAAGTTTCTAAAATATGTATAAGAAAATCTAACCAATTAAGGTTTCTCCTATTCAGGCTTAATCAGGACACGCACCATAAAAAATACAACAAAGAACATTAAGTGCAGCAAATCTCACATCAACTGTTTAAACAGACTCATCAAATAAACTGACCTAGCTCACTCCAAGACGTTCAACAAATAGTTTTTGTTGTTGTTTTTTTTTTAATGATAATAGTTGACCTTGATAACATATGTGGAAGAAAATGGTCCGGGTAGAGGTCAATAAATTTCTCTTAGATGTGGAGAAATGTTTATTAATTAGCCAAGGTTTCGACCTAGTTTCCAGGTCTTCTTCAGGGCTAAATATGCAAAATACAGATAATTGAAAATTAAAAAATTATAAAAAAAATTTTAAGCATAGTAAATATAAAGGTTAAAATGCATGAGTGTATAATATTAATAACCAAGTGACAGGAATATAGTAAAATACATAATAAAGAATAAAATAAGAAAGTGTTAAAAGTTAAAGAATAAGGTAATAAAGATAAAAAATAAAATGGGTGAGTATTAAAGTTAAAATACATAAGCATCAGGTGTCTGAGTGGTGGACAATAAAGATGGGGGAGGGGATAGACCATGAGATATATATCAATAAAAAGCAAGGAAGATCATGTGGAACATAAATAACCATAGCAATAAAACATAAATAAACACTGCAGTAAGTAATAAAATAAAATAAAAAAATACATTACGAAATAAATGTATAAATTCAGAGGTAATGAAAGTAAATAATACAGATAAGTAATGAAAATAAAAAATGCAGTATGTAATAAATATATTTATTGATTTATTACCTTTGTAATAAATAATAAATTGATTTATTACCTTATTCTTTAATTTTTAACACTTTCTTAATTTATTCTTAAGTATGTATTTTACTACCTTCCTGTCTCTTGGTTATTAATACTATACACTCATACATTTTAACCTCTATATTTACCGTGCTTAGCAATTTTTTTAGTATTTTTTAATTTTCAATTGTCTGTATTTTGCATATTTAGCCTTGAAGAAGATCTGCATGCTGGGTCGAAACGTTGCTTAATTAATAAACATTTCTCCACATCTAAGATAAATTTAGTGATCTCTACCCGGACTTTTTAGTTTTAACAAGTGGCTTCTTTGGATTGGTGAAGTGAGAGGTGGTGTACTTAATCTTCTCTGACTTTTTTTTTTGTATGTCCTGATAATGCCAGAATTGGCGAAACGGTGAGTAGTTTTTTAAAAAGTATTTTAGAGACTTAAGGTTTTGCTTGTTGGGATTTTCCTATGGTATTCTAATTAATGTTGTGTGTATTAAATTATTTTTATTACTAAATTCTTTCTTATTTGTATTTTGAATAAATTTTAAATTATTTCACTTAACTTACTAACCCGAACTAAAGCCAAATGCTGACAGATTGTGTTAAAAAATTCATTTGCCCAATTATTTGTTTTCTTGGACTCAATTATTAATATTTACCACACCTTTTAAGTTTTCCAGGGGGTAACATCCACTTGGCACCTCCAACTTAATTTTTTCTATTTCCCCTTCAAGGAGCGAGGTAGCTCAATGGTTGAGCGCTAAGTTGCTGTGCCGGAGGTCACAGGTTGCAGATCATTTATTTAATGTGTTACGAACAACGGATGGACTCTATGGAATCTAGAGATCTTCTTGTTTACAACTACCTCTATAAAGAGGATGGACTTAATTGGGTGAAAATCTGGCGGTTGAGAGATGCACAACCACTGTCCTTAAAAATGTACATTCTCTACCTCGTACTGAACATGAAGGGTCTTTCATGGGTTGTAGCGAGTGCAGGATTTTTTTTGGCACACTAGTATCCCATTTTAATTTAAAGTGAAATGTCCTTATGTATAACATTCTTTCCAGTATCTCCTACTATATTACATTACTCATGATAGTGATCAATCCAATCTAGATCTGTCATATTGTCTGATGTAAGCCCGTCAGTGATGGGTAGATATTCATTTATGTTTATTAAAAAAAAAAAAATGGCGGCGCCCTTCCCCTCTAAGTCTAATGATGGAGATAAGGGTCGAAGGGAGAAGAGTTCCGCCCTGTCAGGAATATTTATATTTACTTCAGGAAAACTGAATGTTTTTAAAAATCAAAATATTCATTTCGTACTTGGTTCTTTTTCGTTCTAAATCCGTCAGCTACTTTCACAGTATCCATAGTTGCTTTTAAATAACGACAATAAATATGGCATATGGATTTGAAATATTTCCATTTATTTATTAACATCTATACCTTGCAGCATAAATTGTAAAAGATCCTCTCTTCTGGATCACAGGCGCTCTATAAATTCGTACCAATACGAGTCCAGGATAGATTTTGCAAAGTGTTTCGTCAATATATCTACTGCCTCGGTGAATTATTGGTTAGGTCGGGTTTTGTCCAGAGAGTGTTAACTCCTTTCAGATAACCGTAATCGTATCATTTTCGTAGTTTTTGGCTTGAAATGGAGTTGTAATATAAACAATAACTCCTTTTCTAGCCAATGGCTTACTTAGCCCCTTATCCACTAGGAAAATAACTCGATTCCGCTTACTTAAGTACAAGAAACTCATTTTGGAGAAAATTAAGCTTAATCACTTATTTACCCGGGCTGTAGATATTTAAAAGGTTCATATAATTCAATCCAATGAAATACTGAATAGCAATGAAATGAAATAGCAAAGAAATACTGAAGACGGATGCATTGTAATTCCTTTAATGTATTTGATTTATTGAATAATATATGCCATTGTTTTTAATGTATTTATTGAAATTTACAACTGTATTATATCAATATAACAAGCAAATGTAAAGTTTGATACACAATGGAATGGATAATGTCAAATAGAGAACTACCCCGACACAAGGCTATCTTCTTTTCTGACGCTTCAGAGGATTTTCAGGAATTGAAGAATTAGCTAAGTATAAAACTAGTGGGTTTGAGTGGGTGTAAAGTTTGTCATGAAAAGACTAGTATCGGGTTTGGACCAATTCAGCAACAAATGGGCCATTAATTTAACTATGGATGACTTTTTGTAGCAAATTAAGGATCATTGAGGAATTTACGAAGGATTTTGGATTGTAAGAATTGGATATGAGAGGAATTCGATAGCTATGTGGAGCCCCAACTACTACACTACTACGCTAGTCCAAATGGGTCTTATGATGGCCATATTTATGAGTCTTTTATAATTAATTGAGACCTAGTATCGAAGTAGCCTGAAAACGCGAGCAGTATGTTCAATTGTAAATTATAAATATTATGGTTATTATAAAGTAACTGTTATAACTGAAATACCTGGCGGTTATAAAACGAATCATACTTTAAAAATTAAAAATCCTACCATAAGAATCTGATGGATAAAGAGCTCGAACAAATAAACTCGAATACGGTGTTGAATTAATTGATTTTAACCAATTTATTAAATAATAAACACTTAGAAGATCCTTAAACAAAGACTTTTTTTTTCTCTTTTCTTTTTAATTTCCTCCTAGTGTTCTCTGCCAAGAGAGGAGAGGCCATTCGTTCTATTAACGGGTTTGGATGTTCGTGTAGTTTTTCTTGAAGTCGTTTATAGTATGTTCGTATGTGTTAGTCAACCGTTGGTATTTTAAAGTCAGTATGCAGAGTTTTGTTATTGATGTACCATGGTGCTTTGGGGATAAGTCTAAGTACTTTTGATTGAAAAGTCTGCAGTGAGTCTGTTTAGCGATCCCGTTAATTTGTAATGCATATCTCCAAACTGGTTTTAGTAGGTAAGTAAACACGTATTTAGTGTACGTGTTTAGTTTCTGTCTTGTATCTAATTGGGAGTTTTTCCTGAATAGCGAGTACATTAAATTGAGCTTATGGTTCAGTGATTAGCGTTTCATCTTAACGTGAGTACCCCATGTCATTCTCCTCCTAAACAAAGACTTAACTCTCTAAAATATTAGCAATAACCAACCAGTCAACTTTTCGCCAATTCAGACATGATCAGGACTAAAGCCAAAAAAAATCACACCAAAAAAGAGTTGTTTGTGGGGTGTCTTGGAGGAAGGCTTCTGTTTCTATTGGATATTGGCCGTTGGGGTGAGATGTGCTTCACTTTGTCTTCTTTGTCGTCATTTTCTTTTGGTTTGTGTCCGGATGATGCCTGAATTGAAAAAACGTTGAATAAGTTAGTTTTTCCATTTTTTAAAGCCTTAAGTTTGCTTTAGGATTTTTCCAATCGCATACAATATTTATAATTTATGTTTGTTTTTCTTTAGTTTCTGCTCACTTTTATTGATTACAAAAATAAGTTAAACTCAAAGTAAACGATTATTTCTCCAAGCGCAATTCCTCAGGGGTTGCATTAATAATGTCTGACGTCGTCTCTTAAGACCCAATGTACACAAGAAGTGTTCGGAAAGTCTAGTGTACACATTGGAGCAGCCCTAGTAGTAAACATTTAGTGTTTAGTATTTACTAGCTCTCTCCCAACACCACTTAACTTTTCATCTTCATTTTCCTGCTCTCGAGTTTTTCTTTCAACCTTATCTATCGAGAAATAGATCGGTTTGGGTTACCCTTTGAATTATATATTGGTAGTTTATGATAAAGTAAATACACCATCCAGGTATTTATAGACCTAGTTTCTTCTTTTTTCTTTCGAACTGAAAACTTGTCTAGCCGCTAATAGCATCCGGTTTTTCATTTTGATCTTTCTTAACAGAAAAAACTAGAAGACAAATTTTCCCTTCATTTTTCCATGATTTTTCTATAAACATAAGTTGATTTAATTATGCTCTAGAATAAAACATAAACTCTATTAGAAACGTTCCTGCATGCCCAATGAGCTCCTTAAATTATAACTAAATATGGGATTTTAATATTATTACTGCAAAAAGTATATTGAAATTGGATTTACTGTGGTTGATTCTCTCTTTTTTCCGAATGATTAGTTTAATAACTGTTTAATAATTATCAAAATCAACAAAAGGCTTGTCAAATGGCTTGGCACTTTCATTGGTACTTTCGTATTCAAACTTTACAAACATTTGACAACCGATTTGTCTCTGACGTCAGAAGCATTCCTGCTGGTAGCGAATTGTGCCCAGTTCATTTTGGAAAGTGGCGAGTTGCTTTCTGAAGTTCTACAGTTATTTTCGAATGAAATGGCTTATTTAAACTTTTCATTCATCATCTACGACAATCAAGAAACTAATTATATGCTTGCGACATTGTTATACACTGATGTTGGAATATTAATAATTCTCCTTGAATGATATATGTGGAAGAAAATGGTCCGGGTAGAGGTCAATAAATTTCTTGTAGACGTGGAGAAATGTTTATTAATAAGCCAACGTTAATTAATTGTCAGTTGTCTGATTTTTGCACATTTAGCCCTGAAGAAGATCTGCAAAGTAGGTCGAAACGTTGGCTAATTAATAAATTTTCTCTAAGAGAAATTTATTGACCTTTACCCGGACCATTTTCTTCCACATTAATAATTCTCATTTGTTATTATTTTTATAGGTATAGGCCTCGTAGTACCTGACCTTACTTTTTCTCTCTATATATAAAATATATTACTTATTTTATTTTATTTATATAATGGGGTGTATAAACAAAAATGACCGTTTCACCTTCCCCATGGAGAGAAGATGACGACTAGCAGTATCTTTCGACAGACCACACTCCCTGGGAAGTTCCCGAGTACTTGTGGACGGATTTGACTCAACAGCTTCCTTCAGAACCTCATCAATATCCATTAATGGTCGCCCGTAGCCCTTCTTCATTTCCAACGTTGTATCTCACCTGCTAAATTTTTCAAACCAATGCCGCGCAGTGCGCTGGTCAAGGAAACCTTCTCCTTAATATAATAATTTCACGAATTGCTTCAGCAGCTGTGAATTTGTTTTCCAATAATGCCTTAAAATTACGAGAATTTTGTAGGACCCTGTCATGTTTCTTCTTTGAAATAAATAACTAAACTGAGACTTTTTTTGAAGAAGTCCAGTGTTAGTAAACAAGCTTAGAGAATGCTCTAAAGGGATTATTAAGTGTTGGTAAATAATAAATAGCATTAAAATATTTACAGACTTTTGAACTCTGGAATTCATAAAACGGTCATTTTTTTTTATACACCCCATTATATCAAGCGATATTTGACATAGAAGGTTGGTACGTTATATGCTACAACATTGATTAATATTTAACTTTTCTTATGTTCATTAGTTTGATGTCAAAGTTTCACTAACAGATTAGATGATTGCCACAATTAAGTTTAAAGTAGATTAGCAAAACTATATTAATACAATGATATCATCAGTCTCAGATCAATTCTTTGTTAATCCGCTAATGAAAACGATTTTTGAAAACTATAAAAAATTGATATCTATCTATCATCATATGTTCTTGTAACTCCTTCTCCGTACATTGCAACACAATCCTATTTCTCAAGAAATCACAGCTCTCGTGTTTTTCATTCCTGTTCCTTATGTGTGTATTTCTGGTTTTGGTATCAGTTCCTCAGTTTGTCGCTTCGAGTTAAGTCACAATCACAATGCTTTGTATTTAACTTTTCATTCCTTTTTCTTCTTAATAATATTCTCGAAAATAAAAATAATCGTGAGTTTTAGTATAGAAAAAAGAATGTAATTATGAGAAATGTGTATATTTCACTTTATCAAGAGACTGCCTTTATCTATCACTTTATCTAGGCGTTAGTAGAAACGTTTATTTCTTGATGGAATGATTACCGAAGTATACACATTTTCGGTAATTAAATTTTTCTCATTAGAAAAATCACGATTATTTTTATTTTCGAGAATATTAAAACAGAAACAAATGGAAATTTAACACAACATGAAGCGACTACGTGCGGAACTGATACCGTTTTTTTTTTGTCTTTGTTACTTGATAGTTGTACTTACTCATTGTTTTGTATAACTACTAAAAGTTGTACTTACTGGTCTGTATAATTGTTTCTGTTATATATTATATTTTTCAATCATTTTGTAATCACTTATGATGCTTATTATTTTATCAAAAGACAGGTAGAATCTTGTCACACTAACGATTCTTGAATTTTGTCAGTTTTTACTTTTCCTAAGGATCGTGTTACGTAACTAATAGATTTATTTTATTCATTACTCGTTGGAAAACTTATTTTAGGAATTGTTGGGATAATGAAGTAACCTTTATATTGTAAATAAATGTTTTTTGTATATAAACATTATTATTATTGTAGAGTGCTCAGGTGTGGCCGTGAGGGTACCAGCGGGGATATTCATCCCGTGCGGTTGGCTGCCCTGTCGAGGCCAGTCGTCGCGTTAACTCTCCAGTTGTGGCTGGTCCGCGTTGCATTCCTCTTGTATAGTTTCTTTGTTGCATTGTATACAATTTGTGTTCTGTTGTTCTGTGCCGTGTTGTTGATCGCTCATCATCTGTGAAGTGCTTGTAATTTGTGATAGTGTCTGTTCAACTTCGCATCACAAATCACGCAACAGACAACAGTACCTGTACTCTTGGAAAGACACCTGTAGATTCTCTATGCTCCAGCCATGGATACGGTATACGTAGGTATGTCGGTGTCATATCTTTAATACATAATATATTTGCTTATTATAGGCTAGTACGATTATTAAACATATTAAATAGTTATTGTATTATTATTGTTTTAACTTAATTTTTAAATCATTCGTTTTTACACACATAGCACACCTTTTCTTATTTACACTTTTGTACCTATAAATTTAAACTGTTAATTCAACTATCATACAAAAAACACGATTTTATTCATTACCAATTCATCTCTCCTTCAATGCAATAAATAAACAAATAATCGTAGAGAAATATAATTTTATTATATATTTTTCCTAGCCTGTATCTTAAATAATTCGTTTTTTATCAATGTTTCTAAAAACCGTTGTTCGTTATCGGAGCTGTTATTTCTTATCTGTGTACTTGCTTGTTGTTACAATTAAATACAAGTAAGAAATGGAATAAAATCAGTTAACTTTTAATGTTTAAAAATCTAGTTTAATGATATAATGATTACTTTTTGGAATCATTTTACTTTCGATTTATTATCGAACAAATCCAGCTTTAATTGGTATTTGTATTGTTTATTTGAAACTTTTTATGGTAGGGTAATCCTATATATATATATATATTTGAAACGTATATAGAAAATATCTAGTGTTGGTTGTATCCTATGTAGGCTATCTACCATCTTCAAGGTCATTCATTGATTTCTTTTATGGCATTGCATCATTATCTGTGTGGTGGGATGATATGAAAAGTCTAATATTTTAGGATTATTGTTAAAGAAAATAATTTAAATTATATGCTTAGTTATAACGAATAAATATCACATGCATTGTGTGTTTATGTAAGGACTTACATGTGTTGTGGATTAATATTAAATATTTTGAGTTACTACAGAAGTTATTTTTACCAACTAATACAAAAACCAAGCTTCTTTGTAAAATTGTATGCTTTCTTCTTCTTGTATGATTTTTTCACTGTTGGGCATTGTTTTAAGCATTTATAGTGAACATTACTTATATGTTTCCCTTTTTGCTATAAAATTTGGTAATTATTCCTCAGGTTGTCGCTTCGAGTTGAGTAACAAGTTTTAACTTTTCATTCGTTTCCCTTTTATATTTTTCAAAAATGCAAGCTCATGATAGGCTTTAGTATGGGGAAGAAAATGTAATTATGGAAAATGTGTATACTTCGGTAATTTTTTCTAGAAATGAACGTTTCAACAAACATAAATAATCTATACTTTGAAACGTTAAAACTTCTATTTCCGGAAGAAATTATTACCGAAATATACTCATTGCTCATAAATACACCCTCTTTCCCATACTAGTGCTCACGATAACTTGGATTTTGGAATTTATTAAAAATGAAACGAATAAATAGTTAATACTTATAACTCAACTAGATGTGACAACCTGTGGAACAGATACTTAAAATTTTTTTGATTGTATTGCTCATTTAGTTTATTTAATGGTTATTATATTAATGTACTCTGTTGTAATTTAAGGTTACGTAATAGGACCTTATTGCTTCACATTCCAGACCTCCATAGGCCCATTCCCTTCCACAATAATGTCCTTTGTGGCCTCCTAAGCGGCCCTAAGCAGCCATACAAGAACACCACAAACTCCGATAGATAGGGGCTTGAATCTTCGTGTTCTTGCTTTGGACAAAAGAATGGCCTTAAGCATCCTCCATATCGACGAAGAGTTCGATGACCCCGCCAAAAAGCGAAGAGTGGAAGGTCACTGTAACCTTATCTACCTGAGCCGGCTTGGTAGTCATATTATCATAGCTAAGTGCCACTTAGTTCTCCTCGTGGGGTTCTCGATCGTATCAGATTTAGGACAGGAACATAGTGCCCTAGGTTCGATTGTCGCTTTCAACTATTATCTATGACCTCTTGTATTTTCTGCTTAGCGTGCCTGTTGCTTCGGTATACACAACCGTTTAGTTGTTAGGCCATCCTATGTAAACGGAGCTAGTTTAATAAGGGTCTCACTGCTTGTCCTTGTGAGATGCCAGAGACATAAGTTACACAACAATTTATTTGAACACGACAGCAATATATTTAAAATAGCAAAACGTTCAAAAGGGAGGATGTTAGTTTTATTTAAGAACCAGAATAATAATCAAAAAAGGACGTTTTATTCTCCGCTTGGCGAGATTTAGAAGTCTTACTCCTGTATCTACAGGTTCAGTAAATTAGTGGTTAAGTCGAATTTTCTTCATAATGTGTTACTTGTACTTATCTCATTTTCTTAGTGAATAAGTCAGACATTGGCTTGAAATGAAGTTATTGCTTATATTACAACTCCATTTAAAGCCAAAAACTACGAGAATGATACGTTTCCGGTTATCTGAAAGCAGGTAACTCTCTCTGGACAAAATTCGACTTAACCGCTTATTCACCTGGGATGCAGGTGAACATACCACAGCGGGCTTAACATCTAGCTTTATTTTTTTTAATGAAACAGACTTTAATAACCTGGTATACACTTTATATTTCTAATTGCCCCTTAAATATATATTAATCATATAAGAATATATCTATTGTAAGCTTGTAGAACAAAACATTCGGTTATGTTGTTCTTTTTAAGTTGAAAGCGATTCAAAAGCTTGGTGATATGATTATTTTTGCAGTTACCAAATATGGATTTATGGTATTTAAATACTGATAAGCTATATATGGAATATATTTGACAATTATTCCGTGAAATTTAAATTCCATTGTGGTTTTCTACTTTTCATTTGCTCTGTTCAAATCCATTATTAAATTTTACCGTAGCATCAAGGCGTATCAGTGCAGCGCTATGAAATATCAGTTGAGGTAGATACGGGTTATAATTCTTAAATAAATCCCACTAGAGCATGTTTATTTAATATAGATGAGAAAGTAAACATTTGTAAATCCAATAAGTTATTGATTATAACATTTTCTAGTTTTTATATTTTATAAAATCATTCTAGAGTCAGCGAAGTAAGTGTAAAAACACTGAAAAAAAAACACCTAAGCTATATATACATCTTAGATTTTCTTGTCGTCTATTAGAATAATATATCGTCGCTGTCGAAACAATACCGCCTAGGTACACTTTGGGCGATTTTATAGGAGAGAAAAAAAACCGCGCTGACTGTAGACTTGCCATTTTTTTTTCAGAACTTTTGAAGAGAAGTATCAAAAAATCATACTCTGCCATGTTGCTGACTTTAATACGTGCCTTCCTCAGTGTGTAATTCAACCTGTAGAATGCGTTACCGTTACTAGCTCATTTTCATAAAATGTTGTAGATAGACAGTTTTGTTTTGACAGCGATGATATATATCTTATATATATACACACAAAGAGGTAGTGGGGTCGCTCAGTGGGTAGAGTGCTGATTTTGCTATTAATTATTTAATGTTTTAACACCCGCGGTTGAACCCAATGGGATCTGACTACGCTGGGGCTCACCCAGCCTCAATATAGTGTAGCCCTTAATTGGGGGAACCTGGCGTTTGAGCCCGAGAGAGGATGAGTGAAAGAGAGAGAGAGAGTGAAATTTATTCCGTTACAGCAAAAATGCTCTCTGATAAGGGGAACGTACAGATGATTTTCAAAACCATAAAGAAATTTATCTGCTCTCTTTGCCGAAATAGAAAAAAACCCAGAAAAGCCTACAATGGACTTGTTCAAGGTAAAAGAAAATGTCTTACAAATCACCTCCGCTGTAAAACCGTTGTTCTAGAAACAGTACAATCCCAAGACCCTTCACGGCTTTTATTGGTACAGGTTATTTCACATAGTATCAACAGGAATACTATCACAAAACTGTTTACGGTCATTTATGTTTGGACCTTATTTATTTTAGTTTATATACCTATCAGGTTTATCCTCTTAAATAACAAACATTTATAAAAATTCCTAAGCATGCTCTTTCGTCATTTCAATCATCTTGCTATGACATTTTTTTTCTGTATTTTTGCATTTATTGTTGCAGTGATATAAATATTTTAAACGAATAAGTATTATTTCTCTTTATTTATGAGGAAGAAGGCTATTATAGAAACTATTATTACAATTAGTTAGGTATTGAGATGTTCCCGCGCAGACAAGAGCGGTCTGTTCGCAGTGTCCCAAGGTTAGCTGGGTTCTCGACCTCTTGGAGTCTCGGTTCCTCCGCAAGCTCTTTCATTTTTATGTTTGCTCTTCTGCGGCTTCCTTTGCCTTTTACTGCCGGTTTAGCCTCGTATATTTTATGGAGTTCGCTGACCACAGCCCGATCCCATTTCCAGTTTCATTCACAGCGTCCATGCCAACTTCATAATACGTGAAAATATATATATACATAAAAATATAATACGGGATATCTTTTTATGTAACAGCAAAGTAGGATCAGAGAACCATCATCAGGACAAAAAGAACGCATCTCAAATCAACAGAATAAATGTTATACTCCGAATGATAATAGCAGCTATAATTAAAAAAAATTATATTTGTATAATCATAATATCTAATTCTGAGTGACACACAGTATTTTTTTTTATTTGTATTTTTACAGTCACGATGAATAAATGGCTAAGTGGAATTTTTTTCAAAATGGGTTTCATGATACTTAGACATTTTCGTAGTAAATAAGGGGCAAAGTCAGGAATTAGTGTAATATAAACGAAAATCTTATTTCCCAATACTGTTTGATTTGCATTATTTTATGATAAAATTATGGTGCGGAGAGGCTATGTGCTGGCTCAGAGCGCTGATTTGTAATGCTTAATGTTACGGGTTCAAATCCAGCCGTGGATTATTTAATTATTTAATTTTGTAAGAACCATGGATGGACTTTGTGAGATCTGGGGATCATCCAGTCTTTATAAAGTGGGTACCCTTAATTGGGTGAAAAATCCCTCGGGTCTTTGCATGCCTGTTTTAGAAACAGTCCGTCCAGTCTTTACCATGTTCTAAACTCAGGACGCTTCATGCGTTGCAATGTTATAGTGTTTGTTCTGTTTTTTAAATATATTTATTCCCCTACAATAAAACTAAACCAGTCAATGGTCTCTTAAAAATAATTTTGTGTTTGTTATTACTTAATCAAAACCAAACTTTTTCTTCAGCTATTCAAAATTAAAAAGACTATGTTTTTAAACTAAAACTAGTAAACTAAAATAATATTCACTATAAAAAAAAAGAAGAAAAACTCGAGTTTTGTATTAAAATGGTTTGTTTGTTTTGTTTAACGTCACTTTATGCTACTATGGCTAATCGGACGATGCTGCAGTGAGAGTTCTAAATCTTGCCTATTCGGGTATAATTAGGATAGGTGTCTTTAACTAGTACTGCATCGCACAGGCTCAGGGCCTCCCTTTTACGTCCCATCCGAAGGACGGGATAACCAAGTATTTTCTACTCCCTTTAAACCTTCCTACGGCCACGGGATTGGGAAGCCCTTAGTAAGGGCTTAGTAGGTTGTTATGATAACCACTAGACCACAGGACACCTGAATTGAAATGGTTTAAATTATTTATGGCTTTTGATCGAGTCTGGCACCCAGGTCTCCTTTACAAAATCCGACAATTCCTTCCTCCTACATACTTTTTGATCATTCGCTCCTTTCTAACTGGCAGAACATTTAAAGCAAATCATAATGGTTCCTACTCTCCTCTCTATTCCCAGTCTGCTGGTGTTCCTCAAGGTAGCATCCTCGGTCCTATTCTCTACACAGTATATACAGCTGACATCCCAACCCATCCTAACACCTTCATCTCCACCTATGCTGATGACACATGTGTGTTATCAGTTAATAACGACCCATATATTGCATCCCAATCCCTTCAATCACATTTATCAAGTCTCGAAGAATGGTGTCGGAATTGGAGAATTAAAATCAATTCCAAAAAGTCCCATCAAATTACCTTTACCCTTCGCCGAAAACCCATGACTTCCTGTCCTACTGTATCCTTTAATAGTACTCCACTTATCCCTGTTGAACAGATCCGCTACCTAGGACTCAACTTAGACAAACGTCTTACTTGGAACCCTCACACAAGACTGAAAAGACAAGAAACAGCTAGACGCTTCCGACTACTTCAACACATACTAGACAAACGCTCAAAGCTTCATATCAATTACAAAAGACTTATTTATGTTACTGTGATAAGACCTATATGGACTTACGGAATTGAACTATGGGGCTCCACCAAACCATCAAATTCCTCTCGTATTCAATCCTTACAATCCAAAATCCTTCGCAAAATCCTAAACGCTCCTTATTTTGTCACAAATAAAACCATCCATAATGACCTGAACGTTTCATATGTTACCGATTTAGCCCATTCCAGATACCTATCATTCCATAATAAACTCCAGGCCCATCCAAACCCACTAGTTTCCATCCTTGGTTCCAATTCCATCCCGGACAATCCTCCTAGGCGTCTGAAGAGAAGATGGCCTCGAGACCTACTATAATAGAAATATAATTAGAGTGCTGCCAATGGGTAGTGCCTCTACACGTCCTTTCATGTATTTATTTATTCATACAGCCCTTGTACTAGATGTATATATTACAGTTGTACAATTCAATAAAATAATTTAAAAAAAAAAAAAAAAATTATTTCTTCGGTTGTGTTGAGGCCAGATGTAGTTTAAAACCTTTTAAAATATTATTTGTTTTAATCATATAAATTAAATCATTTTTACGTTAAAGAAAGAGTATTTTCTCTACATGTTTTTCACATTCTTATTTTTTATAATAATTTAAACGTTTAATTTCGTAATTTAAATTCGTAAATTTCGTTAGAATAATTTCATTTAAAAGGTAATTTTATTTGTTTAGTTATAAGCCTAATATTTATCATAAGTTTGAAAACATGTGTTACAAAAGAAGATAGAAAAACAAAAGCGGAGTCGATCGGCTTTTGTTTGCTCCGGCCAAGCCAGAGAGTGTTAGCACGAGCCTCTTGACCTGCACATCGCAAGCTATAGCTCAAAGTTGGTTTTTGTGAATTTGAAGAAGATACTAATTCGCTGCCCACCTGCAGGTGTAATTAGTTTAAACTTAGTCATCGATTCGACCAATTCGAATTGACCCAGTCTATCATCTCAATCTCTATTGTTTCACCATCTTCGCTCGCCCTGCCGACAAAACTCTCTGTCGTCTCAACATCCCTGCCGAGAATCTACTATCTACTGGAATCTACTTTGACAGATAGATAAGATTTTTCATTATTATATCATCTCAACTACAAAACCAGATAAACATTTATTATTTTGTAATATATTTTATTTGAACATTTCATTTAATTGTAATTTAATAGAGTTAAATTTATTATCGTTAGATTAAATAATAATTGTTTTCCTTTTGTTACTAATTAGTTGCTTATATTTTAGTTAATATTAGTAACTTATTTTTCTAATTATAAAAACGTTTAAATTGTTCTATTAATTTAATTAATTGTTTGTTTTCTTTAATAAAAGGTTACAAACAAAATGACATGCGATCTGGTATAATTGAATCAGAAATTTATTTTCCTTATCTATTTCGGAGCTCTCATCGAAAAGTACAATAACTGTTTCGAGGTTGCTCAAACAGGTTGTAGGAGTAAACACTTTTTTTTTTAAATTTGTTTAGTAGAATAAGTAATGGCAAATTACAATATGCTATCGATTTCCTTCATGAGTTCGCGTGTGACCTCTAACAATAATAAAAAAGCATTCAAGAAATAAAATTGGCCATCGATTTCCTCTCAGAAGCCACAACTGGGATTATAATGGCGTAGATGTAGGACAACTGCGATGACATCCCCTGGCCCTGGCTCGATGGTACCTTTACACGTCATGCTCCTGGCGTCCATTATCTCTTCTCTCCTTCGTGTTTTGGAGGTTTAGACTTGAAGGAATGCCATTAAGAACAATAGCTTGGGAAAAAAGTATTCTGCTTAATAGTTATTTAGTTTTCTCTACCTCTTAAAGACATATTCTGGATTATTTTCGCATCAATCTAGTCCATCTCTGATGCAATCATAGACGCACTATTAGATAATGAACAATTGCATTAATTTCCAATGATTTTTCAGTAGCAATTTTTATTATAAATCAGCTTTAAATCATTTCAATTCTAAACTCTAGTTTTTGTTTTAAAGTAATAAATTTTTATTTGATGTTTAGTTCGGTACCTTTCTTTAAATTTGAATAACTAAATAAATAGTTTGCCTGTGTATTTTCTGTGGGATATAAATAAATAAAACTAGCCCCGTGTCACTACAACCCGTGTAGTGCTTGGGTATCTGTTCCGCATGTTATCGCTTCGAGTTCAGTTGTAACAAGTTTTTACTATTTATTCGTTTCATTTTTAATATTGTCCAAAAGTGCAAGTTAACGTGAGCTTTAGTATGTAAAAGAAAACGTAACTATGGGTAATGAGTAGATTTCGGTAATCATTTGATCTTGAAGTAAAAGTTTCACCTAACATTCTAAGTATAGATGATGTATGTTTGTTAAAACATTCATTTCTATAAGAAATGATTACCGAAGTATACACATTTCCCGTAATTAGATTATATTTTCCATACCAAAGCTCATGATAACATTTATTTTGGTAAATCTTAAAAGGGAAACAAATGAAGTTAAAACTTGTGACAACCTGCGGAATAGTTATCGAAAACGAAAATGCCGGACAAATTACCGAAAAAAAAGTACCGTAGTTAATAGTTATTTCGTTTCTTCTATCTCTTTTTTTTTTAGTTGTTTAGTGAACCCCCCTTTTTTTAAATAATTTTTTTGTGAAATAGTACCCAAAACCATTTTCCGATTTATTATTTTATTTTAATACTCTTCCATGGGGAGAAAAATACTATTGAGCTTGATCACGGGCAGATCACTTTCCTCCACAACGGTTGGCTTTGAAACAGTAAAGTTCCTACCATGTAGTGAAGCCAATACATTCCATGAACTGTAGTGGTACATGTCGGTAAAAGAACCGCACCTTGCGGTAGTCTACGGGTTAGCGGAATTGTCGAGAAACTGAAATGGTAAGACTACACCAACCAGAAGCGATTGCAAAATTGAATACTATTATTTTGGATGTTGTTAACATTTCATTTATCTATACTTAATAATAGAATCAAACATCGTTGAACCCTGAATCGAAATCACAGTTGTCGCATGTAAAGATCAGGGTCATCATTAGCTTCATCATGCCAAGGTACCTGGTGTTCTAGAGTATCGTAACTTCGATTCATTGAGAAGGATTTTTTTAAAAAGGGTTTTAGGCCTCTTGGATACCATTATTTCATAATTTAGGATTAAACAATTAATATTAATAATAATATTTGTTGATAATATAAAGGGGGCATAGTGGCTCTAAAGGTCCTCGGTTCAAATCCCGCTGCTGGCAACTTTTATTTAATCTTTTAGAAGCCGAAGATGGATCCTATGGGATCTAGGACCCTCTTGGGACGCACCCTGCCTTTATAAAGTGGGTACCCAAAATAAGGGTACTCTGGTGATTTAGCGTGACAAATAACCTCCCTACACAACCATTGTCCAAGTAACAGTACAACAATGTTCTGAACCCTTTGAAAGTTTGTAGTGGTACATGATGATAATATAAAAATCACTTACATTCATATATTACATGTACTTATTTTTGTAACTTCTAAGGTTGTACTAACAACTATCTTTATCAACTTGTATCTTTGCATTTCCGAAACAAATACTTACAAGGCGCTCTCAATCATTTTTTATATGACCCGGATACCCTGTTACAGCCTGATTTGAATTTGACTTAAAGAGATCGAAGTCGGCAGTAATGCCAACCTAGGAGCGCCTCTCGATTCCTTCCCTAATTGAACCTCTCCCTCAGAAGGTTGGCAACGATGTTTCGTAACAGCATTCCGGAATCGGCAATGTTTCCTCTTGATTGGCGACATCCGTTGGAATGCGAGCATTTAGTATCCTTCGAGTGCAATTGAAAGGTCTCTTGGATAGTTAAGATGCAAAAGTTATCTTGGGGTTATACACTATTTTTTGTTATGAATATTCGTAGTTTTGTTCACATGTTGGTCGGTTCTTTCCCTATCCAGTTTGATGGGGTGAAGCGCAGCTTAATAGATTCTGATTAAATGATAGAGGAACTTTAATTTATAACTTAAATACTATTAGTGACCTGAATAGGTGAGTTCCTACTTACACAGCCTTCAATGATAGTTGGAATGTGATTTGACGGGATTTTTGGGAATTTATTTTAATCCTCCAGTTTTGTCACAATTTTTCAAGTTGAATGGTATGGGATTGATTGAAGTATTTTAAAATTATGAAAGTGAGATCGGGATAGGTCAGGGTGTAGTGTGCTGAGTTGGTATGCTGAAGGTCCCGGGTTCAAATTTTCCTTTGGTAGATAAATTATTAATTATTTTAACAGCCACTGTTAGACCTTGTGGGACCTACTACTCCTTGGGCTCACCACCCAGCCTCTACAAAGTGGGTACCCATAATTAGGTGAAAATCCTGGAGGTTAAGCGTGATCTCGGACAAATCACCTTCCTGTACAACCGTTATCCTGTAAAGGTTCAGTGTTTAAGTGGTTGTACATGATAACGTACATGAAGCACAGTTAATGAGATAATTAAATTCGATCTTAACAGCAATTAATTTAATATTGGTAACTAACTTCTATGCTGCCAATTTAAACTCAATTGGTTTCCAAAAATAATGTGTATTTTGAATGTATACCACGATTTCCAAAAAAGGAAAATTACAGCGTTGTAACAAAAAAAAAATACTCTCTGTTGGAAAATAAAATTGTATTATAGAATTAAATTTGCTGGCGTTAGTCGACTAGAGTGTTGTTAAAGTTTTAAATTTTTAGGAATTTATTAATAGAATTACGAATAAAATATCAAAAACATGACTTGTCCTATCAGCTGTGAAATCTCGCTATAAATCAAGAATGTTGGGTTCAAGGCGAAGATATACGTAACCTTCACCCATTTAATCAGTTATATTGTTCGTTAATCCAAAATAACGTGTTTTCAATTAATATAATTAAAAATAACGAAGAACCTATCACTGAATAACGAGACTTCCATATTAATTCAGAAAATTATACTAATGCAACTTAAGACACCTTATATTGATGTGGCCGTGGCCTATAGGACGATGCTACAGTGGAGTTCTTAATTTTGGCTTTCCAGGTATAATCAGATAGGGATCTTTAACATGGGCCTGATTCCTTACAGGCGCAGGACAATCATTTTACGTCCCATCGGACGGACGGCTTGGCATGGGCTCAAGGATTTCTAAACCTAAGGCCAACTCCAGGGACAACTTAAGTGAAAGTAGTTGTAATTATAAGTTAAAATAAATTAGATATTTACGCGTTATCTCCTTGCTTTACTTATACTGATGGTAGGCGTGTCTGTTTATCGGATATTATTTTTCGTCCATTTATATACTTATTATGTACAATAAACGCATTTATAAAACGCTGTTTAGCGAGAAAAAAAAACTTATTATCGTCATTGTATCAACTGTGTTGAGGAAGCACATCATCTATTAACTGTTTACTCTTCATTAGTGCGGAGAACAAAAAATACCCCGAAGGTTGAGAGTGGTTATAGGCAACATCGGTTCGACATATTTAAATAAAGTACTTCTTTGTTTAGCAATAAACCTTAAACAACCATTTGTGCTATAATGAAATGCATATATTATATATGCTACAGAGTTTTTAATATTTTTTGATTGTTGATTATTTTTTTATAATTTGTTTTATAAAAATTTAAAAAACCTTCAATCCTAAATTCTTCATTTTGAATAAAATTTGATTTTAGCAGAAATGGAGGGATTGATATATGGAAAATATAGTAATTTAAAAAAATATATTTTCGTTTTGTTTGTTTTTAGTAAAGTTAAGTAATTATTCATAATAACAGCATTGAAAGAGGAGGATGTGAAATCTGGGATAGGTTTGGTTGTTAAAACATTTTTTTGTTTCTCCTCTCACTGACTACCTATCCTATATCAACACCTATATCATATATAGTG
This sequence comes from Troilus luridus, assembly GCA_964056705.1. Classification (NCBI taxonomy): domain Eukaryota; kingdom Metazoa; phylum Arthropoda; class Insecta; order Hemiptera; family Pentatomidae; genus Troilus; species Troilus luridus. The sequence goes on from OZ057415.1 coordinate 67,382,289, forward strand.
GTTACTCCTAAAACACTAAAAACCTAACTTAGTGCTCTGCGAAACCAATTAAATATTGATTACAGGTTTCATTAATATATATTTTTTTTAAATAGACCCTGTCCCTCTGGGCAACTCAGTGGTTGAAGCTCCATAATTTTTGTTACTAAACAAATGTTTATTTTTTTATTGGATTTGAATAACTAGTACTTCCTTTAATACCCTATGTTTGAAAGGTTACATGTGTTCATACATTTTTTTTTTATGTAGATAAAATATTGCATGTACCTCATCATTATAGGTTAAACGTTATCTATTGCAATTAGTTGACAATAATCAATAGCTAGGGAAGATGGCTGGATGTCGATACGCCGAAGCACGCAATACCTCTGGCAAAATATCTATCTATATGCTATCTTTATATATTTATGAGATGTGAATTATCTAAATTGATCATTTACAGATAACATGTTTTATACTTCAACTCCTACTTTGACAGCATAACCTCGGTCAAGAGCTTCCAAGGACTCTTCTTGTGGGTTGTGGACTCTAGGTGGGTCTACTCATTGAACCGTGTGATGAGCAATTCTAGCAGAACGTGGCCTCCCTCCATGCTGTTAGGTTATCCATTTTTAAGTTATAAACATTATTTTTACTAAAGCTTATAGGCAGTACTAGATAAAATTATGCAACAATAATGAAACACTATACTCTAGAATGAAAGTAATGTATGATTCGATTGTTCGAAATGTAATTCACGAATCGTTTTATTTCATTTATTTGAATCCTAATATGATTCATTTCCAAAATAAAGATTTGATAATTATTCCGCAGGTTGTTGGTTCGAGTTAAGTCGCAACAAATTTTCATTTAATATTTTCAAAAAATACAAGCTATTTGTGGAAGAAAATGGTCCGGGAAGAGGTCAATACATTTCTCTGAATATCAAGAATATTTATTCAGTACCCAACGTTTCGACCCACTCTGTAGGTCTTCTTCAGGGCTAAATATGCAAAATACAGACTATTTAAAATCACAAAATATTTAAAAATAGGTTAAGCATGGTAAAAACAAATGTTAAAATACAAAGGTAGGAAAAAAAAACAACAACAAAAAAAAAAAAAGCATACCATAGAATACAATAAGAAAAATACGAAAAGATAAAGTATAGGAAGTATATCTTACAAGAGGCCATTGATGATAAGTGTCGTCTTTGCAAATCAACAAATGAATCAATACAACATGTGACCTCAGGCTGTCAGGTACTAGTGGGAAAAGAATACCTCCAAAGACACAATAATGCAGCGAAGGTCATTCATCAAGCAGTTGCTAAAAGATGTGATCTAATTAAAGATCACCAACCTTTCTACAGATATCACCCTGAAGCATTATTAGAAAGTGGTAATGTTAAATTATATTGGGACCATACGATGATAACAGACCACCATATATCTCACAACAGACCTGACATCGTGCTTATTGACAAGGCAGCAAAGAAAGCACAGATTATTGAGATAGGAGTTCCTTCCGACGATAACGTGCACAAAACAATAGGAGAAAAAATTCGGAAATATCAGGAGCTTAGCGAAGAGTTGAGGCATCTTTATGGACTGGTGAGGGTTGAAGTACTGCCAATTGTATACGAATGGACTTATCCCAGAGGAAACAATAAGATCCTTGAAAATCCTTGAATTGAACAAGGAAGTTGAAATACTACAAAAAGCAGTGTTGTTGGGAACTGCTTGTATTGTACGGAAATTTCTAAATATCGATAAATAAGACGATTAAGCTTGACCTTGACCATGGTCCGGTTAAGATATATCAACCAGCAATGCTGAGAAGAAAAACATATAGAATAATAATAAGAAAAAAATACAAGCTATTATTTATCCTATAAGTTTTAGTATAGAAAAGAGGATGTATCTATGGGAAATGTGTATACTTAGTAATTATTCCATCTAGAAATAAACGTTTCAACAAACGTTCTTTTATTTCATATAAAATGATTACCGAAATCTACTGATTTTCATAATTACATTTACTTTCATATTAAACCTCACAATAAATTGTATTTTTGGAAAGTAATAAAAATGAAATGAATAAACAGTTAAAATTTGTTGCAACTCAACTTAAATAGACAACCTGCGAAACGATTTTTTTTTTTCCTGAGGGTTCTTTAAAGAATACCTGATGGAGCACAGGCTCGTCCTGTCATTTTATACCCTCTCCGAAAGACGGCAAAAGAAAGCATTTTTTACTCCCCTTCAATAAGTCCTAGTGCTACCCGGCTACGAATCTACGATCTTGGATGTAGTAGGTTGTTATTCTAACCGCTACATCACAGATTGTAATTATTTCTAAATAATGTAGCTTCATGACATTTTGGGTTCTAGAAAATTATTATTATCTGAGTTCTACAAAATATTCGCAGTCCGGATGTTGGCCTAAGTCAACTGGCGATTAAGTTTCTTTAATCTTTAATCTTGTATATTCATATAAAATATGTTTGAATTTCGTTTAATTATTAATGTACAGATTAATCTTGATAAAAAAAATTTCAGTCTCTTCTTTAAACGTTGACCTTGAGACCGTTGTTGGAATCTCTTAATAATCAGAGGAACAATTAAACTCAACCAATGACGCATATCTCCTGGTTGTTGGGTTGTACTATGTGTCTAACATCATGTCCCCGAAACATCACTTCCAAGACTAAGGTTAATAAATAGTTATTTTAGACCGGGTGGATATAAAAATAATTATCTTGTATTGAGAAAAATGTTAAATAAATAAACAATTCTCCCTATTTAAGAGAATTTTTGTTACCTTTACCCGGAACATTTTCTTCTTAATAATGTTTTTATTTATGTTAAAGTTTAAAAATTTATGTCATTTTAATTTTAATTTTTTACTACTATGTTTTCGTTTTGTGGAATATAATTATGTTTTGTTTTTTTTCACATCCTCTAAGATTTTATTTACAATATTTGTACAATTTACAATATATATGCCTGCAAATGCTTCTTTATAAACAAAAGCCTTGTTTTACCTTTCGGTATTTTAAGGCGTTACATCGGGCTGAGTCCGCTGAAGGTTTTTACTCGAACCGGCACGAGGCCGCTGACATTATACAATACAAAACGGTGAGGGACCGTTTAGCGGGATCAAGTGACAGTTGTAGAAAGAAGAAAGGGGAGAAAGGAAGGAAGGATACGGACAAGGGAGTACCTACCCCATCCCTAGATCAAATGTAAGTAAATCGACCAAGGGGACACTGCCCTGCCATCTCCCAGGTCTGGGGGGTTGTTTTAAGTCCCTAAATAGGGGGTTCGCACAGGTCTTCAGCCCATCAAAAAATTTGATGTGCCTCCGACCTATGTACTCGGCCACCGAGGGAAGCCGAAGCTCCTCCCGGATGGTGGTGTTAAGTGCCCCCTCGAGCGATGTGCCACTTACGATCTTCCTAAGGATGGAGTTCTGGTATTGCTGCAGGCGCTTTAGGGTTGTTTTGTAGAGGTGTCTCAGTAGTGATGAGCCATAGAGGAACGTAGGTCTTATGATGGACTTGTAGATTTGTAATTTCAACCTCAGTGAGAGCTGCGGCGACAAGAGCAGATGGTTTAGCCTGTGGGATTTCTGTCGTGCCAACTTCAATCTTGCCTGAACGTGCTTTGAGAAGGTGAGGTGCCTATCAAAGTTGACGCCAAGGTAGAGGATTGAAGTGGATAATCTTCTATCCTCGCAGTCCACGGTAAAAGTCTTCGGTAGAGGTTTCTTACTCACACTCTGAAATGACATCACGGTGGCATCCGTCTTAGACGGATTCACCCTGATGCCAATCAGTTTCAGCTCGTTCACTATGGTTTCAGTTGCCTTTTGTGCATTGTTAAGGGCATGTGGGGTGCTGATGCTGGTAGCGTAAATCCCAATATCATCCGCATATGCTGCTACCATTGCTCCTGGATGCTTCATTGCGACCACGGGTGCTGTGAAAATCACAAACATCAGTGGCCTCAATACAGAGCCTTAAGGTACTCCATAGGTGGTGGTGCTAGAAGTCGAGTAACTGTTACCGACTCGTACGACGAATGATCTTCCGCTGGGATAGCTTTGGATTAGACGACATGGAGTGGCGGGAAAGCGAAACTCTTACTATCGTCGGAGTAACAACTCATGAGACACACAGTCAAAGGCCTGGGTGCAGTCCAATGAAATGAACGCCGTAGCTCTCTTCATCTGCATGTGCTCTATGGTGTGCGCCTGTAGCTTAGCCAGGTGGTGGTCACAGGCGACTCCTGTCTGGAAACCAGTCTGCTCAGGGGGGATGATGTTTGTCTCTTTGCAGTGCTTCGACATGTGATGGTGAACCAGTCTCTCGAAGATTTTGTTCTATTTTGGAATATAATTATGACATTATAATAATGCATTACATAATATTATATGGAAACAATATAGTGGGATTTAAACAAAAAATTAATAATGAGAAAATTATTGCGCAATGCCTAAAAATAAGCCCATATTTAAGCAAATGGTTTGTGACAAAAATGTCTATAAACCTATTAGAAAACTTGTTGATAAATTTGACTCTTCTATTTCATTAATAATATTTTATACATATTTTTGTTAAATTATGTTTTATTGATGTTAGTGTTTAAATGTAATATTGTGTTTTCATTAAATGTATCACTATGTGTTCATATTGTAGAATAAAATCACATTACATTAAAGTACTATTATTAATGAAATTATAAATCAAAAAAATATTTTGGATATTAAAAAAATAACGAGTAAATAATTAATCTATAACCAGGAGGTTATAACTTGTAAAATATAAAAATAAATAAATACATTAGCAAATTGTTTTAGACAAGAAAAACTGTGAAACTGTTAAAAAAACTCAAATGAAAACAATAATATTAAATATAAAATATGTGCGACGTACATTTACGTATTGTATAAGTACGTGACATTTTCATGTATATTAACCATATTTGGGACAATACTCCATTCATTCATTGGATCAAATTTCTGTGTGTTCATGTTGTAGAATAAAAAGACAAGGAAGACAATAAACCAATTTGAAACCTTGTATGTTTTCCAAGCCTGTTTTACTTAGCACATTGCCTCCCCCCCTAATGTTTTACTGAAATTTACTATAAGGGCGGTGATTTTATCATACATCTATATAATTTTTATCATATATATTACAATATCAATTTAATATGTGGCCGGACCTTATCACTAAAACGAGATTTCTCGTTCCTGGTCCATAAAGTATATCTAATGAAAACGAGAAATCTCGTTCCCGGCGTCAATGTGTTGAAATTCAGTTTACTAAAACATCTAAAATAGGGTTGTTAAAAAAAATAATGTCTATTATATAAACAATTTTTACTGATGTAATATTTTATCGGGGTTAGTTGTATCGAGGAAATTCCTTTTTTTCTTCTTTATCGTGCTCGACCAGTTAAACTATAATTTTTTTTTTGTTAAATTACATATTACAAAGCCACTGTATGTGACTTCTGTAAGCCGATACACAAAATTTAGAACTAGTTTTGAATTTAACTGGAAAAAGAGAAATGTATCGATTAAAAAAACAAACAAAAAAAGGTACATTTTATTCCAATATTTTGATTTTAGTACTGTTATTTAAATAAAAGTAAGACATTTTTCTTTATAAAACCTTTTTTTTAATCTATTAAACAAAACTAAAATATTTTTAAAAAATCATCATTTTATTTAATCCAAAATACTCAATATGGCAAAACAATACTGAGTGTCCATTTTAATAGGCTCAATACGGTGTTATAAAATATGTACTAAACTGTACTTCAATTTCTGGAATGATATCGGCGTACCTCTTCTAAAACGTTAAGTACCTACTAAAAAACCTGTACGACTACAACCCGTGAACGGGTCTGGGGTTCAGTACATGGTAGAGACTACTGTTTCATGGACAACCGTTCTGCAAGGAGATGACTTCTCCTAGGTCACGCTCAACCGCCATTTCCCCCTTATTTTGGGTACTCTATTTTCATAATATTTATTCCCTTTAATTTTCAAAATACAATTTAAATAACATATAGAGAATTGTAAATTGAAAGGACAATTTTTTTCTGCAAATGCCTTGGGAATAAATTATATTAGCCTTGGTAACACAAGGTATCCAAGCGAAATAGAAATTTAAAAAACACAGTTTTTAATTTTTTTGTTTCTTTTAAAGTCGCTTTATGCTACAGTGGTTAATCGGACGATACTTCCACCAGGGAGCGCTAGATTTTGCTTATCCAGGATGGATAGATTTATAGATATATCTTTAAGGATTACCTGATACCACACAAGTTCAGGACCACCGTTTTACGTCTTCTCCGAGGTACGGCATAACTGAGGATTTTTCACTCCTTTTAACAAACACTAAGGTTACCTGTTAAGGGCTGCTGACAAGCGATCTTCGCGTTTTCTAACCACTACATCACAGGTGACTCATTTTTATAAGATGCTTGTGATTCTTGGTAGCGAAAATATAATTATTTCAAAAATTAAACACAGAAAGATTATTAGTGCCAGAAATTATCGAGGAGCATCATTATTTTGTCCGTTTTTGTATAAAGGAGATTTATAATATAATATAAATAATTACATTATGTTTCTTGTTTGATTTTAAGGACAAACAAATGATTATTGTTACCAATTAAGTCTATTAACAAACAGTCTATTAAGTTGTATTCTTATATTACATTTAAACAATTAATTATATTATTTTATTTATTTATTGTTTTTCTGTGCCTATTAGTAAACGTTTTAGGGATAGACCAAGCCGTAGGTGGGAGGATTGGGTTTAGAGATCCGACGGATTCGGGTTTGGGAAATAGTCCGTAGATGGAGGTTTGTAACCAGATCGAGCCTCAGGGTTCGGTAAGCCGTATTATTTATTATTTTAAAAATTATATAGAAATATAAAAAGTAATGCTACTATAGCTAATTGGATGATGCAGCTCTAAAATTTACCTATCCAGTTTTAAATAGGGTAGGATTCGTCTTTTTCTTCCCAAAAAATATGACTCTCGGTCATCTTGCCCTAAGGTATATCTCCCATCGTCTTCAGGTATTCGTGGGTCAAACGACTGTGGGTAATAAACCATCTATGCCTTGAAGATGAGGCCAGACTCTGACTGACAGTCGGCATATGTTTGATGTATTAACGACTCCTGCTGTTTTGCGTCGATATCGCTAAATTAATCAACCGCATCAGCTTGGTCAACGAATTCCTCGCTGGACCCGATAATGAAATGGCCCGCTTTTTGTTGACAATTGTTTGATTGACGAAGAAGGACATCTGTGATGCGTAAATGAAATATGGCACGCTATGTCGACAATTGGACAGAATTACTGAAATGTACTCACAACCATCCATTATATCAAAACTACACGGGTAGGAATTCCATAGGCTTACCATCGATTATAGACAACCATTATACAATTTTCAATAAACTATAAGCATATTGTGATTTCCATGGTATTTGATAACTATTGTCGCTACTGTTTATTAAACGGTACACCTTTTCTATAAAATATTCAATTAATTCCTAAATGTTTGCATATGTGCATTAAGTAATGCTGAGTGCTGCTCAGGTACCATAGTCAATGCTTCGGGTTCAAATCCGGCTGTGGGAGATAAATTATTTGCTAATAGTCAGGGGTGGACTCTGTACGGTTAACCAGCCTCTATTACGTTTTAACTCTTAATTAAAGGAAAACCTGGCGTTTGAGCGTGATTACAAGACCCATTATTTCGACAGTTCTTCTGTTGAAATATAGTTTCATGATAGATTAAAAATACGGGAGCTTGTCGAAGGAAACCGTATATATTATTGACTTATGATTTTAAATCTTCAAAGCTGTTTTTTCTTGTATATCTATTAATTTTAATCTAAAACTGACTAAACTGCTGGTTTTTTACCAAAATAATATAATAATAATTGTTACCATAACTCTTATTAAAAAATAAATTACCTGCCCTGATTCAATTGACCGAAATAGCTTCCAAACTGATTTAGCCCTGACATGGATAAGTAATTGAGCAGGTATTTTATCGGCTATTTTTGTTCCCTTTCAAATTATTTAAGTTTCGTAATAAAACCAATTATAAGAGTAATTATTATTACCGCTGTGTATTTATTCGACCTTAATTAAATATTGAATATCTCCTAATCTTTAGAATGTATCCATTTTTTGTAGTTATACTCATATATATGTATGTATTACTGGCTATATCTGCAGCCCCGGTGAATAAGTGGTTAGGTCTAATTTTCTCCCAAATTAGTTTTTTGTACGTAAGTAAGCGGAATCGAGTTATTTTCCTACGGAATAAGAGGTTAAGTAAGACATTGGCTTGAAAAGGAGTTATTTCTTATATTAGAACTCCATTTTGAACCAAAAGCTACGAGAATGATAAGATTCCGGTTATCTGAGAACAGTTAACTCTCTCTAGAAAAATCCGACTTAACCACTTATTAACCTGGGCTATTGATATATTCACAACATCAAATAACCACTGGACTCTGAGGGATCTCCAGTCCTTGCTAGGGCTCACCCAGTTTGTATAACGTGCCTACGCTTAACTTCGGGAAAAACCTGGAGGTTGAGTGTAACACGTTTAAATCACTTCCCTGCATAACTGAGTGACAAGTAATTGTACAGTGAGCAATGGAAATACTGCCTTCCGGCGAAGTTACGCCGTGCAGAAAACTACAACATTATGGAACACTGTATCCTACTGTGGAAGGCCCAAGGTAAACTGAAGAGAGCTGTCACATTGTCCAAAAGATCTGCCTATAAATCCATCGTCTCTATAAACTGGATTTCCGGAAGGATGGCCTTAAGGCATACAAGTTTATTTCCTTCTTGACACAATGACAAGCCTATCCCTCACTGGGAACCGATAGAAGTAAATGGCAAATTGTCTACCAGTCCAAAAGAGGTTGTCGTAGCTTTGAGTAAAAATTATGCAGCTATCATTACCCGATACGATCTTCCCAGACTTCATCAATAATCTTGGTCCTACGGCTCTTAAGACCTTCCTGAAACTCATTAACCTGACATGGAACACACGAGTGTCCCAGCAATGGAGAAAAGCCGAAGTTGTGTCATTATTGAAGAAAGGAAAACCAGCGGATAACTTAAAACAGCTACCGGCCTATAACCATATTATGATATTCTATGTTAAATATTAGCCTGACATAAATATTGGCGTATCATTTTTAGATTTAATAGTATACAAGTTATATTATTATTTTTTTTTTGGGTGGGGATAAAAGTATTCTAACATTATAAAAATTAAATCCTAACAAATCCCATCAAATTACCTTCACCCTTCGTCGTAAACCTACGAATTCCTGCCCTACTGTATCTTTTAATAATATTCCACTGAACCCTGTAGAACAGATACGTTACCTAGGACTCCATCTGGACAAACGTCTCACTTGGAATCCTCATACAAGACTGAAAAGACAAGAAACTGCTCGACGTTTTCGCCTACTTCAACACTTGCTGGACAAACGCTCTAAGCTACCAATTAATTACAAAAGACTCATTTACATGACAGTTATCAGACCTATTGGGACATACGGAGTTGAGCTTTGGGGCTCTACTAAACCATCCAATTCATCTCGTATCCAATCCTTACAATCCAAAATCCTTCGTAAAATCCTCAATGCTCCCTATTATGTCACAAACAAACTCATCCATCATGATCTTATTATCCCATATGTTACTGATTTGGCCCAAACTAGATACCTATCCTTCCACGACAAGCTCCATACACACTCGAATCCTCTAGTCTCTCAACTCGCTTCCCATACTATTCCTGATAACCCTCCGAGGCGTCTGAAAAGTAGATGGCCTCGAGACCATCTACTATAGAACTTTATTGGAGTGCTGCCGATGGGTAGTTACTGCACATGTGTTTTTCATGTCGTAATGTACACCATATCAGGAGATTTACTAGTTATAATCCTATTATAGATGTAAATATCAATAAATTAAATTTAAAAAAAAAACATTATAAAATTAAAGACAAACCTTTTCGATTATTATTATCTATGTTGTTGTTAACTGTTAATTAACTTATTGCTCTTTAAAAACATAAAAACCCAATGCAGTATTTTAGTAGGTCAATCTGACATTTCTGGATGCAATTATGTTTGATTATTCTCAAGGCTGCTTGACAATAATCTTTACTTTACAAGACTAAAATGTCGTTGCAGCATTTGCGTAATAAATTCTTGAAATAATTGTCGTTAATATTATTATGCACACTGAAATTATTATTGTTCATTTATATGTTGAAAAACTACGTTATCTTATGTAAAATTCAAAGAATTTCTCAATGATTGTTTTATCAAAAGCAGCATTATCTCTTACGATATTTTCGTACGTATCCGTTGTGACTAACTACTTCGAATCCAACAGTAAATTTCGTAATCATAAAAATGCTACTGGTTTAATTATGAATTAACGACTTTTATTATAACGATTTCAAAGTTCTTAAACCATCTATGGATCTTGAGTTCAATATCCATATATGGTAGAGACTGTACTATTTCTTGGGCAACATTTGTGCAGGGAGGTGGTTTGTCCGAGATCATGTTCAGTCGCCACCTTTTTCCCTAATTAAGAGTAACCACTTCGTAGAGGCTGGGCCAGGCACAAGGTCTTTAGCTCTCACAGGGTCCATCCGTGGCTGTTAAGAGGCGAAGTAATTTAACTGCTACAGCCGTACTTGTTCCCAGAAATCTCAGCTTAGTAACTCAACGCTCTACACACACCTCGCTCTTTATCACAATGTTAAATAATATTCATTATTGTTTCCATAGATTGCCTACAAAAAACTAGAAACTGGCAATAACTATTCTCGGTTGAAACGACTTGCTAACAGATTGGAAAGCTGCAGAGATGATCTCAACTTCAGAATTAGACATGCTTTCATATGATTTGATACGCTTAGGTCCAGAATGTAAGATGGAGAACTTCACATTTTATGTGTTGGATATTTAATTTACTTCAGGGTAAATACAACGAACTATGGTACATAGTGAATGTAGCAGTATTTTATCAGACCTATAGAGAACAAGAAACACTTATTGCATAAATGTTATTAATGATGTAAGCTTATAAGCTATTAATGATCTTATTGCTTATAAGCTATTTATGATATGAGCTGTTATGTTTCAAAGTGGTATAAATCCATTTGTATCTGAAAAAGTAGTTTATTCTTTTAAATGATTTCAATGATTATCATTTCATAATAAATTTTTTTTTTTTTATTATTTATTTATTCATATTTACAACTATATTACAGTAATATAACAAGTAAATTGGCTGAGTGATACATAATGACATGCTATAATGACAAGTAGAGAAACTACCCACTGCTAGTACTCAAATCGCATGTTCAACTAAGAAGGTCACGTGGCCATCTTCTCAGACGCCTCGGAGGATTATCGGGAATTGAAGAGGAGGCTAGGTTTGAAACTAGAGGGTTTGAGTGGAAATGAAGTTTTTTATGAAAGGATAGATAGCGGGTTCGGGCCAAATTAGAAACAAATGGGACATTAAGGTCGTTATGGATGACTATATTCTTAACAAAATAAGGAGCGTTGAGGATTTTACGAAGGATTTTGGATTGTAGGGATTGGATTCGAGAAGAATTCGATTCTTTCAAGATCAGTGATATAGGATTGGAGACTTTGGGATACAATAACTGGATTGGTATTGATTGATAATACACATGTATCATCAGCATATGTGGTAAGGATATTATTAGGATGAGTTTGGATGTCAGCTGTATAAACTGTATAAAGGATTGGGGCAAGGATACTACCTTGAGGCATAATAAAATTTAAAAGTTGTTTGGGTTAAAAACATCACTCTTTGCTAAGTGCTAAGTGATAAAAACATTTTCCCGTTGTCCCATATTTTTAAAATAATTCAAATGGAGACCTTTAGATATCTTGAATATGAAAAAATGGAATTGAACCACTTACATAAATAACAGCTCAAATGATCAGTTTCTTATAATTAGTTTTCGGCTCAGTACTGATTCTAAGCCAACGTTTGTGCAAGGACATTATTTGTCCTAGATGATACTCCACCGCTATTAAGTTACCAACTTCATATAGGCTGGATGAGCCCTAGAAGCGTCACGAGGACACAGAGTCGATTTACTGCTGTTAGCCAGAATAAGAGATTTATATCCCATTGTTATTATAAATATTAAACTGAAAGAAAAATGCAAAAAAGGTTAAAACTATTTAAAATGGCAATATATAGACACAAAGTTGATATAACGTTTATGTTCAATAAAAATTAAATTCAATTTTACGTCATGGCATGAAGAGCTTATAGCGAAATTGACCTTTTTTTTGGTAATGCTTCTATTTCAAACAGAACTAAAACCATGTTTCATATTATTGTATTCTTAATATTATTATTAGTATTAATATCATTATTATTTGTTTAACAAACAGTCTGTCTACTTCTATTTGTTCAAAATAAAATCGTAATTACCACGTAAATAAATCAATAATAAATAAATAAATTATAAAAATTAACAAGCGATAGGCTAAAGAGAAAAACGAATCGACTCTTCTTTTTCCATCCGCATTATAATATTCTAATGATGAGTTGTAGTGCGAGTAGAAAGATTTTTAAATAAACAATATTTGACAATTTTCTGTTGAAAACACGTTAATCATTTTATCTTCCGTAAAAGTTATACGGTCAACCAATTACTGAGCTGTTACTTATGAAAATGATTTAAGACGATTTGGATTAAAAAAATCTTTTATTCTTTTAAATGATTTTATAGATTATTATTTCACAATAAAACTTAAGAGGTTTATGGAGTTAAAAACGTCACTTTTTAATTGGTGATTAGTAATAAAAAAATTTGCTCGTATTTTTAAAATAATTGAGGAAACCTTTAGATGTCGTGATTATACCCATTAATGGTTTTAGGCTCAGTACTGTTTTAAACCAACGGTTGTGCAAGGACGTGATTTCTCCTAGATGATACTCAACCGCTATTAAGTTTCCCATATCATATAGACTGGATGAGGCCTAAAAGCTTCATGAGGCCATAGAGTCGATTGCTGTCAGTAGAATAAAAGATTTATCTACCATTGTTATGAATATTTTAGCATTGTATAATAATACACGAGCTGTTATATTAGAAAATGTTTTAATGTTTTTCAAATTCCTGATATCTTAAGGTTTCCGTTTAAATTATTTAAAAAATTTGTGCTATCGGGCAAATGTTTTTATCATTAACCCGTAAAACGTATAGTAACATAGTTTATATAGTCCACGTAATTTTTGTACTTGTACTTAACTTTAAATAGACTATTGCACTAGTAATAAGAATTATGTTTTGTATTCGTTTCATAGTACACTATACCTACAACTATTACGAAAAAATTGGTTGAATTTCCGTAGATATAATTTAACTTCGTATTACTTTCGATACATTTGTATGTATTTTATTTATTTTTCAGTCTGCAGATTATTTCTCTGGTTTGCAGGTCAAATGTGATATGTCGAAAAGCAATTGGTATTCGATCCGTCACTCATTTTAGTCGTATTTCCCCTGAGAATTGAGTTAGTGGGTATTTTTGAACATTTTCTCTCATCCCAGCGTTATTTCATGTTTTTGAATGATTTGTGAATTTCTAGGGTCTGTCCAAATTGAATTGAACTCTTGTACACATTTGGGCTATTTCTCCCTGACGCCTGTGTTTCAAATCAGTTGTAATTGGGAAATTCTGATATTTTAAAATTCAATTTTATTTAATCTTTACTGAAGTTTTAAACATTACATGAACGCTATTTTAAACTACTAGTTTTTCAAAGTTGTATAAAACAACATGAATGGTACAGCTGAGTTCATTAAACCCGTTGTGGCAGCTGAATTTATTTTATTAAAAGTAGTGAACATCAGTGGGCGAAGGCCTCAAGAACTTCTTTTGCTCAGAGAAGAGACTGCTTGTCTGGAAAATGCGATATGCATTTTGTTCACCAGAAACCAATTCTACTCATGAGTTAACAGTTGTTTTATAAATTAACACAGCTGTGTTTCTCAATACTTTGCGCAAACATTACTCTTCGAGAGTCCTGTGATTATGTGTAATTTTCTTGTTCTTAAATTCGCTTATTTTCCTAATCGGCAAGATGGCCGTAGATTGAATGAATTGAATTGAAGCTGTACTAGAACAATGGCGCTCTAATTTTCTACCCCGACGAAGCATAAAACGGGCCCGGCCAATCCTGATGAGTAAGCCAAGGTCTTCCAGTCCTTCCGTACTGCAGGGACTTCTCCAGGCAACGGGAAGTCATGTTAGCTTCCTTAAACTTAATACGTACCATGCTGGCTTCGACATTCACCTACCGTCGTGTTTATTTTTTACCTTGAACCATTGCAATGAAGGCTTTTCTGTTGTTTTTTTTCTGTTTCGGCAAAGACAGCTGATAAATTTCTTTATGGTTTCGAGAATCGTCTTTACGTTTCCCATATCTGATAGCTTGTTTACTGTAACGGAACAAATTTCATTCTCTCTCATTCACTCACCCTTTTTTATTCTCAACCGCCAGGTTTCTCCCAATTAGGAGTACTCACTTTATTGAGACTGATATGGTGAACTCCAGGAGGATCTGTAGATCATACATGGCCCATCCGTGGCTGTTAACAGATCAAATGAATAGCCTGTTAGAACCGTATATGAACTCTATATTCTACACACTAAACCACTTCACTCATTCTACCAAAAATAATTTTTAAAAAATTCTTTAATTTATAAATAGCATGTCTGATCCTTTTCTTTGGATTTTTTTATTAGATTACTTATAAAAACTTAGATGCAATGATTTGTTTCAACTAATTCTTTCCGCCAATGGAGCAGTTATTTTTTTAACAATATTTGAAAAAAAATGTTTCGAAATAATAATTTAATCGTATTTATAGAACCATGGGGGAAAACCACCAAGCATCAAACAATTCATCAGACAAAATATTTATAATAAGCCTTAAAATAAATTTCGCCCGAAATTTTCCATACAATCTAAATAATGCTACCTCAGGTTACTTTACTCCCACCTTCTTAATAGCTCTTGTTCTGCGCAAAAGCTAAGAATTCCAACAAAATAGCTTCCTGGGAGAGTGGGCACTCAAGGTCGAATTCATTCTTTAACGCTAACCTGAATAATAATACAAGAATTTTCACGACCTTGTCTGTTTTGGCAAATAACATTTGTAAGAACTTATTCAAAATCGAAATCGGGTAATTATTCCGCAGGTTGTCGCTTCTAGTCGAGTCACAAGTTTTAACATTTCATTCGTTTCCCTATATATTATTTCCCCAAAATAAAAATTATCTTGAGTTTTAGTAAGGAAAAGGGATTGTAATTATGGATAATGTGTACACTCTTGTAATCATTTCAACTTGAAAAGAAAGTTTCAGCAAACATATATCATCTATATTTGAGTGGAAAATAGTTGACTGGACAATTCTAATGATGTATAGAATTTGGCAGGGGGTGCATAATTAAATAATAAGTTCTGTTTATTTTGTGTTATCTTTGACTGCACCATCTGACCAATTCAATCCATCAAATGGGTGATTCTTATTCTACGGGAAAGTTTCTCATGTTTCTTTTGAAATTTTTCAATGTAGAATACAAAAATCTACTTGTGTATGGAACCACCCAAAGCAACTTTAGCATTATAGCGGTTCATGACCATTGCTTGAAATTTATAAAATTCAATCTAAAATTTCATGGCATGATTACATGGACCATGTCAATCACGATTAGGGTTTTAATTTTCAAACTGCCTAAATTGCATCAATTATTGTTTTTCATTGATTTACTCATAGGATATGAAAATACGCGTTTTTTATTGGTAAACAAAAATACGTAGTAAAAAATTGGCCATGACAATGATGGCGGGAAATATCCACAACAATGACGAAACGGCATTCACGAAGGTCCCTACTAAAAAATATTTCATGTACCAAAGAACGAATGTCCTCTATTTTAACAGGGCAACAAGGGGAAAAACAAGAAAACGTTTTGAAGTAGCACAGAAAAGCGTTAAAATTGAGACCATGACAATGATGGCAATAGACTTAAACTTACATTCACGATGAAACAATACGTCGCCATGCAAGGAATTACTGAATAACGTACTAAGGGAGGGTAACACTTCAGTCGACAGTGTTGCCATTATTGAAATTCCCTCTTTGGATCACTGAATTCCCACTAGCTGGATGTACTATTCAAATATGCATCCGCCCACGCTGATGACGCCGTTTCCGTGTGACAATGTAGTAATATATTATTTGAGCCAAAATTATTAAAAAGAGTGTTATTTTCTTTCTTCTTTAATTTTACCATAAAGGAAAAAAAACTGTCAAATAAATATGTATAAACCAAAACATCTAGTTAGAAAGAAAATCGTCATTTGTGACAACCTATGGCAATGACGAATAAGGTAAAAATCAAAAACATTCAATCACAAAATCACAAAAATATGATTTTTATAATTTGTATTTTTTGTATAGTTTTATATTGGATATTTTTATTTCATTAGTCACAGTTCAGACCACAAAAAATTTGTATATCTAACATAAGAGGCACTATTGCCGGGTTTTTCACTGAATAGTCAGTGACAAGAAGTTGCTCGTAGTTTGAGAATCACCCACATATCCACTATACTTCGATATGTTAGTTAAAACTTAACTTTTGTTCATTGAAGAAATGTTCACCAAACCAATAATGTAACTTTTATTTTTGGAAAATATATTTTTTTTTATTGATTTATTTATTATATAAGTAAATAGGCTAAGCGATACATAACGATGTGTGAAAATGACAAGTAGAGAAACTACCCTCTGGTAGTACTCAAATCACCAACTACGAACAAAGTTCAACTATGAGAGTCACGGGGCCATCTTCTTTTCAGACGCCTCGGAGGATTATCGGGAATCGAAGAGGAAGCTAGGTTTGAAACTAGAGGGTTTGAGTGGAAATGAAGTTTGTTATGAAAGGATAGATAGCGGGTTCGGGCCAAATCAGCAACAAATGGGACATTAAGTTCATTATGGATGACTTCATTCTTAACAAAATAAGGAGCATTGAGGATTTTACGAAGAATTTTGGATTGTAGGGATTGGGTACGAGAGGAATTCGATGGCTTAGTTGGAAAATATTAAAAATGAAACGAATAAACAGTCAAAACTTGTTGTAATTCAACTCGAAGCCATATACCTCGAAATCATTAAAAAAATTAAATTAAGTTTTTTACCTGCCTGAAATGAAAATCACTAAATATTACAATACAATACAGAAATTAGTAAAAAAAAATTAATTAAAAGGATGAGATAAAGAATTCGTTCAATTAGTTTGCTGGAAATTGGCGTTTTCATCGATTTTGTTCGATTGTTGATTACATAAGTAGAATAAGAAACTGATGATAAGTTTTTATATTTCATTTCTTACGTTATTTAAAAAAATGTAACGCATTGCTGGATAATGGATAACTACATTAATTTATATTTTGTAGTTTTATTCAGAAATCAGCTTTCTACGATTTTAATTCTAAACTACTTAATTTTTCAATATTTTTACTTTGAAGAGAAACGATTTGGCCCCAGCCGGGATTCGAACCCGGATCTCCGCCTCGCCGTGGCAACGCTCTAACCATTTGGGCCACCGGGGTCGCTCTTTACCTAGGGCAAATCTGTTCTCTTCGCCGATCTTACATCCCCCGTGTTCTCACAATTTTGCGATGTATACACGAGGAAGAATGTTCATTGAACATTACTTTTAATTTTAGAGAGTGAAGAGAACAGATTTGTCCTAGGTAAGGAGCGACCCCGGTGGCTCAAATAGTTTAATTGGGTTATGCATTAAAAAAAAATTAAAGTAAGAAAGCAATACCAACTCATTACCACCACAACTAATGAAATACATTGTAAGCATTATACCGTTTCTATTCCAACGTTTGAGCAGGGACGTGATATGGCCAGTTTATCGACGCTCTGTGAGGCCTCGGAAAATGGTATGCAGATCCCACAGGATCTGTCGAATTATATAATCTGCAACAGCCGGACTTGAACCTGAATCTAAAACATAGCAATTCTGCGCTCTACATACAGATCGGTGTATCCCTAATTGATTGAGCTATCTCATTAAAACTATTAGCATCTCCAGAGCTGTACAATTATTACCCACACACCAATTTATGGATACAATCGCTTTCTCGTGTACATTTGCCTGCTATCTAGATATCTGCGATGAAACGAGAAATCTAAATAACTACCGACCTGACTAAAACCTCTCCCATTACAGGTCGATTATACAGTTTATGAAAGAGCATGAAGTATTTGTAATGGCTTCGGCATCTGCTGAGATCGGAAATTAAAGGTTACGTCATTATGAGGAAAAAACGGTTCATTAAGCATGTAATGGGGGGCATTAGGGATGGTCGCTATCGAATTTCCCCATCTTACGTTTCAAACTTTCTTATCTCTCAAACAGACCATCAATGAAGATCCGCTTTTGGCCGCGTTCCATCTCAGTGTTGCCAATTGTAAATATAATAGTTCTAGTTTTTTCAATTTTCCTTTCAAAGGTATTCAAACCCCATAACCTGATTATTAGTGTTTATAATCGTAAAGGCCTACACCAATATCTGCTTTTATACAACAGTACACCTTCCAGTCAATCTCACAAACTCCAAATTATTATATCCAACTGTCTATCTTCCCATCAACGTCTTAGTTAACCCGTTGGTTCGAGGTTACCAATACATTTTTTTTTTGTTCCAGTGTATACTTACAAGTTGTTGCGATTGATTCATATTTATTCATAAGTATTCCGCAGTATTTATCTCCTTTTAATTTATCTACTTTTGGTTTTCAGTTTTCCATTCCTAAATGTTTTTGTAATTGCATTTTTCCATACATTGACGTAAATAAAATAAAATGTTGGAAGTATGATGTCCTAAATAGACTCAGTTTCGAACAAGCATCTAAAACTCCTTAAGTCTCCATCCTATTGAAAAAATTATTCTCAAATTTAAAAAATATGAAATTTTAGGTGCAAGCAAAAGAACTAGCATTGACAAAAATATAAATGTTCCTATTGAAAACACTGCAAATTGATCTTTGTTGTTAAGAATATTTGACGACAATGCTAATGATCACCTCATTAAGCTCAATTGTGGTATCCTTCAAAAAATGCTTGATCATTAGTTCGCAGATTTCAGTATTATGTTAGTCATTGCTTAATAATTTTGTTTCATCGGCGTTTTATACAATATCTAATTCTTAATAATATTGTATCAAATTTGTTCTTAATTTATGAATGTCCTCATTAACACCTACTGCCATGTGTAAGACACAGGTTTGTGTAACATTTAGTTTAATTGCTTATCTTTTCTAAACAGAAGTAAACAAGTTTTTTTGCGCCCCATTGTCGAATCTTTACCTGTTTAAAATTATATTCTTCATTTGATATAAATGTACTGCCTGTGCAATTTTCAATTCGGAATAAAAAAAGGCTTAGCACATTTTAAAACATTTTAATATGTATACATAGGGAGCGGATTGGCTCAGTGGTAAAGCGCTGAGCTAAAAGGTCCTGGGTTCGAATATCGCAAGGCTTTTATTTAATCTGTTAGCAGACGGAGATGGATCATATGGGATCCAGTACCCTCCTGGGGCTCACCCAGCATCTATAAAGTGGGTAACCAAAAAAAGGGCGAAAATCTGGCTGTTTTCGTGAGCGTGATCTACGACAAATCACCTCCCAGCACAACTGTTGTCCATGAAACTACAGACCCATCTACAGGCTGTAGTGGTGCATGTTTTTTTTTTTAATGATGTGAATACAATTATATTTAAACATCGTGGATGTGAATAAATAAACTTGTTAAGTGGATAAAGAGAGGATGCTAGAGGCTGGGTGTGCCGTTACCTGAGCCAGGGGTACAGCCCCGCCTACGTGATCTGGGTCCTTGGAGAACCAAGCTCTATTCACTCCTTTAATTTGCAGCTTTTCTTCGGAGGCTCTCTTTGTCGGCAAAATTAAAAGGTTGTTGTTCTTTGAAAGTGTCCGTTGCCTCTTGCTGCCTTTAGGAAATAAACCAATCTTCTTTTTTTGCTAATCTTCTTAACTTTTTCTAAAAGTTACCAGAAAATTTTTTCACAGACTGTTTAGAAAAATAATTAATTATCATTATTAGCTTTTCCACGCATTTGCGGATTCGAACCTGAGTTGGGTGACAAAGTCCCTCCATCAACAGTTTTTAAACCTTCAGCAATTGTCTAAAAAATTTATTTTTATTATATTTTGCTCTAACCCAATTATTTCATTTAAAATGATTAATTATTTCATTTAAGAAATTTACTCTTTGACCTGCACCGGGAATATTTTGTTATTCCTTTCTGAAATATGGATTTGTTCAAAACTGCCTGAATGTCCAAAAACGGAAAAAGTTCTGCTTTAGTAACTTATTTCAGTGCAGTTTAGAAGAATATACGTAACAACTAATCTTGTAGAGAATATTTTCTACAGTATTACTACATTTTATCTTAAACAGGCGCTAATATTTATTGAAATAATAGAATAAAATCATTGCTCGTTAAGTATGTGAAAAGTCCTAGTTTGATAAACGTCTTGGAGTAAGGTTGCTATGAGTCTATGTAATATATGAGTCTTTTTGGACTGTTGATGTGCGAAGTGCCGGCGAAGTGAGTCTTCTGTGATGTTATGTTTCTATTGGTTTTTGTCCTGAATTTGTCAAGGGTTGATTGAGCAGTTTTTTTCAGTATTTTAGAGACACAAGGTTTTTCGTTTTTCCTATTCCATCCTTTATATTAATGTATTTAATTTAGACTAATAAGAAATAAATTTATATAAACTAATGCATTTAATAAATTGAATGCAACGTTAATCAATATTCATTACTCATTATGAATGCAATAACGAGATGTATAGGTCACAATTGCGGTTAGTAGGTATGATCAATTCTATTACATCATATTGTTATGGTTTGGTACCCCGTGTTTGGCACACTCATGACATCACCATGTTTGTTTAGTTAGAGAATCGAACAGGAAGCTTTCGACATCACTTGGATTCTCCGAGGCACGACTTGCAATTGCAAGGAACGCTATCAGTCTTCTTTGTCTATTAGTATTGGCGGAGAGATCTTTACTCCTTGTGAATCCTAAATGATCTTCCCGTGTTGTCTAAGTATAGAAGGTCGTCTCTTGGATGAATGATTGCAAATAAACACATTACTTCTGCACATCGAATAGGAAAAATGTCGTTAGTTCGATTCTGCTGAATTTGGTTTTAGAGCGGGATAGCCCAAAGTGTAGAGCGCTGAATTGGAATGTTGAACGTCAAGGATTCAAATCCAGCTGGGGGAGGTATATTATTTAATTAGTTAATAGCCACAGATGGGCCATATGGGATTTGCGGACTCTCGGCACTCACCCATCCTCCATAAAGTGGGTACCCTTGTCCGAGGAAAAATCTGACATTTGTGTGTGATCTGAAAACGGTACAGTCTCTACCATCTACAAAACACAAGACCCTTTATTGATTGTAATGATATACTTTTTTAAAATTTTGTTTTATTATTAAGGCAATCTTTTTCGAATTTAAGTATCGTAAATAAGCTAAAATATAAATAACTTAATGAAACATCTCCAAGTAAAGAAATAGATTAATATACCCAAAAAATAATACATTTTTTACAAACTTCGGTCAAGGATAAGGTTGGGTGATAGTCGATGGTTATAGATATATCGATTGCTCAGGCCTATCGATGGTCACTATAGATAGTGTTGACTATCGATGAATCTTTTTTACCCTCAAGTTTTGAAACTCTCGGAGTTATGCTGATCTATCTCTGTCCAGTGTCGAGTTCTTTTAAATTGAACTCGAAATTCCTAGAGCTCAAGGGTTCTCTTCTATATAACTTAGATGCCGCACCGGACGTGTCATTATTTAATTCTCCGAAATTACTAATTACACTATGTTGGGTGGACACGTAGTCTCAAACATATGCAAACAAACCAAATTCGCAATATTGAGCAGTGGCTCTTCTAGGTTTTTATAACCTTAACTTCCTCTTTAATTAGGGATCTTTTTCTACAATACTTGAATGTTCAACAAGAAATCCTAGTTTTTCTTTCGTGAAATACGTGGCCAAGGGGCACACTTGACTCTTGAAATGAACAATTTCGATATTTTTCTTTTCTGAAGATTTGATTTGTTCATTGTTATTGTAATCATGTAAATTGTGAATACTTTTTTAAAATTCAAATAAATTAGTTTTTTTCTCATCTTTATGATAAAATAAGCCTGCGAATTTCAAATAGTAGATAGGTGATTGAATTTGATTAAATTAGTTGAAATTCTTTATTGAATAGGTTTGGGAAAAAAAGGAAGCAGCTATCGAAAAACCATCGATAGTATTCGATAGTTTTCAGCCTATAGTATCGGCCTACCAATAGTGCTAACCATCGACTATCGCCCAACCCTAGTCAAGGATTACCTTACATACCTTAATTCGTAAGAACGTTAGCGCAATCCTCCCTCCTACGTCTCAGTCTACTCCTAGAACTTTAACCGGTAGCATTAGAGCTTATTAATTTTTAACATTAATAAATTAATTCGTGCTAATTATTTTTATATTTTCTTTTCGCTTCAGTTTTTTTTCGGATTGATTCCATATCAGATAAATTCATTGTATTTTAACCGATTAAACAGGGATTTAGTATTATGCAGATCAAAGTTGTCTCAATGGTATCGACGAAGTGCATTGCGGGGATGGATATTGATAGGAGTGATATTGATGTAGTTATCATTTGGATTTTCAGTTTTCCTTATTTTAAGAAAATATATGTAATTTAACAATAATAATAAATTAATAATTAAACTGTTTACAGGCATAAATGTGAACTTAGATATTTGCGGACTCTCCGGGGTCTCCCCAGTCTTGTCTGGGGTACTTGGTGATTGGACAAATCACCTACCTGCACAATCCTTGTCCTACCAACAGTGCAGTTTCTACCATTTTCTAAACCCAAGATCATGAAGGGTGTAGTGGCACAGTTTTTGTTTAATAATATTAAAACTGGCCGAATGTGACCAAACATTAACTCTTAAACTTAGATAAGTAAAAATATAGTGTAATACCTTATCATTGTAGCACATATTATTTAACTCAACGATCTTAGAACAGTAAAAATAATATAATCTATTAATAATACATACTAATGAATAGTAAAAAATAACATCGGTTGGGATAATTGGCAATAACATAAAAATGAAGATAAGCAATTTTATAAGGTGTTGTGGTCCGGATTTATAGAATAATAGTCCTCAATAGACTTAAAAGATTTTACAGCTATACTCGTAGATGGACTCCCATTCCTTAAAGTTGGTTAAATGGATGAGATAACCTTGTCTGATCTCGGTCAAATCATCCCTTCACAACCGTTGGCTTACAGCAAAGTCTCTAACATGTTATGAACTCTACACCCCTCATGAGTATTGTAAAAGTTCACTCATGAATCCGCTATATTTTCTCTTTTTTTATTTGAATAAAAGCCTAACTAAAATGGGATTACGTGGAAACCACGGGCAGTGAATAGCTTTTGAACTGAACATCCTGGCTATTTACTATCTGCCGGATACAGCTTTGGTGGAAATTCGTGAAATCGGAGATGACACAATTGCACGGCCGAATCTGACACGGTTCTTTTGTGAGCCACCATGACCTCGTTACCCAGCCTGTTCAATTCCCACCTGGGCAAAATCTAATTTGTTTTGTGTCAGTACATTCAATTGCTGTGTAGTTCTATTGTTTAATCGCTCTAACCCGATAAATGGACTTGGTGTTTACTTGTTACTTTTAGCACACCAAAATTTATTATTTTATTGGGATTGTTTTTAATTAATATTAACATATCCTATAACAATATAACGATTTTGAACCATCTCAGGTTCATTTATTGATAAAGATGTACATTTCTTGAACAAGGAATCAACAAGGATTTGATGTGGTAAAAAAAAAAAAAACCTGTACCACTACACCCCTTAAAAGAGTCTGGGGTGTACATGGTAAAGAATGTACTGTTTCTTGGACAACGATTGTGCAGGGAGGTGGTTTGTCCTAGGTCACGCTAGGCTAGGTGGTCAGAGGCTAGGTGAGCCCCAGGAGGGTCCTAGATTCCATAAGATCCATTTTCGACCGCTAAAAGATTAAATAAAATTCTTTCCAGCAGCGGGATTTGAACCCAGGACCTTCGGCATTGCAACTCAAAGCTCTACTGAGCCCCTCTGCTCCTGAACAAAAAAAAAACATTGACGTGGTCCGTTTTCATAAAATAACTTGCGCCATTACAACCATAATACTAGTCCTTGGTTCGTACGTGGTACGTGGTAGAAACTACTGTTTCTAGGACAAAGGCTGTGTAAGGAGAATTGTTTTGTTACTCCAACCGCCAGGTTTCCTCCCCTCCACACAATTAAGGGTACCTTTTTTATTTAGGATGGGTAATCACTAGAAGTGGGCAAAGTAGTTCCTTTTACTGAATCTTTCCTTTTGAGATAGCTCATTCTAATGAACTAGTTCAAATGAATTGCATAGTTCATTTGTCAAAAGAACTAGAAATGTACTGAACTAAGAGAGGAATTTAACTATGGAAAAAGGGGGAGAAACTGAGAGGTCAAATGAACTAGAAAAGTTCTAGAAATAAAAAACACTTCTATCTTATTTCTGCATTTATTTTATATTAATTACATTTACGTCCGCTGTCTTTTCCCTAAATAATATACCTTGTTCTTCCATATAATTCTTTATATTTGTTCACTCATTTAAAAACTTTAATATTTACTTTCTTATTAATTTTGATAACCTGATAATTGGTTTTCCCTTTTTTCTTATAAACGATAAGAAACTCGTTGCAGATAATTGTCTTGGTTTAAAACAAGTGGGGCCTATGTGGCACACTTTTTTCTTCAATTACAAATATTTAAGAAAACTTATAAAATCTCTACTGGTGAGTGGTGTGAACTAAAAAGGACTGTAGTTCGCCAAAACAGAGAGCGCTCTTTATAGTTCATTTTCCGGATCTAGTTCAATTAACTAGTTCGTTCACGTACTTCTCATCTCTAGTAATCACCAAGAGGGTACGCAGATCCCACTGGTTCCTTGTTTTGCTGTGAACAGATAAAATAATTTATCTTAAATTTACAATAGTTTACTCGAAAGAAAATATTTTCAATTTTTTAAAATTAAATTCAAGTTGTTTTTTTTCTACATCAATGCCTATTAATTAGTTTGAAAAATGTATTGAATATATAGCATACGATTATTCAATTGGATCGGATAATAAAGTACAAGTTAAAGATTCGTAAATAAATTAAAAAACAGATAACTTAACATAATCAAAGTTGTTCAGCATCAAAAGCAGATGACACCGAAGTTTCAAAGATCGGCTATATTTTTCGCTAGTTTAGTCAAGCAGTTTTATGCTTCCGAAATTTCGGGTTCAGAACTGGACTAAATTTACGATAAATAAGGCGGAAAAGTCTCGTGTTAGACAAAACTGTTTGACTAAACCAGCGGAAAATGTGAAAAAGTCCACTTTTGAAATTTCGGAGTTATTCGCTTTTCATCCTTAACACTTCAAGTAATGAATTTAATTAAATATTTTAGAGTCAGCTAATGGTTGATCTCTAAATCAATATATTTTTCCCTACCTTCTTTATATATTTATCCACATATATCAAGTACAACAAATTTACAATATGCAGATTGTCAGACAGTCAAAATGATATGCGAGGTATTAAGAATAGTAAATAGCCGTACCTCTCCCAACCTCTGATTCATCATCCAACTTCTTTTTAGCCTTATAGTGTCTTCAAGCAAGAGATTCGTAGACGTTCTATCAGCAAGTTTGGATGTCTGTTTTTCTTAAATTTTTCCTAAACACATTTATTCTTATGAGGGTTTTAAGACCACGCAAATATCACTGCTTTTCTTTTCTCATTTTTGGCTTTCTTTTCTGACCACGTAGTACCCTTCCGTTTTTCTTTATTTTGCAAGTACATTGATTTCTTTTAATTTATTTTCCTATTTTCTCAATCTAGCCAGTCTTTGTTTGTTGAACTTCGTACCTCAGCAATCAGTTGGAGTACTATCAAACATTAATAATATTTTATTTTTATTTATTTATTGATATGGTAAATGGTAAATGAAATAAACAGATAGTGATGTGACTGACCTATATTCTTGTTAAGTCTCCCTTGGTCCATTCTTACCACGTGTCCGTAGAATCTTAGTTTTCTGATTCTTATTTCGGCTTCCAGGTCTTTCATCTTCCTGTATATTTCCTGGTTGGATCTTAAACTGTTGCCTTCTACTGTTTTTTTGGGTCCATAGATTCTCCTCAGGATCCTTCTCTATATTTTAAGTAATTTTTCTAGTTCGTTGTTGCAAATTGTTTCTCATATATATATTTAAATTTCTTAGTTACCTTTATTTCTTCGTATTTGGTGTCCATAATTTTTTGTCGTACTTTTTCTCTGTTGTCGTAAATTCGTTTTTTTCATAAGAAATTTGTAGGCCTGTGTTTTTTCTCCTGTTTCTTTTATGGTAATTATTTGGCCTGTTCTTCCGTTTCAGCCAGGAGGTCTAAATCGTCTGCAAAGGCCTGGTAGATCACTTTTTTTAACATTATAAGAAATCATATGTTCTTATGGTATCATTGATTATTGGTATTTAAAGCCAGTATACAAATAGATACATAACCTTAGTTTAGATAAATAGATAGTTAACCTCATTCCATATAATTCATTATTTATATATATATTATTATTAACACGGTAGATAATATTAATGTTTGGCTGCACCCCAATTGATCGCAATTCCTTCCAGATTAACGTATGACCTTTTCCACTATCGTTCCGTGAAGAGAACAATGCAGCTTCTTCGGGTGTTATCATTTTGACGTGACAACAATGGTATACCTCAAGGCACTGATTCAGAGGTGCAACCTTAATATATGTCTTAGGTGTTTAGATGACTGATTTAATCGGTTGCTGGCTGGGTATTTAGGCCATTAAAGCTATTTATATTGTCTTTTTATTTAATATACATTTCTTTATATTTAAATCACAGATCTAGTGTCTTTTTTTTTTCTTTTTTTAAAGAGAACATAACATTTAAATCCTCTGATCAACATTCATAGTTCTGTTTGGAAATGTATTTTTGGAATCTAAAAAAATTGATTTTTCTTATTTTGTTAGTTATCCTATTTTATTATATAATAGTTATCTTATTAACTAAAGAGTAACAAAATCATTTTGAAATCACCATAGTAAAAAAAAATTAATTAAAAATACTAAATTTCTATAACTTTAATAGGCAGTTTAAAATAATTTAGCAATTTATTTATTTAACTTTTTTTTTAAAGAATCTAGTTTACGTCCCTAGAAATTTAATAAATTAAAAAAAAATATTTAATTTAAAATAATAAAAAATGAATTTAAATAAAATAATGCACAATAAATTGTATGCAATGTTGATTAATATTTATTAAATATTATTCTCTCTCTAGAAATTTATACAGAAAATAAATGAAAAAAAAAATATATATATATATATATATATATATATATATATATATATATATATTTTACATATAATATATAATATATATGAAAACTATTCCCTTACTAGAATGTATATTGAAGATAAATTATTCAATTTCAAATAGAATAAATAATTTTAAGTACAATAATATAACACATTTAATAAATTGTATACAACGTTTATTCAGTATTAATTAGTATTGTCAGATATTTTAAACTTTTACATGAACGATGTTACACCAAAAACCCACTCTGATCCAAACACCTATCTATATATTAACCTGAAATAGACGAGATATGTTAGGATTAAGGTAATGAATTAATATTATCTCCAAACTTTACGGATTGTAAGCGATTACAAAATAGGTTTACAAGTGACCTACACTAAACAACTGTTCTGACTCAAAGGGAAAGCTATGAGCAATGAATCACAACTAGCTTGGTACTGCACACTTTCTCCCGTGATCCATTTAGAAATTTATCCTCTCGGTAGAGGTATTACAATATCGGCTCATGATAGGATCCTAGATTGTAAAAAAAAAAAAATACGAGTTTGAAAATAATAGTGTATTTTTTATAACATTATTTTTTAACGTAAGAAATACTTGAACATTTTTTGAGATTCTGACCACCTAATTCTATTATTATTTGAGGCGCTCAAAATTCAAAGCGTATATATTTTCGCTAGTTATTATTTCGAAAGTAATGTTCCAACTAGGAAACAAAAATAATAATAAGAATATTATCATCAATTAAAGGGTGTACCGCAAGGCAGTGTTTTAAGCCTTATTCTCTTTTACACCTCTGATATTCTGGACCACTTATGGATCACCATTTATACCTTCGCTAACGATACAGCCATTATTTCTTTCCATTAAGATCCAAACTATCCTCTATAACTCTCCAAAATCATATATTATATTTAGAAAAGTTTTTCTACAAATGGCGAATTAAAATAAACCCCTCAAAATCGAGCCATGTAAGCTTCTCCCTACGGAAAAATTCGTGTACAGCAATCAAAATAGACATCGTATCTGTATCTTCGAAAAAACAATGTAAGTCATCTTGGACTATACTTGAACGAGATATTACATGGAACACATACAAAATTAAAAAGACAATAGCTGACAAGACGATACAAACAAATAACTTGACCTACGAAACTTACGAAAGTCTATAATACTTTACTATTTGGACATATGAAGGAGAGCTTAAGTGTTCAGCAAAACACGTCTATATACACAAGATACAAACAATACAGTCAAAAATTCTAAGAAAAACTGTTAGTGCTCCTTGGTTTATTTTGAATCACACCATACACAACGACATGAAGATTAATCCTATAAAATCACATATTCACAACAAATACACAACATTCCACTCATCAACACATAATCACCAAAATCCACTTGCACTTTCTCTTTTCTACTCCCTGTTACCTGGATTTGCTTGGAGAAGATTAAAAAGGCTATGGCCTAGATACCTGCTCAAGAACTGTTGTTCATTTCCAAAACTAGATTTTCCTGCATATCAAAGATAAAAAACAAACACTTAAATAAGGAACGCAATTGCAAATGAAAAATAAAAGAATACGAATAATAAGAATTTTCTGTATCTTTTGATAAGTTTTTCTCTTGTGACGAGATAATTAAAATCTGCAAAATATAATGCATAGATAATTAAATAAATCCATTTTAATTAATAAACAAGGAAATACGTTAAAGTCCTCTACTATTAGTTTCCGACCTGCGTTGCCGTTGACAGTGACGGATTCGTAGACCAGCTGTGCCAGCCACGATACACGATTAACGACACCTGTCTCTTCGGGACTCTGGAACAGCGACGTTACTACAGGTTCTTAACGAGTTCACCATTAATTAGTCTGCTCATTGCAACGTTTAACCAAAGTACTACATGTGTGATAATAACAATTACAATAATTAAACAAGATCAGAGTAGGGTAGCAAGAAAAAAAAATGAAAGTGTTTGTCTGGTTAGTAACACAAAAAAGTATCTACAAAATTGACTTTGTTGAGATACGTATAATAAAAAACACTATTTTTTAGGATCAAAAAATCTCATGTTTGCCTTGTCTTAATAAAAGTTTGTGTTTATCACTCACGTTTATGTGACAATACTGGTTGTTAAGAAAAGCTTGTTAAGTTTTTTTCCCTTTTTCTAAATTTCAGAATAATAATTTAGAACACAACACTGCATTAGTTCTTATTTATCACATCCTTATACAGTTTTAGCAATAGAATGTTCAATTTAATCATAAAATCGAGACATAACAACATTTTTTAATCTCATCTTTTTAATGGTGATTAAATTCAATCACAGGTTTTGTGAAAGTCATTTTTGTGGAGTTTAGAAGAATATTTAAATAGATTTTTACTTTTTCTGAGTTGTTCATGTTTCTAATCAATTCTTCCACTGAATAATTAATTTTATTGTTAATACTATGCTTATGCGTGACTTATTCGTTGGTCCACTAAAACAAAATTTATTTATATTGCAGGTTTATATTTTTCGTTTTGCTTTTCTCCCATTTTTCTTTCAATATACGTTTTCTATTTCCACGACAGTAACTTTCCCTTTAGTATTGTCCGTGAAGAGTTTTCTTTATCATATTATAAATTTCACTGCTTTCCCTCTGAATAATCTCTAGTCATGTTTATTAAAAAAATGTCACTCACACTCTTTCAACTCGAAGCACAAACGATTACAAAAGAATGGGAGAGCGTTCGGTACACAGGTGTTTGTGGTTAAAAATTTCACAGTTTCAATCTTTTGTGATGACATTAATTAGCATGTTATATATCAATCATTGATCCTCACAAGAGAGATAAAGTATATTGGATCAATACAGCTTTTTGTGGTTGCGTTTTTAATCATTAAACGTCACTTTATGCTGCTATGGTTAATCTGACGAAGCTACAATTAGAGTCAAGTTTTGCCTATCCAGGTTTAATTGGGATAGTACCTGACATCGTACAGGCTTATGACCCCCATTTTACGCCTCTTCCGAAGTGCTCAATAACTTCAGAGTTTTTACCCCCTTTAAAAAAACATAAGGCTTCTCGCCAGGCTGCGATCCTGCGACGCGATCTTGGGCATATTTAGCATATTTGTATCTTGGGTATATTGATTACCACTGCTAATTATATAAGTGGAAATCCTTTTTTTATATTTAAATTGTTGCTGGGTTTCACTCAATAAACATTTAATGTGGATATTAAAAATAAATCTTTTAAGAGGGAACTTCTCATTAATTTCAGGAAAGAGGGTTAAGACATTTTAGGACTTATTTCATCTCAATTTTTGAGAAGTGTAAAAATGAAATATTTTTTATTTTACTTTATTTTGAAATATTAAAAAAAAAATAGTTACTTTTGGATTCTATAAAAGATTTTAAGGTTATTATATAAAAGATTGTATTAGTTATTTTTTAAAGTTATACCCTTTATTAAATTTGTATTATTTGTATAATGTTTATATTATCTTTATCTTTAACTGTTTTTTTTATAAATATCCTGCAAATTCCAGGAACTGTTATTACGTTAAAATAATAAAAAATATATAAATATTAAAAAATCCTGTTTTAAGATTGCATTGATAGTGGTTCAATTTTTTTTTCGTACATAATATTTAAAGAATTACAATTGGTAGAATTGTGTATTTTATTTTAATTTACTATTATAAGTAACTTGATTAATATAATGCCTGTTACAACGTTCTAGCAAATAAAATTCATTTAGTCTTGAACGAGGAAATAAAAATATAAAATATTCCTCTTATAAACAGGAAAACCCGCCTTAAAATGATAAAACCTCGGTACAATAATAGTCTTATTTACAAAATAATAATTTATTATTACATGCATTCTTTTTTACTATTTATAAGGTTTGCCGGATATACCAGCAGATCTTCTACGGCACAAGATTCATTACTTCATTCTTTGCAGTAGCAAAGAAAGTTTAAACAACTTAGGAAGAAACAAGTCTTTTAAAGTTTTATGAAAGGAGTGTTATAAAGTTTTTATGACGGTGCTATTATTAAACATTAAAATTATTAGGTATCTTAGCAAAGGTAGTGCGGGCGGCAAAATGTCTTGGACTTAGAAGTAACAAATTTCTTTAAAATATGTATTTATAATAATTTAGTAACTATTTCAAGAAAAAGTACAGAGTGGTATGTCTAAAATATTTAAAAGAGGAGGAAAATGGTCCGGGCGGAGGTCAGGAAAAATTTTTTAGTAAAAATAATTCTTTATTTTAATAAACTAAATATTAATTTTTTTTATTTTTTAAACTTTTTATTTGAATAAACTAAAATAAAATAAAGGTTGAATAATATTAGCTGACCTATATATATATATATATATATATATATATATATATATATATATATATATATATATATATATAGTGCGGGCGGCAAAATGTCTTGGACTTAGAAGTAACAAATTTCTTATCTAGTAACTATTTCAAGAAAAGGTACAGAATGGTATGTCTAAAATATTTAAAAGAGGAAGAAAATGGTCCGGGGATAAATAAAAAAAATACTCTTATATTGGGAGAAATTGTTTATTTGGAGGCCGACGTTTCGAAATATTGCAGGTTTTCTCCAGGGCTATTATAGTAGGATCATACTTGATACTCGCAGTCTAGTGTCAAGTGTGATCCTACTGGAACGTCTGTTTGGAAGTAAAGATGTTTCCCTTTATAAGATAATTTTTGGACCTATTCCTATATCTTTTTATTCCTCTTAAAAAAAATAAACAGTTCTTCTTACTTGAGAGAATTTTTTTTTATCTCCACTCGGACAATTTTCTTCCTCCTATAACCTGTAATAGGTCAAATAATATCATTCAACTGAAATATTTATGAGTCAAACCTGAAATTTGAGTCTTGTAGCTTTATATATTTGACGACGTATATAGTCATTACAGTTCAAGAAATTGGTTGGTCTCAACACCAACATAGTTATTGTTTTATTGTTAATTACTAATGTTAATCACGGAATCCTATTAAATGTAATAAATTGTAGTACAAGCCAACACAATAAATTGTTGCCTTCAGAACTATTTATTGATAGGGGTTTTGAAAAAAAAACAACATTTCATTACAGTATCCACAAAATAATATAGAACCCTCCCTATCTCCAGACCTTGTCCCTTAAAAGGGATATCTATACAAGGACTTTAAATTGCCACAACGTTTGTAGATCTACTCCTTTTGAAGAAGCTGCCGTCCTTGACCTATTCGTTTCGGCAAACTTCTGAAGACCTGATTCATTAAATAATATATAGGAAAACAATTATAAATGTATATAATAAATCAATAAACCAATTAAAATAACACTTACTTGTAGCTTTGGCATAAATCTTTCCTTCGTAAAAAAAGAAGAGGGGGAGAGTTCTGAAGAAAATTCATTAATTTGCTTTATATTGTCTCAACTTGTAGCCATTTTTATTTAATCTTCATTCTCTTTACTTGTTGTTCATGTTGGTGTACATAATGGGGTTTTATAATTAATAAAACAATAGGAATAATAATTCAGATTTTAATATTTAAAATGTTTGATATCCCCGTGATAAGTTTATCCGCCAATTTAGGGTACCAACTTTATGAGCGCTTAGTGAACCCAGGATGGTCTATAGATTCCATTCAATCGATGTGTGGCTGTTAACAGATTAAATAATTTATCTTCCACAAAAAGTATCAGCTCAGCAACCCAGCGCTTTCCAAACTGAGGTACCCTGCCTATTTAATAAATATTAAAATGTTATATATGTATAATTATATATTAATCCATTTTTTAAAACATTATATATGTTTAATTACATAGTAACCCGCTGTTCCAAGCTTGTAACGTTGAACTATTTTTAATTTTGTGAAATATCTTGTTATTTACGTTTATTTGTTAAGAGGTATCCGAATTTTATTTGTTTGTATACTTTTTTTTCATGCGATTATTGTGTTTTTTTTAATGTTATGTGGCGTCTTATCTTTCTTATACAAGCATTCGTATAACTCGCTTCTTTTTACCAGAAGGCCAATTGTCGGCTGCTCATTTCTTTCTCTGTATAAGGCCCCAAACGATGCGATAATGAAGTCTATCAGGAGATGACTTGGCGGTTCTTCAGCAAGGTTTTAGCTGACAGTTCTAACTCCTAAGATGAATTTTCAATAATCAAAAGTATTTTAATGTCCATTATTATCCTTGATGAATGTAGCTAGTGCAATATGGGACCTATAACGGAATAAAATATTACATTTTATTTTATTCTAAAATTTTACTTCTTCCTTAATGGTATCCAATGCTGTGGGCATCGAAATATTTCATGATCAAAATTTATTTACTATTAGATGAAAATTGAAATAAAAATTGTACAAAATTAATTTTTGTAAATGTATTATTTAAACTATTTTAGTAAATTTAAAAGGGGTGGCTCAGTGCGTAAAACCCTGGCAAAAGTTCCAGGTTCAAATCCGGATGTGGCCGATAAATTATTTAATCTATTAACACAGGGTTACAACGTCGATTATTCTTTTATATTTGCGCACGTGTGTGCGTATTGTTTACATATACAAAACTTTTTCGAAATTATATACTAAAAATTAATAATAGTTTAATTAGAAAAATTACACAGTGCCCCTACAACCCGTAGACGGGTCTGGGGTTCAGTACATCAGAGACTGTACTTTTTGTTGGACAACGGTTGTGCTGGGAGGTGATTTGTCCTGGACCACGCTCATCCGCCAGACTTTTCCCCCTTATTTTGAGCACCCATTTTACAGAGGTTGGGTGAGCCCCGGGAGGTTAATAAATCTTATTTGATCCATTTCCGGCTGCGAACAGATTAAATAAAAGTGTTCAACTAAAGAATTCAGTTAAAAAATCTAGTATTTTAAATATCTGAATCCCACTACTATGATTAAATATATTTATTTGTTTAAATGTATTGTATAAAAAAAAATGTATGTATCTCCAGACTCAGTGTTCGAAACAGGATGCCATTAATACATTCAGTTAATATAACGGTGACTTTCCCCAGCCTTTATGAAGTGGGGACTGCAAATCACATTGCAAAACTGTTGGATTAGAAACAGTACACTCCCCACCATCCAAGACCCTTCTTGGGTTATAGTGTTCATGTAAAATAAGGTTGCTGTTTAATGACTGAAGGTTCTGAAACATCGTTTATTATTTTAACAGCAATTTAAACTCTAGAGCTTGGGAAATGTACCACTCTCTCTAGTTAAGAGTTAATGGACGAGAAAATAAATCTACTGCCGCGCATTAATCAACATGACAGGCGAGTCTTTCTGAGTTTGTTGCTAGTTCTTATCAACATCAGTTGGCTGGTCAGGAGTCAACCGATGAAAAAGTTATTAAGAAACATAATTACATATGTTCCCCAGGTTGTCGCTTCGTGTTGAGTTATAACAAGTTTTAACTGTTTCTTCGTTTCATTTTTCAAAAATACAAGTTATCGTTAGCTTTAGTATGGGAAAGCGAATGTAATTATGGGTAATGGGTAAATTACGGTAATCATTTCATCTAGAAATGAAAGTTTCAACTATTATTTGGAAGTATGGATGATTTATTTTTATTGAAACGTTTATTTCTGGATAAAATGATTACCGAAGGATCCTTCCCCTAATTAAATTCTCATATCCACATTAAAGCTCATGATATCATTTATTTTTGGAAAATATTATGAGGAAAACGAATGAAAAGTTAAAACTTGTGACTCAACTCGAATGGACAACCTGCTTAATAATTACCGTATATTACTCGAAAAACACATAATTACAGCTATTTATAAATTTGTTTATTTATCTTATATACGCGTTCATTGGCATCTTCTCTTTACATGATCTTTATAACAGAAGAAGTCTCTGAAATTCCGAACTTCAACATACTTTTTTATGACATTATATAATACTTATTATTATTTTGTTTTTGACCTCATCCTTCCTACGAACATTGTCTTATAGATTCAATTAATAAACAACGTTACTGACATATGTATTTATTATAGTTATAATATTTCTAACTTAATGATTTTTTAAATAGAGGAACGATATACCTTAACTTTATATATATATATATACAGGGTGTCCCATTTCAAGCGTTTATGGATCAAACGTTTTTACTTTTAAACGAACTAAAATTCAGAAAAACACGATCCAGGTAAAAGTTGTAGTTATTCAGGTCTAGTTTGAAGAAATAAAAAAACATTTTTTGGTTTTCACTTTAAATGGTCAATATCGACCTTCAAAAAATGTATGTAAGATTTTTTTTCTATCTTTCATAGTTTAAGTCGAAAAAGCATTCAAAGTTCACTACTTTTGTATACCTCCTTTACGAGGAAACGTAATTTAGCATTAAGTTATTTTATTTAAGAGTTTTTAGTCGTAATAACTTACTAATCAAGGTATTTTGAATCTTTCAGAAAATGTCTGAACATTTCAAAACCTTCTGTTTCGACGTTTTTAAAGGAAAAATTGTTAATTTTCTACCTTTTCCAGCCACTTTTAATATTTTATAAATGTTAATGTTTTGTATTGTACATTTCAGAAAAATAAAAATAAATGAGGGTCAAGAGGAAACTACATTGTTTGAAGGTCGATATTGACCATTCAAAGTGAAAATGTTTTTTTTTATTTCTTCAAACTCGATCTGAATAACTACAACTTTTACCTGAAACGTTTTTCTGAATTTTGTTTTGTTTAAAAGTTAAA
Organism: Troilus luridus; assembly: GCA_964056705.1. Taxonomy (NCBI): domain Eukaryota; kingdom Metazoa; phylum Arthropoda; class Insecta; order Hemiptera; family Pentatomidae; genus Troilus; species Troilus luridus. The sequence goes on from OZ057415.1 coordinate 67,418,753, forward strand.
AACGTTTGATCAAGTTGAAATGGGACACCCTATATGTATATGTATATAGAGTGACAGAGAGATTATTTTTAGACTATTAGTATTTAAATATAAATTTATCATAAACCATTCTTTGGATTTAATAAAAGAATTTCAGTTGAAAACTCGACACTTTTCGAGAATAAACAAATAAAAAACTGCTATTACATCACATATTATTAACCTTAATCTTTTATCAATCCGACGTTGAGTAAACTTCACGTAACGATTTGCAGCTGATAAAGAATAGTTTTCCTTCGTCTACATATTTTAGAGTAGACAATTGGATCTTTCTTTTGCGCTCCTTTTATCTATACTGGTTATAAATTATTTTTGGATCGTTTAAGTGCCATGTTGAAAAACGGATCATTTTTTTGGTTAAAAACATCTCAATTTTATTAATTAAAACAACTCATGTGAAAGCTTTTGCTTGAATACTTTTTAAAACTGTTTCCACAAACACTTCAAGAGTTTGGGATCAGTTGAATAATTCATTCCTGTTTTTCCTTTTTTTTTATTCTATAACGCTCTGTTTTATTGTAGACTTGAATACATTCAAATGAAATCTACCTCTCTGAATAAAATGAATAAATTCTTCGCCATATCGAATATATAAATGAAAATGTTTTTACCTCTATTTTTTTTTTTTAATTCTGGAAGTATCTGAAAGAATTCAGTTATTTCTGCTATTTATAATCCTGAATTTTATTGAACCATTTTTGTGCGTTAATTTATCATCACTGCGAGAAATTAGCGTCAGCCGGAGTATCATACTTCTTATCCTTGATTGACTATATTCATTTTTCACACATATACTGCTAAATCATACTATTTATATTACTAATTATAAATATACTATAGTATATTAGTACTAGGGAACGGAGTGGCTGAGTGGTAGAGCACTGATTTGCCATGTCGGAAATCCTGGTTCAAATCCCGCCTGAGGCCCACCCAGCCTCTATAAAAAAAATATTATAAAAATAGGGTACCCATATAAGGGGAAAGACCTGGCGGTTGAGCGTGACCTAGGACAAGTCACCTCCTTGAAGAACCGTTGTCCATGAAAGAGTACAGTCTCTACCATGTACTGAACCCCAGACCCGTTCACGGGTTGTAGTGGTACAGTTTTTTTTTATATTAGTACTACATATTAACATTACTGTTTATATTTCTTTTTAATTGATGAAAGAAAGGTTTTATATGTGAGATGATCCTTTCATAACAAACTTCATTCCCACTCAAACCCTCTAGTTTCAAACCTAGCTTCCTCTTCGATTCCTGATAATCCTCCGAGGCGTCTGAAAAGAAGATGGCCACGTGACCTTAGTTAAACTAGTGATTTGAGTACTACCAGTGGGTAGTTTCTCTACTTACCATTAACTCATGTCATTATGTATCACATAGCCTATTTACTGGATGTATTTTTTAATACAGTTGTAAATATCAATAAATTAAAAAAAAAAATATGTGAGATGATAGTGTATGGTTACGTTTTAGATCCCCTTACATTGTCGATCAATTATATACCATTAAATTGTAAAAAAATTAATATTAATAAAAATTTAGTCGATATATTGACCACTGGTTTATTGTAACGATAATATTAACGTAAATCTACATTGTATATATCAATATTATTGTATTTCCATTGAAGCTCTATCTATAATATTGTAGGAGTATAATTATTACTTATTGATCGTATACGGGGTTATCATTAATCGATCATAAAATGTTTTATCAGACGTAGAAAATAATCATAACTTAGTAATACACCAATCTATCATTGCCATTAGTGATGTATAAAAACTGGGGCGGATATAAATGAAAACTTTTTTTTATAAAGGGTTTTATTATTATATATTTTATTAGTTCTGCTTTGGATATATTATTTAATTCAATAACACGGGAAAGAATAAACAAATTAAAAAATATATATATTATAACGTAAAAATAAATCCTTTTTATATTTAATAATTACACAGGCCAACGATGAAAAAAATGAAAATTTCTTAATCCTATAGTTTTTAGGGTGCTGAATCCAAATATGATATTAAAAAAGCTGTATCATCCACAATTGATTCACATTGTATAGTTAAATTTATTAAATTAAACGATTTTTAAAGAATTAAACAGCTTTAATATTTAAAATAAATAACTGAAAAACTAGGTCTATTGGTGTGGATGAAGTTGGTAACACTGCTGATGTTTTGTTTACTGTCAACCTATCCTCACTTTCACGTTTCCTGTACATGTGCTCAGTAGAATGTTTAATCGCGGTTGTAAAAACTCTGGTGACAGTTTTTGTTATATTCGTGGCGAGTTTGTGATTAAAAAACATTACAGACTTTGTCAAAAAGGTTTATCTATCATACTTTGGAACTATACTTGGCGATCAGGATAATTCTTGGGCCCCGCGTAAGGTATGTTATGTATGTGCCGAAGATCTAAGAAAATGGTCGAAGAAGGAGAAAAAAACCTTTAAATTTGCTGTTCCTATGATATGGAGGGATCTAAGAAATCATTCCGATGATTGCAGTGTCGATATTACTGGTCATAACTCAAGAAACAATAAGGTAATAAGCTACCCTAATCTTCCGTCCGCCATCCGACCAATAGGGCATGGTGTAGCTTTACCGGTCCCTGAACCACCAGATGATTTAAATTCTATCCCATTGGAAGTATTTTCTGATGTACAATCGGAGTTAGATGAACAAGATGATGAAGAATTCCAATGTTGTACCGAAAATGTAGAGCCTAAATTGTTTACTCAAATCGAGCTTAACGACTTGATTAGGGATCTTGGCTTAACGAAAGTAAAAGCTGAATTGCTTGGCCCAATAAATAAAAGAAAAGAACTTGTTTGCGGTTCCAACCAGCATTTATGTGTACAGGAAGGGAGAGCAACAGTTTTCCAGGTTTTTTTAACAAAAAGGTGATTTAGTGTACTGCTCAGACATTCCCGGTGTGATGAATGAGTTTGGTAATGAATACAAAAAGGAAGACTGGAGGTTGTTTATTGATTTATCGAAAACTAGTTTAAAGGGATAGAGACCATTATTACACAATGGTAACATGTACGCATCTATTCCTGTTGGTCATTTTATACATAAGAAAGAAAACTATGAAAACCTAGAAACAGTGTTAAATCGAGGTGTATATATAGGATGGGACCCAGGATACTACCTAGAATATCCGTTATTAAAAGATAATATAATAAAATTAAATTTAAAATATGGCTATTCTGCTCATGGTTGGATGATGTGAGGTGATTTAAAAATAACATGCATGCTCCTTGGTCAGCAAGGTGGTTTTACCAAATTTCCATGTTTCTTGTGTGAATGGGACAGTAGGGCTAGGGATCAACATTGGTGCAGAAAGAACTGGCCTGGGAGGAAGTCTTTAAAACTTGGTGAGAACATTCTACGCCAAAACCTTGCAAATCCAAAAAACGTGCTTCTATATCCTCTACATTTAAAGTTAGGCCTCATGAAACAATTTGTAAAGGCTTTGTTTCAAGTATCTCTGCCAAAAGATTCCACGCCTTTCAGAAGCTAAACTAAAAGAAGGCGTCTTTGTGGGACCTGACACTAGAAAAATGATGTTTGATGTTAACTTTGAACCCACAATGACCTTAAATGAGACCGAAGCCTGGGTATCATTCAAGCAAGTCGTTACAAAGTTCTTGGGAAATGAAAAAGACCCAGCGTATGTTTCTATTGTAGCTAACATGTTACAGAAGTTTAAAAAGTTAGGATGTTTGTTGAGCCTGGAAGTTGTTTTTTGAACAGCCACCTTGATTACTTCCCCGACAATTTGGGAGATGTTAGTGAGGAGCAAGGTGAGCGTTTTCACCAGGACTACTGTTGGTATCTTCAATGAGAAATTCAACAAGCGACTCATCGTAGAAAAAGCTACACAAGAAGCTTCAAAGAAAAAAGAGAAAGAAAGTGTAGACCAGTTCCTGTTCACAGGTGAAACCTGTATTAGCACATTATATCACTGTTTTAAATAGCCACTGTAAATACAAACCATGCTTATGATGTAACATAGTGTTTCATTAATTCCCCCGTACCCCGTATAGGGATTTATACTATATAACACTACGCATATTGCTGGAAAACTGTGGGCGATACAAAAAAACTAAGGCCAGATTTAGATTCAGCACATAAAACTCTATAAAGATCAACTATTAAAGTTAGAAAAATTTTCAAACAAAATTTTTTTGTTGGCCTGTGTTTATACTGTATTGTGTTTATTTTTTGCAGTTTATTTATTTATTTTTCGCTGAGCTTATTTTTTTATTTTAAAAAGTCCAAATTTTTCGTCAGTAAATGATACATTCATGAATAATATTGTTACGGTCAGACCGGGGAGGAGGACGGGCTGAGAAGATTAGGCAAACAATGGGATTAAGCGGAAGGGATTATAGAATGGCGTAGAAGCTTCTCGATCGGGCTCGATGGGACTAGGTGGTCCTTCCGAGTAATGCCCCACCACGACCTACCTTGCCTATATAAAAAGGACAGCGTTTTCGGCCGCGGCAGTCAGTATTAAGACGGGTAGTAATAAGACGAGTCTGTAATAAGCCAGTGAGTAGCAGTCGTTAACTAGTGGCAGTGTGTGTGAGTTAGTTAGTATTAGTATCAGTCTGTAATAAGTGCTTAGTGAGCAACAGTGACAATTAGTGACCGTGTAATAAGTGTAATAAACTGTGTGGCAGTTTGTCATATTTGAAGAGTCTTACGGTCGGTGGACTTTAGTTAGCGAACTGTAAGTGTTAATTTGTAATTGTAAACTATAGTGTAATATTATTGTATTTGTAATAATTTATATATAAATAGTTTAGTTATTTAGTATAAACAATATCTTATATTATTTGTATATTATCTTAGAAATTAGATAACATTTAGTAGAATATTATTATTGTAAATTGATATTAGTTTAATAATTTAACTGTTTTAAATAATCTCATTGTATTCTATCTAATTTGTTAATAAATATTAGATTCTTGAATTAAGTAATAGTTTAGTCCATTTACACCCAGTAGCCCGTAACAAATTGGTGTCAGAAGTGGGATCTTGTGTAATTGTTATTTTGTCTTGCATTTTGTAATAATTGGGCTACTGTTTGAAAAATGGCTTCTCAAAGTCTTAAATTGATGGATTTAAAAGTTGCGGATTTAAAACGGGAATTAGAAGAACGTGATCTGGATTCTTCCGGAAATAAAAGTGTACTGCAACATCGCTTGCGTCAATTTTTTGTAGAGTTAGGGGAAAATCCAGATGACGTTCTGTTTGAAACTGATTTAAGCAAGTTGTCTGCAACTTTTAAAAATGAATTAGGTACTGTTAAAAATGAACTAGGCAATGTAGAAAATAAGCTAGGTAATTTACAGAATGATTTAGGAACTGTTAAAAATGAGCTAGGTGATGAGTTAAGCACTGTTAAAAATGAGCTAGGTACTGTAAAAAATGATTTAATGGATACATTAGAGTCTAAGTTAGGCACATTAGAGACTAAGTTAATGGAAAATGTAGATAATAAGCTAGCTAATGTAGATAATAAGTTAGCTAATGTAGATAATAAGTTAGCCGATGTAAATAATAAAGTAGCTGATATAGAATCTAGGCTAGGAGAAAAAGTGAACGAAATTAGGCTAAGAATGGAAGCTCTCGAGGGACGTAAGAGAACCCACCGACGAACGACACCGACCGTTCATCCGAGGGCAGCCATCGTAATAGCATTCTACCCACCAATAATGGGACGCCACCAGCTCACAACACCATTCCAGTATTCGACGGAAAGACGCCGTGGGAGGACTACATGACTCTCTTCGAGACAGCGGCTTCGATCCACGGGTGGTCACAGGAGACTCAAGCTTCAGCGTTGTGTCTGGCCTTGCGTGGAGACGCCTTGGGAGTACTGCAGGGAATACCCATGCCGGAGCGGTCTAACTACGGGGAGCTGATCAGAAGACTGGAGATGCGTTTCGGCCACCGCCACATGGACCAGCTGTATCGCTCACAGCTGAGAAGCAGGGTCCAGAAGACAAACGAGACTTTGCAGGAATTTGAAGCGGATATTGCCCGGCTGGTGAGGAACGCCTACCCATCGGTCACCGACGATGTCTACGAAAGCTTGGCTGTCGACAAATTCCTGGATGGACTTCGGGACCCAGAGACACAGCAAGCTGTGAAGCTCGCCAGGCCGAAAACTTTGGGAGACGCATTATCCCAGGCCATGGAGTTCGAGGCTGTTAGGCAGTCTGTACGGGGCCATGCGCGAGTACGAGCAGCAGAAGCGGAGCCAATTGCGGTCCCCAGCGTCGAGGAAATTGTGACGAAAGTTTTGGAGGCTCTCAGGACCCGTAAGAAGGAGATACGCTGTTGGAGCTGCGGCCAACTTGGACACCCTAGAAGCAAGTGTCCATCGAAAAAGCAAGAAAAGCCACAGGAAAACTAAGTAGGGTTGATGGGAAGGGGAAACTGTCAACCCGTAACGTCAAAGGCCCCAGGAAGACCATCAGAGTTGCGTCAATAGGAAGCAAAACGAACAGTTTCTACGTTGATGGGGTGGTGAACGGGCAGCTGCGAAGTCTTCTAGTGGATACCGGAGCGAGCATGACGATCTTGAACTCGAAGACACTTCCAGCTGCCTAACAGTCTGTCTCTAGCAGTCAGTGAGGAAGGTTGTCTATGGTGCGGAGTGTTTTGTTTCATGTGCGTTCAGTTCTTAGAATCTCACAATGCCCCATTGTTAGTTCAGCTGGCCTCTGACTTTCATAGAGTGCGGTGGTACTGTGTCGAATAGTGAAATAGTTAGTATATTTCTTTTGACTTTTTTTTAATTTTTATTTATCTTATCTTGTTTTTATTAATTAACACTGTTAATTAATGAAAACGGGCGATGTAGTTAACTTGCCAGGTGCATCTAACCCACCCCAACTCACTTCTGCTACTGAAGAATTTTCAAATGAAGAAAATATAAATTCTAAGAAGCGAAATTACGAGGGTTCACCATTAAACCAACCGCCTATTAAAAAGATGGGTAAATACCACCAGGAAATTGCTCCGATTTCGGTGAGTAACAGATTTCATATACTAAGTGAGACTGAACTTTCATCTAATAATCCGGCTGCTTCAGACCAGACTTCAAACAATGAAAAAAATACCACTGATAATTCTCCAAAAATTCCCCCAATTTTTCTCCACAAAGCTAATAACTATCAACTCCTATTAGATGATTTAAAAGGATTATGTTTAGGACCCTTTACCACTAAATTAACCGGCAACAACACAAAAATAATGTTAACAACTATTGAAGATTACAGGAGAATGACCAAGTATTACGACGAGGAAAAAATAGAATATCATACTTTTTCTACGGACAAAAATAAACACCTGAATGTTATAATCAGAGGGGTTCCTTACACCGTTACTGACGTAGAACTCAAGGCCGAATTAAATAGTCAAAAATTCGAAGTAACACATGTTTCTAGGATATTAAATAAAGATAAAAAGCCCACTCCCCTTTTTTCTGTATCACTAGTGAATAATGACCAGGCTAGCAACATTTTTAAGGTTTATAATTTATTCTATGCTATCGTATCAGTTGAGCCAAAACACAAAACTAATAATATCCCAATGTGCACCAACTGTCAAAGATATGGGCACACAAAAAATTATTGTCATTTGGAGCCTAGATGTGTTAAATGCAAAGAAAATCACCATTTTTCTAAATGTCCTCTAAAATACACGGATAAGCCGTATTGCGTAAATTGTAAACAAGCACACGCGGCTAGTTACAGAGGCTGCCCCCACTATCAAACAATAAAAAACAAAATAAACTCACCTAGACAAAGTGAAAAAAATAATAGCAGTACGGCAGCAGAAACTACTTATAAACCAGCTAGAAATACCTCGACGAATTTCACATTTGCCGATGCGGCTCGTCCAGCACACTCAACGCAACAACAAACAGTTACTACGGAATCAAACATTGACAGCATCTTATCTACCATAACAAAAGTAATTTTAGAAACGATCAAACCGTATTTACCACAAATTATGCAACAGTTAAGCTCACTAGTAACCTCCTTCTTTACGAATGGGCCCTAGTGTAAACATTATGCTATCTATAGTTACTAATTCCTACTCAGCATGTTATGATCGTTATATTTATTTTTTCCATTTTTCTTATCATTTACTAAATGTTACTATATTTAGTTGTATCCAGACGTCTGAATTAAGAAATTTACAACTTTTAAATTGGAATGCTTACGGCATATCCTCTCTCATCGTTACTTCTTTACGAATGGACCTTAATGTAAACAATAGCTTATCTGATGTTACTAATTCTCTCACAACAAACTGCGCTTTATTCCAGTCCACGTATTATATAGTATCAACTTCCTTATATCATTTTTTCAACTATGGTTAATGAACTCAGACAACTAAAATTGTTAAACTGGAATGCACATGGCATATCCTCTCAAAGAAATGAACTTAAAATTTTCCTCGAATCAAATTTCATTGATATAGCCTGCATAACTGAGACCCATCTATCTCAAAACATCAAATTTAAAATCCCAGGATACCAAATATTACGAAAAGATAGAGAGGGTTCGACTCCCTCAGGCGGTGTTGCCCTGATAATTAAGAATAATATTAGCTTCTCTGAAAATATTATTTTTAATATAGTTAACCTAGAGGTTATATCGGTTCGATTAAATTCGTCTCCCCCTGCAGTTGTCACAGCAGCTTATAAACCACCAACCAAAAAATTGCTCCAAGAAGAAATACTAAAACTTTTACCACCAGCTGACCATACATTAGTTTTAGGTGACATGAACTGTAAAAATATTTACTGGGGATGCCGTAAATCGAATTCTAATGGAAACACATTGCTAGAATTCTGTTCAAGGCACAATATACAAATTCATGCACCAAATGAACCAACATTCTACAGATCAGGCTGTAAACCAGACATCCTTGACATAGCACTAACCAAAAATTTTAGGCTTCCTCTCTCATCCCACGTGATCGCAGCTCTGAACTCGGACCATATCCCAGTTTTAATTAATTTCTCAGCACAGATACACAAAGAAACGAAGAGAAAATCCCTCATTAATGGAGTAATCGACTGGAAAATGTACAAAATCCTAATTGATGAGAAAATAAATATAAAGAATAATTATCCTACCGCAATAGAAATTGATACAAACATATACAACTTCAACGAATTTATCTCACATAGCCTGCATGAAGCTACCGTACAATCTTTCCAGTTTAGGGGGAAAACATTCACGAGTAGATGTCCAAATTCAATTCTATTAAAAATTAAAGAAAAAAATTATGCAAGGAGGCAGTGGATGCGTAATAGAGACCCTGCTCATAAAAAGAGATGGAATCACCTAAAACACGCTATAAAAAAGGAACTGGACGAATGGACATATGCAAGATACCAGACTTATGTAGGTGATTTAGACCCTAAGGATCAATCGCTATGGAAGGCTACGCGACGTCTGATGAATAAACATGAGAAAATTCCCAGTCTTGTAGATAACGGGGAATTCATCACCAGCGATGTAGAAAAGGCTGAAATGTTCGCGGATTACTTTGAGAAAACGTTCTCCAATGCAGAATGCGAAAGAAATCCGCATATTGCTAATGACATCCACGATTATTTAAATCTTCCCGTTGCAACAGTGCAGCTTCCACCCAAATTCACTACCCCAAAGGAAATCCAAGAATTAATACAAAAACTTAAAATAAAGAAAAGTCCTGGCCATGATTTGATCCCAGTCATAGCATTAAAGAATTTGTCCAGGAAAGCTGTCGTTTTCATTTCGTCCATATTTAATAGTTGCCTAAGAATTGGATATTTCCCCGTTACGTGGAAAAAAGCCGAACTCATAGTCATTCACAAACCTGGTAAAAACGCTAAACAAGTCAGCAGCTATAGACCCATAAGCTTATTACCAATTATTGGAAAATTGTTGGAATCAATTATAAAAAGGCATCTTTCTTCTTTTTTTAACAATAATGACATTATCCCAGATTTTCAATTTGGTTTTCAGTATAGTCATTCCACCTCGCACCAACTAGCAAGACTATCAGAATTCATAATAAACGGATTCGAAATGAAGAAACATACGCTGGTAACGTTCTTGGACTTCCAACAAGCGTTTGATAAGGTTTGGCACCGAGGTCTACTGTACAAACTTAAGAAAGTAGATACCCCGAAATACTTATATGCTATTCTGAGCTCATTCCTGAACGGTCGAACATTCTCTGTTAGAATAAATAACACATATTCAACTGTGAGACAAATCCATGCAGGTACTCCACAAGGTTCAGTCCTTTCTCCCATTCTATTCAACTTTTATCTTCACGATATCATCCAGTCTACACATACCTCCATAGCTATGTTCGCCGACGATACAGCCGTTTTCTCCCAACACAACGACATAATAATAGCCAGAAATACCTTGCAGGGCCACCTGGATGATCTCGAGCAATACTTTACTAAATGGAGGATTATTCTTAACATCGAAAAATGCACCTCAAAAGTTTTTACGCTTAGACGCCCAACAGATCCACCTGAGCTAACCCTCGTAGGTAAAAACGTGAAATGGAACCCTGCCAGCGAAGCTATACGATACCTTGGAGTTCACCTGGACCGCCGCCTAACATGGAAAACCCATATCAACATTAAATTAACCCAAACCTACGCACGGTTATCAATGCTCTATCCTATCGTAAATAGAAAATCTAAGTTAAAACCAGAGATAACAATTCTCATTTATAAAACAGTCCTAAGGCCATTACTGATGTACGGCTGTGAAGTCTGGGGAGCAGCATCCGCTACGAAAAGAAAAAGATTGCAAACTTTTCAAAACAAGGTCCTAAGAATCGCAGTGGATGCTCCCTGGTTCATCAGAAATAGACAACTGCACCGAGAACTACAAATAGAAACAATAGACGACCACATAAAAAAAAGATTCAGAAAATTTCACAGCCAACTACCAGCAGTTAAAGGAGCTATAAATTACAAGGTAGGAAAGCAGACATCATCTCGAAGACTAAAGCCCAGGTTACTGCAGGACATCTTATTATAAGTTGTACAAGTATATATAGAAAGTGATATAACTACCTTAAATTTATTTTACAACTATTTTATATTTGTAGATTTTTAGACATTTAACCAATAGTTATAACGATGTATTTAGTTAGGGGTGTCTATTGTACGAGACTATACCCCCCCCCATAATCAATTGTTATCAATAAAACCAATATTATAAGAACCATGTAAAGGCCCACCAGGCCGATCTGGTAAAATAAATAAATATAATATAATTCCAGCTGAGAAGATCATACCGACCACTTGGGCATTACGGACTGCAACGGGACAGCCAGCCAAGGTCTACGGGGAGACAGATGCCACCTTCCACATCGGGGGCCAACATCTGAAGCACCTCGCTCTCGTGGCAGATATAGATGAGGACGTCATACTGGGTATGGACTTTATGATCACATACGGGATCAAGCTGGATATGTCGAGAGGTGTGATGACGCTAGGAGACGAGGAAGTCATACTTCGGCAGGAAAAGGACTTCTGCGCACGAGTGCTGCTACCAGAAGACACCACTTTACCTGCACGGAGCCAAATCGTGACCCATGGGACGGTCGAAGGGCATCTAACCGCGGGTCAATGTGCACTACTCGAACCTGGAAGGCACGAAGAACAAGAGGTTGGACGCGGCGTACTGGTTGCTAGGTCTCTCATCAAGACCGGACCTACCACTCCAATTTGGCTAATGAACCTGAACAGCTTCCCGGTAACGCTGAAGAAAGGAACACCAGTCGGGGAGTGTACCACCGCTACCTCAGTGGTTCGTCAGCTGCAACGTCATCCCACCGAACTTCGAGGACTCCCAGAGGAACTTAAAGGATTTTTGGACGAATCATGTCGCGACCTTTCGCCCGAACAGAGCGAGGAAGTGAAGAATATGATTATCCGATGGCATGACGTCTTCGAGATCGGACCAGGACCACGGGGCAGAACGGATATCGTCCAGCACAAGATTGACACTGGGGATGCGAAGCCTATCCGACAGATCCCGCGGAGGCTGCCGTTAGCTAAACGGGAGGACGCCGAGGAGATTATTAAGGAGATGGCGGCTGATGGTGTCATTGAGCCTTCGAGTAGCCCCTGGATGTCTCCTGTCGTATTGGTGAAGAAGAAAGACGGCACAACGAGGTTCTGCGTAGACTACCGTCTTCTAAACAACGTCACCAAGAAGGACAGCTATCCGCTTCCCAGGATTGACGATACGCTGGACACCCTAGAGGGGTGTAAACTCTTCTCTACCTTGGATCTCCGCAGTGGATATTGGCAGGTTGGATTGGCACCTGAGGATAAAGAGAAGACGGCGTTTTCAATTGGCACTGGGCTCTGGCAGTTTACAGTAATGCCGTTCGGGCTTTGCAATGCTCCTGCCACATTCGAAAGGCTGATGGAAAATGTGTTAAGAGGTCTCTCGTGGGAGGTATGCCTGGTGTACCTAGATGACATCATTGTGCTGGGAAAGTCCTTCGATCACCATCTGAAGAATCTGGAGAAGGTCTTCGAACGACTGCGTGCAGCAAACCTAAAGTTGAACCCGAAGAAGTGTAATCTCTTCCGAAGGCAAGTCAACTACCTGGGGCATATTGTGTCAGACAACGGAGTTGCTGTTGACCCAGAGAAGATAGCAGCGATCACCGACTGGCCAGTACCTCGAGATAAGCACCAGGTGAGAAGTTTTCTCGGGCTCTGCACCTATTACCGGAGGTACGTGAAAGGATTTGCTGACATCGCAAAACCTCTTACCAGGCTTACCGAGGAGAAAAGGACTTTCCATTGGGACCACGAGTGCCAGGCATCCTTCGAGGAGCTGAAGAGAAAATTGAGTAGTGCTCCTATTCTGTGCTATCCACGTCCCGAGGGCAAGTTCATACTCGACACAGATGCCAGCAACATCGCCATTGGAAGTGTCCTCTCTCAGCTCCAAGACGGAGAAGAAAGGGTGATTGGATATTTCAGCAAAGCACTCTCAGCTCCGGAACGAAACTACTGTGTCACAAGGAAAGAGCTTCTGGCAGTAGTAAAGTCAATAGAGCATTTTCATAAATACCTATACGGACGAAGGTTCCTCCTGAGAACGGACCATGCGGCTCTAATGTGGCTGCTGCGATTCAAGTCACCAGAGGGACAAGTGGCGAGGTGGATCGAGCGCCTTCAAGAGTACGACTTTGAATCTGCTCATCGTTCTGGAACGAGCCACAGGAATGCGGATGCGCTGTCAAGAAGACCATGTGAAGATGAAGAATGCAGGCATTGTTCCCGACAAGAAGAGAAGCAGGCAACAGTATTGAGGACAACGGTTGTCATCGACAGTTGGCAAGACGCAGAGGTGTCAAAGGGACAGGACGAGGACCCGGACTTAAAACAGATAAAACAATGGAAAGTATCGGGGCAAGGAAGACCTACCTGGCAGGACGTTGCTCCAATGTCGAAGAATGTAAAAACGTACTGGGCCCAATGGGACTCCATTCTAGTGGACAATGGGCTGCTGAAACGGGCATTGGAGAACTCGGAAGGAGATCAGCGTAGGCTACAGCTCATCGTTCCAAGGAATAAAGTGCTCGAAGTGCTTAGGGAACTACATGACGGTGTAACTGGCGGCCATCTTGGAGTTCACCGTACATTGGAAAAAGTTCGTGAACGCTTTTACTGGGCAAACCTTAAGGACGATGTCTTGGACTGGTGTAGGCGTTGTGCGACTTGTGCGGCCTCTAACGGACCAACAAGAAGAAAGAGGGCCCCTATGAAGAAGTACAACGTGGGAGCACCGTTCGAGAGGATAGCGATCGACATCGCTGGCCCTTTCCCTGTGACGGACGAAGGCAACCGATATATTCTCGTGGCCATGGACTACTTTTCTAAGTGGGTGGAAGCGTATGCCCTTCCGAATCAAGAGGCAGTCACGGTTGCAGACGTACTTGTGAAGCAGCTCGTCAGCCGGTTTGGAGTACCCATGGAACTTCACGCTGACCAGGGAAGAAACTTTGAGTCTGCAGTCTTCTCCGGAATGTGCGAAGCACTGGGGATACGGAAGACCAGGACGACGCCTCTTCACCCTCAATCGGATGGCATGGTGGAGCGCATGAACAGGACGATGGGTCGATATTTGTCTAAAGTGGTCTCCGACCATCAGCGAGACTGGGACCAGTATCTTCACTTGTTCTTGTTAGCCTACCGCAGTTCAGTCCATGAAGCAACGGGGCAGACCCCCGCAAATGTGGTGTTCGGCCGAGAACTTCGTTTGCCTTGTGATCTGAAATTCGGGTTCAAGCCAGACGAGGAAGTTAACGGAGAGGAATACGTCACGAATCTACGGAAGCGGATGGATAATATCCACGAGAAGGTTCGTGCAAACATCCAGGGAGCCAGTGACAGAATGAAGGAGCGTTACGACATCAGGGCAGAGAAAGGTGGATTCCAACCTGGAGATTTGGTCTGGCTACATGATCCTCGAAGAAGGCGAGGCTACTCACCTAAACTTCAGAACTCCTGGGATGGCCCGTTTGAGATTATCAATAGGATAAACGACGTCATCTATAGGATCAGGAAGCAGCCAAAAGGAAAACCCAGGGTAGTCCATTTTAATAGACTGGCCCCATACAAAGGAGATCATGGCCCGACAAAAGACCAGCAAGTCAGGTATCTCAACAACGTGGAGACCAGTAAGGTATCAGTTGCACAACCTAAGGCACAAGGTTCCCGTGGAGTAACTCAGACAGTATACAGAGATATCTTCTCGTTACCCGCGGACTATTCTCTGGCCCATTGTGTCGCCGAAGATCTGAGGACTTCCCGAGGCATTGCAACGGTCTTCAGGAAGAAGTTTGCTGGAACTGAGGAACTGGAACGCCAAGGACCAAGCGTCGGGAAAGCACTCCACCATACGCACGAAGGACGACACCTGTTCTACTTAGTCACCAAGTGTGCTACCGATCAGAAGCCCACATATGACGCACTGCGGCGAAGCCTCGACGACCTGCGGAACAAGCTTCTGAGACTGCGTGTCACCAAGCTCGCGATCCCTAAGTTGGGCTGTGGATATGACGGCCTGGAGTGGAAGGTTGTCAGGAACATGCTTGAACAGATATTCGCCAACTCTGGAGTCGCCATATTGGTGTGCACATTCAACCCCTGGAAAGGAAATACGTCTCCATCGAGGGAAGCTCATAACCGCCCGATTTCTCCGGACTATGCTCTGGGGCAGAGCACTTTTAAGGAGGGGGCAGTGTTACGGTCAGACCGGGGAGGAGGACGGGCTGAGAAGATTAGGCAAACAATGGGATTAAGCGGAAGGGATTATAGAATGGCGTAGAAGCTTCTCGATCGGGCTCGATGGGACTAGGTGGTCCTTCCGAGTAATGCCCCACCACGACCTACCTTGCCTATATAAAAAGGACAGCGTTTTCGGCCGCGGCAGTCAGTATTAAGACGGGTAGTAATAAGACGAGTCTGTAATAAGCCAGTGAGTAGCAGTCGTTAACTAGTGGCAGTGTGTGTGAGTTAGTTAGTATTAGTATCAGTCTGTAATAAGTGCTTAGTGAGCAACAGTGACAATTAGTGACCGTGTAATAAGTGTAATAAACTGTGTGGCAGTTTGTCATATTTGAAGAGTCTTACGGTCGGTGGACTTTAGTTAGCGAACTGTAAGTGTTAATTTGTAATTGTAAACTATAGTGTAATATGATTGTATTTGTAATAATTTATATATAAATAGTTTAGTTATTTAGTATAAACAATATCTTATATTATTTGTATATTATCTTAGAAATTAGATAACATTTAGTAGAATATTATTATTGTAAATTGATATTAGTTTAATAATTTAACTGTTTTAAATAATCTCATTGTATTCTATCTAATTTGTTAATAAATATTAGATTCTTGAATTAAGTAATAGTTTAGTCCATTTTACACCCAGTAGCCCGTAACAATATATAATTGGATAAAGGTAAGTACAGCAACAACCTAGTGTTAGTACTCAAATAATCCATATTTTAAATTTCATTTTATTACTTGATATGTACGGATGATAAAAGGCGTTTTTATCTTTTAATAACGGATATTCAAGGTAGTATCATGGGTCCCATCCTATACACGATATATACAGCTGACATCCCAACCCATCCAAGCACTGTCCTCACTACGTACGCTGATGACACATGTGTGTTATCAGTAAATAAGGATCCATTTGTCTCTTCAATCTCTTTAATCCCATATCTCAAACCTTCAATAATGGTGTCAAAATTGGAGAATTAAAATAAATCCTAACAAATCTCATCAAATTTCCTTCACCCTTCGTCGTAAACCTACGAATTCCTGCCCTACTGTATCCTTTAATAATATTCCACTGAACCCTGTCGAACAGATACGTAACCTAAGACCCCACCTGGAGAAACCTCTCACATGGAATCCTCATACAAGACTGAAAAGACAAGAAACTGCTCGACGTTTTTGCCTTCTTCAACATTTACTGGACAAACGCTCTAAGCTCCCAAGTAATTACAAAAGACTCATTTACATGACAGTTATCAGACCTATTTGGACATACTGAGTTGAGCTTTGGGGCTCTACTAAACCATCCAACTCATCTCGTACCCAATCCTTACAATCCAAAATCCTTCGTAAAATCCTCAATGCTCCTTATTATGTCACAAACAAACTCATCCATCATGAACTTAATATCCCATATGCTACTGATTTGGCCCAAACTAGATACCTATCCTTCCATGACAAGCTCCATACACACTTGAATCCGCTAGTCCCTCAACTTGCTTCCCACACTATTCCCGATAACCCTCCGAGGCGTCTGAAAAGAAGATGGCCTCGAGACCATCTACTATAGAACTTTATTGGAGTGCTACCGATGGGCAGTTTCTCTACTAGTGTTTTTCATTTCATATTGTACATATTAGCACATTTACTTGTTATAATAGCATTATACTTGTAAATATAAATAAATTAAATTTAAAAAAATAAATAAATAAAAATAAGGGATATTATTTCAGATGCTTTTTATCCAATAAAAAAATATCTTATGTATTGTCGTAAAATACATAAGTAATGTGAGGACGTCAATTAAAACCAACTACACAAATTTCATAATTAATTTATTTTTTTACTCTTGGTCATAGATAATTCAGGAATAAAAACCTATTATAAAAAACTAAAAAAAAAACTTACTGCTTACTTGTAGCCCGTCTCATAATTTGGTATTTGCTCAGTAGAACCAATTCCCATAACTTTGAACTATTATTACTGTTCAAAATAGTTCACATTGCTATTGTCAATGATAAGTATTTTGAAGTATCGATAATAGAATTTATTTATGACAAATTACCTAAAATATTACTTATTTGTGGGCATGTCCTCTTTCCACCGGTGCACAGATTTCCCACACATCATTTTAGGCTGTTATGTAATTTTTTTCTCCGTTGAATATTGGTGATTTATGAGCCCTTTTGGGTATGATGCATCGTACAGTTAGGTGTTTCCTGGGCTACATAAAAAATGTCACCGATGATCTACGGTAAGGTGCAACTCCTGTAGGTCTGGATAAATTGAGATTTATTTTGTCAGTGTGGTATTGTGGAGCGTAGAGGTTAGTTGTAAATTAACGTACCCAAATAACAAAAATATATTGACGTACTTTTTAAACATCTATAAGGCTCTATGTCATTATAAAAATTAAGCCGAAGCAATATTAGTTCATAAAAAACATTATGTTACCAAATTTTTTGTAGACTAACTTTGTTTCCAATAATTTTTCATTACAGCTTAATGTGATGAAATAACCATTTAAATTTTTAAAACCTTATGAATCAGGAAAATGGAACATCAAGCAATCATTCCATTTTTTTTTTAAAAATAAATTTATCATTTTAATGGCCCTAGGAAAATTACTAAAAAGGGCACCAACATTATTTTTCTACATCAGATAAAATATTTTAACATTTAATTATTTAAAAATATGACTAAATGAAATAAGATTACTGTTATTTTTTTAAAGGTTTAATTCTTATTCTGTATATTCTTAGAAAGGATGTTATTTGTCATTTTTAATTTAAAATATTTGTAGTCAAATGAATGAAGTTTTAATTTTAATATGATGATTTAATTTCATTGTTTAAATTTCATAACCTTTTAAAGGATTTATTTTGTGTAACTTTTTCTTTCCCCGTTACCAAAGCCTTTAAGAAACTACAGTATTAATTATTAATTATAATAAAATCATTTAAAGTCTATCATGAATAATCTATGTCCTTTGTATATTAATCAGAATTAATTAACAATGGTTGAAAACGTTTTAACTTCAGATATTAAATTTTGTGGTAAATAGAAAATTAATTCAACAGATGTGAGACATAAAACTCGCAACACCATCTTAAAGGAATCACATGAGACATTGCATTTTGATACCTTTCAACCTTGGTATTTGTAGGCTTTTGTGTGACTGATTTATTGTTTTATTTTAAATTAAAATGTCCTTACTATAGAAATTAATGATAATATTTCGTGTAATTTTTTGGTTGAGTGATTTTTTTTTTCAATGGGTTAGTGTTTCATTTTTATTTATTTATGTTGTTTGTATTCATTAAACCAAAATTTGTTGGATTATAAAGATGTTTCCTTGGAAATCTTTTCAATCTTTTTTATCATGTTAAAGATTAATCTATTTACTAAAAAATAAAATAATTTTCTTTTGTGAACCTATTAGAAGTTATCTGAAAATGTTATGTAAATTTTATCAAACCGGAAATTTTTCTTGAATTTGTTGCATTTGCATAAAATCTAGAATTACATTAGGAGTTCTGTCTGCCTTTGGCAAGGACTAATAATTCAATCGTATGTGTGTATTTATAACTATCTTCAACCCCTGCGAGTGGTTAAGTCGAATTTCGTCCAGAATGTGTTAATTGTACTTCGTGAAGCATTGTTGAATTGTGAATCGTGACATTATTGTAGGTTTTGGCTTGAAATGGTATTGTGGTATATAATATATGTAATATAACTCCTTCCCAAAAATTCGACTTAACCACTTATTCACTGGATTTAGATGTATTTATAAATTTTATGTTTAGTAACATCTTTACTAT
Organism: Troilus luridus; assembly: GCA_964056705.1. Taxonomy (NCBI): domain Eukaryota; kingdom Metazoa; phylum Arthropoda; class Insecta; order Hemiptera; family Pentatomidae; genus Troilus; species Troilus luridus. The sequence continues at coordinate 67,437,991 of OZ057415.1, forward strand.
ATAGCGTGACGTACAAACCTATCACAAAGTCGTTCAAGTTTATCAATTGAGCACATCACGTATTTTTGATGATATGATTGTATAATTGTGGGATTCATTGTGCTCATGTTGCATGTGGGACCAATTAATTATTACAGTCGTATAACCGAAACATATTATGAATGCGTGTCGTTCTTCTTCATAGATAATTACAGCTTGTGGTGTGCAATGTATTATTTAGATATGTATTACAGCAATGCAGAAGGTTTCGGGTACAAATCTGGCTTTAGCAGATTTTATTTAATTTGATAACAGCCAGGGATGGATCCTTTGTGATCTTGGTCCCTCCTAGGGCTCATCCAGCCTTTATAAAATTGGTACCCAAACACGGCACCAATACCTGGCAGTTGAGCGTAATCTAGGACAAATCTCCCTGCGTTACCGTTTCCAAGAAAGAGTACAGTCTGTAATGCGTGCTGAACTTTAAAATCAGGATTTTTATAAAAATAAAACAGTTAAACCTAGGACAAAATTGAAAGATCAAGAAGCTACAAAATATTAAGTAAATAACAAAACGTTATCAAAATAGTTTCTATAATTATAGTATTGGCGTAGTATAATGAAGAATTTCACAAAACGATGCAATTTCTTTTTTATATAAATTGTTCTTTATGACACTACTGGTACGGTGAGCGAAATTCTTAGTTTTATAATAATTATTAAAGCAGAAATTAAATTCAAATTTTTAATTCTGGTTTTGGATAATAACATCGATACAAATCCTTAGTATTGAAAGTGAAAACATCTTGTTTCAGGAGAGTAAAAAAAATAGTTCAAAATCTGAGCGAATCCTCAAACATATATTACATTACCTTTTCAGTATACTTTGTTATGTTGTCTTAGAGATTACTATAAATGAATTTTATATCAATTATCAATCCTGAACCAATCGCCATTGGTCGAAAACGAAAAATTTGTTTTTCTTACATTCGAATTTGTATTTGTATCGACGATAAGTTATCATTGTACTGTTGTTAATTATTAACTAGGAGCATATTTTAGGTTTATATATTATAAACATTTTTTTAATATATTTTTTACTGGATGTGTCCTTTGTGCCCATAAACACTATCGGTTATAAAAACAAAAATTAAAACTTTTTAAATTGACCGAATTCATCAGGTATTAATTAAAACAAACAACTTCCAAAAATAAAGTAGTTATGATTGGGATTAGTAGGGTAATGTTTCAACCATAAAAATTTATATATTTTTAGGATGTTTTCGAAACCGAAGTGGAAAAAATATTGGAAATGAAAAGTGCTTAATATTTTCCGATTTTTAAGTTAACTTCGATTTGAGACAAAAAAATGAAATAAAGTTATTTGAAATGATCTAGATTCTACAAGGTCGTAGTTCCTTTCTGTTGAACCGTCCAATATTATATATGTTTTTAATATAATAATAATATGAAATATATTTTTAAATTTCTGACTCTCTAACCCTATTAACAAATTTGGTCACCATACTTAATAATTCTATCCTAGACAACGAAACAGTATAACAACTGCCGCTTGGTGTTATTTTAATAAAGGATTGAGTTGCCAAATCGCGGATATAAATCAGACACCTTACTTCACATAGTCCTTTCGAATATTTATATTATAGCAAGGAAAACAATTATTTTTAAATTTTTAACAAATAAAATTTTAATTTCCTCCCCTTCCCTTTTTATGACAAGAACAAAAAAAGGAATTATCTTAATTTTTGTTAAGGAATAGATTGTTTTCTTTTATAATCAGTACCAAAATATCGTTTGTTATATTAATACACAATGGATTAAAAAATATATTGTAAATTTTGGTTTCTGTAATACCAAAAAGCAAGAAATTTTTTTTTTTGAAAAATCAAGTCAAATATATTTTTAATTTTCTACTACTAAATCATATGCCGTTTCTAAGCAAGGATTACGTTCGATATTTTTTTCTTCCAAAACTCAATTCATGGTACCCACTTAGTAGAAGCAGAGTGACCCTGAGAATGTCTCTAAATCCCAGTGTCTATCTACGGCTGATAATAAAATAAATATTTTTTTTTGAAACGGATAAATGTTTTATCTGGTATTTAAATATTTTTTTATATAAAACTAAATTCTACTTATCTTAAGATCCTCGGTTAAATATGAAATCTAATACTTTTTATATAATTTAAATTATTTCTTCTTTTATATCTTGTTATTCCAAAAATTTCATTTTTATATTTTATATTTTATTCCAATTGTTTCAGTTATAATATTTTTTTGTATTTTGTCTATTTAGCGCTGAAGAACACCTTCAATATGTGCTTAAAATTTCAGTTTCCAATAAACAGTTTATCACTATTTAAGAAATTATTTTGTTGTCCTCCACTCGGACAATTTTGATCTCAATATAAAGAATCAATTTTTGGACTTTCATAATTATCATATTTGAGTTTACATAACAATTTTCGACATTTGCCACTGTAATCCACTTAGTGGCTTAGGGAGACGATTCGGCCGAGATCACAATCTCCGGTATTTTTCCCCTAAATAATTACAAAATCATTTAGGGTATAGATTTTTGATAATTATATTTTATTATCATAATTATATTATTTAATTATATTTTATTAGACCTACTCTGTGCTACCTAGCTCCCAAAATAAAAGTTTAAAGTCAGAATAACTATCACAAAAATTTTGAGTGGAAAATAGTTGACTGGATAATTCTAATGATGGGTTGAATTGGTCAGGGGTGCAGTCAAAGATAACACAAAATAAGCAAAACTTTTTATTTTTAACTGTACCAACGTTTCGTAGTTGACGGTTGTTAGTTTGCCGAGTCACCGCAGACTAGGCACCCACTATTGGTTGCCCTTAAGATGGCCTGCGTCGTAGGCCGAAACGTTGACACAATTAAAAAATAAGTTTTGCTTATTCAGTGTTATGTTTGACTGCACCCCTGACCAATTCAATTCATCATTATCATAAAAATTATTAACTACTTTTGTTGATTTGCAGTGATAAAAAAATAATTTATTTTATTTAATGCATCTATAGCTTTAAGAATATTTAATCTTTAACTCATTCAATGTGATAAGAATGCTTAATTACTTTAACCATATTTATTCTTTATTTTTTTTCTGTTTCAGGTGAGTACCTTTTTCTAGAGGACGTCATTTCTCATATTAGAACATTTTCCGTATTATTGAAGGTATTTGATAATAGCACTATTACTATATTGAGCATATACTCATTACTACTCAAGTTACTAAAATCATTAAATGTTATTTTAAATCTCAGTTTATGCATTAATAATGATAAGATTTAGTGAACCCGATGGCTCGATGGCGATACAAATCCTGTGCCAACAAGCTTGATCACTCTTTCAGCAATCCTCCCACTGACGCTCTGTTCTATCCCTCGGAAGTTTTAGTTTTAGTCATTACTGTAGACAGATGGGAAAAAACAACTTAGTTTTCGTACTATGATCTAATCAAAGTTACCTGTGCTTTCTTAATATATTCTGTTCATCTGGGGTCGGTGCTTAATACCTCGAGCCATGGTCGATGATATTAAATTCATGATAGTTCGTTGATTGGATACCACTCTCATAAATATACATTTGGTGTGGAAGTTTTGCCTATTAATACCCCGTTCTATATACACATCACTCCCTGCACTCTGATTTCTGTAGATATCTCATGCAAAGTATAATTTTACAGAAGAACGAAACTATATATCGTTTGATTTTATAATCCAATTAAAAGAGAATGGTATACCTAATTAAAGTTGCTAACTATCTTTTAAAGCTGTTAAAATCCGTTTTTCTCATAGTTTGGAATAGTTTAACAAAACCATTTTTAAGGAAAAAATAATGATTTATTATTTATAAATATCTAGAAGACATAAGCCTGTATTGACTTCTTCAGTGTTAAACTTTAATTTTAAGATATCCAACCTCAAGGTAAGTAGCCTTGGCCCAATCCTTTATACAGTTTATACAGCTGACATCCCAACTCATCCTAATACTATCCTAACCACGTGTGCTGATGATACATGTGTATTATCAGTCAACACCGATCCAGTTATTGTATCCCCAAGCCTCCAATCCCATATCACTGACCTTGAAGAATGGTGTAAAAACTGGAGAATTGAAATAAATTCTCAAAAATCGCATCAAATCACTTTTACCTTACGCCGTAAACCAATGACTTCCTGCCCTTCAGTATCCTTCAATAATATCCCACTGGTGCCTGTAGAACAGATCCGATACTTAGGGTTGCTTTCTAGAGCCTGGGTGAGCCCCAGGATGATTTGTAGATCCCACAATTCCTTGTTTTTAACAAATTAAATAATCCATCTGCCAGAGCTTAATTTTAACCCAGAATCTTCAGCACTCAAAGCAGTAAGCTAGCAGCTTATCGATACGAAGCATTAATATAATGGAATATTTGTGTGTCTGTTTAGTATATTTTAATAAATTTAGTACAATTTTATCTTTTGATTCACAAATAAGGTTTACTTTCAGATACTATTTACCCGTAAAAAAAATTGAATGTTAGTTATATTATGAATATTAGTTTAAATAAACCTAAAAAATAAGCGTTATAGTCTGCCAAAGTAAAAAGTAGAAAATAATTTTCAATAAATTTAATTAAGAATAGTGATAAACAAAAAAAAATGTATAGTAAAAAATTGTAAGATATTTTCGTAATGACTACTTTTACCAATATTAGTCAATTAAATATTTACATCAATCATACAGTGCTTTTTACAGTAGAATGCTTTTTTCTTTCATAACTCAATTCTCTTTTCAAGCAAATAATTTCCTATTTTTTAGTTTGGTTTTCTATTAAAGCGATTTTTTAAACTATTTTTTAAAAATTTTAGATTGGTTTCTTAATATTTTTTCTAGACCTGCATACTTATTTATTTTGTTTTTAAGTTGTTCAACACTTGCAATACGATCTTGTACATACAGAAAACTGATTTAAAAATTAAGATTTAATCTGTATGCAAAGATATTATTTTAGTAATAATTTATTTATTGAAATTTATAGCTGTATTATAATAATACAACTAGAAAATGGAGTGAATGATACATAATGACATGGGATAAGGACTGTTAGAGAATTTATCTATTGAAAGTACTCATTTTTTTAAATTATTTGTAAAGGTATGAACGATGACTTAAGTTTATTTCTTTCGTTTTACACGAAATGGTAAATCTATTTACATTTTTTATAAATTATTAGCAAACCGTCTGCACATCTCATGTTATTTTAGATAGCTTTATATGACGTTGTACTTGTAGAGGATTCCTGTTGGGAGTTGCGAATCGACGAGACTAAGTCCTTACCACCGACCGATCTGATAGTCATGGCTCGTTCCGCACGAAATTCCTTTTGTCCTACGTCATACTTATCCTCACTGCTTACTCCAGTAGTAGGTGATATCATAAGTTATGTGTGTGGGTTTGGTGCCAATGACTATGTATATATTTCTCCTGAACTCCTATTATGTATTTTTTTAGTTTTATAATCGTCCGCATATTTTATATTATATTTTCAACATAGCTCAAGATATTTACGCTCGAACATTTCCTCACATTAAATATTACTTAATATTTTTTTTATTAATTAGTTATAGCTTTCCTTCCCTTGGTTGTTGTTGAAGCTTAGTCCAATGCTGCCTAGATATATAATGTATATATGTAAATATAATATGACGTAATGTAGCCGGCAGTATATCGCTTACGCCCTTCTTACTGGAGCGTGTAATCTCCCAAGCCTACGTCCAGTGTAGTGTGTACCGATGGCAGTACTAAAACTTTATCGAGTTCTTTCAAAGTCTATGGGTTTTCTGAACTAAACTAGACGTTTACTAACTCTTACCGGTTATGTCTCGACCATATTATTGTAACTTGTAAACACTTTATAAAATAATGCATAACATATTTATTTTACTTATAAGAGTATTTTAAATATACCAACCAAATTCCAGAAAAAAACCTATCTGTGGAGGTCTGAGAAATAACATTGCAGGTTTCTTCAGGGCTAAATATACTAGATAAAATAAATTATAAATCATAAAAATGATATTGGAGTAAAAGAGATGTTGGGGGAAAAAAGAAATTGGGGGAGATTTAAATTATAAAATAAGGAATGATTCGAAATATGTGAACTAAAACAATAAATGAGTAATAACGATAATGATGGGAGTTTATGTATACCAACAATCCATGTAAATACCAACAGCCTCAGCACTAAAAAATCTATTTGCGATATATTATTAATAATAAAAAAGGACCGAGTATTCTACGCAATACCTTATTTTCGAATACCTCATGCACAGTTGCAGGAATGGTATATTTATGAATACTACTGTTTATGTTTTGGATCAATAATATATTAATAAACAGCACTATATATATGAACAGTACACTCCTGAATACTTACAATAATCATATAATAATAATATTGACCCTAAGTACTTTCAATTATCAAATTTATTTTTTCCTACAAAAATTTCACGAAAATCACCATTGTTACTGTTGCTAACGATTCAATTTGTGTTTAAGTGGAAAATATACTAATAATATATCTATAAATGTAAAATATAAAATAAATACAAAATACATCTATGGATATACTTTATGGTATCAAAACTCACTTCGAGCCCTATTTCATTATTATATGCCTGGATCATAGTTAAAAATTGAAACACCAAGGATTATAGTTATATATATTCTAATTTTTATGTTTCAACTCATTATATTTTGATTTTTTATTAAATCTGCAGCGCTACAACCAACGAAGGGTTTCGGATTGAGTACACGGTAAAGACTGTACTATTTCTATGATAACTTTTTGATATGGAAGATATTTGTCGTCACACTCGACCACTAAATATTTTCCAATTTAGGATACCACCTTATCAAGTATGGGTGAACTTCAGTGTAGATCTGTAGATCCCACAGGATGGCTATTGACAGATTAATATTTCGAAATAATTTCCGAAAATATTTGTACTGCTTAACCGTTTATAATTAAGATGGAATAATTAACGTTGTGGAGACAAGAGGATGATGCGGCTGGGACTACCTCACCCCAGACATAGGTGGGTCACGAGAGAACAAACTCTACCCATTGTTGCGACAACAAAACCTCAACAATAGGACTCTTACCCGTTACCAATGCCCTAGCCCCATAGTTACTTCTTGTCTGTTCTCAAAAAGTATTCTAATACTTTCCGGTATTGCAATCAGAAAAAACAATACTTCAGTCCACTAGCAATTAGCTGTAATATAATCGGGAATCGTCTAAATAATATTTAAAATTGGGAAGAAAATAGTGTGAGTGGAAGTCAGAGAAATGATTTCGTGAATATAGTTGAACTATTTATTTGGAACCCAACGCTTCGGCCCTCATTGCAGGTTTTCTTCAGGGCTGGATATACAAGATAAAAACAAATTAAAATTATATATAAGAATTTAAGATATCAGTTCCGAAGGTTGTAGCTTGGAGTCGAGTCACAAGTTTCAAATTTTCTTTCGCTTCTTTTTTAACACTATCGGAAATAAAAATAATCCTGAGTTTTAGTTTAAAAAAATAGTGTTATTACAGGAAATGTTATACTTATATGGTATTTATAGTATACAGTTCGGTAATTATTTCATCAAGAAATAAATATTTCAAAGTATACGATATAGACGATGATATAATCTAAACAGTATGTGTAAGTCAGTACTTCAATCTATATACAGTCAGTAATAGTTACTAGATACAGTAAGTAATAATTTTTTTTTAATTTGCGTGCATATTAAAAAGGATACGAATGAAAAGTTGTGATCTGATTCGAAGCGACAACTTGCGGAAATGAAACCAAAATAAATATACTCGTACGGTTAAGTGTAGATTTACTACTGTAGGAGAATTAATTATAGAATTTGAAATAAGAGAACAAATTAAAGAATTAATTCTATATTTTACTTTATTTATTTTTATTGCAATTCTCATTTATCATTTTAATTTGTTGCAACTTGTTTATCTAGCAATGAAGAAGACCTCCACCTGGACTACTTTCTTCGAAATATATGATTAATTATTATAATTTAAAAATAAATAAAATAGTCAACAAGAGCTTCTCAACAACATAATTTTTTTAAAACAAGGGTTTGCGCAAGGTGTTGTGCTTAGAACTAATCCACCTACACTATTCCAGTTTCGGAATCGCTTGGCTACGGAAAAATGCTCATGAATAACGTGATTTCACGGACTACTTTACTTCTCTGCTAACCTGAAACCTGCATTACCCCCCCCCCATAACATAAGAAAAATTGGCTCCTTGAATAAGTTTGTTTATGTTGAATATTACTCTAATTTTTACTCTACAAATGCTATAATAAATGTAGCATATCAGACGCGAAGAATAAATTCGGAACAAACAATTGAGGGTTTCCTGTAGTGTAGTAGCTAGCGTAACCTTCTATGCTCAAGATCGTAGGTTCGCATCCAGGCAGATAGACCTAGGAATTTTTATACGGAGTAAAAGTTCTTGGTTATGGCGTCCTTCGGAGGTATAACGGCTTGTACGGTACTAGATACTCGTAAAAGATCCTAATTACAACCGGATAGACAAAATTTAGGACTTCGCCTGTATGATTGTCCAAATAACCATAGCAGGGTAAAATTGCATTACATTAATAAAGCTTAAATGAATAACACTGTTCTGCACGAAAATCCTCCTTCAAACCAAAACATGCTTTCTTACTGTTATCAGATGTGGTGAACACGAATTTGAAGTCAGATTTTGTCTATCACGCACAGTTTCCTGAGAAATTCTAGTTTTTTATCCAAAAAGGTGAGTTTTTTGTGGATTTGACGATTTTTTTTTCGGCATTAAAACATAGTGAAAAAAATTCAAAAGCCCGATGATTTTGAGCGCAATGAAGTATATTTGAACGAAAAAAATTTGATGGGAATATTACAAGTGGTTAAAGAAATATGGCTAAAAGTGTTTTTTCAGTTTTTCAAGGATCTCACTTTTGAAGCAAAGTTAAATACTACTGAGAAAAAGGCTTTGATTGTTTTTCGAGAGGTATGTGCTAAGTTTTTGGGAAACAAAAAATCTAGAGACTACCGAAAAATAGTCCAAGAACTGCTTACTTCATATAAAACATTGGGATGCAAATGTCCTTAAAAACACATTTCCTGCATAGTCACCTAGACTTTTTCGCCCCAAATTTGGGTGCAGTTTTGGACGAACATGGAGAACGATTCCACCAAGACATATCCAGAATGGAAAAAAGATATTCTGACAAGTGGAATGAGAAGATGCTGGCGGATTACTCCTGGACACTGCAGCGGGAGACAGAGGAGGAAGAGTACAAAAGAAAAAAAACTACTTATTGACGATGTGTGTATATTTTTTGAGTTGTGTCATATCTAGTATTATACCTGATAGCATGCAGGATTCAATTAATTATATTTTATTGTTGAAAAAGAAAAAAAATCTGTTCTAATAAAGACAATAATTTTCAAATACAATTTTTCATTTTTTCCAAGTTTCACCTCTTTTCTCTCAAAATCAGAGGGTGATAGAATTTTTCTGAGTTCGGATTCGGACTCAGCACACCTGAAAACATGAGAAACAGGCAAAATTGTTCAAGGGAGGGGAGAAAAGTTTTTTTTTGCAGAACAGTGTAATTTATAATGTGAAAATAAAAATCTATTTATTGAAATCTCTTAATTTCATTCCTTTACAGTGCAGATACTGTAATATATGTGGGTAAACTTCATACCCAATTCTTCCTGTTGAGTACATCCTAATTTCACATTGATATACGAGCGTCTTAGACCTTGAGGCCACACGAAGACAGCGTGGAGCGCAGCTGCTGAGATGATTCATAGTTGAAGGACAATATAATAATTATCGTCGGAATAATATGGTCGAGACATAACCGGTAAGAATTAGTAAACGCCTGGTTCAGTTCAGAAAACCTATGGACTTAGTAAGATCTCGATAAGGTTGTAGTACCGCCATCGGCACACACTACACTGGAAGTAGCCTTGGTAGATTACACGCTCCAGTAAGGCGGTCGTAAGCGTTATACTGCCGGCTACATTAGGTCATATTATACAAATTATTATAATAACCTGTTAAGGTTAAAAAACACCAAGCAATTTTTAACCTTGTAGTTGAATTTCCCTCGATTTGTATGAGTATGATGATAGTCTTGGTTTAAGTTTGTATTGCATTACCGTTGAATAAAGAGTTCCGTTTGGTCAACAGAGAGAAGGAAATTGATTGGTCAGCTTGATTGGGCCGACCATTAGCAGAAGAGTTAAATGCGCTTTAGCTGCTTGCGTCCAACGTTCGATTTAATGATTGTCCGGTCCATGTTGTGTACGGTTTGAGTGGGAACAAACCAGGACCTGCTAACTATTTATCATTGAATTTCGTATTTTTTTGTTTTTACGTGTTTTGGAGGAGAGTGGTAGAGCGCTCAGTTGACGTGTCGAAGACCGTGGGTTTAAATCCCGCTGATGGCAAGACTTTTATTTAATCTGTTAGCAGCCGGAGATGGATCATATTGGATCTAGGGCCCTATAAAGTCACCCAACCTCTATAAAGTGGGTACCCAAAATGAGGGGAAAAATCTGGCGGGTGAACGTGATTTAGGATAAATCACTTCCCTTTACAACCTTGTCCAAGAAACAGTACAGTATCTACAACGTACTGGAGCCGAGGTTAAAAAAAGTCAAGAAAGAAAGTAATGTTCCAACTAAGAAATAATAATAATAAAGGTATTTTGCGTCCAAGAAACAGTGCTGTCTCTGTAATGTAATGAACCCCTGTAGTGGTACAGTTTTTTTGTTTGTTTTTTTTAGTTTACGTGTTTTGATAAATCCATAGGTTTACCTCAGTATTTCCAAATAAGGCATGGTATTATGTTAAAGAAAACACTGATTTCGAAAGTAAAATTAGAATCTACACTGCAAAATATGAATGACTTAATGAATGAAACAAAGTTAAGTATGTACCACAGAATACTTCATGATTACAAATTTAATTTTAATTCAAACTTAATTTTAAAAGGATGTAAACTGGACTGAAATTTATCTATTTCATTCTCACAATAAAAACCTTTCTCCAGTCATTTATGTATTTACAATAAAACGTTTCGACAATTACATGTCATTTTCACATGACATTCAAAGTTTAAACTATTAAACAAAAGGACTATGGAGGATAATTGACCTCCAAGTAAAACTTGGTAAAATGACAATAAATAATAAAAAGATATTTATGACTTGTAACTTTTTCAAGTTGATAATAAAGAAGAAATGATACAGAAAATTGTTTATATGGTTGATTGAAAATGACATGTAGTAATTGTCGAAACGTCTTATATTAAAGACATAAATGACTGGAGTGGAAAAGTTTTTATTGTGGGAATGAAATATTCAAACTTAATATTATTAGATATTAATTTAGTAAACTTTAAATTTTTAATTTGCTGTATTATTAAGTTATAAACTAAACGTATTATAATGTGATTGTATAATTTGATCTTTGAAATATACAAATCTCATATGATGGCGTGTAATGTACTTATTTAAGCATGGTACATTTCATAATTCTAATAAACTGTCCTTCCATGCCGGGAAACCATAGTGGGAAAAGAGGAAATATGTATATATATAAAAATAATTATAATTTATTTGACAAAGACACCGGCAACTTCAGTACAGCAACTCACCGCTGTACACTCTGACCTACCTTGCTCTACATTTATGTATACATTACAATTTTGAGTGGTCACCTGGCATAACTTAACTTGTCCATTATTTTATATTTTTTTAGTAATTAGAGACTTTACTTACTGGAAATTTTTTTAAAGTCCAAAAATTGGTGTTTGTACTTATTTATCGTTATTTGAGATTAAAACAGCAGATTAAAAGAGCAGACAAGACAGTATTGACTTGAATTGATTCTCACTTGGATTGCGTAACCGTCTTATATATGTATTTTATAAACTCCACTCTTTTACGAGATGAGAATAAAAAATTCTTTTTGAACAAGCTTGATTCAACCGTTGCTGCCGATTATTTAAAAATTATAACAATTAATTAAACATAAAATAAATTTAAAAAATATTGTCGTTCGAATATTCTTAATTGATCCGTCATGCGGTTTTATTAACCCTTAACGGCAAGTTTATTTCCTCCTTATTGCTATTATCCGATATTAAATTTACTAGACCGGTTTCTAATCTCTGACTTGCCCGCAGTATACAAGTGGTCGGACGGACGCTAGAATAGTGTGGGAGGATTAGAAGGACTCCATTGTCGATGGAAGAAAAGTGGGGAGAGGGAAAGAGAGAGAATGAGGAAAATAAAAACGATTTAATAAAAACAAATACCTTTTAAGACTCCCACCTTCTTTGGACTTCAATCATTGGTTTTACTTCTGGGGTTTCCTTTTAAATATATATTTTTTATTATTTCTTATTCCTTTATTTTATTCGGTAGAGAGGTAGATCAGTTTACAGAGAGCTGAGTTGCTGTGCTGAAAGTCCAGGGTTCTAACCCGACTGTGGCAGATAAATTATTTAATCTGTAAAGCGATACATGGTGGTCTCTTTGGTATCTGCAGACACTCCAGGCTCTGCAGTCTCTGTTATCTGGGTACCTTTAATCGGGTGATCAAGTACAAATCCCTTCCCTGCATAACCGAAACAGTATATTCCACACTACTTACGGAATCCAAGAGTACTCCATCGAGGTATAGCGATATAGGCTTTGTTGATATTCTTTATATAATATTGAGCTGTCTGTCAATCCAACTCTGTCAGATTAATTATTTTATCTGTTTAAACCATAATCGAATCTGTGTGATCCAGAAACCCCCCTGAGGCTCACCTAGTATCTATAAAGTGAATATCCTTTATAGGTAGGGTTTCCATACGTCCGGAAATATCGGTCTAAGTCCGGAATGCGGGGGGGAATTCTAACCCGTCCGAATTTTCTACAATTCAGGTAAAGAAATAATCAAGAAAATCAAATAAACTCTAGATTTTAATTAAAAATCAATTTTACATTATTATAAATTATACATTATTATTATGATCATCGTTCTTATATTTTGATCTCCGAGAAATACTTTTTAACACTTCCGAATCGTTCATAATAGTTTTATAGAACATTTCACAGGACATATTAAAAAAAAAACCGATGTAAAATAAAGGAATATAAATCTTAAATTTTCATAAAGAAATGGTAAAAACAAAACATTATCCAGTCTGTATTTATTCTTAATTTATTAAAATCATTAGGCGTTTCGAAAAATGTATGTCATTTTCGATCTTTCTAAAAAAAAAATCTTCTGCATCAATTAACAATCATATATAACTTTAAAAAGTTATAAGTCACAAATCTCATAAAGTGCATTTTATTTTTTTTTTAATTTTTATTAAAATTTATTTTAATAGTTATACCTATTACCATCATACGTATTTGGCCTTAGAACATTTCCTCACATCCTTTAAATGAATATTTTATTTGTCGTGCATATCTACTATGATTATATTTATCTACTTTACAAATGGATTCATATCACTAACGTAACTTATATCATTAAATGAATCATTTATTAAATCGTATTATAATGCCATTGCTTAATAATTGAAGAGAATTTGCTATCAATTATTTATATTAATTTATTGAAAAATTACCTCTTATGACCTCAAAGTTCTTAACTGGTATGTATATTTATATTACGATATATGTTTATGTATTGAATCCAAGAGTCAATGTGGGTTACGACCCTACAAGTTTTACCCTTACGTCTTAAGCTTACGACCCTACATTAAGATGATTGATTCTGAAAAAAATGTTGGTTATTCATGTCACTTTTTTTGTTACATATTTTATAATATCGCAAGGTTAATAAATTTCAACTGTCCTTATTTAGTGACGAACATTTTTATTAAATTATTATTGTAGCGTCAAAACTCAGGCTGTGAGCATATCAGTTTTCTAGGTTAGTGGCGCCATCGAATTTGCCGAGACGTAGGAGTTTAGGAGTAATGAAATTCCATTCCCTCCGTATCCACTCTAGATAGAGGATTTCTCACTCGTGGTCGCTCTGCGTCAGAAGTCGAATAATCCTCTTTCCCAGGGGTCGGCAACCTTTTGCGATAGAAGGGCCACAAATGTTGCCAGAGTATCAGTGCGGGCCGCACGTTTTTATTTGTACGAACATGTAATTCCTTTAATATAGGATGGAAATAGTTGGGGGTGCAGTCAAAAAAACACAGCTTATTTGCTATAATATTATATATGTGCCGACGTTTCGACCTACTGTGTAGGTCATCTTCAGGGCCAATAGGAGTTGCTACTCGGTGCAGAAGGTAACTGACCAACTTCTGCATCATCATTAATATTTGAAATAAAACGCATATCTACATTTTTAATCATATATATATATATATATATATATATATATATATATATATATATATATATATATATATATATATATATATATATATTCATATAATCATGTCTATTTAAATTGAATTGCTATACTAACATAAAAGTAAGAACTAGTGAGATTTTGGCGGCTGCATTTGACTTGCAAGTTTTTTTCATTTTCATGTGCTTTCATTTTAGTCGTTGACAAGCGCAGTATCGCTCCTAAATGTTCATCTGCTAACCGCGAACAATTCTTATTTATGAGAATTGAAAAAGTAGGCTCACACAAATTGGTACTACCAAACATAGTGATAATCTGCTGAGCCAACTTTTTCAACTCTTTGAAGTTTTCCGAACTCAAATCTCCGTAGAACTGTACCTGTATCAGTATTCATAGGGTATTCTCTGAATTCAATTAGCAGTCCTAAAATCTAAATATTCGAGCAAGATGTAGCTTGTTTTATTTTTGAAATCGATGCGTCCCATCTTTTCATCCATTCAAATTAAAAAATAATGCTACATTTACTTTCATAGTTTGCTAATATTTAAAAATTATATATAATTTAACTGAACGAGCATTATAAAAGACTAAACGAAAAGTATTTCCTCGATCCGTTGCTAGGCAGCGCCGATAAAATTACTATTAACATTTTTATATAATGATTGGTTTGATGAATATTAACTTGAAAATTGTTTTTATTATCAATAATATTACAATAAGGGGATATATTGTGTAATTGTTTTCGTTGTTCAGAGAATCTTCTTTTTTTTTTATATTATTGGTTTTATTAATTTCACTTATTTTTTTTATAAAAAGTAATTATAAATTTTACATTTAAAATTTTTTAGGAAATAGTTAAGTTGATTAATAATATAATAATAATTATTACAACTTCTCTCCAGCGTAAATTACATGGTAATTTTCTTATTCCTAATGTAATTTACAAACTTCAATTATTGATTTTACTTTTGGTGTTTTCTAATAAGTTTTTTTCATTTCGTATTTCTTTATTTAGTCATACTATAAATAGTATTATTATTTTATACTATTGATATAAAAAAAAAATTATATTTATAAATACGAATTTTTTTTGCATTGCCTTCGTAAGATGCCTGATTTTCATTCACTCCTCATTTAAAATAAAAAACGTAGGAAATACGGAATTACAATTATTTTATATTTGTTAAACACCGATTTGAGTTATAGTATAATATTAACAATAAGATGTCTGACCTATTTTTCTTCCGGTTTTTGTGAAAAAACACAGGAATTATTTTATTCATTATATGCAATATTATTGTTTTTAATACTGGATTATCTAACTGAATATTGCACATAACGATTGAAAGGCTTGGTCTACTAAGAGGAGTCTCGTTTTGCCTCGAATAAACAAACAAATCTCTGTTCTTGAAAGAGGGCAATGAATCCCTGTGATGGTTCAACGCCACTAAGTCTCTTGACTGTTCGAGTTCTGCTTCTCATTAGAGTTAATTCTTGTTTCTTCGTTTCCTGCCAAGAATGTCAGCTTTTCTCAAAGTAAGCTAAACAACACTTAATATCTCTTCCATTGTCCCTTAACTACTTAAAATAATCACGGAATTATGAGATGAATCATCTTAACGATCTTTCATGTTGAAGTTAATCATGAAGCCCTCATGACTTTCGAATTTAATCGAGAGGAGCCCGTAATTAACGAAAATATTTATTCCTAATATTATTATTATTAGAAACTATAGTGGAAATTGTAGAATTTTAAGATATGGGTTACATTAGCACACAGAGAAAAATAGTTATTTGATAACTACATCTAACATGCTAACTAGTGGAGGAATATAAGAAGAACGACAAATGAAGGAATGAATGCGATATTATGTAAGAGTTTATTCTGTTCGATTGTGTCAGTGCATATTATATAATATTTACATGCACACAAACAAAATAATCATTGACTTACAGTAATTTCTTCTGATAAACGTTCTTCAACACAAACACACTCAATATATATATTTAAAACATTCTTTAATTAAAAGAAAATTTTCTAACATGATTTGTATATTTTTTTGATTCGATAAATATTACTAATTTCTTGTAGGGGAAAAGAAAGTATTCCATGTTATTTATTTCTAATAATTACTAATAATTTTTTTAAAGTTGTTAAATCACTGTTAACAACTTATATTATTATTCCTTACATTATTCCAGGAGCTTACTCCATGAATGTTTCCTTTCAATAATGCTTTTATAATTTAAATTTTCGTGAACCTAAATACCAAAGATATAAAATAAGTCTAGGAAAAAGATTGCCGTCTCTATTTGATGTGTCCGTTTGACTATTGATTGTGATAAGCGCTGCACTTTGTCTTCTTTGATGCGATTTTTCTCCTGATGGTGCCAGATTTAGTGAAAAGTTGGCTGGTATTTTTCTAGTATTTTAGAGACTTTTCGTATAGCATCCTAATTTATAATTATTACATCTTCTTTAGTTTTTGCACAATTTTATTGATTTTTTTTTTAATTTATTTATTTTGGTATGACTATAGGAGATGCCTATAAATTTACATGTTTTTAGCTACTATTACATTTATACATATTTATGCTATCATCCTATTACTATCCTTACCACGCATGATGATGACACATGCCTATTATCAGTCAAAACTGATCCAGTTATAGCACCCCGTACTCTACAATCCTATATCACTTACCTTGATAAATGGTTTCAAAATCGGAGGATTAAAATAAATTCCCACAAATCCCGTCAAATCACTTTTACCCCCCCGTCGTAAACCAATTATTTCCTGTCCTCCTGTATCGTTTAATAACATCCCACTGAATCGCGTAGAACAGGTTCGGTATTTAGGACTACACCTTGATAAAAGTTAATTTGGAATCCTCATACTAAACTCAAACGACAAGAAACAGCACGATAATAAACCAGCTGTTTTTTGATCGATTCCTGGCGTACAAGGTAATTTTCTTAAAACACCCATTTTCCCCGATTTTTTTAATTAACAAGAGAAATATAACAACTACAGGCCTCGTTATGTGCATAAATTAAAGGTAATTAAATTTACTTTAAAAATTATTACTCATGTGTTTTATTAAAAACTCACCGATTAGGAGATATTGGCCAAAAACTGAAATTGTTTGTTTGTTCATTTAACGTCACTTTATGCTGCTATGGCTAATCGGACGATGCTACAGTGGGAGCTCTAAATTATGCCTATCCAGGTTTTATTAGGATTGGGATTTTTAACGAGTACCTGACATCGTACAGGCTCGGGACCCCCGTTTAACGTTCCTTCCGAAGGACGGCGTAACTAAGGATTTTTTACTTCCTTTAAAAAATCCTAGGGCCACCTGCCGGGCTACGAACCCGTGATCTTGGGTTTAGTAGTTTGTTACGCTAACCACTAGACCACAGGTCGCCCCCTAAAAAAAAACTGAAATAATTCCGAAAGTTTTGAGGTTTTTCGGCCCCCAAAAGTTTTCTATCCGTTTTTTTGGTAGCAAACTTAGATTTCTACTAGTCAGGCATGCCCTTACAACATATAAAAAATGCAGCTCTCTTCAATTGATTGCGGCCTTTAAACACCTGCCCGCTGGCCTAATATCGATCTACAAGTTCTGAACTACATTTTGAAAGTAGTCTATAAGTAGTTATAAGTCTATGTTGCTTATAAATTATTATTGAATTATAGATACTATAATTTACTAATAATCTACTTCAACATTTACTAGACAAACGCTCTAAGCTCTCAATTAATTACATATACGTGACAATTATTAGACCCATCTGGACTTACGGAATAGAGCTCCACTAAACCATCGAATTCCTCTCGTATTCAATCCTTGCAATCTAAAATCCTTCGTAAAATCCTCAATGCTCCTCATTTTGTTAAGTATAAAATCATCCATAAAGACTTTAACGTCCCATTTGTTGCTGATCTGGCCTGAATCCGATATCAATATTTTCATAACAAACTTCATTCCCACTCAAACCCACTAGTTTCAAACCTAGCAACCTCTTCAATTCCTGATAATCCTCCGAGGCGTCTGAAAAGAAGATCTACTAAGTTAAATTTGCTATTGGTAGTTTCTCTTCTTCTCATTACATGCCATTGTATACATTCATTCTATTTACTGGATGTATTAATATAATACAGTTGTAAATTACATTGAATAAATTATTTAAAAAAATAAAAATGTTATGACACGAGTTCATGGATCAAGGTTAGTTCGTTCTTCTGTAAATACATTTATTTATACTTTAAATTTTTTAATTATTTTTAATGATTGAATAAAAATATAAATATATATTAAATTATAAAGGTTGACTCGTTAATCACAGACACATTGTTTTTTTGTTTTGTTTTTTTAAATAATAATATACAATTCTGCAGACTTAAAATTAAATATTAATAATATTTTATTTTTTAATAATATGAGATCTAATAAAGAAATATACAAAGAAGTGAATAATTTGGAAATGGACATAAGAATAAGAAGATTAAGGTTCTACGGACATATGGTGAGGATGCAACCAATGCTATTAAATAGAGAAATCTTCTGTAAAATGAGAGGATACAAGAGTGCTGGGGTTTGCATCAAATAGATGAAGGAAGAAATTAAAAGATTGAAAATAACAGAGTAGTTCCAATTAAGATGATTATGGTAAGAGACTCAAAGAAATTAAGGTCCTTGTGGAAAAGAGACATGCGAGAAAAGGAATAGCGTGGACCGAGGAAAGAACAATCAGAAAGACTGAGGAAAAGAGGGGAGGGAAGAAGGAAGGAGAGGATGAAGTGAAAATTATAACATTCGCGTGGTCTCTAAGACCGTTCCGTAAAAAAATAATAATTATTTTAATGATTCCATGCTTACAAGCATTTAACCATATTTGAGCGCAGGATCCTACGAAGGATTTTTGGACCGGTGTTAGTTGGTGGAGAATGGAAACAGAGGGCAAACGAAAAAGTTTATGTCCTTTATGGGGAGCCTGACATTGTGACTCTAATCAAACGATACCGCCTGAGATGGGCTGGCCATGTGACCAGGATGGACGACGAGGAGGCTCCAAAAAGACTACTGACGGAGATCATCCATGGGCGGAGGAGAATTGGCCGTCCCCGACTACGATGGATCGACTGAGTGGCTGAGGATGCTAGAAGCATAGGAGTCGGCAACTGGATGGCAGCAGCGCGGGACAGATACTTATGGCGGCTGCTCTTTGAAGAGGCCTGGACGCGTCAACGTGTTGTAGCGCCAAACTAATAATAATAATAATGATTCCAAAAAGGTTTTGTGACATAGTTTTTTCAACAGACAATGGTGAGCTATTTTAATGAATCCCAAACATGCACATTATACATATTGTATATATGTATGTACTCTTGCGTATTTGCATACATGTTATTATGTATATTCGTGTAGTTGTCCTTAACTTATTTAATTGTATGCGAACTCCCAAGTCTTCACCTTGATAGCTATCATTTATCAGAGCTCTTTAACGATCATTACTTAGCCTGATGAAGCAAGCGAGAGTCGTTTGAGCTCGAGGCCAGACATAATTGATATCTCATACAAAAAGTTTCGTAACGTTCTAATGAAGTAGTTATTTCCATAAATAATATTTTATCCGTATCATTAAAAATATTTTTCTATTTATTTAATAAGCTGTTTTTGATTCTCTTGCCATATACTTTTTTTAACTTTAAACGATTTTACCCATAGTATAATTATATATATATATACATATTGGTCGGTTGTAGAGGGTGTATTCTCTGGGATCTGGAGAAACTCCTGGGTTTTTCCTCCAGCCTCTATAATATGGGTACCAAAAATATGACGATAAACCTATTTCTTGGGTGTGATCTCGGACAAACTATCTCTGCACAAATTTTTTTTTATAAGCAGTACAGTCCCTACATGCAATGAACCCAATAGTCTTTATAATAGTGGTAGAGTTTTTTTAAATTTTATTTAATACCGGCTTTTAAACATAATAATATATATATATATTTATACAATCGATTGACGAACATATACGAATGATACAACAAGTCCTTTCAAGAAAAACTACTGGGACATCCAAACCTTTTAATAGAACAAGTGGCCACTACTCTCATGCCAGAGAACACTAGGAGGAGACTAAAAAGAACGTGGATGAGAGATCTACTACCATAGGAAATTAAATCAAGCCACAGGAGAGGTACCGTGACTACTGTTCTTCTTCATGTCTTTCATCTCATTCTGTATTTTACTGTCAGGTATTCTGCTGATTGACAATTATTTGTATTTGGCAAGTGTGTATACAAATATAAAGAGAAAATAATGTTTCTTTGGCAAACTATGGTAGTAGCTACGAATTTTTAGTACCCAAGAACGAGCGATTCTATTTTAATATGTTTCTCAGTTGTTTAAAAATTACTTATTTAATTTTAATTTATGCCCTCTAAGTTATAAGCGGGACTATTCAATTCACTATGCTCTTCAACTACCGAGTTCAGATTTAAGTAGAAAATTTATTTATGATAATATCCATGATGTTGTCATCCACGGGCCTACTCTTAAACTAATCCTCTGTGGTACATTTCCTGGGATAAATAAAAATGTACTTTATACAAATATATCCAAATGAGGTTTGTAGTCATACAAAGAAGCTATCCGTCCAAAAATATTATATTGTTGTTGTTTATTAATTTAACGTCACTTTAGACTGCTATGGCTAATCGGACGAAGCTACAGTGGGAGTCCTAAATTATGCGTATCTAGGTGTAAATAGGATAGGGATCTTTAACGAGTACCCGACACCTTAAGGGCTCGGAACCCCTATTTTACTTCTCCTCCGAAGAACGTCATGACCAAGGTTCTTCGTTGGTTCCTTTCTTTTAAAAAATCCTGGGGCCAACTGCCGGACTGCGAACAACCTTGTGGAACCTATACAACATAGGAGACCTCTAACTTTATTGTATTCTCGGTGTGTTATGCGGACATTCCATCGGCTTTTGTTGTGAAAGATATGAAGAATTTTGTGCGGTCACTCTGGAGAGGGTGCAGCGACCTTCTTATCTCCTCCCACGAGTTCTTGACCTTACCATCAGCATCTCCTTTCAGTGCGCTGTAAATCTTCCGCTCGGTGTGTGTTTTTGCCCTGATTTATTTAGTCATTAATAATCCTTCATATTATTGCTTCATTTCGGATACGTATTTATAAAATAATTGGCTTTCAATAAACTCACTGGCAGACTTTTATATAATCTGTTAGCAGCCGGATTGGTACCCGAAATAAGGGGGAAATCTTGCGGTTGAGCGTGGTCTAGGACGAATCACCTCCCTGCTCAACAGTTTTCCTAGAAACAGTGCAGTCTCTACCAGGTACTGAACGCTAGACCACGGGTTTTAGTGATACATGTTAAACATTTATTAAATAATTAATATCCATTTTTTGAATTTTATATAACTAGCTAGATAAACGTTCTTAAATCCGAATTAATCTTATAATGGTCAATTAAAAAACCTAGTTGGACTTGAAAAAAATGAGAAAATGATCCTAATCTTCGAGAGGGCAATCCTGAGGAAGATTTTCGGACCAGTAAAAGTGGGAGGAATATGGAGAAGGCGATACAATGGAGAGGTATACGACCTTTATAAGACATCAGATGTTGTTATAACAATTAAACTAGGCCTGACTGCGATGGGCAGTTCACGTGCCACAGATGGAAGACACGCGGATTCCCAAGAAGATTCTCACAGAGGGAATCCATGGACACGGAGAGTAGGGAGGCCAAACGTGAGGTGGGTGGAGGCTGTAGCGGAGGATCCTCGTACCCTTCTTAATGCTAGAAAATGGAGGGATGCTGGGTAGGATAGATCTGACTGGCGGAGAATGCTGTAGGCGGCCCAGACTCGGTAAAATGACGAGTTGTTGCGCCAGATATTATGTCTATTATAAGATCCATTTAGACTTACGTGGTAGAGCTTTTGATCTCCAATCCTTACAATCCAAAATTCGTAAAATTCTCAACACTTTGTCACGAAAAAAGTCATCCATGTTTATCTTACTGTGCTATTTATTGCTGATTTGGCCCGAACTCGATACCAGTCCGTTCATGACAAACTTTATTCCCACTAAAACCTAATAGTTTCAAGCTAGCAACATCTTCAATGTCCTGATAATCCTACGAGGCGTCTGAAAAGAAGGTGTCCTTGTGACTTTCTATGTTGAATTTGTTATTTGAGTACCAGAAGTCTCTTTACTTCCCTTTATCTCATGCAATTATGTATCATTCATTCTATTTATTTTTTGTATTATTATAATACAGTTGTAAATTTCAATATATATATTTTTTTTTTTTATATTGTAATTAGTACAATTCGAGTAGTTTATTTGAACTGAAACGAAAAAAAGAAACCTGTACTACTGCAATCCTTGAAGAGTTTTGTGCTCAGTACATGGTAGAGACGGTAGTGTCCCTATCAACATTTGTTCAGGTGATTTGTCGCGGTCTCTCTCAACCGCAAATTAAGAGCACCCACAGAGGCTTTGTGAGCCCCAGGAGGTTCTGCATATCCCACTCAGTCCTTCCTTGGTTGTTAAAAGGTTAATTAATTTATCTGCAAAAGCCGGACTTAAACCTGGTACCTTCAGCATAGCTACTCACTTCTCAGAAATATGGACCAAAACCCTTTTTTTTCTTTTTTTTTTAGTTGATACCCCGAAGGTCGCCCGACCTTTACAAAGCCATTACTTACTGGAGAGGAGCCTTTGACATTATTTAATATTTACAGAATTTAATTAAAGAGCTCTCCTTTTCCTCGTGCAACTAATATTTCATGGGCCAAGGGAAATTTAGGCGTTCTTCAACTAACGTGGGGCTTTTCCATTGTTTTGGTTTCTCTCTCTCTCTCTCTCTCTCTCTCTCTGAAATAATTAATTATTATTATTATATTAATCATGGTCTAAAATCATGCGGCATGCTTAAATATTTTAATTTCAGTTACTTTTCCTTCTTTAGTATGGTAGCGTGGTAGCTAAGTCTCTAGAGCTGTGTTGCTGTGTAGAAGGTCCTGGATTCAGGTCGTGCTAGATAAATTATTGGATCTGTTAACAGCAACGGATATGCCATACGGTTAACCTTAATAAAGACGATGCCCTTAATGGGGGGGGGGGAATTTGAAAGTTATGTATGACTCGGACTTATCACCTCATTGGGCAACCGTTCGCTTCGAAACTGAAGCCGTAACCTTTCATGGATTTTAGCTGTGCGGTGTTTTTTTGAGAAGATCTACAGATCCTCGGAGGGCTTACCCTGCATATATAAAATGGGTACCTTGGGCGGTTGAGTGTGATCTTGGTCAAATAAAATAACCCCCTGCACCACCGTTGTCTTAAAAGCAGTACAGTCTACCGTGTACTGAAACCAAAATCTTCGTGGATTGTGGTACTATTTTGTTGTTTTAATTTCAGATAATTTTGAAAATTAAACCTAGAAACTGTTTATTCTTTTAAACAATTTTATGATACAAAAATGGCGTGGAAAACCATGATAGTCGGTTCAATCTTTAAGTCTTTACAATTATTGCTGTGAACCTATACCCATCTTTGTTTCCGCAGATTTTCTTGTGGCTAACCCAGCCTCTGTGTAGTGATTATTTTATTGGGTGAAAACCTGGTGGTTGAAAGTGATCCCGATCAAATCAGCTCCCAGTTTAATCTTTGTCTTAAAAAAAGTACAGTCTTAACCATTTGAACACATGAAAAACCTTCATGGGTTGTATTGGTTCATTTTTTTTTTAAATCATCGGCTATGAAGATGAAATTAATGAAAATGTTGATTCTGTAATTTTAAAAGTTAAGTCAAGCAACATCTTGTTCTTTTATATAATTTTATGTTATGTGTATTGTGTGGAAAGCCCTAAACCTAGACCCATCTCTTCTCTGCTGATCCTCCGTTTTACCCAACCTGTACACATAAGGTACCCTTAATAGGGATAAAACGGATAAACAGAGCTTTACATTTTATCATTCATAGATGGAAATATATAAACAAAAAAATATGTGAAGAAAAAAACATTCCCGATATAGATAAAAGAAACTATGCCGTCCCCAAGCAACCGCCTGGGTTATTGTTACGGCGTCCCTAAGGCATTGATCAATCACAGTTTTTTTCCCCCCACTCGGCGATGACAGCACAAAGAGGAGAGACGTCAAGAAAGACGGGGACGAACTAAATCAATTATTTCCAGAAAGAGTAAGCTGGGATGGGGACCTCGCGATCTGAAGAGGAATGAATCGGTTAGGATGACTCAGCGGGCAGTGGTCCAGGATCCCAACAGGCGTCACCTCATGTCGCCAAGTCGAGCGCTGCACCTGTGTTTACAGTCGCACCTTGGCTAGCAACTATCTTCGGGAAGGATCATAATGTATTATATAGTATAAAAGTTTTGTTTTATTTATTTATTGATATTTACAACTGTATTACAATAATACATCAAGTAAATAGTACCTCATAATAAATAGTAAATAAGGATTGGGCCAAGGATACTACCTTGAGAAAGTATGAAAGTAAATGTAGCTGTGTAAGAGAATCGCTAAGAACAGTTTTATGTACCCCATTTAACGTAAGAAGGGACCCCATCATCGAACCATCATCATAAAAAAAATATAAATGTATTAATCTACAAAACTGGTATTTCATATTATTAACGTAATTATTGATACTATAAATAACTCAAAAAAATAACATCTATCACTACGACTCATGAAAGTTCTTGGGTTCAGTATATGGTAAATACTGTACTATTTCTAAGCTAACGGTTGTGCAGGGAGGTGATTTATCTCAGAACATGCTCAGTCGCTTGGATTTCCCTCAATTAAGGGTAACCACTTTATAGAGGCTGGGTGAGCTCCATGGAAGTCTATATATGATAATAAAATGAACATTAATATTCATAGTTCTAAAGTTTACTTGTATCTGAAAAATAAAGTTAGTGATTGTATTGGTTAGAACTTAGATTCTCTTGGCTGGGTGAGTTGTATTAATCACAAGTACGAACTTAGGTTATTATCGTAGTCCTGATAATTGTCTTATCAGCTGTCCCTTTGTGGCCAATGCCCTATTTCGATTTACCATGCTAAGCAAGTTCTGATTTATCGATTATTAAGATCGACCATAGTGCTTAAGACACCTCAACATTGTTGTATCTCGGATCTATTATTTCTTAATGTATTTAATTTTAAAGTATGAAATTTATAAGTTACAATCAATTAATGTCCAAATAACAATTGTTCTTGAATCTGTATACCTGATCTTTCTTATATATATTTTTTTTTTCTTAAAAAGCCTTTAAGACTACGCGAATATTATGTTTATATTTATTTGCATGCCCAAGGTCTCGGGTTTGCAGCCCAGCAGGTGGTCTTATGATTTTTTAACGGGGGTAAAAAATCCTCAGTTATCCTGTCCTTCGGAAGGTACGTAAAATTGTGATCTAGAGCCTGAGCGGTGTCGGGTGCTCCCTAAAGATCCTTTCCTGTATGATGGTCCTGTATCATCGTCCGATTAACCAAAGCAGTATAAAGTTATCTTAAATATATAAATAACTAGTCAAAGCTGTCATTGATTTAAAAAAAAATTGTTTCCATAGATAGCAGACAACATAACTTGTTCAAATTAAAATATCGATTTTTGTACTTTTTCTATAGCTAGCGGAATCCGTGATTTATTTGAATTTAAATTATTACTTCTTTTATTTAATATTATTCAAAGTTATTGTTGCTCTCGACTTGGTCTATAAAGTTGAACTGTAACAATTAACAACAAAATCTATATCTGTGCCTCTCTTTATTATTTTATTCATGTATATTATTATTATGCTTTACTCTAGAAAATAAAGTCCAAGGGTATTTGACCACAACTTCGAAAATCGAGACCATTAAATATTTTCCTTGCCAGGTCACTGATCTAAAATAAATTTGGTAGGCATTCTTCAGTAAAATTATTAAATTTATTTATGAATTGAATATTAAGATTTATTCCTAGCAATAAATCTTCACAATATATTCCTTACATTATATCTCCTTACTGTGAACAGGCCTTTCAGTACACACGGTCTGAATTTTATTTTGAGTTCTCTGATACATTTTCCGGTTCCTTCATATACTAAACATACAGTTTAGCCTCCCACACAAAATGTCCAGTACTTATCGACGGAATATGGCTAGTTTGGACTAAATCGGGCGAGAAAAGCTGCCCTCTGATTTAATACCATCTACTACGTGATTTGGAAGCTGGTAGCCAGCCAGCGCACAGATGATGAGAGTTTATTATCTCACTACCGTGACTCGAATAATCAAGCCAGTTCCTTTAAGAAACTCTATACTAGGAAGAAATATTGAAAGATGCCACACTTCTCCAAGATACTTAGCTAATTTTATGTATACGGATTTTATTTTTATCTTAATGGCTCATTAAACGGGCGAGGGTCAAGTACGTAACCTTTTTATGGTAGCGACCTTTTATTTTACGATGGAGCTTGGCTCAGTTCTTTCTTCAACGAATAAGATGATAAATTTTAAATTTAAAGACTACG
Organism: Troilus luridus; assembly: GCA_964056705.1. NCBI lineage: Eukaryota > Metazoa > Arthropoda > Insecta > Hemiptera > Pentatomidae > Troilus > Troilus luridus. Next base: position 67,465,065 of record OZ057415.1, read on the forward strand.
AGAGGAATGTATTATTTTGTAGCCTAAAATATATATTTATTACTTGTTTATTTAACGTCACTTTTATGGCGTTATGGCTAATCGGACGATGCTACAGTCAGAGCCATATATTTTGCCCATCCAGGATTTATTGAAATTTACAACTATATTGTAAAAATATTATTGTTAAATAAAGAGTAAATAAGTCACAGTAACGCTTTGTTTCAATTTTAATGGATTCAGTTCTTTATGAGAACCCTTATTAAATGTTTTTTCGCTAAAATTGAAGAAATAAATAAAAATCAAAATTAAGAAAGTAGTTTCATTTTAACAATTATCTTATTCAAGGATTAGCTTCATGATGAAAATTCGTTTAAATCTAATTCATAATGAAATAACCTCCCAAGATAGTATAATTTACAAGATAGTCTATAATATATGAGGCGGTCCATTTCAAAAGCGAATAACTGAATAATTTTAAAAATTGACTTAATCACATTTTTCGTTAGCTTGTTCAAGCAATTTCGACTGACGTGTGACTTCGCTATACTATTTTCCACGATTTTAATCCGTTTTTGAAGTTAAAGGTTCGGGAGTGTGAAATAGCTTGTCTAAGCTTCCGAAAAATGTGGAAAAGTAAATTTTTGAAATTTCCATGCTACCCACTTTTGATCCTAAATATAATTAGATATATTCGTATCTCTTTCTTAGTAAAACATCATTTTCAAGTCAAATTAAAACTACAAATTGCCTTTGCTATATAATGGGGGGGGGGGAATTCAATTTTGTAATATATTTAATCGTTTTCGTGGGTCCCAGGATTTGAAAATTTTTGTGAAATTATTATTATTAATCAGTATGATTATGCTGGCGGTACAACCTGCAAGCGAGAGGCCTCCTCCAATTTGTTATCCATCTATATACATACTCTTGCTTTATTTAAAATTCTGAGTAGTTCGATCCTGATTATACCTCGTGGGTAATTCTTATTCTGGAATATCTGTTATTCTGCTGGAGAGAGAAAGAGATGCTTTGGAGACTCCAGAGCCTATTGGAAGCCGCTATATCCACCTTATCTTTTCGCCTGACTTGTTGACAATAGAGGCTTCATTCATATCTCTGTCGTCCCGTCACATCTTCGTTCTATTTCTGAACTTGAATATTTCAAAAGGTTTTTTGTTTATTTCCGATATTGTATCGAATATATTAGCTGTGCGAATAATAATGGTAGCATTGTTTATGTAACTATAAGTTATGACAGAATAAAAGAACGTCTTTATTATACCACGTATAGCGAAAAAATATAACAATTTTTTTTTATTGATTGAGCCGTTTGTTATCAAAACCGGTTACATCCATTTTCAAAAATTATTGGACTGATCAAAAAAGGTTCAATTTTACGAAATAACCAATTTTACAAATTGTTTATATTATTTTTCGTTATTTTGCTTAACATTCGCGGCAAACAATAATTACTGACAATTTTTTATATTGTTCTCTCTTTATTAAAATCTCATTTAATATAAAAAATATGTTGGATATGCCGACTTTGAACAGAAAATATCGGCACCTGGTTTTTTTAAGGTTGAAAAAAATAAATAAAAAGACATTTTAAAAACAAATATATATGTATAGTTTTGACTTTTCATTCATTAGAAAAATTTCATTTAATGTAATGTATATAACCACTTTTGATAGGAAATGTAATATTTTGTTATTGATTTTTAAGGATCTAGACGTTTTTTAAACAAACACATGTAATGCAGCATTTCTGGGATTAAAACTTATTAAAAAAAAACATTTTTTGAAAATTAATGTGATAATTAGTTAGGATCATTTTTTAAGGACAAAAGAAATGATGAATTAATTGGCAAATTCTAGAAATGGACATGAAGCGGTCCTGTCATTTAACCGATAAACTGTATGTTTTCTCTGGAGTGCAAGTTATGTTATACGAAAGAAGTATTGAAAATATATTCATTAGATATTTATTAACTATTTATAAATTTGTATAAATATATTGTTAATGTACGCCCAGTGTGAACAAACATTAGAGGACATTGAAGAAAATATTAGAACGGAATCACCGATAAGTCCATTTTTCTCATTTAGCGAGACCTTTAGAATTTGCAATTGAAATAATTTAAAAATATCGGCAAACGTTGTTTAATTAGCATTCCACTTATTTGTTGTGTAATTTTTGAGTGCACCCCCAACTATTTCCATCCTATATACGGAAGATAAAATGATTTTCTTGTTGATTAACAGAAAATTATCAAAAATTGTTTATTTAAAAAGAATGTTTCTACTCGCACGGCGTAACACTACTACAAGTTTGAATACTGTAGTAGTACGAAAGACTAAGACTGTCGAATCGTTCTTTTCTGAGTGTTATCGCAGTTTAATTAATAATTTTTATAATTTAATTCATTTAATGATTTATTTAAGTGATAAAAACGATAAATTGTAGTTACAAATATGGTTTGGTTGTTAAAATATTAATAATTGTGATAATAAAAAAAATGTAATTGAGCTTTGAGAAAATATACAAATAAATTAACCAAAATGACACTATTATTATTAATTTACTGTGGTTGTTTTTATTTTTTTAATTTACTTATGGAACAATTATGTCAATTATAATTACACTTTTCGCATAATTGTTGAAGAAATTCAGGCAGAGTATGAAATTCAAATTATACAAGCAAAACATGTAAAAGTTTATATAAAAAAAAAAAAAAAGAACATCTCTTATTAACCTAAACTTTTATTTTACTTTGCATTAGAGGAACGTTTATTATATTTTTTACACATTTTCAGATTTTTTAATTGGCTATTTAGTAATTTTTCTACAATGTATTCCCCAGAATTTAACTTTCAGCAACATATTAAAATAAAAAAATCATAAATACTACAAGCATATTGTAATAATAGAAAGTAAAATAGCATTTTATTAATTTCTATAATATATATAATATAATGTTTAGCATGGTGTCCATTTTAAACTTTTGAATGCAAATACTTTTTTATTTCGAACAAACAGTATTTGACAGACTGCTTGTTAACAACTAATAGTACTAATTTAATTTATATTAATACTAATAATATTAAGACTGTAGGCACCCAAAAAAAGTTCATGTCAATTTCACAATAAGCCCTTTAAGCCATGACGTAAAATTGAAGATCATTTTTATTGAATATTAATGATCAATTTTGTGTTTAAAATATTGCCATTTACGTAGTTTTAAATTTTTTTGAATTTTTCTTCATCATGACGATTTTTTTTTGTTTTAACATTTTTTTTTTTTTATTCTATCATCATGAGATTTTTTTCAGTTTTAAATTTGTACTTTTTTGGTATTAGGATTTTTTTTTAAATTATCATTTGACTTTTTTTTTTGTGGTAATATATTGTATCTTTTCTGTAGTCTTAACAACTTGGATTTATTTTCATTTTTATATTTGGATATCATTTCGGCTATTTTTTTTTTAGTTTTAACATTTTGTCTTTTTTCTTCAGTTTTAACATCATGGTGTTATTTTTTTAATTTTAACTTTTTTATCACCCTGTACGGGTATCTTTTAACATCAATATACTATTTGCTAAATGCAAAGCGCTAAATTGTTAATAATTAAAAAAAAATTTATTTATTGATATTTACAACGGTATTACAATAATACATCAAGCAAATAGGCTATGTGATACATAATGACATGAGCCAATGGCAAGTAGAGAAACTACCCACTGGTAGTTCTCAAATCACTAGTTCAACTAAGAAGGTCACGTGGCCATCTCCTGTTCTGACGCCTCGGAGGATTATCAGGAATTGAAGAGGAGGCTAGGTTTGAAACTAGAGGGTTTGAGTGGGAATGAAGTTTGTCATGAAAGGATAGATACCGGGTTGGGGCCAAATCAGCAACAAATGGGACATTAAGGTTGTTATGGATGACTTTATTCTTAACAAAATAAGGAGCGTTGAGGATTTTACGAAGGATTTTGGATTGTAGGGATTGGATACGAGAGGAATTCGATGACTTAGTGGAGCCCCAAAGCTCTACTCCGTAAGTCCAAATAGGTCATATGATGGTCATGTAGATGAGTCCTTTGTAGTTAATTGTTAATAAATTAATTTTCGATTATCACTTTTGTTAATGTTAATATCCCAATTGATAATATACATGTGATACGATATGTATGCACATATACCTAGATATACATATGACATGTATGTAAGTGTTACAACCTAGGAACATGGTGGAACTCGACCATTTGTAGCTCGTCGCATTTCCTTCCGGATGCTTGATTATGAGAGGTCATTAACCTATTCCTCATCCAGTCATTGCGAGTATTGTATCTAGATCATTTAGGAGACATGGGTGTTGTAGATTTTTTCAATATTATATACTTTGTTAATTAATAATTCCAAACAGAACCGTTTAAAAGTTATTAAAAATTTTATAAATATATAAAAAGTCAGTACAAGATACTTATTTATACTGTTATTATTTTTGTGAAATTTAATCTGACTATATTATTTCTTGTATTACGTAAAGAAGTTCTTACATCCCAGCTCATGTTTTTATTTGCTGTTATTTATTTAGTTAGTGGCTTTATATTTTGTCACGAATTGTAATTAAAAAATAGTAAAATTCGAGACAAAATACTTTATTATCACTTTTGTAAACACTAATGATTTATGTTACGTAGCCTTTTACCAAGTTAAAATTACATCTATTAATCCCAGAATAAAGTAACTTTTCTATTCTGTTATTTGCTCCAGTTTTTAATTATAATTATTATTCTTTGTTGTTAATTTGGTAGTGATTTATTCGTTAAAATAATTAATAGAGATAAAATAGTTGAGTTTTAAGAAAAACTCATAAAAAAAGACGTATTAAAATATATCTTGATTTTAGATTTAATTTTTTTAAATATTAATTTATTGAAGTAAGTGATAGTATGTAAATATTTTTAATACCTAATTTCGGTTGATATAAGAAATGTTAAAATGATAACATAGTAGCACTACCGTCAATAAATAACATCGAGTCAATAAATTTTACACAATGTAACACCTGGTAGTGATCTCGAACAAATCATATCCCTGTCCAACAGCTGTCCTAGAAAGAACACAGACTCTATCATTTACTGAACCCAAGACACTTCAGGAGTTGTAGAGCTTCAGGTTTATAGACAGGGTATTAGCAATAAAAACTAATTACATAAAAGGATTTATTATTTTCATGCTACAGCTACATTTCCACTATTAATACTAAGCTACTCTACTGTAGTCTGAATCCCCTCAGTAGATGGGCTCGTGGCGAGCATAAGCGTGCCCCCCGACGCCCCGCAGATAGGCCCCTGCGATCCCTTGGTGTCCTCGATGGTAGTCCTCGCTGCCGTGGCGGCCGTAGTTGGAGTCGTGGGCGGCCGCAGACCTCAGCCCAGAGCCCTCCCCGGCCCTTCCTGAGGCCAGGTAGTGGTGACCTGCCTCGCCGTTGGCCTGGGCGTAGCCTTCCCGTCCGGCCTCTCCGTACAGGTCCCCGTAGGACTTGCCTAAGATCTCCTCACCTGCCTTGTGGTCCTCATCCACGTATTCGTGGTCCTTGCCGGACTCTTCCTTGTGGTAGGACTTGTGGAACCCGGTGGTCTTGTGGCTCTTTCTGAATCCTCCATGCGCCTTTTCTCCATATCCTGCAGTCAACGCTGTGTCATACTCCTTCGACTTCCCGGATGCTACAACACCTTCATCGGAAGATTTCCTTGCAGCTTCTCCATGCTCGTATCCGTGTTTTCCCACTGTGTCGACGTGTAATTTGCGGTCTCCGCTGTCTCCGTGAACTGCCTTGAGAGCTGACTTTTGGACATCGTGAACGGATTTTCTCAGCAAATCATCTCCGTAGTGTTCTTCAGCTGCTACCTTGCCGTCAGAATGATAGTGCTCAGGAGCGTGCTTATAGAGGTACTGAGGATGCACTGGAACAACTGGATGAGCGTAGTACTTTACCTTCTCAGCCGGGTAGTACTCGTACATCGGGTTCTTGGCGTAGTAGACATCGGCCAGTGCCACTTCCAGGGAAACTAAAGACAACAAGAACAAAGCCCACATTGTGAAGTACTTGCCAGAACTGGTAGCTGGTTCGATCTGACGCTCCAGACAGTTCTCTAGGCTTTTATACCGATCTTAATGAACGATTAATACAAATAAAAAGTAGCAGCCCGTTCTGGATTATTGCACTTTGTGGTTTTCTTTGTTTTCCGAAGCAGCGTGGCCTTCCAGCATAGCTTTGGTGACCTTAAGTGTTAATTTCGTAATTATTTTAGATTATGTAAAAGTCTCTAATGGTCTTGAAAGAAAATTATTTTTTTACAAAAAACAAATTTATTTTAAAAAAATATCTTATTGTCGTTTATTATGCTTCAAATTAAAATACTTGTCAATTTTCTTTTTGATATCTCTATTCTATTTATGGTGCTTAAATATTGCCAATTCTTAAACTATATTCTAAATTAAACATTAATACTGAGCATTTACAAATATATACATTTTCAGAAATGTATTGTATTATTATATTTCACTTTTCTTATTGAGAGTGCGGAGTTGTTCAGTCCTTAGAGCGGCGAGTTGCTATATCGAACGTTCCAGGTTAAAATCCGGCTGTAGCAGATATATTATTTAATCTTATAAAAGCCAAGTAAGGACTGTGTAGAATCTACCGACCCTCCTGTGGCTCACTTAGCCGGTTTTTTGACCTCGGAAAAAATTATCTCCATAAACAAACGCTGTCCTAGAAACAGTACATTCTTATCCATGTACTGAACCCAAGACACTCGATGGGTTGTAGTGGTGCATATTTTTTTTCTTATTGAATAACAATATTTGACCCTGTCATTTATCTTCAGACACTCATTCTCTGAATAATTCAGGATCCATTTTTTGTGGTTGTTTCCCTTAGTTTCATCTATGCAGTTATTTAAATTAATAACTGTTTCACGTTATTGAATTAGAAAATCTCTTTAATCCTTAGAATTTGGCAAAGCACTCATTTTAGTAATCATTTTGCAGCTATTTTGGCAATGATATATCTGGGTGATGAAATGTATTGTTCTACGATCGCTTTAGTAATTGAGTTCGATATATAGTCTTTTCCATCTCATAATGTCAGCTCAATTAGCATGTTATTAACTACTTGGTTATTAATCAGAAGGTAGCCCAGTTTCACTTAAGCAGATTAGCGATGATGTATCAGTTTCTTATTATGATGTATTAAAAGATTTATTATTTCCAATAAAATCGTTTGTTGTAAGAATTATTTTGATTTATTGCAAGATTTTCATGTAGGACTTATGCTGTTTTTATATTTTTATTTTATTTTCTTAATGGCTTGTTATTTAATTTTTTTTCATTAAGAAAAGCATAAGTCAAAAATGTCAACACGATCAGCTAGAGTATAGGGGCTATCTATACATGTAAATAAATAAGCATTTTGTTTCGAAGAACTATAATACAGATATTTATTTTAGATCATTATACATGTACCATTAAGCACATGTTTTTTCTGTGATCTTTTGAATACCACTCTTTAGAGATTCACCAGGAAGCTATATTGGAAAAGCTTTCAACTTTTATTACATGGTTAATGTAACAGATTTAAAAAAAAAATTAACTTTCTGCCATCAGTGTTCTTAATTGTTATGGATAATTAGTAAAACCATATATAGATCTAATAGAGACTATTGAACTGCTTGATTTTATAACTAAGTCCTTGAGCCACCCCAGTGTGATCTGAACTTTTGCATTACAATAAATTTATTTTATAAAGGTGCTGTAAGCCATTTATGAAGATTAAGAATATAAATCGTTTACAGTAATTTAAATTTAAAACATATTTAAAAAAATTTAATAATCATTTTTTTAATTTAGGTAAAGTGTATAAGAAAGGGGATAAGGAAGAGAGTTATTTATCTTTCCTTTTAAAATTGCAAATTTATCTTGATGGTATAACTTCCATGAATTCTCCGAGAAAATGTATGCCTTTATATGAAGAAAGCTTTTAACGTAATAATGGAATTAGGGCAGAAAAACAAATTTTCTCAAGAAACGTTCATCTTTCTCAAACTTCCATATTTAAGCAACAAAAACTGTGAATGGTTTGTTATTAATACAAAATAGAATGTATTAGAATAACTGATTAATTTTGCATTCGTAGATCAAATAAAAATATACTACTAAATATTTCATTTGCTTAATGTAAATATTTTTTAATCCATTCATCAGGTGATGTTTCTGGTTTCCACCGTGTAGTCGAATTCTATGCCATATTGCAAGCTTCCTCAGGGCCTAATCTGAGACTCAAAATTTTCATGATAGGCATCTTCTGGCCTGAGACAGATTTCGATATCTTATATAGGAAAATATCAGTCATCAACTAACTGTTGGGATTTTATAATAAATAACTTAATATTGATTAAACATTAATAGTCGATGAGTATATTCAATTTGTTATATTAGATTTCTCTATTAAAAAATATGACAATGAGGCAGGTAGTCACAAACTTTTATGACAACTGCTCCCTTTTCTACCATGCTCAAAAGCCATCCTTTTAGTTTACTATCATTTATTTAATGTATAAATAAATACAGCTAAAATTAAATTTTCCTGGAAAAGCTCATCCTGAAACGTTTGTACCCCATCCTAGATGCAAACCACATTATCCCAGATCACCAGTTTGGATTCCGAACCTCCCATTCCACTATGCTATCCAGCAATCTCATCGTGTGGTGGATGTTGTATCGTCGGCTTTGGAACGTGGATTCTATTGTCCAGCGGTCTTACTTGACGTTGAACAGGCTTTCGACCGAGTCTGGCACCCCGGGTTGCTTTACAAACTCCGTAAATTCCTACGTCCTACATACTTTCTCATTATCCAATCCTATCTCTCCTCTAGGTCATTCACAGTAAATCATAATAATGTGTACTCACCCCTCTTTCCTCAATCTGTTGGTGTTCCTCGGCCCAATTCTCTACACAGTTTTTACAGCTGATGTCCCAACTCATCCTAATACTATCCTTACCACGTACGCTGATGATACATGTGTATTATCAGTCAATACCAATCCAGTTATTGCATCCCAAAGCCTCCAATCCCATACCATTGACCTTGAAAAATGGTGTCAAAACTGTAAGATTAAAATAAATTCCCACAAATCCAGTCAAATCACTTTTACCATCCGTCGTAAACCAACGACTTCCTGTCCCCCTGTATCGTTTAATAACATCCCACTGATTCCTGTAGAACAGGTCCGGTACTTAGGACTACACCTTGACAAACGTGGAATCCACCTACTAGACTGAAACGACAAGAAACAGCTCGCCGTTTCAGCGTACTTCAACATTTACTAGACAAACGCTCTAAGCTTCCAATTAATTACAAAAGACTCATATACATAACAATTATTAGACCGATCTGGACTTACGGTGTAGAGCTTTGGGGCTCCACTAAGCCATCAAATTCATATCGTATTCAATCCTTACAATCCTTCGTAAAATCCTCAATGCTCCTTACTTTGTTACGAACAAAGTAATCCATAATGACATTAATGTCCCATTTGTTCCTGATTTGGCCCGAATCCGATATCAATCTTTTCATGACAAACTCCATTCCCACTCAAACCAACTAGTTTCAAACCTTGTAACCTTTAATTACTGATAATCCTCCGAGACGTCTTAAAAGAAGATGGCCTCGTGATCTACCAAGTTGAACTTTCATTTGAGTACTACCACTGGGTAGAGTCTCTACTTGTGTTTATTCCGGGACATGATTTATCTTTGATTATATTTACTTGATGTATTTAGTATACAGTTGTAAATTTCAATAAATACATTAAAAAAAAAAAAATTAAACAGGGCGCAAAAGTGAGTGAGATCTTCATAATAATTAGGGTAATTTACTGCCGTAACGTATTGTACTACTTACATAATATATCTAACATGGTGTCCTATTTCTAGCATATAAAATAAAAACACTAAGAGTAATATGTCTGTAAAAGAAAAATAATCCATGTATAAAATATTTCTATTCAGTTAATTTCAGACTGGGACGCAAAACCCTACCATGCGGAATATTAAAAAAAATAAAATACAGATATGTTATTATAACAATATCATAGATGTTTTAAGCTAATTTACTGTCATAAAACATCTTAAAAACCGAGTTGTGTGAAACAAGTCAGAAAAATTACAGAAAAAAACAACTGAATTTAATAAAATATTCAAACGTACGGCAACATTTATAAAATTTGCTGTAACGGCATTTTAATTGGTAAAAAAATACCTAAAAACATTTTCTAGCAAAAAATAATTAAATACTCTCTTAAATTGCCACACCCAATATTTTTAATCAATTCATCAGGCGATTCTTCTGGTTTCGACCGTGTAGTCAAATTCTTTGCCTATGTTTCGTTGGCCATACTGCAAGCTTCCTCAGTTCTTAGTCTGATACTGAATATGTTCTTCTTTACTTCGGTACTAATAGCCTCATTAAACATCCCTCTCATAATTTTACCTTTGCAGGTGGAATTTAGGATTACCACTGTTGCATCGTCTGATTAGCCATAGCAGCATAATGTGACGTTTAATAAATAAATAAAAAAGAAGCGAGAACGAAAAAATAAAATAAAATCTTGTATTTTGCCGTGTTAGTCTATATAAAGTCGATGAGTAATAAAATATCTGGATGTAGAAGATAATGGGTTTAGAGAAAATGATGCTTAAAGCTATTCGAAATTCTCATAAAAAGCTCTTTAATAATTATTTGGATTGCGTGCAATGAACTCTTAGTATCAGCAAGCCAGGTGAAGTGTGGATTCTATTTTGGGCACAAAAATTGTGTGCTGGCTGAAATCTTGGGGGTATTTATTCTGTCACCTCGTAGATTCAGACAATAATGTGTCTTAATTTTTTATTTCTCATTAGAACGACATTTAAGTGGGTAATATGTGATATAATGGTGCCATAAATAATAAAATTAGATTTAAAAAAAACTGAATGTTCATGGTATGGTTGAAGTAACAGTGCATTTCAAACGGTTTTTCTTTTAATTTTTCAAATTGCTATTTATTTTTGCAATCTTGGTATTATTTCGCCTATCATATACATATACATATATAACATAAGCTGGATGTAATAAATTATTACAGTCTTATAAAACTGGATTCCACATTTTATGCTTATTATTTATCTGGTTAAATACTTCAAATTGGTTTGGTGCTTAAGTGCACAGATTTCTTATGGTTATGAAAAGAAAGAGGAAAAAATACTATTCTAACTCATTTTCTTTTGCTTGTGGTTTACATTAGAGATGTAGAACAACTTTATGAAGTTTACATTTATGTTTTCGATAGGTCGACTCACCATTAATCACTTAATGGTTACTCTGTTCAGGATTCATGCAGTTGGTCTCCATTTCTCTATGGCGGAATAGTTCGTTATTATACTTTCTTGGGTTAGAATTATAAAGAATAATAGAGAATGTTTATTGGGTGGTAGATCAAGTACAACAAAGTTTTTCTTTAACATTTTTATTGGTTTTGAGACTTCATCATAACACTATAAACATGGAATTAGATATAGTGATTACACTACACATTATTGATCGTACACTACACTTTATTGATGCTACTCTACACAACACTGATTTCACTCAACAGCTCAGTAGATGGGCTCGTGGCGAGCATAGGCGTGCCCTCCGACGCCCCGCAGATATGCCCCTGCAATCCCTTGACGGTGCCCCAGGGCCTGCCCTCGATGGTAGTCCTCGCTGCCGTGGCGGCCGTAGTTGGAGTCGTGGGCGGCCGCAGACCTCAGCCCAGAGCCCTCCCCGGCCCTTCCTGAGGCCAGGTAGTGGTGACCTGCCTCACCGTTGGCCTGGGCATAGCCTTCCCGTCCGGCCTCTCCGTACAGGTCGCCGTAGGACTTGCCTAAAATCTCCTCCCCGGCCTTGTGGTCCTCGTCCACGTACTCGTGGTCCTTGCCGGACTCTTCCTTGTGGTAGGATTTGTGGAAGCCTGTGGTCTTGTGGGTCTTCTGGAATCCTCCATGCGCCTTTTCTCCGTAACCGGCAGTTAATGCTGTGTCGTACTCCTTCGACTTTCCGATAGCGACCACACCTTCATCGGAAGATTTCCTCACTGCTTCTCCATGATCGTATCCGTGTTTTCCGACTGTGTCCACGTGTACTTTGTGGTCTCCCTCATCTCCATGTACCGCCTTGATACCGGACTGTTGGACATCGTGTACGGATTTCTTCAGGACATCATCTCCGTAGTATTCAGCTGCTACCTTGCCGTCGGAATGGTAGTACTCAGGAGCGTGGTTGTAGAGGTACTGGGGATGTAGAGGAACAACAGGTACCTCTGGATGTGGGTAGTACTTCACCTTCTCAGCCGGGTAGTACCCTTGCGCAGGGTACTTATAAAATACGTCTCCTGCTACTCGACTCACTGCTGTAATGGCGAAAAACATGGCGATGGTCCTCATCTTGCCTGGTCAAGATCTAGCACTGTTCTGCCTTTACGACTCTTTCTTGATCCTTTTATATTAATGTTTAGCGTCTTTGAAAAAAGGATCAATTGTTCAAGGTCTTTATATCTTGCGGTTTTAACAATGACTGCCTTAAGCTTATTATGTAGTTTCTTGTGTAACGATTTATAATTACTCCCTTTCGACTATTCTACTATTTTAGTATATAGTGATGTTATTTTATTTGCTTTTTATTTATATATATCTGTATGCATTGAGTTCTTAGACAACCTTCATAAATGCACTTTAATTTTAATATTTTTTAGCTTTAACTATCCTATAAGTTCAGTTGTACTTACAGTGTTTCTATTCTTAGTCGATTCAAAATTTACAATAATTTTGAAGTAATTTATTGCCTACTTACTCTAGGTATAACTTAACCTTGTTTATAATTTACTGTTGCTATTTTAAACAACGAATCGGGTTTTAATTATACTGTAGTAATGTTTATTCACATTATTTAGTTATACTTATATATATATATATATATATATATATATATATATATATATAACTTAAAGACTTCACCACTCCAAAGCATAAAAAAAAGAAGGTTAAGGGACAAATAACACACTTGAAGGCTGGTTAAACACTGACTTTATTCCTCTTATAATTCTCTATACATAGTATTTACAATGTTTGTTTATCAGAGTTTGGTATTAGTGGATATACAGCTCTTAGTCTCATCTTAACTCCCCCCTGCCAGTTTACGAACATCTTCGTAAACTCTAAAAAAACAAAAAAAAAAAAATACTGGTACAACAACATAGTATACACTAAACTCAATCGTCACAAATAAACAAATTCTACAACTTACAAAACCAACTTAATACTATCTTACTCTATAGCATCAATGGATATATACAATATAAGGCTTACACCTAAACTTTATTTACAATGACAAGGAAACTCTACCAAAAACAAAACATACAAAACATAAAGAAAATTATATACTTCTATATATTGCTAAATTCTTAAAAATACATAGAAAAAGAGGAAAAAAAAATATATCCAATAATAAACTGAAATAAATACAATTTTATGATCGGCCCTCCCCTGCCGGAACCTTAAGTTGTTCAATATGAACGGTTCTCCGTTTCCTGGGCTCAACCAGACTCTGAATCGTGACAAGATTATGCTCCCTAATCGTAATCACTTTGAATGGACCCTCATACCTGAGGACCTCCTTCGCACGATTCGACAAAATCTTTCTATACACAATAGTGCCTATTTTAATCGTACCCATGACATCTCTTACTCCCTCGTTCTCACGCGCCACTCTCCTACTCTTCTCTGCGGCCATTCGTCCGTGTGCTTTGCCCCAATGTCTCTTGAGCTCTACTCTGTTGGTATTTAATTGCTCGGCCATGCCCTCGTCCACAACCGTCTCCTCCTCGTTTCTCCTTCGTGCGCGTAACCCGAAAAGAACTTCGAAAGGGGAAAACCCGGTGCCCATATGTATGGAATGGTTATATGCCGCTATTGCTCGGGGCATCGCCTCATCCGCTTCTAACCCTTTATCCGCGTGAAATACTCGGAGATGTTCCCCCAACGTATTATGGAGACGTTCAATCCCTCCCCTACTTTTCGGATGTCCGGGCGTGTTCCAATGCCACTCGATTCCCAACCTTTGCATCTCCTGTCGCAAGAGCGCGTTATCGAACTCTCTGCCCCCATCCGAGGAGATCGTGTCTGGCACCCCATAACACTGGTACCACGTCTGTAGAGCGCCATTCACCGCCGCCGCCGACTTTTCTTTTACTGGGTGGGCCATGGCCACTTTGCTAAACGTATCTAATATTGTCACCCATTTAAACCCTCTCCACGTAAAGGTGTCTATTTGAAGGTCTGTCAGCGGTATCGTGGGTGTCCGCGTCTCAGTTTGTAATCCTACGGGAGGGTGGCGGTCATATTTGGCCGTATGGCAAATGTGGCAATCCCTTATTATCTCTTCTACCGTCTTCCGCATCCCTACCCAGTAATACTTTCTCTTTAAAGCCGCCAACGTCTCATTGATACCCCTGTGGTTCGTCTTGCCTTGATGATAGGCCGTGGTTACCTCCTTTTGTTGGTCCTGATCCCGAATGGTCTCCACCATCAATCGGCATCGGATGAACATCCTATCGATCCCTATTTTCTCGAGGCGCCATAAGTTGCGTATCTTATCCCACACCGTCGCATTGCCAACATACAGGTAATGGGTCGCTCCCGCCTTAGAGGCATCCTTCAGCACACGACACATTTGCTCTTCCTGAACTCCAGGTTGTGACCAGATGGTGATGACGGAATGTTTGTCATACTTGGAAAATTCCATTTTCACGAGCCCCGTAGTCCTTGTTTTCCAGATGATCTGCCGGGACTTGTTGTTGACAATGTCATCAATTTCCTCCATCTCAACCGGTCTCTCGTTTCCTGACTCATCCTCTGAGGATTCCTCATTGCCTCGGGGGTTATCCACACGTCCTCCTTCTCCGTCTGGTGTCCATTCCCGTACAAACCTTTGTAACTCCTCCGACGCTTCTGCACCCTCCGTCTCCAACATATTGACCTGTAATGCACGAGAGAGCCAGTCCGCTACCACGTTGTCTTTCCCCGGCTTATACACCACCTCCATGTTGTACTGGCTGAGGATCTCCTTCCATCTTGTAACTCGAGCTGAAGACTCCTTCAGATTACCCACCCAGAGCAACGGACGGTGGTCTGTATGCACCTTAAATTTTCTACCAAATACGTATGGTCGAAAGTGTTGCACCGCCCATATGATTCCTAACAATTCCCGCTCGAGTGCGCTGTAACGAGATTCCGCATCTGTGAGTCTCCTACTCGCGTATGCTACTGGTCGTTCCCCCTTTTCACTTTCCTGGGATAAAACAGCCCCCAGTGCATACTCGCTGGCGTCTGTGGTGATTGCGAATGGTTTCCCGAAGTCTGGGAATGCCAGGATTGGTTCAGTTTGCAACTGTAACATGCACCTTCTGATCTTTGCTTCAATTTCTGGCGTCATCTTAACTGTGCGCCCCTTTCGCAGCAGTTCGTTCAAAGGAACCAAGTTCTCCGCCATCTCCGGAACAAAACGTCGGTAGTAGTTGAGGGTCCCTAATAATCTCCTGATCCCCTTCACATCGCTCGGCATCGCCATCTTCCCTATTGCTTCTACTTTTCTCCCATCTGGACGTACCCCCTCCCCCGAAATCACATGTCCCAGAAAATTAATCTCCGTTTGTCCCAGAGTCGATTTTTCTGGCGACAGCTTCAACCCGAACTGCCGGATTCGCGTAAACACCCGTCGCAAATCTTCCAGATGACCCTCCTCTGTCCTACTAAACACCAGTAGATCATCCATGTAGACCTGGCACATGTTCTCGTCCAGTCCCCGCAAGAATTCGTCCATCAGTCTTTGAAATGTGATGGGCGCATTTTTCAGTCCAAACGGCATACGGGTGAATTCATAATGCCCCCTTTCGAATGTAAACGCGGTTTTGGCCTGGTCCCTGGGGTGCATCCGGATCTGGTGATACCCTGATTTTAGATCGAGCGTACTAAAGATTGAGGCTCCCCCTAGCCGGTCTAAAATATCCTCTAACCTGGGAATGGGGTATTTCTCGTCGCGCGTATTTTCGTTAAGCTGCCGAAAATCGACTACTACCCTATAGCGCTCCCTAGATTCCCCAGCAACCGGTTTCTTCTTAACGGCCCATAGTGGGCTATTAAACGGCGACTTGCTATCCACGATGATCCCCTGCCGCTTTAACTCCTCAATCTCCTCGCGTATATGTCCTCGTAACGCTTGTGGGTACCTCCGCTCCTTTACATAAGTGACCTTCTCCGACTTCAGATGGATCTCATGAAGCGTCTCCCCCGTCGCGCTCAGTGGGTCTCCCTCGCGAAAAAATATATCCCCGAATTCCACCCTTACGGCCTGTCTCCAGTCTGCACCCTTGGCAATTACTCCAACGCACCTAACACCCCCTTTCACATCTTGCAACGTTTTATATTTCTTGTTCCCGATCCGGACTACCCACTGACCCTCTGTACTACGAGCTCTCAACCCTAATTTGCCAAACGCATCGCATCCCAAAATCCCCCCATACTCCCGCGGCATGATTTCCACAACATGCAGCGTCAACACCTCTCCCTTCTTTCCCCACCTATCTAGGGCTAAATCGATTTCCCCTTCTATCGTACAGGGCCCACTCAAAGTGACCACTTTACATTGACATGGCCTAATGTCTGGCTGACTCTTACCCTTAAACAACAACTTTAACTTGTCCTTACCCACTAGTGTACAAGAACTCCCTGTGTCCACTAAACACCTCCACCCCCTGTAAAACTCAATAACAGGCAACCTGTCACCCTTCTTTACCGCACTATTCACAAAAAAAAGGTTGCCCCTCCGCTTACACCATCCTCATTCCCTTCTTACCTGCTCGGCACGCCTCCCTGTGCTCCGTTGTTTGCTCCTTCCTCCGGGAGTTCCTCTGCCACTAGGTTCGCTGCCTTCCGTCTCCGACCCTGAGGTCTCCGAGGATCTCGCAGATTCCGAGATTATCCTGCTCCTCCGTCCCAGTCTGTGAGCATTGATCTCCATCGGCTCACCTCTGTCGTGCTCTCTGCGCCGTATATATGGGCATTGTCTGGCCATATGTCCCTCACCTTGGCATTCGAAGCACCGCGTACGTGGACACTGAGCTACCAAGTGCCCTGTTTTGCCGCATTCGTGGCATCTCCTTTCCTCTCTTCTCCCATTCTTCCTCTCAACCCCTTGCCTTCTTTCTCTTGGTGGCTTCTCTCTTCTCACAAACTCTCCCTCTCTTCTTCTTCCCGGCTCCTGTCTGAATCTGCTTCTGCCTGTTTCGTTCCTCCGGTACGACACCCTATTCCACCCTGGTTCTATCACTTCCTTCTCTTCCTCATCTCGAGCACTCGCGTCTACCATCTCTTGTGCACACTCCATAAATGTTCTATCTCTGGGTAGACCGTCCTTCTTTCCAGTGTCCCTAGCCAGTTGCACCTTCAGGACCGTGGTCATAAATAGCATCCACGCTTCGACAGCACCGGTGTCCATGACTTCTCTCAACTTCTCATTTATCCTATTAAGCTTAGCGAGAAGTCCTGCAGCATACTGTCCATTCGACTGGTTTGCTCGTTTCATCTCCCGAAACATCTGCAACATGTCCTCTTCTGGGGCCCATCGCCCCCCTCCGTAAGCCTTTTTTAATCTATCCTTGATTACCTGCCACGAGGTATCCTCATCCGCTTGGATCAGATTTAACACACTCCTTCTGACCCTCCGTGCTAAAGCTACTCGTAGCCTTTTGGCATCCGCTTCCTCCAAAAAGTCCGCTGCAACCTGCGACTGAATACTGCTCATGATGCCGTCGCCGCCCTTGAGAAAGTGATTTAATTCACCTATGTCTCCGTTGAATTTCTCAAGGTCCGATATCTCCCTTCTCAGATCTTGTGCATTTGCCTTCCTTAACTTCATTTTTTCCAATTCGTTAGTCTCCTGCGCTATTCTGTTTGCCTCCTGCGCCGCTAGGTCTGCCCTCGCCATTGCTAGAGTTGTTGACGGCAATGGCGGAAACTCGGGATTCACCTGTTCAGTCTGCGGAGGCTCCAACGTTAGCGTTGCTGGCCTAAGGATTTCTCTTTGCTCATTCATATTATTATAATTATCTTCAAACCAAAAGAACTAAACAAAATAAAACTAGAGAAAGAGAAAAAAAAAGTCTTAGAAAATAAAACTCACTAAACTGCAAAAACGTTCCCGGGTTTCGGCACCACTTAAAGACTTCACCACTCCAAAGCATAAAAAAAAGAAGGTTAAGGGACAAATAACACACTTGAAGGCTGGTTAAACACTGACTTTATTCCTCTTATAATTCTCTATACATAGTATTTACAATGTTTGTTTATCAGAGTTTGGTATTAGTGGATATACAGCTCTTAGTCTCATCTTAACTTATATATATATATATATATATATATATATATATACGGGCTTCCACTCTTTCTATATCGCGCTTACAATTATTTTACCCATAATATAAATCATTTATAGCATTGCTTTTTTTATCTTTACTCTGTAAAGAAAATATTCTAATCGTGTAGATTCTAGGTTTTTCTATTTCAACTGTAACATTTGTTTTTACTCTCTCAGAAATTGATTATTTTTTTTATTAATAAAGACTTTTTTATATTCACTTTTTTTATTTTGTAATAATTAGTAATCGATAGTTAATCTATACATATTACAAAACAAAGTCCTCGGTCGCGTCTGTTCGCGGTAAACTCAATAACTACTGCACGGATTTTCATGCGGTTTTCAATAGATAGAGTGATTCTCGAGACAGGTTTCGGCTATAATTTGTCGGGGTTTTGTGTGAATGGTTTGGAATATAACGATAATTGTCGGAAATGTTGGAAAAAGTATAGTCACCTTGGAGGTTTCATGGAAGATGCTTCCTGATCCGTTTGACATATAATGAATGGAGGTATATTCTCTTTTATAGATCTACAAAAAGTCAGAGATAGCATGTTTTACTTATTTTATTTTCTAAAATATTGATAACGTACAATGCGGTATTTGGAAAGCTGTTTTGACGAATACAGTATTTATCCTTATCAACTTACATACTTCAGTTACCTTAAACATTTCATGGGCATTATTACAATATTGTATACCATATAATTTAAATGAGTGTCTTATGGGTTATCGCAAATCATTAACGTGCATGAAAATAAATTCGTATTTAAAGAAATATTTTGTTTTGTCTATATGCTTATAATATGTACATAATAAAATACATTTGACAGACAAAATATGCAGGGGCGGGTCGCCAGTATATGATAATTTGGGATACTTGATGTTTTGTATGCAGATTTTATATATATATATTCAGGATCAGTTTGTTAAGCCAAAGGAAGTGTTTTGGGTTTTGTTCAGATTGTTTAATAATGATGTCTATACTTAAAAAATATTGTCAGAACAATAAGCTAGTGATAGTTAATACATTTATTTATTTGGTCATGTACCGAAGTAGCTAAGTACATTTAATCCACTACTTGCTCATTCAGAGTAACATTTTCTTACGTGATGTGTGGTGTAATTAATCCATGCAAGGTGGGGTAAATTCCATCATTTGAAAGTATATATTTTTTTCTGTTATGTATATTTTATAGTGTCTTTCAGCTACACTTAAATTTCAGAAAGAGATATTGTGGTTTTTATAATTTTATTTGGCGATAAGTGATTATATTTGGTTTTATTTTATCAAAACCATTAAATGAAAATATCCTTACGGGTTTATTGTTCGATTTAATCGATTCCCAGTAACCTTTTTTTTTTTAGGCTCTACTTTCGTCTTGTGCAATTTATCTATACAAGGTGGTAAAACATTCATTTAATCCATTACGTGAAAGTTAACTATTTATTTTCGTTTGTTGAATTTTGTTCCTTACAACTACGCTTACCCGAATTTCTTGGAGAGATAGTGTAGTTTTTATTGTTTTATTTTGTTTGAGTCACGCTAAGTATATCCATTTAAAACGACCAGAATGGCCTGAATGATATGCCTCACGGGTTTATTGTTTGATTTATTGATTCGTTACACTGTAAATAAATCATTATTATTTATTATTAATTAATCATAATTTGATTAGTATATTGGATACGTACTGTAATTTCAACGCTATTTCAAACTGACATACGATGACGTCTGGGTGACATCGTTCATTTCATGTGACATCTCCGAGACGTTCGAGCAGTACATTATTAAATTATATCATTCATGTGTCTATTGTGATCTGTTTAACATTTTCTTAATGTTGACAGCATTGAGTTGCTATGCCGAAAATCCTGGACAAAACCCGCTGCAGGCCATGACGTTTATTTAGTCTGCAGCGGGAGATGGATCATATAGGATCTAGGACTCTCCTGGGGCCCACCCAACCTCTATAAAATATTATAGAAATAGGGTACCCAAAATAAGGGGAGGAATCTGGTGGTTGAGCGTGACCTAGGACAAGTCACCTCCTTGCAGAACCGTCCTCCATGAAACAGTACAGCCTCTACCGTGTACTGAACCCCAGGACCCTTCACGGGTTATAGTGGTACAGGTTTTTTTTTAATGTTGACTATTGAAATAATGCCTGTTGGTTTTTCTGGCGGTGAAATTCAGTTTTATTTATTAATTTATTTGTTAACCAAGATTCGGTTAAGGTTCAATCAGCACGTGAATTGAATCCATACTGCTATCCCTTTCATTTCTCTTTATCATTCACAAACGGTTAGTAAATCAGAAGAAAGTTCACAAAATTGAATGTTGTTGTAATTAATATTCTATTACTTAATAAACCATTATGGTTTATAAATGTAATCGAATTAATTATAATACAATTATAGTATATGGAAAAATGCCAAAGCCTTAAGTCAATGAAATACTGCAAAAATTAACCAGTCAACGTTTCGCCATTTCAGGTAATATCAAGATGTACACCAAAAGACAAAAAAAATTACATTTACATAACATGGAGTGGAGTGAGGTTGCAGCTCTATTTGACAAGTCTGTTTGGACAGTTAATATCAAATGTGCTTGAATCGACCTTCTTATTTTCTTAATGTGTTTGTCCTGATGAGGCCTAGATTTGGGATTTTTCCTGTTGTATACTAATTAATTATTTGATGCCTCATTTGGAATTTTACTCATTTTCATCTATTTAATACAAGTAAAATAAATTATTATTAATTATAAGCCCGCTGGCACATATGGTGAATTAATTTGTTTATATCCATAAATAAACTACTGTAAGTAACGAGTTATAATTACTTGAGTAAATTGAAGCAGTTACCTGTATTTAAGGGGGAAATTCAGAAGGGCAGATAATAAAATTTTGAATTTTAATGTGTTTCGCTTTTGAGAAAAATAAAATATTGTTTTGCGTTTTTCTTTGACATTGAGAAAGCATTTGATAGAGCCTGGCACTAGTCAGTGTATTCTCTGAAAAATAAAACCACCACTTAACTTCTAAGTTTTTAACTATTCAGTTTTTTTTCTTGATAGCTTCTTCTATTGATTTTCCAGTTCTTTCTCTCTATTTTCTTAGTACATGGGTGTACATCAGGCTAGGACTTTGAGTCACATTCTCTTTTTCCTTTTCATCTCTAATATCGCTGAGTGCCCTTGCACTCCCATCTATAGCTGTGATGACGATACAGCCTTTCTTCTGTATGATCAAGACCATAATATAGCCGCTGTAGCTCTCCAAAATAATCTCACTTACAGTCTGGCGCTACAGTCCTGCTAGGACCAGGGCCTCCTCCAACTACTTGCTCCACTCCGCTCTATCTGAAGCTAACCTCCTCCATCTCCGCACTCCCATCCTACGCAGATCCTCTTCCACATTTTCCATCCATCTCAATCGGGGTCTCCCGGGTTTTCTCCTTCCTCCCGGATTATCATACACCGTTTTTCGAGGAAGTCTCTTCGGATCCATGCGTTCAATATGACCTAACCAGCCAAGCCTTCTCTTTCTAATGACCGTGACTATGTCTGTCTCCGCTAGCAATTCCATCAGTTCTGCATTACTTCTAATTTTGAATTGCTCGCCTTCCTTAATAGGGCCATTTATTGTTCTTAATTCTCTTCTTTCCCAAATTCTGAGGGAATCATCGGCTGCTTTTGTTAGGGCCCATGTATTGCTGCAGTATGTAACAACGGGGCGTTTGATTGTCTTTTAGATTAAGATTTTATTTTTACGGGAGATATTCCTAAATTTCAAGACCTCCCCTGGATCATTATAACACTTGTTGCACGCTGTAATTCTTGCCTTGACTTCCATTGTCATGTCGTTGTTTCTTCACATCCCTCCCAGGTATCTGAAGAACTCACTATGTGTCCCGCTTCTCGTCGTTATCACATATTTTGTTTTTACATTGTTTACAACGAGGCCAAGTCTCCTTTATGCCCCCTCAAACTCTTGCAAAGCCCCCGATAAAGCACATCGTTGGCATATGCTAGATGCTGCGTCAATTTATTATAAATTCTGCCGTTTGTGCTCGTATTTATAGATCTGATTGCTACTTCCAAAATCAGGATGAATATCACTGGTGAGAGAGGATCACATTTTCTTAGTCCATCATTTATCTTGAATTCTTCTGAAATGTACATTATTTAAAATAATGTTCATTTAAGTTTTTCCATAAATGGAAAATCATAATCGAGGAACTTTAGTTTTACCCTACGGAAAACTTTGAGTCCAGTGATCAAAATTGACTTTCGAAATACAATACATGCTACTTAGTTTATTGAACTATTGTCACATCTTCTGGGCAACAAAGTTCCGTTTGATCTGCCAAAGAAATTTCTAATCTACACTACTGTAATCTATCTGGTCCGTATGGAGCGCATCTTCAGGATTCAGCTTAATACATCCGTATACTATTGTTTCAAATATTGTACAGCCTCCTTTGTTTATTTCGAGTCACACTGTAAATAACAGAATACGCATTCCAACTGTGAAATCTTACATTAAAAAAAGGCACAGATCACTTGTAAACTGAAAATCTACGCAATCCAATTGTTTCCTTTCTGTTAGGAAACTTACCTATAAGAACACTGAAAAAAATGGCCTAGAGACTTGCGACGAAACCATTTAAGTTAGTGAAGTGTGGACCCAGAGATAGGTTCATGAAGAGTGTAGGAATATAGGAGATGTTTAGCTTACCATTACAGAGATTGGTTCAACAATCCAATTTTCAACATCCTTTATTACATTCTCTCTTAATGCATAATAATTTTTAGGTCGTTTCACCCTAGTATTCTGTTTTGTTTTTAATATCTGTAATATAAAAGTGTTTTATAGTTAATACTTTACTACGTTACACTTTTACTTGTTATTTTAATTGTATTAGTGTTTAGTTTCATATGAATTTGTTAAACGTAAATAGATAATTAATAATTATTCAACGAATTAAACTATTATTATTTAATACAGTCATCCATGAGCTACACAATAGCCGTTCAGGCATTCTTCTTGCTTCATGCCATAGATCATGCAGCCTCTGATTCCTGCTCCTTTTCTTCTGTAAGCATTTTTCTTTGGGGGATCATTCATTCTCTTTTTCCTTCCTGCTTCTCTTTTTCTTTTCCTGTATTTTCAATATTAAGTCATTGTTTATGCTTTATTCCTAATTTATAGTTCCTAACCTACGGCATGTTACAATTTATTCCACGAGGAAAGATGTCACTAATAAAAGTAAGTAAAATCAGAAGAAAAAAAATATTTTAAATACTTCTTGTTGCTACAAGAAAATTGGTCACTAGAACGGATTTCTCTCTTTAATTATTTGGGAGTGTACATAGATATCAAGGGAACACTTGAGACTGATATAAAGGAAAATTTCACCAAAGGAAAGAAGATTAGCGGGATGGTAAACTCCGTACTGTGGAGCAAAAGTGTTTCGCTAGAAGCTAAAAGGAGAATTTTTCATTCCTTTTTTGAAGGTGTAAACCTTTACGGTTCGGAAATGTGAATCGTTGGACCAAAATCCACAAAGGCTGGAAGCTACTGAAATGGATGTTTGGAGAAGAAGTTGTCGCATTTCCAGAATTGAGTGAGTGAAAAACTCTGCCACAAGATATGTCGTTAAAGAGGAAACGATAATGCAATAATGGGTTTCGGCATATGCCCAAAGGTGGTAGAAGCCCGAAAAAAAAATGCTATAGCACAAACAAAAAGTTACCTACAAATAGGATCAGAGAAACCCGTATAATATCTATAATACTTAAATTGTGACATACCTCTCTTTATCTCAGTAAATCATTAATTAATTAATAAAATAAGGAAAATTAAAGTTCCTTAATGCTTTGTGGAATTTTACATTTAATATTAAGTAGTATTTTAATATAAGGAATAAATTATTCAGAGAGGAAAAAATAAAATATTTTAAAATACCCTCGTACTTGTATATTGATATCATGCACAATGGTTAGGTCTGCCTGTGAATCTTAACCTCTAAACGATTAGTTTAGGTGTTCATATCATTTGATATGATATTGAGGATTCATGCTGTTAAACTTAATTTAAATTTAGATAGATAGGTGTTAGTTACAATGCTTGCTCAGACTAGATATTGTAATACTAGGATACATATGTTTGTTGGGTGATAGATCAAATGAAACTAAGTATATCTTTTAAGATTTTTATTTGTTTTGGGGCATCATCATGAAACTATAAATATTACAGAAGATGTTGCTATTACTCTACACTCTACTCCAGTGATGCTACACTAGAGCTCAGTAGATGGGCTCGTGACGAGCATAAGAGTGCCCCCCGACGCCCCGTTGATAGGCTCCTGCGATCCCTTGGCGGCGCCCAAGGGCCTGCCCTCGAAGGTAGTCCTCGCTGCCGTGGCGGCCGTAGGTGGAGCCGTGGGCGGCCGCGGACCTCAGCCCAGAGCCCTCCCCGGCCCTTCCTGAGGCCAGGTAGTGATGACCTGCCTCGCCGTTGGCCTGGGCGTAGCCTTCCCGTCCGGCCTCTCCGTAGAGGTCCCCGTAGGACTTACCCAAGACCTCCTCGCCGGCCTTGTTGTCCTCATCCACGTATTCGTGGTCCTTGCCTGACTCTTCCTTGTGGTAGGACTTGTGGAAGCCAGTGGTCTTGTGGGTCTTCTTGAATCCTCCATGTGCCTGTTCTCCATAACCATTAGTCAATGCTGTGTCGTACTCCTTGGACTTTCCAATAGCGACGACTCCTTCGTCTGAATATTTCCTTGCTGCTTCTCCATGATCGTATCCGTGTTTTCCGGCAGTGTCCACGTGTACTTTGTGGTCTCCGCTGTCTCCATGAACCGCCTTGATTGCGGACTGTTGGACATCATGTACGGATTTCTTCAGGACATCATCTCCGTAGTATTCAGCTGCTACTTTGCCGTCGGAATGGTAATACTCAGGAGTGTGCTTGTAGAGGTACTGTGGATGTACTGGAACGACTGGTACTTCTGGATGAGGATAGTACTTCATGTCCGGGTGGTAGCCTTGCACCGGGTACTTGTAGAACACGTCTCCTGCTACCCGGGTCACAGCTGTGATGGCAAACAACATCGGGATGATGCTCATCTTTTCTGAAACTTGTTGCCTGGTCAGGAGGTAGCACTCTTCTGGCTTTACCACTATTTCTTGATCCTTTTATATGAATATCTAGCGCCGATCGAAAAAAAGACGAATTGTTGAAGGTCATAAACATTTTGTGGTTTTAACAATGTCTGCCTGAAGCTTGTTACGTCTTGTCTTTCGTTACTCATTATCACTATTCTCTTGTGGCGGTTTTAGTAATTTAATATACTAAATGTTTTCATTTATTTATTGATATGCCTCTTTAATTTTTTTAATATCGTGCTCATTTTTTTTTTTGAGTATTTATTTGCTTTGACTATATGCTTAGTAGCATTTACAGTGATTTTATGATAAATTAGTGTGTTTATAATAAATCGTGTTATGTGAGGTATATAATAAATTAACCTGATTCAGTTTTGAGTGACTTTTTCACGGATATCCTTCTTAATCGACGAGAATGGTCTCTAGACGGGTTTATATTAATTTATTTTTTCCCGAATAATTTACACTATAACAGATTTTTGTGCTGTTGTTACTTCAGGGATGTATTGTATACACACGTAATTTCAATGTAATTTAAAACTTAAAATATGTATTCAGTCACGTGTGATTCGAACCCGTGCCTGAAAGCCTTTCGTTTTCCTTTACCCTTGGGAAGAGTTGCCATTGAACCAGGCCGTGTTGCCTAATAGCTTCCTCATCAAGCGATGTTGCTATACATAGCCGAGTATTTCTGGACGGATCTCTCTGGCGCTTCAGTGGACTTGTTAGTTATACCTACCACCTGGTACTAACGGCACGCGCATTGCAAAGGTGATCAGGGGAATAGTGAAAGAAATATATTTTTATTAGAATAACTTCGAGTATCGAGGATTCTTTAAGCCCTAAAGTGGAGCTTTAAGTCCACACCGATGGGCTTACCATCAGTGTGGACTGAATAATTTTCGCACGTTCCAGCTCTATTGCTCGATTAAAATTTCTAGGCGCGACTTGTAAATTATTATTGTATTTTTTTTTTACTGCAGTTTGTGTAATAACAGAAGGTTATTTTCAAGCATCGAGCATCAATTAAAATGAATAAAATTTATTTTGTTACAACATTAAAGTAATATGGAGTGCCTTCGCAGTTATTAAGGTTGTCAGGCGAACTTATCAATAATACCTACTATAAAAATTATTAAAGATAACGGGATATTCGAACTCTTTAATATTTCGACTTACTTCTAATTTTTTTCTCAATATACCTGTTTATTTCATATTACGTCTTTCTTTGATGCCATATTTAATGTTAAACGTATATATATGTCTCACATCAAGTTATACGTAATATTTTAATCATCATTTCATGTTATCATTACATGAAAAAAAATGAGAAAAGCATATATGCGTCAATAGTCTATGTTAGTGACTTTCAACAGACACATATATGCGTCCATAGCACTATAGGGTTAAGCTTCAACACTGTTTAGTTGGTGTTTCGTTAAAGTCATCATGAATAACAAAAATGAAGATTTAGCTATCGAGACTTATTTGAGTTCATTTGTCCTCCGGTTATTTTCAATATGGGTGACATTTTCATGCAGTTGTATCTTGTAATCAATGTTTAGTGTTTTCATTTATTTTTAAGTAATTTTGGCAGATGGTTACATGGTTTCCATTCTAAATAACCTACTCGAAAATAAATATTTTCATAATAATGTTTTTTATATAGGGATTCATAGTGATGAAATTATACAAATTTTATTTTTGATATAACATGTACTGAACCAAAGGACCTTTCATGGTTGTAGCGGTACAGATTTTACTATATTAAAGGAAAACCAATTTTTTGTTTAGCCTTTAGTGTACTAAAGACTACTAACCTATTAGTATATCATCCTAATACTATCCTTACCACGTATGCTGATGATACATGTGTATTATCAGTCAACACCAATCCAATTATTGCATCCCAAAGTCTCCAATCCCATATCACCGATCCTGAAGAATGGTGTCAAAACTGGAGAATTAAAATAAACTCTCAAAATTCGCATCTAATCACCTTTACCTTACGTCGTAAACCAATGACTTCCTGCCCTTCAGTATCCTTTAATAATATCCTACTTGTGCCTGTAGAACAGATCCGATACTTTGCATCTTGACAAAGAATTAACCTGGAATCCTCATACGAGACTGAAAAGACAAGAAACCGCTCGACGTTTCAGGCTACTTCAACACTTACTAGATAAACGCTCTAAGCTCCCAATTAATTACAAAAGACTCATCTACATGACCATCATACGACCTATTTGGACTTACGGTGTAGAGCTTTGGGGCTCCACTAAGCCATCGAATTCCTCTCGTATCCAATCACTACAATCCAAAATCCTTCGTAAAATCCTTAATGCTCCTTATTTTGTTAAGAATAAAGTCATCCATAACGACCTTAATGTCCCATTTGTTGCTGATTTGGCCCGAACCCGCTATCTATCCTTTCATAACAAACTTCATTTCCACTCAAACCCTCTAGTTTCAAACCTAGCTTTCTCTTCAATTCCCGATAATCCTCCGAGGCATCTGAAAAGAAGATGGCCCCGTGACTTCTTAGTTGAACTTGTGATTTGAGTACTACCAGTGGGTAGTTTCTCTACTTGTCATTTTCACATGTCATTATGTATCGCTTAGCCCATTTATTTGATGTATTATTTTAATACAGTTGTAAATATCAATAAGTAAACCTAAAAAAAAAGAAAAAGCCTTTAGTGTACTAAAGACTACTAACCTATTAGTATATAGTCACGAAACTTATGGAACTAGTTCATTTATTGTGATCTTCGGCAAATCGCCTTCCAGGACAACGGTTGTCTTAGAACAGTCTCTGCCATGTAACGGAATCCAAGCTCCTTTAGTGGTGCAGGTTTTTTAAATTTTAATTGCAAATGCTGTAATTAAAAATGAAACAAACACTATTGGTAATTTACGCTTTCAAGTAATCAACACTCATTTACATGTCAGTTATCAGACCTATTTGGACATACGGAGTTGAGCTTTGGGGCTCTACTAAACCATCCAACTCATCTCGTATCCAATCTTTACAATCCAAAATCCTTCGTAAAATCCTCAATGCTCCTTATTATGCCACAAACAAAGATATAATATCCCATTTGATGCTGATTTGGCCTGAACTAGATTCCTACCCTTCCATGACAAGCTCCATACACACTTGAATCCGCTAGTCTCTCAACTTGCTTCCCATACTATTCCTGATAACCCTCCGAGGGGTCTGAAAAGAAGATGGCCTCGAGACCATCTACTAAAGAACTTTCTTGGAGTGCTACCGATGGGTAGTTTCACTGTTTTTCATGTCATATTGTACATATTAGCAGATACTTGTTATAATATTATTATAGTTGTAAATATCAATAAATTAAATTTAAAAAAAATCTAATCAACAGATATTCATATATATCTCAAATAGACATTAGAATGTCGCCCAAAGATTTGTATGCCTTACTTAAATTATTATGTTTTTGTCTGGTTATTTATTTATTTTATGTTAGTGTTACGGTCAGAGCGGGAAGAAGGACCGGCTGAGCGGATTAGGCAAACAATGGGATTAAGCAGAAGGGATTATAGAATGGCGTAGAGCCTTCTAGATCGGTCTAGGTGGTCCTCGTCCTTGTTCCGAGTAATGCCCCACCACGACCTACCTTGCCTATATAAAAAGGACAGCGTTTTCGGCCGCGGCAGTAGTAATAAGTAGTAATAAGACGAGTGAGTAATAAGTCAGTGAGTAATAAGCCAGTAGTAATAAGCAGTCGTTAACTAGTGATAGTGCGTGAGTTACAGTGAGTTAGTATCAGTCTGTAATAAGTGCTTAGTGAGCAACAGTGATAATTAGTGGCCGTGTAATAAGTGTAATAAACTGTGGGTCAGTTTGCCATATTTGGAGAGTCTTACGGTCGGTGGACTTTAGTTAGCGAACTGTAAGTGTTAATTTGTAATTGTAAACTATAGTGTAATATTATTGTATTTGTACAAATTTATATAAATAGTTTAGTTACTTAGTATTTGCAATATCTTATATTATTTGTATATTATCTTAGAAATTAGATAACATTTAGTAGAATATTGTTACTGTAAATTGATGTTAGTTTAATAATTTAACTGTTTTAAATAATCGCATTGTATTCTTTCTAATTTGTTAATAAATATTAGATTATTGAATTAAGTAATAGTTTAGTCCATTTTACACCCAGTAGCCTGTAACAAATTGGTGACAGCGGTGGGATTTTGTGTAATTGTTATTATTTTGTCTAGCATTTTGTAATTATTGGGCTACTGTATGAAAAATGGCTTCTCAAAGTCTTAAATTAATGGATTTAAAAGTTGCGGATTTAAAACGGGAATTAGAAGAACGTGATCTGGATTCTTCCGGAAATAAAAGTGTACTGCAACATCGCTTGCGTCAATTTTTTGTAGAGTTAGGGGAAGATCCAGATGATGTTCTGTTTGAAACCGATTTAAGCAAATTGTCTGCAACTTTTAAAAATGAGTTAAGCAATGTAGAAAATAAGCTAGGTAAAGAATTAGGCAATGTAGAAAATAAGCTAAGCACTGTTAAAAATGAGCTAGGTAATGAATTATGTACTGTAAAAAATGATTTAATGGATACATTAGAGTCTAAGTTAGGCACATTAGAGACTAAGTTGATGGAAAATGTAGATAATAAGTTAGCCGATGTAAATAATAAAGTAGCTGATGTAGAATCTAGGCTAGGAGAAAAAGTGAACGAAATTAGGCTAAGAATGGAAGCTCTCGAGGGACGTAAGAGCAATCCACCGACGAACGACACCGACCTTTCCTCCGAGGGCAGCCATCGTAATAGCATTCTATCCGCCTATAATGGGACGCCACCAGCTCACAACACCATTCCAGTATTCGACGGAAAGACGCCGTGGGAGGACTACATGACTCTCTTCGAGACAGCGGCTTCGATCCACGGGTGGTCACAGGAGACCCAAGCTTCAGCATTGTGCCTGGCCTTGCGTGGAGACGCCTTGAGAGTGCTGCAGGGAATGCCCATGTCGGAGCGGTCTAACTACGGGAAGCTGATTAGAAGGCTGGAAATGCGTTTCGGCCACCGCCACATGGACCAGCTATATCGCTCACAGCTAAGAAACAGGGTCCAGAAGGACAACGAGACGCTGCAGGAATTTGAAGCGGATATTGCCCGGCTGGTGAGGAACGCCTACCCATCGGTCACCGACTATGTCTACGAGAGCTTGGCTGTCGACAAATTCCTGGATGGACTTCGGGACCCAGAGACACAACAAGCAGTGAAGCTCGCCCGGCCGAAAACTTTGGGAGACGCATTATCCCAGGCCATGGAGTTCGAGGCTGTTAGACAGTCCGTACGGGGCCATGCGCGAGTACGAGCAGCAGAAGCGGAGCCAAATGTAGTCCCCAGCTTCGAGGACCTAGTGACGAAAGTGTTGGATGCTCTCAGGACCCATAAGAAGGAGATACGCTGTTGGGGCTGCGGCCAGCTTGGACATCCTAGAAGCAAATGTCCAACCCGTAACGTCAAAGCCCCCAGGAAGGCCATCAGAGTTGCGTCGATAGGAAGCAGAACGAACAGTTTCTACGTTGATGGGATGGTGAACGGGCAGCTGCGAAGTCTTCTAGTGGATACCGGAGCGAGCATGACGATCTTGAACTCGAAGACACTTCCAGCTGAGAAGATCATACCGACCACTTGGGCATTACGGACTGCAACGGGACAGCCAGCCAAGGTCTACGGGGAGACAGATGCCACCTTCCACATCGGGGGCCAACATCTGAAGCACCTCGCTCTCGTGGCAGATATAGATGAGGACGTCATACTGGGTATGGACTTTATGATCACATACGGGATCAAGCTGGATATGTCGAGAGGTGTGATGACGCTAGGAGACGAGGAAGTCATACTTCGGATGGAAAAGGACTTCTGCGCTCGAGTGCTGCTACCAGAAGACACCGCTTTACCTGCACGGAGCCAAATCGTGACGCATGGGACGGTCGAAGGGCATCTACCCGCGGGTCAATGTGCACTACTCGAACCTGGAAGGCACGAAGAACAAGAGGTTGGACGCGGCGTACTGGTTGCTAGGTCTCTCATCAAGATCGGACCTACCACTCCAATTCGGCTAATGAACCTGAACAGCTTCCCGGTAACACTGAAGAAAGGAACACCGGTCGGGGAGTGTACCACCGCTACCTCAGTGGTTCGTCAGCTGCAACGTCATCCCACCGAGCTTCGAGGACTCCCAGAGAAACTTAAAGGATTTTTGGACGAATCATGTCGCGACCTTTC
The DNA here is from genome assembly GCA_964056705.1 of Troilus luridus. Classification (NCBI taxonomy): domain Eukaryota; kingdom Metazoa; phylum Arthropoda; class Insecta; order Hemiptera; family Pentatomidae; genus Troilus; species Troilus luridus. The sequence continues at coordinate 67,497,075 of OZ057415.1, forward strand.
GCCCGAACAAAGCGAGGAAGTGAAGAATATGATTATCCGATGGCATGACGTCTTCGAGATCGGACCAGGACCACGGGGCAGAACGGATATCGTCCAGCACAAGATTGACACTGGGGATGCGAAGCCCATCCGACAGGTTCCGCGGAGGCTGCCGTTAGCCAAACGGGAGGACGCCGAGGAGATTATAAAGGAGATGGCGGCTGACAGTGTCATTGAGCCTTCGAGTAGCCCCTGGATGTCTCCTGTTGTACTGGTGAAGAAGAAAGACGGCACAACGAGGTTCTGCGTAGACTACCGTCTTCTGAACAATGTCACCAAGAAGGACAGCTATCCGCTTCCCAGGATTGACGATACGCTGGACACCCTAGAGGGGTGTAAACTCTTCTCTACTTTGGATCTCCGCAATGGATATTGGCAGGTTGGATTGGCACCTGAGGATAAAGAGAAGACGGCGTTTTCAATTGGCACTGGGCTCTGGCAGTTTACAGTAATGCCATTCGGGCTTTGCAATGCTCCTGCCACATTCGAGAGGCTGATGGAAAACGTGTTAAGAGGTCTCTCTTGGGAGGTATGCCTGGTATACCTAGACGACATTATTGTGCTGGGAAAGTCCTTCGCTCACCATCTGAAGAATCTGGAGAAGGTCTTCGAACGACTGCGTGCAGCAAACCTTTTTTTTTTTTTTTTTTTTAATTTATTTTTGATATTTACAACTGTATAATAAAAAAAATACATCCAGTAAATAGGCTATGTGATACAAAATGACATGAGTAATGGCAAGTTGAGAAACTACCCACTGGTAGTACTCAAATATCTAGTTCAACTAAGAAGGTCACGTGGCCATCTTCTTTTCAGACGCCTCGGGGGATTATCGGGAATCGAAGAGGAAGCTAGGTTTGAAGCTAGAGGGTTTGAGTGGGAATGAAGTTTGTTATGAAAGGAAAGATACCGGGTTTGGGCCAAATCAGCAACAAATGGGACATTAAGGTCGTTATGGATGACGGTATTTTTAACAAAATAAGGAGCGTTGAGAATTTTACGAAGGATTTTGGACTGTAGGGATTGGATACGACAGGAATTCGATGGCTTAGTGGAGCCCCAAAGCTCTACTCCGTAAGCAGCAAACCTAAAGTTGAACCCGAAGAAGTGTAATCTCTTCCGAAGGCAAGTCAACTACCTGGGGCATATTGTGTCAGACAACGGAGTTGCTGTTGACCCAGAGAAGATAGCAGCGATCACCGACTGGCCAGTACCTCGAGATAAGCACCAGGTGAGGAGTTTCCTCGGGCTCTGCACCTATTACCGGAGGTACGTGAAAGGATTCGCTAACATCGCAAAACCTCTTACCAGGCTAACCGAGGAGAAAAGGTCTTTCCATTGGGATCACGAGTGCCAGGCATCCTTCGAGGAGCTGAAGAGCAAATTGAGTAGTGCTCCTATTCTGAGCTATCCACGTCCCGAGGGCAAGTTCATACTTGACACAGATGCCAGCAACATCGCCATTGGAAGTGTCCTCTCTCAGCTCCAAGACGGAGAAGAAAGGGTGATTGGATATTTCAGCAAAGCACTCTCAGCTCCGGAACGAAACTACTGTGTCACAAGGAAAGAGCTTCTGGCAGTAGTAAAGTCCATAGAGCATTTTCATAAATACCTATACGGAAGAAGGTTCCTGCTGAGAACGGACCACGCGGCTCTAATGTGGCTGCTGCGATTCAAGTCACCGGAGGGACAAGTGGCGAGGTGGATCGAGCGCCTTCAAGAGAACGACTTTGAATCTGCTTATCGTTCTGGAACGAGCCACAGGAATGCGGATGCGCTGTCTAGAAGACCATGTGAAGATGAAGAATGCAGGCATTGTTCCCGACAAGAAGAGAAGCAGGGAACAGTATTGAGGACTACAGTTGTCATCGACAGTTGGCAGGACGCAGAGGTGTCAAAGGAACAGGACGAGGACCCAGACTTAAAACAAATAAAGGAATGGAAAATATCGGGGCGAGGTAGACCGACCTGGCAAGAAGTTGCTCCAATGTCGAAGAATGTAAAAACGTACTGGGCCCAATGGAACTCCATTTTAGTGGACAACGGGCTGCTGAAACGGGCATTGGAGAACACGGAAGGAGATCAGCGTAGGCTACAGCTCATCGTTCCAAGGAATAAAGTGCCCGAAGTGCTTAGGGAACTACATGACGGTGTAACTGGCGGCCATCTAGGAGTTCACCGTACATTGGAAAAAGTTCGTGAACGCTTTTACTGGGCAAACCTTAAGGACGATGTGTTAGACTGGTGCAGGCGTTGTGCGACTTGTGCGGCTTCTAACGGACCAACAAGAAGAAAGAGGGCCCGTATGAAGAAGTACAACGTGGGAGCACCGTTCGAGAGGATAGCGATCGACATCGCTGGCCCTTTCCCTGTCACGGACGAAGGTAACCGATATATTCTCGTGGCCATGGACTATTTTTCTAAGTGGGTGGAAGCGTATGCCCTTCCGAATCAAGAGGCAGTCACGGTTGCAGACGTACTTGTGAAGCAGCTCGTCAGCCGGTTTGGAGTACCCATGGAACTTCACGCTGACCAGGGAAGAAACTTTGAGTCTGCAGTCTTCTCCGGAATGTGCGAAGCACTGGGGATACGGAAGACCAGGACGACACCTCTTCACCCTCAATCGGATGGCATGGTGGAGCGCATGAACAGGACAATGGGTCGATATTTGTCTAAAGTGGTCTCCGACCATCAGCGAGACTGGGACCAGTATCTTCACTTGTTCCTGTTAGCCTACCGCAGTTCAGTCCATGAAGCAACGGGGCAGACCCCCGCAAATGTGGTGTTCGGCCGAGAACTTCGTTTGCCTTGTGATCTGAAGTTCGGGTTCAAGCCTAATGAGGAAGTTACCGGAGAGGAGTACGTCACGAATCTACGGAAGCGGATGGATAACATCCACGAGAAGGTTCGTGCAAACATCCAGGGAGCCAGTGACAGAATGAAGGAGCGCTACGACATCAGGGCAGAGAAAGGTGGATTCCAACCTGGAGATTTGGTCTGGCTACATGATCCTCGAAGAAGGCGAGGCTACTCACCTAAACTTCAGAACTCCTGGGATGGCCCGTTTGAGATCATCAATAGGATAAACGACGTCATCTATAGGATCAGAAAGCAGCCAAAAGGAAAACCCAGGGTAGTCCATTTTAATAGACTGGCCCCATACAAAGGAGACCATGGCCCGACAAAAGACCAGCAAGTCAGGTACCTCAACAACGTGGAGACCAGTAAGGTATCAGTTGCACAACCTAAGGTACTAGGTTCCCGTAGAGTAACTCAGATAGTATACAGAGATATCTTCTCGTTACCCGCGGACTATTCTCTGGCCCATTGTGTCGCCGAAGATCTGAGGACTTCCCGAGGGATTGCAACGGTCTTCAGGAAGAAGTTTGCTGGAACTGAGGAACTGGAACGCCAAGGACCACGCGTCGGGAAAGCACTCCACCATACGCACGAAGGCCGACACCTGTTCTACTTAGTTACCAAGTGTGCTACTGATCAGAAGCCCACATATGACGCACTGCGGCGAAGCCTCGACGACCTGCGGAGTAAGCTTCTGAGACTGCGTGTCACCAAGCTCGCGATCCCTAAGTTGGGCTGTGGATATGACGGCCTGGAGTGGAAGGTTGTCAGGAACATGCTTGAACAGATATTCGCCAACTCTGGAGTCGCCATATTGGTGTGCACGTTCAACCCCTGGAAAGGAAATGCGTCTCCATCGAGGGAAGCTCATAACCGCCCGATTTCTCCGGACTATGCTCTGGGGCAGAGCACTTTTAGGGAGGGGGCAGTGTTACGGTCAGAGCGGGAAGAAGGACCGGCTGAGCGGATTAGGCAAACAATGGGATTAAGCAGAAGGGATTATAGAATGGCGTAGAGCCTTCTAGATCGGTCTAGGTGGTCCTCGTCCTTGTTCCGAGTAATGCCCCACCACGACCTACCTTGCCTATATAAAAAGGACAGCGTTTTCGGCCGCGGCAGTAGTAATAAGTAGTAATAAGACGAGTGAGTAATAAGTCAGTGAGTAATAAGCCAGTAGTAATAAGCAGTCGTTAACTAGTGATAGTGCGTGAGTTACAGTGAGTTAGTATCAGTCTGTAATAAGTGCTTAGTGAGCAACAGTGATAATTAGTGGCCGTGTAATAAGTGTAATAAACTGTGGGTCAGTTTGCCATATTTGGAGAGTCTTACGGTCGGTGGACTTTAGTTAGCGAACTGTAAGTGTTAATTTGTAATTGTAAACTATAGTGTAATATTATTGTATTTGTACAAATTTATATAAATAGTTTAGTTACTTAGTATTTGCAATATCTTATATTATTTGTATATTATCTTAGAAATTAGATAACATTTAGTAGAATATTGTTACTGTAAATTGATGTTAGTTTAATAATTTAACTGTTTTAAATAATCGCATTGTATTCTTTCTAATTTGTTAATAAATATTAGATTATTGAATTAAGTAATAGTTTAGTCCATTTTACACCCAGTAGCCCGTAACATTATGAAAACAAATAAATTTCGCGCATAGTATAAAACATATTTATTAAGAAATTCAACAGATAAAGATGAAGATTTTTTTTCATTTTTTCCTTTTCGAACTAACCCTTTGAAAGGACAGTTTATTTATTGGCACATTCCATACTTGAGTATACTATATGCCTTAAAAATTTCTTTTTTACAAGAAGGATTAACAGCTATTGTGATAATACTAACTTATATAGATAAGACATTGTTACTTATATACTGTTACAAAGTAACAAAATTAAGATAAAATTATTTACATAATGATTATCTGTTTTATATTATATGATTATTCTAAATTAGATGTCAACTTTTCGAAATCAATAATGTAAATAAATTTAGTGAAATCGGGTCGAAATGTATTGTACAGATCATATTCAGATACTGGGCAAACGTTCCCTCTTAATAGTATGAAGATAATTAATTCCGACCTTTGTCCTTCATACATTTTCCAGTCACATATTATGTGTTTAAATGTCTGTTCTTCTTTGTCTTTTGAGCAAGTATTGTCATTGATTATGTGAAATCTGTGTAGGTATGAAATATAAAGTTGTAAAAATTAAATTACTATACAATGCCCAATTTATTTTTGATGAATGAAATAATTTTGTTTAAGGTTATAACGAGATTTTTTAGTTCAATTAGCTTGAATATGATGAATGAACAAGAATTTTGCTAATGATTCATTACAACACCGAAATGACATATCACTCATCTGACGACATGTAATTGTAGTTTGTTCGGCCTGGAATTTACGATATCGGTGTAATTTTATTAATATTGTCTGGAAGAAAATAATGTTTAGTTTTTGGACTACAAAGTCATTTTTTATTATTATTTTTTATCAGCTATTAGTGCTATCTCTGAGATGCAGGCGTAACATCCTAAGACTTTGTAAAACCACGGAGACTATTGTTAACGGCTCAGCTAAATTAGTCAACTGGAGGGAGAGCGTGTAATTAAAATAGAATTCTATCTCCTTCCTCTCCCAGTCAGTGCTCTTCATTCACCAGCTAGCTTTAAAGTAATAATACTGAATCTTAATTAACAATTTAGAAGTGATTAACTCCGTGGTTCATTACTGAACGGTAATTGAATATTAAAAAACAACGAAAAAACGAAGGTAAGAGCTATCTTTATGAAAAGACAAGTCAATTTTGCGGGAGAAAGCCTTTGTTAGATTTGAAATTAGGATTACTAAGATACTATGTGTTCTCGGTTTTTTTTTACGAGGCAGAATGCTGGGCCCTGAAGAAAACAGATGTACAAAGACTGCATATGGTTTCACCGAATAATTCACAAAATAAGTAGGATGGATAAAGTTACAAATGAGAGTGCTATGCAGAGATTGAAGAAGTAAAAAGGAATGGTGGTGACTATGAAGCCGCTGCAATACCTGGACACAACAAAGTTAATACACGTATGACTTTACTTAATACGTTAATACACGTAAGAAAAATTCATGGAAGAAGCGTTGGAAGGAAATAATACTCCTAGCTGTGAAACCTTAACTAATGTTCCATTGTTCTACAAAACACCTTTTGAGATCTGCCGTAACCAAAAGTTCCAATAGCCTTGATGATTATTGAACTTAGGAACGAAGTTAGAACTTAAAGAAGGTACAAAATAATACCAACAAAAATATTGAAGGGTCTTTGGTTCAGTACATGGTACAGCCTGTACTGATTTTAGGAAAACGGTTGGGCATAGGGATGTGATTTGTCCTAGATTATGGTCACCCTCAACTATATCCCCCAATTAAGGAAACCCACCTAAGAGAAACAGTGTGTGCTGAAAGAGGATCTGTAGATCCCATAAGTCTGCTCTTAGTGGACTGAATAATTTGTCTGTCACAGTCGGGTTCGTACCCGAGATTTTCATAATAGCCACTCGATACTTCACTGGGCTATCCCCATATCAATATATTTATCATTATCATATACTGGTTTTATTAAACCACGCGAAACATTCACGGCTATTTGTTCTTCATGTCCTGTCGTTTGTTTTGTTTGTTCATTTGTTCACGAGCGCCTTTCTTTCTTCGCTGTCGTATCCGACAGCATTTCCCACTACCTCGTGATTAAAGAGACTTTTATCCGTGATATCCTCTGTGTATACCTGGGGTTTTTTTTAGATCAATTTTGATCTATGTCATCCAGTATGTCTAGAGGTGTTTATGGATCTAAGCATTCTGTTGGCGAGGAGTCTGCTGACGTGGCTGTAAAATTTTAGTCGCCTCTTTCTAATGTGTGCTGCGATTATTAACAACTCAAATAGTGTCTCTGGAATAAAGCCTATATCCTTTTGTCTGTTTGTGTTACTTCAATAATTTTCTTGATTATTTCTCCTTTCCCTCTGAGAATCATTTCCAGCTCCACCTCAGTTTGTAACGCCAATAATATCAATATATATATTATACAAAGTTTTTAATTCCCATATAATATTTTTTTAAGTGTTAAATTATTACACTTAAAAAATATTATATGGTGTAAAATAATTATAATGCGATAGAGACTCGCTATTTATTATTTTTCCTGCTTAAACTGAATATTATACACTGATTGCACTTATTTCAAAAATATTATCTGAGCTACAGAATGCATGTAAATTACAGCTTAATAATTTGAGTAACCTGTAGTACAATTAAATAATTTTTTAAATGGGTGATGTCCGCCGTAAGGCTATTTTTTTCTTAGAAATTGTTAATGTTTTCTTTTCCCTTCTCCCCTGATAAAATTAGCCCTTAGAAAAAAAGATAAGGCGTTATAAGAAAGGGTTCCTTGTCCCTAATTTACAGCGGGAGGACCCTTCCAGTGTTAATTGAACCACGATGCTCTCCACGAAGGGAGGAAGTGTTGAGGGAGGGGGAATCGAAGGAGTAGGGGAAGGGGAAGCTTTTGTAACCGATTATATAATTTTAAAAACAACATTGACTTCTTAGCTTTGTTTTTCTTTTTACTTTTATTTCTAATTACCTACCGGATCAAAGAAACTCGTGATAATTGGTGAATTCGATGCCTTTTTTATTTTTTTATTTAAACTTCTAAAGTTGTTTGTTTCACTAGTCAATTGCTCGATTGGTTACTTGACAATCAATACAAGGGAGTATCTCTGTGTGGTGAGTACTCCGTTGCTATTCTGAGAGTCATAAGGTCAAATCCAGCTGTGACAGATAAATTATTTAATCAGTAACAGGCATGGATGGACCAAATATCAAGTTGGTGCTCTAAATTGGGGGAAAACCTGTTGTTTGAGAGCGATCTTGAACAAGTCACCTCTCTGAATGATTGTTGTAGAGTGTGTGAATCAACCTTACCAGGACTATTTCACTCCCGAGGAGTATTGTATTAAAAGTAAATATATCTACCAAAAACTTATTTAACTTATAACTCTTTTTCTGTTTTGTTTTCTTGTCAAATTAAGGCTAACCATCTACTTGGACAAAAGCTTAGAAACAGTACAAAACCTCCATGTACTTAGCCCAATACTCTTTATGGGATGCAGTAGTACATATTTTATATGTCATTATTAGCACCGTTATAAATATTGATCGCGTGTCTATATTTGCTTTCATTTTTATAAAATCTATTTTGTGTTCATGCTGAAATTATTATTATATATGTAAGTTTGAATATTCACGCCAAACTTAACAGACGTGAAGATAATCTTCAGACAGATGTGAGTAAGGTTACTTATAATATTGCTTGGTACACTTACTTTTTTTTTCTCTTGCACTACATCTAAATACACATCATGAAAGGTTACACTACCTTCCTCATCCATATAAATAAGTTTCAGTTCATCTGTTAAAGATATTACAACATTTCTATTTTTATCCCGCACATTCAAACTTTTCACAACTTTCTTAACAATATTGGTGGCAAAAAATTGTTTATGTGCTTCACTAGTTTGTTGGTCCTTTGGGAAAGCAAAAGTTTCCTCCTGATTCACCAATTGTATAGTTTTAACCTGTACAAGTGTGCTCTTAGAGTTTGTTCCGGCTTCAGCTATAAAATGAAATTTTACCTTTATCTTCTCCATTGTGTTGATTTGTAAGTCTTGAAACGACTTAACTAAGTAGGTGAATGGAATAAAAGACTTGTGGATGCAGTGAAGAACTGTAATTAAAAAAAACATATTTACAAACTTATAACTAACTAAAGAACTCCAGGTACCTTTAATTACAAACCTGAATCAACACAACACAATAGTCGATATTCCATAATAACACACATAATATAAATTAAACCAATGTTCACTCGAGCGAGCCTCTCAGTAAGCAATATCTATTATAACCTTCCTCACATCTGTCCCTGAAGGTTATCTTCACGTCGGTTAAGTTTGGCGTGAATATTCAAACTTACATATATTCATGCGATTTCGTTCCCTTTCGCCCAGTTTTTCTATTTTTTATTTATCTAGTGAAGCATAGAAATAAATAGAGGGTCACCTGTGTAGTTGTTAGCATAACAACCTCATGGCCAAAATCACGGGTTCACAACCCGTCAGGTCCTCTAACGGTTGGCTTTAAAGGAAGAAAAAATCTTTTTATTTTGAAGAGAAAAGATTGGTCCTGGCCGGGATTCGAACCCGGACCCTCCGCATCTCTAGCGCGGTACTCTGCCAACTAAGCTACCTGGGCTCGTAACCAGGCCCGGAGAATGGATTTGTCTGGCCTGGTTACGAGCCTTGGAAGCTTAGTTGGTAGAATACCGAGCTAGAAATGGGAAGGACCCGGGATCCAATACCGTCCAGGACAAATCTTTTCTCTTCAAAATACAAATATTTAAATAATCACTATAAAATAAAAATTAAGAATTAAAAAATTTTTTGTCATGCCGTTCTCCGGAGGAGAGCACGTCCCGGCGCGTGCGGTGTCATATACTCGTTTAATATCCCTATTATATTATATATAGATAGACAAAATTTAGGGCTCGCCTGATTAGCCGTAACAGCATAAAGTCACTTTAAATGAATAAACTACTACACAAACATTACGAAATTGGTTTTAACTTAGTATCATATATGAGAGTCATTCTACTTATTTTGATCAATAAATATATTTCGCTGGAGACAATCGACTAAATAAAATATTTTCTGAACACTAATCCGATAGAGCTAGTTAAGAGATCGGTATTGAACGACTCGTCCGTGAAGAAGACGTATTGGGTTTATCTCCGTGGCACGCCCCGCCGTTCTAATCACTGATTAATGGATCCAGTCGCTTGAGGTCCCTCTCCCACTAACAATTATGTATTTTTTCATCCTTATCTCCCTCTGTCTCATTGTTCTTCATCTGGGATATCAATCATAGTATTGTCGTGCCGTTTCTTTTTTGTTTCATCTTGATTATCTTCTTCTCAATCATATCTTCGCAGCTTCTTGAAACGTTCAGTTTTTATAAACGCTCCTTTGCCATTCAAGTCCCACTTTACTTATACTAAGTGATTATTATTAACCTTTACGATATTAAATAATAATAATAACAGCGAAACCGAAGGAATACCTCCGTATACTACTACCCTAACGCAATCATCCAACCTACGTCTCGGGCGTTTACCAGTTTCTCACCGCTTATTTACCATGTCCATGTTTGATCATGTCCATCTCAACTTACACGACTCTATCACTTCAATTGTAATTGTGTAATGTGTAATCTAACCTCTCCAGTGGTTGTTTATTCATGTGACACAACTTTACGCTGCTATGGCTAATCGGACATTGCTACAGTGGGAATCCTACATTTTTCATATCCATGTATCATTACGATAGGGATCTTTAACGAATATCTGGCATCGTACAGGATCGGGGTGTCCCTTCCAAAGTAGATCTTCAGTAGACTCATCCCTTTTCGAACCGAATTTAGACCAAATTTAGGGCTTCCACTGTTGCATCATCCGATTAGCCATTGTAGCATAAAGTGACGTAAAATGAATCAATACCAAAAATGCCTATAACTGTTTGAAATTCGTATATCAGAGTATCAGCAAAAATAGGGTAGGCAATGCATGGAAAGACATAGTAAAACTGTCCCAGGGGTCAGCAGTGTTTCTTTTTAACAATCATTGTATACCTGTAGCCCTTCAGCTTATGAAGGGTAGAGACTGTACTGTTTCTTGGACAACGGTTGTGCAGTGAGGTGATTTGTCCTAGATTACGCTCAACCGCCAGGTAAAACCAATTAAGGGTGCCGGTGCCCGCTTTGTTGAGGCTTGTTTGTTTGTTCATTTAACGTCACTTTATGCTGCTATGGCTAATCGGACGATGCTACAGTGGGAGCTCCAAATTTTGCCTGTCCAGGTTTAATTAGGATAGGGATTTTTAACGTGTACCTGACATCGTACAGGCTCGGGACGCCCGTATAACGTCCCTTCCGAAGGACGGCGTAACTAAGGATTTTTTTTCTCCCTTAAAAAAATCCTAGGGTCACCTGCCGGGCTACGAACCCGCGATCTTGGGCTTAGCGGTTTGTTACCCTAACCACTAGACCACAGGTGGCCGTTTGTTGAGGCTTTGTAAACCACAGGAGGATCCTAGATCCCATAGGATCCATTTCCCGCCGCTAACAGATTAAATAGAGATTTGAACCTTCGGGACAGCTACTCACCAGTCTACCACTGAGCCACTCCGCTTAACATTGTATCTAAACCAAAATAAAATATAAATTAATAAAAAACGCCCTCATATGAACGGATATGTAATGATCAATAAAATTATGCAAACAAACAAAAACTTTTTTTTAATTATATAATGATGCCTAATATCCTGATTCTGGAACAAGTGCTTATTAGTAGTACGATTCCACATTACACATTCATACGCGTTTCAATTAATGATTACAAAGAGATTGTCCAATTACAGAGAGCAGATGCAATAAGTGTGGTTACACAGCAATGGCCTCAGGCCAGTCATAGCACAACTTCAACAACTATTGTTCAAGTTTAACGTTTTATTAAACATGTAATACAATAACAGTCCAAAGGAATCATCAATAATATGGTGTATAAAGAAAAATGACCGTTTTATCAAATACCAAAGTTCAAAAGTCTGTAATATTTTAATGCTATTTATTATTTACCAACACTTAATAATCCCTCTAGAGCATTCTCCAAGCTCACTAACACTGGACTTCTTTAAAAAAATCCTCAGTTTAGTTATTTATTTAAAACAAGAATGTCGTGTGTCCTACGAAATTCTCGTAATTTTAAGTCATTACTTGAAAAAAAATTTCACAGCCGCTTAAGCAACTCGTGAAATTATTAAATATGAAGGGGGAGGTATCCTTGACCAGCGCACTGCTCGGTGTTGGTTTTAAAAAGTTAGCAGTGGATATCCGACGTTGGAAAGGAAGAAGGGCTCCGGGCGACCATTAATGGATATTGATGAGGTTCTGAAGGAAGCTGTTGAGTCAAATCCGTCCAAAAGTACTCGCGAACTTGCCAGGGAGTGTGGTGAGTCAAAAGATACTCTTGGTATCCATCAAAGAAATATTAATACAAATATTTGGTTAAAAAAACGGTCATTTTTTTATACACCCCATTAATAAAACTGCTAGTTAATTAGTGAGCAACAGTTGTATTTCTTAGGTTATCAGTTTTATTTTCCTTCTTTTTATAAATATTTCTTACTTTTTTAATGTTGATTTTTTATATTCTTATCAAGTTTATTCATCTCACTTGCTTTTGTGGATGTACAGTCATCCACAATTCCCTCAGTTTCCCTCATTTAATCCCCTTAGCATGTTATCTCTTCTTACTTTACTCAAGTATAGTGAATATTGTGCCCTTGGGTATTATTTTTTTTAAATTTATTTCAGCTTAAATATATGTAGGAATATAAAGCACTGCCCAATTAATTGTACAATAGTGGGTTCTTAACATTTTAATACAAGTACCCCGATATTGTTCTAGAATGATTAGTTTAATTGTGCTTTTCAATGGTGTTTAAATAAATAAAACATAAACTTGTTAATAATATAGATCCCATCAAATATAAATGCATGGAATCAACGATATAAGCAAACAATTATTACTTGTTACTGTTATTCTTGACTTTAATCAATTTCTATCAATTTTTTTATAAAAAACACGCTTAAATTATGAGTACCAATGTACTAATGTAATCCTGGCAATTCATACGACATTGATATCATCGGGAGATCACTTCGCGGCGTAAAGGATGCTTTTCTTTGGCCTGCGGCGGTTTCTAAGTAGTCGCCTATATATATTTTTGTTATCTGTTCGGCAAGTTGTCGCTTCGAGTTGAGTTTCAATAAGTTCTAACTGTTTAATTGTTTCATTTTTTATTTTTTCCAAAAATACACGTTATCGTGAGCTTTAGTATGAAAAACAGAATGTAATTATGGGTAATGAATAGATTACGGTAATCATTCCATCATGAAATAAATGTTTAACGTTCATTTCAAGATGAAATGATTAGCGAAGTAAACACATTTCCCATAATTACATCCTTTATTTTTTAGTATAAAGCTCACGATTATTTGCATTCTTTGGTAGGAATATATACTACCAAAGAATACAAATTATCCTATAATGTATATATGTAATAACTGTAAATACTTGATTAATAAATAGAGATTCGAAACAAAAATTCTTTGGTAATATTAAAAAGAAAACGAACGAAAAGTTAAAACTTTTTGTGATTCAACTCGAAACCGTCAACCTGCGGAATAATTACCAATTTTTTTATTTGATTTTGTTTAACGTTGCTTCGACTGCCGGGAACATTAGCGATGAATGCTCTTCTTAAATGGCTTGATTAACAGCATGGCTTTTAAAAACATCTGCGTCTTCTGTGTTTTATGATTTTCTTTTAACGAACGACATACGTGTTTCAATACTTATATATATTCCTTCTATTCGACAATTTTTACATCCAAATAGATGATTTTGTAATGTCATAACTTTGGCAGGTTGGTTTGTATAGCCCTAGAAGTAGGTGGAGATGTGTCTGCTATGTATGTCCGATTAGCTGCATATTGTGCCGCACTCTTTTGACGTTAGGCCATTTGGACGGATCCAAGCAATGCTTTTGTGTTTAATTGACGGAAGTGATTTTGCGGATGGCTCTCTTATCTCAATGGTATTTGGCTTACTACGATCTCCTGAAGGTCATACCATTTTCATAGGTGGAGCTGTGTCGACGCAACGTAAGGTGGAAGATAAATGGAGGCTCGTGAAGATTTGGTATGGAACATTTATTCTTCCAGAGTTCCGTCTTTATCGACCGGTCACCTTTTTCTTACCTGTCCCTCCATGATAAAAGTGTCTTATTTTTTTTTTTTTGTCCTCTTTCTAAAGATCTTTTTTTCCACTATAGAGCTTTTTAGGAGCTTCTCCTGTTTTTTTTAGCGATTGATTTGTATTTAATTTCTACTCATATTCTTTTCCGTTTAATATAATCTTCTTATCAAATTTATAATAGAAATTGCCGAAGTTGTTGGTCAACAACTGTGCCCTATTCATTTATTTTAAAGTTTATTTACATTTAGTAGTGAACCCAACTTCGACTTCAATCTGAAATAAAAAGCGTTCAGGAGAAAAAGCGGATAGTTCCGAAATTCCAAAAATTTACTTTTTTACATGTTTCGCTAATTTTGCCCCACACGAAACTTTGCCGCCTTTTCCCTCATGGTTTTAGTCCGATTCTGAACTTTAACCTTCAGTAGAATATAGCATTGCTCGCCTAAACTAGATATATGATAATTGATAAAAGGAGAATTCTTGACCTATGGGTGAATTTTGTGTTGTTTATTCATTTAATTTTAATACTAGTATGGCTAATAGGGCGACGTAACAGCGGGAGTCCTACATTTTTCCAATACAGGTATAATTACGACAGGGATCTTTAAACAGTTCCAAACTCGGTACAGGCACGTGACCCACATTTTTCATCGCTTCCGAAGGAAAGCATAACCAAGATTTTCTTTTTCCACCCTTTTAAAAAATCCTAGTCGGGTTGTGAATCCGCGATCTTGGGACGTGGTGATTGTTGTGCTAAGCACTACCACGCATCATTTTTGGTCTTAGATGCATACTTTACATGATACAGTAAAACTAAATAAACTATAAACCCATTTTTATTATTTTTGCTTACAATTTTTTCTTTAGTATTGTTATACCATGTTCCAAAACTACTTGGATCTGTACATCAGCTTGTTTTATATGATGAATATATCAGCCTCTTACATTAACAGCGTGTATATCGTGTACTTGACAGCATGTACTTAGCGCTGCTGTATATCATGTTGATGTATGAACCTTCCGGAAAAGTCCAAGTCTTCTAATCCGAAGTTACGGCCCTTTCTAAGTGAGTTACTTCTTTTTGCTTACGTTGTTGACATATAATGTTGTTTTGCGTGTTATAATTATTTTTTGAAAGCTATGGAATTGAACAAAAAAAATAGTTGTTAACCCTACCTCAAACTTTTGCTATTCACGTCATTGCTAAATTGGGATTGTTATCCAAATTCGTCTGTCCGCCGCTGCAGGCTTAACTCTTTAAAACGCTAAAGCTCTTATAATACTCGTCATATTCCGGTGCTGTTTTTTAATTTTGTGAAACTAATTTACTTCTTTAAAATGATGTAAAATTTCTTACTGTTGAAAGTAAAAAATTGGAGAAAAAATATTTCTTTAAATATATATATATATATACAATGTTTAAGAACCTTCTATGGTAAATTAAATCCCACAATCTGATTTACCAAGTAGATGCAAATAAATAATATACCAGTTTTAATTCGTATGTTATAGTAATAAATAGCATAAGGTAGCATGAGGTAGTGAATATATTCGTGAATACTGAATAGCTAATGCTTCTTATGTTAATATAATCAAGGCCTTGAATACAGGTCTCGAATCCATTTGGTCTAGCATGTAGCAGGTGCGGGAGTAGAAATTTTAATGGATACGCCAATCGTCGTGGATACTAAGTAGTGAATACAACTAGTATCCAAGTAGTAAGTAGTGAATAGTCAGGATCCAACTAGTCAGTATCCACTAATAGAGAGATGTGGGGTGACCTTGGTAGAACCTCCAACCCCAAGTATTCAACTGAGTATCTGTACCCGGTGTATTTCGTATCCGATCCTTGTATCCACTACTTTTCTGTATCGGCTACAAATTATCCGATAGATGCAACCTTACCCATCCATAATTTAATCTGTTAACAGTCACGAATGGATCCTGTGAGAACTACAGACCCTCTTAGGGATCTCCCAGCCTCTATAAGGACGGTCCCCTTAATTGGGGGAAGATCCTGGCATTTGAGCGTGATCTCAGACAATTCACCTCCCTCCGCAACCGTTGTCCTAGAAACAGCACAGTCTCTACAAAGTACTGAACCGAAAATCCTTCATTGTTTGTAATGGTACAGTCTATATTAAATTACAGGACTGCCCATTTTTCGTTCCTAATCTTTAGTCGCTAAAGTTATTAAACCAATCCTTAACGAATTTTAATTATACCATCTTAAAGGTTTAGATGTAATAAAACAAAAGCTTCTATTATCATAAAATCTAATAATAATGGATCGAAAGGTTTTAACAAAACTGGGCTAAAGTATTCTTCTTAAAGCTCCTGAAGTATCCAATTATGAATTAAATCCACGTAAAAAAGTATAAGGAATTAATATTTTTTTAAAAATAACTAAAAGATATAGACATTTTCTTTATCATACACACAATATTCGGAAAGTTTTCTAATTAAAAAAATGAATTATTTTTAGCAAAAATGCGGGGCATTTAAACAATGGGGACAATTATCATTGAATCGGTCATTTGAGAAACACCTCATATCAAAATTTTTTTCGGGAAATAAAAAAAAAACTCAGTTGGTCCATAATTCAACATCATATATTTTTTGAATTTTTTTAATATGTTTCTACAGGGGTTTGGTAAGCTAATTCTACCAAACCAAAATTTTATCATTTTTATTTTAAAAAATTATAAACGTTGTTGGAGATGTGTTTTTTCTCAAATGGTTGACTAAACGATATGTTATCAGGTATGAAATAAAAGGTAAAACAGTTCAAATTATTAATAAAAATCAGTATTTTCTTTTTCAAATAATATATACATATTTTTCAAACATGCGTACTGGATTTGTCTAGCCTTCACCAACTATTTAATATGTCTAACTCAATTTTGGCCAAAAATGGACATAAGGCGTTTCTCAAATGACTGATTCAATTGGAAAATTATTAGTATTATATTTATGAAATTATTATAACTTGTTCCTATTATTATAAGCAACAAATCTATGCTTCGAAAGCCCCTTAAGTTCAAAATTGTATGTTTGGTCTTTTATCTCTCTGTTGGTCAATGTTATCTCTTAAATTAATGAACTCATTTTATAATATTTTTTTCATGATTCTTTTTCTACCCTGATGATTCCTGATTTGACGAAATATTGGATGGCATCCTGTTTTATGTTTTTTTATAGACTTAGGGATTTTTATTTAAATTATTCCACTAATGTGTGAGTAAAATTATTAATAAACAATAACCTGTACAACTACAACCCTAGAACGGGTCTGCGGTTCAGTACATGGTAGAGCTTGGAATGTTTGATTGAAAACGGTTGTGAAGGGAGGTGATTTGTCCTACATCACACTCAACCACCAGATGTCCCCCCTTTATTTTGGGTACTCACTTTATAGAGGCTGAGTGAGCCCCAAGAGGAGCCTAGATTCCATATGATGCATCTCCGGCTGCTAACAGACTAAATAAAAGTCTTGCCATCAGCGGGATTCGAACCAGGATTTTCGGCATGGCAACTCAGTGCTCTATCACTCCGCTCCCCCAAAATTATTATTGCTTTTATTAAATGATTTTTTCGAGACTAACTTTAATTTCATCCATTGCAAATACAACTGTTGGCCAGTAGATAACTATCAGTTTTATTATTAACGTTTATTTTAACTGTTATTGTACAACAGTTAGAGTTCAATTAAAAGCTTTAGTTCAATAGTTAATCAGTTGTTTAATTGCAATGCGTGACCTGGGGCTATTGCTTTGGAACTATCCTCGCTTTGTGGAGACATATTCCTCCATTAGTGAGATATTTTGATAATAATTTAAAAAATATTTTATGCAAAAAAATAAAATAAAATAAAACTGTTTCACTACAACCCTTCTAGGTGGTTCGGGCTTAGTAGAGGCTAATATTTCTAATTCAGCGGTTATACGAAATGGTGTTCGGAGTTTCAGGTTCTAATGTTTAATAATTTTAATTTTCAAGTACTGACTATAATTGATTTAGAAATTCAAAAGACTACACAGTTATCCCAAAGTTTTGTGTTTTCGCTTCTGTGGAGAGTCCTTATGACTCAATTTAAAATATTTTTTTTTACTTTTAATATATAAGGTAATTATACCGCCGGCTGTCGCTTCAAGTTCAGTCACAAGTTTTAACCTGTCATTCGTTCACCTTTTAATATTTTCTGGAAATACCGATTATCTTGAGCTTTAGTACGGAAATGATACTGCAATTTTGGATTTTTTTTTCATCAAACATAAATCATCTATACTTCGAAATGACAGTTGAAACTTGTATTTCTTGATGAAATGATTACCGAAATCTACTCCAAAATTACATTCTATTTTCTATTTTAAATCTCAGGATAATTAGTATGTAGTATTTTTGGAAAATATTAAAAATGAAACAAACAAACAGTTATAAGTTGTAGTAACTCAACTCAAAGCGACAACCTGCGGAACAGATGCCATATTTAAATTTATTATATTTATAAAATATTCCAGACACATGTTCAATTGTTTTGCGTATATTCTTCCTCCCGCTTTCTCTTCGTAAATCCAGCGAGAGGCGTCGCTTTGGCACACCTCCAAAAGATAAGCTTAGCGTTATTCCCGGCAACAGTCATGTGTTGAACCCGCTCGTATATAGATTGTACTGTTATGTGTCGTATAAGTTCCGTTGGGTTTATGACCCGAGAGAACATTATGGAGGCATTGCCAGCGATCTAATGGAGGCATCGGATCATGATTTTATTCACGGGACGTGTTTTATGATGTGCTGGTCTGATGAGAAGCAATAGCTTTTGAATGTTCCTATTGATACGGTTCGAAATGGTTAGAAACATTCAATTTTAAAAACGTCTTATGTTTTTCTCTTGTTATAGCAATAATTTAAATAAACATTCGAAAATTTTAAGAAAGTGTAAAAATTCACTTGTTAGTATATATTTTTTTTTTTAGTTGTACGCATTTACTTGTTTGAACGTTCGCGTAATTGACATTCAGGTTATTGAGTTGAAATATATATTATGGCCAAGCTTAATGTACAATGTTTTATCAATATTTGCTTTAACTTGTTATATGTTATATTTATTTATTCAGAAATATTTTTTCATCAATACCTTTTGCGTGTTAAGGTATCGATGAATACTTATTTATTGTTGTTAGTTTTCTGCTTTAGCTATCTATGGCTTGTTAGTTTGTATAACTTTACAGATTAATAGGACTTAAAACACAGATACAAATGTTTAAAAACACCACAAACTTTTTTTCTTTATTTCATTTGTCGAATATTAAAATTTCGGATTAACATATCGATTTGAGAAAAAATAATATTGCTCTGCGATTTTTCTTGGCATTGAAAAAGCATTTGATTTAGTCTAGCACAAGGGTCTTCTCTGGAAAATAAAACTTACCTCCTACATACTTTTTAATTCTTCAATCTTATTTCCAAGACAGATTACTGTACTTCCGTTGACTCTTCGATTTCCTCCTTCTTTCCTCAATACAGGGGTGTACCGCAAGGCAGTGCCTTAAGCCCCATTCTCTATTCTGTTCACACCTCTGATATTCCGGAGCACCCTTGCACCAACATCTATACCTTCGCTGACGATAAAGCCATTATTTCTTCTTACAGAGACCCAAATCTAGCATCCATAGCTCTTCAAAATCATTTATTTGATTTAGAAAAGTGGTTCTATAAATGGCAAATCAGAATAAACGCCACAAAATCGAGCCATATAAGCTACTCTCTACGCAAAGCTTCGTGTCCAGCAGTCAAAATTGACAAAGACGAAGTACCTTCCAGAAACTATGCACGTTATCTCGGACTACACTTGGACAAAAGACTTACATGGAACTTACATACAAAATTAAAAAGACAAGAACTGATAACGCTCCAAACAACTATCACATCTTCTGGACTACAGATCTTCTCTTGACTTACGAAACAAACGACTTATCTATAACAGTACACTAAAACCTATTTGGACATATGGAACTTTGGGATTCAGCAAAACAAGTCCACATACACAATGAACAAACAGCACCCAAATTCTCAGAAAAATTGTTAATGCACCCTGGTATATTTCGAATCACGCCATACACAACGACATGAACATTCCCACTATAAAATCATATATTCATAACAAATACGTAACATTCCACTCATCGACACAAAATCTCACAAATCCACTCGTTCTTCCGCTTTCTTACTCCCTGTTACCTGGACTGGATAGGAATAGATTAAAAAGACATTGGCCAATAGACCTACTCAACTATTGACATTTCCATTCCAAAACTCAATGTTCCAGCAGAAAAGCAAAGAGAATAAAGCTTGGATCAAATTTGCTGGATGCGCAATTGCGCAGGTGCAAATGAAAATTAAATAATAAATTAATTAAAAAAACATATCGGTTCACTTATAATTTATTTACATATATACCAATATACCTATATAAATATATATTTATTTCTGATATTCGTATCGCTAGTATTGAAAGCCATTGGAGGGAACTTACCCTGTGTGCTTCTTAGCTTATGTTACGCCTATTACACTGTTGCTCTAAGGAACTTGAAACGACTGCCCTAAATTAAATTCCTAACTGCTACTATGGAATTTAACAGGTGCCAGCAGCGATTCCGTTCATTCTAGAGGACTGCATCTGTTGTCTTTGCCAATAATCAATCCTTGGTATTTCTTCATTAAACACTTCAAACTATTAGTAAAAATACGGCTCTGTGTTGGTATGGAGTTGTTTAAACATTTTTTAATTGTTTTTGCTATCCAATGGTATGTTATGTTGAGGGATATTTTTTTTACTTTGGTTTATATCCATGTAGTTTTTACCTAAGAATATTGAAATACAGCATCGCACTTTGCTGCATTAATTATCATGGTTTTAGTTTATTTCTGAACCTCAAGTTTCTGGAACATAAATTGATTGACTAAACGAGCGAAAAATGTGAAGAAGTGAATTTTTGAAACTTTGTAATAAGAATCGAATTTATCCGCTATTAATCCAGAACGCTTAAAATATTTGTTGCTAATCTTTTTAACTTGCTCCAATTTTTTATATTATTGCTTGTCAAGTTTATTCACATTACATTATTCACTTGTGTTATTCGATGTACTCTATATCACAATTCCTTCTTTTTCCTTCTTATTTGTATAGTTTTTTACTTCTACTGGTACTCTTGCTGTTTTTATCTATGAATATTAGTTCAGTTAATATGATAATGAGTCTTGTTCTTATGAACTACCTAACCGTTTTTTATTAAAAAAATAATTATATTCTATTCCGAGCATTTATTTCCTATATTTACAATCGATAGAAAAATACTAATTATTTTTTATTGTTGTTTATTTTATGGAAAAATAGTAGTGCTGTTTACTTATTTCCATTAACTCCCAGCTTTTATAGTTTTTTAGATTCACTTAAAAAAAAATCAATTAAATTTATGAGTAATATAATACCATTCATGTTATTCTATTTTTTATTTTTATTTGAAAAAAAATTATTTAAAATATACAGATTTTTCCACAATGTTACCTCATTTCCTTTCTAAAAAACAAAAAATAAAGAACTTGAATATAATTCCTGAGGATAGGTGAACATTTTTTGAATGTTTTCTTGGATCTCGGAATCGTATAGGAAACCTTTCTCATGCCGAAGTACAGTTATTGTTTTCATAAATACGAAAAAAAACAAAAACAGTGTTTTCGTTTAATTTAGCAAACTCTTCCATGTTCTGTTCACTAGATCACCTCATTCATATATAACTTAAAGATACCGTAATAAAACTACACTCAACAGCGAAAAAAACCGGACACTTCATATTTTTCGTATTAAAAGCTAATTTTCAGCAATGTATTTTTTTTTTTGCTGGTATTCTAGTTATTACAGAGAATGTAGGGTCTAAGTCCATTGAACTAATCCCTTCAGGATTAGTAAACAATTAGATAAAACTCAGATTTGATTTATTTGTCTTGAAGTTGATTTACCTGTTAGGCTATTCTAAACTGTAAGTAGTTTTTCGCACATTTAAACATCTTTAATTTATTAACCAAGCCTTTACTGTGAGTAATAGACATGTTTTTTTTTAATTTTGGTCCAGAATAATGGTTATTTGAAATGCTGACATAGCCCGAGCTGATGCATTGGCCAGAGAACGCCGGAGCTTGGGGTAGCGAAGTCTACCGTTCACGATGCACGCCGGCGTTTCCGGGAGACTGATAACTACGATAGGAGGGCCGGGAGTGGGCGACCAAGGGCAACAACGGCAGTATACGATCGATTTATTACGCTGTCGGTATTGAGAGACCGACTTTTAACGGCTTCTGAGGTCCGGGAAAGACTTGAAGTGGCTCGAAATACACGTGTAAGTGTAGACACAGTGCGGCGGAGACTGAGGGAGCATGAACTCGTATCAAGGCGACCCGCGACAGGGCCCGAACTCCTGGAAAGTCATCGAAGAGAAAGGCGATTATTTGCTGATCAGTATTCTCATTGGACTCTGGAGCAATTGGGAACTGTTTTATTCACGGATGAGCCTCGATTTGGTCTATACCACTCAGACGGTCGAGACAGAGTGTGGAGACGACCAGGGGAGCGATTTGCTCAATGTACCATTCGTGAATCACGGTATTTTGAAAGGAGGTCAGTTATGGTTTGGGGTGGAATTAATTTCCACGCCCGGACTGAACTAATTTTCATAAATAATGGGGCTCTGACTGCTCGGAGATACATCGAGGAAGTCCTCCTAGAGGCTGTGATCCCATTTGCTCCATTTATTGGTGACCAATGCAAGATAATGCTCGTCCACATACCGCCAGAATTGTTACCGAATACTTGGAGCAAGTGGGAATCACAGTTCTGGACTGGCCTGCACGATCTCCCGATATGAATCCCATAGAGCATTTGTGGGATAATTTACGGAGGGGTTTTAGACGCCGTCATCCTCCTAGTGACTTAAATCAGCTCCAAATTGCTCTTCGAGAAGAATGGGATGCTATGGCAGTAGAGTATGTCCAGAATTTAATTTCTTCGATGCCTGACAGGGTTAGAGCCCTTCGCCGTACCAGAGGGAGTAATACCCGCTATTAGAATTACATAAATTGTTAGAAAACCTAATAAAAATAAAGAATAACGTTTTCTAAAAAATATGTTCATTTATCATTTTTTCTTTATTTTGTACATAATCAATAAAAATTATTCAATTTTGGCAGATTTTGTTTAAAAAACCTATAAATTAACAAATTCTTACCATAAATTAAAAAGATTGATACATATAAATATATATTTAACAAAATTATAAGACCAAATCTAAGTGTCCGGTTTTTTTTGCTGTTGAGTGTATATTCGTTATTCGGACATAGTTATTAGGTATATTACATTACATATATTATTATTTTCGTTGATAATGTTATTTAAATTATAATAATAATCATTTTGTTTCAGGTGAGTACTTCTATCCTGTTTCTTGAACGCATTTATCATTAATCTGATGTACGTTCATTGAGTAAGTAAATTATAATAATAAATAACGATACTTAAATTTGGAGCTCCAGTGAATACAGTAAAATCAAATTCAATTTATCAACCACGACTGTCTTTCTCATTGCAATTTCTAATTATTGAAATAAATTCAGCCCTCATGTTACATTTTTCTAGTTATTTTAATAAAAAATTAAAGTTGAAATTTTGGGAATAATAACATTTTAAATTTTATCACTTTAAATTGAATCCTTGACTTTTAAGAACTTTAACCTATTATCAAGCAATTTGCAATGTTTTTAATGTTGTAGTTTCTGATCAATGATTATCAAGCAACTTAGTCCTAGTTTTTTTATTTATTTTTACTTTCTCAACCGTTTTTATTGATTTTTTTTTTTTTAATTTCTTCATTTTTTTATTTAGATCTCATAAACTACCTTTTTGCGTCCGAAGCCTTTAAACTCTGTGTCTCATGTTTAATAGGCTATTACTAATACTGATTACTGATAATACGAATTACTAGATACACTGATTCATAGCATTAACGATATTTTCGCGAATTAAAGCGATGCATGGTGTTTTTAGCGATAAATACATTAAAGCGCGAAATAGCAGCGATTTTTACAACAAAACTGAACCCAAAAACTGTAGTATTGATTTAGAGCAGTTTGCACATTAGTTACATTTTAGTAGTAAGGCAACTTTGATAAGTATTCATTTGACATATGCACAGTTGGTGTCCCTAACCATTACTTTGATTAAAAATTGAGTGATGGTGTTTTCCCTTCCAAAACCTTAAAGGCTGCGCAGGAGGTAAAGAACCAGGTTGTCTTAACCCAAATAAAAACCCAAAAAAGATTTGTCAGAAGAGTTCTGTGAAACTGGAATCTCATATGCTGAACCGTCAAGACAACTGTACAGGTAAAATATTGAATCCTTCGATTGTAGGTCAGAATTTCCAGCGATCAGACGCTATTCTTTTACTAAGTAAAAGTGGGCTTGCACCAACACTCGAATCTTTCGATGACAGTAAATTCCTGGAAGGTAACAGCTATTTTCAAAGATAGCTTGTAGAGAAAGTGAGGGATGGAGTCACTATAGACATAATTCAGCTACTATTAGCTGTAAAAATCGTTCACAGGAGAATTTGCTGAGGCAGCTCTGATGACTGTGTGGGCCCCTGTGAATAGTGTTGTCGCAGAAAGATTTTTTAGTCGCTATAATCTTGTATTGACAGATCGTTGAAGGGACATGACACACTCTACTTTTGAAACATCTGCCATGTTAAGTTTCAATCAATAATACAATAAACATGTTTCAAGTGATTTTGCTGATTTAATTGTTTTTTCCCCTCTTGCCGACTCCCATTCCTTGACATTATCCTATTTAGCTATAAACGCTATTAAAGCGAAAAATTAAAGCTATAAAAGGTAGAATTTCAATAATTAATGATACATTTCTTAAAAATTAATGACACTATGAATCATTGTCTCTACTAATAACTGATACTAGTTAGGTTATATAATTTATGGCTTTAGTTATTTGTTTTTAATAAACAGCCATTAAATAAATATATTCGATATATTTTGTCAATATAAAAATTAGTTCTTTTTGATTTTATAAATTTGTTGTTAAAAACCTTGTTTACCACGAATAGTTGTCCATTTATATATTAGTTTTAGAGTTGTTTGAATAGATAGGTTTGTGGGTGGAGTCTTAGACTTTATTCCTGTTTTACTGCATTCTTAATAACCTCATAACCTCTTCTGTGAGTTCTTATGCACTATAGTCAAAAGTAAAATAAAAGTGATACTGGAGAATTTATGTTCTTCATTTGGTATATCCTGTAAATTAATTAAATCAAAACATAATGGTATTTTCGTTTATCTTTTTTTTTCTTTTACTCTTGTTGGCTATAATTGTCACACTTTTTATTTAATTTTTAATAGTCAAAACATTTGAAAATCAATTTGGTGTTTTATGTTAGAAAAAGTAATTAATGTTAGCTTAATATAAATTAACGTCTTCTTATTTCCTAAAACTGTTTGATTTTCTTTATAAGAGTCATTTAAGAAACTAGTTGTTCTTTATTTAGTTTATAGAACTCTGGGTAATCCTAATTATTATTATTATTATTATTCAGAAATAATCATCATCATCATCATCATCATCATTCGTGGCGCTACAACTCCTGCAGAGTCAAGGCCTCCTGCAGCTTGGTTCGCCAGTCTTCTCTATTGGTTGCAGCTGCTCTCCAATTGCGAATTCCCAAGATGGACCTGGCATCCGCCGCCACTCCATCGATCCATCAGAGCCGAGGTCTTCCCACTCTTCTTGTCCCATAAATCCTTTCGTCTAGGATCATTTTAGGAATCTCATCCTGGGTCATTCTAATTATATGACCTGCCCATCGAAGCCGGCCTACTTTTATTATCCTTAAAATATCTGGGCTCTTGTAGAGTCTTGCTAGCTCAGCGTTCGTCCTTATCCTCCATATCCCATTGGTGCAAACTGGGCCATAAATTCTCCTCAAAATTTTCCTCTCGAACCTTAGGAGAAGGGCTTCCTGAGAACTGGGTAATGTCCAGCATTCGGAGGCAAAAGCGAGAACTGGTCTTATTAGGGTCTTATACAAATGCACCTTCGTGTTTTGGGAAATAGCCCTGCTTCTAAAATGCTTCAGTAACCCGAAATAGCATTTATTTGAGGACATAATTCTCCGATGGATTTCTGCTTTTATGTCATTATCCGCGTTCACCTGCGATCCAAGGTACACAAATTCCTCCACCCTTTCAAATTTAAACCCTCCAGCCATAAAATGCGATGGTTCATGCACATTCACTTGTGGGCCTGCATGCATATATTTGGTTTTTGATTCATTGACCTCTAAACCTAATCTAGCTGATGCTATCTGGAGACTGTTAAAAGCATTTTCTAAATCTGTAGGGGTTC